>OZ020574.1:11459480-12813855 GCA_963971525.1 Cephus spinipes | reverse complement strand
ACGAAGGAATTTACTGATCATGAGATTAATAATGTATTTAAAATATATTACGGACAGCTCGACGGAAATTCATATTGTAGAATATACCCGTGTAGAAATTGATTCTGCGTGTTACCTAGTCACTATCACGACATTTAATACTGTCACTGAGAAATAAAAAGATTAGAGTGTAGACAACTTGATTGCATATAAAAATATGCATGAGAAGATACATGGGATATAGTAGAAATGTTTCAAACGGAAATATAATCAAGCTGCCTGATGATTTATCAAAACTGGATTAGAAATTAGTAAGGTATGCCTGATCAGATTCGCTCTCTACCAACCTAATACGCATCTGACTTCACATCAATACGGCTTGCCTGATTAGGCAAGTCTATCGTATTTCAAGTCATAACTATACGAAATGTTGATCAGATGTTCTTGATCTGACTAACCTGCGTTCTTTCCGAAATTCAGAAAGTGGATGGGTAAATACAGAGTTACACCAATGTGTGCAATTTCTACGAGAGACTTGTCGACCATAATTAAGTTTCTATACTGGTCATTCCAGCTACCTATCTCCTTTAGATATACATATACAGGGTGTTCGTTATGAAACGCACTGTAGTAACACCGTTACATTCCTTTCCAAATTCTAATGAATACGTGTATTTTCATTTTTTATTTCATATATCAAAATTTCGAGATAATCAAGGTTGAAGTTGCAGTAATGCGACCAATCAGAACGCGTTTAAACGGAGCCTAGATGACGTCGCGAGGCAGCCCGCAAGGCCTGCTTACAGTACTAAGAGTATTGTCGTAGTGTCCCTGTTTATCTGCATGTAATTGAGTAAAATACAAGAGACGATACTTTTAGTGTTATTGGCCTACTGTAAGCAGGCCTTGCGGGCTGGCTCGCGACGTCATCTACGCTCCGTTTAAACGCGCTCTGATTGGTCGCATTACTGCAACTTCAACCTTGATTATCTCGAAATTTTGATGTATGAAATAAAAAATGAAAATACACGTATTCATTAGAATTTGAAAAGGAATGTAATGGTGTTACTACAGTGCGTTTCATAACGAACACCCTGTATATATCGGAGCCTGGACCTGGGCACCTGTCGTTCAAATGTAGCGACACTTAGATTACAGACGCGTCAAGCTACGAACAGCTTGGGCATGGATGCCGGAATCGGTTGCGTTCGCACTATTAGGTTGGGGAATTGGAGCCGTGTAGCCAATCATAGGTCCTAAAACATCACCGTACAAGATACCGGGGGAAGAAGGCCGCTAGCGAAAAAGGGGCAGTTGAGGGTGGGACTCGGGCACGGTGAGAGTGCGAACGTTACCGGTGACAGCAAACTTTCCGCGGTTTACATAGTTATAGTTAGTGTTGTGTTGATACCTGTAAAGAATTGGATCGCCAAAATATAACAAGAGAAAATAAGTGAGTGTAGATTATTGGAGTATTCGTCATGGATGGCGACCGAGAAGACCCCTACAGCGGGCCCCATCCTCTGAATCTGACATATATATTGTAACGTTCTGGTCTTATACCCCCTCCCCCCCCCCATACTCTATTCTTTTTCCTTCATAAATACTTATTCTCGATGATGGATACGTCAAGAGCCCCACATAAGTATACACTATGGATGTGCATAATTGTATCTGAGAGAACGCCTCAACTCATAAAATTTCTCAAAACCCCTATCGACCTCTCATAGCGACGCCGATAAAAAAAAGGGAAAATAGGATCTTTAAATCGCGAATGTTACATAATTCCCTTAAATCAAGTCACAGCGACAATCATGAGGAAATAATATTAGAGATTATTACCGTTAACATTCCTAGAAACCAAACTCCAGTCAAAGTGCAATAACAAAAAGTTCACACAATTATAAGACTGTGTGAGAGAATGAGATAGCCATTAAGTGACTTTCTAGTATTTAATTTATAGGACAATATATTACGATTATTTAATTTAAAAATCAAGTGCTATTTCCTCTCAACACGCTTACCCAATACACAAACCCCTCAACAAGCCATGTGATTCCTGCTCCTCCAAAATCTCGAAACGTTTCAATATATGTATTATATATATAACACTGAAATAATTAAAACGGATAAGATTGAAGTCACTAAAGAAAATAATTTTTCATTTTAAAAGTCGCATTTTATTTCGCGTGATCTGATAAGTCGTGAACGTGGTACATCAGGTTAATGACTCTTAAGATATTCGCATTGAAATATCTGGTGGGTACGATAGTGCATATGGGTTTATATCGAGGCTGAATCAGATCCAAATCTGCCCCTCTTCCCACCAATTCCGGGCCGGAACAGCCTTAGTAGAAATTTCCTTGTCCTTTCCCCTGATAACGAAAAGGTCTCGGCCGGGACTGAAACTAGGCATAGAAACCTAGCTAGTATCGAGTGCCGGGGCGCGCACCAGTATGCTGAGCTACTAAACTATATCACAATACGATCTTTTTATACTATCTAAGCCTATCGGGGCTCCAAGAAGGAACTCACTAGTACTCCAAGATATAAACATAAGTGTAGATTTGACAGTTTTTGGGTAGGACCATGATACAAATAGTCACCAGCGCTTCCGCACATTTGGATAATGACGTCATCGGATTCTCTCTATTCTGATTGGCAGACTTTTCATATGTTGTGTAGTCTCGCGGTGACATCAGTTTCACTTTGAGGTGCCATATTCTTACGAACCAAAACGTAAATAAGTCCCCCTAAAGTGAAATTGATGATGATGACGAAATTGATCGCTAGTGTCTATGTATACCTCGTCTATTTGTATCATGGGTAGGACCACATCAGTGTCCGAGGTTGAATTTATTTTTGTTTATTTATTATGAATGTAATAGACTGTAAAAGAATTCGATCCCATCTAAGGCCTATGCTAAATTGGTAAATGCCAATGCTTGGGCATAACGATTCAGTTCGCGCTTGGGAAATACGTGGTCAAAAATCATTTAAATATAATGTAAACCATTTTAGTTAAGCGTTTGGTATAATTATTAAAAAATTAAGATATAAAAAAGTTTTAATACTGCCCAAAATTATATTTGCAACATTTAGTTCCAAATATATTGATTGAGGCTTATAAGCAATATAAGAATCATGTTTTCAGAGGAATTTTCCGAAAGTTATTTACTTCTAACTAGAGCAATGTATACAAATTGAACAGGTAGCTCAGTGGGTAGATTGTCACATTCTTTACTTTAAACATGCTAAAAATCTCAGGTTCATATATTGCCCATGATTGCACAGATAGTAAGCGCATATACCTAATTTTTTAATGTTGTTTAATCATACAATATTTGCATTATGTCAATTACATATTTCATATATTTTAACGAATATTAAGCAGTCAAAACTATTTTTTGAGTATATTTCGAAAAAAATATTTTTGATCAGATACCTGATTAATGTCATATGTGCATGTGTTAGTTTGACCGCGTGTGAATACCTATAGTCGGTCCGGGTATATATTTATGACGAAACGATGCAAACGCCTACTTTGTAACAAACATTATATTCAGTGACACGTGTGATTTGCTACAGACTTTGCTACAGTTTTTGATCTGTCAAAAGAACATCTCGAACTCGTGGACCGACATATGCAAATGCAAATTTGTATCAGCTTCAACTTGCACGTGCGCAAAATCAATTTCTTCATATCAGGTGATGCATACAACGTATTGTAGAGCGACAATCAGAGTAAAGAGTTGAATTAAAATGGCTCGCCGATTTCTTCATTTTAATGATAGAGCTTCGATTATGTCAGCCTGTAATGTATCATAGACATTTCACTCATAATTTAGTTTCACATTTTTACTACGACTTGCTGTCCAATACAGAATTTAACAGATGTCCTACCTACAGTACCAGCAGAAAGTGAAGGATGGAAACTCTATCCCACATTAGGTTTCCACATTTTTACTCTCAATGTAAAATCGATAAAAATCTAAACTATTCTTCGCAGATGGGGTCGGTAAGGAGGAGAGTGGAAAGAGCTGATGAGAGTGAAGATTCGAGACGGTTGGCTTGCTGGTGAGAATCACAAGGATAGCATAAAAATGTGCTACTAGACGATATTATGCTTCACGTTGGAAAACTGAATCTCTTGATGTCGGAGCAATGATGCGCGCGCATATATGTAAATATGTACACATACATGGATTTATGTATGCACAGGTCTGCTCGTCCGTCTGCACTTATGCATATTACTTTATTTTGTCGTCTACCGGAAATATCGCGTCTTCCAATTCTCTTGAAATTTTGTCGAGGTTAAATGAACTAAGTTTACCGTATTTTAATATAGTTTATAAAAACTAACTTGCGTCCAGATGATACTGTACCCACGGCACACTATATGTATATTTTACATCAGAAGCGTCTTTAAGCATCATCTCTTTGCAGAATATCATCCCTTCTTCTAATTTATACTACTTTATACTCCTTTCATACATTAAGTCATAAATTTATATGATATGAACAGTTGAATAAAAAGATGTTATGTTTTATACGTTTTTGTTAAATTTAATTTGGGCTAAGATATTTAATACATCTTTATAGAAGCGGCAAGAGTGTCGGAAATGCTACTTCATTTCTTAAACAATTTGAACAATTCAAAAGAGCTCAGGTTAGTATTGGAACAACGGAAGTGGAACGGAATCGAGAAATGATAGACAAGTAGAAAATGCGTCGCGCCGCGCGAACCAAATTCTATTAGAGGAGATTGAACCATTATCTCTTGAATTAAGATTGCTGCAAATGCAACTGAATTCGAAAATCTAAACTTTTCTTCCGCTGCAAACTTTCGATGTTTGAAAGTCGTTTTCAATCCGTTTTATCGTTTAACATAATTTGCGAAACGTAATCACGAAACGTAGATCACCAGCAAAAAGTTACATGAGTAATTTTGTTAATCAATATTGCTCTCAATTCCTGTTATTATAATATGATAAGTAGTTTTTTGGAATGTTCATCCCAAAGCGCATAATAAAACATCCTTTTATTCGTTTATAAATCTTCGCCAAACGTTCAACTGAACTTTAGCTAAATTTTCGTTGTATTTCTGTAGTTTCGTGACTATGTTTCGATATGGATCACATTCACAGATCAGATATCGATAGAATAATATAATAGCCTATATTCGAGCCAAAAGCAAATTTATTCGTCAAATCAAGTAAATTGTTGTTTAAATAAAAATTAATAATTCTCGTCTTATCTTATTATATAATTATTTAAGGTCGACAATCGAGTGGATAAATATAATCGTACCTCAAACTAACCTTTGTTTATGTTGAATAAACACGTTAAATAAATTAATCGACATACATTAAATAATATTTTATTAAATACGAGTACTATTTCATGAAATTTTTGTTCCAGAAATATTGAAATAAGAAACAATGCATATTATATTTTATGAAGCAAATTTCAAACAAAGTCACATGTCATTTCATCATTCCATTCATTTCATGGATTATGTATATTGTATTATGAGTAATATATTAAATTGTAGAAGCGATCTAATGTTAAATTGTCTCATAATTGATATGCCAAAATTTAAAAAATGGTCGTAAAAATGCTGAGTTAGTCGATTTTACGCTTAGCAAGAATATTTCAGCCCCGTCTTCAACCTGTCTCTCACTACGTATTCCTTCTTCGGCGCACTCCGTCACCCTATCAGTCCCCCTTTATAACGTTTCGACCCTGCGCCCCCACGATCCTATCGCTATAGCTACCGCATCCCCTATATACCGATAATTACACAGTATAACTATATGCGTATATCTATAGCCAACGCTTTTGTTCATCCCCTACCTCCATTTGATTTTAGATACGAATAGACGCATTTTTCACGAAAGGAATTCGTGATAGTATGATACAGACTATTGAAGAAGGGAAGTTGTTAAATCACATCACCATAATCTATATAAATAGTAAATATGTAATAAAACTAATTATACCTACGGTTTGTTGCTTAAACATTATTATTATTATTATTATTATTCAAAATATACCACATATGTATGTTGGTATTATGTAAATGTGTTTGATATAACATGTAATCATATTCTGAGGTGTTAGAGATAACGACAATCAGCGTATGTCCATAACTCCGTAAAATATTATGGACGTATGCTCATTGGCGACATCAAATTTATCTGTGTTAAAAGTCATCCTGAATTTAAGAATGTTGGTCAAAAGGAGGACAAGTGGAACGAGATTTCTTCCGAAATCGGAAGATTATGCAACATTCAAATATCAGATAGGTAATCATACCGGGTATATCATAGAGCAGTTTGATTTCTCTAACGATATTGACCTCGTCTATAGAGTTCGCCATCTTGACAGGTAATCACATTTCAAGTATAAAAATATTGGCGGGGAAATTGGTTGTTTTACGTTAGCTGTTAGCAGGCTAAATCGAAAACGTCAACAAACATTTCCCCTTTTTGAACCGTAAGAGTGAAAAATTAAGCGTACCTTAAGTGGTTAAGGACCGTGCAGATGACATTGCGTACGCAATTGTATAGTTGATTCAAGAGGAAGTCCCAACAGTAACATTATGGTAATTAATGAAAACACGAGATAAAGTGAGTCCTCGTATAATGAGAATCAGGACCAATCTAAAGTCCGTGAGACATTTAAACTAACAATGTAGTAAATGATTGAGATAGCGAGTAAAAGATATAAAGAAAAATAAATTGAATGAATCAAAAATTCAAAATTAAATAGACTACCCAAAATGAAATTTATATAATACTCGGATAAACCTAAGCAAAGAGTTTGGCAATTTGTGTATAAAGGGGTAGCGGTATATTTTTGTTTCTTTTTTTTGTAGGTCCACAAACAAGCGAGATAATAGAGGTCAGCTTCACTATTGGAATGTTTGGAATGTTCTCTGTTGTGGTAGAAAGGAAGGTGCAGAGGAAACGTGGGCGGAGTGGAGAGACATGAGTGAACGTCACTGTTGAAACAAAGTGTTTGGTATGGGAGATACCAGCGTTGGGTGTGAAACGAAACCTCCCATGGGTTTGGATTTGAATTTGGGATTATACACGACGAACATGTCGTTGTGGCGCTTCCTTATTGCAAACGACTACAATGCGAAGTATTAACAAATGGAAACATTTTTAACGGGTCAGGCCCCTGTTTTTGCCGTTTAAACGCGCTCTATATGCGCGGTCGATCGGTTTTTCTTTTTTCCAGACCTATCCCACCTCTCTTCTCGTATCCTTATCACATATCCCCACCAATGAACAGTCATCCCTCCATTGGTCGACCATCAACCTCTACCTTCCTCGCTTGCCATTTCTTTCTCGCCCTTAAAGCAGCTTTATCGCGACACTCAATAACGCTCGTTGTCTGAGCCTCTGCTTACTAACGCGAAATATTCGTTCCGATGGACATCATATTTCTTCTTAAAAGACACTGCCAATTGGTACAAAAGTAGCGTGTCCGATTTTATTTGACAAGTTTGGGAGTGGGATTTGTGGCGCTTAAATATTCTTAGATTATGTAAATTTCGAAAATATATATCATATACGGGTTCAAAACAATTCATATTTTTCTGGAATATATTTTGGTTTCTTAATTTTACATTATATGTGTAACAAAGCTATACATATTACACAATATGATGTAAGCTATTCAGCATTGGGAAAATTTGGTAAAATTCGAAGTTAATACAGCTTCATACACTAAAAATAGTTACAAAGTAAGCTTTAGCCCCGTTAGTAACCACCCGGATCGAATCTATTGCCTTAAAAATTTATAATTTGTTGTAAAAAATATTCAGAAATTTTCCTTACTGTTACTAAATACAGTCTATGGTATAAATGACGATATTTGGTTATCTTATGAGTAATCATTATAGCACAAATAAATTATACGACTACACTAGAGGTCTTCAGAAATTGATATATTATTTAATATAAATATAATTTTATATATAAATAATATTAAATATATATATATAAATATAAAAAAATAAATATAAATTTAGAGATAGCACCATAACACTATATCCCCCAAAAAACACTTACGTGTAAAAAACTACGCCAAGTACAGGAGTGCTGTGTATTCTTCTAATAAAAAGTATTGATATCAGATTATTGAGGCCAAGTACATAAGTCACTACATGTTTGCCTATTATATGATCTAGCACTGGCCCATCATTTTAATTGTATTTTCGAAATTTCCTATAACGTTTTCACTACTCTTTTACATTACTACTGTTTCTCGTAGTTGATTATGAATTAATGATTGTTTAATAATTAATAAAACTTTAGCTGATTCCGTATCGAGTACTACTTGGCGGGTCCATGCATTTCTTGATATAAATATGCGTTCATTATGCCAGTTATTAATCTAAAAACCAATGTCAACTTTCTATATAGAGCTTATTAACGATAACTCGTTAATAATAATCACGGTAAAATCTTAATAACAAACATATAATTTTAGGATACTATTGGCACGTTCAAAGTAAGTACTTTGGAATTACTGGCACGGACCCGCCAAGTAGTACTCGATAAGGAATCAGCTAAAGTTTTATTAATTATTAAATAATCATTAATTCATAATCAACTACGAGAAACAGTAGTTATGTAAAAGAGTAGTGAAAACGTTATAGGAAATTTTGAAAATACAATTAAAATGATGGGCCAGTGCTAGATCATATAATAGGCAAACATGTAGTGACTTATGTACTTGGCCTCAATAATCTGATATCAATACTGTTTATTAGAAGAATACACAGCACTCCTGTACTTGGCGTAGTTTTTTACACGTAAGTGTTTTTTGGGGGATATCACAAGTTTTTGTTGTTCAACGGGACATAGCAGTATTAAGCACTGAAATCTATATTGTCACAGATATAAAATGTAAATGCATTATGATGTTGCTAATCAGAAAAATATATTGCGGTGTCGAAAATGTTTAATGGCACATAAATTTAATTTGTAAGTCCCTTTTTCTAGAAATGCATAAAGACATGTACAAATTTTTAAAGAAAATGTAATCTTCAATGCATATAAGCGTCGTTAATGGTGTCCAGCTTGTTGAAGCCGTGTGGTAAACGTAAGAGAGGAGAGTGTGCTGCATTATTTCAGGCCTTGTACCTCAGGCCGTGCGAACATCAAAGAGGATACTATAGTTTGAGCGAAGCGACAAAGCTTGTTGCACACTTTTCTGGACTTCTACGTTCGACACCTAAATACAGAAAACTACGGAGCGGAATACCTGGACACCCTGGAATTCCACACCCGACACCTAGATACAAAGAACTGCGAAGCGGAATACCTGGACACCCTGAACTTCCACATCCGGCACCTAGATACAGAAAACTACGGAGCGGAATACCTGGACACTCTGAACTTCCACATCTGGCACTTAGATACAGAAAACTACGAAGCGGAATACCTGGACACCCTGGACTTCCACATCCGACACCTAGATACAGAAAACTACGAAGCGGAATACCTGGACACCCTGGACTTCCACATCCGGTACCTAGATACAGAAAACTACGGAGCGGAATACCTGGACACCCTGAACTTCCACATCCGGCACCTAGATACAGAAAACTACGAAGCGGAATACCTGGACACCCTGGACTTCCACATGCGACACCTAGATACAGAAAACTACGAAGCGGAATACCTGGACACCCTGGACTTCCACATCCGACACCTAGATACAGAAAACTACGAAGCGGAATACCTGGACACGCTGGACTTCCACATCCGGCACCTAGATACAGAAAACTACGAAGCGGAATACCTGGACACCCTGGACTTCCACATCCGACACCTAGATACAGAAAACTACGAAGCGGAATACCTGGACACCCTGGATTTCCACATCCGGCACCTAGATACAGAAAACTACGGAGCGGAATACCTGGACACCCTGGACTTCCACATCCGACACCTAGATACAGAAAACTACGAAGCGGAATACCTGGACACCCTGGACTTCCACATCCGACACCTAGATACAGAAAACTGCGAAGCGGAATACCTGGACACCCTGGACTTCCACATCCGACACCTAGATACAGAAAACTACGAAGCGGAATACCTGGACACCCTGGACTTCCACATCCGGTACCTAGATACAGAAAACTACGGAGCGGAATACCTGGACACCCTGAACTTCCACATCCGGCACCTAGATACAGAAAACTACGAAGCGGAATACCTGGACACCCTGGATTTCCACATCCGACACCTAGATACAGAAAACTACGAAGCGGAATACCTGGACACCCTGGACTTCCACATCCGGCACCTAGATACAGAAAACTACGCAGCGGAATACCTGGACACCCTGGACTTCCACATCCGACACCTAGATACAGAAAACTACGAAGCGGAATACCTGGACACCCTGGACTTCCAAATCCGGCACCTAGATACAGAAAACTACGGAGCGGAATACCTGGACACCCTGGACTTCCACATCCGACACCTGGACACAGGAAACTACGGAGCGGAATGCCTGGACACCCTGGACTTCGACGCCCGACACCTAGATACAGAAAACTACGAAGCGAAATATCTGGACACCCTAGACTTCCACGTCCGCCATCTAGATATAGAAAACTACGAAGCAGAACAGTTGGATAAACTGTCACCTAAAATAGACGAACTATGCCGAAGCACACATATACATACACCCATATGCGCGCGCAGCTCATGAATGCTATTAAAAATTGAATAATTCTATACTGTTGTGAAAGCAGCCTTATACTAACTGGAAATTCGGTATGAACGGTAGCTTCACGTATAAAATGTATTTGATTGCGTTGTGTATTCGTAAATTACTAACACCATACAGAGTACAAATAGGTAAAGAAGGCACAGCAGTCAGCGCCATCTGTCGTGTAAAAAATGCGATGGACGTGCGAAGACGACGACGACGACGACGACGACGACGATGACGACGACGACGGAACTGAAATAAAATCATCTCGCTTGCCATCTCAATACGCCCTGATCTCGTATACTAATCGTATTGAACGTGGTGGCAATCAATTCAGGACCCTCAATTCCTATAGTGAATGTATCAATAACTTTTTCTCATGTACCTATAGCGGTTAATAAGATATATCGTTCCAAACACAGGTATAAGAGTTGACTCAAGTAAAGAGTCTCGGCGAGCTGTGCCCTGTACAGCCGGTTGCCTGTACTTGGCGCGAGACTCGACCGAGTCTCTTGATTTATACAGGGTGTCCCAGAATTGCTTTTCGACCGGAAAGTGGGCGATGCCTGGAGGTGCCCTGAGTACCCTCCCGCAAACCGTTTGCCAAAATTCGCAATAGTTTTTACATGAGAAGCATTTAAGTGCGACCAATCAGAACGAAGGATTTCCGCGGATTCATTCGCGGATGCCAAAGATCGCTGCTTTGCAATAGCTTCCTACAAATTCCGCGCCTAGCAATTGTTTCATAGCCCGAGCGAGCGTCATAGGATTCGTTGACAAACTCCCAATATGGGCATGGGCGTGACTTAGGCTGGCGCAGCAGCTACACGTGCAACGCGCGATCGGCAATTGTTTCGGGATACGCATTCAGCCAGACGAAAACCGGTACACGGTGTCCAAAACGTCATGCACTGAATTTTATAGCAGTCCGAAAGAAAACAGATTATTAAAGTGAGAGGGAGTCGGGAGGGTGGGTGGTGGGACTGATGCATTAAATTTAACATGACTTGATAACTAAGCATAGAAGTATTATTTCTTCGTCCTGTGAATAGCCATATCGAATTTCCAAGACATCGCGATTGCTGATTTCAAAGTTATAGAGTACTCATCGATTCTGGAGACTGTAAACAATACGTAAAATAGGAAAATAGATTAGGAGAGAAACGCAAAGACACGTATACCTTTTTTTCGTTCCTAGAATGTCCACACCAAATTACAGCCCTTTGCGACTTCCGGTGGCAAAGTTACGCAACACTTGTCGACTTTGAATTTTCAGAAAAATACGTCAAATTGAAAAAATGAACTAGGAGAGAAATGCAAAAACACGTATCCCTTTTTTTCGTTCCTAGAATGTCCACACCAAATTGCAGCCCTTTTCGACTTCCGGTGGCAAAGTTACGCATCGCTTGTCGACTCCGGATTTTGTGAAAAATACGTCAAACTGAAAAAATGGACTAGGGGAGAAATGCAAAAACACGTATCCCTTTTTTTCGTCCCAAGAATCGGTATACCAAATTGCAGCCCTTTGCGACTTCCGGTGGCAAAGTTACGCATCACTTGTCGACTTTGAATTTTCAAAAAAATACGTCTAATTGAAAAAATGGACTAGGGGAGAAATGCAAAAACACGTATCCCTTTTTTTCGTCCCAAGAATCGGTATACCAAATTGCAGCCCTTTGACTGTTAAGAATTTAGGAAAGATATCAGGCGAAACAAATGAAAAAAGGAAAAACGGTTTTAGGGGGTGAAATCAACCCCCAAAGTTGGGCATGTCGAGGGGTGGTAATGCAGTTTCACCTAGAAGGAATCGTCCGATTTCAATGAAACAAAAACTAAAATGTTTCTCATCGCGAGTAATGTAAAGTGCAACTAGACATTAAAAAAAATTGTCTCTTGAGGGGGTGAACCACCCCTTGATTATTACTTTTTTCACCCTATTTAAAAAACTTACGAATGGAATTCAATGAACTACGTACCATTTGAAAGAGGAAGGAAAATTAAAGTTTACATGTTTTTGCTTTTTTGCGGGATGTCACGTTTAAGGGGGTAAACAACCCCCTGCGTACCGATGCGTGCATTCCCATATAGGACCCCTTCTTGCGCAATTTAAAAGTGTAAATGCATTTAAAATATTCTCGTTAGTGACAATCGATAAACAATAAGTGAATATTAACGTATTACCCCTAATTAAGGGGTAAACTACCCCCTCCGTACCTACCCCCTGCATACCGATGCACGGACTTCCATATAGGACCGCTTCTCGCGCAGTTTAAAAGTGTAAATTAATTCAAAATATTCTTGTTACTGACAGTGGGTAAACAATAAGTGAAAATTAACGCTTCATCCGTAATTAAGCGGGTAAGTTTATTTAGAATTTGAATATCAATTAATGTAATAGTTCTCCTACTCTGCACGCACAAGAAAATATATTTTAATTATAAAATAATAGAAACTGGTACTATGGTGAACTAGCTCCCGTACTTACCTCTAGACGGAAGCGTGCAGAGTGGGAGGACTATTACATTAATTGATATTCAAACTCTAAATAAACTTACCCGCTTAATTACGGATGAAGCGTTAATTTTCACTTATTGTTTACCCACTGTCAGTAACAAGAATATTTTGAATTAATTTACACTTTTAAACTGCGCGAGAAGCGGTCCTATATGGAAGTCCGTGCATCGGTATGCAAGGGGTAGGTACGGAGGGGGTAGTTTACCCCTTAATTAGGGGTAATACGTTAATATTCACTTATTGTTTATCGATTGTCACTAACGAGAATATTTTAAATGCATTTACACTTTTAAATTCCGCAAGAAGGGGTCCTATATGGGAATGCACGCATCGGTACGCAGGGGGTTGTTTACCCCCTTAAACGTGACATCCCGCAAAAAAGCAAAAACATGTAAACTTTAATTTTCCTTCCTCTTTCAAATGGTACGTAGTTCATTGAATTCCATTCGTAAGTTTTTTAAATAGGGTGAAAAAAGTAATAATCAAGGGGTGGTTCACCCCCTCAAGAGACAATTTTTTTTTAATGTCTAGTTGCACTTTACATTACTCGCGATGAGAAACATTTTAGTTTTTGTTTCATTGAAATCGGACGATTCCTTCTAGGTGAAACTGCATTACCACCCCTCGACATGCCCAACTTTGGGGGTTGATTTCACCCCCTAGAACCGTTTTCCCGCCGATAAAAAAAAAACACGTGTCTCGTAGATTTTCATGCGCTACAACATAGTTGAGTTTCATCAAAATCGGAGGTGGACACTAAAGTGACATTCCTTGTAAGAGAATAAAGACAAAATATGAAAGATTCATACACATTAGCCAAATACAAAAATGTTCAGATTCCCATGTGAATAAGAACCAAGTATTGAGTTGAGCAACATTGTAATTTCGTTGAGTAAAGTAACTTATCGATAATTGAAAACTAGCAACACGATATTTGCAGTAGACAGGTATACAAATTCCTGAAAAAATAAACCGTCGACACTACTAGCACGATCCAGTTTTCAGTTTATGTCACTCAGTGGGCGGATTTCTATAAGCCCCAAGTAGATTTGCTGTTTAAATATTTACATCCGCTGTGCTCGGGCAGTCCTTCCGACTTGAATGTCATCCCACCGCTTCTGCCCAATCTTCGTTGGTCTATCTTACTTATTCATTCACTCTCATTCGTTCTTAGACTCCTACATTTTTTTCTCTTCTGGTTAACTTGCCTTCTTCGTAACCAAGCCAAAATCCTCTTTTCACTTCACTCTTTGCTTTCCTTGTCTCTTTGACGTATGTGAACTACTTGAAAAGGGAAATTCGATTTTCCGAGCTCGATTTTACTAGGTTCTTTTTGAAAGCTCTGATATTGATACCGAGAAATCCTGGAATACAATTCAAGCGTATTTTAATTATTCTGTACATTTTCCTTTGTCTATTCTTAATACTGTTTTATATACAGGGTGTTCGGTATGAAACACATTGGAGTAGACTTGTAAAATTTTAAGGAATATGTGTTTTGCATTCTTTATTTTATATATAATAATTTTGAGATAATAAGCGTTAAATTTGCAACAATCAGAGCAATGAAAAACGCGTTTCGACGTTGCTTGGAACGGAAATTCAGCCTAATAACTGACGACGAAAGGAAGGCCGCAAGGCCTCGTTACATGAGGACAATAATAACACGAATAACGTAGGGCAAATATTTAGCAGCAAACGTTGCATAATACTTAGGATCTTGTAATAAATTACGGCAGATTTCAAAATGGCTAGTGTATCATCTGCAAATACGTTTGCATAATTGATGGTTGAATCTGACTTTACGAAAGCACGTGATTACTAGTAGTTACTCGCTTCAAGTTTATAATATTGTTAAATAAAAATTATTACAAGTGAAAAAAGAATCTATTAACTATGCATTGGTAGAGGTTACATGAAAAAAATTGTGTGCGACAACTTGAAAGTGGTGCTAAAAATTTTAAATCTTTTTCGTGCAATATTACACCGCCTCAAACAAAGAGCATAAAAATTGAACAGACACAGATGTCACATTACTACTCTCGGACGCTGATTTCTCCATTATTGTACGGTGAATATAGCGCTCATCCTTTTTTTTACAGTAGACGCGTTAGATATCAAGCTTTCCGCTAATATATTTTAATACATATGTGAACTTGCTAACTTTTTCGAAAATTAAGGACATGTGGCTGAGTACAACCAGTTTGTCCCGACTACCTCAAGTTTGCCTAAGTTTAATAATTAATATATCTTAACTTAGATGGTTACGAAAAATTTCTTCGAACCAATAGACGCAACAGATTTAGTTTTTTCGATTGACCATACAAAATGTAGGGTCAACTTTTTAACATATTTTTACCATACAATCTTAATAAAAAAAGATTTCAGGTAATAATTTATTAACCGTATACTAAATTTTCATCTTTATCAGTTGGAATAGTATTGTAGTGATTAAAATGTTCCCATTTCATACATTAATATGGATTGAACGAAAATGTAGTCATTGAATAATGCTCATTACTAATATTCCACGTATGAGATTTATCATAGCGTTTTATGAACAGCTTACATGTTATTAGAAAATTCTAACAACATTAACAGTATGTGTAGATGTATCATATTTGTTGTACAATCACAATTTTCTACGATAGTTTTTTGTTACTAAAATCCATAATAGTAATATATTTTAACGAATATTGCATCGAAATTAAAAGTTTTACAGTTATTTTAATGCGGGTAGAAAAAATGTAGTATGCTCACTATTACTTATCCCCCCAAAAAAACCCTTATGTGTAAAAAACTACGCCAAATACAGGAGTGTTGTGAATTCCTCTAATAAAAAGTATTGAAATCACATTATTGAGGCCAAGTAGTACTCGATAAGGAATCACCTAAAGTTTTATAAATTATTAAATGTCCATTAAATCATAATCAACTACAAAAAGCAGTAGTAATGTAAAAGAGTAGCGAAAACGTTATAATAAAGTTTTTAAATAGAATTCAAATGATGGGCCAGTGCTAGATCATGTAATAGGCAAACATGTAGTGACTTATTTACTTGGCCTCAATAATATAATATAATTCCAATACTTTTTTTAGAGGAATTCACAGCACTCCTGTACTGGGCGTAGTTTTTCACACGAAAGTGTTTTTTTTTGCGGGATATAAGAAGTTTTTTAGCTTAACGAGATATATGTAGAAGCTCTAAGCATTGAAATCTATATTTTTACAGATATAAAATGTAAATGCATTGTGATGTCGCTAAGCAGACAAATATATTCCATTGTCGAAAATGTTTTATGGCATATAAATTTAATTTGTAAGTCCATTTTGTTACAAACGCAGAAAGATATATACAAATTTTTAAAGAAAATATAATCTTGAATGCATATAAGTGTCGTTAATGGTGTTCAGCTTATTGAAGCTGTGTGGTAAACGTAAGAGAGGAGAGTGTGCTGGATTATTTACATACGTTCGGCCGTGCGAACAATAGCGAGGATACTATAGTTTGAGCGAAACGCCAATGCGTCGGTTTTTGCACACTTTTCTGGATACCCTGGATTTCCACATCCGACACTTAGATGCAGGAAACTACGAAGCGGAACATCTGAACATCCTAACCTTCTACATCTAACACCTAGATAGAAGAAACTACGAAGCGGAACATCTGAACACTCTGGACTTCCACATCTGGACACCCTGAATTTCCACGTCCGACACTTAGATACAAGAAACTACGAAGCGGAACATCTGAACACTCTGGACTTCCACATCTGGACACCCTGAATTTCCACGTCCGACACTTAGATACAAGAAACTACGGAGCGGAATATCTGGACACCCTGGACTTCCACGTCCGACACTTAGATACAGGAAACTACGAAGCGGAACATCTGAACATCTTAACCTTCCACATCTAACACCTAGATACAAGAAACTACGAAGCGGAACATCTGTATACCCTGAACTTCCACGCCCGACACCTAGATACTGGAAACTAGGGAGCGGAACACCTGAACACCCTAAACTTTCACGCCCGACACCTAGATGCAAGAAACTACGGAGGGGAACACCTGGACATCCTATATCTCTAAAAATTGTCACCTAAAATACGAGAAACTATGTCGAAGCACATACATACGTACACCATGCACATGCGCTCCACATGAATGTTATTAAAGGCTTAATATTTTATACTATTGTGAAAGCAGCATTATACTAACTGGAAATTCGGTGTGAACGGTAGCTTCACGTACAAAATGTATTTGATTGTGTTGTGTATTAGTAAATTATCAACACCATCCAGAGTACAAACAGGTAAAGATTGAAAGCAGTCAGCGCCATCTGTCGTGTAAAAAAGTAGATGGATGTGCGAAGACGACGATGACGACGACTGAACTGAAATAAAATTATCTCGCTCGCCATCTCAATACGCCCTGATCTCGTACATTAATCGTATTGAACTTGGTGCCAATCAATTCAGAACCCTCAATTCCTATAGTGAATGTGTCAATAAGTTTTTCTGATATACATATAGCGGTTCATAAGATATTTCCTTCCAAACATAGGTATAATAAGAGTTGACTCGAGTAAAGAGTCTTTGCGAACCATGCCCTGTATAGGTGGTTGCCTGTACTTGGCGCGAGACTCGACCGAGTCTCTTGATCGCTACAGTTATATTTCTAGAAATTAAGAATTTCCCCCAATTGATATACTTTTGTGTTACTGTCATAGTAGAAATTGTATATGGTCCCTAACCGAGTACAAGATAATTTTTCCCACTTTTATCTGGATACTAACTAGGAAAACTACCTACCATCAGACCAGAAATGTAACGCATACTCTGTCTAGTCATTAATTATGTCAAACTATCTAAGTTATAGACAGTTTTCCAGGTCAGTTCTTTACTATCCATTTGGATATGTACGATTGATGCCGAAAATTGTTGAAACTGTTTTGATATTAATTAAATAAAAACATGAAATATATAATTGGCATAACGACAAAATTATGTGAAGCAATATTTAAAAAATAGGTATGAGAGTTTACTATTTGTGATCCTGCGATTGTCGAGATACTCAAATTGAGAAGTGCGACATTACTCGCTGAGCCACCAGCTCAATTTGTACATGTTGCTTCAATTAAAAGTGATTAACACACTATATGTATATGCATGTCGTAAAAGTATTTACTAAGTTTAGAAAAAAAATGTTGATTTTTAAATAATTATTCCAATGCTACATTAACATGATTTATGTTACGTCAAAAAAGAGTATACCTGATTGTTGACTTTTACCATTAGACCGTGCATTTCATAAGCACAATTTTATTGTTATGCTCAAACATTGGCCTTTACCAATTTGTCAAACGCTTTTGACAGGATCGAATTATTTTACGGTCTATTATATTCACAGCAAATAAATTTTGAAAATTCATAGCAAATAAACAAACTAATTCTGTCCTGAACATTGATAAGGCCCAATCAATAAACTGTCACTGCAACAAGGAACTATATGAAGTCAATTTAGATTATTAACTCTTGGGGTACTGGCGAACTTCTAGTTCAGGCCCAGATAGACTTACATAGTTGGGAATGAACAAACCATGATCTAGTTTAGCAATTCGACACATTAGTGCAGGTCACGCCAGGTAATAACTATGTTTTCATAATTGGGAATGCTTAGTCTGAGCCCGGCTGGAACCTTTTCATTATTAGTTATTATTTGGTTCGTTCGTTAGGTAATTTCGACTAGAAAAACCATGCACTGACGAAATCCTATCAAAGAGAACTGATACATAAATTTAAGCTAGTATATCTTGTCGTACTGAAGGGGCGTCTAATTTTGGCTTAATAATGGTTGGACGCAGTGGTTCAGTCCAAGCTGGGTCCTAACTGCGTTTTCATTATTAGGGATTCCTAGGCTCAGCCCAGCCGGGGTCTTTTCATTAGTAGGGAAACGACTAGGAAATTTGTACTAGAGTCATTAGTCTAAATTTTTTTCTATATTTTTCTCGATGCTTTTGACTTAAGGAGGTTGGAGCGCTTCACGCCGGTCAAATCAGTGCTAAATTTTAGTAATTGTTTTTGTAAATTTAATGCATTATGTAACATTGGTTGAGTGTCCATTGCATCACTACATGTGTCCTTAATTTAGAGAAGGTATGTTTTCATTGAGTTTTTTCCAAGAATAATCCGTAATTCTTTATCGTTTTAAATGCGGGATCACTAATTCTGTTTCTCGAAAGATGCTCTACAAATCGACCGTCTAAATATTGAATAGTGCTAACCGTTTAAGAATGACAGCCTGTTTTTTATCCAGTGAAAAATTTCTTCATAAATAAATAGCTATAATTATTAAACAGTTAATACTATCAAATATCTAGACGGTGAATTTGTACAGAATTATTTAAGAAACGGAATGAGGCATGCCTCATTAAAATCGGTAAAAAAATGACGGAGTATTCTTAGAAAAGAATTGAAAAAAATGTGCCTGTTCGGAAATCGATATTAATCAGATAATATTATTGTAAATTCATCGCTATGAATATCTGTATGGGTTATGGGCACTTGTTATAATACAAATCATCATTCACTGCAATCAATTAATTCATAAAACTTTGTAAAAACGATCAAAAATATTTAGCAATGATTTGACCAGCGTGAAGTACTCCGACTTTCTTAATTGGAAGATAATGAAAATACAAAGTTACAAATTTTTTTTTATATATCTTTATGGGATGCTTGAATAGAAAGAAAATATTTCAAAAATACAGTTATTTTAGAATTGCATCAAAATAAAAATATAATTGAGTATCTAAATAACCCTGCATTACTGAATTTACCGTGACCATAAAAGAATAGATGTAGTGAATCGAAATAAGTGTTGTGGACTTATATAATGCAAGCTGTTAAATAAATACTAAAAGAAATAGAATTCCTGACTACGGACGGGCAACAAAATGTGTAAATATTGTAACAATCTTCAAAATAGTGTAATAAAATATTAATAAAAAGCGTCCGCATTCAGTGTGAATGGTAGCTGCATTCTTAACAAGAAGTACCTAGCTTTCGGAATGTAAAATTAAAGTCTTTCTACCTCTATTCTCATCTGTCCTTATTCTCTCAACCCACTTTTCTATACAATATGTATACTCTCCTCCCATTAGCTCACCTTTCTTTCTTTTATACTTTTTAACCATTTTCTATCTTTTGGTTGTACCTCTATCATTGTACCATTTCCATTCATTCTTTATATATCTATTTTGAAATATTTTTTCATTTGGAATTTATTTCGCATGAGTGTATATATTTATTACTCCAAAGCTATGCTGATCATTATATCCATTCTCTGAATTCGCGCATTTAGCTTCCGAAAAGAGTAGATTACCAAAATGGACAATAGCGACAGACTCAATTTACTAATTTCAAATAAGATTTGAATATCAAGAGACCCGAAATATTTAAAAAAAATAAAAGATCTTTGAAATCAGTAAACTCAGGTTTTGTAATACGTAAAATGGCTCTGTTTATACCGAAGTCAAGTTGAGAGACGAAATACGTGTGTTGTGTATCTATATATTAGTAAACTATAGGTATACATTCAATGTATTTTAACTCTTGTTCAATCCCAGTGAAAATATAGTCAATGACTAAGCCCAAATACAGTCAATACTAATTGATAAACTAATACAGTATGTACTGCCGACGATATTCTCAGTCGTCGGCAAAACAGAACTCTACACAACGGAAGTCGGGAGCGTGAGTGGTCTCGGCAAACTCAAAAAGGTGGTTGGGCGCCAGGTACCCTCCAAGGAGCACCACGAGGTCTAGGCTCGTTGTCGAAACAATAAAGGTCGCGAGAGATAATTGATTCTGGGTAACCGATTGCCACCAGGCAAACTATACCTAAAAATGCCACCAGGCGAACTAAACCTAAGGGCACCACGGCCACGCAAAATCAGATAGGGGCACCACAGCCAAGAAAAGATACTAACTTAACTAACCTAAAGGCACCACGGCCACTCAAACCAGATAGGGGCATGTGTAACGAGTTTTGCTGAAATTCTTCAAAAAGAAAATGGAATAAATGCATTCATTTATTAATACTCATTAACCTGTAAAGGGTTGAAGACTTTATAACGTCTTAAAGATGGTGTCTGATGTACAATAGAAGATGTATCCCCTGATATGAAACATTTTTTCCTAAACTGAATTTTTAAAGTTATGAAAAAATTGGATGTAATGAATTGTTTTTCTTTTAATAGTAGTAAAAGTAAGGCTAGTATTTTTAAGTGAATATCGTAAGTAATTATAATTAAATTATGAAGTTTTCCAACCTGTTGTGTTCCATGTCGAGTATAATATAATTCCAGATCATTTTCAAAGATTTAGTTAATATTAATTATAATAAATGAAACAAACTGTAACGTATTATTAACATTATACTATAGTAATTAACACTATACTTCCATTGTAAAATATTCAATTGTATTGTTATTCTGTTTATTTAAATTTTCGGTTTTTTTTAACTATTGCATCGAGTTAACAAATTCAATGCAAAATGCGTAGTAATATGAACATTGGTATCTAGATGAATATTGGTATCTTGTACCGAAAATATGGTGTAACAACCTATGAATGCAGTTTATTTAACTGGAAATATTTTACTATGCCGTATAGAACGTCTTACTATAAATTTTATTACTATAGAATGTATGTACATTTCTAATCTTGAGATTCTTTAGGTGTAAATATATTAGCTACGATCGTAGCGACCGTATGCGAATTAATGTATGTAATGCGATCTCAATACCACGTATTACCATTCATTTATACTAAACATTCTAATAGAATAAAAAAAAGGTTAAGCAAAAACGAATATTGCTTATTGACATATAAACAGTGGCAAAAATAAATGATTTTCACAACTAGTATCTCCATATGATATGGTATTGAACGTGCTGAACTTGATTATATCAATATCTACAAACTTACATTTGCCTGACTAACGAATGGCACTGTACGCTAAACAAGCAGCTCCGACAAACCCACGTAGCCCCTATTTTTTTTTAAATATTGAGGATATTAGAAAAAAACAGAAAGCGTAGAGTGAACAAAGTATTACTGCTGTTTTGATAA
This sequence comes from Cephus spinipes, assembly GCA_963971525.1. Taxonomy (NCBI): domain Eukaryota; kingdom Metazoa; phylum Arthropoda; class Insecta; order Hymenoptera; family Cephidae; genus Cephus; species Cephus spinipes. The sequence continues at coordinate 12,791,477 of OZ020574.1, read as the reverse complement.
AGATAATTAAGCAAATTGAATTTGAAAAAAAAGGAGATGCAGTAGTGCGTCGGCAAACAAAATAAATAATCTCCGATTCGTATTTTATTATTTTCATTCATATTTTATTACCATATAGTATTAGCTGTCAAGTTACTTCATCATTTGCACATGAGATATATGCGTTGTAACTTTCAATACTCTCATAATTTAAATAAAAGTTGAGAGAGGGCGTACGGTACTAGTCTAGCATATACTGTAAATATGTAATCCACAAAAACACTTTCGTGTAAAATAACTCGCCAATCACTGAATTACTGTAAATTACCTTTTTACAAAAAATACGGATAACACATTTCAATGCCATGTACATAAGTTACTACATCCCATGTAGGAATTGCCAACGCTCACAACAGGCCCAAGTCTTGGCCAATATATGTTTATTGATAATTGGCCAAGCGTAACTCGCCTATGTTTGCGCCGTGATTCGGTTAGTATTGTTCACCAGTATTGTCATTTTTTTAGTAATTGCCAGTATCCAACCAACATTAGGCCAATGTACTACTGCCAATGATTGGCCGGATATAGACTATTAACTGTGGGCCATCATTGGTTGCCAATTATTCACCATCATTATTAATTTTTTTATATTTGCCATTGTTTAACAGACGTATGACCAATATACGACCCTACACGAGCGAGCACTAGTTCGCTGCCCCACCACCAGATGGCCACTGCAACTCGCAAACAGAATCGGAAGACCCTGAGAATAATTAGTCCTTCGATGTTGCTCTAATGCGTTTTCAATATTATTTTCAATAACGTGGTATTGTATTCAGCACCCCTCCGCCGTGAGAAATTTATTTTTTTAATATTTTTTTTAGAGCAATACTATCCGTTGTGAGGACACTCTGGTTTTGTTTCTATTGCAGTAACCAATTTAGCCATTACTGTGAAAATGGTCACCGATGCTGGCCCAATATTAGGCCTGCTGTACTTTCCTACATGGGGTTTTAAGGTATTACCGCATTTAGGTCCACATCAGGCACAAGTAAAAAGTACATCTGATAAGACATCCCTTATTCGGGTCCCGAATTGGAATGGCGAAATATGTTTAGGCCCCTCAAATGACAACCCTTATCATGTCCTTACCTGGCAAATCTTATCTGGCCCTGATGTACCAACGCGTTACATCACTAATCAGGACCATATAAGGTAGCCTGAACGGGGCCTTAAATTAAGAATCCGATTGCCACGTCCGGGTCTGATGTTCCCCCCGAACGGAATTTCTAGTCGTTACAGTACTTTTTCTAAAGAGGGCAATTCACAGCAATTCTGTACTTGCAGAGTTTTTTTTTAACACGAAAGTGTTTTTGTGGGTATGTCACAAGTTTTTGTTGATTAGGTTATATTAAATTATATTAGCACACGAAATCTCGATTAATATAAAATACGTATTTCCTTTGAAATATCTTTCAAAATTTAACTCATCGTAGTTTTGTGAACTTATTGTGTCGGATGCGCTCGATTCACTCGCTCATCAAGTTAGATGCAAGAAACATAGAGAAACCTTGGAATTTCACATCTGTTAGCCAAACATAAGAAACTACGTAGAGGAACACCTGGACACCCTGGATCTCCAAATCTGTCATCATAAATACAAGGAAGTGCGTCGAAGCACAAAAACACGCACATACACACGTGTATATTGCACATGAAAATCAGTACTATCTTTCATGCAGACTAATAGTTTATTCATATATACTATTGTGAAGGCAGCCTTATATTATCTAAAAATTCGGTGTGAACGCTATCTTGACGGAGAAAATATTTCTGATTATGTTGTGTATTGGAGAATCGCCAGCGCCATCCGACGTCTGAGAAAGTAAATGGACGTGCGAAGACGATGACAACGAAACTAAAATAAAATTATCTCGCTAGCCCTGTCAATACGCCCTGATGTCGTACACCATTCTCATTGATTTTTGTAGCAATGGATTCAGAATACCCAATTCCTATAATGAAGGTGTCGATAACTTTTTCTTATATATAGCAATTCATAAGATATTTGATTCCAAACACAGGTATAAAAGTTGGCTCGAGTACAGAGTCTCGGTAAGCCGTGCCCTGTACAGCCGGTGGACTGTACTTGGCGCGACACTACCGATTCTCTTGATCCGCTATTCGACAGTCAATACTGATATATTACAGCAATACTTTTTATTCGTTTCTAAACTCGAAACTTGTAACTATTATTGTATTTTAAACCTCTAGTCATGTTATACTTATTGTTAGTAATTGTTGTTTATATATTTTCTGAGAAATAGTTTCTATATAATGTTCTTTGTGTGCGATAGATTCTTAACAGATATTCCTTTTTGAAAATCATGATATTACCGCCGCAAGATAAGTAAATTTATTAGTACCAGATAGGAATACGCCCATCGCAGGACGATTAATTCACGTGAAACAACGATAGATGGCGAGTGGATGCGATTGGGCATTTGTCCTTCACCCTGTGAGGCCGTGACGTATATCCACATGGATCAGCCTAGAGCCGTGGGTTAAGTTCCTCGCTTTACGTTCTACCATTGCGCCATTCCAGCATGCAATATTTATTGCTCAGTGATTCGCTTTTAAGCGCAAATACTTTGAGTTAGTGAATCTTCTATGAGGGAAGGTACTCGTTGCGATACCTAACTAAAGAGGCCGACCCTCGAGTACGGTTAAACACCCCTGAACATTCCACGACACACTAGCCACGTAGAAAATTATCAGGGCAATCCGGATAAAATATGGGTCCCTTATATGCATTGACAAAGTTTTCACAATAAAAATATCCGTGATGAGTGTCTAATTAGGCAGTGATTGGGCCTTATGAGGGGAACGGGCTTTAGAGAGACAAGGAAAAAGAACGAAAGGAGTAAATAAATAAATGTGTAAGCAAATTTGCTACGATATATCATCGTATAAACCAAGCGGTCAAACTTTCTACAACCCAAGTAATTTAACGAACACACAATTTTCTCCCGGAAACGCTGGAGATCTGCAAATGATACTGTCCCATTTAAATTTGAAATTTAATTTCACTTGTAAACTTTAACTTGATCAGTTTACTCAGAGTTCGGAATAGGTATTCGCACATGTCGATAGAGACGTACTCATCTTCTATTTCTTATAGCAGTAGCAATGTCATGCTGTATAGTAATACGTTTCGTGTAGTCGTGTTTGCGGCAAAAATAGAAATGGAATAAAAAAAGGAATCGAATAAAATATTTTATCCTACACGTATGGATAACAGGAAGATGACATTTATAAATTAGTATTACTTTTCGTAGTTTAGCAAGATAGCACGTGGAGAAAAATACAAGTTTAAATTCAGATCTCTCCTATTAGCGGAAGAAACATTTTTTCTTGTGAACTTTCGTTTACAAATGTAAACGCTATATTGCTGCTTTAATTTTTGTTCAAGAAAAACTGACAAAAACTTCTCTATAAAATAATGAATAGGATATATTTAAAAAAATATAGAAGTTACTATGTATTGTTTAACCTCTTATTACGCTTGTGTATAGAAGAATGTCAAAAAAGCCAGTACGATAATAGACTTTCGGAGTAAATTACTAGTTTACGATTCAGCCAGATGGTGGCAGCAAACACATTCTCGCTACGAGATTGGAATTGATTGTTAAGAGTTTCCGCGAGGGAGTGACAGTTAAGAGTGATTGGTAAGAGTTCGATATTCAGTCTTTTAAAATATTTATACGGCACTCGGAATGTGACATTTCCAAAAGTAGGAATTGCCCTAATTTCCCATAGATAATTTCAGCAATAATGAAATTCGATGGAATTTACCACACAAAAGTCTTATTTAAAACTTGATATTGTGACACTGCCCTGATAACTTCTGATAAAGAAAACTGCACTGCTATTGGCTATTCGATTACTTTGAAGCTGGAATATTCGATAGAAAACATTTCTTGGCGAATCGGTGCATCACAGACGCTTTATAAAAAAGATCAGCATAGTGCTATGTTAATATTCAAAGTGTAAAAACATATTGCATACATTACCAAGTAGGTTCGGCTATAATACCAGTTCAAGATAAAGTTATGAATTTTTTAATTTATTAGACAATAAATAAAAATTCGTTTAGGAAAAATTTTTTAAATTGGTTACCGTACAGTTTTTAAGATAAATAATCTGTAAGTATCAATTTGAACTAAAAAACACTCATCCTATGAAAATTAATAACTTAAAAATTCAATATCTCGATATTCGTACAGTAGAATGTAATGAATTTCTATTGCAATGTTGATTATCTTATATTTCCACTTTTTATTTTTGCATCAAAAATTTTGAAATTTTTTTACTGGCCCTTTAACTCGTGATTTCCTATTACTATTATAATTATCATCGCCGAGCCACGTTAACAACAATCTATTGTGGTAATGATTTTGGCTACTGTAATGATTTGGCTATGGTTTCAATTTTTAATAGTTTACTTAATTTATTATGAGACGATATGTTTTATGAAATTCTAAAGCACTATAGTTGTTTTCTGAATTGCGAAATCAGAATATCCAACTCCCTTCCCCCAAAAAGAAGGAAGTTTCATACGTATCGTATTAAATAATTACACAAAATGCTGTATGGAAGGCATTTCAAAGATACTGAACAACTTTTTAAACATTTTAAGAAACTTACAGCTTTTGACTATAGAGACTGCTGTAGTATAAAAAATAAGGACACGAGTATTTTAAAGTTATTCGTGAAAAAGGGAGCACGGTTAGAATGAATGAACGAAATAAATACAATGGGGAAAAAATTACAAAGTTCCATAGGTGCGATATTTCGAGGCTATAGGGGAGCAAAATTCTTAGAAACTCGCAATGATAGGATGCCCTTTCCAGTTCACGGCTCCGACTTCGAACCAATCACGCGTCTATTCTATTATGACAGTAATTTCTATAATGCCTACTGTATTTCTAAACATTAATATAATTTTAATGTTGAGCACGGTAGTGCGGGGAGCGCTCTGCGTGTTAGTTCACACCTGCGTGGAGGGCAAATTGCAACTATAGAACTCTGTAGAAATAAATGAAGAAGTATTCGAAGATTTGGATGTTTACTAAAGCTATATTAGAAGGCCGAACTTAAGTTATTATTATTAAGACTTTTACAATCTCAAAGGTTTAACATAATTTTCAGAATGACTAAATATACAACTTTAAGTCACGTTTTAAGGTCAAGGTGAACAAATGTCGTTGTACTGTCTCTACGAAAATGAGTAAATGATTAATATAGAGTTAACGGCCGAGTTATTCTAATGTATAATATGTCTTGTGCATATTTAATTGTGATGATAATACTCTACCACGCTCTCTATAGAGGTGCCACATAATAAAGAAAGAAATAATTAAGGGTCCTTTAGAGTCCTAAAAAGACAAGGACAGACGAGTCACGTGGGGAGACGCCATTAGCAGTCGCGAGAAAGCGAAGTGGTTCATTCATGAAACTCGTCAGACACGGCATCGAATCTACTACTACTACTACTACTACTATACCACTACTAACGTAGTTTACGGCGTCTGACGCAACAACTTGCTGCTACCACTACGAGCCCTTTTATTACAGCCACTACACAATGCAGCAACAGCTGCTTGTATTAGAGTTCATAACTGCACGAAAGTATTATCGCTACCAGTGTGTTGCAGTACATCGCTAGTGATACTGCTACTGGTAGTATGTGCATAGTAGAACTGATCGGATTAATGAAATAAAAATGTCCTAGTTCAACTATAATAGTTTACTACTATTACGACTGCTGCATGTACTGCGAGTTTAACCAATTCCCGATTACAATGAATCATTCTGTTGCACACGTGTAGTTACAAAAAAAAAAGTATTTTCAATATTGTATATTAAACCATACTAATGCTTTTTTTATGTATAATATATTTCGAACTTTCTGTGAGCCACCGGTGGTACACGCCGGTGTGAATGTGCTAAGCATAGAAGTTTTCTTTCATAACATAATTCTTTATTTTTGTAATAAATCTACCAAAGAGCAAGAGTTGTAAGACGATTCATAAAATCTTAAAATAAAATAAAAGCGTTAAAATAGTATTTTATCTAGCTAGTAATAATCACACGAGTCTTATTGTCATTCGTATTAGCTAGGTACAACAGTTTTTGTAACAAATGCTCAAAGGAAAGGCCGTCTGGCCTTTTTTCTTACAGGAGATAGCACCGTTAACCTGCCTCAAAAATATTTGTTAATGTTGTAGGTTCCTCCTTCCTCGAAAATATTTGAGATGTCTATGAAAATTAGTAACGCTCTTTGTGTAGCCGCAGTTTAGAACATGTCCCTTAGTTTGTTTTACTTTGGTTTGCACAGGTGTTTTGCAGTTTACTTTATGCCCCACCAATATTGTGGTGTACTCCATCAACATCTGAATTAAACTGCAGATATAATTATGGATTAGTTAAAACAAAATTATAAAAAGTAAGCTTAAAAACATTAAGAATTCACTTATGTCAAAGCATTACCTATATCAATAACTTTTGTCCAGTAACTACTTACTTATTTCATTGATTAATAACGTAAGTAGAAATTATGAATTAAATTGCAAAAAATTATGTATGATAACCAATACTTTAGTATTTATTTATAGAATATTCTGTATGGTAAAAGAGAATTTAACGGACACCAAGTATATAACAAGTGCGAAGAGATAAACGCTCAAGGTAGTTGGCTTTACCCTAGCAGCGTTATGTACAATGTGCTATAACGCAGAAGCACTGCTAAACTGAGTGAACTTGAAATTAGTTAGATTCCTGAGAAACTTTGAACCAGTTTGCGCAGGGAATTCTGGGCCATTGTACTACTAGCATCAACAGAATCGATTTTCGCTTTTATTAACATTGATATCCTACATTTAGTGTATTGCATTATTTATTCGAACAGACTTCAGTGTCTTAATATAGCTATCTCATTCATATAGAATTTTTATAGTTTCCAATATTTGTGGTTTTGTATTTGGTGTTTGATTGAATATAATATAGTCTATATATTTTGTAAAGTGAATTGCATGGAGATGAATTATGGGGTTTGTCATTGTCTGTGACAATTATGATCATTCGTAGTGTTCTGTAATAACTGTAAAAGTTTAACAGTGATCGAATCGGTAGTGGAAAATATAAGAAAAAACTAAATGAATGATATGCTTTGTTGAAAACTCTATGTTTCTGTTGATCAAAATTGTAAACCGTCACATTGTTACTCCACGTGTTCCAATTAAAGTGGTAAAATTCAAAAATTTATTATAGATAAGTTTTCAACAACTACGAAAATAAAGTTGTGAACCACTGCATGATATAGAGATTACTTCGATATTATTTTAGCTTCTAACTTCGTGTTCAACAAAGAACCTTTTGCGCGCTGTCTATACATGTACTCTGAAGAGTATTGAAGAAGTAATAATACCACTGAAAATACTTGGAAAATGTAAAGAAACAATTAATTCCCCATCGACTTTACAATAATATTTTTCTCTTTCTTTTCGGTTATAGTTATAAAAATAATTTCTTATAATAATTTGTAAAATCGAATAGTGCTTCAACTTAAATTCAATGTCATTGTGGATACCTTTATTTTGAGAATGTTTATATTTTTAATGCAAAATGGTATTTTTCATCAACTTTTCGTAAAAAGAATATGTAATTAACACTAAATTGTTACAGTAACAATATATTACAAATTTTCATTGGATATATCCTCATTTGCGATAAATATATATTTTACAGAATCATTTTTATTGTAAAATTAATATCATTTCTTTAACCAACCGTACAGAATGCTTGAAAAAAAGCTTCTCTTTTAGGAGTTGAACATCTACTAAAAACAAAAGTTCCTTTATCGTTAGCCTTTATAGAAACGTCCATTCTTGTATAAAACGCACAAAGATGATCTTTAAAAAACAGCCATCATAAATCATAATAATAAGTACTTGAAGGGTTCTTGATGCAATGTTAATTTTTTCCACATGAACACGAGTTAATAATCAAAGAAAAAATGAAGATGAAAGAATTCCAACTGTGAATCTTAACGCCATTAGAAAGCGGCAGTTAAAATATCATAAAACAAAAAATATGAAATCTAGATATCGTCATGTACTTCGGTATACAATATCTAAACAATTTTACTCAAAACTAAAAGAAACGGTATGAGTTGTCATCATAGACGTTTAAATACATAGTCGAACCAAAATTTGAGGACTAGGAGACTTTTATATTTACACTAACAGGAAGATGGTCCCTCAAACAGACATTTGACTTGTGAAGGAATTATATATTCTATGTTTGTTTGATTGTATATAAGTATGTAATAATTGTATGTTTAGTACTGCGTAGTACAGCACGTTTTGAATAAAACTAAATCACTAATGTATATAAAATGAAAGTCTTACTGTTTAAACAATCAACAGAACACAAAATAATGTTTTTAAAAACTTCGATAATGTTAAGTATCAATATTAAAAATCAGAACCTCTGATTTGGTTACGTCACACTAGCTATTTGCATTAAAAGCATTTATCGGTATGTTCGCTGAAATGTTAGAAACTCTGGTAGTTGTTATGTGTATACGTAAGACATAAACTTCAAATATAAATGCAAGATTCTTGTCACGTTTATGACGTTCTTATCACATAAGAATTATCATAATTGTGTCTTCGTAACAATTTAATAGGGCTGATAGTTCATACGTTATTCTTGCGACCGAATAAAACTTCATAGTAGTGTATGTTATCTTGATACATTTACATTAACGTAACATTTTTTTAACGAAATGTTCACAAACGAAAAAGTATACCTGATTGAGTAGCAAATTAAGAAACAATAAGAAAAGTACGTTCAATATAATTAAAGCATCACTCACCGGCACAGCAGTCGCTCGAACGCCGAGCGTCGTAACGCGTCGGCGGCTGGGCGCGCACTGACCCCAGGGCTTTCAACCCTCTGTCGGCTACCGCTGCTGTTACTAAACCCAACGATCTTTACCGAAGATCACCGAACCCCATAAACCGCCTCCCGTCACTTATTCGTGAGCGTCACTGTCACAGTGCCTTTGTGTGTACAGTTCTGTCCACAATGAGCAGTATCACTATCATTTCATCACCTAGGCTAATATCAATTGCAAACGAATCTGTACATCGATGTATAATATTATTATAGAATTGTAGATGTAGATGGTATAGATCATGTCTGCAGTCATATAGACTCATCGTTAGATTGGCCCAATACATATGTATATATATTTATATCATAATTTCGAAGACTATTTTTTAAAAGCATTGGCAGTTATCGGGAGTTGGGTTGCTTATGAGGACTGACCTGGAAGTTCTGTATGTGTAACAACAGTTTACAGGACTATGAAGTGGTAGTCACGCGGAATTTTCAAATATTTTTCCAATACTAGATCCCATGTGCGGTTCGAGAGCTGGGCTGACGTTGGCGCAACTATAACCGCCTGAGTTGGAAAGTCGGCCCAACTACGTTCGCCAACGTCGCCTCAGCATCCAATTAACGGCGGGATGATAACACCGGCCCAACGATACACCCAAACGTCGGGCCGCGACAAAATATTAATATTGGCCATACGTCGAATGCGGCAGCGGCTCTACGTTGCTTACGGTATCGGCCCGGCGCCGTTTGCAGCATTGGGTCTACGTTGACTGATTAAATATTCGACTCTGCCAACGTCGGTTTAGCGTCAATTTTACGTCGGGAGGATAATATCCGACCTGACGCCACTATTGGCCCTACGTTCATTATTGAAGCTCAGCCACTACTGACCGTTTTGTTATACATAGAAAAAAAAAGATATTTCAGTCAATGAATTATTTTTTCTATAATTAACACATTATATTCTAACAAGAATATACTTCCTTGATATGTGATCATTATTTTATAAATCATGTCTATCCAGTATGCACTTAAACTTTTTAAATTAAAAATCGAATTTTTTGATGAAAAAACTACAAGATTGCTTCAAAAATTAAGTTTTGTATACAAAAAAAATGATTTTCCGTCAGATAATATAATGAATAAATTATTGACTAGTTTTTTTTTCTATGTATAAATCTCGAGAAGCGGGTTGATTTATACAAACGAAGTAAGTCGAATACATAAGTATTTATTAATAACCATATAGATATTTTTGATAAAAACATAATATAATACAGTCTTCTCATAGTCTTATTGCAAATAGGCTTTTTTCGACTTTGACTCCGCATAATATAGCCTTTTTATTAGGTAACAGACCAAAAACTAAAAATAATAAAACGAACAGAACAAAAACGTAAACCGATAATTTTGGTGTTTATAGAATCTAACATCTTTGGCTGGCATGGCAATAGGAACTTCACCATATAACGTAAGGCATTGCTTTATCAGACGTCTTCCCCGTTACTTCCTCTGTTTTCGTCCACCACCTCGGTCACCAGCTCCAATAAACCATCGGCTCGTTTTCGATATAATGGTTTTCGTAGAAATTGAATATTTCTCGGTCAAAACAGCTGTTAAGAAACAAAACAGTGATATCAGTAACAGTATTTACCGTTGATCTTTATTTAAAAAATGTTGATATATACCATCCAAACATTTGAAAGTTTGAGTTTCACTGAAGTTTTTCTTCTTTATTCCCCGTATCTCTCGTCCACATGCACTATATTGCAATTGCACGTCTTTACAGAGCAGGCTCGATAAAATACTCGACAATGCCGAGGTGAACTCGATATTGCCGATTGTGTATTTTGTCATGATACAATCCTGTGGAAAATATAAATAACGATACACAGCTGTTTCAATTTATCGTTGAATACTCATTTTATATCAACTTACCAATGATTTTCGTTTTTCTCTATCTGCAGCTATCGTTGCATCGAATGCCTCAAAATTTTCCACGGTTTTGCAAGGAAGTTCAAATCCCAAATGTTCAGTGTGCTGAGAAATATTTGTGCTCAGTGAGGAAACGCTATTGACCATCACTGTATTCTTCACTTCATCAGCTCGTGTTTGTGCGTCGTATAAAATACTACGTTTCACTGCCTCAATTTCACGAAGTATTCGTCTCTCTGAGTGCTGAATTTGAGAAACCACCGTTGCTAGAAATTTGTGTGTAAAATAAGAAAAAACATATTCGAATCTCATTGAACCTTCTGTAATATTGAATAGTTGTTTTCAAAAAATTTCTATCTAAAAGGTATACCCAAGTCTATTGCGCCGAGTGCGTTGCCCACCGCACCTATAGATAAAAAAAAATAAGAAAGATTTTACTTGACAAGAATACATTACAATTGATAAATACTCAATTTGTCATCGCAGTATCTTTATTTCGAGATAACGTTGTAGCGAAGTAAAAACATACCTGCAACCCCCTCCGATCTCTCAGTGCTATCGTCGTAATATGTTCCGCCTCTACTTTTCCCCCGTTGAACTCGTTTTTCAAAGCCAAGAGAATTGCTCGGTCTATTGTCCACTCTGGCAAGCTCTGGTGAAGCCGTTTCGTCTATTGAGGAAAAATTATAAACATATAAGCATAGTGATTCTAGGAAACCAAATTCCGAAAGTATATTGAATTTTGTATGCTTCATTTTATCGCTAATTTTTTTTTGTCTATTCGTTTATTACTCCACAAAAATTAATCAATATTTTTCACCTCAATTCAATAGAATCATATTTATCTTACTTGCGGCAATAGAGGCAGCAGCAGAGATCATCGAAGGCATATCGTCCAATTCAAATTGGCTTTCCATAGCACTGAGAATTCTCAAATGATTACCCTGTGTCTTAGTTTCTACTGGAATATCTTCACTGGTGCTGAGAACTGCGTCATCAGTGAAAAACTTCTTCAGACGTCGAAGTCCTTTTTCATAGTTTGCTAAACAAAATGATTCGTTATCCGATGGACGGTGGCAGAATAATTAGACACATATGATTCACTGTACCAGCTTCTTTTAAGATGCGAATTTCGCTTCCTTTCCACAACCGATCTCTACTTTTCGAAATCTTTGTCCAATAATCGACCTTCGACCAGTCTTTTTTCGGCGGATAGTAGCAGATCCACTGTTCGTCGACTCGATCTAACCACTCACGAGGGACTAATTCGATAGATGCTTTATCATTGAGAGTCTTCTCATGCAGGAACTCAATGACGACGTGGGTTACGTTACCCTTGAACAAACTTGCAAGACTAAAGAAACAAAATGAATTGCGTATAATTTATTTATCAATTGGGCTACGTAAATTTCAGGTTAAGATAAGTTTTCCCGGTAACCGGCACGTAAGAAGCATAAAAAAATGAATATTTCTTACTTGTTTGGTTGATGCTCTAACTCCTCAGACGTTGGGTTCTCCATTTAGCATAAATATTTGAAACTTAGCGTAGGCGAAACGAAACACAAACATGTAAATTATGCACGAGCTGGTGATTTCCCGCGCGCGATTGTCACGTGTTCGAGCGGGCCCGCCATTTTAACGCGGCAAGCGCACTCTCGCGGCCGCCGCTTTGCAATGAACGCGCGAAAAGTTCGAATGACGCGAAGTAAAATAATGCAATTTCGAAGCATTCTTTGGTAAATTTATATATATTTTTTTTATACTTCATAAAAACTTCGACACTTCGAAGACTCCGATTATACTTCGAACACTTACACGTTGTTTTACACCCTGATTTTTTATATTTCGATTTTTTACACCCTGATTTTTTTTATATTTCATTTTTTGTATACTTCAATTTTTTTACACTGATTTTTTTTTAATACTTCGATTCTTTTTCACATTTCCTTCACCCTTTGATGTCTGGCTTTCAATGAAGAAGGGTGACTGCATATCTTTTTTTATCAACTTTCAAAAAGATGCATTTTTTGTCGAAATCAGACCCGAGACGTTCTACCAACCCATTTACTCGTTTTCCCAATTTGAATAGTCCAAAAACCGATGAACGCTGTGGATATTCGAATGCGTCGCCCTTAATATTTATCAAATAACCTTCGATAAAAAGGTTACTCATTTGAATTCCAGTAGTCTTTGTAGCAGATAGCCTCGTTATTCTAATAATACTACCATCGTTCAAAACAGCGAGATTATTGGGCCGGGATGAGCTAAGAACGACATTTTTTATCTCGATCTTCTGCAACATTGTCCGAGATTCTTCGCTTTTTTTCGCTACTTTGAAACTGCCAATCACACTGCGAGGTCGCATAATGTAAGCTGGTAATGCGTCTGCTTCGGCTAAACGGTTCACAACCTGCACTACAGGATTTTTCGGACAGCGGATCAGTTTTTTTATTTTCCCCAATTCGTTTTCGAAAGGAAAAGCGGAGAAGTCACTTAACGGAGCTTGCATGTAAGTCACATCGTCTGCAATATGGATCAAATTATGGAAATTCATCGTTTGACTCTCAGTGCCGTAGTACGTTGGCATTAAACGAAAAAATTTTCTCAATAGTTCTTTGGCGTAAAACGTGTACTTAGTAGCATTTTCTTTGCTATTGAGTATTCGGCAAGCTACAAATAGTAGCAAAAAATGCTTATATCGTTCCGATGACAAGACCTCCGGTAGTACGATAGCGCCACAATAAAACAGGAAAAATCGAAACTGTGTAGCTTTCCAATTCCCCCAGTCTTCGAGTTCAAACTCTTTACGTTGAAATTCACAGGGTACTGCCGACGTTATTGCTTCCATTATCTCTCTTAGGATTTTTCGCTTTGATCGCTTAACGCGAGCTACGCTTTTACTTTTCTTTTTGTTGCTGTCACCAAACCACTCCGTGAAAAGAGAGCGCATTATACCAATGCACAATAAATGCATGTAATCGAGTACTACACCGCTAACGATATCAAAGTTTGGTAGCTCCAATAACGGTGAGGATTCGTTTTGGTGATGATGAGCTTCTTGATTTCGATTTTTAAACGACTCGTAGGTCCGAAGCTTAGCATCCATTTCGGGATAAACTCGTTTGTTTTTTCCTGTTGTGAGTCCTCTTGTTTCACATCTCTCACACCCATAAAATGCATTGTGAGCCTTGGTACATTTTATAAATGATCTTGCAGGTGTATCACACACAAATGCCACTATTTTAAACGCGTATTGTACCGATCCGATAACAATTCCGTTGTTTATCAATTGCACAGCCTCCTGTACAAAGTCATGCAAAAAATCTGCGATGGAGGCTGGCTTCGAATCTCCATAATATAGAGCAACCATGGCTGGAATACAGTGATAGTTTTCATCAAAAACTTGAATTAATATTGGCCAAAATTGTTTTCGGGAACTGTTAAATATGGGCATTCCGTCTGTGCTAACAAGAATTTTAATGGTATTCGACTTATAAATTCGCGGATCCACCCTTTTCTTGAGTGCTTCTTCAATTCCTATGTAGATAAAGCTACCTTCGACACCTCGTTTTGAGAGCATAGGATGCTTTTGCCGTACGTGTGCAGTATTTAACAGGGTTTGTGCTGTACGTGGGAGTTCCGCATGGCCTTCTGTTCTCAAAACAACTAATAGCTCGGAAATACATTTATTTGTCAACAGTGTAATATGTGTTAACGCCCAGTGACGTATCTTTTCTGAAATAGTGTGCGGTATAAAAATATTTTTGACTCCTTCATTTTCCACGCGAGTAATTACTTGAGCATCGCAATCCATCGTTAACTCCGGGCTGGAACTTCGCCTTGACAGTTCTTGAGCCTCTGGGTAATCCATTTCCGACGCCGGACTATCATTTTCCGTCGAGTTTTCACTTTGATGCAAACTAGCTGCAGTCGCATGTGCAGTTTTCGATATAAAACTATCAGAGGTTACATGATGCTTCACATTATTGAGAAAACGATACTTCTTTACGCGATTATATGACGATTTTCTTTTATCCGCCATTATTTTTTGTCGATCGCTCGACAGCGCCGCCACACAGTCGAGTACCAATCGTCTACTGTCCACCTGCTGCCGTATTACGGTCGAGAGTCGGTTGGACTCTGGGTCTACAAGCAGTGGCCAACGACACACGAGCGACGATTAAGCAGTGTTGGTAGAACGATGGTAACCGGCGTTGTGGAAGCTGCAGAGCCTAACGTCGAAACGATGACGGAACGAGAGTATGGACAACGCTGGGCCACAGTCGAGTTCTGATCGTCCGATGCCATTTCGACGCCGCCTGACAGCCAAGCTTCGCTCGTACGTTTCGCCAACTCTGGCTCGTCATAGAGCTCCGACCGTTGAGTACCGACGAGATGCCGTGATACAGCCAATCATCGGCCGTACTCGGCACGTTGGCTACCCGCACATGGGATGCTCCAAATTTTTATTTATTTTTTTAATAATTGACATCTTACATGATTGAATTGCCCTTTATGGCATCCAATCCCGGAACTTACCTGTTGACATGTTTGAATAAATGTATATGTATATGATATTATATACTATAATAGTATGTCTGGCCTTGGCCGCGGCTACTGGGCATGGCGTGTCGCTGCAACGCCGTGTTAAAAATAAAATAAAAAAAATAGAGTCCGTGAAACCACCATCGAAAAAAATTTTTGGTATGAAGCAGAATTGAATAAAAAAACCCCATCATATTTTTTTCAAAATTTAAAAAATGGTTGAAAATGATCGAATTCAATTTCATTGTTCATATAAAGAAAATTTTTTATTGTTTACAGTTTACAATTTTCTTTTTATAGGATTATGCTTTCAATATTCGAAAGAGCGTTGGTTCATCTCTCTATGATAAATAAAACCGGACATATTAATTGTTGAAGTTACCGAAGCGCTAATTTTGCATCAAAATTCAATAATTTAAAACTTTGGAAAAAAATATTTCGGACGAACAAAAAAATACATATCAACTTTTTTCACGTCTATTTCACGTAAAAAAAATGTCAATCGTTTTAAGAAATACGAGATCGAAAAACGTCGAAATCCGGCCGGTTTTTCCTGGAATTGCTTATTTATAACTGCCCGCGAAGTGTAATTAACTTTGCAACTTTGAAATTTCATAAATGTTCTTTTTTAGATCGTTTGTTAAGAATTGCACCTTACTTGTTTATGCTTGCATTATCACCATTTTTTAAGAAATTTAACAGCTGCAAAAAGAATCGAAGATGAGAAACTTCCCGATTTTTTTAAAAAGAAAAGATCTTATCCCGTGTCAAGTTGTTCCGCTGGGTTTGTATTTGACATCATATCTTGTAGCATATCTTTTTAAGTCTCCATTATGTATGTACAACCCCCTAGTTTCTAGTAACTGCGACATAAACATGCTAGGTAAAATTTCATAATAAAACTTAATCGTTTGTATTTTTACATTGTTTTAAAAAAGTATGAAATTCACACTTTTTCTAGAGGATGCACCCTACAAAAAACATCCTCTAATAAAGTGATGCATTGTATGATGCTATGAAGTATTATTCAACTTTGACGAAGACCCTTTTCAATCTAATTCTTTGTTGCAGGATTAAAAGTTATATCATGAGATGATATTTCATAAATCAATGTATGATATGGCAAATTGGACATCACGTCAGGAATACACGCTTATAGTAACTTCGTCAGAATTTCGTCGCCGTCAATAAAATCAGAAATTCAATTAGATATTTCTGTGCTTGCATTGAAAATCCTGAAAATCCTAAAAATGAGATTAAACGACATTACGTTGGCATAAATGAATACTTCGAGAATGTCCGAAACTAGAATCTTTTTTTCGATCAGGACTTGCCGGAAGTTCGTGATTCACATTTATGTCTACTGCGCTTTTCGCCCTCCGGCGGATATTCGACTAATAAAATTCGGGCGGCTCGGCTGATTTCATTTAGTAGCGTCTACTTGTATTTACATCAAGTGTGCGATACTCATGATTTCTATTAATTCAATTTACGAATTCTTTTTGCCTTTAAAATTCAGACCTTTCTATGTGATAACGAATTTTTGCTCCGTTTATCATTTTTTTTATCTTAAGGAGCTTTGACATCTACCTTTTTAGGAAAAAGTAATAGAGAAAGCTAAAAAGAAAAGCGAGGAAAGGTGTCAAGGGATCTTCTACGGAAAACCTTTCGTACAAGACCACTAGCAGGACAATATAGAAGTATCTTATACATTATTTGCAATCAAAAGGAAGAAATGTATAATAGTTGTAGGCAATTTGTTGTGGCCGAACTAATCGAAAAATAAAACAGCAAGTAGGCACTTCAAATAAAACGATTCATTAAATTTATTCGAAAAATTGTAGCTTAGCTATGTACTGTAACGTATCTTTCTTAACCCGACACCGATAACGAGAAATCCGAAAACTAACCTACGTTACCTTCGGCCGTCCACCCTTCCGGCAGTACTACGATTTCCGAGGCCCTGCATTTGGGCCATGAGGCGGTCATAATCTGATCGAGAGAAACATTTTTTCAAAAGTGAAAAAAGTCCATTTTCGGCTTAGGGGCGGAGCTAGAACGATGCCAAAAAAATACTTTTTTGATATTTTTTCGATAAATATTAATTTTAAAGAAAAAAGTGTTAAATAAAAATTGCAGCTTGTAAAAAATTACGTCTTTTATGTCTTACACATTTTTATAATAAAACTATTATTTTTCGAGATTTTTCTCTAAAATCAATATAACAAAAAATTACAAGTCCAAAGAACCTAAAGAACCCAAATATAATAAATGAAAAACAAACCAACCAACCTAACTAACTACCTAAAGAACCTAAAGAAAAAAACATAATTCGTATGTAATATTGAATTATGATCGTTTTCCTGAAACGACGACTTCTCGAAGAGTCCATTTAAGCTTCATAACGTTTGAATACTAAGCTTTTGTAACCCATAACAGCATTGAAGTTCTAACTTAGCCTCACCTACCCTGTACTAGGCCTAGTCCAATTATATGTATACAAGCCCATCGCAGCATTAGTCTGTGTGTAGTCGGACTCCAATTTATATTTATCCAAAACACTGTATCTTCGTAGCTAAAGCCTAAACGAAAAAAATTTCCTCTTGAAAAAGACTTTTTTTTTTGTTTAATTCACAAGAATCAGCGGTCAAATCTGGGGGCCTCGGAAATCGTAGTATCTCCCGTAAAATCAGCAAACGCAACTGGATGCATGAACGAGAGCGGACGGTTACGGAAATGCACAGCCGCTCAGGTTGCTAGGTTGAAGTAGAGAGGGTCGGAGTAAGCGTCAGGCAAATAGTGCGAGATACAGAGAGCAATCGATCGAGAACGTAAGAGAACGAATCGGACGTATCAAATCGAAATCCCTTCACTAATTAATAAATTGGGAGTCTTCACCAGAGCTGGTGCAGCTAATCCGTGAAGGCCGAGAACTGTATCCAGAGGACACTCAGGCGGGCACTGCACTAGGGCACAGCAGTACACCTTCGAAACACTCACAGAAAATCTATAGACTTTTCTGGATATCGTGAGAGCGACGCGAGAAGTACACAAGCGAGAACTTTCTATACCGTATCGAAACACAGCTAGAAAAACTATCAACAGATAGCACAGGAGCACGAGGCAGCTCGTGACACGTCGGTCGGTGCCTCGAGATACACTTCTTTGACAGTAACCAAATTCGAGAACTAATCATTCTGATTGGTCGAGATCCGTGACGGTGAATCGAAAAATCACGTCACAGTACATACAGAAATATCAAGACTGACAGGTTTACCGAGAGGCACTACTGATTGAACCATAGAGTTGTATCGTATGTGTTCGCCGTACAAAATTTACTTCGCGTATGTAGAACTTTCAGACTAGAAATGCTTAACATTTGTAAATATTACTTCTCTATTTATATGTTTTTAATTTTTCCTGTAAGCTTCAAGCCGAATAGTTAGGCGGCATATCTAGGCATGAGGATGCACAAATGCAATACTAAATTTTCGAATTTATTTTCACGTGCCGTCTAGAAGTCTATTAATGTCGTTGTGACATTTTCATCTGAAATTTAATATCTTGCGTAAAACTCAAGTTCGTTGGTTCACTGAGTCGTCTGTAATTTTGTATACAGACTCTTTTTGCCGTGTACATACGCACTCTTTTTATTGTGATTACGTGTACATTACTGACGCTGTTTTGGTTCTTGTAGCGAAGGGTTATATTCAAGAAGACAACATTGAGCAAATCCAGGCGTGGGGTTTGGCATTTGATGGTGGTCTGTGAATTTGAAGATGAAAGTAGTACAGGACATGTAGAAACAATTCTGAAACTCTGACACACACTATCCTCACTTATATTATCACGCCTTAAGGAAAATTCAGTGCCTGACTTTCTGCTCTATTGTCCTGTTATGTTATAAGTATATATATCGAGGGTTAGAGCGACTCGAGCATATTTCAACTGCTATGGCATTCGATCTGGAGAAGCAGAACCGAGCAAGCATCTCTTCGGCAACTCTACACATGTGGTGTTCCACAATAAAGTGTTGTTATATTTTGTAATACAACAAAAATGGAAAATTACGTGTGCTCTTTTAATACAACGTCTTCGACCAAGCAAGGTTTTTCGCGCAAATAGGTTGTAACACGTGGAAACGTCTGGTAAGTCGCTTGCCGTTCTTCTGGAACATGAATGAGCACAGATATTGCGATAAACGTATATTGAAAGGATAATCTGTATAAACAATAACAAACAATGTTATAAAAATATATTCGATGCTGTCTCATGGGTGGTAAACCACGAGAGACAGGAGGGTAGCTATAATCGGTAAAGCTGCAACATGTAGGTGGATGCAGGTAGCTTGAATCGATAATGAGCGAAATAGATGCATAAATCCGGTAAAAGAATTCAGAAAGCGAATCAGAAAGATCTAGGAAGTTTATATAGTTTTACACTTTTTTCATCTAGTGAGAAACCTCTATGGTTACGTCCTAAGCCAAGGACCTAGGTGCTTGCTGCGAGTCGTTCGAAATTTTGAGCATCTCGCGTCATGTCGTTCGGTATCTTGATTTTTGAGATGCAGGGACCATAAAGGAGAAGATTCATCTGCGCTAGATGTGAACAACACCCCGAATAAAAATTTCATCCTATTGTGCTATTTAGATGTTGCCCTGACCAAAGCTAGAACAGTCGTTAAGATTCATTAGATTTGTTAACGATCTGATTTCGTAATGTACGAAACAGATTATTTTCCGATCAGTTTTAGGTCAGTTTCATAGACTGAATTCATCTTTCGTAGATCTGTGCATGGTCCACGGTGAACTGTATAGATGACAACAAAGTATCGCATAGATTCGTTAGCGTAATCTTTACAGGATCTTATATGGATCATGGCAAATGATCTTCTACCACGTTGTTAACCAGACTAGTAATCAGTATTGATTCTTCTGTATATGCATACTAAAGCAATAGTTAATATTTAGATAGCAACAAATTCGAGTAACAGTGAGAAAAATTCTAGTAAGATTTGCGAAGTAAATCAACAAGACTTTCAATCACTATGGCACATGTGAATAGAGTCATGACTGGTACTAAAATGTTGTTCTATTATCGCCTCTGTTGTCGTTCTGCGACATTAGTTCCACTTTGAGGGATTCATCCTTCTGGGAGTCGCGGGAGTCGCGGGAGGCGAGGGATCGTTGCTCAATGGGTCCGGTGAGGAGGGCAGCGGGCTGAGCAGTGCCGGAACCGGGGACCTCTGGACTGGAGGACGCCCGTATCGCCAAAAGGGTACGACTTCTGGGGTTTCGCAGATCGGGGCAAACGTAGTGGCCGAGTTATCACCAGTGTGGATGATGGGGCGTTCGGTTCGCCACACAGACGAGACCGGCGGGAGTTCCAGCGGCTCCAGGGCATAGGCCAGGAAGTTCGAGCGCCTCCGCCGAGCGGCGTTGACTCTCCTCCTTTTTCTACTACTGCGGTGTCTTGGCATGCAACGACTATGGAATTGAACACCTTCCAGTACCGGCCGAAAGTCCTTACCAGTGTCGCGCAGCAGAACGCTTAGGGTTACTGCGGACGACTAGGAGGCTGAAGCGCGGTACCAGGACCACTTCAACACTACCAGTTCCTGGTTGGTCAGTCGGAGTAGGACTCTCTCTCTTACCCCGATTTCGCGGCTTTTTATACCCTTTGAAGCTGGAGTTGCTACGCAATCATTTCCCTGGTGATAACACATTCGTAATCAACTAACTGGCCAGCGGACCTCCTCTCATCTCCTCGGTGATAACACCGAGACAATTGAATTTGCACATGCCTTCGGCCAGCGTGCCATGGAACCTTTTTAACGAGTTATGCGCGAACTATTAGGCAGGCAAGGTTCTTTATGTTTTCTAGCGGGTAACAAAATCACACGGATATTCGTAAGACATGATAATATAAATTTTTGTAATTTTATAAAGCCTAACCATCATCTATAAAATTTGGTACTATTATAAAAATTACAACAAAATTTAATTAAATTCTAATTTTTTTTGCATGTTTACATTGTAAAATAATTATATTTAATGTTGGAGGCATACAATACTTAATTTCGATTGATTTTTACTATAAATTAAATGATTGTGTATAAAATTGCTTATTATTCTTACGATTATATTACCAAAGTCTACTGCTAAATTTCTAATTCGTCAAACATACGAACTAATAATAAATTAACTAGAAATGTAATATACTATAATATAGCAACTAAATTAATAAGTGAGGCTTATGAATAAAAACGTTATTTCAGATTCAACTTCATTTGCTATTAACGTATACAGGGTGTATCTTAAGCCCCGGACAAGAGACATACCGTTAGATCCGGTGTGAAAAAATAAAAATATTGGCGTTAACGAAAATCAAAAATTTTAATTAGTTTATTAATCATTAAAGATTAAAGTAAGCCAATAATAAGCGCGTAAAAACTGGTAACTTCTCCTCAGTCTCCTCCCATTGGGGACAGCCAATCATTTATTTCCCCACAAAAACAGTGACCGGTGGATACGTAAATATAGTAACGTAAATAAACAAAAGAATAATGCAAAATGTTTTTTATGGGGAAATGAATGATTGGCTGTCCCCAATGGGAGGAGACTGAGGAGGAGTTACTAGTTTTCACGCCCTTATTATTGGCTTACTTTAATCTTTAATGATTAATAAACTAATTAAAATTTTTTATTTTTGTTAACGCCAATATTTTTATTTTTTCACGCCGGATCTAACGATATGTCTCTTGTCCGGGACTTAAGATACACCCTTTATATGTGTTAGGAAATATTATCGCATAATTAAACTTTCAGAAGGAAATTTTCACAACGAATAATAAGTAGGTGAGTTAAGACGATTAAGATAAGAGAACTGACAAGAGTTAAGATTAGAATTCCAGTTTTTAAATATTATTTTCTTGTGGATAATGTGTCTAATATTCATTTTGACTCTAACTTAATTATAATAGTTATATAAGAGTATATCACTATAATAGTAATTATAATATAATATAAAAGTATGTCACAGCGATACAGTTAGCTAATTATGGGTCATAAATAAGTAAACGAACATAAAAGATTCTGTCATTTGTCTATTAAAAAAACAATACAACGCTCATATCTTATTTCCGTTTATATTAAACCAATTTTGTTTCATAGAATATTATAGATTGAGTTTTAAAAGTGAAATCAATCCACTACTTGACATATACGAATCTATTCCGTACAAGGAATAAGAACGCCTTCAATAAAATTAGTTTTAATAAAGATAACTTGATTTCGTAGAAATTGTATAGTCAGCCATCTATTATTCATTTATAATATATTACAACATTTTGATCAATGATTGATCGAAAAACGTCGTCATTCTTATTGTGATGAAACTTTGAATATCCTTCAAATTTTCTGCAAAATCACGCTTTATAGAATATAATATTTACATTCAAACTTCTTTAGCTTCTCCCTGTTCCATCATTTATCTTATGAGCACGAAGTAACGTAACTAGAATTAAATGTACTTTAATCGTGGTAAGATATTAATTACAAATCCACTTAGTAGTTGGCACTGAATAAGCCATCGTAAGACATAGAGATATATACCGTATCCGTAACAAAAATTATTCATTATTTTCAGTGGATATTAAGATCAGATTCCTTCGTGATCAGTCAGCGATATTACAGAAAAACTGAAAAGAACAGGTTGCATACTTATCGACTAATAGCATCGCAACGTAAAAGAAAAGCGCAGTGTACCATTCGTAGTTACCAACTGGTAATAGTACAGAAAAATATATCTTTCATATCATAAATTTATACAAATAGATTGCGCGTTTCTTGAGAGGTTTTGAAGAGGACATTAGAAAAAGAGAGCAATAGGTTTCGTAATGGCGTCTCTTTCTAATATGTCAGATGGTGAGGGATACTTGGGGAGGCAGCCGCGGACAGACTGCGTGGTGCAGAGCAATGTAGAAGGTTAGAAGTAAATAATATTTTCAACTGATTTTCAGCACGGTGATGAGAATCGGTCACAACCGATTCGCCGTGATCTGAAAGACTTCCTCTCGTTGCCCGTTTTTCGTCTTCACTCCACTTTTTGTACGTGCGAAAGGTATGGCACCAATCGACTATTTCTATCCTTTATATCTTGTGTTCAGTTTCTCCGCAAGAGGGCGTAGTCTATAGCGCGAACTCGTTTTTAGTGTTAATAGCGCGCTTTTAAATTATTTGTTAGTGACTTTTAATTAAAAGCAACTCTGTTAGTGTCTTTAAGTGCGAGTTCTGAATACGGGCCTACTGTATAAGTCTATGTTTAGTATTTTGCTTATAATGTACGTATAACCGTGGACTAGACATATATAGAGTAGGCATACCCGTGTATTCGATGTCTTGCGATTCTGAAAATCATCGAGAATGCTGCCATCTCTAAGATGAATCAACATTTTTTTAACTTTGATAACATTTGCTCAGTCGCTGCTCAGTTAGCGGTGAGACTTAACGCAGAAATGTTGGAGAGTGTTTACCTTCCTAATATATATTTCATATCGCTTGAGACTTATCAATTCTATTCAGATGCTTGTTAGCCTCCCTGTGAACCTATAAGTTTGAACCTCGAATAATTCAGAAATAAATAAAGCAGTTTTAATATAATGGTTTTCGATTTCTGTGGAATAAGTAAAAGAATGGCGTGTATACTGATTACGTTGAGAACTATGTTAGTAGATTTCATTCTTTTTTTTCTACTATATTTTGTTACAAATTAATCGCATTTTATTTCTATATACTCCTTGAATCGATGGAAAATAAGATAGATGTTAAGATAGATAGATATCCATGTCGAAATTTCGATTGTGTGCCGACTTTTACGAAAGGCATTGCATTGGGCCGACTTTGGCTATCAGGCTTTGCTGACAAATTGGGCCCAATACTTAACCGATAGTGGGTATAATATATTGCCGGTACGGACCCGATGGTGAATCGTAGTACTGATTTAAGGCATTTTATCAGCGTTGGCCCGTTTACCAGTACCAATTTCGGTACAGTATTAGTATTGTGTTATGTATTAACCATCGGCCCAATGTCACACCAACATTGGGCCGCTTGTGCGCAGTACGATGGCCCAACATCGGAATTGTTTGGCTATGGAGCATCGACCCAGTATTGAACCAATATTGAGCCGATGATACATTTTGATATAAGCCCAAGATTGCAATTTCGTTGATAGACAACGTTCATCCGATAAAGAAACAATATTGAGCCGTTTGTGTTCACTACTTGGCCCAGTATTGGCAATAATTGTCTACGTAGCGTCGACCCAATGTCAGGACAACATATTATAATGAATCCCGAATCTGATTTACTACCGGCATCTAACAGTGTGGACTGGGTATTAGCACATCTCGTGAATGTAGAACTTTAGTTAGAACTCAGTTGTCACGGTGCATAGTGGTATCCATCCTTGTACTAAAAAATCTCTGTACAGCAATAATATAGAACATTTCTAAGAAAATGTCCTCCTACTACCGTTTAAAAAAATACAGAGAACTTAAGAGGAAACGTATAAGCTCATCCAGTGAAACTAATAGTGAAACTACTTCTAACCCAGGTGTATCAAACACATGTAATGAAATCGTTGAAAACATTCCGATCAATCATTCCATCGGTGAAGACGATAGAAACAATCCAGCAGGAACACTTCTTTCAACTAGTTCAATCTCACCTATTACCTCAGTGTCCAGTGAGATAACAAACTTTTCTCATAATTCACGTGATAATCTTCAAAGCATTTTAGGCGGAAATATAACAACTAAATTGCAATCCTGGGCTTTGCGGAACATTAACACTTTAAATCACCTTTGTATAACAGAATTATTAATGATTCTTCGCAGTAAAGGACATAGTGAACTTCCAAAAAGTGCTAAAACTCTCTTGCGTACAAATAAACGAAAAAATGATATCCAATCTATCTTGAGTGCTAGAAGAACTTACGGAAAATATATATATTTTGGAATTAAGGACGGATTGGAAAGGATAATTTCTAATCTATACACAGAGGATCATATCAGTGTTCTAATAAGCGTAGATGGTCTTCCAATTTATCGACACTCGCGTTCGCAACTCTGGCCGATTTTAGCCCAGGTGTACCACGAAGATTACGACGTACAACCTTTTATTGTAGCACTGTACTGTGGGGATTCAAAATCTCAATCGGTTAACGATTATTTGGATAATTTTATTACGGAAGCTAAAGATCTCATTGAAAATAATTTAATAATCGGTGACAAGATATATCGTTTTGAAATAAAGGCATTCGTTTGCGATACACCTGCACGCGCATTTCTCAAACGTTGTAAAGGTCATGGGGTTTTTTATGCTTGCGAAAGATGTGAGGTTAAGGGTATAACGGTTAATAATAAGCGAATTTATTCTAAGCTAAACGCACCAAAAAGGACGAACACATCGTTTAGAGAGAAACGACGCCAGAACATCATTTAAACAATTGTACATCACCGCTTATAAATATCCCTGGATTTGACCCTGTCAAATCAGTCGTATTGGATTATATGCATTTACTGTGTATCGGGGTAATGAAATTATTACTTGAAAAATTATTGCACGGTAATAACCAAGTTAGAATTAGTCGTAGAAATCGAGTGTTACTATCTGATTTCATGAGGTGTATTTCTTCAGATATTACTGTAGAATTTCAAAGGCGATATTTTGTTATAAACGATGTTGGAAATTGGAAAGCAACTCAGTTAAGATTTTTTCTCCTATATTGCGGTGCTTTAGTATTTCGACAGATTTTGCCTTCCGACAAGTATCGTCATTTTTTGTTACTGTTTGTTTCTTCTCGCATTCTCTGCAGTTCGCAAATGGCAGTCCTGCATGCAAATTATGCTAATGCACTCCTTCAACAATTCGTTGAATTTATGCCCGTGTTATATGGTTCAGATTCGCAGGTAATGAACATTCATAATCTTATTCACATTGTTGTGCTGGGAGTATCCTGACCCTATTGAGAAACGCTAGGCCAAGTAGTTCACGCGTGTAGCAATGCGCTAAGTCAGAACTAAAGGCGGCCTGGCGACCGAGATGTGGAAATCGAAAAATCACACAATAATCACTTTTCGGAAGTCCAGCTTAAGGCTGCACATCCGAAAATCGACAGTCTACAGTTAAAATCCGAACGGATAAGGTGGTCTCGTGGAGTAGACTCGGTACAGGAAATAGGAAGACCGAACGGTGCCTATATTTTTCCAAGTCGACGTACGTCGAAATACTGTACAACACACTTGATTATTTTAATAAACCTTCTCAGTTTTGTTGTATTCACGCGAGTTCTAACTCCTTAACCGGCAACGATCCCAAAAATACCTTGGCCCTAACCTGTCGAACGAACTCCGTCACCGAGACGTTACGACACAACAACATATCTGATGATGTGAAGCATATGAATGCTGCTTTGACCAAGTTTTCTGCTTTTCTTTTTGTAACGGATTACCGATCGAGATCTATAATAATTCATCAAATAGCCACTACATGTCAGGGCACTCGCTTCTGTTATCCCCTCTTAGCTACCTGTCGTGCAAATTGAGAATCAAACCGTGTAGCTCTTCCCTTTTGCCTCAAGATACTGAGGAAGGCACACGTGTACTTTTGTAACACATTTAGTAAATTCATAAAGTTTTATTCAAATATAGTTATCTAATTAATTTTTTCTCTTTCTTACATATTGTATAGTGAAATTGCCGAGGCAATAGGGTTCTGGTGTTATATTCAGTCCCGGATTCTATCAATAATAATTGATATTAGAAACATTATTAACGGCTAATCCTGGATAAACTAAACGACATAGATGGGTCAATATCATACGGAATACTACCAGCAAAAGACTGAATCCTGGGCGAGCTCCAAAAGACTAAACGACGTACTTGAGAAGTATCACCAATTAATAAGAAAACTGTGAAGAATCTTAACCCTTTGCACTCGAGGGCTCTGGAGCGGAGCCATTTAAAATTTGTCTTCAAACTCGAGGGCTCCGCTACGGAGACAATGCAAATAATTTTCAGTTTTTAACATAAGAACAAAAACACATAGTAAAAACTAGTTATGGGATGTTTCGCTGTTGGTGACAAATGACGGTCGCGACTCGCGGATTGTTATGGTCTCGATAACAGCAAACAATCGCGGTTTGAGCAACAATTCGCATTCCGCACTTGGATGCAAGTGAGTTAAGTCCTGTTATTCAGCAGTAGAGTGTATCAGATTCGAATTTATCTGTTGGTTTTATATTTTGAATTCGTATTTATATCCCCGATATGGCAAATAAAAGAAAAATTTGTGAAAGTTATAGTGATATTGAAAGTAGTAGTGATGAATTAGAATTTGAAGTTTATAGTGATCATGACATAAATAATATAGACGCTCTTAGCCGTGATAACGCAGACAATATTGAACTAAACCATGAATCCGATTCTAATGATAGTAATATATTCCCTGTTGTACGTCGATACATACCGATAATTGAAAGTGAGATTGAGGGATCTGAAAATGATACAGGAGAAAATGTAGAAGACACATCAGGTTCAAGTGGAAATGACGAATGGATAGATGTTTCGGAAGTGGATAATATTCCATCTTCTATGGATTTCGATATTTCACCTCGGATTGCTGGACCACAAATTTCCAACGATATAAAAGAACCATTAGATTTTTTTCGATTATACTTTACGGATGCATTGATTGATTCCATAATAAAAGAGACAAATGATTACGCAAATTCAAAACTGCGAGGAATGCAATTGTCAAGGAGATCAATATGGAATACATGGAGTGACGTTAATCGGAAAGAATTTCTGGCCTTCATTGGAATGATCTTGAATATGGGAACCATGCCGGTTGCAAATCTCCAGGAATATTGGTCTATCAAATTCATCAGTAAAATTCCATTCTTTTCAGACGTATTTGCCCGAGATAGGTTCCTACAAATATTTTGGATGCTTCATTTACACAAAAATGCACCAGAAGGCAGAAATACATGCTTAAGGACCCGCATTCAAAAGGCAAATAACTTTTTACAATACATCAACTCAAAATTTTCCGAACATTTTATACCTTATCAATCGATTTGCGTCGATGAATCCATTATAAAGTTTAAGGGGAAAATATGTTTTATGACATATAATCCAGCTAAACCCACTAAATGGGGAATTAGAATTTACGTTCTGGCCGACTCAAATACCGGTTATGTTTATTCGGTTTTGCCTTATTATGGCAGTATTACTTCTGAAAATCTCATAAGACCTGATCTGCCTGTCAGTTCCAGAATTCCCTTAGACCTGTATAGAAAACTATTAGACAATGTTCCTAATGCTAAAGGTTATCACATGTATACCGACAGGTATTATACAAGCATACCCCTTGCTGAAGAACTGCTAAAAATGAATTGTTTCCTCACCGGCACAATAAAAACAAATAGGAAATATTTACCAATGGTAATAAAAAAACCGCAATTTGTAAGAGACAGGAAAACAGTGGCTTACAGAAAAGGCAAAACCCTAGTTCTCGCATGGAAGGACAAAAGGATTGTAACTTTGCTAAGTACTCGTAATGAAGCGGGTTTGATGTCGATTCATAGAAGAGTACGTGGTGGTGAATTGGTCAGAATACAAAAACCGAAAATGGTTATTGATTACACAAAAAATATGCGTGGAGTAGATCGGGCCGACCAATATGCTGCAACATATTGTTTTTTAAGAAAATCCCTGAAATGGTGGAGAAAACTATTTTTCTGGGGGATGGAAATGTGTGCAGTAAATTCATACATATTGTACACTTCTGCTAAAAAAATAAATAATGGAAAACCAATGTCACATTTGAAGTTTGTAAAATTGTTGGTGGAGCAATTGGTTGGGAATTTTCGACGAAACAGCATATCTCGAGAATACACTCACACACCAAATGCGGAGGGCAGGCTCAATAATCACCTACACATTATACGTTCTGGAACCAAGAAAGATTGTGTAGTGTGTTCCAATAGAAAAATTCCGGGCGAAAGACGGCAGACCCATTATTTTTGTGATACCTGTCTAGAAAAGCCAAGATTACATATTGGCAATTGCTTCGAGAGGTATCACACTTTGGAGGATTACAAAATGTAATAATTTTATCATTTTTTGTTTTTTTATATATCATAACATTTGTATTCATAAAGAATTAAAAAAATAATAAGATATAACGATGACTTTTCTTTTAATGCGTATATCGAACTTACATGTGAATATGATCTTTTCACTAAAATCGCTTCGAGTTGCTGGTAATACGAATGAAAACAAACGCCGAGTGCAAAGGGTTAATAAATTGCGTGAATACGGTCGTTGTAATGATTATAATGCTGTAAAACGATGAGTTATTATAATGTAAGCTTATATACAGGGTGTAAACGGACGATACGACCAACAATTAATGGGATGTTCGGCATCGCGAGCCGAGCAAAATGTTTTTTTTTTAAACTTCATGCGACCAAAATTAACCGAGATATCGAGGGTTAAAGTTTTCCTATCTCAACAATGTGAAATGCACTGAAGAGGCGATGGATTTACTGTGCATTGTCTTATACGCACAGGTAACGTCGACAAATGACAAGCGACGGAGAAAGTGCTTGGATGTGCTCGACTAGAAGTTAGCTGCAAGCTGGAGAGCAGAACGAAGCAATCGTTTACATGCAAAAGTTTTGATCAGCTGTTACGATGACATTCTGATCGTGCGTTCGTGTGCATCCGCGCTTCGACTGTTTCGGCAAACAGGACCAAGGGAATTTCTTATGAAATTTTATTTAATTTCTGAAATTAACAGAAATCGCCTACATACATTCATTCCTTCGACTACATACCTAAATTAATTGGAACGAAGATTCCAGCAAAAAAGCTAAAGTGGATGACGAGCTAATCTCTAATTCTTTTGCCATTCAAGATTAACTTAAGGGGGTACAGGACTATTGTAAATAAAAAAATCAGCATTTAATAATTTTCATGACGTTGAAATTTTCAACAACTTTTTTTTCTTCCAAAAGACTCATAATGACATGCACAAGAAACTGTAAATAGTACCGGTTCGACAATAATTTAGTTTCTAAGCAATCGAACCTGACGAAAAAGTCGTCTGGTTACTTTTTTTTGCGGATGCAGAAATCTTGAAGTTATTGCAGATGCAATCTTCCAGGAGCCGGTGCGAATGCTTTCGAATTGTATGAACCAATGTGTATTTTCTCAACTTTTACTCAACATGTTCTCAAGTTATGCTTAACTTGTTCCCAACCTGTTTTCAACTTATAATTAACCTTGTTCTCAACTTATGCTCAACTTATGATCAACTTGTTCTCAACTTTTACTCAACTTGTTCCCAATATGTTCTCAACTTGTATTCTCAACTTATGATCAACTTGTTCTCAACTTATGATCAAATTGCTCTCAACTTATGATCAACTTGTTCCTAATCTGTTCTCAACTGTAACGTATTTCTTTTCGTGACCCGACACCGATAGCAAAACTCAGAGAACGAACTATCTTCGAGAACCAACCTACGTTACCTTCGGCCGTCCACCCGTCGTTCGTGCATCCGCAAGCCAGGCGGGCGCCAGTCAATTCTTGTTTCACCGGGAACTGACGAGCCGGTATAAACTGGGAGTCGGGGTGGAACAGGCCCAACTCCACCAAGGACGAGAGCTCTGACGGAACCTATCAGACGAGGCGATAGCTTAACGGATCCTTTCGATTTTTGGGGACGCGTGAAATCGAGAAACGCAACCGTAGGTGCTGATCTTTGGGGTCGCGTAAAATCAGCAAACGCAACTGGATACACGAACGGGAGCAGACGGTTACGGAAATGCACGGCCGCTCAGGCTGCTAGGTTTGAGGTAGAGAGGGTCGGAGTAAGAGTCCGGCAAATAATGCGAGTGATAGAGAGCGACGAACCGAGAACGTATCAGAACGAATCTAAACTATCTATCGAGATCCCTTCACCAATTAATAAATTGGAAGACTCACCGGAGCTGGTACAGCTAATCCGGGGAGGTCGAGAACTGCATCTAAAGGACACTCTGGTGAGCACTGCACTAAGGCACAGCACTACACCTCCGTAACACTCACAGGAATTCATAGAATTCCTGGATATCGCGAGAACAACTCGAGAACTGTACGAATCGAGAACTTACTATACCGTATCGAAACACGGCAAGAAAAACTATCAACAGATAGCACGGGAGCACGAGCCAGCCCGTGACACCTCGGTCGGTGCCCCGAGACAGACTGCTTTGACAATAGCCAAATCCGAGAACTAATCATTCTGATTGGTCGAGAGCCTTTTAACCGATAACACTTCTATCTCCTTCGAATCGTCCCTTTAAACCAAATCGAGAGCGTTCCTTAACGAATCGGTACGTAATTCTGGAGATCCTCCACGGCCGCTTCTCCAGGGCATCGGGCGACAGCTGGGCACCACATCCTTAACTCGGGCAGGAGGTTCCTCTCCTGCCCTTAACTGTATCAAAACTATATCTCCGCCCGCTCTACAGCCCTTTGCCCATCTCCAGCGGGGCGCCGGTGTTTCACCCGAGCTTCTGCCGGTCCGTGGAGACGTCTCCGTCGGGTACTCTCCTCTGCCGGGCAACTCGGTACGTCGAGACTATCTCCCCACGGCAGATTCGAGCATCTCGACCTCAACTAAACAACAACGAAATCTTCCGAGAGCCTTGACATATCTATGCGAATCAATCCGAGAACGTAGCTCCTGAGCAGGGTGGCGATCCGAAGAGAACCAGAAATCGAGAACGTTATCTGTATCGGTAACCGGAGCCGCCTTGGGACCGTGATTCGAAAAATCACGTCACACAACTTATGCTCAATATATTCTCAACTTATACTCAACTTGTTCCCAATATGTTCTCAACTTGTTCTCAACTTATACTCAACTTGTTACCAATCTATTCTCAACTTATGCGCAATATATTCTCAACATATACTCAACTTGTTCCCAATATGTTCTCAACTTGTATTCTCAACTTATGATCAACTTATGATCAACTTATGATCAACTTATGATCAACTTATGATCAACTTGTTCTCAACTTATACTCAACTTGTTCCCAATCTGTTCTCAACTTATGCTCAATATATTCTCAACTTATACTCAACTTGTTCCTAATATGTTCTCAACTTGTATTCTCAACTTATGATCAACTTATGATCAACTTGTTCTCAACTTATACTCAACTTGTTACCAATCTGTTCTCAACTTATGCTCAATATATTCTCAACTTTTACTCAACTTGTTTCCAATATGTTCTCAACTTGTTGTCTCAACTTATGATCAACTTGTTCTCAACTTATGATCAACTTGTTCCCAATCTGTTCTCAACTTATGCTCAATATATTCTCAACTTATGCTCAATTTATGATCAACTTGTTTCCAACCTATTCTCAACTTGTTCTAAACTTAAGTTAAAAGCAGAACTATCTTGATGAAACCATTAATTCTATTTCGAAACGGTAGTAACCTGTTATTGAGTAGTGCAGCGCTTCTATTAATTGGCGCATACTAATTCACTACATTACATTTTTTCATAAATTAGTCAGTCAATTAAAAGCAACAAATGTTTTATCCATACGAGCACACCACGAATACTCCATCCTACTCGGTAACTGTATGCACTTGTTTGATCTGGCCTGTCAGATTTGAATTGATTATCTTATTTTGAAGGCGTGAATCATAATTTTATTTATCGTCACTGGAACCATGTACGTGCTGATTATGTGGGAAGCAGATCGTATGACGCGCATTGTAACGGAAAAATCGATTCGAAAAATCAATGGTCGTACTATGGCTCGGTGGGATAAGAAATATTTTGCAGTAAAAGTCCTTCGAAAGAGTAGGGAGAATAGACATATTATTTTATTCATCATCAATTTTGGTTCATTCATTTGCAAATTCTTACTCTGAGTTTATCGTTCTCTGCTGTATTTCGAAATATTAACTATCCCTGAGGAAACTAGATTACAGTTTGCTGCTGGGTATTGATTTTCGATATTACCCTAAGAAATCTTTTATGTTAAGAATAATGAATTACGTATAACTCCCCTTTCTCTATGAGGAAGCAAGACATTTCTTATAATATTTCCGTTCCCAAAAAAACAAACAATATCTGCTATCCTTAAACGTGACAACAGATGGTTCCTTGTTCACCGCATCGAAATTCAAAAAGGTTGCAGGTACTGAATTTCAGTCAGAAGAACCAGGAACGAGTACAAGTATGTACATCCTCAATCAATTAACGATATACTGGCATATCATCACAGTAGTACTCTTGATTATTTATTTTTATTTGTTATTTGTCCCAATCTAACAAAAATAATAGATGAGAATTTAAATGAGATGCAACCTCCGAGTACGAGCGAGGAGGGTGTCGCTGACGGTCATAATTTTAATGTCAGTGACGTTGATGACGATCAGATGATTGATGGTAACGGGGAAAATGTCGACGATGATACTGACGAGGATGACGACGAACGAGGTTTTATTAGATTTGTTCTCGTATTTCTATGGTGCATTTTGAGACCTTTATTCGTGTAGAGTAAAGGTCCGATTAAGGTTGAATTTCAACGAGTGGAGTTACTATGGCACAGACCCCTTGAAAAGTGGGAAAATATGGCACACGATGTCTTACACCTTCGTATAAGCAATTTCGGTTTAACTGTATCTTCTTACGTAGCTACAAATAATTAGAGTTGACTCGTGAATTAACTCCAACGGATTGCTGAAAAATGTGACGCGATATATACTGTTCGTAATTCTGAATTAGTATTCATCACTTGATTATAAAATCGTTAACTCATTATTCATAATTTGAGAAACCGACAAATACAATAATACTAATATTTTTATTTTCATCTCATTTTTTACCATAAAAGTTAGCACAAAATTATTTTTTTTCGTTGTTATAAAAAATTCACACATGCAACCGAATTATTGTATTAATTTCAAAATATGTATAAACAGTTGGTCATCCTCCAACGAAGAGATGTTTCAGTCACTTTGGAGGCACAAAAAGTAGCGTTTTTCATGCATTCGTTACAGAAAATATTATGCGATACTGGTACAATAAAGCGAACTTAATAAAGCGTCACTTTCGCCACACTTCGGAAGCACGAAAAGTAGCGTTTTTCATGCATGAGTTACATAATAGTACTTTGCGATACAAGTGCGAGAAAGCGAACTTTATAGGCAGGCGGTGAAGTTGGTCGCACGAGCCGCACACGAGTAACACAACGGCACGAGCCGAAGGCGAGTGCTGTTTGTTTTACGAGTGCGGCTCTTCTTATGGCTGCCTCCTGCAACGAAGAGATGTTCCAGTCTCTTTGGAGGCACAAAAAGTAGCGTTTTTCATGCATTCGTTACAGAAAATATTATGCGATACTGGTACAATAAAGCGAACTTAATAAAGCGTCACTTTCGCCACACTTCGGAAGCACGAAAAGTAGCGTTTTTCATGCATGAGTTACATAATAGTACTTTGCGATACAAGTGCGAGAAAGCGAACTTTATAGGCAGGCGGTGAAGTTGGTCGCACGAGCCGCACACGAGTAACACAACGGCACGAGCCGAAGGCGAGTGCTGTTTGTTTTACGAGTGCGGCTCTTCTTATGGCTGCCTCCTGCAACGAAGAGATGTTCCAGTCTCTTTGGAGGCACAAAAAGTAGCGTTTTTCATGCATTCGTTACAGAAAATATTATGCGATACTGGTACAATAAAGCGAACATTATACGCAGATCGTGAAGTTTGTCAAACTCGCCGCACTCGTAAAACAAACAGCACTCGCCTTCGGCTCGTACCGTTGTGTTACTCGTGTGCGGCTCGTGCGACCAACTTCACCGCCTGCCTATAAAGTTCGCTTTCTCGCACTTGTATCGCAAAGTACTATTTTTGATGATTTCAGAGATCGATCCTCTACACATTATCAAACAAAATAGGTTTATATGCTTATAAAAATAATTATTTCATTATAAAAATCGATGTTATTGGTGTAGGCGAAAAAAACTTTTGACAGGGAATATTCCCTGAATTCATCGGTTATAAATGAAAAAATGAAAATTTCAGAAGTCGTAAACGATAAATATAATTATACGTATTATTTCATAACACCGTTTTTGAAGCAACTAATGAAATATACTTGTAACAAAAGCTATATTTTTATGTGTAAATAATAGAAATAAGTGCCATAATATTTAGAGGTAGACGTGGCAACACCGCTGGCAACACAACTTTTCTATTTTTGAGGTTGGATGCCTGATTTTTATGTGCCTCACTCAGTCGTTGCGGTGTGTATTTACATGTGTGTAGTGTGAGCTATCAGAATGCTTCGACATAAAGGAAAATTGATATCTAAAAAACAATATAATCAAAGATTCGCAGCAGCGGAGCGGCTAAAGAAGAAAAGGAAAATTGAGGAAGTGCCAATAGGTGATGAAAATCCACCCGTGGAAGAGGAGTCGGTGACAATAAATGAAGTGCCAGGGATGCGTGAGAATATAACCTCCAATAACAGTCATTGCATGGAAGGACGTCGAATTATCGGATATGAAACCCTTGGAGAGCAAATGTGGTGTAAATCGTGCAAAGGAGCCTTATCTCTCTCATATATAGAGAGTGAAGAACGCAGAGGTCTTGGATCCATACTCAAAGTGCGCTGTCACATTTGTTTGCTTGTCAATACAGACATCAAATCGTGCAAGCAATATTCCACAAAGAACATTGGCTCCTTACGGTTTGCTGTCAATGCTAAATTGGCACTTGGTACGTTATTAGTTACATTATAAGTTCATCAATTATATTTAAACTATCTATTGTATCTTATTTATTATCCGTTCTGACAGCATATATTTCTTTATTTACAGGTTTACTTCACGCCGGTATGGGATGGGCGAAGTTGTGTAAACTTTTTGCCTGCTTGGACATTCCAACGGGTAGCTTCCACACATTCAAGAAGCATGAAGAAGAAGTAGGGTTAGCCGTCGAAAAAGTGGCTAAACAGAGCTGCCAAGAAGCTGCCGTTCTGGAGAAAACATTAACTCTCGAGAAAATTGATAAGATAAAAAAATTATTGTAAGAATAAGTTTTTTCTTAATTCTCTTCATTTAATTAGAAATACGTGTGGCGTATTGTTCACGTATGAAACACATAATTGTATATTAGTAACACACAATTGTATATTAATCCTCATCACCAGAAGATCAGATCACATTTATGAAATACCACAATAAACATGAATTTTTTCATAAAAAACCTGTATTATTTCGTTTTGACAGGCCTGAAGATTTGCGAGGGTGTTTCCTACTTCCTGACCATTCAATCCCAGATCCTTCGACTGCCAATAGCCCAACTAATGAACTTGAAACTGAGACACTAAACATGACACCAACAATTACACAGAAAAAAACTGACACAAAAATAGGCACCGTAGAAGAAACTGTACAGGACGAAACAAAGACAGACTCTACTGAAGACACTTCAACAATCGACGATACTCACGCAGAAAATAATACCGCCGTACAAACGCCTGCCACAGACATAAATGAGACGATAACACTGAATCCTCAGAACGAAATAGAACCTTCTAAACAATTAGACATATCGACAACCCCGAAATCTAGTCGAGTTTGAGCTGCAGTAACTTACGACATGGGCTGGAGTAAGAGAGGGTCTGGTCGGAGTTACGACAGCCTGAATGGCTTCGGAGCGATAATTGGGTACTGCTCAGGAAAGGTCGTGGATTACTCAACGTGCAATCGAAAGTGCAAAAAATGTGATGCAGGTAACAGTCCTGATGATCACAATTGCCGAAAGAATTTCTATGGCAGCGCTAAGGCAATGGAACCTCATGTTGCAAGCAAACTTGTAACTTCCAGCGAAATTATCAAGTCTGAAAATGTAGAAGTGGGCATCTTTATTGGAGACGATGATAGCAGTACCATCACAGCATGTCGAGCCGACAGTGACCATACGATTGTCAAACAGTCCGATATCAATCGCGCCGTAGGGTCAGTTAAAAAAGAATTATACAAATTGGCCAATAAATACAAGGAGTTGCATTCAGAAGTGATTCAATATTTTGCACGAAACTTCAGCTACGCCATAAAACAAAATGAGGGAGATGCCAATGCAATAGCCAACGTTCTAAGTTCCATTCCAAGACATGCTTTCAATGATCACAGTATGTGTGATCCGTGGTGTGGCTACATACAAACTCCCAACAGTTTTGAGCATACTGTGATTCCGGGCGGTTTAAAAAATGAGGGACTACGCACTCATTTACAAACTTTCTTTGACAAGCTAGCTTCAAATGCAGGGAAATTTTGTGGTGGAGCTTCCAGTAACGCCAATGAGAGCCTCAATGCGATAATGGCGAGCAAAGCTCCAAAGTCCCACTGCTACATTCTGACAGCATCTTCAGACTTTCGTTTCGCATGCACTGTTGCTCAGAAGAATGAGGGAGAGTGTTACACGCAACGAGCATTTGCAGCATTGAGTTTGTCGCCTGGCAAACATCATTTACGACACATTTCACGCGTCGAACGAGTACGAGCAAGAAAACGGCTAATTGGAGGCAGTGCGAAATTTAAGAAGCGCCGGATGCTGTTGAAGAAGATGCGAACTGCATTGAGACACCAAAAAGAAAATGGGGAAGGTACCACCTACGAAAGTAGTTGTGCCCTCCAAGAGCCAGTCGTGAATGACGTATGCGCTACACCTCTTCAGGAACAGAAGATCGACAACATCCCAATTGTTTTTCTGGACCTGGAAACTGGGGGATTCCGTCGCGACTGTGACATTTTGCAGATTGCGACGAAGTGTGGAAACACTTCTTAAGCCAATATCTCCCGGATCGACTGCTGTGACTGATCTTACAAGCTCTTATGGTCAACTGTTTCTTCACAGCGTAGTGGTTCCTGCAGAGCCTCTGAGAATAGCAATGGGAAAATTGCATGAATGGTTCCTATCGCTTGGTGAGCCAAGCTACATAGCAACACACAACTTGTCATTCGATGGTCCACGGCTATGGAACGCAATACAGTATTGCAATTTATCGGACGACTTTCGAGAGATTATAAGGGGTTTTCTCGACACCTTGACGATTATTCGTCAAGCCACGGGGCGTAGTCCCAAGAATGGCGAGAAATGCTCCCTGTCCGAGTTAGCTCAGTGGCTCAAAATTTCACGTGTTGGAGCTCACAATGCTGAGAATGATGTCGACATGCTACAGAAAATTGCTCATAAATTAGAATTATCTCCAGATATTATCAGAAAAAACATCAAACCTTGGCTCACGCAGACAGAACATTGGAAGAAAGCACAAAATGCACAGAGCTTCTCTACAAATTTAACACCATTGAAGAAAGTCATCAGTTCTGTGATTCTGAAGAAAATGGCGTTTGCTTCAATAACCGTAGAAGATCTTGGGCATGCTTTTTCCAAAGGACCGGATATGGTCGAAGAAATTCTGAGGCGAGAGATTGATGGCAAACCCGTTGTCACATCTCATAAAGCTACGATAAAAAAAATATTGGATTGGCTAGCTAACAATAAGTAGATTCACGTCAAGTACAGATTTTGATGTGTCATAATAAAATATGCTATGATGTGCAATATATTTTAATAATTGAATTTATATTATTTAATCCTTAATAAAATGAAGCTCTAGTATACCCATTTTTTTAATTAGTAAATAGCCATATTGAAAGAACAAAGATATTACGTTCTTCAATTTTCAAACTTTCGCGCGCGTTCAAACGAGTATAGTGTCTGCAGAAGCAGACACTATAGCGCGTCGCGCAGCGTTGCACGATCTAACGCACTGGTTAGAAGAGTTCACGAGTTTCGGTGAGTTTTCAATCAATTTCACAAAATTAAAGTCCGTAACATTCCCGGGAGACTGTACCAATTGAATTGTAGATAACGAATCTAACCGCCATACAAATTTTATGAATTTCTCGATACGGCTTATATTAATATTCTTCAAGAAATGTGTAGAAATTTCGTTTTCGCATAAGAACCAATGTTAATTTTAAAGTTGAATATCTCTTTAACTAATCAGACAATTGTTTTCAAACTTTGCAGATCATTTTTTTTCATATTCACCTATAGCATATCAAAAATTCATGAATTTCTCGATATTTTGATTAACTGTACAATTCCTCCTTAATTGAGTGACTAATTTATGAAAAAATGTAATGTAGTGAATTAGTATGCGTCAATTAATAGAAGCGCTGCACTACTCAATAACAGGTTACTACCGTTTCGAAATAGAATTAATGGTTTCATCAAGATAGTTCTGCTTTCAACTTAAGTTTAGAACAAGTTAAGAATAGGTTGGAAACAAGCTGAGCATAAGCTGAGATCAAGATGATCATAAGTTGAGAACAAGTTGATCATAAATTGAGCATAAGTTGAGAATATATTGAGCATAAGTTGAGAACAGATTGGGAACAAGTTGATCATAAGTTGAGAACAAGTTGATCATAAGTTGAGAATACAAGTTGAGCACATATTGGGAACAAGATGAGTAAAAGTTGAGAACAAGTTGATCATAAGTTGAGCATAAGTTGAGAACAAGGTTAATTATAAGTTGAAAACAGGTTGGGAACAAGTTAAGCATAACTTGAGAACATGTTGAGTAAAAGTTGAGAAAATACACATTGGTTCATACAATTCGAAAGCATTCGCACCGGCTCCTGGAAGATTGCATCTGCAATAACTTCAAGATTTCTGCATCCGCAAAAAAAAGCAACCAGACGACTTTTTCGTCAGGTTCGATTGCTTAGAAACTAAATTATTGTCGAACCGGTACTATTTACAGTTTCTTGTGCATGTCATTATGAGTCTTTTGGAAGAAAAAAAAGTTGTTGAAAATTTCAACGTCATGAAAATTATTAAATGCTGATTTTTTTTATTTACAATAGTCCTGTACCCCCTTAAGTTAATCTTGAATGGCAAAAGAATTAGAGATTAGCTCGTCATCCACTTTAGCTTTTTTGCTGGAATCTTCGTTCCAATTAATTTAGGTATGTAGTCGAAGGAATGAATGTATGTAGGCGATTTCTGTTAATTTCAGAAATTAAATAAAATTTCATAAGAAATTCCCTTGGTCCTGTTTGCCGAAACAGTCGAAGCGCGGATGCACACGAACGCACGATCAGAATGTCATCGTAACAGCTGATCAAAACTTTTGCATGTAAACGATTGCTTCGTTCTGCTCTCCAGCTTGCAGCTAACTTCTAGTCGAGCACATCCAAGCACTTTCTCCGTCGCTTGTCATTTGTCGACGTTACATGTGCGTATAAGACAATGCACAGTAAATCCATCGCCTCTTCAGTGCATTTCACATTGTTGAGATAGGAAAATTTTAACCCTCGATATCTCGGTTAATTTTGGTCGCATGAAGTTTAAAAAAAAAAACATTTTGCTCGGCTCGCGATGCCGAACATCCCATTAATTGTTGGTCGTATCTTTCGTTTACACCCTGTATACATATTTAGTCATGTTTTGATATACTTTTATTGTGATTCGCTATAGCCATGATGTTCTTTGTTGAAATCAGAACAATGATAATTTTCTCTTTCGCAATTTTCATCATATAATAAATTGAAAATTGATAAAATAAATATATCTAATACAAAATGGCGCCCAATGTAAAGAGCCGGATAGAATAAATTCTAGCAGATTAAAATATATTATATAAATTTTGTCAATTAAAATGAGTTTGAAGCACACGCCAGTTAAGACGAGAAGTCAGAAAAGAGTTAATAACGATAATATTGATAATATAATAGAAAGTGTTGTTAGAGAAAGTTTGGACGAAGTTAGTGAAAATAGAATCAGAGACAATAGCACAGAGGTCAATATGGCAAATCAAGCTGATGGCATTGATACGCCCGATGTAATTGTTGATTTGCAAAGAGAACTTCGAGCGTTACGAGCGGAGCTAACAGCTGAGTGTCAGAGATTATCCGCGTTAGAGGCTCGGGAAGGTCAAGGTACTCGTTCGGAAACACCAAATAACAGCGAATCGAATACATATATCAATAATAGAGAAACTCGTTGAACATCTGCGTGGGGGCAAAGTAGAGATTCCTCTTCCAAAATTTTCGGATGCTATTGGGACAAATCCTCAGCAATTTATACGTGAAACAACGCTTTATACGCTTAATACTGAGTGAGAGAGAGAGAGAGAGAGAGAGAGAGAGAGAGAGAGAGAGAGAGAGAGAGAGAGAGAGAGAGAGAGAGAGAGAGAGAGAGAGAGAGAGAGAGAGAGAGAGAGAGAGAGCGAGAGAGCGAGAGAGCGAGAGAGCGAGAGAGCGAGAGAGCGAGAGAGAGAGAGAGAGAGAGAGAGAGAGAGAGAGAGAGCGAGAGAGATTGATTGATTGATTGTTTATTATTATGCCCGAGTCAAAACTAAGGGCAAAAAATCAAGAGAGTTGCAAACATGGGTTACAATATGGTACAAGTAGAATTATAAATTTTGCGAAAGGAAACAGGCGCAAATTAATAACGATAAATAAAATAAGAAAATAGAATATGAATAACAGTATGTAACGAAATAATTGGTTGAATACAATACCTTAAGAACTAACGTTAATAGCTTAATACTAGGACTAAAGTTAAGTAAGGAAAAAGAAAAAGAAGGAAAAGGCCTAAGAAAACCATTTAGAGGAAACAAGAAGCATAAGCCAGAAGCATAAGCCAGCACTAAGAGGGCGATGGCGGTCACCAGAAGGAGAACAGAAAAAGACTATTAAAAGAAGATACCAAGAGAGAAAGACTCTATGAGAGGCAGACATCACGTCACTCCTTCTCCAGAGCAAGGTAAAATGAAAATGCTAATTTCTTGAAGGTAGGTAGTGAACTAGCAGAACGTATATGTGGAGGCAGAGCATTCCATTGGTAGAAAGATGAAAGTAGGAAGGAATTGCCATAGGATGCAGTACGATGAGGAGGAATAGAGAAAATACGTGCAGGGGCAGCTGAACGAACAGGACGAGAAGGAAGATGTAAATGAGATAGAAGCTGTTCACGGAGGTAAGGTGCGGATTGACAATGGAGGATGCGGTATGTCGAGCACGCCAGAAAATACAATCTCCTACTTTTCACCGACAGCCAATTGAGCTGATGCCTATAAGGAGTAATGTGAACATCTCTCCGCAAATTAAAGATAAAACGGATGCAGTTATTAACAAGTACTTGAAGCTTAAAGTCGAGCTCATCGGCAAGATCATGATAAACAAGACAGCAATAATCAATTAGTGGAACAATAAGGGTGGTAACGAGTTTGCAACGTAGCTGTTGTGAGAGTGAATTTTTGTGGTATTTAAGTTTAAATAGTGAATAATGAACTTTATGAGAAATGAGTGAAACATGGCCTCTCCAAGACAAATCAGAGCTGAAAACAACACCTAAGTTTTTTGCTTCGGAAACATATGGTAAAGTGGTTCCGTTAATTACTATAGGAGGTAAGTGACCTGAGTAGATTGCACTAACGTATGGAGCACTGCCCATAATGAGGATTTTAGATTTGGCTAGATTCAAAGTAAGTCCGTTTGCTGCAGCATATGCAGCAATTGCTGAAGCATCTTGGGCAATTTGATCCAGGCCTTGAACAAGCTGCGAAGGGGGGCAGCTCAAATAGATTTGGGTGTCATCTGCAAAAATGAGGTGTTTAGAGTAGCGAAGTGAAGATGCAATGTCATTGATGTAGAGCGAGAAAAGGAGTGGACCAAGGACTGATCCTTGCGGTACACCGCAGAGAATAGGCCGAGGAGCCGATAAAGTATTATCATCGTCTAACACGGCTTGTGAGCGATCAGATAAATACGAAAACACCCATTTTAAAGCATTAGCCGAGAATCCGATGCGTTTAAGCTTGTTTAGGAGGCCCAGATGGGGAATCGTGTCAAAAGCTTTACTAAAATCAAAGAGGATAAGAATAGTCACCAGGCGGTCGTCTATACCCTATTACCCTTCCTCACATCGTCAGAAAGCTTTAAGAGAGCCGTTTGCGTGCTAAATCCAGATCTAAATCCCGATTGCATAGGGTCAAGGATACTGTTCTCATCTAGGAACTTGACTATCTGACGGTGGATAATTTTTTCAAGGAGCTTGGAGAACTCGGGAAGATTAGCAATAGGACGAGTATCAGACGGGGTCAAAGGTGTGTTAATTTTAGATAGTGCACGTATAAGCGCTATTTTCCAGGCACTAGGAAAAAGGGAGAGATTTATGGAGTAGTTGAAGATAGCAGTGATATAATCTGCTATAACTGTGAAGGCTAATCGGATGCCGAAGAGTGGAATACCGTCCGAATCAGTCGAGTAGGAACGAAGTGGTAATGAATGAATTATGTCTTGAATATAGGACGGTGTTACAGGTTGAAAGGAGAAATTTGATCCACCATGACAAAAGTTCACTATCAGAGCTGCAAAATCCTCACTTGTGCAGGAAGGAGATAAAGAAGCTATAGAAGCATAATAAGAGTTTAGTTGGTTAGCAGTAAAGAAATGAAGAGGAGAAGAAAGAGTTGACTTAATAAGACCAAGTCGCGAAAGAGCCCTCCACATCATTGAAGGGTCATTTATGTCTTTCAAATAATTGAATCGGTATACCACCATGGCACTCTTAATGTCGGCTGTAAGTCTATTCCTGAATTCTCTATAGGTGTCAAAATTGATAGGGTTGTTTGAGCGTTTCGCCTGTAAATAAAGAGCATCCCTGCGTTTCATACGAAATTTAAAATCTTCCGTAAGCCAAGGCGCAGTGGGTCTGCGAACCTTAAGACGTCTCAATGGAGCCTGGTGATCGAGGGCAGAACTTAAGACATTGGTGACTGAACTGACAAGACTATCGAGGACACATTCGTCTTGGCCATCGCATAAATTGGAAACACTAAGGTCAGAAATAGCAGAGTGAACAGAAAAACAGAAATCATCCTCAATGAAGTTTTTGTAATTCCGACGGTAGATAGTTCGCTCGGTATTCTTTGCGATTTCAAAAACATACTCAAATTGGAGCAGATCATGCCCAGCAATGAATGGAGACGCAGACTTAATGAAAGAGCATATTTTGTCTAGGCTGTCGACAAGAACAACATCTAACCATGAGTCAGAGTGGGATGTGTGGTAAGTCGCACCAGAAGGAACAATATGGAGCGCAAGGGACTTCGCAAGATTACGAAGATAATTAGATTCATAGTTGTTGTTCATTAGGTTACAATTAAGATCACCAGAGACAATTAAGTTTTTAAAGACATGAAGATGTAAATTTAAACTGTGTAGAAAGTCGTCCAGATTACGTCCTGTGGGCCTTCGGTACAATGAAGCAAACAAGAGCGGGTCACGACCAGCAGAACGAATACTAAGCAACAAATATTCCGGGTTGTTATCAAACTGACTAGGGGAAGCAGAGAGTACATTTGC
This sequence comes from Cephus spinipes, assembly GCA_963971525.1. Lineage (NCBI taxonomy): Eukaryota > Metazoa > Arthropoda > Insecta > Hymenoptera > Cephidae > Cephus > Cephus spinipes. Next base: position 12,746,524 of record OZ020574.1, on the reverse strand, counting down.
TTTCAGAGAATTATGGATATAACATGCTACGCCTCCTCCTAGCGCCCCGGCACGATCATTCCGTATCAAGAAATATCCAGGTATATTAACGACCGCATCAGGAATGCCAGAGTGAAGCCAGGTTTCAGAGATTGAAATAATGTGAGCAAAGTGTGAGTGGAAGTGAGCCATGATGAAGTCAATATGACCCAAAAGAGAGTTGGCGTTGAATTGAGAAATAAGTAAAGAATGCTTGAAAAAGGAAGCAGAAGGTCGGCTGAGAGGTGCAACTGAAGCAGGACTCAGCTTTTGAGAGAGTCAAGTGAGTCTAGCAAGGTCAGCATCAGAAGAGATGTGGATAACTGGATGTCCATTATCCCGACGAACAGAGATAATGCCAGACCTGACCCAGACAAACTTATATGAAGCTGCGGCAGCTTTTGCTTTAGTGCGACGTAGTAGGTCATACGTATTAGGTGACAATGACTCGTTAACATAAACATTCCCCGGAGCTGCAACCGAGAAGACTTCAGCTACTGTAAGATTACGTTTAGAACGTTTCTTGCTAATAATGAAATCACGCACTGGTATAGACTTTAAAGTTAAAATAAAAGAAGATGTTAGTGGAGTCTTCGGCATGCCACTGCCAACGTTATCACCCGCGCTAGGCGAAGACTTGCGCGGTAGACTACGAACACTAAGAATATCCCCTGATAAGTTAGAAATGTCAAGAGCCGTAAAGACTTTATGACAAATCTGCAATGGCGTGTCAGGCATAGAGCTGGGTATGCCCGCAAGAATTATTTCTGCTGCATAGGGATGGCTATGATTGCTCGAAGGAGGCTGTTCACTTTGGTTGTCAAGTAGTCTAGAGACCTGCGCTTCAAGTCTTGTAAATTCCTCGTCATGGCGTGTTAAGCGTTGTAAGATCATAGGAATTTCAGAAACCGCGGCTGTCAATTCTTTATTGGTCTTCGTTTGCTGGTCAATGAACGTAGACAGTTTAGCCTCTAAGTTGCCTAGCTTATCAAGCTTCGCAAGGATAAGCGCTAAGTCATTGGACCCACCAGTCGAAGTGGGAGCAGCAGTGTTCTGGAAAGACATTGTGGATACGTTGTTCACACAACAAATACTAGCAGCCTTAGTGGTTATGTAAGCTTTAGCACAACCCGGGTGAAACAATTTAAGGCAGCCGTTACAGGAAACTGAAGTACCCGCAATATTCTTATAGCACTTGTTGCACTTATTGAGCGACATGCAGAACACAGCAGGAAAACTTAGGTACGATAGTCGGAGCTGTCACACGGGATGCATGAAAACATACAAGCTGTCACACCATGTTTACGCGCACGTGTACGCGTCACTGAAGGCAGTGAAGCTCAGTCACTGACCATGTAATAGAGTAGGAGACAGATAACAGCGGCAGTTCACACGCAGACGATGTAGTACTCCCGAACAGATGTCGCTTCAGTCGAATCAGATTCCACTAGCAATGTAGACGATGATTAGTAGTTCAGAAGTCTTCGGCGAGATCCAGAAGAGGCGCTGGTGTGATAAAAGTCGGCTGCGCTGTCACTATAGCTCAACGCGGGAGATGAGTATCGCAGAGGGAGCCAGGTAACAACCGGAACGTCAGTGCAAGCAGAGGTGAGCCAATGAGGGACGAGCGAATCCCAATAGCACATGCGCAGATAGGTCCAGATGAAGCGAGGATTCATATAGTAATTGCAGCATGCCAATCCACAAATTGGAGGTTAGAAAAGCAAATTACTTTTCACTAAGATTGTGTCGTAGAGATGGAAAATTGCATGCAGATTCATATCTCAAGTGAAAAGCAATAGAGTCGCATGCTCAGACCTAAAACAAAGTCACCCGAAGGCAAGAACAGCAGAGTACAGCCCGAATAAAAGCAGAGCAAAAGAAAGTGTTACAGATTGTACTCACGGAGAGAGAGAGAGAGAGAGAGAGAGAGAGAGAGAGAGAGAGAGAGAGAGAGAGAAGGAGAGAGAGAGAAGAGAGGAGAGAGAGAGAGAGAGAGAGAGAGAGGGAGGGAGGGAGGGAGGGGAGGGAGGGAGGGAGGGGAGGGAGGGAGGGAGGGAGGAGGGAGGGGAGGGAGGGATGGAGGGAGGGGAGGGAGGGATGGGAGGGGAGGGAGGGAGGGAGGGAGGGAGGGAGGGAGGGAGGGAGGGAGGGAGGGAGGGAGGGAGGGAGGGAGGGAGGGAGGGAGGGAGGGAGGGAGGGAGGGAGGAGGGAGGGAGGGAGGGAGGGAGGGAGGGAGGGCAGGGAGGGAGGGAGGGAAGGGAGGAGGGAGGGAGGGAGGGAGGGAGGGAGGGAGGGAGGGAGGGACGGGAGGGAGGGAGGGAGGGAGGGAGGGACGGGAGGGAGGGAGGGAGGAGGGAGGGGAGGGAAGGGCCGAGAGAGAGAGACGAAGGGAGAGAGAGAGACGAGAGAAGAGAGAGAGAGAGAGACGAGAGAGAGACCGATGAGAGACGAGAGAGCGAGAGAGAGAGAGACGAGACGAGAGACGAGAGAGAGACGAGAGAGAGAGAGAGAGAGAGAGAGAGAGAGCGCGCAGTTTATTCGACCCTGGAGTGAAACTCCCTAAGAGTCGTAGGCAGAAAATTACATATGCATATTACAAGATAGGGCAGTATTTAACAAAAATACACTTATATCCATGTAAGGTAAACAAGATTATACTAATTAAAGATAACTTAATTTACTAAATTCAAATACAATTCGAAGTTTTTATTTATATTACTAGTTTCTATTATTCGCTTCGCAATCCTCTTGTACCTTCAAGTAAAGGTAACAACGCCTTCGAAATTCTGCTAGGGTAGTAGCAGACGTTATATCCGGAGGTAACGAATTCCAGAATTGTATGCCGGAAATGATAAAAGATTTTTGAAATGCGACTGTGCGGGCAGCGGGGACGTGAAGTATATCTGTGCGAAGAGGATTACGACGCGAGATAAGGTTATCACGCAGTCTAAGTTGATCCTCAAAAAGTCCTGATTGACCCAAATGTAGCGCTTTGTAGAAGGCGCATCCTATCAGCTGTAATCGTCTGTTACGTGGGTTAAGCCAGCCACAATCACGTCTATTATGTGATATGCTCAAATGTCTAGGCACCCGCAGTAGGAACCGTACGCAGTTGTTTAGCGATACTAATAGCGCGCGTTCATGTTCACAAGACAGATTCGTAAGTGCTGTAGAACAATAATCGTAGAACGGAAAGACTAGAGCAGTGATAAGGCGACGTTTGGTAGAAAGACTCAAATTGTTATCGTTAATGCGGATCCTATAGAGTGCGCCAGATGCTTTTGTCTTTATATGATTCACATGTAGTGACCACGATAAAGTGTTATCAAGAATAACTCCAAGATACCTAAATGACTCTACTAGTTCAATTGCATTACCTTCTAGTGTAACCTTTGAGGTAGTGTTATAACGCAACTTATTTATGTATTTAGAACTACCGAAAAACATTGCCTTGGTCTTCGTTGAGTTTAGTTGTAGTTTATTCGTACTGCACCAATTAGATATATTATCAATGTCCTTATTAACCAGGCAGATGTTTTCATCAATCTCAGCTGGTGGACATTTTAAGTAAATTACCAAATCATCCGCGTAAAGTAAATGAGAACAATGAGACAGACACTGGTAGATCATTTATAAATAGTGTGAAAAGTAGGGGACCAAGCACACTGCCCTGAGGAACACCAGATCGTAGGTGAAGCCACTCTGAGGACCCACCACTAGTTTCTCGGACCGATTGCATGCGACCACATAGGTAGGAGTGAATCCAACGTAGTACTTCCAACGAGAAGTTAAGATTACGAAGTTTCCTCATCAATAATAAATGATCGACATTATCAAATGCTTTGGTAAAATCCAAGAACACTGCAATGGTGACCATTCGGTCATCAATCCCTTTCCGAATATCATCAACGAGTCTCAGGACAGCAGTCTGGGTTCCCAACCCCTCTCTGAATCCTGTCTGACGTGGGCAGAGCAAGTTATGAGTTTTAAGAAACATCATGATTTGGTCAAATACTACACGTTCCAGTATCTTTGAAATAGCGCAGAGTAAGGAAATAGGGCGATAGTCCGAGCACAACGAAGGAAGGCTTATCTTAGGTAACGGATTTATTAGAGAAAATTTCCACAGTGCTGGGAAAGTTCCTTTTGACAGAGAGCAATTGAAGATCAAAAGAATGATAGGCATTAGTAAGGAACTAAATATTTTGTAGGTTTGAATGGGGAAACCATCAACACCTTGCACTCGTGTAGTAATTTTCCCTATCGCTTTTTCTACACAATTATTGTCTACCCTTGAAAACACGCATTCAGCAGTATCTATCAACTCAGTAACATATGAGGAAGTATCAACACATTTCGTGAATTCAGGTAGCATCTCATTAGTAGATACAGACGCGAAATGTAAATTTAGTGAGTGTGGCGAGACATGCTCCGGAAATTCATGGGCTATGGTTCGTGTAATACCTAACTTATCTATTTCTCTCCAGAAAAGTCGCACATTCTTCGTCTGGTTAAACTTAAAATTGAGATAATTGGACTTAGCGGCCCCAAGTTTCTTTTTGAACTCCCGCCGAAGCTCAACATATCTCGCAAATACAGTATGTGAGCCAGATCTTTTGGCAGCACGGTAGCATTCATCTCTTTCCTTCATAAGGCTACGTAAACTTATAGTTAACCATGGCGCTGGTGATCGTTTTACCGTGACTTCCTTTAACGGAACAGCACAATCAAGAATGTCCTTTAATAGACAATTAAACGCAGTTAGCTTATGATCAATGTCCGGTAGATTTTCAAACAGTGCGAAATCAAACGAGGAAACAATTCCAGCAGCTACCTCAAGGTTTGCTTCATCCCAGGGGCGGTAACAGAAAGTTCTAGGAGCGCAGCGAGCGACAATATATTTAAAAGAGACAAATATTAGATCGTGCCCAGATAAAAAGGGTTGGGCAGATTGCCCCCATGAGACCAACGATTTGAAATCGGTAGCTGCAAAGATATCAAGCCAGGTGTGAGAGTCTTTCGTATGGTGAGTCGGCTGATAAGGAATCAAATAAAGATCTTGTGATTTAAGAAAACTTCTCAGGTGTTCAGCATCATATGTGTTAGAAAGCAAGTCTGCATTAAAATCACCGAGGATAAATGCAAACTTATATCTTGGAGCAGTGGCTGCAAACTCTTCTTCGAAAATGTCTATGAAGCCGATTTTCGGTGGCCTATACACAACAGCTATCAACATCTTTGGTCGAGCAGGACTCCAAACTTCAGCTAGTAGGTATTCAGGCACTCCATCTCGTTCCAGCGAGGCTGAGGTGTCCACTATTTGCGAGCAAAGTCCACTCCTCAGGAAGAGCGTAACCCCTCCTCCATGACGTCCTCTACGATCAACCCGTAAAATGGAGTAGCCTGTGAGGGCTATTTGTTTATCTGTGATGCAGTCATTAAGCCAAGTTTCTGTGACAGCGATAATGTGATACTGACTTATTCGAAAGTACTCCCGAAATTCATCGATATGCGCAGGTAGTGATTGCGCATTTAAACAACAGATGTTAAGTACTGAATCGGATGAAACATGCAAGGTCGGTGATGAGTTAGCTACATCAGCTAGTCACAGGTCTAGTTGTGAAAGGTCAGCAGATGATAAGATTTTGATTGGTTTAGAATCAGCACTCTTTCTGAGGTACACTCCTGCATTTGCGATCCAGACCATTTTAGGTGTCAGCGTGGGATACTTCTTGAGAATTTGTTCTCGCAGCTTCTGAAGTTCCAACGGTTGGCGACGATTGATATAAACTTTGTTGTGACGATATCCCACGTCAATGACAGAGGCTTTTAAGTCAGGTTGACGTTTCTTCGCTGTGATTATCTGGTCACATATTACTTTTGTTGACACCTCGAGCAAAATGGCACGTGACTTCTCATGAGTATCATTAACACCAGCATGTAACCTTTTCCGTATTCTACCCATTCGTTCAATTCGGACAAAATCAGTTGGAGATACATCGACATTTAGCGCACTAGCTAGCTTTAATGCAAACTCACTAAGATTTTCATTTGCACCATCGGCTACCTCAGGTATACCCATAATTACAAGTTGATTGCTCATGCTCTGACATGCTAAACGAAGCAACATCGCTTTATCAGATTTGGTGAAACCTTCTGTGGGCATATCAGCGATTCGATTTTCTACACTCTGAATTCGATTCCCTTGAGCTTTAACATCCTTGCCGATAGTATTAAGATCTTTTGTTACGTTGTTTATGGAATCTTTGATTAGACTAATTTCATTTTTAAACTTGGCGTTGTCCTCTGCTAGCAAATCCATTTTCGTATTGAGCTTTCCGACTTCGATCACAAGTGTGTCTACTTTAGCCATTGTAGTGTCTAGTTTAGCTAAGCTGTCTTTTATCGAGCGAAGAACTGCCAGGTGATCATCTTTGGGCGGACAGACAGGACATTCATTACGTATTGCAGTGATAGCTTCGTTTTCAGTACCAACGGCAAGCCTCGTCACAACACACCAGGCATAAAAATTATATTTGCAAGGTGCCTTGGTTGTAATGCTGTCGCCAACCTTCTCTACACTCGTGAAACAGAGAGCACATGACGGCTTCGGCATTGCGGATTAATAGTATTAGAGAAGCAGCTGTCCAATGGTGTGTTCGTAAACTGACTTAAGAAAGTAAACAACAGCTGATGGTAAATCAGACACTATTGTAGTGATTATACACACAGTAGTCCGCGCACCACTTGACACCCACATAAATAAACACTTGAAACTATTACAGGTTTTATATTATCAGTGACTATTATATCCACCAGGCCAGAAACCGAGAAAATAAAAGTTACAAAACCATGCACATATTGAATTATTACACAAATTAGAATATATCCAAACGATGTGGTAATCACTAAGCACTCACTGAGTCACATTTGAACATTACAGAAAATATAAAGATATCAAAAATACATGAAAAACACAAGAGCGCGAACATGTGCCGCCACTATCTTCTCTCTCTAGCGAGAATTCTCTCTCTCTCTCTCTCTCTCTCAGGGCCGAGAAAAAGTATAGCGTCACCGAGAAGGAGTGCCTCGCGGTGCTATGGGCCGCGAAGAAACTAAGGCCATATATCGAGGGCACTTCATTCCGTGTAATCACGGACCACAGCAGCTTCCGCTGGCTGCGGAACCTACGAGACCCCACGGGGAGATTAGCGAGATGGGCCCTTACTATGCAAGACCTTGACATGGAGATAGTCCATAGGAAAGGAGCCCGTAATGTAGTCCCCGATGCCCTTTCGAGAATGTTCGAGGGAACCATTGAAGCCCTCGCGACCCTTGGAGACTCTGTAGAACCATGGTACGTGGACCAGATGAAAAATGTTCGCGAATTCCCTTTTAAATACCCCGATTGGAAAATAGAGGACGACCAACTCTATCACCATCGATCCCATCCCATCATTGAACCAGCCCTGAAGGACCTAGACGCGTGAAAACTCGTCCTCCCGCATGAAGCCCGTTTAAAAGCCCTCCAAAATGCCCATGATTCCCCCCAGGCCGGCCACTTAGGAGTTGATAAGACTTACCAGCGCGTGCTGCAAGACTTTTCGTGGCCCGGCATATTCCAGGATGTTGCGCGGTTCGTTAAGCGGTGTCAGGTGTGTCAGCTCAATAAGGTGCACCAGGGAGCTTCCCCTGGATTAATGCGCGAGCGGACAACCAAGGGCCCGTGGACCGTCGTGGCTGTAGATGTTATGGGACCCTTCCCCCCTAGCAAGGCCCATAACAAATATATTGTAGTTTTCCAGGATCTCTTTACTAAGTACGTGGAGGCCAAAGCCCTCCGCACCGCCACAGGACCCACCATTATTAATGCCCTGGAGACCCTTGTCATTAATCGATGGGGATGCCCGCGTTTCCTCCTCACCGATAATGGCACGGAGTTCGTTAATAAACACGTAACCACCCAGTTAGGCCAATACGGCATCCGCCAGACCACCATCCCTCCCTACCATGCCCAAGCGAACCCCGTAGAACGAGTGAACCGAACCCTGAAGACCATGATCGTATCCTATGCCGGTGAAGACCACCAGAACTGGGATATTCACCTCCCCGAATTATGTTTTGCCCTCAATACCTCCGTGCAGGCTTCTACCCATATGACCCCCGCGTTCCTGAACTTTGGTAGTAATCCGAGGCCCGCGAAAAGCATCCGAAACCGAGTTCCCACCCCCGCGGTCCTTGAGAAAACGGACCCTGCAGTCTGGGCCGATAGAATGAGACGTCTTCCCCTTATCCACGATTGGGTGAAGAAAAACGTGTCCGAGGCCTCAAAAAGGCAAGCCCGTTATTACAATCGAGGGAAAACAGACCGCGAGTATCAAGTTGGAGACCTGGTCCTCCGGAGAAATCGAGTTCTTTCATCCGCTTCCCAAAACTTCGCCGCGAAACTGTCCCCGAAATATCGAGGTCCTTACACCATTACTAAAAAGATTTCCCCCGTGGTCTACGAGATCTACGTCCCATTAAAGAAAAAGTGGCCTAAAGTCCACGTGAAGGACCTGAAGCCCTATACATCCCCTATGGAAATTCCCGAGGACCCAATTCTCATGAAAGACCCAGACTCCGAAAATGAAGGCACCGTTATGCAAAAATCGTCACCCGCGCCACTGCTTACCATAGACGAGGAATCTGAAAATCCCGATCCACCTGAATTCCTATATAGTCCTCCCACTCCCGCTGCACCAGCGCCAGGGAAAAGGCCAAGAGGACGCCCGCGCGGCAGCAAAACCTCCCGAGGTCCCCTAAGAAATGAAGCCCCTCCACAAGAGCGGTATGCCCTCAGAACTAGAAGCCGCAATATACCACACGAGCGGCCTTAATTGAAATTGCATCATTCGATCTGACCATTAGTTTCCTAGAGTAGATAAAGCAGTTAGCTGTTGATTTCTTTCCTCAAGTAGCGCAATATTCAGAGAGAGAGGGAGCCCTGCTTAGTGAAGCCCCGAATTTACAGCTAGAAGATGCCAGGACCCAGAGGAGGAGGGAGAGCCCTCCGAACCCGAGAGGCCCGCTGGGCCAAGATCGGCTATCTGCCAGGGCCGCCCGAGCCTGAGGGACGCGGCACGAGGTCACCACCACCAGGAGACCCCAAGGAGGAAGACACCACCTCCGGGAGCGAGGCCACCGACTCCACACCGCCCTCCTCACCCCCGGGACTCCCCCTCCCGAGGTCCTCTCCCCGCTGGGCGCCCCCGGCGAGGTCCCCCTTTCCTCCCCGAGCCCCTGCCCCGAGGGCCCTGATGGCCTCGAGCGCGGGTCCGTCCAGTCCCCCTACCCTGCCCCCACCTCCCCTCATGGCCCTCCACGTCGCCATACCTGGGACCTCCTCCCGCGGAGTGCCCCCGCCATCGGCAGCGGACCAACCCCCGTTCCGGGGAACACCGGACGTGAGGTTCCGGTGCTGGGCCTGCGGGAAGGCCAACCACCCCGCGGCCCGTTGCCCGAACCGGATCGGGAGGAAATATGAGCAGAGGACCTCGCCCCCACAACGGACACCTTATGACCACCACGGCTACGTCCCCGGCTCTCTCTCTGCATAGGCACAGGAAGGCCGTCTTTCGTTTTTTTTTTGGTTGCTGCCTTGATTTAAAGTTTTCGTTTTTTTTTGTGTTGTTCAATTAATATAAGAAGGCCAGAAGCGGCAAAGTAAGGTAAAGAGAAAATAAACCCTTTTGGTCTCTAGTCAATGATGAGGTGCATTACTTGCCCATACCCACTCCTCCACCCCCCGTCAACCTGCCTTGCCAGTCCCATCATCCCTGTCAGTGCCATATCCCCCTTTTTCCCTTCCCCGTGTGAATGACCGCTCAAGCGCCACATTTAGATGGTGCTTTCGTCTAAGCGGGGGGGAGTTTGTAACACAAATGTTACCACAGACTCCCCTCCGCCCCCTGGCTCGAGGTCCCACAGGCCTTGAGTATCGCGTTTAGTATAGTCTGTAATGATAACTGCGTATCCTTAAGTATTGTAATCACCGATCTTTAGTGGTTTAGGTTTACGGTATTTAGAGATAAGATCCCTCCCCTTCACCCTTCCCACCCTACCACCATCCCTGTAGGGCACTGGCTCGAGGACCATCGCCGAGGACCAACAGCACCCACCAACACCGGGGACATCATCGGGGACCTGCTCCGAGAACACAGCATCCCTGGAAGGAGCAAGACAGTGGCTACGTCGCCGAGGCAGCGGAAGGCAGGGATGGCATGGGCAGGAGGACCAGCTGATCCGACCAAAGGGAACTGACGCCCGCACAGCCCACCACGACCGTCACGAGTATGCAGCCCCGGTGCAGTCCCGTCACACGGGCAGGAAAAAGTCCCGTGTGACAGCGGCGGAGCCCTCTCCCTCCGAGACCGCGGACGTGCCCTGGAGAAGTTTGACAGGCCTGGAGGCCGCCATATTGACCGGCGCGCGCAGCTAGCCCGCGCGCCGGCGACGCCAGCACCGTGTTGCCGCCACGAGGCCCTGGAAAACCCGGCGGCGCTGCCAATTCAAAAGGACCAATGCCCTGCCATGCCGGAACTGCCAACCAATGCCGAAGCGCGTAGCCCTCTCAGCTGAGCAGCCCCAACCAATCATCGAGGCCCTGGAGGCCCACGAGGACCGGAAACATCGGAGGAATCGTCACTTCGAGCCAGGCGAACATAGAGAACGTGTGTATGCAAGTGGAGTGCAAGAGTGAGAGTGATAAGAAAGACCAATTGGGATTATTGTGCCTTGTGTGGGATTACGTGTGTTGCGGCCGACGTACGAGTGAGTACAGTGCGACTGAGTTTCCCTATTTGACATCCCTCCTTCCTTACCTCTTGATAATTTGCGCCGTAGCTTGTGTAGGTCCCCTCAGGACACCGCGAGCCGTCCCCACGTGGGCCGGTATTTCAGTAGGAGTTAGTGTAGTTTCGACGGGCCTTCCGCCCTTACACTCGAGGCCCGTGGTATATTGCGTGCGCCCTAGTTTTAGTATTTCTGTGCCCTTTTTAGCCACCCTCCGTATCCTCCCCTTTCCACCACCTGCCCTTCCCCGCCCAGTCAAAACCGAGGTAATTTGTAAGTAGCCATTTTGCGTTCGGGAACCTTCCTCCCTGAGATCCCCTCACCTCTCCCGCCGCTAGCCCTGTCAGTCCCAAGACGTAAACAAACGAGGACCTCTCGGGGTCACTCGTCGGTGCTACACCGTCACAGTAGCTGGCGCCCAAAACCATTTGAATCCAAGTCCCCAGCTGATAGCCCTCCCCTGTCCCGCCTGCCCCCTCCATCCTCACCCACTAGACCACTGCGTGCTCCTGCGTGAGCCCCGCGTGTTATTAGTTAGTCTTTTCTTTTCTGGTATATTTTTGTCTTCTCTATTGTATTGAATTTCGAATTATTATTAATTACACATTCTTTTCTTTATTCTACACCGTGCGTCCTTTCTTGATTTCCCTTCCCCTCCGCGTGGAGATAGCTGCTATTGCGAGACCCTGGACCATTTTCGTGGTCCAGTACGTCACAACTCTTATATATTGTATTTCTTGCCATTGTACTAACATATCCCCCAATCCGATTCAATACTCCTATCTTTTTCTCGATTTTCTTCACCAGATATTCCTGATATGCTTTAAATGTGAGATTTGAGTCAATTATTATTCCTAGGTACTTAATTTCAAACACCCGTTCGATTACAGATCCATCTCTGCACTTTAACGTTACATTATTTCCCAAGTGTTGTATTTGATGTCTTATAATCATAAATTTTGTCTTTGTTACATTCATTTTCAGTTTATTTCTATTAAAATATTCCTCTAAAATATACAGTCGCTCATTTAATTCTTTTTCTAAATCCTGGGAGCTTTTACCATGTACAAATAATACCATGTCATCCGCATAGAGTCTAATTTCGTATTTTTCACTTTGCTGACATTCTAAAATATCATTGATATAAATTAAGAACAATAGTGGGCCAAGTACTGAACCCTGAGGAACTCCCGATGTGATCTTAACTTTGTCAGAGTTACCTGAACGGTAACTGACACTTTGGGTACGTTCAGACAAGTACGACTCGAACCAATCCCAAACCTTACCACCAATACCATATCTTTTCATTTTCATTAATAATATGTTCCTATCCACGATCTCAAAAGCTCTTTTCAGATCTATAAATATCGCCCCGATAATATTTCCTTCATCAATCCTTTTTTTCCAATTAGAAATCATATTTTGGACGGCATTTTCACACGATCTATTTTCTCTAAATCCATATTGTTCGTTTATGAATAAATCATTTTTCTCAAAGTAATTCATGAGTTGTTTAGCGACTATTTTTTCAAGAACTTTTTCATACTGTGGTAGCATATTGATAGGTCTAAATTCTTCTGCTTTTATAGTATTTTTTATTTTTTGTATTGGTTTAATTTCAGAGTGTCTCCAGCCACTCGGAACGTATCCTTGATCTAGTGAATCATTGAATAAATTACGCAGCCAATCTTGTGCTGTTTCTAAGACCAATTTCAACAAGTCACTCGATATTCCCTCGCTAGTTCCTTTTTTAGTCAGCAGCTCTTGTATAAGTCTTCTAAAATCATTATTTGATATTAAATGAAAATTTACGAACGTATGGTCAGTTAGTATCGTCATCTCTTCATTTGATATTACAATATTGATACTCTTAATAATATCATCTACGCTATCTACGAAGTAATTATTAAAGTTATTCGATATCTTATCATCATTTCTAATCATAGTTCCATTGAAATTGATTTCATCTGGTAATGCACTAGATTGTGTCCTATTTAATACATATTTTAATGTTTTCCACATTTTTTTACTGTTTTTTTTATTATTGTCAATTTCCTCCTCATAATATTCTTTTTTAGCCTTACGTATTTCTGATACAACCTCGTTTCTTTTCTGTGTAAAATTCAGCCAATTGGCCTCAGTCTTATTCATCATAGCAATTTTAAATAGTTTCTGTCTGTCTCTGATACTTTGTTTGATATCATTATTAAACCATTTTTTATCTTTAATGTTATTTTTTATCACAATCTCTTTTACTGGAGCCACCTTATCTAAAGTTTGTAATATTACTTCAATACATTTATTCGCTTTTTCATCTAAATTTCCATTTTTACCTTCACTCATACTCTCATTCGATAAATTATTTTTTAGTTCCTTTCTGAAGTTATCTGGATGAAACTGTTTGAAATCCCTAAGTTTCATTTTGTACAAAGTATCCTCATTATTAACATTCCCTAAATTAAATTCAATAATCGCGTGGTTAGTGATTTTCGGACTATGAAGTACTCTATGATTAATTCCCTTATTACTAAATATCAGATCTATCAATGTTGACTTATCTTTGTCAATTCTCGTAGGTTCGTCAATTAATTGTTTCATTCCCAATCCTGCAAATACATTCGTCAATTTACTTGTATAAAATGTATCTTTACATAAATCTATATTAAAGTCCCCAACACAAACACATACATCTTCTCTCATTACAGATTCACATACATCTTCAATAAAATTTATAAATTCCGAATCACTTGCTTTTGGCGAGTGATAAGTAACAATTATTAACCCCTTAAAATTATTGCTCGTAATTTTTACACCTGCCGACCAGCAGTTGTTCTCTATTTTTCTGTTTACAATTACTTTATATTTAATATTATTTTTGATATACAATAATACACCTCCTGTCCTTCTATTTTCCGAATCACACCTAATAATATTATAACCATTTATTGAAATTTCGTCATCATCAATATTATGTGTAATTCGCGTTTCAGTCAAAGCTAGAATGGACGGATTTTTCTTTTTTATTATTAATTCCTCTATTTCATCTTTATTCCTTATTAAACTCCGTATGTTCATATATGTATACTATTCATAAATCTCGTTTTTTAAACGAATTACATTTATCTACGTTATCACTGCGTTCTTTTTCCTTTGTTTGTCTAAAAAAAAATTTATAAGATGGACAATTTTTATCTTTGACGTGATGTTTCATTGCAGAGTCTGATAATTGTAGGCCATTTTTATCGTTTATACATGTGATACATTTCAGTATGTCATTTGTACAATTTTGTGTTGAGTGATTTTCTGAACATTTTCCACAGATTTGATTTTTTTTACAGTATTTGGCAATATGAAAGAAACCCCAACAATTATGACAACGTGTTACTTTTACATAATCAAAGACTTTGCATTTATTCCACCCGATGTTCAAAAAACCTTGACTCAAAATATGTTGATGAATGTGTTTGTTCACTCCTATAATAATTGATATATTGTTGAATTTTTCTACAGTCCATTTACTCAATAATTTTACTTCAGAATAGTTATCAATTAAATCTAGTCTATTCTGCTTTACAATGATATTCAATAATTCATCATCTGATTTCTCTTTATTACAAATGTCAATATTCATGATTTTAATTTTTAGCTTATTGTTTTTAGGGAGTACAACAGTATAATCAAATCCCAATTCTGCTTCAATAGTCTCAGCCACCTTTCTTCTATCATCTTTACTGTTGCATCCAATTATAACTTTACCATTCACTGTTTTCTTCATCGTACACTTAGTTATATTTAGATCTTGGACATTAATTTTGCTTTTTATTGCATTTTCAGTAACATTAGTGTCCGTACTAAATTTTGGCCTTACAACAATAACTGTTTCATTATTCTGTCTTTGAATTGGTTTTATAATTTTTGCTGTTGCTGTTGCATAAGTATCAACATTCCTGTGGGTGACACCATTGACCTGCTGGTTATCAGAATTTTCTGACAATGCGATAGAGGTTTGTTTATGTGCTATCACCATAAAGTTCTGTATTAGGGTTTTCATGCCTGTCATTTCACTTTTAATTGCGTTCATGTCATTTTTAATTTTGTTTTCGAACAACGAGAGCTCATTTATTAGAATATCCTTCACTGCACTTTTAAACATCCCTTTCATTTCTTTCATGTTTTTCAACTCCTCTATTTTTTCAGCTAAAATCTCGATTTGATTAGTAATTGAAAATACCTCTCTCTCCTCATCAACTTTATTCAATCTTTTTCTCTTTCTTTCCTTATTTAATTCATGACTTCCATCTTTATTTATTTGTACAATCGTCTCTTGTGGTTCCATATTATCATCCAACAATATTGATCCAATCCCATTATCGCCAGTTTGGATATCCGTATTTACTGTTATTGAATTATCGTCAACTTGGCATTCCCTTAACTGTTGAGTTTCCGCATTATCCAATTGTTTGTTATTGCTAGATTGATAATTTGATATTATAACCATTTCTCCTGGACACGATATCAGCTCATTGTTGCTGTTGTAGCTTTTGTGTATTTTTGCACATCCCGGATGATAATATTTGAGACACAATTTGCACTCCGTTATATCTATGGAAATGTTTTTGCGACACTTGGAACATTTTACTGAGTTATCATGAGACATGCTTGTAGTTTGAGATTAGGTGTCCTGTTGTACACTATATTAAATTACGTGTTTGTTGTCTTTCAAACTTATACTGTCCACAATTTTTACTGAAAAATTAGTCCACACGATAACATTTAAGAATGTTTGACAGTTTATTGTTAAAAATAAGAAATGTATGTATATTTATAATGCCATGGACCCTTATGTTGATCTCCGCTGTATGCAGCTAGAGCCCACGAATGATTGCAGGTCGCGTTTAGAATCATGGGATGCATTGTGTCATATGTCCACCATATATTGGAGCTAGTCGCTGGCACACAAAGTTTTTTGTAGAGAAACATGTACGTCTATTAAGCATCTACCTAGGAGATTGTAATGTATGTACACTGGGCCACAGAAATGGTGTCAACGGTAGACCCCGTGCGGTGAGGTAAGAGAGGAGATTTGGGCGGCGCCTGCTCGCGTATCTGGGCCTGTGCGTGCGACGCAGAGAGCACTACGGTGCGAGCGAGACGCCAGAGCGACGCTCGGTGCGTCCTTGTTGCACAGCACTAGTGTAAGCGAGACGCCAACAAGGCCCCTCATTCGCAATAGGGAGCTTGGTGGGGGACCGCTCGTGCTCGGGGGCACGCTTTCTCCCTCTCTCTCAGACTAACGCTCTATGACGAGGACAGCTAGTACCCCCGAGAAGGATCTATGGGACTTTCGGTAGTGGGAATGAGATAGATTTTTCGATTATCCGTCCTCGTCAAACAGCGTTAGTGAGACAAAGAGAGATATATGCGACGTGGTGGCTAGGAACAAGTGTCCAGCGTCTAACGCATTGAAGCGTCCTACCGTGCGTCCTTTTCGCACAGCATGAGTAGGGGCGAGACGACGATAGGTCCCAGAGTTGGCACGCTAGCTAGCCTAGATGATACTATTATGAAGCGTTGAAGTTACGTTTCTATTGCGCAGGTAGAAGGGCTTAAGTTTCGTGACTTCATTATAAGATTATGCCCTTTTGAAGCGCACTAGAAAAGTAGTAGAAAAATAGGGGGTGTCTGTAAATGGTTTTCCCACGTATATGAATTTGTTGGTGGCCGTTAAAAGGACCGATCAGCGAATCTAGCAGAGCGCACCATTAATGCGGACATCAATAGTCCGTCCAGAAACCGCCGCGGTCGATTACTTGATTCAACCGATTCGGGATTGAACCGATCAAATTGTCCAAAAACGTGGGATCGTGCCGAAGCTCGTCCCAAATTTTGTGGACATGGCTGAGAATCGATGCCCTCGTCCTCTCCCTTCCGGGCGACCATCTCTTAGCCATCGCGGCCCAAACATTTTCAATAATGTTTAGGTCGGGTGACTTTGCAGGCCATTGCACCAACTGAATTTCGGGGTGCGCCGAGAACCAATTACGTGTTTCGCGTGAGGTATGACACGCGGCGTTATCTTGGACTAAGCGAATTGTTGGCATGGCTTCTGCAGAATATACCGCGCGCACACTCGGAAGCAATACTTCCTCAAGTACGCGAATATACTCCGCAGAGTCCATACGTGGAGAAATCTCCACCAATTCGCCGATAACGTGACCGCTGACCCATCCCCACACTCCACACGATATACGTCCGCTGGAATCATGCGGAACAACGTATCTCGGGTCCAGCCGTTTATCGGTCGGTCGCCATACGTGAAGACGATGGTCAGCAGACGACAGGAAGACTTTTTCGTCTGTCCATATCGTAAGTTCCCACGTTTCACGAGGCGTCAGCAACTCCTGCAACGCGAACGCGACGCGATCTTCCCTATGTCGGGGAAGCAACGAAAATTTGCGGGCTGGACGACGACAACGATACTCAGCCTCTCGTAATCGACGACGGGCGGTTTCTGCGGATGCACTAAAGTCACCCGGCCGGAAATTTCGGAGACTGCTGCGAAAGGGTCGTTGCTGACAGCATCGATAAGCTGCCGATCTTCCGCCTCAGATGTTTTTCGCGGCCTCCGATTTTCCGACCGATGATCGTGCAGAGCATGATCTCCACCGCGACGATACCTCTCAATCTATCGGACCACAGTTTTTTTACTGCACCCGATGAATTGGGCAATATCATCCACGGGAACACCAGCTTGCCACAAACCAACTATCCGACCACGTGTTTCAACACAAAGTTGCCGTACCATGGCTGCGCACTAAGAGTTCGCTCGATACAATGACGATCGCTAGGCATTAGACTTCCATTGCACCTATTATTTCTAGAAAAGTCTATGCGTCTCTAGGTAACCTAGCAATAATGTCTCTGGGACCTATCACATCGCTACGGTGCACCCCCGACCTATCGCCGTCTCACCCCCACTCATGCTGCGCGGAAAGGGCGCACGGTAGCTATGGGTTAGACGCTGGACACTTGTTCCTAGCCACCACGTCGCATATATCTCTCTTTGTCTCACTAACGCTGTTTGACGAGGACGGATAATCGAAAAGTCTATCTCATTCCCACTACCGAAAGTCCCATAGATCCTTCTCGATTCTTGGCGGGGTACTAGCTGTCCTCGTCATAGAGCGTTAGTCTGAGAGAGAGGGAGAAAGCGTGCCCCCGAACACGAGCGGTCCCCCACCAAGCTCCCTATTGCGAATGAGGGGCCTTGTTGGCGTCTCGCTTACACTAGTGCTGTGCAACAAGGACGCACCGAGCGACGCTCTGGCGTCTCGCTTGCACCGTAGTGCTCTCTGCGTCGCACGCACAGGCCAAGATAGGCGAGCAGGCGCCGCCCAAATCTCCTCTCTTACCTCACCGCACGACGTCTACCGTTGACACCATTTCTGTGGCCCAGTGCACGGGAATGGTCTTAAGAAACCTGCGAACAAATCGGCTCCCTTGACCACAACCAAAAGCCTTTATTTCCTCCGATTTACGGAGACCGTGTGTGCTTCAGCCTCGAATTCAACGACTGACTCGTTCGCACGCTCTTACATTTGTCGTGCCCTCTCGCCGGACCGTGCCTCACACATACCAGTACACCACAGGATTTTTGCTTGGCTAATTTATTGGATTTGATTTAATATTTTTGTTAGGTATCAAGAGATTTTTTTAGCAAGGATTTATTTTTTATAGAATGACTACTCTTTTAATACTTGGCGTAACCTTTTTGTTTTGAAAAATTGTATATGCTGTACACAAATTTCGAACGTACCTGTTGGGTTCTGAATTTGAAATCATAACTGACCATCATGGGTTAACTTTCCTGAACAGTGCGAGCTATAATAGTGCACGACTAGCTAGATGGAGCATATTACTACAACAATATCATTTCACTGTTACCTATTGTAAAGGCAAAGATAATATTGTCGCAGATTTTTTCAGTCGTAATCCGAATAGGCGTTTCCATCAAGAAGCGCAAGAGAATCCTATCATTTCACTTGTTAATAGCTTTGTGCCGCTAAATAAAAATGCCGTGTCTGATAACTCGCTCGTCATTATCTGTAAAATTAAAGAAAATCCCGAATTTCAGTCAATAATACAAGACATTGTGAAATCACAAGCCAATGATGAGAATATAATAAAAATTAAAAATAGAATCACTAAGGAATCGCCATCCGAAAATTACCAAATATATCATGACATATTGTTTGTTGGGGTTCCAATAACACAGCAGTGGAGGATAATGGTCCCATTACACCTCACAGAAAATTTAATAGTTCAATGCCATGATAAACTTGGTCATGCGGAAACTCATAAAACGTTTGAATATATTTATAAATATTTTTATTGGAAGTGCATGCGTAATTAAATTAAGAAATTTATTCATTCCTGTGACTTATGTCAGAAAGTTAAACATAATAATCAAAATATGGAAGGTTCATATCAGTTCATCGAATCTGCGTGTCCGTGTGATCTCGTTACAGTTGACTTTTATGGTCCATTGCCCCGTTCAAGTGGCGGTGTTCAGTACACTTTTGTACTCTTAGATGTTTTCTCGAAGTTAGTTAAATTATATTCGCCTCAACATGCCACAACGCGCAGTGCTCTTAATAGAATTATAAATGATTACATACCATATGCAGGAAAACCAAATCGCATACTAGCAGATCACGGAACACAATTCACGTCAGCGTCTTGGAAAAATACCTTAGCGAAAGAAAATATTAAGGCTTTGTACTCGTCAATTCGACACCCTCAATCTAATCCTACCGAACGAATGATGAGAGAAATTGGACGCATCTTTAGAACCCTATGTTCAGAGAAACATACCCGTTGGTCATCGGTAGTGCCACGGATCGAACAATTACTGAATATAACCAATCATTCAAGTACGGGCTTTATACCACTTGAATTACATTTCGGCACTAAAATACCCGATGTTATTACAAATACTATCAAATTTCCACCTGAAATCAAGATCACTCGTGATGCTCAACTCGTTCTCGCAAAAGAAAGAATGCAAAGACAATTTAAGGCTCGTAAAAAACAACAACATAATCCATCCAAAATTATTCTCAAGGTTGGGGATCTCGTTTTATTACGAGTCTCACACCTATCTAAAGCTGTTGACCATTTAACGAAAAAATTCTTTCATCTTTATGATGGACCTTACCGCATTAAGAAAATTATAGGAAAAAATGCATATATTCTCTCAGATAGAGATAACCTCGACAAAATTATAGGTACTTATAATCGTGTGAATCTCAAAGTGTATAACCAAAGAACGGATATTTACGCTCTAGCTGAATGGTTTGGAGTCCGATCTCGTTAGATCGACTGCGGTTGCTCCCTACTACGCGCCCTAAAAGTAACAGTGTGTTCATTTCCTCCACCCACCGCTCTTGCAAGCTACCCTTATCGTACCGAAGCACTGGACATCACCCCGGAGCGGGACAGAGCCATGGACGAGCCTATGGACCTCCACAGCTCCACGCCGTCCGCGACATATATAATAATAAGACGAATAATTTTAAGAAATAATTGTAATTGTATAGGAAGATATAATAGATCTAATTTAAGACCATATTATAGAAGGCAATTGTAATTCTTAGAACGTAAATAATTTAATATATTTAAATTTAACAAAACAATTATACACTAATATTAATTCGCCGTAGCTATTCTTAATAATAATTATTGACGCAATGGACACACGTTAGAGCTATGACGATAGTGGATAACACATGAGATACAAACACAATAAGTAAATCACTTTATAAGACATACGTGATCAAATATCACACAAAACAGAGAAAGGTTTACATTTGAAAATTATATAAATTGACGAATGGTCACTTATGATCTTATCAATAGTATGTATTGTAACACCTGTTCCCGAATTCCCTAAGATTGAGTCACGCTACTAGACTCGGAAACAGAGAGTACCTTCGCTCGATCGGTCCAGTATCTTCGAATTTGTAAGCGACACGGAACCTGAGAGATATGCCGATGGGCGCCAGGCATCCAGTGATGCCACGAGGGAACGATAATGAAAAGCACCAAGGTAGCGATAAGAACCGAAAATCTAACGATACTAGGACCGATGCGTCACGGAAGTCTGACTAGCTCAGCCCCGATAGGTATAGGAGAGGGGCGGGGTAATTAGGAAGTAAGAGCCGTAAGCTAGGATTTTGTAACCAAAACTTAACAATTTATTGCCCCTGGCAAACCAACATATAACAACAATTGAAACCGGACAAAGGTACGGAACGGCTACCAGAGGTAGTCGCGGTAAGGTTCGGCGATTACAGAGTTTGGAAAATAGATAGCGAGGAGCGTAGATGCAACGCGCACACCAATTACAGCCGATCTGCCGGTTAATATTATTCCTTTCCAAGGACCCTTCGCATTCCCGGTAACACAGATAATACAGGCAATGGAGGTGGTACAATGCACACAATAAGTAAAATGGACGAAGTCAATAG
Source organism: Cephus spinipes (assembly GCA_963971525.1). Taxonomy (NCBI): domain Eukaryota; kingdom Metazoa; phylum Arthropoda; class Insecta; order Hymenoptera; family Cephidae; genus Cephus; species Cephus spinipes. Next base: position 12,725,141 of record OZ020574.1, on the reverse strand, counting down.
ATCGTCAAAAGATAAAATTTGGTCACATAAGACAATAGAACAGAACAAAGAAAAATCAGAATATCACATTTGATTCGCGACCGCGTGGTCGACACTCGGATTGCCCCGATAGATGAGGGAGCTAAGGCTACTCTCGGTAGCGTAGAGAGCCTTGCCGTCTGACTCCTATTCTCGCGAATTTCGGGAGTCCCCAGGACTCAGGTAGCCGCGGCGGGATTCACGCTGTCAGGGGGTACCCACTGGCACACAACCCGCTTGCGCACACGCCCAGTTGGACACAAATCATTGGACACAACACGATTGGACACAGTGTCCATTCCGTACAGCAAGATTGGACACAATGCCGATACGACACATTAGTTTTGGACACAGACCGTTTAGCATGCGATAATATTGGACACATTAGAACTGTGTCCAATCTTGTTGTGGCGAATTGGTTTTGTGTGCGATCTGACTACGTAAGGACGGACCGTGAAATTGGACACAGATAGTTGTAAATAAATTTAAGATAATTCATTGGACACAAAGCTAGCTGCACAATAAGGTATATCGATGTAACCAGAACTCTACAAGAAGTGAGGGAATGTGAACTGCTGTGGTACATTTATAATAAATTTATTATATATCTTCTAAAACTGATCTTCCAATATTTGTAACTTTACAAAGTGTTCGCGTCAAATAGGTAGAGATAATCGTCATCAGGCATAAATGAATTCTATGTTCAATGTTTCTTGTTAATGACTTGGTAATGCATTTTAATGAAATTTTTAATTATTATCTTAATTATAACATGATAATTTACACTAGCCAATGGGATTTATTCGTGAGTTGAAAGTCACACGTTTTGTAAAGAATACGACTATTGATGAATATTTTATAATAATGTAATAATGGGCCAGATTTTTACCCCGTAACCGTACAGAACAGTTATACGTCACAATACTATTTTTTCACTCATATTTGAATCCTTGATATTGTAGCTTTTTAATATGCATATATGTATTTAAATGCTGTTGGGATAAACTTATGAGCGTTCACTTCCCTATAATCTAGCATGTAACATTTCTATAATAACTTCAACATTATTTCAGAAAAGTACGTAAGAACCTGTTAGATTGATCTCGTATGTATAATATTTGTGCAGCTAGCTTTGTGTCCAATGAATTATCTGAAATTTATCTACAGCTATCTGTGTCCAATTTCACGGTCCGTCCTTACGTAGTCAGATCGCACACGAAACCAATTCGCCACAACAAGATTGGACACAGTTCTAATGTGTCCAATGTTATCGCATGCTAAACGGTCTGTGTCCAAAACTAATGTGTCGTATCGGCATTGTGTCCAATCTTGGTGTGTGGAATGGACACTGTGTCCAATCGTGTTGTGTCCAATGATTTGTGTCCAACTGGGCGTGTGCGCAATCGGGTTGTGTGCCAGTGGGCATCACTCCGATGTGTCTTGCTCCAAATTTCGTTTGAATTTTCCTTATGCTGGTAATCTTGTATTCTTTTTCAACCTCCAGTTCCGATAACTTTTTCGTTGGCAGGAAACCCTCCAGACGCGCCACTTTGTTAATTTTTGAAAAGTCCATTTTCACACAGGTTGGATTAAATCTTCTTCTCAAATCTATTCTTACTTTCAGTTCACGTTCTTTCTCCAAACTCGACGAATTGTCACAGTAAACTAATGAAAGAGCACCAAGCTCTTCCTTATATAGAGGGCACTCTTCTTCTTCTTAAGAGTGTGAAGGATTTTTAATTAAGTAAACAATTCATGGATCTACATTTCGGCATTATACAAAGGTTTGCTAAATTCTTTAGCATCAAAGATCGGCCGTCTCGATGTGCAATTCCTCTCGAATAAATAGTACACATTAAATTATTGTAAACAATTTTTCGGCAACGTACAAAGGGTTATTCGACACCTCCTTTGATTTTTACCGTCTCTCCAAGGCCACTGTATCGTAGCGGAAACGATAGAGGCGGAGGAGGAACAGGGGGGGGTTATGACGATGATGATGATGAAATGTCATCGAAATTCTTCGGTGACATACAAAGGGACATTCCTGATCTCCACCGACTCCACATGCTAGTCTGCGCGGGGAAGTGTAAAGGGAAAGGGGGTTGGAGCTGCCTAGGGATCGCAAGTACAAAATTCGGAAGGTCAATGTACTCAATTACGTCTGATGTAATATTTCTGAAATCTGCCGTAAAATCCCTGATACCTGCCGTAAAATTCCTGACACCTGATGTAAAACTAGGGCCCCCTTCCGATGACGTCAGCCGATGAAGGGGTCGGCGCCGTCGACTCCCGCGCGCGCGCAGCACCCTCTTCAAAAAAAATTCCGGAGACGTCGGTAAGCAGAAATCTTTCATAGGGGGCCCAATCGTCCTAACTTACCATCCACAGGGGGCGCTAACGTCGCTAACCTAGGGGGCCCCACGTCCCTAACTTAGCACGGACGCGAACCCTGATGCCGGTATCGTGTCGGTGCAGGAATCTGTATCCAGAACTCTCCTTGTATAACTACTTCGGGCCTGACGACCGACGTCATACGAACGTTCGCGAGGATGACGGGAGCGCCACGACCTAGTGCACCAATCACTTTCCCAGTTTCTTTGTGGCATGAACAGAGGGTGAGTTCTGTTACAGTGATTACCGGACCTCATAACAAAGGAGCTCTAGAAAGTGGAACACCAATACGCAGTTGGTGTATTACCAATCGACTGCTTAAATAAATTAAATTGCGTAAATCTCTTCATTCTTCATGGTGATGTTTCATAACTTACTTCAAATATTGCGAACATTGTCGTATGTCCTCTTTTTCCATAATATATCTGAGAACTATACAACGTTCTCCACAGTACTTGCACTGAGTTAGGAAGCACAACCTATATGATTAATTTCAAAAGTATTATGTTTCTTTGTTTTTATTTCGATAAAAAAATATTTGTCGAGACATCTTTCTTACATGATTGTAAACGTGCAACAGTCTAATTAACATTGTAAATCTATTCTAAAAGTGACTTCTTAAAAGAAATTACGTACTTTTCTTGCTTGTACAAGACGCTGTGACGTCATCCTTTCATCTGCTATTGTTTTTCTACGTTTTTTTTTTTCAAATGATGACACTTTATTAATCTAAATATAGATATGGATTTAACAAGAAATGTGCAAACTTGTAATAAAAAGGGATAAAAGTGTTGTAAATGCTTCCCCTCACTTCTGATATCAACACTCTTTGTGCAGTAGATTCATACGTTCAATATGTTTTATTGACAGTCGCAAGCAACGGAATCCTTAGCCAATCACGTGCGATTTTCAACAAAATCGCGGAAATTTATACTAAAAAAGCTGCAAGTTGAAACTTGCAATTTGCTTCCTCCGAATCGTAAGTAGTGTACGAAGTCCTTATATGAGGAAGCATTTTCATTTTTTTTAAATCTTTGGCTTCCTCATAGATGAATCTTCATCTACTACCCACGATTCAGAGGAAGCAAATTGCAAAATTAAAATTCTTGGCTTCCTCATATAGGGACTTCGTACACTACTTACTTAAAAAGAAAATGTACTTCAGTGCAACACCATGCATGTGGTTCGCTCGAGACTTCATTGTTGCTAATCCGTCAAAAGAACACATTCGACTTCTGGATCGACTATATGTCCTCTGCATTCCAAGGATCACGGACGAATATTCTCGAATAGCAATTATCCTTGTCTACATACACACACAGATCCTACAAACGATGGATTTCATAACCGTTAAATATCCACCTGTGTGAAGTTAGCCTAGCATTTTTAGAATTTAAAATTGTTTTAAATTCTGCTGACTTGCGCTACATTTATGTTAACTTGTGCCGTTATTCCGATATCGATAAATTGAACTATACAAACAGTTTTCTTCACATTCTTGGAATGATAACAAAATTATTTATATTTCAGCATGAGTTTACATGAATTGACCACGCATTTGGTCATTATCTTCAACGAAGAAAAAACAAAGCAGCAAAAGAAAGTAGTAGAACTTGTGCCTAGATATGGGTATCATATAATAATAGAGGATGGCAGTGTCAATATCTGCCAGAAGAGTAGTTTCAAAATGTTGCCCAATGGGCAGAAAATTGCAAATCACCCGAACCTGAATGGGCTACGTGGTCCGTTATTATTTCGAAAGAAGCGGGTACGTTACGTGCAATGAAATAAAATATTATTAAAATAAGATCTGTGATCACATGTAGAATGATTTCTTATTCCAGTTACTTATCAACAAGGACTCCGCCGTCTACAGAGATCATATGAAACATCAGTGATAGAAAGTAGCACAGCTGTCGAGGATTCATCTGAGACAGACTCTACCAGAAAGCAGGAAAGGAAGCGAAGTGAACAAATGGTAGAGCATTTAAAAATATCCTTCCCTCCCTTCCTAGCGAACTCGAAGAATCTACACAAGAATCTACAGGTACAAAAACTTCATCATCAACAACATCACGTCACATTTTAAATCAATTTTTTATTTTCATTATTGTATATGGATTGACAGAAGTGTCCAGCACGTCAAATGGCTCGCCAAATATAAAAAAAAAGAAAAAAAAATCCTAAGACTGCACAAGACATTTTATCACCATTAAGCTCGCGTAAAAACCCATCGGGACGTAAGTTTTCTTTTATTCATCCATCCTTTACTACGTTACTATAAAACTAACTAAAGGATTAACCTTAATTTTTATTCTATGTTAGGTCAGTTGATATTGTCGACACCTGACAGTGGAAGGAGTTATGTGGATAATTCCAAATCGAATTCTAACTGTACAGAAAAATTTATCAGTAAGATGCCACTGTAACAGTATTCTGATCATGATATATTATCAAAAAATGTTCTCACTCTGCTTGCGAGTACAGAATATCTGTGAATTTTAAATAATTAATAGTGAACTTATGGGCTACATTCAGATATATAGACTTCAAATGTCTGTATAAATGACATCAACACTACCAAGTCTAATTTTTAAAATTAAAAGAAGTAATATTTTGCAATTCCTATGATCATTGATGACGAACAATAACAATTAATAGTTCTGATACTATTAGTAATATAGATTGTGACGTGGTGGATTTCAACCGTCTTGTACTCGGCGGCAAATCACGCCGAAACGCGATACAGGCCTAAAGGCAATAGCAAAGTTCAAGCAGGATCCACCTACCGCAAGGGCCTAATTAAAATTTCGATAGATTATTTCATGATTTTTTTTTGTTTGCGTGTACTCTGCCGGAGTTCGAATAGGTTGCTCGCTCGCCGTGCCCGTGAATACGCGGAGGAAAAGAGTGGGAGAGCCAACTGGAGTCCCAGGAGGAAGGGAGCTGCGACACGCGAGGGTCGACACTCGCGCTATTTGCGGAGACCAGCTCTACTGGCCCCGGAGGCGCGCGCAACTCGGGACAGCTCGACGTCACGCGGCAGCAACGCGCTCTACTCAGCTGATATCCAACCACGACTGGAAGTGGCGCCCACAGCGCCAACGAATGAGCACCACTACCGACCCCTAGGCACGGTCTTAGGCCAGGTTTCCACATGTGAGAAAACTCTAGGAAGTCTTATAAAAGTTACTTGCAATACCGTTTACACTAGCATATAAATTCCCGTAATATTGCCAGAAATAATTGTCGTGCGAGAGACTGTCAGACAATACTGTCGCAAGTTGTCGCAGTACTGTATACATAGGATAGTTCCAGGTATTGCAAGAGTCATCGCATTTCAGTTACTGAATGAAATCATGCCGCGTAGACGTGAGCGTGTAGCAGCTGCGATTATAATGTTACTGGCGAATAAGAATAAGAAAAAGAAAAGATCTGTATGGATTCGACAATGGATATTAAGGCGATCCAAATACGGTAATTTCCATAATTTGTTCACGGAACTGCAAATAGAAGATTCTCTATAATATTTTTATTTCATTCGCATGACTGCTGTAGATTTTGAAGTTTTATTAAAAAATCCTTCGCAATAGTAGTGAATACCGCGTTTTTCTTTATTCTATTCTTGTAATCTGCGTCCCGGCAATCCCACAAGCAAGAGTTGCATTCATATATCTTGTGACGTTATTTTTGGACGTCACAAAGGTCCCGTATTGGTTACTTCCGTTTTTTGATTTCGGGACGCATTTACGTCCCTCTTTCTAATGAAATATTACGCAACCGGCCAAGAGCTCCAGGGTCATAAGCAATAGGGAACATTAAGTTAATATTTTCGTATACAAATATTTCATGCGTCACGACCACTTCACCGGAACCGAGCCATCCGGACAGCTGGAAGCCAACGAAGGAGGATAAGCAGATTTTATGCCGAGGAACGTGGAGAGCTGCCGTGTCGACCTGACGACTCCACCCTATAAGGGACCCTACCCGACAAAGAGGACGGAGGGTCAACCCAAAAGGACAACGCCATGGACTCCATCCTACCTAGCAGTTTATATCGTCAATACCGATGGTCCCCAGCAATGGGACTAGTAACGAGGACGAGGAGGTCCCGAGTTCCGCGAGACTCCTCGTGCTGAAGATACTTTTGATTGCTGGTGGGGACGCGAGTCCCAGCCCTACAGTGAATTTTACTTGTCGAACATTCTTGTCTGAGTTACCATCGTGGTCGGGTGCGAATTTTGTATCGTCAGTAGTTTCAATAGTACCGGTAAGCATCTTGTAACGAGTCACGAAATCTTTTCCATACAGCTAACTTTCCTATCGTTTCGCGTTCGCGTTTTTCCCAGGGCCTCCGCCTATGGATGATTTCAGTATCGCTAACGTGGAAAAGATTCCGTGTATCGCCTATATTTCTCTAGTGAATTGTTATTTCTTGATTTTGTAATCTTTTCTTAGCGCAAAAGTCTCGTGACCCTGGAGACCTAACAGACAGAATCCGCGAGTTCTCGCTTCACGAGAACGCGTGTAGTGTATCGTGTTTGTCTCGCTTCCCGAGACTTCACGTAGCGTCGCGTGTGTCCCGCTTCACGGGAGTTCACGTATCGTATACGACAGTTTCGTAAAAGAATTACTTTAGCTTTCGTTTGCTTTACCTAAATTGTTATCAACTTCATTTCTTAGACTTGTTTCGAAATTATTATTTGTTAATTGTTGAAATTCTCAATCGTCCTGAATAAAAGGACACCTGTTATTGTTTTCTATTCCGAGGATCTCATTCTCCTAATCAAGTCCCTTACCAACACCTCGGTGATCCCTGCCCCTCTACCATCTCGCGAATTATCTGTGCTGGTCGGTGGCACTTTCTCCGTCCCTTCTGGAATTATTTTGCAGATTTTGGTCTCGTGACGCAAAGGTGCGTCTGGCGCCCAATCGGTCTTTTTCGGTATCGTATTCCAGGGGGATAGGGGTTTATAATTTGTCGACGAAAAATCAGCTGTTTTGCTACGAACGGCTCGAGTGATCAAATTCGGTTATAATTCGAGAAAAGAATTTTCGTCACAATCTCTATTAACTTCGCTACATCATCGCGGACCATTCGCGTCCCTTTAGTTTACTCATTGCGAAGAAGAAATAGGAAATTACCGGATAATAACAAACAAAAATTGTCACTGCAAGCGCTAGATATTCGAAAGTAGTCCTATTGCGCGCAACATGCGTTGCAAGTCGGCGCTCACGTGTTTAAACGTGCAATTTATCGCGCCCGCAAGAACTCATGGCGAGTGCTCAAAAACTGTCGCGATCGCGCTTGCAGTACAGTTTACATGGGCTAGTTGTTATCCGCCAGTCTGTCAGACATTTCTCGCAGACGTTTTCTTGCCTGTGGAAACGTGGCTTTAGAGACAGGTCTTGCAACGAGACCAATTTTTAGTGGTGGGGGTAGTCCCTCTTACTGTCCAAGTTTTTTAGTTTTTTAGCGCGGCGCCACTAGTACAGAGGTGCCCTCCCCCTTTGCCCCTCACGTACCACAAGCTACGACGCACGAGTTATCGTGGCCGGTGAAAGTTTTGACGTCTCGTTGAATAGAGGTTTTTGAGGCTCGTGTTTCTTTGAATAAATCATTTATTAAGGGATCATCACAGTGTGACCGCCCGAAAAATAGCCGATTTTCGCGATTTTTTTTTAGGTGGATGGAATAAAGTAATCGGTCTAATTTTTTTTGTACAAATTGAAGCACCTATGAAGTACACAAAATGATTTTTTTAAAGTTTCTTTATGTATTGTTTAACATTGTTTTTATTGGTCGAAAATTGAACGGAAAAAAATGGCGTCCCATGGTGGCCAGGATTGCGGGCGCAAATTTTACCTGAAACAAAAATTTCAAATGGTTTATTAATCTGTAGGAAAGCCGCTATGCTTCTATGGAGGCTTTTTTATTTTTAGTGAAATTTGAAAAAATGGCGTCGGTTTGAACAAAACGTATCAAATTTAGCCTTTTTTTCGACAGTTTTTCGTACAAAAAAATAGTAAGATTTCAAAAAAAATAAAAAAGCTTCCATAGCAACATAAAAAATGACGTGAAGAATGTTCTGTTAAAATTTCAAATGGATAGCTTGAAAATTCTTCCTTTGAGAGTGGCCACCGTTTTGAAAAACACCATTCCGAGAAAAACGCGTTTAAAGTTCGGAGTGCGGGATTTTCAGATAAATCGTCTACTTACGATCAATCGGCGATGCCAGGTCCATACAATATTCCTTCTGTTTCCTCGAATTGATTGTTTTTAGCAGCAATTTCTTTTCTCCGAGTTGTTCTGGCATCTATGCTGTTCAAAGAGCTGCGGCGATTCGCAGTTGCGATGCGCACTGTTTTGTACTTAGCGGCGAAGTCCGCGGCTGCCGGTCCTATATTGACTCCCATTGTATCGAGGATTTTTAATATTGGATCATACCCCTCGTTGAAGATGCAAGCTGCACAATACGTCGCAATTTTCACAGTTTCTTTCCCACAGAATATATGTTTGGGAGCGAGTTGCCACACGCAATGATTAAAACTCTCATTATTGTTTTGAGTGTTTGCGCCCGTACATCTCTCTAACAAATCGTCTGTTGTCAAATCTTCGTAAATCGGCTTCAAAACCTCTTGAACATCGTCGTCCAGCGCTGGTGGATGAGAATATTTTTCCGGAAATCCCTTAGCCTCAGCTTTGCGCCATTCGCACCACGAATCTTCTCCCGAAGGACAAAACTGATGCTGGGGGTTTGCATCGGTTGAGCTTTTGTGATAAAACGTCGCCCATATCGCTTTCCTCATATTTTCTACGGAATCGGAGTTTCGACGAATTGCTAAGCCATAATACTCGGAAAGATTTGTTAACAACTTTAGTGTTAATTGCACTTTTCTCGGGTCGTCCTTAGCAGGTATTTTAGTTGTAGTTGTTTTTGCTTTCGGAGTAGTCGAACGAGTTCCTTTTTTTTCCTGTTCAGTTTTTATTTGTTTGTCTGCAATTTGCTTTTTGGCTTTCTTCAATTGAACCAACCTTTTTCTTGCTTCGTCTCCCCTTTTATAAATACGTTTTTTCACATGTAAAACGCATTCCTTCTTTTTTACGGTAAGACTGTCACTATAAGGCTTGGCTTCTAACAACATCTTGAAGGTCTTTGTATCTCCGTCTCCAATATAAAATCCGTATTTTGCATTATGAAGTTCCTCTGATCTCTTGAAAATTTCGATCATCCCATCAACTTCCATTTTTCCGGCGCTGCCTTCATGGTTCACGTTGCATTCCGATTCGTGCGTCGCGTTCCATGCCTCGAACTCGACAGTGTTCTCTTTTCCCTTCCAAAACAAGCAAGCTTTGCAGAAGCTTGACTTGACAGCAACGTCCAGTACTTTATTTGAATATTTTCCAATCACAGACACAATACCCATGCGTGAAGAGAATCCGCGCTTCGACCAAGATCCATCACCAGACATTGTGAGTATATCCGCTCGATTTCCCGCTTCTGAATTTTTTTCCTTTTCTTCGGTGCCTGCCTTTCGGATAACGTCCTCGTAAATCGATTTTACAGCAATATGCAGCGTGTTGATGATTCCATAATAAGTTGTGCTATTGAAAGTTGAAGCCAAATCCATCAAAGCGGTAAAATTTTTGATGCCATGTATACCGATGCCGAGCATTCGCATTACGAAACAAAATCGACGATTTATTTCGTATGCATTCTTTATTAGCGGACAAGAATTTATCTCGGCTGGTTCAGAACACAAACAATCAACACAAATTTTAAAACCCAATCCGCGAATCGATTTTTTATAAAATTTCACGTCACTATTACACTTCTTGCACTTGAGCAATTGTTGCAGCGTGCCGAAAACTAAACAAAATTCGATCAAACAATAGCTGAATGTTTGATCGATTTTGACCTCGAAGTCTGGATTCTTTTTCCCTATTTTTGCTGCCGATGTGCTTGAAAATGTTGTATCAGTCTCGATAAAGTGGCGATTTGTTCCTTTAAACTCTGCGGACCTTTTCCTATCGCGTCGTGGATGTGTACTTCTCGAGCCTTTTCTATCCTGCGATATACATCTTTGACGCGTTTTTCTCGTAGGTCTATCCATACTGGCTGTCGAAACGAACTGACGCATTTGGCCAGTTTATTTAGCGATGTTGTAGAATTGAATCACCGCAAGTAAAAACGTGCACATGCAAGTAAGAACAGGAAAAAAGGAATAACGGGGCGGGGGTAACTGGCGTGCCGTCCGCGCCAGATCTGACACTCCAATCCTTTTTTCTAAGAAAGGCTGTAGCGCCCGAAATAATTCGAATTTCGACATAAAAATTGGACATAATGTTCATAACCGTGTATACTATCGGATAATGCAAAAAAAAATTGATTTTTTGAAAATTTTACACTGTCATGATCCCTTAATCAAGTTACGCCATCGTTATTTACGACATGCCTAAGGTGTGTGCGGTGCCTAAGTGCAAAACGGGGTCCAGATCTCTGCGAGAAAAGTGCTCTGTTTTTAAAGTGCCGAGGAATATTGAGCAGTACAAAAAATGGCAAGTGGCGATTCCGGGTGTTGTACTGAAGCAGTCGCAGTACATTTGTGAAAAACACTTCGACGAAAACTACATAATCAGACAGTGGATCAAACGCGACGCCAATGGTCAAATTATAGCCACAGTAAGTCCTTTCACTTTATTTGTTTCTGTAGTATGTAAACAGTAACATTTACTACACTATCTCTCGTGCATTGAACTATCAATAGTGTTTAATACATTTTGCATAAACTTCTTTCACTTTCATTGAAGGCAGCATACGAGCGGCCCAGACTGGTTGAGGTCGCTGTACCAAAAATATTTGAGGATAGCGAAGCTGTGCAATCAGCATCTCCGAATTGTTTGGAATGCGAAGATCAGTCGATGGAGTACATTCTTGATACTGCACTATCCTCAAAATGTCTTGATATGTACATGAGTATTATTTTTTGCTAAAAATAAAACAATGTATTAATGTCTATCGACCAAAGGAATATGTGACGATTGAATATGTTCTGTTGATAAATAAGATCTGCAAAAAAAATTGAGTTAATCATCTCTGCAGTGAGTGTCAAGTTTGTTTACATTTTTCAGTACTAGACATTGTAAATAAAATTATGATAAATTGGGAGTACGGTAATTGGGATTTAGGCTGATCAGTAGCGCATGCGCCGCGTCCGAGAGAGACAGAAACTGTTTCCATCTCTGTCGCGTACCTCTGTACAGGTGGCGCACCTTGTGTCGTAAATCGGAGTTAGCGAATTTGGACACTAAGCGGGACTACCCCCACCACGTTCGTTGTAAGACCTGTCTGTAAGACAGTGCCCGTAGGGCATAGCGCCCATCGTCAGTTTTCGCATAATTATATTTCCGCGAGTTGGAAATCCAGGGACGCCTGGTGCACCCTCGCGCGAGAACGAATGTTACTCTTCGTAGAACCGAGATGTATGAATTGTCCACAAGAGGTTATGGGAATTATTAATTGTCGCGATGACATATTCGAAAATGGCGCGTGGCGAAGACTTTGGGTTGAAGGATTCGCCCGCAGGGCGAATCGCCGCCCATTAGCCTAAAGAGAGGGGGTGCTATCCTTCCCGCGAAGACAAAGTGCGTGAAGATGAGGAATCTTGCTTGTACACGCGACGGCGGAAGACGTTTGATTTGATTTGAATTGTGAGTACGCGAGTGCACAACGTGCAAGTGGGCCGACGATTGGTTTTCTGGGATTACGCGACCAGGGAACACCACGGTAAGCGAGTATAATTGACTTTTGTGAGCGACGTAACTTCGTGCGAATCTTGGTACCCTAGTTTTGTTTATTTTTTTTCATTAGTTTTGACCGCGCGTGTAACGGACACGCGGAGGGACCATCCCTCACCTCGAATTAGACCAAGGCACGAAGGTCCGTCGACCGGCAGGGTTCACAGTTAGAATTGTTGTTTGATCTTATTATTGAATTGGAATTTTGTAACGTCTCCGAATTGTTTTCTTGTCGTCCGCCCGTCAGGCATTTATCCTTTTGATTTCGTAACGCGTAGAACACGTACAGGTCCTTGACGGTCGGTCATCGTATGGTGGTAAACGCGGATTAGCTGTGTTACGATTTTGGCTTTGAATTCGTACGGTACGCGAAGTACCTGTTACTATCCTTGGATTGTACTTTTGTTTTGTCTTTTGATTTATTGTAATTACTATTTCTTTTGTAAATAATCACTTCGGTCTTGTACAAAATCGTCGCGCTTCGCGCCGCCGATTTTCCTTAATAAACCGAACCAGTAAATTGTGATCGAAGTGTCCGAATGATTTTGTGTGTCGCGTGATCGTCTGACCCATCCGACCTATTGTTCCGAATCCCGACGCCTCCGCATAGCTGAGTTAGCCAACGTAGGCACGCGAAGACGAATCTTAGAAACTGATACGGGGTTCCCGTTTGGAACCTGGCGCCCACAATACCTCAGGTACTTCGAGAGTAAGATTGGTTAGCCCCTAGGTTGCCTGGAACGCGTAGGAATCGCGTAAAGTTGTGCGCCGGTCGGTCTTGCATTTTCCGGTGAGGTCGATCGCGTAAAAATACGTCACAAGACACTATTAGTAATTTAATAGATGTACGATAAATATTAAAAATATCATGATTACGATTAAAAGATGTATTATTTAGTGACCAGTGGTAAAGCATAATATGAGCAGACGAAATTTATGTTATTTAGGGGGAAATATCGTACAAGGCATTACCAAGAATATGCAGGAAATGGAACAAAGAATTCTGAAAAAAATTGAATCAACAAAAAGAAGTATACTTTACGACGTGGAAAAAAAATTTGAAGCCTTGCAAAATACTATTTCGATAAATAGCAAGCAATTTCCAACTACTGATATGTCTAACATATATGATAAAATTGGTATAAAATTGCCAACAAAAACATTATCCGATTTTAATAATTTATTATAGATAAAACAGTTTCAAATGATACTGAAAAAAAAGTGGCATTAGTAAGTAGAATATTGTAACGTGACAAAACAATCAACCTCTCAGTACTCCTGTACTGAGAGCGTACCCGTTACAAGGAGACAGCGAGGACGCGCGGCTAGTGGCAATACCAGCCACTAGATGGACAACCGTTCCCGAAAGTAGATCCTCGTAGAATAATAATAATAAAATCCGCTAGATGATTAGCGCTTCCCGCTAATCAATTTAGCAGATCAACAGAATAAATAATAGCTTTCCAGTCAACTTAATTATCTGAAGTAGAACTACAAGAACACGCAGTATCTCCGTCAAGTAAATTAAATCCGAAAGGATCGCGAATAGTAAAGTTGTCAATAAGCTCGATCTATGCTCGATGGGACAGAGCATATAGTTATCATCCATATCACCTTATCTAATCTTGTCGATGGCTATGGCACATTAGCGTCCGCTATTCCGCCTAGACCGATCAGTAGAGAAAATTTGTCATAGTTCTGAGGAGACCACCGAGATCTACCTTAGACACATTAGCGAGAGCCATTTTTTGTTGATCTATTATCCGCGCCGTGATTAGTTGAGTCGCACACAGTGCAATAGCCAATAGATAGGCGAAACGCCGCTAGAGCTAAAAACAAAACTTAGGCATCTTCTCGATACCGCACAGACCGGTTAGAGAGAGATAGGAATAGACAACAAGTATAGGACGCCTCCTGGACAATCCTTTTCCTACAATACCGACAATAGATTAAAACTGGGAAATTGGCAGTGATTACAAAACTTCTGTACCGATTATCGATTATTTCAATAAAACTTTATTATTTGGTTTTACCTTACCCACCTGTGTCGCTTACATTCTTAAAGCCGCCAGCCCCGAGCACTTACCTACATCCCATTTCGTACATTCATAAGGAGCGTACGAAATTGCACTATCGTGAAACGTTACAATATGTAATATCAAACTTTAACACAAATTTTTACATCAAATTCACATATTTCATTCTTTCAGACAGTTATTATGTCATCAATATGCAAACGGTCTACAACTTTTAAAGAAGCTGTAGGAAAAATGTTGGGAAGTATAATGAATAAAGATGTCCATTTGCATTATAGCGCTTGTGGACGACCACAGAAAGGGCACGCAAAACAAAATTTAAGTAAAACAACGATATACCAACTATTAAAAGGTAAGTACAACAGCCAGACTTATCCTAGATTTCCTTATGACTTGACTTATTCATAATGAATGAAAATTATTTGAATTTCGAAATAGACATTTAAATGGTTATTATTACTCGTGAAATCTTATGATCTCGTTGAGAGAATTTGTATCTTTTTCTATGTCGATAATTAATAACTATCGCTATATTTAATCAACTTAGAGTCAGCAGAGCTTTCGTGTATTTCTTGGCATTGCTTCGTTTCATACATTCCGAAAACAAGTTTTTGATAAGAAATGTTAATTTTGATTAATATATTTCAGATACTTTACTCGACAATTTCTCAAGTTTAACCCTTATGTCAATACCCAAACTATTGTACGTTGTTCAATAGCCGGGGTACCCGGGTACCCTTACGGTAAATCCATGCAATAAAACGCGTTTATGAGCGGGAATTCGTCACTGGGTTTGTTTATTCGATATCTGAGTCACATTAGGTGCTTCCACTACCTGAGGCAGCCCTTTTTAAGGTATTCTGAAATGCCTTGGAGGGGAATTATGGCAAATGCCCTATGGTTTATGTGAGAAGTTCAGTAGTGTTACCGTCATTCTCAAGCGAGACCTAACTGAACGCGGACGTTTGTAAATGCAGTGATATTTTGGAATATTGTGTGTTTGGTGTTTTGCGTTATTGATTATTGAAAACTTTTTGATCGAGTAAGTGAACAAAGTTATAAGAATAATGGAAGAATTATCAGCAGCTGAATTTGCAAGGTATAGTCACATGAATCCAGTTACATGAAATTTCCCCTTTATAAATGAATGTACTATTATAAATATTCTAATCAATACCATAACAGATTGACTGCTGTAGAAAGGGAGGCTTATTTGAGCCAATTATTAGGAGAGGAATCTGCTGAAGAAAATGATTATGCATCGGATAGCGACGACGAAGATTGGATTCTGTTGCCTGAAGGACAATCGCAGGGTTCGGAAAACTCAGACCACGAAGAGACTGGTATTATACAGTTTTGTTTTTGTATTATGTAAATTATAAGTTGTACGTAGTGTACTTTTATGCACTTTTAGTGGGAGATCGAGAGAGCGAAGCAGAAGACGCAGACGAGAGTAGTAATAGATCCGTTATAGCGAGACCTGGGGGCGTGGTTAAGTAGGGGTGGGGGTGAGTCCCAAAAGTATTACGGTTAAAATTTTTTCGTTTCAAACTCGACGCCCCCAAAAGTTTAGCGAATGAAATTTTTTCGTTTCAAACTCAACGCCCCAAAAGTTTAGCGAATGAAATTTTTTCGTTTCAAACTCGACGCCCCAAAAGTTTAGCGAATGAAATTTTTTCGTTTCAAACTCAACGCCCCAAAAGTTTAGCGAATGAAATTTTTTCGTTTCAAACTCGACGCCCCAAAAGTTTTACGACTGAAATTTTTCAAAAATGGGAAGTGGGCATTTTTCTGTACGAAAACTAAGCGGTAGCAGTAAAACTATCAGCCAAAACGATATGTCGGGAAGTAAAAAGGAAAATTAAAAGAGAAGCCGACATCTTGATAAAAAAGAGGCGCCGACCAGTCGCTGAGACATTTTTTGTGCAACGAAAATTTTCTCGAATCTTGGAAAAGAACTGCAACGAATGGCTAGGATTTCTGGAGCCTTCACATTTCAGCCAGACAATCTAACGCTCCTAGACGACCACGTGTTTCGCAGACAAAATATTTTATGACAGACGATTTCCAGTTTCAAAATTCTTCAAGGTGATTTTACGACTTTCGTGATACAAAAAGTATGACCGTTTAAGGGTTGGAAACTGTCTTCTAATTCCCGCTGGTATGAAAAAATGTCTGAAACCTACCTACGCCACCCGCAACCCCCACCACCTCACTATTCTAAACGTACTCTCATATAAACCCCTCCTCCGCTTTTGAATTCAGTAATGGTATAGCAGTACCCCCATCGATATCACGGTATCACTATGGCAGAATGTGATAAAAATTTGAAAAGAAAAAACAGTGAAAACAACGACAATAATGTCGCGGGAAGAAAAATTCAACGTGTGGGTTTAAACACACACATTGATAATGGTAAGTACATTTTAAGAACTTTTCGGTAGGTAAAATGTATATTAATACAAAATTGCATCTTCCTAACGAATAATGTTTTCACTTGCTAGACAGGACTGACGATGGGGCTATACAGTCAGAACTATACAACATCGTTAGCAATGAAATTGAAGAGGCTATCGAAATTGAGCGGATAAAACGATTTCTACAAGCTGGTCATGATAATGACATCATGAATAACGACGAGAACAACTCATGGATCGATCTGGAGGATATCATCGGTGAAGACACTACGTTAGTACATCAGATAGGCGGAGGCGCAGAAGATTCTACTATGTTGCCTGGAGGTAGAGTTAAAATTGTAGATCGGTCAACGAGACACTTTCAAAGATTTAGACTCGACGGAACGTGTACAACATTTAAAATTCAGGCTCCTGAAAAAGATGTAAATCCTATGACCTGGTTGAGAGAAGCTTTTGTAGATCTACATAGGCATATGATAGAAAATCAGGGTGAACCTTCAGATCTTGTAGGAATTACATTTAATTCTCCGGGATTTTCCCAAAACCGAGCAGCAGGCCTTTCATTCCGTCCTGCGCAAGACTGTAATTTCGAGCATCTCTGGTCGCTCGTAGAAAAAGTTGCTCAAAGTGGGCACGATGTTGCCATCGATGAGTCCTTCATGATAACAGTTCAAAGAGTTCAAATGATTACTGGCAAGGGTCGAGTTACGGTGGGCTCCTATGATCGTTTCACTCTAAGCAAGAAATCTATTGTTTTAATTACCAATAATGATAATTTATGCCTACCTCGAGCACTCGTTGTAGCCTTAGCGCATTATAAGCGTGGGGATAGTCGTGCAGGGGCGTTTCATAACGAATTTCGTAGATTAGCTCATTCTAGACTAAATAACAAATTACAACTTGAGGCTGCGCGGAAATTGATGACAGAGGCCGGAGTAGAAATACCTCCCGAAAATCGAGGTATGGGGCTAAGAGAACTTGCCATTTTTCAAAAATTCTTTAATCCTCAAGGCTTAGCAATAGAGGTCTACGAACCTAAAGAACTGGGTGGTCGTAAATTGAAACCCGTATATGACGGTCGTAGTGAAGTTTTAAAGCACGGTGCGGATCTGTCGGGTACCATGCGTTTGATCCTTAACGAAAATCATTTTGACGTAATACTGAACATGACCGGCGCTACCGCGATGAAAAAATTTTGTTACGCCTGCCGGACCACTTATAACAGAGAACATAGATGCGAGGGAACGTGTCCATTGTGTCGAGCATCCCCTGCTTGTAATAATAAGATGTTAGGTGTTAAATGTTTGAAATGTCGGCGTACATTTCATGGTAACGATTGTCTTGCTAATCATCTCAAACGAAACTCATATGCTAAGTCAAAATCTATATGTGACGCAATAAAAAATTGCGAGTATTGTGGAATATCAATCATGACTAAGAAAAGGCTTAAGCATAGATGTTACGAACGCTTTTGTCATACGTGTCGTGTTAATAGGCCGCTGAGACATTGGTGTTACATATCACCTCTAAAGAAAAATATTCAATTAGCCAAGCAAAAAGAAAACGCCCCTGTAAAAGAAAATCTTTTTGTATTTTACGATTTTGAAACGATGCAGGTTCGCGAGCAGGTGGGAAACCCGGATGTTAAAGTTCACGATGTTAATCTTTGTGTAGTTCAAAAAGTATGTGAAAAATGTATGTACAATAATGACATGTCCTACCTCTGTAGTTATTGCGGTATTCGTCAATTCGTTTTTGATCATGAACCCTTAAAACAGTTTATAGATCTCGTTATAGATATGAAAGATTTCAAACAGGTGATATGTATAGCACACAATGCTCGAGGGTTTGATGCTCAATTTGTACTGAAATATATTGTAGAGACACTGAAAATAACTCCACAGATTATATTGAACGGTACTAATATCCTTGAGATTTCTTTTGAAAAAGTTAGATTCTTGGATTCTTTATGTTACTTAAGTATGCCACTTTCCGGATTTTCCAAAACTTTTAATCTCGCTAGTTCATTAGTTAAAGGATATTTCCCCCATCTATTTAACAGACCTGAAAATCAGCACTATGTCGGACCACTACCAGACGCATTGTTTTATTCCCCTGACACGATGAAGATTGTAGATCGTGCAAAATTTTTTACCTGGTACGATGAGCTTGTCAAAGCTGAATACGTGTTTGATTTTGCTGCCGAGATTAAACGATATTGTATATCGGACGTGAATCTTTTGAGACAGGGTTGTTTATCTTTTCGTAAGATGTTTATGGAGATCACTGAAATCTGTCCGTTTGCGAAAGCTGTAACCATCGCATCCGCATGTAGTGTTGTTTACAGAACTAACTTTTTAAAACAAGACAGTATCGGCATTATCCCCAAGAGTGGTTATAGAGGATTTGATAACCAGTCGATCATCGCATTAGAATGGTTTGCGTGGGTTGAGCATGAACGCGGATATCGCATAGAGCACGCAGGTCGTGGTGCTGAAAAGGTATTACCCGGTGGTTTGAAGGTAGATGGATATTATGAAACAGATAGTGGAAAAACAGTATTTGAATTCCACGGATGTTGGTTTCACGGTTGTCCCAAATGCTATCCTAGCGATCGGGATAAAGCAAATATTGTTAATGATGTGTGGTTAACTTTGAACGAGCGATATGAACGCACCATGTTAAAGTCATCACGCATTAGAACATTAGGTTATCATTTAGAAGAAATCTGGGAGCATGAATACCGTCATTTACGAGCCACGGATAACAAGTGTAAAAACTTTATCGAACACGCGGCGCCACCAGTTTTAAAAAAGAGTCGCCTCGCTCCGAGGCATGCGTTCTACGGGGGCCGCACGGGTAATACTCGAACGTACTATAAGGTTAACGATGGAGAACAGATTCGATACCTCGATGTTACTTCGCTCTATCCCACTGTAAATAAATACGACAAGTTCCCCGTGGGACATCCTGTAGTGTATATAGATGAGGAGTGTAAACAGGTTACAGGCGATGATAATGACATATCAAAAGTTGAAGGACTGATAAAATGTACAGTTTTACCACCGAGAAATTTGTATCATCCTGTTTTACCTGTAAGAATGCATGGTAAACTAATGTTTGCGCTATGTCGTTCTTGTTGTGATGAGTTAAATCAGAATCGTTGTACACATGAAAATTCGGAAGATAGGACTTTTACAGGTACGTGGGTTTCTGTTGAACTTCAAAAAGCAGTCGGTATGGGTTATATCATCACGAAAATTGAAGAAATATGGCAATACGAGGTTAGTCAGTACGACCCTAGTACACGTATAGGTGGTTTGTTTGTCGATTATATTGATACATTCTTAAAGGTAAAACAGGAATCTTCGGGTTGGCCTATAACGTGCATCGATGAGGAGAGCAAACAGAAGTATCTAGATGATTACAAAAAGGTTGAAGGAATTACACTCGAACGTGAGCGCGTAGCAAAAAACTCAGGGCTGCGAGCCGTTGCAAAATTATGTTTAAACTCATTCTGGGGAAAATTTGGTCAACGTGAGAATCAAGCAAAAACAACGGTCGTAACCGATGGCAAAACATTCCTCGAGACAGTTAGCGATCCTAAGAAAGAGATACTTAGTGTTCTCCCGGTAAGCGATGATGTGGTATATGTTAACTGGTGTAACGTAGATGATACTATCGAGCCCTCGAAAATTACGAACGTTGTGATTGCCGCGTACACAACAGCTCAGGCTAGACTACGACTGTATGCTCTTCTTGAGAAGATTGGTAGACAATGCTTGTATTACGATACGGATAGTATTATTTTCATTCGATCGGACACTCCTGATTCTAAAGATTTAGAAACAGGGACGAATTTAGGGGATTTAACCGATGAGTTAGAAGATTACGGAGAAGGTAGCTATATAAGCGAGTTTGCATCGTGCGGTCCCAAGTGCTATGCGTACAAAGTTGAAACCCCTAAAAGTGTTACTAATTATATTTGTAAAGTTAAGGGTATTAGTCTTAACTATGCAAATACGAAAAGCATCAACTTTGACACATTAAAATCTTTTGCAACTACTGGTATCTCGCCCGAAGGAGACGAAGAGGTGGTTCTTTCTTATAAATCCTTAAGACGAACCCCAATGCACGATGTCATTACACGAAACGAAACAAAAACGTTTAAGAATAATTTTGTGAAGCGACGACTAGTTGATAACTACGATTCAGTACCATACGGTATGTTGTAAATTTATGTAATTTTAGACTATGGTAATGTCCTACGACTATGTACACTTTTTAAGGAATAATAAAAAGTAAATAAAGTGTTCACAGTCTTTAACGTTTTCCTTCTTAAACTGGGCGTGCACGATTTTTCACAAGACGGCTATCTAAAACTGTACCACCCCCAAAAACCCAAGGACCTATTGCATCACCCCATTGTGCAATAATAAGGAAAAGACTTGTAGGTCTGCGGAAGGGATGGTCACATTTTTTGACCACTGTGTGGTAGGGGTAGATCATCCTTTTTTATAAATAGTGGATAGAGATGGTACAGCACTTCAGTACTAGATACAGATATCCTAGAGACACTGCAACCAAACATAATGGAAAAAGATTTAGACAAAATTTTGCACCACCACCCGGCAACATCCTTCCTCAAGGATATAATGTGTGAAGAGTTTCAACGACCGGCTGGACCCGATAGAAATTCCAGAGTGCTACGCCGAATTTTTGAGAATGCGAAAATAGCAAAAATAGTGCAATGGTTTAAGAAGGGGTGCATGGCCCATCAGGGTACTATAAATCTATGCCTTGAAGCATTAAAAATTCGTGGTGAAGATCGCGATAGCCGAGTGCGGGTGATCAGAAACCGTGGTAAGTGATGCTCAAGTGGTGGCTCGTGTACCTCTACTTCTCTCTATCTAATAAAGTGCGTACTAACGTCATAAATTTATCCACAGCCATTCAAATAAAATCTTCCACCTCTATAACGACAACCGCCATCGTTCATGAGGAACCGGCGGTGCTATTACCAACGCCAGTTCCGTCGCCATCATCATCATCATCATCATCATCGTCATCGTCATCATCAGCTTCTCCACTAGGGCCAATACAGCCATCATCATCACCATCGTCACCACAACAACCATTATCATTTACTCCTCAGCCACAACGAGGCGTGAAAAGATTGTATGAGGAGGAGGCTGTAGAGACTAAGGATGGTAGGTTCTATAACTATATTATATATTTTTATTAACAAGAATTTCATTTAATACTTATTATTCCTGTTTATAGTAAAAAAACCCAACAATCTGGAGGATTTAGCCTTTATGCGACAACAGCTCGAGACTATATCTGCGCAGGTCGCGTCACTGCAAGAGAAAATATCGCAGCCTCCGGTTATCACGATATTCGACGATGAGGATGTCGTAATTAAAAAAGAGCCGACTTCGCCATCACCACCACCTATGGAGGAGGAACAGGCTGTAGATATATACCCTGAAAACAATATGCTTCTAATGTCTCCTGAGGTGCAGGAGGCATTAGAGCATTTACTAAATATCGACGAGGCTGTCAGAAATATACCTTTATAAGCTTGATAATAGCATAATAGTATAATATTAAGTAGTAAAAATAATTGTATAATAATATTAATAATAAAAAACATGTTTTATACTGTAATAACGTGTCCCTCTTTTACTCATCCTTCGCAAAATTACTCTCTTTAAACCTAAGGTGGGAATGTAGGGCCTAGTTGATAATAAAATAATAATTTTCGGGGTATAATATATATATATATTTATTATAAGTAAGATCGACAGCTTTGAGTACAATGATGTGTTTTATTGGTGTGTTTCTTAATTCTCCCGTAAAATTTTCTAACTATATAATCGTTCTTATTATAATTTGTTGAAAAAAAGTCTTGAAACTGCTGCATTGTGTATCCGCGGGACTTGTAATACAAAAACATCAGACAGTACTGCCCGCAAACTTGCGACTTGAGAGACTGCAACGGTTTTTGATTCCATGTAATTTTTCTTGAATTCGTTCTCATAGCCTCCTGATGATTCCTCACAAAAGGTTCTAACCCATAACTATCAAAGTATTCACATTCTCCTCGCTGATCGATATAAAATGCTACCCAGTGAGTGCCGGGTTTGTTATGAGGATCTGTATTCATAACTATAGCCGTCGGTCTATTAAGACGTAAGGGGATTCTGTCTGCTGGAAACACCCCCTTCGACTTAACTTGTATGCCCCGTAGAACTTTTTGAATCTCAGGTGTTGTCAACGCTTCTCGCCGTTTAAACATGCTTCTTGTTAGGTATGATGACTTACACAGTGTCAATGAAGAACTAGACATTTTCAGCTCTTGCACGTCTACATATTAACTCGACTAACTGGAATAATCGGCTATCACTTGTCGCGAGGAGTCTATTTCTATGATATTGTAAAATTCGGCATATACAATGCAGTTTATAGTAGCCTCCAGAGCATGAGCAAATCCCACTTCTATTCGGACGGTTCCATGCTTTATGAGATTCCAATGCATAGCACAAGATGCGCTCAAATCGGGTGTTAGATCAAACGCCGTGAAACAATGTCCGTTCGCATATTCCGTACGGCCAATGCCATTTCCTGTATTTCCGTAGTGAATACCAGTTCCCATAAAGAGAGTATAGTAGTTTCGGACTGATAACTCTTTATCATATGCAGGCTGAAGAGGTCTGCTGGGTATTTGAACGCCATCGATATAGAGCGATAGATTATTAATGTTGAAATGTTGGAAATTGAACGGATTTTTTGCAGGCGCTCCGTTGAAAGTCTTATTTGTGACAAAACCTACGATGATTCGTTTCGGTAATTGACCCATAAAAACATTGTCGAGAGTCTCTTGTTGTATACCGGATGGTATAGAAAGAGATTTTACTTCGACTCTTGTTATGGGGTACTTCGCCGGCGTCTGAGCCAGAGCTTTAGCGTGAGCTAAAAGAATCATTGGACTGATTTTCACTTTTCGCACGAGTAGCGTGGCTTCTGTGATATGGACCTTATAATCCCCAGTTCCAGATTGCATTAAGCAGAAATTATCTTTAGATCTAACAAGTCGTAGCTGCATGTCAACACCGTTTAACAAATATTTCTCCTGGTTGAAAACGTCACAATGTAACGGCCCAATGAGATCGAGTATTCTGCCATCTTTGATGGCACTTGCTAAAACACCAGCGTTACCGCTAGCAACAGATTTGGTAATGTCGTCAAAAGCACCTGGTGATTGGGGATAGTACAGGCCTGCCGTGAGGTGCGTATTTTTCGCTGTAGACTCATAGTTTAAAGTATTCTCAATGTATGCTCTGTATGGATATGTGTTACTCTGTGGTGATACCAGTTTTTGATTAAAAAATACATCCACTTGACTGAAGATGCTGTGTAAAAAATTATTGACAGGCGCCACTTTGTCTCCTGATGTAGGCTGGGCAGAGGGCTTTACCTGAACTTGCAGGTATAAAAAAGTATGAGCTAGATCAACATACTCATCTCCATGCCCTGATACAGAAAATTCGATCGGAGCATTATCGGAAAGTGATGAAACCGGTTTATAATGTATCCAATTGCCACTCTCAATAGATGTCTGCGTAGGCGGTATTTTAAAAAGATCCAGTTCTGTTTTTACACATTCACCTGAATGCGAATGTAGGAACGACATTTCTACTTTTACGATTATTCAAAAATATCTCGAGTTTTCTTGATAGTTTTTTTCTTGAATGTATTTTTTTTCTTGTTCGATGTTTTAGATTGCTTCTTCTTTTTCGTAATTTTATTTTTTGAATTACCTCCCGTAGTGAAACGTCTTCCCGGAGGTACGGTAACAAACTGACCGTTCCACTTTCGAGGTAATGATTTATAACCAGAACCTTTCATCAGGTCATCAAGTTTATCTACCGCTTTTCGTTTTAAATTTGCTTTTGATTCTTTAAATCTATTACTCAGCGCATCACGGAAAGGTGTCTTATTTTCGACATCGTTCACGACTCTAAGTCCTGCGTGAAGAGCCTCTTTTCCTACGGCTTTAAACCCTTTAGTAATTAGGGGCAGCGCCTGTCTAAATAATCGAGCCATAAACGATCCTAAGCCATGACCCCTCTGGTAAGGAGCACCGGCATATACAACGTCTACTCTACCGCCTACCTGGTTCAGGTAATATTCCTCATAAGCGTTCATAATGTCTTCAATTGTTGTGACGACGCCGAAAATGTAATGTAACCGTCAGTGTACCGTATTCAAATGGCGCTGGCCTACCAGCGTGATCGCTTATAACAGTTTCGATTGATTGAATTGGACCACCAACTATGGGGTAGTAATGGGGCATGGAGAAAGTCTTAGACTGGGTACTCCCAAAAGGATGTGTTTGAGCATCACATTCGACAATGCGTAAGAGCGGCGCATGAATATCGCTAACTACATGGGGAAGAATGATGTCTGAATATATAAAGAGCTGGCTCGGTAATCGTCGAGTGATACAGCCAGGATTTCCTGCTTTTACAAAGCTGGTGCCTGTAGAACTTAAGCTGAGTGTTGACATTGTAAATCCTAATATTTCGGTGAGGTCTTCTGGAAACTGTAGAATGTGTGTCTGTGGACAATTTTTGCAGACTCTCTGTATAAACACACGCCGTTCATTCTTGAATACTCCAATGTTGATGTGATCTCCAAAAAGCTTATCCATCAGGTCCGTTATAGACTTTAAATTTTCATATTCACCGCTAGGGAAAAAATGAATAGTATCGCTGACATTCACGGCGTTCGTCGTTTGAAGACTATCTTCTTCAGTATCTATTTTAATAGATTGTGGTGATAGTGTTGACGTGATATTTTTCTTAATACCGGCACCCCTAGCAGCGTGTGCTGTCTGAGAATGTTTAATTTTCCTTGGGTCATCAGCTGTTTGAAAATCCCTGCTTAGGGCCTTAGTATTCGAAGGCTTTTGAGGTTCTTTTACCGCTGGCGTCGCATCGATTTGCCTTATATAACTATCTTTGATAGCAATAAAAGTTATCGGTATTTGAGTTTCAACTAGAGCTGCTTCCCATTCGCCTTTCAAATTAATGGGATCAGGCAATTGTGTAGTGAATCGTGTTGTTGTGTTTTCTGGATAGTAAGACATTGAACTGTTCGAACATAGTGTTAAATAGAAATTTTCATTTACTTCCATGCTTCTATGCTATCGGCTAAAATCCACGAATTGAACTTTGAGGGATACCCCTTCCACTTGACTAACACTTGTCGACTACGACCTTTCCCCTTTGAGTCAATGATTTTATCTATAAGGAATATGTCGTCCTCCCTTTTTATTACCTTTTGTAATTCTTCTGCGTAATAACTGCCTGTAATTGTTTCACCGGCGAGATCCTCCAATGCGTATACAATAGGCCGTCGATGTTTAAGTATGCGTACTACTTTGAATATTTCCTCAGTCCAGTTGCTTTTATACCCTTTATCGAATATTCCTTTTTCTTTAGAAACTCTTACGGTATCGCCAACGTCAAATTTAGGACGCGAATCATAAGTTAAAAATTTACTCGTCATATTCTTATAAGCTCTGACTGCATTGTATAAATTAACATCTCTCGGCCTCATACGTATCGTTGAATGGATAGACGCGTTGTAACCCTTCACCAAGTCTTGAATTACGTCAATATATCGTTGACTATTTTTGTGTGTGAAGTATCTATACAGTTTTTCCATAAGAGTTCTATTAAAACGTTCAACTAAACTCGCTTTCGCGTCGGGATTCTGTGTAGTATAAAAATATACATTTTCATTTTCTAAAAATTTCTGAAACTTCTGTCCGACAAATTCTTTTCCTTTATCGGTCTGCAGGCTTTCAGGCTTCCGTTCACTATTCTCAAAAATATATTTAAATGCAGCGATTATAGAGTTATTTGTTTTATCTTTTAGTGGGACAACCCATGCGTACTTACTAAGAGCGTCAACGACAGTCAAAAGACAAGTGTAATCATCATTTAAACTTTTAAGGGATTGTAAAATAATTAAATCTGCTTGCCATAAATCATCGATGTTCGTCACATCGTAATGACTCCTGGAAAATTTTTTACGGATGGGTTTATGGAGGGTGTATGCATCAGTTTTTTTTAACCATTCATCAATATATTTTGTTTTGACTTTTTTATTTAAACATTTTTTCAATTTTACACTTCCACCATAACCTGCTGGATGTGCAGCGTTATAATACACTTGTTCAATCATTTCCTTTGCATAAGTTTCAAGGTCTTCCAAGTTTCATAGTTGGGGCTATATTTTCGCTGTTTAATTTCACGTGGTGTTACAAATGGTGTTGTACGATACTTCCGCTTCCCTTCGAACCCCCGTGGTGATGATCTTGCTACAGCTCTACCGGGCGTTCGATCTGGAGATGGTGATCGTGATGGCCTCTCAGAACTAACCGGTGTAGATCCCCGTTTTTTTTTCAAACCCTGATGTCGGTGAGGCGTACTGCCTGAAGATTTTATTCCAGTATCCGAACCACTGTGCTCAATTTGTCTAATTCCCGACACCTCGAGTTGCTTCTTCATGCGAATATAATTCAATATCTTTGAGTTTCCTATAAACTCATGCGGTATGTTACCTTTATGGCATACTTCGACAAACTGTTCCCAGCCGACTGGATTAGAGTTTTTTCTACTTCTCATAGCATCGTTAACTAAATCAATAATATTCGCTCCGGGTACCTCGGTGCCATCTATGAATACTTTCCCACTTGGTTTCCATGATACAAGACTGCGAGCGAGCAAATTTTTAGTCAAAAGTTCAGCCTTACGTCGAAATTTTTGAGGTACACTCTCGATAACATTAGCTACTAGATTGTCTTTCAGAGGTTCCTGTTCCTCCTCGTTGCTGGTGATTGTTGGTACTATTGGCGCTGGCGATTCCGCATTATCCACTATGGGGAGTGTTATCGTCTTTCTTGAATCTTTAGCAAAAAATAAATATCGCTGTAGAATCTGATTGTAGTGTTTCCATTTTTCGTCGGCTTGCAGTTTGGATCGTAATATTTCATCCATGTCTCGGTCCATTTCAAGGAAATGATCGCGTTCTTTTGGGAGCGGTCCCCACTGCAAATTCTCCACAGTTTCATGCGGGATCAAAACCATCTTCTTAGCATGTTCCATCTTTCAATTATTTACTCCAAATACTTTTGAAGCAAGAATCGATAATAAAGGTCCTAACAATAAAGGCAAGAAGCCTGATCCTTTTTGAACGAGTAATTTCTTCTTTCCGTTCCAGGTACCTTTGTTACATGCCAGTTTACGAAGAATTTTTTTATGTTTAGCCAGATGTTTTTTCTCTTCGGATGTAAGTGGCACCCCGCCGTGTAGGAGATTAAGAGCGCATTCACAGATAACACGAACCAACTTTGAATCTGCTACTTTGAGTACAGCACGTCGATGTTCCGGTGCTAATTTACACAGAGCCTGCAGCGTGTGGATGTGTTTTTTGCAGCGCATCTCAGGCTAATAGTTTAACGTCGACGAGTACCGTTTGTTTTATGCTCCTTAGGAACGTAAACGATGTGTGCTGGGTCGTTTGGAAATAAACACGTTCGCACTCGACAATTTTCAGGTGTGGCCTGTTTGAGATCCAGAAGTAAATAGCCGTGAGGTATCAGTGTCGCGTCGTAATAAGCATCCTGAAGAAATCTGGGGTTGGTTGGATAAACCTGACGTGCAAGATGTTGAATCTGTGCTCGGTCTCGTGGGTTTTTGAAAAGGACAATGTAGTTAGCGTTTAAAGATATATCACGCTGACCTCGTCCCTGATGAAAAATATTTTGAGTAATGAAGAATACACTTAAGTTTTTATGATGACAACCTTTTGTAAAAATATCAACTATCTGCTCATTAGATTCCCGCATCATGTCGTCTATAATTATTAGTATGGGATGTTCTCCGGTGAAATCTGAGCAGGAAGGCAGCCCTTCCTGAAACTCAACACTCTTTAACTCCTTCGAACGATAGAGAGGCTGTGATTCGGAATAATACCAGATAATTCTAGGAAATTTAACATCGCTCATATCCTCGATGTAATTTATAAAGTTTTTAACGAAATAGCTTTTTCCGCATGAACTAGGCCCTGCCACAATGGCCGACCACGGGTGAACCCAGCGAGGATCCATAACTTAACACGATCAAACGTACTAGAAAACTGTAAAGTTTTTCAAAGTGTCGAGTTTAAATACTAAGAAAATATTTTTAAGATTTCGTATTGCTACCAGTTTCTATTATTATGTAGGGATGGTGGATAGAGAGTGGGGATGATGCTCTAGTCCTATAAGAAGCGTCGTTTCTCAGGATCTTCAATCAGTAACAAACATTGTTAGTTACATCTCAGATATCCTTGTTAAAATGACCAATTCTCAAAGTTCAGACTGGGATTGTCCAGCTACTCACGCCGCTTTATACCATGAAGAGAAGTGTGATGGTGTTGAACATTGGATATTGTGTGCGAACCCTCAAATGTACGAACAATCTCAACGTTTGGAAAAAGTCTGTACGAAAATGTGTCCAGTCTATCGTGCTGGGGGCGTAAGACGGCCTGAAGGTATAGATACGCCTGATCGTCTAGCCTTAAAAGAATCACTACCTGTGGAAACATCTGACGTGGAAAATGGCAAGAGGAAAAATAAGGAAAACGATGGCAATTGTAAACGAAAAAAGGTAGCACTTAACGAAGGAGAAAACAGGATGTCGCTTAAAAGATCTACGGGTGTGAATGCCACGCCTTCTACATCTACTTCGCCACCCGTTCCAAAACCATCACCATTGCTGATGATGCAAACTGTATACAACTTAAACAGTCAGAAGCGTATCGTCGTGGGACTAGACATTAACAATGGATATCAACCGACTTTACAACTCCTTGGTTGTAGAGGAGATGCCGTTACGCTTCTACCATTGGACTGGCGACTTCTTCTCGATCACTCTGAGAAATTCATAGCCCATTTTATAGATATTGCTACAAAGAGTAATGAATGGTCTACGATACCCCTCGCAAGTTGTAATATTGTATTATGTGAATTATATGGTGACCGCGCAATAAAAATAACATCGGGGAAAAATAGTATTGCTTTCAAGAGACAGTGTTTTGAAAAACTTTTAAAATTAGAATCATGTATATGTTCCTATCTAATACTCGCTGATGATCATTATACTACTACGATACGTACTCGTAATAGTTTTTTGAATGAAATTACAGAGGCTTTTGAAAGCGGTAAAATTTCGAACATCACACCTAGCACTGTAGCAGATCTTCTTGGTGCGCATTGCATATTTAATCATCTCGTCACAGAATTAGTAGCATTAGCAATACACGACTTAGTAAATAGTTCACTCGAGCGTTTAGATTGTAGTTATACCTGGAGTGATTGTATGCCTTAAATTAAAGCATAGAAAAATTGTATGAAAAGTAAATAAAAAACTGTTTATAACATAAATTATTGACTTTATTCCATTATCCTTATTCTTCAAAGTATTTAACTCCCCAATCTTCAAAAGGTCCTGTTGCAGAATGTATTTTCATTGCGAATAAAAAATGTAAATCAAAAATATCAAATGCCCAGGGAGCGTTTGTACATCCTTCGTACCACAACCAGGACATCCTTTCCCTTTTTTCGATTCTTCGCATACGCACATCACGCACCATTTTCCAATATTCTTTTCCTGTGTCGAAAGGGCCCTGTTTATTGTATCTTGCGGTTCTCCTCATGATGAAAGTTTATCTTTATTCACTCTGCAGACAGCTTTACAAAGCGTTTACAAACCTAATTTATCTTATGACCCATATCTTAAAGTCAATCCTAATTTTTACTTAGGTAGCTACCCTTACTATTGTGGGTTAAAATTCTTTGTCTACGAAACACGTGGTCGTCTAGGAGCGTTAGACTGTCTGGCTGAAATGTGAAGGCTCCAGAAAATCCTAGCCATTCGTTGCAGTTCTTTTCCAAGATTCGAGAAAATTTTCGTTGCACAAAAAATGTCTCAGCGACTGGACGGCGCCTCTTATTTTATCAAGATGTCGACTTGTCTTTTAGTTTTTCTTTTTACTTCCCGACATATCGTTTACAAACCTAATTTATTTTTTGACCCATATCTTAAAGTCAATCCTAATTTTTACTTAGGTAGCTACCCTTACTATTGTGGGTTAAAATTCTTTGTCTACGAAACACGTGGTCGTCTAGGAGCGTTAGACTGTCTGGCTGAAATGTGAAGGCTCCAGAAAATCCTAGCCATTCGTTGCAGTTCTTTTCCAAGATTCGAGAAAATTTTCGTTGCACAAAAAATGTCTCAGCGACTGGACGGCGCCTCTTATTTTATCAAGATGTCGGCTTCTCTTTTAATTTTCCTTTTTACTTCCCGACATATCGTTTTGGCTGATAGTTTTACTGCTACCGCTTAGTTTTCGTACAGAAAAATGCCCACTTCCCATTTTTGAAAAATTTCAGTCGTAAAACTTTTGGGGCGTCGAGTTTGAAACGAAAAAATTTCATTCGCTAAACTTTTGGGGCGTTGAGTTTGAAACGAAAAAATTTCATTCGCTAAACTTTTGGGGGCGTCGAGTTTGAAACGAAAAAATTTTAACCGTAATACTTTTGGGACTCACCCCCACCCCTACTTAACCACGCCCCCAGGTCTCGCTATAACGGATCTATTACTACTGACGAGGATGTTGATGAACCGGTTGAAAGTGAAGAAGCTAGTAACGAACCATCAGAGTCGACGACAACTTTTGTTGCGAAAGATAAGATCATGCCATATTTGTTACAAGGGTGCATTCAAAAAACGAAGGAAAACGCGAAAATCATGTGTGGCTTGTCAAAAACCTGTTTGCGATGAGCACGCAAATACAATTACCAAGTGTAACGAGTGTACTCAATAAAAACTCATTATGAGTCCATTTTTATAAATATAAATCACTATAAATTGTTTTCAAACTAACAATATCAATATTTATTTATTTACTTTATATTCCTTTTCATCCTTTATTATTATTTTTAGTTGTTAGGTTAGAAATTCAATACGAGTGATACATTGACAAACGTGGGTACCCCGGTACCCCGGGTATTGAACAAGCGTATATTCAACTTTATTTATTGAAATTTCTGACTTTTTTCTTTTTTTTTCAAAACTAAATACATAAATCGATGTGAAATTGACGAAATAACGAGGATCTGAAAGGATTTGTGGATATTTTGTCAGGAAGATCAAAAATTTTAAGTTGGAAAACGGAAAAAGGTACCCGGGTACCCGGGTATTGACATAAGGGTTAAAAGATGGAGAAATTATTTCCATAACTAGCTGTTGGTTAGCTGGTGTTGGGGACCGAGAGGGTGGAAAGAAAATGAGAGAAGCTGCAAAATTGAACCTACAAACGACATTATACTTAATTTATTATTTTTTAAAAAGTTTGAATGTTTGAAAATTTGTTAAAATTAAAAATAAATACATCCTAGTCTTCCATAATTCTGCATTACACTACTGAGCTGATACTCCTACAATACACCATACATACAGCCGATAGTTAGTCGATGCTCCAAAGCAACATTGGGTTAGTGGCGTCAACCAATGCTTTACCGACGCTCTAAAGCAATATTGGGCCAGTGACGACACTGATATGCAATGCACCGGAGGTCGGTCAAAACTTAAGCAAATCCCGTTCGTAGTCTAAACCGGCGGTATGATGTCACGTCGAATCGGTTGACCCGGGATCTTCAAAACTGTCACTAGCTCGCGACCGTAGCTTCAGGGTGTCCAGGTTGTTCTGGTGGTGATCTTCGTCCGGACCAGGTCGGGACGGCTAGGTGGCGGAGTTCACGAAATCTCACGCCAAGGTAGGTCCTGTTCCCCATCGTCTTCGATACTGTTGATGCTCCCGTTTTTGCGAAATCGGTACCGGCCGTAACAAGAAGAACGAGACAGTCCATGGCGATACCTTCCTCGATGCTGACCCTCTACTCAATTTGAGAGTCGTCTGCAGCAGGGTGGAGGCGTCTATTGATTTTGGATCTTTCTGCACTATCCCAGCTGTGGCCTTTTGGTGATTCTATTTTCAGCGACGTGCAGATTTTGGATGTTGTGGACGAATTCGTAACGCATGAAATGGTTTTACAATACAAATTAACCTAAAATTCGATATTTACCAAAATTGTGACCCTGGAGTTCTTGGCCGGTAATTTCCATAACACGATCTTAAGGGGGTCATCTAATCTAACTCGTTCCAAAAATGGATTTTTAAAAATAAATTGCATCCAAATATAGTGTAGAATATTTGGACGAAGTGTTTTTCCGATATTCGAAGCCGTTCAGAAGTTACATGTCTGAACAGGCCAGGTGCTTGGAGTTAATTGCGACAAGTTTTGTGTATTGTGTACTAGAATTAGTTTCCGTTTTTTCTGTTATTTCTACAAATGTAGTATGCAGAAAATGTAAAAGTGACGTGACTGTTTCGAAGAAACTGAAGGATCACTTTATGGACCAGGCATAGCAGATTGAAGGTGAGTCGAAATTTTATTGGTGATAATCGTATTTGAACCTTTAAATGCGTTTTTGTCAAAACGGTATTTTTTATTTCAGTAGACACGATATCTCGAAATCTATCGAACGAATTCCTTTGAACTTTGGTGAACTTATTCAGTACTCATGTAGATACTCTGTAAACTAGGATAATACTCTGAAACTAGGATAATTTTGATTCATCAAACCGTTTTTTTTGTCATGCTGGAGAAATCGTGAAGAAGAAACCAAAATTGACGATAAGAGTTCAAAAAGTTGCCAAAACTTAACTTTCCAATATTTTTTTGATAATCCTAGATCCAAGACTAGTTCAGATTTCACAGATTAAAATTCCCGTTGACTGTTTTGTTTCAGATAAGCAGAACGCTCGCAATCGTGGTCACCGAAAAAAAACGTTGTTACGTGCGGCTCTTGTAAGCCGGGTGCTTGGCACGTATTTTCTCTTTTAGGTTTGGAACACAAACACAGAATATGAATTGAACAAAGTAAACACAACTTTTATTAGCAGTCAGCAATTAGCAATGTAAGTCCGAATAGCTTATTTGTCGATATAATGTTTCAATATTTTGGTGACCCTGGCTAGATTCGTGTTGACGCTTCGACAGGTCATGGCGGACCACTGGTCTTTTTTTGTCGCAGCGACGTCAGGTGGCAAGCAGAGAGAAGCTCCAAGCACGCCTCTAGCGGTAACTGAGATCCCGACACGCGGGAAATTACAAAAATTATATATTTGGCGAATAGCCGAAAAAACGTTTTTTTTTTTTAAATGAATGGCTAAGTTGCCGTGTATCTCAGCAATGAGCGACAATTTCGGGCTGAAAAAATTATAAAGTGTGCTCAAAATGTGAATAAATATGTGATCAAAATTTCGTAATTGTATCGTTATTTAGTTTGCCAAAAAAAATTCCCCCCAAAAAAACGTAAAAAAAGAGCCTTCACATGGGATGATCCCCTCAAAGGACGGCAATACGTCCCGCATGATAAACATGACAGTCAATCTATTCCAGACTCGTGACATGATATAACCTTATGTTCTAATGTCACACAAAAGGAATGAACACACGTACAAAGAACTAAGATTTTACTGTTCAAGTCGAGGAGATTTATAAAAATTAACGCACTAAAATATATTTTAAGGGCCACATACTTCGTATCATGCATACATTTTTTAAATAAGTCATTTAAGGCCATTCTACAATGCAATATAATAACACATAACACATAAGAAATAAGCAATAACATCTTCAACTGATATTTACCTAATTCCATTTGATCCTCCAATCAAGAAGGAGAAAATCGTTTTTAAAACGGAGCGGTTACTAAGTCTCTACGATTTTTGTGACGTCTTGGACATAACGAAGATACGGAAGCGATTGCTAGGGTCGATAAGGATTTCACGGAGCACGAAACGTAATCGTCAAATGTCATTACCTGTCACCTGTCATGATCTGTCAATATATAAATATTTAAAAAAATGTGTATGCGTTTATTCATACTGTAACGTTTATCGATAGTGCAGTTTCGTACGCTCCTTATGAGTGTACGAATTGGGATGTAGGTAAGTGCTCGGGGCTGGCGTCTTTAAGGATGTAGTCGACACAGGTTGGTAATGTAAAATAAAATAATAAAACTTTATTGAATGATTGATAATCGATACAGTAGTTTTGGAAGATGTGCCAATTATCCAGTCGTAATCAATGGTCGGTATTGTAGAAAATAGGATTGCCTAGGGGTCTGCCTATGTTTGTTGTCTATCCCTATAGGCCTTCACACACAAAACGACGTAACGACTTAAGACGTAAGCGTAAGGAAACCAACCAATCAGAATCTAGTACTGTCCTGTCCACTTTTCTTCGTAAGACGTAAGCCGTAGTGGCGAAAAATATCGTAAGGATGAAATCGTTACGGCTTACTTCTTACGGACAACCAATCACAAACCTTCTCGCGTGATGTGCTTTCCTGTAAAAGTGCATATCATGCATTTCAATATAGTTCCAATTTATAAAATATACAATCCTTAATTATAAGTACTGTGACGTGGTGGATTTCACCCGTCTTGTCCTCGGCGGAAAATCACGCCGAAACGCGATACGGGCCTAAAAGGCCATTGCAAAGTCCAGACAGGATCCACCGACCGCAAGGGCCTAATGAAAAATTCGATAGATTATTTTATTATTTTCTTTTGTTTGGCGTGTACTCTGCCGGAGTTCGACTAGGTGCTCGCTCGCCGTGCCCGTGAAGACGCGTAGGAGGAAGAGAGAGGGAGAGCCAGCTGGAGTCCCAGGAAGGAGGGAGCTGCGACACGCGAGGGTCGACACTCGCGCTATCTGCGGAGAGCAGCTCTACTGGCCCCGGAGGCACGCGCAACGCGGGACAGCTTGACGTCACGCGGCAGCAACGCGCTCTACTCAGCTGGTACTCAACCACGACTGGAAGCGGCGCCCACAGCGCCACCCGAATGAGCACCACCACCGACCCCTATGGCATAGCGCCCATCGCCAGTGCGCATAATTATATTTCCGCGAGTTGGGAATCCAGGGGACGCCTGGTGCACCCTCGCGCGAGAACGACTGATATTCTCCGTGGGACCCGATCTGTACACCTTGCCCACGAGATATTCTGGAAATTGTAAATTGTCACGATGACATGTTCGAAACTGGCGCGTGGCGAAGACGCTGGGTTGAAGGATTCGTCCGCAGGGCGAATCGCCGCCCATTAGCCTAACGGGAGGGGGTGCTATCCTTCACGCGAAGACAAAGCGCATGAAGATCGAAAGATTCCTGCTTGGACACGCGAAGACGGTAGACGTTTTGTTTTGATTGATTTGTGAGTACGCGAGTGCACAAAGTGCCATTGGGCTGTCGATTTGGTTTTCTGGGATTACGCGACCAGGGAACAACACGGTAAGCGAGTCTAACTGACTTTTGTGAGCGACGTAACTTCGTGCAAAACGTGGTACCGGAGTTTGTTTGTTTTCTTTGTAATTTTTGACTGCGCGTGTAACGAACACGCGGAGGGGCAATCCCTCACCTCGAAGAAAACCACGGCACGAAGGTCCGTCGACCGGCAGGGTTCACGGTTTAGAATTTTTGTTTGATATTATTTTTGGACATCGACTTTTGTACGTTATCCGAATTGTTTTCGTGCCGTCCGCCCGTCAGGCAATTATACCTTGTTGATTTGGTAACGCGAAGAACGTGTACAGGTCCTTGACGGTCGGTTTTCGTAGTTTGGTAAACGCGGATTATCCGTGTTGCGATTTGGTTTTTGAATTCGTATGGTACGCGAAGTACCCGTCACTCTTTTCTTGTGTACTTTTGTTTTGTCGTTTCGATTTATTTTGAATTAGTTTTTCCTGTAATTCCTAAATTCGGTATTGTACAAAATCGTCGCGCTTCGCGCCGCCGATTTTCTTTAATAAACCGAAACATTTATTTAAATCCAAGTGTCCGAATGATTTTATGTGTCGCGTGATCGTCTGACCCATCCGACCTATTGTTCCGAACCCCGCCGCCTCCGCGGTACTGAGTTAGCCAAGGAAGGCCGGAAGGAAAGAATCGACTTGAAGCGGATACGTGGTTCCCGTTTGGAACCTGGCGCCCAACACTATCGTAGAAATTTTACAGGAACAGTTGTTAGCCCTTGGGTCGCCTGGACACGCGAAGGAATCGCGTAAGTTGTGCACCGGTCATCTTCATATTTTCCGGTGAGGTTCGATCGCGTGAAAATACGTCACAGTACATAATTGTTATTGTGTACTTACTTTTTACAACAGAAAATAGCTAAAAAAAGAAAGTTATAGTACTTATGTACAATGAAGACACTTTAAAAAAATGTGCAATTCTTTCTTCAGTGTGATTGGCCGTAGCTTACTCCTTACGCGTGTGGTGTGCGATGGTGCTTACTGATTACGGCTTACGCTTACGTCTTAAGTCGTTACGTCGTTTTGTGTGTGAAGGCCTTATCTCTCTCTGACCTGTATGGGAGGTACAGAGGATCTGCCGGTGTTGGTTCGATAGCCCTAGTGGTGCTTTGCCTACCTATAGGCTATGGCACTGTGTGCGACGCAACTACTAACTAATTAACTCGCAATTATCCTGTTTCTCGATTCGGAACTTGGACTAACTATCGATTATCCCCTATAAGGATTCGGATTTGTGACTTACTTCCTTTGATCGACTTGAAATGTCGTATTTCACGAACTGTAGTCCGATATTTGCTAACGGGAAGCGCTATTCATCTATCGGATTACTTTGGTACTATTTTCCCGCTTTTCAACTTTCGGGAGACGTTCTCCATCTATCGGCGCGTGTTTATACCGGCCGCGTGTCCTCGTCGTCCCATTGTAACGGGTGCGCTCTCAGTACAGGAGTACTGAGAGGTTGATCGTTTTGTCGCGTTACAATACAGATAAGTAAATCATTACTTCATTTTTAAAGTCACGATGACTTTTATCGTAGAGAAATTTCACTTCTCTAACGATATTGATAATGACCTCATCTATAGAGTTGGTAATGTTGAGAATAATGGTAAATTTACAATGTATTGGGCGGTGTGCGCAGTGGATTGGTGCACATGCAGCGCCGTGACGGAAGTGGGTGATCGAGCGAACGAACAAAAGAGGAGATCGATGCGTGCTCGTTCGTTGAACAGTCACAAGTCACAGTATCAAGAGTCTTAGCAATAATAAATATGTGTGTTATAATAAATAAATGAGTTCCTATTTATTTAATATTACAACGAAAATTAACATGGTAGCAGACCGTGGTTTGTGAATAAAAATCAAGCCCTGATGAAAAATCAGAACTAGATAAACGTGTCCGATGAATGCACATGGCGGTGATCGAAAAGACGTTGTGAATAAGCAGACAAATCCAGAGATAAAAGAAGAATCCTGTGCTGAGGAAGAAAAATTAAAAAGTAAATGTTTAAAGAAATTTGTGGAAGTTGCGAGAAAGATAATATTTTTGAAAAATTTAATTAGTGAAGGCAAAGAAATTTCGAAAGACGACGACATGGCTGATGAAGCGAAAATCCAGTTACCTGTGTTCGACGGACAAGGTTACTCAATGTGGAAGAAAAGAACTTTAACATTTTTGAGAATGGAGAAATGTGAAAAAGTCATTTTTGAAGAAAGAGATGGAGAACCAGAGGCCGCCTGGAAAAAGGTAGAATTGAAAGCAATCAACTATATACAGGGTGTCCCAAAATTACCTGACCAACGGGGTATGGCGGTGTTCGGGAGGCACCACTGATCACGAAAATGACCTTCGTTTTGTCCGGAAGGTCATAGTTTTTAAATGGGAGCAGGTCAAAGTTGACCAATCAGAGGAAGGCGTCAAGAGAAACGTAGGCACCTGCGAACTCTGAGTTTTCTTCCCTCGCTTTTGTTTCTCGGTGGCTTCGGGCAGAATGACGTCAGCCGAGGACATGCCTATTGGAAACAAGAAACAAGCTACCGAGAAACAAAAGCGGGCGAAGAAAACTCAGAGTTCATAGGTGCCTACGTTCCTCTTGACGCGTCGTTCTGATTGGTCAACTTTGACCTGCTCCCATTTAAAAACTATGACCTTCCGGACAAAAGAAAGGTCATTTTCGTGATCAGTGGTGCCTCCCGAACACCGCCATACCCCGTTGGTCAGGTAATTTTGGGACACCCTGTATATAGTGCTCTTTCGGATCGGCAAATGGAATTTATCTGTGACGAAGAAACACCACGCGCGATTATGAAGTTTGATAAAATGTACTTGCGGACTCAACGGCCCTACAAATCTGTGTGCGAAATCAATCGGAAAAGCTAAAGTTGACTGATTATTGTGAAAGTTGATGAAAAAGAGAAGTTAAATTATTTGTTACGAATATTACCAAGTTCATTAATTCATATTGATGATCTAATAGACGTTTTAAAACCTGAAGATCAGACAGTCGAATTTGTTGAAAACAAAATAAAAATGTTCGAGAAACAGAACAAAGACAGTGCTAAGAAAAGTGGTCAAAGTTCAAATGCATTCAAGAGTGAGAGAAAGAGAGACGGAATATGTTACAGATGTGGTAAATATGGACATTACAAGAACGAGTGTAAAAGCGAAGGTCCCACGGCAAACCTAGGGAGAGGTGCAAGAGGAGGAGGTCAACAGCGAGGAGGCGGAAATTTACAACGAGGTACACGGCAACGCGGTCGCAGCCAGTGGCAGCGAGGTGTTCAGCAAGTAGGCCCACGACGCTACAATAACAACAACAATGAACACGATGACAATAGTAACTCATTCTATGTAGAAGTGGAGAATAATAAGTTAGACAAAGAAGTAGAAGTAAATAACTGTGAAAGTAAGCTCGAATGGATATTAGATAGCGGTTGTACTAACCATATCATTAATAATAATTATTATTATAATGAGTCTGTTGTGTTACAGAATCCCATAAATGTTAAAATAGCAGATGGGAGAATTATGAAAGCGACAAAAGTTGGACAAGTAATCTGTAATTTTATTTTAGGTGAAAGAACAAGCGAGGTAGCAATCAAAGATGTATTTTTTGTTAAAGAAATGGATCGAAATTTAATAAGTTATGGAAAGGTAACTGTTAAGAATAAGATTGTTTCAAGAGGAAAAATATCTAGAATTTTTAACCCGAAGGGAGAATTGATTGGAGTAGCTGACAAAGTAAATAATTTGTATAAAATGCAGAGTTTCGTTAAAGTAAAGTCTATCCATAATTTAGAGAAAATATCAGAGACAACGACAGTTAAAGAAAAATTACATAGAATGCTTAGACATGTAAACTTTAAATATTTGAATATACTAACAAGGGGAGGACGCGAGCTTGGGTTCACGGATTTAGGAGTCCTTTTGGGGTAGGAAAGTACTTTGTAATAGCAAACTGCAGGCCAAGTGGCAGGACGCAACGCGGACCCGTTTTTGAGAAAAACCGGTTTGAAAAATGCAGTACTGCTCATATACCTGCACCGTTGCCAATGTTTTCGAGAAGGCGGCGTAGCTCGGTGGCAGCGCGCCTGACTACCATCCGAGCGGCCAGGGTTCAATTCTCCCACCACACGTTTTTTTTTATTTTATTCTTTTTTTTTTTTGCTACCCGACAAGCCATGTTTCTCTATTAACAATTTTGTCAATTTACGTACGAAATGAGTGGATTGGAACACTATTATTTTTTATTATCAGACAGTGGTTTATGGGAAAAGGTTATAAAGATTCAAAGCGTATTGTTATGTATACTTATGTTTGTTATTATTCGCTATCACTACTGGCTTCTGTATAGCCTTTACATTTATTTGGATGGTATGTATCATAAAAGCATGCAAAACATAAATTATGTTCACACCATGCACATTTTATGAATGCAAGTACAAAAGTTTTACAAACAGTAACGTATGCAGGGGTAGACAATCAGTGTACAACTATTTTCGAAAAAAACATATGATGCGTGATGTACACTGGGCCACAGGAATGGTGTCAACGGTGGACGCCGTGCGGTGAGGTAAGAGAGGAGATTTGGGCGGCGCCTGCTCGCGTATCTGGGCCTGTGCGTGCGACGCAGAGAGCACTACGGTGCGAGCGAGACCCCAGAGCGACGCTCGGTGCGTCCTTGTTGCACAGCACTAGTGTAAGCGAGACGCCAACAAGGCCCCTCATTCGCAATAGGGAGCTTGGTGGGGGACCGCTCGTATTCGGGCGCACGCTTCCTCCCTCTCTCTCAGGCTAACGCTCTATGACGAGGACAGGTAGTACCCCGCCAAGAATCGAGAAGGATCTATGGGACTTTCGGTAGTGGGAATGAGATAGACTTTTCGATTGTCCGTCCTCGTCAAACAGCGTTAGTGAGACAAAGAGAGATATATGCGACGTGGTGGCTAGGAACAAGTGTCCAGCGTCTAACCCATAGCTACCATGCGCCCTATTCGCGCAGCATGAGTGGGGGCGAGACGGCGATAGGTCCCAGAGTTGGCACGCTAGCACCCCCGACCTATCGCCGTCTCGCCCCCACTCATGCTGCGTGAATAGGGCGCACGGTAGCTATGGGTTAGACGCTGGACACTTGTTCCTAGCCACCACGTCGCATATATCTCTCTTTGTCTCACTAACGCTGTTTGACGAGGACGGACAATCGAAAAATCTATCTCATTCCCACTACCGAAAGTCCCATAGATCCTTCTCGGGGGTACTAGCTGTCCTCGTCATAGAGCGTTAGTCTGAGAGAGAGGGAGAAAGCGTGCCCCCGAACACGAGCGGTCCCCCACCAAGCTCCCTATTGCGAATGAGGGGCCTTGTTGGCGTCTCGCTTATACTAGTGCTGTGCAACAAGGACGCACCGAGCGTCGCTCTGGCGTCTCGCTCGCACCGTAGTGCTCTCTGCGTCGCACGCACAGGCCCAGATACGCGAGCAGGCGCCGCCCAAATCTCCTCTCTTACCTCACCGCACGGCGTCTACCGTTGACACCATTCCTGTGGCCCAGTGTACACCACTGTCTGATAATAAAAAATAATAGTGTTCCAATCCACTCATTTCGTACGTAAATTGACAAAATTGTTAATAGAGAAACATGGCTTGTCGGGTAGCAAAAAAAAAAAAGAATTAAAATAAAAAAAAAACGTGTGGTGGGAGAATTGAACCCTGGCCGCTCGGATGGTAGTCAGGCGCGCTGCCACCGAGCTACGCCGCCTTCTCGAAAACATTGGCAACGGTGCAGGTATATGAGCAGTACTGCATTTTTCAAACCGGTTTTTCTCAAAAACGGGTCCGCGTTGCGTCCTGCCACTTGGCCTGCAGTTTGCTATTACAAAGTACTTTCCTACCCCAAAAGGACTCCTAAATCCGTGACCCCAAGCTCGCGTCCTCCCCTTGTAAGTAAAGAAAAATTACTCGATGGTCTACCGAAAAATATAGAAAATGACTATTTAAAATGCGGTACGTGTATTCAGAATAAAATGCATAACATAGGCTTTGAAAATAATAGACATCGAGCTAATAATATATTAGAAATTATCCATGCTGATTTAAATGGTCCACACAATACAGTGGGCTTTAATGGAGAAAAATATTTCTTAACTATTATTGATGATTATAGTAAAAGTGTAATGGTTGTAACGTGGCGTCCGCGGGACAGCCAGTTACATAAAAGCATAGGCGCACGGAGAGCCGTATCGCCGACGAAAGCCGCCGAGAGAATGCCGACGACGCCGGAGGTTCCTGGCGAGAGGAAGCCGGGGAGAGAAACCGGCAGCGCCGAGTCCGAAGATCGGGCGTGCTCGGGTAAGATCGGCGCCGCCGACAGACTGGCGGGCTGTGAGCGCCGAAATACGGAGAGCGGACCGAGGCGAGGGATAGCGCACGGGTTCGGGCGAACTCGGGATTCTTCGGGAATCCTCGAGCCGGGGGACCAAAAGGGGGGCCACTTACAATTAGTTTCGAGCTGTGAAACAGGCGTGAGCGTGTGCGAACAAGTGGCGAGTGGATTTGAATTGTGTGAAGAAAAGGTGATTGGGACTGATATCGAACAAAGACGACTTGGCATTTTCCGACGGACCTCGACTTTTTGGATTACGACATCGCCCGAGGGAGCGAGCGAGAGAACGAGAGAGCGAGAGAGGAGACGAGCCGGAGACCGGACAAGAGCCAGGGGCGACGAGGAAGGGGTCGAATACACTGGAAGTTGGTAAGTCCAGCCACATTAACATTTGCCGAGCGGAGCCGCGCGCCGGACGGGGATGAAGTGCATCCGCTGGTGCAGCGCGGCACGCGGAGCGGGACACGGGCCCGCCGCTGGCCCACGCGCGAGAAGATTGCAGCCGCCCGCGAAGGTAGAAGATGCCTGCCGCGACCGCGTCCCTTAATAAGATTGTATCGAGTCGCGCGCGTAAGACCACCCGATTGTACTCGTTTGCCTAGGACGTAGTAAATGTCGATTGTTGAGATGAAATCCCACCGTGTTAATTATTTCGGAAAGGCCGACCGATTCCTGCAGAAACTCGCCGCTCTCACGTTCCCCTCTACCATGTCGGATTAAGAGCTAGCGGGAAGCGCCGGTCGAGAGGACTCCCGGAAATGACGTGCCGCGGATTAAAAATTAAAGGCCCGATGCGTCGGGCTGGTGCAAGGATGCACCTGGCGCCCAAGGGAATCGCGGAATGCCACGTTGGGGTCAGAGATAGAACGTAGGTCAGGAAATGCGTTACATGGTATATCCAATTAAAACAAAAGATGAAGTTTATGATTGTTTTGTAAAATATATAAACTTAGTCGAAAATCTAACCGGTAAAAGAGTAAAAAAACTGAGGTGTCACAATGGGAAAGAATTTTTAAATAATAATATGTACAAACTTGCAAAAGAGAAAGGAATTTATATTGAACCATGTCCGCCTTATGTACATAAATTAAATGGAACGGCTGAGAGATATAATAGGTCAATTATGGATACAGCTAGATGTCTGTTCTCTGATTCAAAATTACATAAGCGATTTTGGCCTGAAGTGGTAAAACGGTAGCATATTTGAAAAATAGAACATTAGCAAATAATCTTGAGAAAAAGACTCCTTATGAAATTATTATGGGAAAGAAACCTAATATAAGTAACTTGAAATTATTTGGAAGTAAAGTTTCTGTAAGAATACCTGAAAGTAAAAGAAATAATAAATGGTATAGAAAAGCTGATGTAGGCATTTTAGTAGGTTATGAAAATGTTGGATATAGAGTCTTACCCACACAGCACACTATATTTCGAAAACATTACAACAATATTTCCAATATTTCATTGCGACAGCAATGTTGTTGATGTCTTTATGTCAAATATTGCACAATATTTCAGGGCAATATAATAAATAAAACTTTCTGATATATTGCTGAAATCATAGACAGTTTTTATAGGTGGCAGAAATATTGTAGAACAGTACCTATAAAATGATTATTTTTTATTATTTAAAAAATATTTAGCAAATATTCATTCGAACATTTTTTTTCCATATTAAAAGCGATTGCTTTTTAATATTTTTGTAACAT
Source organism: Cephus spinipes (assembly GCA_963971525.1). Lineage (NCBI taxonomy): Eukaryota > Metazoa > Arthropoda > Insecta > Hymenoptera > Cephidae > Cephus > Cephus spinipes. The sequence continues at coordinate 12,680,890 of OZ020574.1, read as the reverse complement.
TTGAAATGATTCCATATCATTTTTTTTCAAATATTTTAAAAGGTTATGGTAACATTTTTTAAATAAAATGCTGCTAATAAAAAAAAATGATTCCTGAAACGTATTATTAAAATATTCGGACAAAACTATGCAATATGCAGGATACATATGTTATAAATAATTAATATTGCGAACTGATATTTTACAAATATTGACCAGCAATATTATAATATGTTTGCAACGTCCTTTGCGTGTTTCTTGCATTCGGGAATATTCAATAAAATATTACAGTAATATTGCAATACATTTCAATAATATGTAAGTTCTGTCTGAGTTATACACTGTTAAAAAAGTTAAGAAATTTACAACACAAAAGATGAAACTTACTACATAGGTGCATATAATATTTAGAATACTATATAGGTAACGCAAATGAGTATTAATGTACATTGTTTTATAAAATTGTAATCAAGCATTAATTTTATTATGCGTTTAGCGAATATAATATATTCGACTCTGATTATTAATAAGAGGTTGAAGAATTTTCAATCAACCGCAATGCAATCATACATTCAGAACTGAAAATTACAATACCTGAATAGAAATAGTTCCTTGATAAATACATCATTGAATAATGCATAGTCGTAGTAATTTTTCATATCAATGTGATGAAAAATACAATATACATATGATAAAAATTACTACACATATATTTTTTTTACAAACTTTTTCTTTGTATGATGCGATACAGTGCAGAGGATCACTATTCATCTACATGGTATCGATAAATTCATAACCGACTAGAAATTTCGGTATACTCTGTGACAAGAGTCCCTAACGAGACACGGAGTAACCGAGCGAACGCTAGTTCGCTGCCGGGCCACTAGGTGGCTAAGGCAACTCGCATGAAAAAACGTAGGACCGGGTAAATAATTAATCCGTCGATTTTGCGGTTTCCATCTTCGCCGTTGATATATATACTTTTGTATCTTGCATGTAAAAATTACATGTGAAATTATTGCATTTTATATAGAGTATTTAAAAATACAACTCGAGGTATTTAAGGAGGTATAGGCAACCTGCCCAAAGGAACCCCCACGATACATTGCTGGCATTGGAATTTATTCTCAGCCGCTTAATGCATCATTGTTATCATTTACATGTCGTATCATTAATACGACATTTATACTGCAATATTTTGCAGCAGAGTGAACGGTGTAAGATTACAGTAATATTCAAGAAATATTGCAATAATATTGCAATACATTTTAGCAATACGCAGGTGCTATCTGGGTTATATTTTATTAATATTATGCATTGATATTTCCGAAATATTGACCGGCAATATTATAGCAATATTATGATTGCAACGTGCTGAGCGGACATTGCAAGGTTCCTGCAACATTCCAGAAATATTTTAAACAATTTTCACTATATTTCCGTAATATTGCATTATTTCAAGGGAAATTTTCCGCAATGTTGATAAAATATTTCTGTGCTGTGTGGGTAGTTAATAATAGAGTCATCATTGCTCATCACGTTGATATTGTTGAGGAAAATGAAAAGTTAGTAGGTTTTAACGGAGATGAGGAAATTAATGAAAACCTACAGAATGAAAGTAAAAATTCTGATAATAATGATGTTGAAAATTTTGAAAGCCCATATGATGATGATAATAATGAGAATAATAAAAGTCATTATTTAACTCCCAAAGGAAATAATAAAAATTCACCTGAATTGAGAAGGTCCATGAGGGAAAGAAAACAACCAGATAGATATACGCCTCAAGCAAATGCTAGTTATATTTATGTAAATTATGTAAATGCAGAATGTCCTAAAAACGTAAATGAAGCTCTAGAAGGAAACGAGAGTAATGAATGGAAAAAGGCAATGGATCATGTGATTGAGTGTTTAAAGAAAAATGATACTTGGGAACTAGTTGAAAAACCAAACACTAAGAAAACTATTGAGTTAAAATGGATTTTTACGAAGAAGAGTGATAATAAATTTAAAGCTAGACTAGTGGCAAGAGGCTTTCAACAAAGAAAGATGGTAAATGATTTATACTCTCCAGTTGCAAAAATGCAAACATTGAAATTACTATTAGTTTATTGTGTTCAATATCAGTTAATTGTAAATCAAATGGATGTAGAATCTGCTTTCTTGAATGGAAAAATAATATCAGAGGTTTATGTTAAACAACTAGCAGGTTATGAAGATGGTACGAACAGAGTTTGTAAATTAAAGAAGGCATTGTATGGTTTAAGAGAAAATCCTAGAGCCTGGTATGAATGTTTAGATAATTACCTTGTAAAATTAGGATTTCAACGAAGTGCACAGGATTATTGTCTATATAAGATGAAAAAAAGAAATGATACAATATATTTAATAATATTTGTTGATGATATGATAATGTGTTGTAAAGATCAAGAAAATTTAAATCATATTAAAGATCTGTTAGTAGGTCTCTTCAAGATTAAAGATATGGGTAAAGTGAAAACTTATTTAGGAATAGATATAAATTATGATGAAAAAAATGGAAAAATGTCATTAAGTCAAGAAAATTATATACAGTCATTAGCAAGTAAATATGAACTAGAAAATGCGAAGTTGTATACTACTCTAATGGAACAAAACTTGAAATGTAGTCCAGCGACTAATTCCTGTGAAGAAATTAAATTTAGAAATTTGATAGGAGAACTTTTATATATTAGTTCTGGAACAAGACCAGATATAAGCTATAGTGTGAATTATTTAAGTAGGTTTCAAACGTATTATGATCACAGTCACTATAAGTATGCTCTAGGAATTATGAAATATTTATATTTAACAAAAGTTTTAAAATTGAACTTTGAAAGGAATTTAAGTGCTGGTATATTGGACTGTTTTGTTGATGCTGATTGGGCAGGAGATCCTATCGATAGAAAATCAACAACTGGTTATGTTATTAGAATGTATGGAAATGTAATTGACTGGAAATCAAAGAAACAAGGTAGTGTCACGAAATCATTTACAGGTGCAGAGTATGTAGCATTATCTGAGTCAGTTAGTGAAATCTTAAGTTTAAGAAATTTGTTGAAAGACTTTGATGAAGAACTAAAAGATCCATTAATATTTATGAAGATAATTTAGATGCAGTTGATATCAGTCACTTGGGAAACTTTACGAAAAAATGAAAATACATAGAAGTACACTATCATTTTGTTATTGAGAACTATATAGAAGGTGTAATTGATGTTATAAAGATAGATTCAAATGAAAACATTGCTGATATATTTACAAAGTCTTTGGGTAGAAATAAGTTTGAATATTTTAGAAAAAAATGAATTTGTTTTGAAATGAATTAAATTTTTAAATTTAAGGAGGCGTGTTGAGAATAATGGTAAATTTAGAATGTATTGGGCGGTGTGCGCAGTGGATTGGTGCACATGCAGCGCCGTGACGGGAGTGGGTGATCGACCGAACGAACAAAAGAGGAGATCGATGCGTGCTCGTTCGTTGAACAGTCACAAAGTAATCCAATGTAATAGTTTGAAGAGTTTATCAAGAGTCTTAGCAATAATAAATATGTGTGTTATAATAAATAAATGAGTTTCTATTTATTTAGTATTACAACGAAAATTAACAGGTAATGACATTTCACGCATGGAAATATTGGCGAAATATTACGTATTTCACGGAGCATGGAACGTGATGAGTAGCATCGAGCATGTCCCGTTCCGTAATTTATAACGGCTTACGTTAAATATACATAGCAACGATACGGAAGCGGTTGCTAGGGTCGCTAAGGATTTCACGCAGCACGAAACGTGATGAGTAGCATCAAGCATGCCCCGTCATCACCTGTCATTATGGCGAATATAGACGAGATCATTATCAATATCGTTAGAGAAATGAAATTTCTCTACGATAAAAGTGATCGTGACTTAAAAAATGTTGCTAAGAACGACAAGTGGTACGAGATTTCTTCCGAAATCCGAAGACTATGCAACATTCAACATTCAGGTAGGTAATCGTACTGGGTATACAGGGTGTCCCAAAAGTTACAGTCCACCGAGTGTAGGGAGGTAGCTGGTGCCCCTCCGAACGCACCTGCGAAGTTTCAGCTTCCAATTCGCAATAGCGTTGAAATGGGAAGCGATTAAAGTCTACCAATCAGGTGAGGGCGTCTAATCACACAGATACACAGCGTCGGAAGACTGAGTGAAACTGGCGTCAGTCTTCTTTTTTTTTCATATCAGCCCGCCGCGAAGCCATGCCTATTAGGTATCACTCGTTGAGAACAGTCACGCACTAACTGAAAACTGCATTATCCTATGATAATGTAGGAAATAATAAGAATCTGTCGCAGTAGGTAAATCTGAAATCTGTCACCTACGAGTAGACGATAAAAGCGTATAAGAATAAATCGTGGAAAAAGTCCTGGAAAAAAATACCAGTATACTTAACGTTACAATAAAAACAAAGGAAATATGGAGGGAAATTTTAACCAAACGTTTTATCAATCAAGTAACATAAACATATTAACAAGAACAACTGTACAATGTTTGTATAAATTAAACACTTATAAATTTTCCTTACTGCTTTCCTCTAATTGTTCTGCATAAATTTGTTAATATTTTTCGGTACTTAAATTAAATGTTTCTAAATAAATTGTTGTTTGTAATATCTCTACTTAATGCAAGATAATAAAATATTGCTACCAAAAGTATAAAAAAATTAAAAGTCAAGACAATGTTGCTTTCTAAGTAATATACCTTTAACTATTATCATATTTTTTAATCTTACTTGAAATGTAGTAGGTGCCGCGTTTCTCATATTTTCCCGTTTTTGTTTTCTTTTCAATTTCTCTAATTTTGTTTCCAAATATTCTATTTTACGAGCAATCTCTGAAAGTAATTATTTACAGTAATTAATCTAGTCATTGAAGCATTTATCTTAAATACATTAGATTTTTATTTCTTTATCGCTGAAAACCTAAAAACACTGCAGTAAGACCTTGATTTTATGGACAAGTCGGGACCGGATGTCCGTAGACTCGAGGTTCCCTAAGCCCCTACAACAGTGATCAAGATATATTAAAAACATAGAGCGATAGTATTTGAGTAATGTAGTAAGAATACAAGCCACTATACAAATTGCAATACAATTTTAAATACCTATTTCGTAATTGTTATCACTATCATTGCCATTACCTTCATCATTATCGAAATTATTATCTTCACTAGATTCGCTGTCATTCCTACTACAAATTTCCGGATACCCGATTTCGTCATTATTAGTTTCGCTGTTACTGCAAATTTGAATACTTTCATCTTCCTTGTTCGAATTATTTCCGTTATCTATTGATAGGTTGATTATAAGTAAATAAATGTAAAACCATGTGACGTGTAGGGCGTTGTTACACGTCTAGCAAAGTTAATCTCCCACGCTACGCGTAGAAGTTTATATTTATTTTTGTTTTGGGTAAGCTCTTGACTGCCGTCCTATACAGGCCCGGTCCTTTGGATTGCCGCTAGGTGGAGGAATTGGTGTATGGTCTTTCTAAATCAAAGATGCAGTAATCCCAATGAAATGATTCGAATATATTGTTACAACCCAATTTTGCTTAAGTGCTAGTTATTAAAATAGAAAATAAAGAAAGTGCCGAATGGTCTTACAGCTAAGTTTACAATGGTCTCGTAATGCCGTGCCCACACTCACTCCTGCGTACTCACTCTCATACGTTCATTCGGCGTGTAACGCTGGATGTCAACGCTGCCCTTGGTGTTCGCAATTCTTCTTTACACGACTTGAGATCCTTCACTTTGGTAATCACTTAAACTACACGACAGTATTGTTCGTGGCAAAAATCAGAATACTAATATCTAACTCACATTGACTGATACGCTACGCGTGCAACTCGTAGGGCTCGGTACGACTTATCGACTTACAACGGCGATAGATAAATAGTACGCGGAACTCCCGTGAGAATGATAGCCGCCGCGCGATGCAATTTGTGAGGAGCTATTCCAGCCCGAACTATGCGCTCTGGTGTGTATCTGGAGACTAATTTGCCTTCCCTGATCCATCCTACTTTCTGCTGAAAGTAGGTGGACAGGTAGGGGCAAATCTTACTAATTCAGCGGTTTTTACCCGCTCGCGTGAATCCTGGAATTTTCGGTTCACACGTTTAGGCACGTTCTTGGTGCGATAAGACCGGAAGCTAGCTTCCTCCCAATTTGCTGCAGTCGGCGTGACTTTTCTGTTGCATCGTATCGTATTAATGTGTATGCGAGATCCAAAATCCAAAGGCACGGCACGTGACAGCATCCCCCCCTTAAGTATCGACGCCCTCGTCGATTCGATCGCCTTTGGCGAGCAATCCAACGACGCTCCGATATCCAAGGGCCATGGACCATAAAGATTTTGGCAAGTGTGTGACTACGTGATAACAAAATTTTCCTATGGTAAGTGAAGATCTTACGCTATTGCTTAAGCTTAAGAATACGCTAACAGGACCCGGACTATCACTCTAGTAGGGTTATCTCATTGATAGAAGGATGCCCTGGACTGCTGCAACCGTGATGCCGTGATGTGCATCTGTTTTCCTATCAGTTGTGTCAAGTTGGTTTGATCCTCAAACAGTCGGTCTATCTGGGAGTGGATATATTCCGCGTCTTCTTGATTCATGGTCCCGAATAGTGATTTACTGATCGATCCAATTATTCCGAGCGGCACAGAACGCTTTTTCATTGTACGCAAGGGCTCACGGTCTACGGGAGGTGGAAGTTCATGCGCGACCGCCGCATGCCCTAACTCCCTCACTGTTGTTTTGGCCAATTTTAACTGATCCCGGAGAAGGTCATGTTGCAAGAGTTCGCGGCAAGTGTCTAGCGAGTTTACCTGCTGACAAGCGTCCAGTGCATTGTCTAATTGCCTGCCTATTTCTGGGAAATCATTTTTGAATTTTTCAACTTCAATAAATACACTTACTCTCCAATCCACGTGTTGTAGTCGTAGTGGAGTCACTCTTTCGTAGTATAATCCAGGAAGATCTTTTATCGCAATGTTCTGATGCGAATTCTGGTCGTTCAGACTCCCCTCCCCCGGAGACACAAGGCTCAAAAACACTAGTATCCAGATTCCCATCATGTTTCCCCTATTGTTGCTGGATATTTTCAGCTCTTACTCCAGCGTTACAACTGGGACTTCTTGATCAATGATTGCTGGTTCAATGGATGTTGGAGGGCCCGGATGCACATATAGTTGGTCAGTCTCCACTGGATTCACTATCGCCACAGGCCTTCCCTTATAGCGTGCTGCTATATGGAAGCTTTTTGTTGAGCCACTGATCGCGTTCGCCTGTCTGATCCCCGTTTGTGGAATTAAGGGGTCCTTTGGTCCCTCGAGTCCTCTGATCTGATGATCACACTGTTTCACTTTACCACTGGCTACAGCTTCCGCCCGTTTTTCTCGATTTTTCACTCCCGCGCGACGTACCATGAGTTTTTGTGTTAATTCCCGAGACGAGCAGCGGAAGTCTGGCTTGATTTACTAGCCCTCAATGGTGGTAACAATAATATTAATCAGAACTAACCCTATCATCGGACATCGACACCGCTCCCTTTTTACCGGTGCACTCGCAGTCGGTTCGGGGAATATACAGGGATGACTGGGAGTATCTAGGGTTAGATCATACACATTCGAGCGGGTAATCGCTCAGAATCTCGGTATTAGGAAATACGTAAGGTTCGAGCGGGTAATCGCTCAGAATCTCAGTATTTTGGGAATACGTAAGGTTCGAGCGGGTAATCGCTCAGAATCTCAGTATTTTGGGAATACGTAATGTTCGAGCGGGTAATCGCTCAGAACATCACTCGAAAGGACTTATATTGGAAGACCAGGAATATTCGAGCGGGTAATCGCTCAGAAATTTTCCCGTCAGGATATAGCTTGTGCGGGTTATCGCACTAAAGCTGTGAAGGTGCTGGATTCACGCTAGAGTCACTAAGGAAATGTCCCGAAGGCGACGTGCAAGTGCGTTCCAGTTATGCTGGAGTAAATGTCGATAGTAGTCCGATGACACCCGCGGAGTTCCCGGGGAAATCTGCTACAATGTGAAACAAATACGGAGTATGCTGCTCGTCAGGAGAGTATATTAGTATTCTCGCAAGTGACCGTACCTCCCCTGCTGCTGTCTCTATTCGTACGGCACCCACGTCAAAAAGCACTACTCCCGGGTCAACAGCACTGATTCTAACGAAGTTCAAATCGTAACCTAGGTTTACTTCAAACATTGCAGATCCGTGTAATAACTGAGGTGATTCTAATTCGTGTTGCACTTCACCGATCGGTACTGATTCTAAATTATTACTGTCTTCAATGGCTAGATGAATGTAGCGGACCATTGAAATATCTAAGTATGAGGAGAGCGGAGCGGCTAATGAGTTCCGTGTAAGTTGTCTGCGTACTGACGACTGAATCCTTGAGGGCAGGGAGTCGAGCTCTCTGTTCACTCCTTTTTGCAAACCTTGCTTTCCCACATTCGGTAGTCGCTATGGTGGACGTCCCTCGTTATCATCACGTACTGGACCTCGTATTTCGGTCAGCATTACCTGGTTGCGGATTCCCATCTTGGCAGAACGTGCGAAAATCTTCCAACTGCAGTCCCCATGGTTTCGGGTGTTTCCGGTGTCACTAGATCCCCTCATTCGCCAGCCAGCGTGTGTTGCATGTGAGGATTTTGGGAAATTGCTTATCGATTCCTAATGTTCATTCTAACATTCCAATACATTCACTCGTATGACAATTTCACGGCATCTACATGTTTACGAATTAGGTGACCATTTGGCATTTTCAATATTACATTATTTCTATCTGTTACATCTACTATAGTATATGGTCCATGGTATTGACCATCATACTTACCCTTCCGGACCTCCTTTTTCACCCAAACCTCGTCGCCTACGCGGCCTGTAAATGGCCGGGCCTTTTCATCATAGTACCGTTTGTAGGTTTCTTTCGCCTTGTTGATGTTTTCCCCTGTGATTTCACGAATTTCCGATAGTCGCCTTATCAATTCCGATGTAAAGGAATTATAGGTGGAGAGTTTGGGCTCCGTAGGAAACTGGCTTGGCAGTCTCGGTAGTCTGCCGTATACTACCTCGTACGGGGTGAAATTCGTCGCCTCGTGCACACAGGTGTTATAAGATAGTTCGGCGTAGGGCAATAGTCTGTCCCAATCATCATATTTCCCGATATAATGCTTGATATACTCCGTCAGCATGATGTGACTTCGCTCTAGGGCACCGTTCGTTTGAGGTCTATATCCAGACGTTGTAAGCTGTTTGATTTTGAATATCTTCGCAATTTCTCTTAGAAGATTACTCGTAAATGCGGCTCCCCGGTCAGTCAATATAGCGCGCGGAGCCCCAAATTGACTTATGAGCCGTCGCGTGATTGCCTCTGCAATGGTGGCTGCTTTTAAATCCGGGATAGGCTCTGTCAAACAATACTTCGATAATTGATCTTGCATGGTTAGTATATGCTTATTTCCATGCGGAGTAGTGGGTAAGGGCCCTACGGTGTCCAGTGCAACTTTATCAAAGACGTCCACAGGTGTATCTGTAATCAGCATCGGTTCGCGAGTTTTAACTCGCACGAGCTTCTGCTCCTGACAGCTCTTGCAGCGCCTGATAAAGTTTTGCACATCATTACGAAGTGACGGCCAATAAAAGCGTTCTCGGATTTTCCGGTAGGTCTTTGTTACCCCCCTATGACCGCCCATCAAGCTCTCATGAAACTCGCTTAAGATGGTATTCCGATCTTCCGGCCTCGGCATTTGTATTTTCCCGTAACAAATGGTCACTGCAACCCCCGAATTCGCAAATATCTCGTGAATTTTGTCAACAAGTTTGCCTGCGGTCAAGGAATCCGTATAATCTCCGGCGCGGGATATTCGAAGAGATTCAACGTGGTTACGTTCTAAAATCCTCTTCAAGTTGCTTAATCCCTTAAAAATGTTTTCATCTTCAGTTTTTTCGAAGTACCGGGTTTTTATGACTATACTGTAGATCTTATTCTTCCCACAAGGTGTGACAACAATTTGTCCCACCCTTGGACTTGCCTGTTTAATTCTGTCCGCATCAATTCTTCCCAGATCCGAGAGTATTTTCCCAATTGGCGTAACGAGTTCCCCATCTGCGGATACAAAATGGACGTAGTTATCGGGTTTGTATGTTAGACATTCCCGGGTTCCCACGACGGGGTTATTGACTTTCACTTCTTCCCCTTTTTGATTGCCTTTCTGGTCATTCTCGCTTTCCGAAATTGATGCTACGGCGCACAGGTCATTGTCGCTGAATCTTATGGTTTCCGATGGTTCGTTACACGAGGTTGTTTCTTCCGGCCTTGGTCGTGGAGTAAATATCTGCCTTGGTGTGGAGTTAAAAGGAAACGGAGTTGACCGTGCGGTAGGAACTACTCCTGCAGCTGGTAAAGAGAACCTTACTTCTCTCGAACACCCTTTTTCACCACCGCTCTCCGCTGGATATGAGCGTAACGGTGTATTATCCCCTTTTCCGTTCTGTTTTTCCGGTATCACTTTACTGTCTTGGTCTGTGGTTTGCGTAGGTTCCTCAATGACAGGGGGAACGAGGTCATTTTTGGAAAGGCTTACTCGTCGCAGGAGTTCGGTTTCCGATAACTGCGGAGCAGTATTCGTTAACTTCTCAATACGTCTAGCAAGCACCATATCCTCTAGTTCATCATCGAAAGGATCCAACTCCTCGAACTTCTCCTGCATTTCCTCCGGTATCGAGTCTCCATCCGAAACAGTACCTAATACGATTTCAACGTTCTCGTCATCTTGAACCGGACTCGCCCCTTTATCTTGGAATTTCCCCTCCAGAACCCGTAGGGATTCATCAAATTTGCTGAACGACTCTTGAAGTTGCGCAGCTAATTCGCCCGTGTCATTCATAGAAGGTGAATTAGTGGCCTCCAACTCTGGGACAGTTGGCTGTGGATTTTCCCCGGTATGTTCCTTCGGTTTGATAGGGGATTCCCCGGACTGTACCTGCTCCTCGAATACACTATCGTCCGAGCCCTCGTCAACAGAACTCAGATTAATAACAACGGTGTCGGGTGTCTTGGCGGTCAGTGGGCCGCTCAGCCCTGCTGACGCCTCGGGTTCAGCGATCTTGGGCGGCAACTCCGCCGGAGTTAGCGGGCGCCTCGACGGTAGGAGTGGTGCGGGTAGCGTACTACGATGCATTCTCTGTATCGGCGGATCGGATGCCTCAGTACTTGACTCATCGGTTTCAGATATTGTGGGTACCGCGGGGGTAGATTGTGTGCGAGAACGAGTCCTAGCAGCAATGCCACCAAGGTTTTGAGTTGTCGAAAATTTAGTAACTCCCGGCCGTCTAGAGGGTCCTGGTGGTCTCCCCCGACCCCTTGCTCTAGTTATACTACTTCCCCCGCGTGCTGATGTCGGCACATTACTCGAGTTTATCGGGAGTACTCTTTTCGTGCTGTCGCTTCCGGAACACTCCGAGCTTGATTCCCCTGAAATTACCGGGTTTCGGGAAAGCGCGTCCGCGTTGACGTTCAATTTCCCGGCCTTATAGACAAACTCGTAGTCGTACCTTCTCATTTTCCATTTCCACCGCGTAAGCCGTTTTCCAGGATCATCCATGGCTCCTATCCATTTCAAGGGTTCATGATCGCTAACAAGCTTAAACCTTCTACCATACAGATAGGTATTAAAATGCTCTATAGAATCAATGACCGCCAGGCATTCCTTATCCGTAGCGGAATAGTTCTTCTCAGCCTTTGTTAGTACCCTCGAATGATAAGCTATCGGCAGATCTTGCCCATCATGTTCTTGCGATAATACTGAACCTATAGCGATGTCCGAGGCATCTGTAGTTAAGATGAATTGTTTATCCAAGTCCGGGTACTGCAATATTGGTTCCTTGCATAAAGCTTTGCGAAGGTCCCTGAAACTGCTCCTCTGTGGAGGTCCCCAAGAGAATGCTAACCCCTTCTTTAGTAGGTCAAATAATGGCTTTGCACGCGCTGAGAAATTCGGTATGAACCGTCGGTAGTAACCGGCTAACCCCAGAAACTGGCGCACATTCTTCGGAGTCTTCGGGGTTGGAAATTTCTCTACTGCTCTTAATTTCTTTGGATCCATTCTCAGCCCGTCACGGCCCACTATGTGTCCGAGATAAGCAACCTCTCGACGAAGAAATTCGCATTTGTCAGGTTGCAAGGTGAGATTAGCTTCTTCAAGGCGTCTCATGAGGCGTCTAACCTTGATCTTGTGTTCTGTCAAGGATTTTGCGAAGACCACGACGTCATCCAGGTAAACAAACAATTCTGTGCCTTGCAGTCCTCTCAGCACGTTATCCATTAATCGCTGAAACGTAGCAGGCGCATTTTTCAACCCCTCGGGCATCCTAGCATATTCGTAATGCCCATTTAAAGTAGAGAAAGCGGTTTTTGCTCGATCCCCGCAGTCCATGGGAATTTGTTGAAATCCGCTGGCTAAGTCGAACGTTGAAAAATACTGCGCCTGGCCCAACTGGTCCAATATCTCTAGTATATTGGGCAGGGGATAAGCGTCAGATACCGTTTTTTCATTAAGTTTGCGAAAGTCTATCACCATTCGCATGCGCGGACGGCCCTGTGAATCAGGTTTCTTAGGCACTATCCACACTGGCGAATTATACGGAGATCGCGAAGGAATTATTATCCCATCGCGTAGTTTCGTCAGTACTTGTTGTTCGACCTCATCCCTATGAATTACCGGGAATCTGTACTGTCTGGTGTTTATCGGCAAGTCGTCGACAGTTGGAATTTTATGATATACGCGATCCGTGCACTGTAACTTATCGCCTTGGAGCTTGAATCGACCCGGGTATTCCTCGATAAGTTCGCGAACGTGTCTCTGTTCCTCTCTGTTGAGATGATCTAATCGCAATGCAGCTAATATGGCGTTTACGCGATCTGCCGGGGGAACAGCGTCCACGTCCGTTGACTCGGTATCCTCGAGCTCAGATTTCTCGTCGGGACTACAGTAGGTAAATGGCACTAATTCCTGTGCTCCTGGCTGGATTTCTATATCCTCATTCGAGGTATTAATTGCCATCACGTGGCAGTGGCCATTTGTCTGAGTGACTAGGGCTTCGCCCAGGAACAGCCCTTCCGGTGCCGCCACACGAGCCAGGTAGCCTTCTTTTAAATCCCTATTTACCACTTCTAACGTCACTTGCTGTCGGGTGCGCGCTCGTATTCGAAAGACTCGGTTGGATTTTGCCGTTAATATGCGATTGATTATATGAGGGTTGGTATCAACGAACGGTTTTGGTCGGATGGGATCACTTTGAGTAACCATGGTATTGTGGTTGAACGAAATCTCCGCCTTTTCCTCGCGAAAGTATGGTTTCCCAATTATAGCATCGGCTGCCAATGACAAATCGTACATGACATTGAACTTTGTCGGCTTGTCTGTGAAGTGAATTAATACGGTACCAAGTGTTAGTATTTCCTTTTCCGCGATTCCTGAGACTTTGATTATCTCCTCTGTATTTATTATCTGATCTTCATCTAATGCCCTTAACTTAATAAGGCTGGCGTCCGAGCCCGTATCCAAGAAAAATCGTCCTACTCGATTACGGAGTTCCGGGGCTGACATTTCCACTACCGGTGTTTCTACTGAGGCGCTCGTCCAGAGGACGGTGCAGACTTTTCTAGGAATTTCACCGTGTTTTGCTTCTCGTCCAAGCGACTCGCCTGACGCGATTCTTGTGACTGGCTCGCCGTCAGACTTGGGCGACGAGCCTCCTGGTAGTTTAAAGACTGGCGATCACCCGGACTAGACGAACGATCAACTCGTGCTTTAGAACAATGGCAGCATTCGCTACTGGGTCGACCGTGACGTTGACTCTCTCGGGTATAGTCCCCACTTCTCGGACGGTGCTTCAAAATTCCCGTCGGTCTTGGTGGAAAGTCGGGATCAGGCGATTCCTGCCGAACCGTGTATTCCCGCCGGGAACTCCGATACACAGGCGATGGGGTGCGCGAGCCATAATAACGACTCGCATCGTACCTTCGCCGATCGTATGGTCGGTCATCGTCCCGATAGTGTGACCGTGATTCGCGCGCGTAGCGATATTCACCCTCGTCTCGGTATGTCGGCCGAGAATCGCTGGTGTGATAAGAAGAGCGCGTATTCTGTTCCGCGTGTGAGGGACGATCGTAATAAGAGGGGCGAGCAGACTTACCGCCTTCCCTCGTGTACAGGACACGACTTGGACTGATTTCGCGGCGTTTTCGACGTTCGTCTCTATCGGCAAATCTTTGGGCTATGTGAAAGGCCTCCTCCAACGTCGCCGGTTCCTTCGCGTCTACGGCATCACTCATTTTTGTCGGTAATCCGTCTATAAACGCGGTCAGAGCTAGCTGTCTTAACGGATCCTTTTCTCCTTCCGGTGGGTCAACGTTATGTTGCGCCCGATATGCAGACCGTCCTCCGCTAAGAAGGATCCGTATCTTATCGTAAAATTCACCGACCAGCTGGCCCTGTTTCATCCTTATCCGCGAGAGAGCATCCGTGTAATAATCATGTTTTGCCAGTGGCAAGACGGCTCTTTAGATATTTGATATACTCCGCGACGGTGTTTATCTGTTCGCCGTAAACGATATTCCTGATATCACCCTGTAGGTTCCCTATAGCAGCTTTAACGTATTCGCTCTCCGTGCCTGGTGGTAGCAACGATGCACCATTCTGTATGTCTTGTAAATAGTGCCTGAGAGCCATATTCTTCCCATCATATTTGGGAACTAGCCCCAACCGTTTCTGTAGCGTCATGCTGCTCATCATCTCAGTCACATTATTAAGCAATCGCGTAGATATGTCTGGCTCGGTCGCCATAATGATCAAAATTCCTTGCGGCGAGGTTTAAAAGAAGAAAGGAGGTTACCTATTTAGATTCTAAATCCCCGTTAATTTTAAAAGATAGCTACAATCTCGAACATCCACCAATTCCGTTTTCAATCCTCAGAGGTAGTCAAGAAGAATCCCACTTCTGACACCAATTAACTTGTGACGTGCAGGGCGTTGTTACACGTCTAGCAAAGTTAATCTCCCACGCTACGCGTAGAAGTTTATATTTATTTTTGTTTTGGGTAAGCTCTTGACTGCCGTCCTATACAGGCCCGGTCCTTTGGATTGCCGCTAGGTGGAGGAATTGGTGTATGGTCTTTCTAAATCAAAGATGCAGTAATCCCAATGAAATGATTCGAATATATTGTTACAACCCAATTTTGCTTAAGTGCTAGTTATTAAAATAGAAAATAAAGAAAGTGCCGAATGGTCTTACAGCTAAGTTTACAATGGTCTCGTAATGCCGTGCCCACACTCACTCCTGTGTACTCACTCTCATACGTTCATTCGGCGTGTAACGCTGGATGTCAACGCTGCCCTTGGTGTTCGCAATTCTTCTTTACACGACTTGAGATCCTTCACTTTGGTAATCACTTAAACTACACGACAGTATTGTTCGTGGCAAAAATCAGAATACTAATATCTAACTCACATTGACTGATACGCTACGCGTGCAACTCGTAGGGCTCGATACGACTTATCGACTTACAACGGCGATAGATAAATAGTACGCGGAACTCCCGTGAGAATGATAGCCGCCGCGCGATGCAATTTGTGAGGAGCTATTCCAGCCCGAACTATGCGCTCTGGTGTGTATCTGGAGACTAATTTGCCTTCCCTGATCCATCCTACTTTCTGCTGAAAGTAGGTGGACAGGTAGGGGCAAATCTTACTAATTCAGCGGTTTTTACCCGCTCGCGTGAATCCTGGAATTTTCGGTTTACACGTTTAGGCACGTTCTTGGTGCGATAAGACCGGAAGCTAGCTTCCTCCCAATTTGCTGCAGTCGGCGTGACTTCTCTGTTGCATCGTATCGTATTAATGTGTATGCGAGATCCAAAATCCAAAGGCACGGCACGTGACAACCACACGAATGTTGAAACGAGACAAAGTGTAGACATTGAAGGGTTATTGCAGGTTCAAAATTACAATGGAAAAGAATTACAGTTCGAATGTAAATATTGTACGCATAAATGAACGTTAGAAGAGGTAAAGAAAAGGCAAAATTACAATTCGACACCATTTTATACTGTAATGTGATCGAAAAATGAAAGTGGTCGCACATAAAAAAATGTTACCTTTACTCGTTCCAGGGATAGCCTGAATGTTTTGGACCGGTGTTAAAATATTTTTCTTTTTTGAATCATAAATCGTGCCATCTGTACTTACTGTTATTGATTGTAAATATTTTTTGTTTCCTACGGGTAGATTAAAATAGAAATCAAAATAAGTAAAGGTTTCCTCAAAAAATTAATAGTTGATAATAAATAATTATAATTATTTTTATACGATATCAGCCCGTCACTCTGAATACTAAAATAGCAAATTAACATATAAAAATCGTAATGATTATTTGAATGATCTTTAATTTATTCTTACTGCTTTTTCGAATTACTTCTACAGGATAACATTCCTCGCCCGACATTGCACTTATACCGTCATTACTTGTAATTTTGAGATTTTTTTCGCTTATGATCGAAGTATTACGTGACTCTTTCCAAAATACTAGCACGTACACTATTTTGCAAATTAAATTGTTCTGTCGAAATTTTATACTTGAAACTATTGACGTTTTTTATTTTCCATTTGTTTTGAAACATGAAGATAGCGCAATTACTGCAAATGAACAATATGAAATACTATCCCGTGGCTTTGCGAAAAGTCAAGGAATAGTGACGGAATAGTGATGCAAAAGTGACGGAAAAGTGACGCAAAAGTGATGCAAAAGTGACGGAAAAGTGATGCAAAAGTGATGCAAGAGTGATGCAAAAATGACGCAAAAGTGATACAAAAGTGACGGAAAAGTGACGGAAAAGTGATGCAAAAGTGACGCAAAAGTGATGCAAGAGTGATGCAAAAGCGACGCAAAAGTGATGCAAGAGTGACGGAAAAGTGACGCAAAAGTGATGCAAAAGTGACGCAAAAGTGATGCAAGAGTGATGCAAAAGTGACGCAAAAGTGATGCAAAAGTGACGCAAAAATGATGCAAAAGTGACGGAAAAGTGACGGAAAAGTGATGCAAAAGTGACGCAAAAGTGATGCAAGAGTGATGCAAAAGTGACGCAAAAGTGATGCAAGAGTGACGGAAAAGTGACGGAAAAGTGATGCAAAAGTGACGCAAAAGTGATGCAAGAGTGATCCAAAAGTGACGCAAAAGTGATGCAAGAGTGACGGAAAAGTGACGCAAAAGTGATGCAAAAGTGACGCAAAAGTGATGCAAGAGTGATGCAAAAGTGACGCAAAAGTGATGCAAAAGTGACGGAAAAGTGACGCAAAAGTGACGGAAAAGTGACGCAGAAGTGACGGAAAAGTGACGCAAAAGTGATGCAAAAGTGACGGAAAAGAGACGCAAAAGTGATGCAAAAGTGATGCAAAAGTGATGCAAAAGTGATGAAAAGTGACGGAAAAGTGACGGAAAAGTGACGCAAGAGTGATGCAAAAGTGATGCAAGAGTGATGCAAAAGTGACGCAAAAGTGATGCAAAAGTGACGCAAAAGTGATGCAAGAGTGATGCAAAAGTGACGCAAAAGTGATGCAAAAGTGACGCAAAAGTGACACAAAAGTGATGCAAAAGTGACGGAAAAGTGACGCAAAAGTGACGGAAAAGTGACGCAAAAGTGATGCAAAAGTGATGCAAAAGTGACGGAAAAGTGACGCAAAAGTGATGCAAAAGTGACGCAAAAGTGATGCAAAAGTGATGCAAAAGCGACGGAAAAGTGACGGAAAAGTGACGCAAAAGTGATGCAAAAGTGACGGAAAAGTGATGCAAAAGTGACGCAAAAGTGATGCAAAAGTGATGCAAAAGTGACGGAAAAGTGACGGAAAAGTGACGCAAAAGTGATGCAAAAGTGATGCAAAAGTGATGCAAAAGTGACGGAAAAGTGACGGAAAAGTGACGCAAAAGTGAAGGAAAAGTGACGGAAAAGTGATGCAAAAGTGACGGAAAAGTGACGGAAAAGTGACGCAAAAGTGAAGGAAAAGTTATACGATTACCAGCTTCCATCTATACAAATCGGACAATACGTCATAAGTTCTTCTACTTGCTAGATAATAGTACAACATGTTCTGGTGAACTAATATTTCTTTTCTGATTCTGTTATTGCGACAAACAGAATTTGATGCGATATTGTGATCCATGCTGTCGTAACAAAGATTTTCTCTCTGTACGATTGTAGACAGTTTAATCATGCCAAAAACACAGTGTTCACACCGTAAAAGATTTACTTTGTGCACAATGTATTTTGTACAGTACACTTCAGGAAAATTTATGATAAACTTGCGCGAAGTTCATCGTAATTTGATAAAATTGTAAAAATCACAAGATTTTCTGATGTTTATAACTGAAGTTTATTTATCTGCGTGTTATTAGCACTACTGCACCAGTTTAGTTCACCATGATTAATTACACGTTAATTATTTAAAATCAATCCGCTACAAATAATTTTATTTATTAAAAGATTCCTTAGGGATTCATAGTAGAGTTTGGTTGGTATTTCATATGAAAAGTTAGCAAACTTTATAAAAAAAATTCAAATACGCGATTTAATGCAATACCTACAATCGTTCTCAAAATCATTTGTGGACTGAAACGAAGTTTTTGGTGTACCTTGGTCTTTAAAACATTGGTGGAAAATTGAAATTTAGCAGCAGGTCGGTCCATCATCTGCTATAATTAATTTTTCATTGTAGATTATTGTGAAGGAAGGCTGCTGCGACGGGAAGTCGTTTTAGAGCAACAAAAACTACGTTAAGAATGAAATAGCAAAAATATGTGAAGGTGTCTGCAGGGATCGCGTGTGGGGCTTTTTGAAAAATCGACTCTGTTAATTCTACTCGTCTTAATCGAAGCACAGGTCGTAGTCGAAATTGGGGTTTAACATATCATCACAGTAATAATTTGAAGAGGTTGCAGCGCAATTGGTGATTTGTCTCAATGACGGCAAGTATCGAGAACTCTTATGATACGTGGAATCGAAGCGAAAAGTGTCGAAGTTACACAATCGCCTAGTGGATCCGGAAATCGTTTAATCAATACATAAGTTATGCATCTTCATTACGCTCTTTTCAAATAACTATTTTCATCCCTTATCAGAAATCCGCAAATATTATCATAATAACTATTGAGAAGAGAAAGCCTGTGCAGTCCTCTCGATTGCGAGAGCAATCTGTAGCACGCCAAAAGCCTCGCAGACACGAAGTCATCGAGATATTGCTAAGAAATAATTTTATTTTTTAAACAGCTCGAGAAAATAAATTAGAGTTACCAACTGTGTCAATTCGTTTTGCGGGTGCTGCCTGAGTTTAGCAGTTGACCAGGCTCCTTGTTATCTATTGTTTTACGTCCGTGTAACGACAGCATGTGTGCATAGTCTAGCTCTTACCACAAGCGCTTGGTTTTTATTTCCCTCAGATTATCACTATGTTTAATTCTATGCAGCTATTGTTCATCTGTGATTGGTCAAGTTTGATCGCTAATAGCTTGGTTAATTTTTGTCGTATAACATTTTCAACCCAACCATTTAGCTCAGCATGATCTTCTCTGTCACACTGATATACTTTTCATCAGATAGTTGCGATACACCCTCTGCATAATTCGAAGGAAGCAAATTGCAAGTTTCAAATTGCGGCTTGTTTTAAATATTACGGTACTAAAATGTTGTGGAGCGTCCAGTTAAAAGAATGTCTTAATGTACAGAGTGTATCGGCTAAGATGCACGTTTGAAGTTTGCGGTGAAACGGTGCACAATTTCTAAAATCTGATGTCACGACCATTGAATATTTTTTGATTGTACATCGAATGGGCATATTATTATTGTTCGCTTAACTTTCGGTCGCAAATAAAAATAATTATCTTCGCCGTTTCAAATGATATTGAAAAAAGTTCAATGCGAAAGTTGTAGAGGAAGAAAAAATAATAGAGATGAAAAAAACTTCGGACGGATTGCACACATAATAAGGGTGAAATTTGCGTTCGAATTTTGATAATTTCTTGACAGATTT
This sequence comes from Cephus spinipes, assembly GCA_963971525.1. Taxonomy (NCBI): domain Eukaryota; kingdom Metazoa; phylum Arthropoda; class Insecta; order Hymenoptera; family Cephidae; genus Cephus; species Cephus spinipes. Next base: position 12,660,756 of record OZ020574.1, on the reverse strand, counting down.
CTGATACTAGCGGAACGCCTTAGGAACGCGTCGTGTTCCTGGACGTAGATTTTGGAGTCTTTGTGTTTCTGGACGTACATTTCGAAATCGACGATTTCAACGAAATCCAAAGTCGAAAAGGGCTCTCTAAGTTTTATACTGGAAGACGCAAATTGTTGCAAATTGGTATAATAATTCTTGTGACGAAAAAAAGGGATACGTGTGTTTGCATGTCTCTCCTGGCCCATTTGTTTAAATTTAAGGTTTTTTTTAAAAGATCCGGAGTCGACGAGTGTTGCGTAACTTTTCCACCGGCAGTCGCAAAAGGTTGCACATTGGTGTGAATGTTATTCGGGCGAAATAAGGCGTTACGTGTTTTTGCATTTCTCTCCTATTCCGTTTTTTCAAATTGACGTATTTTTTACAAGATCCAGATTCGACAAGTGTTGCGTAACATTGCCACCGGAAGTAGTAAAGCGCTGCAACGTAACGGGTGACATGAAGTTACATGGCGGCATGCAGTTGTAACTTTTTACAAACCTCGGTGCAATGAGCCGAAATTTGGTTATTTGGAAGTTCAGAAAAAAGAGCAAGTTCTCAGAGGTCACAGCTTCAGGTGTCGTATTTGAGACGAGACATACAGGTGGATATGGAGAAAAACAAATAAGAAGACATAGGTGAAGTCATAGATAATATTTTACGGAAATACACGGATAAAGGCTGATAATAAGTCAAAATAATTTTTCGATAATTGATTGCATTCTTACCTTTGTGCACTCTCTAAAAATTTACAGGAAAACCTAGAATTACTTATCTTTATTAGCAATGAGAACGCAATACATTATATTGACATCAATGATTTTTATTAATATTTCAGTATTACATTATAAGAGAGAGAGGGAAGGGAAAATCATTTTTATTGTTTATTAAATTTGATTCTGATAAGAACCGTTTTGTGTTACCGTGCACATACCGTACGTAAGATTTTTTTGGCGGCTCTGAAAAGAGCCTATGAAAGAAGAACCAGTTGATAATGCGTTAAAACGCATATGCAACGCGAACAATGAAATAAGTAAATTAATAAAATGACAAAAATTCTAGCACCGTGATGCAACACTTATCTACAATAGGTGCTGAAAATGATTCCCACTTGCTAAGATACAACACTCGACGCGTCGGAGGAAGCTGCGATGACAATTACCGACCATGGCAGGCGTAATTGTACGAATGGCCGTATCGCATCGCAGCTCGAGATCTCGATAGTTTTCGATCTCGGATCGATAGACCGATTCCTTCATGCATCCCCACAAGAAAAAGTCGAGAGGATTTAAATCGGGGGATCGTGGCGGCCAGGGCACAGGTAGTCCTCGTCCTATGCATCGACCTGCGAATTGCTGGTTAATGTATTCGCGAACCTCTAGAGTGCTGTGCGCGGGAGCTCCGTCGTGCTGGAACTAAATTCTGGTAATTTGTTCCTCTGGTACCCCAGCAACGCGAAGTAACTCGCCGAGCTGTCGCGATAAAAATCTTCGATAGAGGCGGCCATTGAGTCGATGCGGCAATACAAATGGACCTATCTGGAATAAAACAGAAAATATTCAATCATGTTGCAATACTTATTAATCAATGTATAAATCTATTGATACATTTATATTATATTTATTCATGTTTGTAGATACTTACAATGCGATTGCCCAAAATTCCACCCCATTATTCATTGAAAATCGCTGCTGAACAGAACGGACTTCAGCCGTCGCGTGCGGATTCTCTTCAGCCCAGCGATGATAATTATGTGCATTCCAATTGCCGGTTCGTCCAAATGTCGATTCATCGGTGAATAAAATGTTGGTTAAAAAATCCGGATCTTCCGAATTCATATTCACCACCCACCGACAAAATGATAGCCGAGCTTCATTGTCCTGCGGTCTCAGCTTTTGTACTCGCAGAACATGGTAGGGATGTTGCCCATCATCCTTTAGAATGCGATGTATAGTCATTCTACTAATTCCGCTCCTCCGCGATATGCATCGCGTACTCGTAGAGGGTTCGTTTTCAAATATTTCCAGCACTTCCTTTTCGTTTTCTGGATTCCTAGCCGATCTTGGCCTGCCACCATCGATTCCGCCGCCTCGTTGAGGTGCCAGAGGTTGATTTTCGGTTATGGTTCGCCTCACCAAATTACGCACGACAACACCTCGAGTGTTTCTCTAGTGGACCTCGGCGAATGCCGCAGCTGCCGCATTTGCTTTGCGACCGTTCTCACCGTACAACACTAACATTTCCGCATACTCGGCATTCGTGTAATTCGCTGCCATCGTAGCGTCTTCTTATAATGTAAAAGCTATGACAGATGACTGCATTGACTCTCCGATACAAACAAAAGTGGGCGCATCACGTTGACGCGATAACGCTCGTTTCGATTAGTTACGTTTCTTGTTGATATGAATTAACAGAGTCGATTTTTCAAAAAGCCCCACACGCGATCCCTGCAGACACCTTCACATATTTTTGCTATTTCATTCTTTACGTAGTTTTTGTTGCTCTAAAACGACTTCCCGTCTCAGCAGCCTTCCTCCACAATAATCTACAATGAAAAATTTATTACAGCGGACGATGGACAGACCTGCTGCTAAATTTCAATTGTTCACCAATGTTTTAAAGACCAAGGTACACCAAAAATTTCATTTCAATCCACAAATGATTTTGAGAATGATTGTAGGTATTGCGTTAAATCGCGTATTTGAATTTTTTTTATAAAGTTTGCTAACTTTTCATATGAAATACCAATCAAACTCTACTATGAATCCCTAAGGAATCTTTTAGCGGATTGCTGTAGCGGATTGATTTTAAATAATTAACGTGTAATTAATCATGGTGAACTAAACTGGTGCAGTAGTGCTAACAACACGCAGATAAATAAACTTCAGTTATAAACATCAGAAAATCTTGTGATTTTTGCAATTTTATCCAATTACGATGAACTTCGCGCAAGTTTATCATAAATTTTCCTGAAGTGTACTGTACAAAATACATTGTGCACAAAGTAAATCTTTTACGGTGTGAACACTGTGTTTTTGGCATGATTAAACTGTCTACAATCGTACACAGAGAAAATCTTTGTTACGACAGCATGGATCACGCTATCGCATCAAATTCTGTTTGTCGCAATAACAGAATCAGAAAAGAAATATTAGTACACCAGAACATGTTGTACTATTATCTAGCAAGTAGAAGAACTTATGACGTATTGTCCGATTTGTATAGATGGAAGCTGGTAATCGTATAACTTTTCCTTCACTTTTGCGTCACTTTTCCGTCACTTTTGCATCACTTTTGCATCACTTTTGCATCACTTTTGCATCACTCTTGCATCACTTTTGCGTCACTTTTGCATCACTTTTCCGTCACTTTTGCATCACTTTTCCGTCACTTTTGCATCACTTTTGCGTCACTTTTCCGTCACTTTTGCATCACTTTTGCGTCACTTTTCCGTCACTTTTGCATCACTATTCCGTCACTATTCCTTGACTTTTCGCAAAGCCACGGGATAGTATTTCATATTGTTCATTTGCAGTAATTGCGCTATCTTCATGTTTCAAAACAAATGGAAAATAAAAACGTCAATAGTTTCAAGTATAAAATTTCGACAGAACAATTTAATTTGCAAAATGGTGTACGTGCTAGTATTTTGGAAAGAGTCACGTAATACTTCGATCATAAGCGAAAAAAATCTCAAAGTTACAAGTAATGACGGTATAAGTGCAATGTGGGGCGAGGAATGTTATCCTGTAGAAGTAATTCGAAAAAGCAGTAAGAATAAATTAAAGATCATTCAAATAATCATTACGATTTTTATATGTTAATTTGCTATTTTAGTATTCAGAGTCACGGGCTGATATTGTATAAAAATAATTATAATTATTTATTATCAACTATTAATTTTTTGAGGAAACCTTTACTTATTTTGATTTCTATTTTAATCTACCCGTAGGAAACAAAAAATATTTACAATCAATAACAGTAAGTACAGATGGCACGATTTATGATTCAAAAAAGAAAAATATTTTAACACCGGTCCAAAACATTCAGGCTATCCCTGGAACGAGTAAAGGTAACATTTTTTTATGTGCGACCACTTTCATTTTTCGATCACATTACAGTATAAAATGGTGTCGAATTGTAATTTTACCTTTTCTTTACCTCTTCTAACGTTCATTTATGCGTACAATATTTACATTCGAACTGTAATTCTTTTCCATTGTAATTTTGATCCTGCAATAACCCTTCAATGTCTACACTTTAGTCCGTATTCACAACTCGCTCTTAAGGTCACTAACAGAGTCGCTTGTAGTTAAAACTCACTAAGAAAAAACTTAAAAGCGCACTATTAGCACTAAAAGCGAGTTCTGAATACGGGCTTTTGTCTCGTTTCAACATTCATGTGGTTTTACATTTATTTACTTATAATCAACCTTGTACGGGTTTGCGTTTGACTGAACGCTTACCTCATAACAATTGCGAATCGTGAGTTCGGCATGAAGCTGCTGCACGAAGCTAAGGCGTTCCTCCAGTATCAGAAATTTGTCAAAAAATAAGAAAAATTCGGACGCAAATATCTCTCTTATTATGTGTGCAATCCGTCCGAATTTTTTTTTCCATCTCTATTGTTTTTTCTTGCTCTACAACTTTTGCATTTAACTTGTTTCAATATCATTTGAAATGGCGAAGATAATTTTTTTATTTGCGACCGGAAGTTGAGCGTACAATAATAATATGCCCATTCGATGCGCCATCAAAAAATATTCAATGGTTGTGACATCAGATTTTCAAAATTGTGCACCGTTTCACCGCAAATCTCAAACGTGCATTTCTGCTGATACACTCTGTATATGTGTGTTTTTGTAATCCTTAGCATTACTCTTGTTTTTTCACACTTGTTTCTAGAAATGGCGCCGTGAATGGCTCTGGAAAGGGGTGACGACGCCGTGGGTGGCAATAGGGACACCCCATCGCCCAGGCCGGACGACGCATTTTTCGAGGCCCTACATAACGGCTTCTGTCTTTTCGGCTACATATACGCATACAGGGACGTGGAGCTATGCAACGAGTGCGTGCTCGCGCTGCCCGCGCACGATCAGGCAGCATACACGTCCCACAGTATCCATTATCTGCTGCTGGATACTACGATGGTGTTTAATGTGGGGCGTTGTACCACCTGTGCGCGGAGCGTGTTTCGCGAGCACGCACCCGGTGAATGCCCGAGCTGCGTATTGTATGACGAGGGGCATAGGGACTCCCTCATACGTTACGGCTACGGGGAGGTTAGGCTAGGCGAGTGATGCCCACTGGCACACAACCCGATTGCGCACACGCCCAGTTGGACACAAATCATTAGACACAACACGATTGGACACAGTGTCCATTCCGCACAGCAAGATTGGACACAATGCCGATACGACACATTAGTTTTGGACACAGACCGTTTAGCATGCGATAACATTCGACACATTAGAACTGTGTCCAATCTTGTTGTGGCGAATTGGTTTCGTGTGCGATCTGACTACGTAAGGACGGACCGTGAAATTGGACACAGATAGTTGTAGATAAATTTCAGATAATTCATTGGACACAAAGCTAGCTGCACAATAAGGTATATCGATGTAACTAGAACTCTACAAGAAGTGAGGGAATGTGAACTGCTGTGGTACATTTATAATAAATTTATTATATATCTTCTAAAAATGATCTTCCAATATTTGTAACTTTACAAAGTGTTCGCGTCAAATAGGTAGAGATAATCGTCATCAGGCCTAAATGAATTCTATGTTCAATGTTTCTTGTTAATAACTTGGTAATGCATTTCAATGAAATTTTTAATTATTATCTTAATTATAACATGATCATTTACACTAGCCAATGTGATTTATTCGTGAGTTGAAAGTCACACGTTTTGTATAGAATACGACTATTGATGAATATTTTATAATAATGTAATAATGGGCCAGATTTTTACCCCGTAACCGTACAGAACAGTTATACGTCACAATACTATTTTTTCACTCATATTTGAATCCTTGATATTGCAGCTTTTTAATATGCTGTAACGTGGCGTCCGTGGGACGGCCAGTTACATAAAAGCATAGGGGCACGGGGACCCGTGTCGCCGACGAAAGCCGCCTAGAGAATGCCTGTGGCGACGAAAGTTCGAGGCAAGAGGAAGCCGGGAAGAGAAACCGGCACCGCCGAGCCCGAACTTCGGGCGGACTCGGAGAAGATCGGCGCCGCCCGGAGACTGGCGGGCTGTGAGCGCCGAAAAGCGAAGAGCGGACCGAGGCGAGCGTAAACGCACCAGTTCGGGTGAACTCGGGATTCCTCGGAAATTCTCGGGCCGGGGGGCTGAAAAGGGGGCCACTTCGTTGTGAACCGCGGAACGGGAATACCGAAAATCGGCGGATAAGAGATCGCGATTTTTCTGGTTTGAGTGTGGTGAAAGTGTGTGGGATGTACAGGACCTGTTGGACAACATGGCTTTTTCCCGGACGGCGATTCGGAGCAGACTGTGGTGTGGACCAAGTCGGATGGAAAGGAATAGAAGCCGGGGAGGAAAATTGCCCGCCACCACCACCCGAGTGACGAGGAAGTGAGGTACGGTTCGCCGGAAGATTCGGTAAGTGCAGTTTTAGGCGACCGCCCCGAAGCCATGCAGCCGGGGATGAAGCGCATCCGCCGGTGCATCTGGGCACGAGGAGTGGGGGGGCTGCGGGCCTCACCACGCGTCCTGGCGGTTGCAGATTTGAACCGTCCACCGTCAACAGAGATGACCTCCGCGACCGCGTTTGGATTAGAATTGTATAGAGCCGCGCTCGTATACATCACCCGACTGTACTCGTTTACCTAGGCAAAATAAAAGGCCGTTGTTGGAATTAAATCCCACCGTGTCAGTTATTACCAAAGAAGCCGGCTGATTCCTGCAGATACTCGCCGCCCTCACGTTCCCCTCTACCATGTTGCAATAGGAGCTAGCGGGAAGGTCCGGTCAAGAAGACTCCCAGAGTGGACGTGCCGCGGATTAGAAATTAAAGGCCCGATGAGTCGGGCTGGTGCAAGGATACACCTGGCGCCCAAGGGATCCGCGGAATGCCACGTTGGGGTCAGAGAGATAGAACGTAGGTCAGGAAATGCGTTACAATGCATATATGTATTTAAATGCTGTTGGGATAAACTTATGAGCGTTCACTTCCCTATAATCTAGCATGTAACATTTCTATAATAACTTCAACATTATTTCAGAAAAGTACGTAAGAACCTGTTCCATTGATCTCGTATGTATAATATTTGTGCAGCTAGCTTTGTGTCCAATGAATTATCTGAAATTTATCTACAACTATCTGTGTCCAATTTCACGGTCCATCCTTACGTAGTCAGATCGCACACGAAACCAATTCGCCACAACAAGATTGGACACAGTTCTAATGTGTCCAATGTTATCGCATGCTAAACGGTCTGTGTCCAAAACTAATGTGTCGTATCGGCATTGTGTCCAATCTTGCTGTGCGGAATGAACACTGTGTCCAATCGTGTTGTGTCCAATGATTTGTGTCCAACTAGGCGTGTGCGCAATCGGGTTGTGTGCCAGTGGGTACCCCCCGTCCATCGTGGACCTCACATGGGCGTCCCCCACTGCCTCGCGATGGGTTACGGGATGGGAGGTGGCCGAGGGGGCGGAAACCCTCTCGGACCACCTCTATATAAGGATTGGGCTCGCGCCGCCCCTGGGGAGGCGTTCCCCGCAACGGGGCGAGGGGCGTTGGAGCCTGGCGCGACTGGATGAGGACCACCTTTGGCGGCCCTCCTGGCCGGGTCGTGGGCGGGCCGCTCGGCGGGGCCGGTAGACGTGGAGGCGGTGGCGGGGGCGCTGGTCCGGGTCGTGGCGGATGCGTGTGGTATCGCCATGTCCCGGGCTGGCGCCGCTCGGCCTCGCGGCGAGGTTTATTGGTGGTCCCGGGAGATCACTGACATGAGGTCGGCGTGCTCCCGGGCCCGCCGGCGTTTCACGCGGTCCCGGCTTAGGGCCGCCAGAGATGAGAGTAGGGAGAGGGTGCTGTATGGAGAGTATAGACAGCGGGTCGTGGCCCTTCAGGCCGCGATCCGCGATGCAAAGGCCCGTGCATGGGGGGCCTGGATTCGCTTAATGCGGATCCCTGGGGGCGCCCGTATAAGATGGTGATGGGTAGACTGCGGGGGCGGGTGCCCCAGGCAACGGAGGCCCTGGAGCCACGGGCACTGGAGGGAATAGTGAACACTCTCTTCCCCTCCCCCCCGGACGAGGATGGGGGCGGGATGGAGGGGCTTGGGGATGTTGGTAACCCGGGCCCAGATGGCGACATCCCGCCGGTTAGTGAAGGGGAGATGAGGAATACGGTTAGGAGGATAAGCGCGCGAAGGGCCCCGGGGCCTGATGGCATCCCGGGGCGGGCGTGGGCCATGGCCAATGGCGTGATGGGCGCCCGGATGAGGCGGCTCATGGGGAGCTGCCTCGCCACGGGCGTCTTCCCGGGGGTGTGGAAGGTCGGCCGGATGGTCCTCCTCCATAAAAACGGTAGGCCAGTGGGGGTTCCTTCCTCATACCGGTCTCTCTGTTTGCTCGACGAGGCGGGCAAACTGTTAGAGAGGGTGGTCGTTGCCCGGCTCGTCAAGCATCTGACGCAGGTGGCACCCGATCTCTCCGCGAGGCAGTTTAGGTTTCGCAGGGGCCGGTCCGCTCTGGATGCGGTCCAGCGGGTCCGAGATCTCTCGTGGGGGGTGGGCTCTCGGGGTGGGGTGGTGGTGATGGTGAGTATTGACATTGTCAATGCTTTTAACACCCTGCCCTGGGGGGCCACCAGGGGGGCGCTCGTTCGACATCGGGTGCCCCCTTACCTGCGGGGGTTGATTGGATCCTACCTGCGGGAGAGGTCTATTGTGTATCGAGATGGGGGGGGGGGGCCGCCCATGAGAGAGGCGTCGGATGAGAGGTCCCGCAGGGGTCGGTGTTAGTGCCGACGCTGTGGGCCCTCGCGTACGACGCGGTTGTGGGAGTGGGCCTGCCCCCCGGCTCGGACCTGGTGTGCTATGCTGATGACACGCTGGTCCTCGCCGGGGAGGGGACATGGGGGAGATCCGGGGGCACGTCCGGCTGGCAGAGATGGGGGTGGCCTGCGTCGTCGCGGTGATCCGGGCCCTGGGAATGCGGGTGGCGCCGCACAAGACGGAGGCGATGTGGGTTTACGACCGCCGTCTGTGCGGCCCACCGCCTCCCGGGGCCTGGATCGGTATAGGAGAGGCCCGGGTTGGGATCGGGGAGTCGATGCGATACCTCGGTCTCATCCTGGACAGCCATTGGGGTTTTGGGGCTCACTTTGAGGGGCTGGGCCCGCGGGTTGAGGGGGCGGCTGGGGCATCGGCCCGGCTGCTCCCCAACATTGGCGGGCTAAGAGAGGAAGTCCGCCGCCTCTATATGGGGGTTGTGTGGTCCATCGTGCTGTATGGAGCGCCCATTTGGGCTGGGAACATTGAGGCTAGCCGCCGAGGGAGCTCCAAGATACTAATTCGGTCGAGCTACCCAGCTCTTCCGTCTTCTCTTCTTTCAGCTATCATTAATTCGGACGAGCTGCCCTGCTCGTATCTTTTCTCTTTCAGGCTTTTTTAACAGTCTTCTCCTCTTTTTTCGCAGATACGACCGAGTGCCCAACGACGAGATCCGTGGACACCCAAACGGAAGCGTGCCGTATCCTGCCGCTGATGGAATACGAGAGAGGTTCCGAGCCGCCCACCGACGGGATACGACAGGATACGTCGTCGTCGTCGGACACCTCGTGGGAGGGAGACGACCAAAACGAACACCAGAACACGTCTGACATCGAGAACGTCCCTCCACCGGCTGCCACCTTACAAGACGACCAACCATCATCGCCCGAATATGAACGTACGCCGGTCACTAAAAGAGGACCGGCGTACACAAGGTCCGAGGATATTGTACGATATATATGTGGGAGGGAGAGTATAATCCAAAGACTCTCCGGGAACGCAGTCTACACGGAACTGAAACACCGCATAAACACCGCACGAACACCGAAGAGCTTGCGATCGAGGGTACGTACCCTCGGCCGCAAGTCTCTTAAAGACATTGCCGGTCTCGCTGTGTCGGAGGCGGCAGCAGCGGCCTTTATAAAGAAGGCCCGCAAATTAGGTTAAGACTATTATTTTAAATCATTTATCTTTATATCTTATTATCTTATTATCTTATTATTTTTATATCATTTATCATCATTTTACTTATCTAATACATTTCTTAATATTTATATATCCTCCTATCTCTTTAATTGAACCTAACCTTCCAGCTGTTGCTCGTAACGTAGGATAAAAGTATTACGGTGCTTAGGTTAGGTCACGGACATGGAGTACGGTGAAAAGGGCGGGGGGACGGGTCCAAAAAAAGGGTGGGCGGCAACGGGGTACACTGGGCCACAGGAATGGTGTCAACGGTAGACGCCGTGCGGTGAGGTAAGAGAGGAGATTTGGGCGGCGCCTGCTCGTCTATCTTGGCCTGTGCGTGCGACGCAGAGAGCACTACGGTGCGAGCGAGACGCCAGAGCGTCGCTCGGTGCGTCCTTGTTGCACAGCACTAGTGTAAGCGAGACGCCAACAAGGCCCCTCATTCGCAATAGGGAGCTTGGTGGGGGACCGCTCGTGTTCGGGGGCACGCTTTCTCCCTCTCTCTCAGACTAACGCTCTATGACGAGGACAGCTAGTACCCCCGAGAAGGATCTATGGGACTTTCGGTAGTGGGAATGAGATAGATTTTTCGATTATCCGTCCTCGTCAAACAGCGTTAGTGAGACAAAGAGAGATATATGCGACGTGGTGGCTAGGAACAAGTGTCCAGCGTCTAACCCATAGCTACCGTGCGCCCTATTCGCGCAGCATGAGTGGGGGCGAGACGGCGATAGGTCGGGGGTGCTAGCGTGCCAACTCTGGGACCTATCGCCGTCTCGCCCCCACTCATGCTGCGCGAATAGGGCGCACGGTAGCTATGGGTTAGACGCTGGACACTTGTTCCTAGCCACCACGTCGCATATATCTCTCTTTGTCTCACTAACGCTGTTTGACGAGGACGGATAGTCGAAAAGTCTATCTCATTCCCACTACCGAAAGTCCCATAGATCCTTCTCGATTCTTGGCGGGGTACTAGCTGTCTCGTCATAGAGCGTTAGTCTGAGAGAGAGGGAGAAAGCGTGCGCCCGAATACGAGCGGTTCCCCACCAAGCTCCCTATTGCGAATGAGGGGCCTTGTTGGCGTCTCGCTTACACTAGTGCTGTGCAACAAGGACGCACCGAGCGACGCTCTGGCGTCTCGCTCGCACCGTAGTGCTCTCTGCGTCGCACGCACAGGCCAAGATAGACGAGCAGGCGCCGCCCAAATCTCCTCTCTTACCTCACCGCACGGTGTCTACCGTTGACACCATTCCTGTGGCCCAGTGTACACGTGCGGACGCAGACAGCGAGGTAAGGTAGGTCAGGTTGCAACCACACCCCTAGTTTAGCGTATAGAGGCGTACCTATAGTAGAAAAGTTTGAGTTTAAAAAAAAAAATTATTGGATTAATTTTAAAATAAAGATTAATTCTAAATACTGTCATTTGGGAGAGCCCGTGACAGAATATTCGAAGATTGAAGCTGTCCGTCGGGAAGAATCTGGGCGACGATTTTCAAGACATTCAAGGGGTTGTGTGCAACGAATGTTCACCAGCGAGAATCCCACACACCTTGCTTGTTGAGAAGGGTTAAACAAGCTGGCGACCGACACGAACCGCCGGTTTTTCATTAATTTGCGGACGGGATTACACGGTCCGGAATCCTTTACGTTCGTAAGAGTGAAAATCGGTTACAAATAAATGGCGACCGTGACAGGACTCACCAGGTAGTCACCGTGTTCCAAGACAGTTCCGGGTTAGTGCGACAGTAAATTGTGGTACATCAAGAAGATTCGGAGGTGAATTTGGGCGCCAAGTGATCTGGAGAGAACAGTTACGCCAAGTGGATAGTGCTGCTTTAAGGAGGGTGCTGTCATTGTTAAAGAAGATATTCCGGTGTTCGGGAATCTTAAAATCCTAAAGGGGATCGTCCGTAGCCAGTGTTGTGCGGAGATCGTGAACTCTTTAAAGAAGATATTCCGTTAGCTGAGTGGTGCGCGGGATTAAAGTTGACAGTCAGGTACGAGTGACGTTCGGATCTGAAATATTAAAGCTGATAGTCTGAGACGAAAGACGTTCGGCTACCGCGTTTTCATCAAGATTTTCCGTGACACAAGTTGTGCGGTAATCATTAAAGAAGATAAGCCGATGTGCTGAGTTATTGAAGTGCATAGTCCCGGTGAGGGGAAGTCTGTTCAAAGTGAAGTTTCTGAGGTTAAAGTAGATAGTCCAGAGAGTATTAAGTGGATTGTGTGCTACGGCAGTGCTAGTGCAGCCAAGGCAAGTCGGATTAAAGGGGATATACCCTTCGACATTTCACGTATAGCGGCTCTCGATGCGCAGTTTTCGAGGGTTTTCGAGCTAAAAGGAGTTCATGTTGCTGATATCCAGTAAGGAGAGGAGAGACAGAGTTGCTTTCGAGAGTTCTGCCAAGACAAAGAGGTCACCAGCCGTTTCACGAGGAAGACGTAGTTCCAGAACCGCAGATAGTCCAGCGATGGAGGGAACGAGCAGGGATCATAACGAGGAGGAGACGTCAACGATGGAGTCGGTGTTGGAGGACAGATTGACCAGCTTAAAGGAGGCCAACAAGGAAGCGTTAGAACAAGCGATGCAGATGCTAAGTAAGTTCATTATGGAACAGAATAAGAGAACGGAAAAGCGATTAGAAGCGTTGATTAAAGCAAGTAATAAGAGCGAAAATGTCGACGAAGACAATGCGAATAGAGATAAGGAAGATAGTAATAAGGAAACGCAGAGCTGTCACACCACTCCTGAGGTAGACTCGAATCTCGCTAAGGTTTTAGAGGCCGTCGCGTCACAGAACGATAGGTCATATCTGAAGAATCTCAAGTTTAACGGTAGTATTATTTCCAATAATCCCAAAGTGTTTATTGAGAAATTCGAGAAATACGCTAAATTAGAAAATAGGGGTAATTCTGCAAAGGTGGTTGCGTTTTTATCCGCGATGAAGGGAAAAGCCGCAGATTGGGCGGAATTCCTAGACGTTGAAGATTTCGACGAATTGAAAGAGAAATTCCTTGAAAGATATTGGAATGCTGAGAAACAAAGAGAGTTGACGGCGTCCATTATGAACGGGAGTTTTTATAGAAAAGTTCACGGCTCTATGGAATCGTATTTTAATAATTGGGTTAGGCACAATTCCAAGTTGGATGCGCCATATTCTGATAAATGGTTAATCAGACAGTTGATATTACATTTTGATCCGACGACGTATAGGAGGATTAGAGACATGAGTACATTGACAGTCAAGTCAGTGGCAGAAAGGTTGAGGGAGATAGATTCGGAACAATCAGGAGAGAGTAATAGCATAGCCAGAGGAAGAAGCGAAAAGGTCAATTACGGGAATTTTGATGGAAATAGATTTAATAAAAACAACGATAGGAACGGTTACCAACAAAATAGGACAGAAGATAAGAAAGGAACGCCGGAAAATTCGGTGAATGAAAGGTTTAGGGGAAGTCAGGCAGGAGGAAGTAAGAAAGAGGTCCTTGATAATCGGGTTCAGAATGAGAAGAAAGAAGTTATTTATAGAAATATAGAATTTAACAAAGGAGTAGAAATAGCAATAGGTCCGGATGAGGATGAGTGGGATAGTGATCCTGAGACTGAAGAGTCGACGGATAACGTGATAATAGGTAAAGAACCGAAGATAATGTTACGGATAGGCAAAGAACAAATAAAGGCATTGGTGGATACTGGCGCGCAGTCCTCAATGATCGCAAAACGAATAATAACGAAATTCGAAAATGAAGGAATGAAATTTCAGAAGATTCCTATTCAGTCCGTAGTAGTAAGAGGAGCATTCGGAGCTAAAGCTAAACCCGTAAAAGAGATGATTGAATTAGATTTCAAATACGAAGATTATGAACTTACCTTTAATTTCCTGGTGGTACCGGAGTGTACGGAAGACATAACTCTGGGGATGGATTTCCTGAAAAGACATAAAGTTGTTATTGATACAGATAGCTTGAAGGTTGTTCTGAAGATAAATTCCAAAACTGACAGAAAGAATGACATATTTGTCAAAAGTAGGGTTGTTAATACTGAGAGGTCGTTAGCCAGGGATGAAGATGATCTAGGTAAAAATAGAATAAACGAATTGCTCGGAAAATATGAGAATTTGTTTACAGATTCTATAGGGAGGATTCAGGGTTATCGTCATACAATCATTATGAGAGATGATACGCCTTTCCAGAAACCGATGTATCCTAGCGCTGAGGTTTATAAGCCCAGGGTAGCAGAAGAAATTAGAAGATGGGAAGAAATGGGTGTTGTAGAGAGAGCACCTACTGAGTTTTTAAATCCGTTGGTAGTGGTAAAGAAACCAAACGGGAAGTTACGAGTTTGTTTGGATGCCAGGGGCATTAACGAAAGGATAGTGGGAGATGAGGCTAGGCCTCCTACCATTGATACAATTTTCGCAATGATAGGCAGCGCTAAATATTTCACTAATATCGATGTGAATAATGCATTTTTGCATGTCGAATTAGATGAAGATTCGAAAAAATACACGGGGTTCCTGTTCGAGGGGCAGACATATGTCTTTAGGAGATTACCGTTCGGTTTAAAAACATCTGGAGCATCCTTCACGCGTGCTATGTCCAAAGTGTTGGGGCCAGATCTTGAACATCGGGTAATTGTTTACCTCGATGATATTCTAATTGCATCTAAATCGTTAGAAGAACATTTAGAACTATTGGATAAGGTGCTCTATGCTATGTATATAGCGGGAGTACATGTTAATAGAAGTAAATCTCATTTTGCGGTTCAGGACATTGAGTACCTTGGCCACAAATTCCACAACGATAGGTCAGAGATTGCTAGGGAGACAGTCGAGAATATCGTGGAGTTTCCAGTTCCTAGAAATCGTAGGGCAGTTCAGTCGTTTCTGGGACTAGTAAACTGGGACACGAGATTTATTCCTAATTTATCCGACGCTATTAAGCCAATGGAGTTGTTATTAAGGAAGGATGTGAAGTTTTCATGGGGTTTCGAACAGCAGCAGTCTTTCGAACTTACGAAGGAGTTATTCAGGAAAGCTGAAGCTATTTATTATATTGATCCACTATTAGAGTTCGTGATGCATACGGACGCTTCCAAAACAGGAACAGGTGCCAGATTGTCTCAGAGAAAGGATACTGGGGAGCTGGTCACAATTGCATACACTAGTAAGGGATTGAATAACACCGAGGCTCGATATACAACCACAGAATTAGAGTGTTTGGCAGTGGTTAGGGCATTGAAAAAGTGGAAGACGATCCTGCTAGGGCAAAAGATCACCGTTCATACGGATCACAAAGCATTGAACTTTTTGTCCAAATGTGCGACGGTCAGCAATAGAATTGCGAGATGGATGTTGCTGATACAAGAGTTCGATATTGAGTGGAGACATATTCCGGGTAAAGAGAACAAAATCGCGGATTTATTGTCTAGATTACAGGAAAAATTGCAAGATAGGCTGGTAGGTGTCAGTTACTCCCTAACGGTTAATGACTCGGAGGATTGGTCCGAAGAGTTGGAATTATTGAAGGAAACACAACGAACAAGCAGTGAGATTCGCGCCGACAGGGAAAGAAATGCCGAATGGTATTGCGAAGTGGATGGTTACGTGTGTTCTAAAAAAGGGGAATCAAAGAAAATCTTTGTGCCTTCTAACTTTGCAAATAGATGGGTCGCCAAGACGCACTCGTTCTTAGCACACTTCGGAACGGACAAGGTCATAGCTTTTCTTAAAAAATATTTCTATATAAAGAATTTAGGAACAAGGGTCAGAGGCGTAGTTTCGTCGTGCGACATATGCCAAAGATCGAAATATTATACGAGGGAGACTGAGGGTCAACCTTATTATAAATTACCGGGACAACCAGGAATCAAGGTATCGTTGGATATTTATGGGCCACTTCCTGTGGCAAAACACGGGTATAAATATATCCTAGTTTTTATGGATCATTTCTCAAAATTAATTAAGTTATATCCTGTAAATGACCAAAAGGTTAATACGATATTAGGAGTGATAAGGGAAAAATACTTACCTCAGATAGGAACACCGAAGATGTTGTTGACAGATCGCGGTGGACAATTCTTGTCTGAAGAATGGAACAGGGAGATAAAAAATATGGGAATGATTCCAGTGAAGACTTCCACCTATAATCCACAGTCAAATCCGGTAGAAAGGGTGATGCGGGAATTAGGTAGGATGATAAGAACGTACACCCACCATAGTCCAACTAAATGGCCGATGATCCTGGAAAGAACGGAGAAAATTATTAATAATACAGTACACGTGTCTACGGGATGCGAACCTTGTGCGTTACACGAAAATATTGAGAGACTAGAAGTACCAAGGGTATTTTTAGAAGTAGAGGATGTTGCTGATTCCAAGGAGGTTTTGGTAGCAAAAGTCAAGGAGAGACTCAAGATTCAAGCGGACAAGAGATACCGCAAGTTTACCAAATATCACAAATCAGTCCAATACCAAATCGGGGATGAAGTGATGTTGAGAGTCCACAAATTATCAAACAAAGAAAAGCTAATCAGTCGTAAGATTTGTTTAGCTTACGAGGGTCCATATACAATTGTAGATATTCCATATCACAATGCGTATACCTTAAAGGATGGTGACAAGGTCTTAGGGAATTTTAATTCCAGGCAGTTGCGTCCTTATTACCGTAATCCGGACATTAATTTAGTTGTCAATCGGATAAAATTAATGGTGAAGGATAGAGAGGATCCTAGTGAAAGGGATGGGAGCGTATCAGATGCGCTTAGCATTCTTTCTGCCGAAACAATTCTGTTAGATGAAGAGGAATTAGACCCGGAGGGTAGTCAAAATTCCAGAGAAATGTGCATGATCATTAAAATAGGGCAAGAGTCCTACGAGGCGCAAATAGATGGAGGTAATGAGATTTCATTGGTTAGCCAGCATTTGTTGGATGAATTACGATTGACTGATGTAAATACTCAAGTTAGAACGAGAAGGATTGTTTCAATGGTTGGAGAAAATACATTGGTTTACGAAACTATAAAAATTAGATTTGATGTCGAGAATCGTCGATTTATCGAGAGGTTTTATGTAGTGGACTCATCTCTAAATTGTATATCATTAGGGTTTAACTTTTTGAGAAGGTATGCCTTAATTATGGAGTACGGAAGCCAAACTTTAAGAAATAGAACGGGTTGACATTGTCCATTGCTCGAACTATAAAATTTCAATAAAATAGATGTAGAACGGGGCGACTATCGTACGTAGTTACGCGCCTGACGTTAGTCGAGTAGTGGGGAGCATTGCGCGAATGGTGGGGGTAGAACGCACGAGTCTAGGAACGCCTACTAACATTTAGTAGGTTTTCAGTCACGCTGCGGATAAGTTCGGAAGCACGTGATGAAATAGAGTCCCGTACGTAATGTTTTGGCATAAGGAATGCATAGAGATACCTCAAGAGGTGTTACTAGAGCGATCTCTTGGTCGTGATAGAAAAATTGATCGCATGAAAATGAAGATTAAAGCATTAAAATTAGAGTGTGAGGACATAGAAAATAGGGAAACTTACACTAATTTATATCTAATAGCACAAGAGGAGGAGTTCAAGAAGAGAGTAGAAAAGAATAATGAGAATAGAGAAATGGTAGAGATCGTTGACAGATTGGAGATACTAGTAGTGCAAGAAGATCAGGAGGAAGAGAGGGTAAATATATTTAGAAGTCATCCTCAAGACAATGATCAGCCTTTAGTAGCCAGAAGATCACGACCTATCATGATAGAGAACAAAAGGATTCAGATCAACCTGCGGGTAGTTCGTCCAGTGTCTGACCGGAAACTCGCAATGAAGCCTGTGGTTGTCCTTCAACGGTTGTCCGACGAGAAAATTGCCTGGTGGATGAATACCTGATTAGTGAAGAGATGCCGCAAACATACAGAGTTTCTAGGTGTTGCTTCTGTCGAAGAATGTAGAGGAGTGGTTGCTGACCACTCGTAAAACGTTGCCGCAAATACTTCTATCGGAAGTTGATACGGGAGGATCAGACGGTTCGTCCCATGAATGCGTTCAAGAGGGCCCAGCGAAACTCTCGATATAAGGAGAATCGGGAGAGGAGGGTTCATCAAGATGAAGACACGTCATCCAGTGAGGAATAGACTGGAGTGAGGTGTGCGACAGCATGTGTATGCCTTGGAAACCAGATAGCAGCCGAAGGGTTGGGTTTCTTGTGATATTATAGTTGGCTTTAATCTTGGCATTTTGTGATTTATATAGCTTATAAGAAACAGAAAAGTCCTGTGTTCTTAGGGAATAAGCGTATTGTTTGTATTAAGGTTTTATATATTCAATATGTAAACTCTATTACGTGTAGTTTATTAGCCTGCGGAAAACTCACCGTGGTTTAAAAAATAAATCGCGTTCTTTCAGTTGCTCTTAGTTTTTAAAAGGGGAAGAATGCAACCGCACCCCTAGTTTAGCCTATAGAGGCGTACCTATGGTAGAAAAGTTTGAGTTTTAATATAAAAAAAAAAAAAAAAAAAATTTTTGGATTAATTTTAAAATAAAGATTAATTCTAAATACTGTCATTTGGGAGAGCCCGTGACAGAATATTCGAAGAATGAAGCTGTCCGTCGGGAAGAATCCGGGCGACGATTTTCAAGACATTCAAGGGGTTGTGTGCAACGAATGTTCACCAGCAAGAATCCCACACACCTTGCTTGTTGAGAAGGGTTAAACAAGCTGGCGACCGACACGAACCGCCGGTTTTTCATTAATTTGCGGACGGGATTACACGGTCCGGAATCTTTTACGTTCGTAAGACTGAAAATCGGTTACAAGGTAAGGGTTAGGTTAGGTTAATTTAACCCGTTAAGGGCCAAAATGGCATAAACGATGCGACGGTCTTTGACGCCGTTTAACTCATGCTATGATCGAGTAAAAAAATTGAGAGAGACATATTTTTGAAGTTCGAGACCTGCTCTTTCGAATGGTGACCGCGGAATCGATCTAAATTATTTTTTTCTATGTAAAAATTCAGTTTAAAAAATAAAAACACGATTTTTTCGACCTTTTTTTTTCTTCAAATCGAGTTTTAGAAGGTTTCCCGGTCTGTTAACAAGCTGGAACCCGATCAAATGGTGGAGTAAATGTCTGAACTTTAAAAATATGTCGGGAGGAAGTTAATTTTTCACTTTGGTGTTTACAAAATGGCGGCTGATTCACAGAATTTTTATCAATGCATTGTGACGTATACCGTTCATCGGCGTCGCCTACAAATAATCCGTGGCTGCTCCCAACGTGCTGTTATCAAAGAAAAGATCCGAAGACCTAATTGTTGGGCGCCAGGTGCGGCTTTCCCGCACCACCATCCCTTACCACGGCCGTTTTCAGGTCTCCCGGCGGCTCAGCCTCAGCGTACTGAAAATGGTAGAGGGGAACATGGGGGCGACGAGAGAGAATTTTGGAGTCAACGGATAGGCGCGCAAAATAATAAAACAGCGAGTAGAATACCGTTCCGTTTATTACCATTAAATAAACGGCGGATTGTACAATACAAATCCCGTCGCGTACAGTGTGTCCTCCAACGGCGGCTCACGACTATTCCGAGTCGTGACTTCTAGCCTGCCCAAGACCTGTCCCTACCTCGGTGTGCCTACCGAATTCGCGAATCCCCTCGCGATCCTACCAGGTCTCGTTGGAGACGAGCCTTCCCTTCCTCGGGAGTGTGCCCTCCGACGTCGGTAGCCACCTGAGGCCTCCGTGTGTCCGCACCACTCCCGCTCGGCTATCTTCTCGCACAAGCTATTCTCTAAATAAGACCGCTCTCGCGGTACTTACCGAGAACTGGCTGTCCCATCAGTCCCGTACCAAATCCAAATCGTGGTGGCCGTGTCCCTTCCGCCTATCCCCGTGGTGCCGCCTCCCGGCTCCACGAAGGTGTCTATCAAGCACGCGGAATTTCACCCACTCGGCCACGCACTGGCACTAGACCACACAAAAAAACCCGGGAGCCATGGCTTTCTGCGAGAGACCCCGATAATCGCAATCCGCGATTATCCGATAGCTCCGCTATCGCCCGAGCACGGAAGAAGGACTCCTTTTTCGCGGTCCGCCGGACACGCGTGTCCTTACGCACGGACTCCCCGCGACACACTCTCTATCCTACATACCGCTCTTCGCGGTAGGTCAAAAATCAAAACAAACTCCTCTCCGGCGCCCTCCCCGCGGACCCGCAAACCGTAGCCGATCAAGGTTCCCGGGGTACCGGCAGTGCGTCCTGGCGGTTGGGCACCCCTTGCGTGCGGGCTCTCAACCCAAAAGGGCCCTGTGCCTCCGCCGCCAGTCCACTACTTTCCCCCGTTCCCTCCTCCCGAACCACGGACCTACGAACTCCTTGGAGATGGAGGCCGGAGGCACTGCCGTGCTGTCGGCAGCGCGCGGAGGTGCGGGGCTCTTGTAATGTGTCGTCCTGACGCCACGTTACTTTTTCATTTTGCAAAAATTTTGCAATTTGCAAAATCAAAAAGTTGCTCAAAAGGTTTCGAAAAAATTTTGACGTATTCTTTGAGTGATTCTAAGAACTTTTTATTCTTAGCAATTTCCTCGGTTCACTCATATTTTCCGCTAAAAAAAATTGTGAATGCATTGATAAAAATTCTGTGAATCAGCCGCTATTTTGTAAACACCAAAGTGAAAAATTAACTTCCTCCCGACATATTTTTAAAGCTCAGACATTTACTCCACCATTTGAACGGGTTCCAGCTTGTTAACAGACCGGGAAACCGTCTAAAACTCGATTTGAAGAAAAAAAAAGGTCGAAAAAATCGTGTTTTTATTTTTTAAACTGAATTTTTACATAGAAAAAAATAATTTAGATCGATTCCGCGGTCATCATTCGAAAGAGCAGGTCTCGAACTTCAAAAATATGTCTCTCAATTTTTTTACTCGATCATAGCATGAGTTAAACGGCGTCAAAGACCGTCGCATCGTTTATGCCATTTTGGCCCTTAACGGGTTAAGCTCTTTAGTTTTTTTTAGATTCTTTAGGTTCTTTCATTTATTTTACTTTTTTAGGGAGGGTGATTTTATCCTTAATGGTGGAACGAGCTTGCGAGCAGAGCAAAAGAACCCGCATTCATTAGGTTCTTTACGGCCGTATATCTCGTAAACTAAGGCGAAGTTGACTTTTTTTTATTCTTGAAAATCACTTTTTTGTGGTCCATAGATGAAAATCCACTAGTCAAATTGTGGGGCCACGGAAATCGTACTCTTGCCTACATATACATTGAGACGAATTACTGAATATTTTGTATTTGAAAAAACGTAATAATGCTATCTAGTATTTTTTATGTTTTCGTTACTCGTGGTTTATCGTCCTTTTGTTTTTCCGATAAATATTCTTTTAGTCCGGAGGAGCCGCTTTGCTGATACACTTCTTCCATGTCAGAATACGTGAGTCCAGCGCGTGCAATTTTTTTATCATACCGTCAGAAATCGTCTCATTCAAAGGCTCTAAAGTGAATGTAATTGTCGCTGTCTTTTGCGTTTGTCTGTCTTCGTTCAGTGCCTCGGCATAAGATCTACTGTACTGACATAAGTCTGTTGGAGAAATGAATTTAGAGACAAGTTCTTCCAGAATGTCTACATCATATGAGGCTTCGTGAGATTTTTCAGGTGAGTTTTTCTGAAGTAAATCCAGCGCTGACGTTGATAGCTGAAATTTCCCTTTTCGATTCGGAATCTGTTTTTTTAGTAGAGATAGAGAGCCTGAAAATCCAGCGATAATAGGTTTGAAATCATGCGTCATTAACGTTCGTTTTATTCCTTGAAGCAGAAGTATCGTATCGAAACGTGCATTGTGAACAGCGAGCAAAAACGGTTTCGGTGAATAATCGAGGAATTCGAGAAATCTTTGGAGAGCATCTTTTAGCGGAATCGACGGAACTCTTGTGCCATGGAAAAACAATTCTCCATTCTTAAGTCCGTATTCACAACTCGCTCTTAAAGTCACTAACAGAGTCGCTTGTAGTTAAAACTCACTAAGAAAAAATTTAAAAGCGCACTATTAGCACTAAAAGCGAGTTCTGAATACGGGCTTTATTCTCCAATCCAGTAACGAGTGAAGCGCTAGGAGCAATCGATTTTGAAGGATTTATATACACGGAAAATGTACGATCATCGTTCTTTGCGGCAATTTGTAGAATGTCCGCACATTTGCCAAAACCCGACGATTCCAGATCGAAGTAAACGATTTTACAGGAATCTTCAGTGATTGCAGTCTCATTCTCTATTTTATTATTCATCTCAACATCATTGCCGCGTTCTAAGTCCATCTCGATGCCGCAGTTTGGCTGGTATTGAACTCCTTCCCTAAGCTCTATATTTTTTCTCAAATCTTCTCACAATCTTCTCAGTATATTTCGTCGACTTTTCGTACTCGGCAATTTCGCAGCTGTCACTCGCCGTATTTTCATTTCATCTTGTCGTTTTGTAAACGATTTGGTATATTTACTGAGTGACATACCTAATTTGTTCGCGACATGAGGCAAATAACGATCTCCATCATTTTATGTGCAGATAGAACTCGCCCATCAATAATCGGCAGACTCGCTCTGACTATAGCAGCGATTCTTTGGAGTTTTATGTGCCATAATATTATTCAAGCTTTCCTTTCTTTGATTAGAAGCGGTTACCGAGAATTTCGCTGAATTATTTGCGTATTTTTTAAAAAGGTCAGTTAACGCTTGATGCAGTTCTGGATTTTTTTAATAGGATTTGCAGAGAACTAGAATTATTTTCGGAGCCTCGATAACACCATCGGCCACAGTTTTCGTGTTGGGCGAAGACATGATCCGGTATTGCACGTAACGTCGCTGATAGGTCTGCATTTTTGCCTTTATTCTGCGCTACCGCGAAGGCGAAACATTTCTGAAGGTGTGGAATAACATCACGGTTGCTCATCTCATTATATTTTTTGAGGTCGTACAACGCGCCTGTAAAATGTTTACGGAGGTGATTTTTGTCAGCTAACTTAAATATTCTTTCGGAGCTCCCACGCCGAACTGCTGCGATTGTTGAGCTGTCCTCATCGCCGATCAAACCCCGGACATTGAAACCTGTCTCCTTCAGGATTGCGCTTTCATGCACAAGCTCGGCACCTACATCAGACTCCACAGCTTTTGCACTTCCTCGGAAATTTTGTCGGCAGTCGTGATCGTTTTTTTCATGGCCTCTTTCGCATAGTTTGCACTTTCGATTTCGAGTTTGAAAATCCAAAACTTTCCCCGTGAAAAATCCTATAATCGCACCGTAACTGTTTAGGCTGTCGTAGCTTCTGCCATTTCCGCGTTTACTCCAGCCCATGTCATAAAATACTATTATATTAACAATATTGCCTAGCGCCTTATTAAAAAGTTGTACATCGATATGACCTCCCACATCGATATTTCCGTTGAAAGGATTGGAAGGATTGAATTGTGAAGGAGAATCATTGGAACGTGACGGCATGGAAGTGCCGCATTCAATATATTCGTTTTCAACAGAAGTTGCAAAAGTTTCGAAGTTGGCATAAATCTCCCGAGTTATATCTTGTGGCCTAGTAAAAAATATATTTATTTTTTACATAATTGATTGGAAATTTTATACAAAAATGATTTTATACGTATAGTATATGTTCACAGTAAGAGTCTCAATTTGTATTTTCTTTTTGCAATACGGGGGCTAATTCGAATATTATTCTAATGAAATTGCAATATATATGAACATATAAAATGCTGCAACAATATACAATTCATTTCCTAGTTCTTGATAGGAAAACAACAAGACCTAAAAATGAAAGAATTATAATTTTCTGTTTATCTGTTGTCGATACAAATATTTTATCATTTTCCATAGCTATATGATTTTTGAATTTTCATAAAAATGTTGAGTGTAGAATCTCAGTTTCATTCAGTCTTGCACCTCATTTTACATTCATATATAAGCCTCGTAATCTCACATTGAATAATTCAGATGATTCGCTCCTTATTCAGGGAAATTGGATATATAAAAAAATCGAAATCTTACAGTTCTTCACACAATATCTCGATGCTCGTTAAAACTAGTTGTCCTTCTTCTTCTGCAGCTCGTTTGCAGCTTTCTCTAGCGGCTACTTCAACAGCAGACCCAACTTCCCGCTCGTATCTTTTAACTAAGTCTCCGGATACAGTTGGTATATTAAGACATTTCTCCCGAACAATGTTTTTCAGCGAAAGAACTTGGGTGCATTGGCAGCATATTAAATTTTCGACAAGCTCCGATACCTTGACAATACGCCGTCCAACACACAAGTGATTTGTTTCAGGTTCTTCAATTTGAGCTTCTATTTCCCCGAGGACTGCAGCTTTGTACCGATTTCAATCTCTTTACCATGACACTTTTTTTTAGAAATTTTCCTTTAAATCTCACACGATTCATTTTGGTGCATTATTTTTGTATTAAGATGTCCATAACCTTACTTTACAAGACTTTACTTTTTCCCAGTCGCGCGTAAGCAAAGACCAGACAAAACATAGACCGCGCGTAAACAACAGAATGACCAACTTTATGAACCAACTCAATGAAAAGTACAACGTTGCCACGATCGCTCAGTTAGTCGAGAATATGTTTGGGATACGTACAATAGCATAGCACATCGATTGGATAGGTCGGCAGCAGTTACAGCCTTAACCGAAAGTTTTCGAGGCATAGATGGAGTCTTTCATGGACTTCAACGCACATATTTAGAATAATATTTTGTTCAGATTACCGCAAGATAACTTAAAAGCCTTAAGAGCACCTTAAGAGCACAAGTAACGAGCGTCCGCTTACATACTTGAAGAAAATGTCGAGTTATTTAAGGGCAACTCCAAAAACACGAGAGTCCATCCGGGCACAAACTGGAAAGAGAAAATAGAAACGAACTAGCGTCAAACAGGAAAAAGACTGCGAATATAACGGCAACCACGTCTCCAACGACACCTCCACAGAACGCGTATCCTCCATCAAGACAACCCCACCAACAATCAACTCCAAATAACCGTCCTCGACCGAATCATCAACAAGGAAGGAAGGAACAATTACAACCGAGCAGGCTATCACCAAGTGAATGCCATCCAGACGGAAGAAACGCAGGGGAACCAGCGATCTCCGCAACGGACTGCACCCTATGAAACGGATCCAGGGGAGGAATCCACCGGAGAGAGAGCCGTTACCCGAAACCAACAGCCTCGGAAAACTGGAAAATGTTATGGTCACTAAGGTGCCCCGCACTAGCCATGGACGCCGAGGCGCGTCCACAACGTCAGACATTGTCATACACTTCCAATAGTGGGCATGTACGTCACTAATGAGACAACCTAAAAGTCGGTACGAATTAGGAAACAAATACTAGCCAAGAAGAATATAGTAGGAGAAGGGTTAGACACCATATTCACGGTAATCCCGAAATTAATAAGACCCTGCATAATCGGAATCGAATCCTTACGGACACACCAAGGGAAAATCGACCTCCAAGAAAACAAAATCTACCTGAGTAACAAAGAGGAATAATTTTCTATCTCCTTTGCTCAGCTGATGGAACAACCCAGCACAAAGGATTTAATACCAAAATGCAACCCCATAAATAAGGAAGAAATAGAAAGAGAAGATTATCATTATTCAAGAAGACGAGGAGAAACTTGCCGGCTGCACTAAAATAAGCCCGTTTCAATTAGACTACTTTAAGAAGACAATATGGAAATATGGATGGTGTTTTTAACAAGCGACCAGGCAGAATGATCATCTATGAACACAAACTGAAATGTGTCAGATGAAAAACTGCTATCGACTATCTTGCCTCGATTGATTTGAGATGTCGTATTTAACGAATTGTAATCCGATATTTACTAGCGAGAAGCGCTAGTCCTCTATCGGATTATCCTGATACTACTTTTCCGTGGTTTGACTTTCGGGAGACGTTGTTCATCTATCGGCTAGTGTTGACACTAGCCGCGCGTCCTTGTTGTCTATTTGTAACGAGTGCGCTCTCAGTACAGGAGTACTGAGAGGTTGATCGTTTTGTCACGTTACACTGGATAAAACTGACTGACTCACTGCTGGAGGCGCGCCCTTATATACTGAGTCGAAAAATCGAGAGATTTCCAGAAAGATTGAAACTTCCAGGTGGTAAATCAAGGAAATTAGAGAAGATGTAAACCAGAGTTGCTTCTGCTGCAATTAGCCTTGATTAGGGGAGTCAGTAATTGTTTGTTAAGAAGCAGATAAGAATTTTTTCAATAATTTTCCTGGTTGGAAAAAATCTCAAAGAATCGGGAACATTCGGGGATTTGCCGGTAATGCTCAATGGCGCCCTCTATTGGTTGGAACTGTCACTAGAAGTGTCATGGCTGCGCCCATGTCGTTGACAGCTGGACTATTTTCATGTGTGGTGTTATTTTGTTTTTAAAGGCCCGTACTCATACCTCTCTTTTAGCGTTAAAGACGTCTTTTATCGACTGCTATCTGCTGTCTTTTAACGACTAATAGACGTCTCTTAACGCTAAAAGAGAGGTATGAGTACGGGCCATAATATATAAATTTAACTAATATACAGGGTCCGCCAGAACTACCTGACCCGGTGGGTATGGCGGTGATCGGGAGGCTTCACTGATCACGAATATGACCTTCTTTTTGTCCGGACGGTTATAGTTTTTAAATGGGAGCAGGACAAAGTTGCCCAATCAGAGGGAGGCGTCAAGAGAAACGTAGGCGCGTGGGAACTCTGAGTTTTCTTCCCTCGCTTTTGTTTTTCGGTGGCTACGGGCAGGATGACGTCAGAGAGACATGCTTATGGGATGTCACTCGCTGAGAACAGAGGTTCTCAGTTGAAAACTCAAGCAATTAATGAAAACTGCAATGTCCTATGATAATGCCACATGACTTACACAGATATCTCTCTGACGTCTTACGTATATTATCTTGATTTTGCTTTTCTTTTATTGATCTCCAGCGATTCGTGCTACATCCCGTTGACGACTTTTCATATGAATAAAGCATATTCCCTAAGAATTTATTATTCCCTGTACGATATGCAATTTTATTGCAAATATCTTTAGTCTTGCAATAATAACATTAATTGTAAAATCAAGCTAGAGAAGCATGGAAGGTATTTAATACTGACATAGTATGGGCTCTGAGAGAGAAAATAATAGATACGTGTAACGCTTTTATCGGCCACGCCAAGTTGCGTAATACTTGTAGGTGACAGATTTTGGATTTGCCTACTACAAAAGATCTGTATTATATCGTACAGGGAATAATAAATTCTTAGGGAATATGCTTTATGCATATAAAAAGTCGTCAACGGGATGTAGCACGAATCGCTGGAGATCAATAAAAGAAAAGCAAAATCAAGATAATATACGTAAGACGTCACAGAGATATCTGTGTAAGTCATGTGGCATTATCATAGGACATTGCAGTTTTCATTAATTGCTTGAGTTTTCAACTGAGAACCTCCGTTCTCAACGAGTGACATCCCATAAGCATGTCTGTCTGACGTCATCCTGCCCGTAGCCACCGAAAAACAAAAGCGAGGGAAGAAAACTCAGAGTTCGCAGGCGCCTACGTTTCTCTTGACGCCCCCCTTTGATTGGTCAACTTTGACCTGCTCCCATTTAAAAACTATGACCTTCCGGACAAAAAGAAGGTCATATTCGTGATCAGTGAAGCCTCCCGAACACCGCCATACCCACCGGGTCAGGTAGTTCTGGCGGACCCTGTATAACCTGTATTCAGAGTCAGTTCTTAAGATTAATCTTCATGAAGACCGCCTCAAGGCGAGTCTCAAGATGACTATGTAGATTCACAGTCAACAAATAAGGCGATCCTAAGGGGAAGTCTCAAGCACAACCTTCATCAAACCACCTTATTTTTGCGTAATTCAGAGACGCATCTCATTGGAAATAAGCAAAGTCTTAAGAATGCCTAAATGCAGAGTCAGTTAAGGCGGTCTTATTTGACATTAATCGTAGCAAACGAGGTGGCCTTTGTCAAGTCGTGTTTGGAGCTGTCTTGAGATGATCTTTGATGGCAAGTGTCGAAAGTTTTGTTTATCGATTGTAATGGATTACGAGGAGCCACGAAATATTAATATTCAGAATATTATTGACGATTATACTGACGATGAAAGTAATGAAGTGGTGGTGTGTAGTCCTAGAAGATACATTCGAGATGCACAGAATCCTTTTGAATTTTACGAATCTATTACGCATGGTATTTTGCCGAAAATACATGAAGGACTTACCAGAGTTAATAGACGTGGGCTGCCAATTGAACCAATAATACAGTAACTAATGTGTCTACGATTTTATGCTACAGCGAGTTTTCAGGTTAGAGCGTGGTATGGGTATAAGTTTAAAATGTAATTGTACACAGAACATTAATTATAATGGTAATATTTTTACAGCTTGCTCTTGGAGATATCATGTCAGTATCACAATCAACAGTGTCTAGAATAGTTTTTCGTGTCTCTGTACTTCTTGCTGGTCTTATTAATGAAGTGATTAAAATGCCAAAGTCTCCAGAGATGCAACTTGAAAACAGAAGGTTGTTTAGAGAATTCGGTTATGGTACTGGTGCTATTGGTCTTCCAAGTATAGATGGAGCTATAGATTGCACACATATTCGTTTGGTGTTTTAAGGAATTCCAGAAATATTCAGGAATCGTAAGGGGTATTTCTCTTTAAACGTACAGGTATGTAGCATTGCGTTGACTTCATTAAATTATTTGTCATTACTGAAAATCATTTTAATTATGAATTACAATTTCTTCAACTCAATTATATAATACTGGTATGTGTAACATTAAACTGTATGTTTAGACAATTGTTGGACCACGAACAAAATTCCTTGATATTGTACCAGAGTGGCCTAGGAGTCAGCACGATAGTAGGATCTTTCAAAACTCGCGAATCTACATGCGCTACATAAAACGAGAATTTACTGGTTCGCTGGTTGGTGACGCTGGTTATCCGTGTTTACCAACACTTTTAACGCCTATTGGAAATCCTACAACTGAAGAACAGGAGAGGTAAAATATGTAACTCATTTAACTAATAACGATTGTTGAAAGTGTTTTAAATTCTAACTATTTAGGTATAACGTTGTTCATGGAAAGACTAGATGTATTGTCGATAGGACTTATGGCATCTGGAAACGCCGATTTCCTTGTCTATCAAGAGGTCTCACGACGAAACTGATTTGCTCAACTACGATTGTTGTCGCCTGTGCGGTTTTACATAACCTTTCACTAATTTTTAATGACGTTCTTCCAGAAGATGACGAGGAATACGATGAAGATCAACACAATGAAATTCCTGTTGCTCCTCAACATTGGCAACCAGGAGAAGGATTTGCTGTACAAGACACACTCATCGAGCGCTTATTTGAACCGTGACTTTTATTATTGTTTTTTAAATAAAGTACATACAAATACAGAACAAAAACATAATTTTATATAAAATTTATATTTATTTAAACGTAACATCTCAAATCTAGTTCTTTTTATTCCCTATTAGCTTTATGTAGTAGTAATTCAGCTTTGGCTAGAGCTGTACGTAGTTCTATATCATATATCTTTTGTACATGAACTTCTTTGATCATAGCCATTGTTTCTTCGTGTTTCTTTTTAATATTAGCTAGCTCTTCTTCTTGAATCATAATTCTTTTTATACGTTCTACTTTTAATTGTGCTTCCTCGTCGCTATGTGCTACAGATATTTTTAGTGGATTCACTTTTCGTTTTGTGCCAGTTCGGACATCAGTTTTGTCACCTGTTAACATAATTATAAAATTGTAAACGTATCTCTAATGAAGGAAAACGGACATATGGATCACACGATATAAGAATACCTTGCTTCGAGTTTCGTACAGCATTTGATGTAGCCTCAGAACAATCAGTTACACGCTGTTCAACTTCATGGTCACTGGCAGATTTTAGACTAGAATCTATGAAACAGAAAGTACATGTATTTACGAAACAAGAAGGGCATAAAAGTAGAAAAAATTTGACATACTTTCCAATGGAGTAACAACATCTTGGGGGTCTGTAGTAATATTATCGATTGTGTTCAAAAATACAGTTATACTTCCATCTGGTCAGTATTCTAATATTTCGTTATTTCGTGCTAGAACACATTGATACAATATCATTTATTAATTGCAATCAACTACTTTGAATAACAAACAGCTTACCATTGATATCACTTTCTTTTAAATTAGACAAATAAATTGTTGGGGCACATTTCATTAAATTCGGAGCTATAGCGGCAACATAAGGGTCAATTGCTAATGTTAGAATCTCAGGACCTCCTCCAGTGGCCATTCGACTTTGTCTTTCCTTTGTTAAAGCTTCTCTTTGGGATTGTTATATATTTGTCCACAGTTTTTTTAACTGGTGGATTGTTCTCTAAGAAAATCAACAGTTATCTTCAAAAATCTATTAACACAATTACTTTCACAATGCATTTTTAACGTTCCACCCTTATACTCCGCTATCCTCTATCATTTTTCCTTCCTAATCATCCATTCTCGATGATGGATACGTCAAGAGTCCCACGTAAGAATGCATAGCGCACTGTGGATGTGCATAACAGTATTTGAGAGAACTCCTCAAATCAAGAGACTCGGTCGAGTCTCGCGCCAAGTACAGGCAACCGGCTGTACAGGGCACAGCTCGCCGAGACTCTTTACTTGAGTCAACTCTTATACCTGTGTTTGGAACGAAATATCTTATTAACCGCTATACATGAGAAAAAGTTATTGATACATTCACTATAGGAATTGAGGGTCCTGAATTGATTGCCCCCACGTTCAATAAGATTAGTATACGAGATCAGGGCGTATTGAGATGGCGAGCGAGATGATATTATTTCAGTTCCGTCGTCGTCGTCATCGTCGTCGTCGTCATCGTCGTCGTCGTCGTCGTCGTCGTCGTCTTCGCACGTCCATCGCATTTTTTACACGACAGATGGCGCTGACTGCTGTGCCTTCTTTACCTATTTGTACTCTGTATGGTGTTAGTAATTTACGAATACACAACACAATCAAATACACTTTATACGTGAAGCTACCGTTCATACCGAATTTCCAGTTAGTATAAGGCTGCTTTCACAACAGTATAGAATTATTCAGTTTTTAATAGCATTCATGTGCTGCGCGCGTATATGGGTCTATGTATATGTGTACTTCGGCATAGTTCCTCGTATTTTAGGTGACAGTTTGTCCAACTGTTCTGCTTCGTAGTTTTCTGTATCTAGATGGCGGACGTGGAAGTCCAGGGTGTCCAGGTATTCCGCTTCGTAGTTTTCTCTATCTAGGTGTCGGACGTATAAGTCCAAGGTGTCCAGGTATTCCGCTTCGTAGTTTTCTGTATCTAGGTGTCGGACGTATAAGTCCACGGTGTCCAGGCATTCCGCTCCGTAGTTTCCTGTGTCCAGGTGTCGGATGTGGAAGTCCAGGGTGTCCAGGTATTCCGCTTCGTAGTTTTCTGTATCTAGGTGTCGGATGTGGAAGTCCAGGGTGTCCAGGTGTTTTGCTCCGTAGTTTTCTGTATCTAGGTGTCGGATGTGGAAGTTCAGGGTGTCCAGGTGTTTTGCTCCGTAGTTTTCTGTATCTAGGTGTCGGATGTGGAATTTCAGGGTGTCCAGGTGTTCCGCTCCGTAGTTTTCTGTATCTAGGTGTCGGATGTGGAAGTTCAGGGGTTCAGGTATTCCGCTTCGTAGTTTTCTGTATCTAGGTATCGGATGTGGTAGTTCAGGGTGTGCAGGTATTCCGCTTCGTAGTTTTCTGTATCTAGGTGTCGGATGTGGAAGTCCAGGGTGTCCAGGTATTCCGCTTCGTAGTTTTCTGTATCTAGGTGTCGGATGTGGAAGTTCAGGGTGTTAAGGTGTTCCGCTCCGTAGTTTTCTGTATCTAGGTGTCGGATGTGGAAGTTCAGGGTGTCCAGGTGCTCCGCTCCGTAGTTTTCTTTATCTAGGTGTCGGATGCGGAAGTTCAGGGTGTCCAGGTGTTCCGCTCCGTAGTTTCTTGTATCTGGTGTCGGACGTAGAAGTCCAGAAAAGTGTGCAACAAGCTTTGGTGCTTTGCTCAAACTATAGTATCCTCTTTGATGTTCGCACGGCCTGAGGTACAAGGCCTGAAATAATCCAGCACACTCTCCTCTCTTACGTTTACCACACGTCTTCAACAAGCTGGACACCATTAACGACGCTTATATGCATTGAAGATTACATTTTCTTTAAAAATTTGTATATGTCTTTATGCATTTCTAGAAAAAGGTACTTACAAATTAAATTTATATGCCATTAAACATTTTCCACACCGCAATATATTTTTCTGATTAGCAACATCATAATGCATTTACATTTTATATCTGTAACAATATAGATTTCAATGCTTAAAACTTCTATGCCCAGTTGAACAACAAAAACTTGTGATATCCCCCAAAAAACACTTACGTGTAAAAAACTACGCCAAGTACAGGAGTGCTGTGTATTCCTCTAATAAAAAGTATTGATATCAGATTATTGAGGCCAAGTACATAAGTCACTACATGTTTGCCTATTATATGATCTAGCACTGGCCCATCATTTTAATTGTATTTTCAAAATTTCCTATAACGTTTTCACTACTCTTTAACATTACTACTGTTTCTCGTTGTTTATTATGAATTAATGGTTATTTAATAATTAATAAAACTTTAGCTGATTCCTTATCGAGTACTACTTGGCGGGTCCGTGTCAGAAATTCCAAAGTACTTACTTTGAACGTACTAATAGTATCCTAAAATTATATGTTTGTTATTAAGATTTTACCCTGATTATTATTAACGAGTTATCGTTAATAAGCTCTATATAGAAAGTTGACATTGGTTTTGAGTTTAATGACTGGCATTATGAATGCAAATTTATATCAAGAATTGCACGGACCCGCCAAGTAGTACTCGATAAGGAATCAGCTAAAGTTTTATTAATTATTAAATAACCATTAATTCATAATCAACAACGAGAAACAGTAGTAATGTAAAAGAGTAGTGAAAACGTTATAGCAAAGTTTGAAAATACAATTAAAATGATGGGCCAGTGCTAGATCATATAATAGGCAAACATGTAGTGACTTATGTACTTGGCCTCAATAATCTGATATCAATACTTTTTATTAGAGGAATACACAGCACTCCTGTACTTGGCGTAGTTTTTTACACGTAAGTGTTTTTTGGGGGATCCTAGAATTCTTCAATAATCCTATCAACCTCTCACAGCGACGCCGATAAAGGAAAGGGAAGATAGGACCTTTAAGTCTCTAATATTGCGTAATTCCCTTGAAACTAGTCACAGCGACAGTCATGAGGAAATAATATTAGAAATTATTACCTTTAATATTCTTAGAATCCGAAATACAGTCGACCGACTGAAATCAAAACAAACAAGTGCCAAGACGCTATAAGCCGGCACGCGCCGAACACAATAGAAATATCAGTAAGCCACTACTTGAAGAAACCACTAATCCAATTAGTCAAATCAAATAATTGAATCATATAATAAATCAAAATATGGAATCCAAAAAGATTCCATACTAGATCCCCACTAGATTTAACGTATGCCTATCGAGGATATAAGCAGCGGCTTCCTCGATAGGAGACTCACTCGTGTTTGTCTAGACGAATCAACCAGACCCTTGTACACCACAAGACGACAAGAAACAAGTAAAGATTTGGAGAGTACAAATGATCAAAAAGCTAGGAGAAAACCCATCCTCTGTTCCAGAGCGAACCAGTGAACAGTATTGTACTGCAAACTGTGGGAACTCATCCTCGGCAGTTCCTGGTCTTGGAAAGCATTGTGTCTCCACCCTGTATCAGGAAATCTGCCATCCTTGTAGATATTCTGCATCGAAAGCATTGTGCTGGAGCTGTCAGAAATCGACCACTGCATAACAACCACACTCCTTAAAAAGCTCAGCTCCCAATATCATTGTGATTAGTAGCTGTCTGAGCATCCTATAGCTCTTACCAGGCCTAAGGAATCATTGTGATACCCCCTAGTGTCAGGAAGAGCATCCCAATTCCCTCTGCATTCTCCTGCAGTGAAGTTATTGTAATAGAACTGTCAGGACTGCAGATCGACCATAAAAATAACCTATCCTTAAGATAAAGGATTCAGCAAACGGGGCTCATTGTGATCTCCTGTGGGTACTGAATCATTATCATCCTCATCAACAGCTGGCCCACGGTCATCGGACGCATTGTGCAATCTGCTGTATTGTGAAGCGTGAGTGAAGCGGCCGGCAGTGGCGACTGGTGGCGAGCAAGTCAAGCCGACGCGTAGAGAGAGTAGCCTATTCCCCTCGCTCGGGACGGCATTTCTGTCCCGAGTTCAGGCGTCTCGCATAAGAGTGTCTCACAGAATTTCAACATGAGCTCGCATAAGCCCCTCTCATTCGCAGTTAGTGGAGTCCCAGAGATAGCCTGCACTGCGTATAAGAGCGTCTCACTTCAGTCTAGCGCGAGTCGCCCATAAGACTCTTTCACTCGCTGCCAACGATTGCTCAGCGCGTGCAGGTGGTGATGCAAATGAGACACTCTTATACGCGTTAGGCCACCGCTGGCAGCGAGTGAGAGAGTCTTATGAGCGACTAGCGCTAGACTCAAGTTAGACACTCTTATACGCAGTGCAGACTATCTCTGGAAAGACTCCACTAACTGATAGGTGCTTATGCGGACTCGTGTTGAAATTGTGTGAGACACTCTTATGTGGGACGCTTGAACTCGGGACAGAAATGCCGTCCCGAGCGAGGGGAATAGGCTACCCTCTCTACGCGTCGGCCTGGCTTGCTCGCCACCAGTCGCCACTGCCGGCCGCCCCACCCACGCTTCCTACTAGCTCCACCCAAGGACGGCATTAATGTCCCGCAGTGTACGCATTTACTTCTTGTGTTATCAGTTGGGTATTATTGTATTCATTCACAACCTCCGTCCAGGCGACTTCCTTCTCTCGCAATGTAGCAGTATCGCTTCTTTTCACCTCTATGACATGTCTATACTTTTTAAGAATTTTCAAAAAAAAATTTTTCTCTAGGGGAGTATAATGTCTCTTTACACTAGCCATACCAGTTACTACTATTACTATTACTATTACTCTTTACTGCTCTTTACCGCCAACTTACGCGTGAAAAATGCGAAGTAAATAATGCGAAAACGAAAATGCGAAACGTTGCCTAACAACGCAAACAACACACATACGATGTCAAATGATGTAATTATACAATATCTGCTATCCACCACAAATCTACTAAATACGTATTTTTACGTGACCCGCGCTCCAGTGACAGACTGCGAAAAACGTAAAAGTACGTTGCCCGCATGCCAAGTGTTAAGGACTAGATACTGTATAAAATTATAAGATTCTTTCTTCTTCTTTATGTAGTTTGTTATGCCATCATGAGTTCTTTAGGATCACAAATAAATAATTGCACCGATTTGGAATTATATAGAGAACTATTATAGTTTATTGAAGTTGGTATAATGTAAATACTAAGGTAACACAAGATTTAATAGAAGTAGGCACAATGATACTAATTATTCACAACTATGGAATACGCTCCAGGACTTCACTCTTTGCTACGAACTTTGCGAGTGACCGCTGTGGCTCACAAGGTGTCTCTCATCGCTTTTATCTTAACGCCTTATGCATAGGGTCAGCATTCGTCTAATGCTGACTTTGCGTTTGGAGATTAACTATACGACGAATCCTATCGTGAGGCATAACAACCTATATTCAAATTACCCACATTTTCTAACAATCATGAATCAAATTGTAATAATGAGAGGAGACCGTATACGGAAAAAATAAAATGTACTAGGCTAGTAGGAAAAATCAAAATTTATGATTGGAAAATCTAACGGAAATATACCGGAGATTGCCGAATGTCAAATAGGAGAATCTTGAGCGCCGCCTTAGTCAAGACAGTCTTAAGTAAAACAAGGTTGCCTTAAACATCATCTTCTTCACGAAGACCGTCTTATATTCTGACTGTGAATACATACCGGAAACGAGGCGGTCCATACTAATAAGACAATTTTTTTAAGATGGGCTCAAGCGCTACCTTGAGTCTCGACTGTGAATACCGGCCATAAAGTACATTCCAGAAGAAAATTGGTGTATTTTTCTCAAATGTTATACACGATTGGCTAATCCTTTCTAAATTCTGTACGACGGAACGTAGTGAATGAGTCGTAGTTCGTTGTACGTCGTTTCTAAAAGACAATCAAAATTAATTTCTCCGTTTTTTTCGCTGTTCCGATTACTCGTTTTTGCATTACACTTCCTTGCCGTGTGCAGTGGGACGATCTAGGAGTATTTATTTTGAGTGGACCTTATTTACTTCAGAGGACATAACCTTTATCTTCCGTTTGCATTTGTGACGTAACGAACTCGGTCACTGCTTTGCTGCAAAGCAGTGGCCAATGAACGAAAAGGATTGAGCTCGTGACGTCACAAATGAGTTCCGAAGCATCTTTCCCATTGGTTGCTGTCCGCTGCCTTTAGTCTCAACGAGCCTTTTTTTAAGACATGGGTATGGCTAAACCTTTTGATCCTGTGCCACTCGCTTTATAAATGAGGCTGAATCCCCATGATTAGCCAATTGCGAACCCGCACTTCCGTTCTATTATCTATCGGAAAATTAACGGCGATCCGTGATTTGCTAGCGCAAGTTTTGCGATACGCAAAGTGTGCTCCATGTGACGACAGCCTGTGCCTTCATGCGATTAGTTTCATGGTAGAAACACAGCCAAACCGAAAACCGAAAACCGAAAACTATCTCTCGTTAAAACCGAAACCGAAATATATTAAGTTTAAAAACCGAAACTGAAAACCGTAAACAAAAAATGATGAATTGGAAACTTAAAACAAAAAACTAAAACCGAAATTCAAGCTTTTACCATCCCGAGCACCGTAACCGAACCGCTATTTTTGTCGGTGGCAGTCCCTGAGAGAAACACGCCTGAAAAACTGTTTTACCCACCGTGGTAATCAGCAAAATGATTTGGGAACTCCACGAAATCTATGGACATGTGGGACCAAGCAAAGTGTACCGTATCATTGCAGAAGAATTTAACTTCCCGAAGATGCTGTGCCATATCCGCCAGCTCCTCGCAACCTGTAATACCTGTCAGCGATGCAAGGTTAGTTATGCAACAATGCAAAACATAACTCCTTACAAACCTCAAGAATTGGTATCAATTGACAACTTTGGATCCCTTCCAACAGTGAAGAGAGGATTTAAACACATCTTAGTGACAATCGATGCATTCAGGAAAATCGTAACGCTATATCCACTGAGGAAAGCTACAGCATCAGCAACAATCCAGAAAATCTTCGAGGAATACATTCGCATATATGGGAAGCCTGAAAAAATACTGTTCGACCATGGGACACAATTCACTTCAAGTCTCTGGTTGATTAAATTAAAAGAAGAGAAGATACAACCCGTGTTCTCCTCAATACGTCATCCACAAGGGAACATCGTCGATCGAGTATACCGGGAACTCTTACGCTTCTTTCGGACGTTCCTCAAGAAGAAACACAACACTTGGATCAGCTGGATTCCGGTAATAGAAGAGTGCATCAACGAAGTCCATCACGATACCACTGGATTCACTCCGATTGAATTGCACTTCAACCAACAACCCAAAAGGCTGTAGGAAAAATATATCGGAATAAAACGGAATAAGACACCACCTGATCCCGGTCTCAGATCCCGCAAACAAATGCATTTCCAAATCTTCTACACTTTACGAAGGACCATACACGATCTTGAAGAAGATTGTAGAAGCAACGTATATAATTGGAGATCCGGAAACTCGACGGGAACGTGGGATATTGCACTGTAATAACTTGAAACACTACATGACACCTGTCATTTTACCACCGATTGCTAGCCACCAATCGGCAATAATAGGTGATCAAAACAAGGCAGAACCAGCTCCACCTAGGATACGGGCAACTAGAAGAAAGGTCTACGTCATCACCTAGGGATTAGCCACCTTAACCGTCGGGTCAATAACCAAACTTTCACCATTCGTTCAATAACCGGGTACCCACCTACTGCGCGCCACTTGACTAAGCGGTTACAGTTAATTTTGTGGAATTTTAAATAACAATAGTGACACCCAACAATCATCGGATACCTGTTTACGTCGTTATTACTACGCACCACTTAATTAACAAGTTAAAGTTAACTTTGTGGGATATAAAATAGCAATAACGAAACCCAACGATCGTCGGGTACCTGGGTACCCTTTTATTACTCCGCATCACTCGAATAACATGTTACAGTTATTTTTGTGGATTTTTTAATAACAATAGGAAAACCCAATGATCGTCGGGTACCCTGGGTACCCCGTTATTATTTTGCATTACCTGACGAACAAGTTACAGTTAATACTCATGGTTTCCGGATGGAAGCCGCGTCTATGTTCAGCTTCGTGCCGACGTTTCGCAAACGTTTCAGTCTGCATCTTCAGGGCTACGAGGCTCCGATACTGAAGCTCCCTGTTGTCAGGAAGTCTTAATATACCTGTGATTGCTCATGCGGATCAGTGCTTCAGCCGATCATTAGTTGTTTTTAGTTGATCAGCTGATCAATTAAAAAACCGGGAGAACGGTGTGCCAAATGGGATTTACTTGATATCCTCGATCCCTATTTAGGTTATCTGGGTGTTTTAATATCTCTCAACCTTCGCGATGTTTTCGGGCGAAGTAACCTGTAGAACTAGCTAACATTTCTGTCTTTTCATAATCCACTGAATGTCCAGTGTCTATCCAATGTTCTGCCAAGGCAGATTGAGAAAAATTACCGTATTTGGTACACCGTTGATGTTCTTTGACCCGTGTACTGATCTTCCTCCCGGTTTCACCTATGTACACTTTTCCACAGGAGCAGGGGATTTTGTATACTCCTGGAGCACTCAGTGGTGGTCTACGGTCTTTCGTACTGGGAATTATTTGTCCAATCTTCTTTGGGGGTTTGAAGATTGTACGGATGTTATGTTTCCGTAGCACCTTGCTGATCCGGTCTGTTGTACCTTGGAGACACGGTAGAGCTACGATTTCCTGTCGCTCGGTTGGTTCATTAGAAGATGGGGATGGATTTTTATTTTGTAGCTTACGTAATACATGGTTAATTTGTTTAGTGTGGTATCCATTCCTACCAAGGGCTTCGTTAAGATGTTTGATTTCTATATCTAAGTGTTGTGGTTGAGAAATGGTTAGAGCCCGGTACATAAGGGAGCTGATGACAGAGTTTTTCTGAGAGGGATGGTGATGTGAGGAGGTATGGAGGTATCTATCAGTATGGGTAGGTTTGCGGTACACCTGATGGCCTAGGATTCCATCTTCATTTCGATGGACTAAAACGTCTAAGAAGGGGAGGTCTCCCCGTTTCTCAATTTCCATGGTAAATCTTATGTTTGGGTGTATTGAGTTTATGTATTCTAGGAACTGAGGCAAGGTGTTTTTCCCGTGTTTCCAGATGACAAAGGTGTCATCCACATACCGGTACCATACCGATGGTTTTAGGGGGGATGAAAGCAGAACTTTGTTTTCGAAATGTTCCATAAAGATATTGGCTATAATGGGGGAGATAGGGGATCCCATTGCTGCCCCAGATGTTTGTTCATAGAACTCACCCTGGTATTGGAAATAGGTAGATGTTAGGCAGTGTTCAATTAGGGGGAATAGTTTGGAAGAAATTTTCTTGGATTTCTTGATGATTTCAAGGGTGTCACGGATGGGAACGTTTGTGAACAGTGATTCCACGTCGAAACTGACTAGAATTTCATCTGGGCTAGTTCTAATGGAGTTGATTTTATTCACGAAGTCTAGGGAGTTCTTAATGTGTGAGTTATTTTGTCCTACTACTGACTGGAAGGGTTTGGTGAGTAGACGGGCAAGTTGGTAGGTGGGGGCACCAATGTTGCTTACTATTGGACGAAGGGGAACATCTTCTTTGTGGATTTTGGGAAGGCCATATAGCCTAGGGGGGAAGGATTCCTTAGGGGTAAGAGTTTTGAGGGTTTCCGGAGGGAAATTAGCTTCTTTGAGTAGCTTGATGGTCTTCTTCTCCATGCTTGTTGTTGGGTCTTTTTTAAGTTTTTTGTATGTGTTTGAGTTGTTTAGCATGGCCTTGATCTTTTTAGTGTATTCTTCCTTGTCCATTATGACTGTAGCATTCCCCTTATCTGCTGGTAGTATGACAATTTTGTCATTTTTCTTGAGATTGATCAGCTGATCAACTAAAAACAACTTATGATCGCCTATACTTATGAGGCTATACTTGGGTCAGTAAACTTGTTTAATAAACTCAGGAAGTCCCTACACATCCAACTATGCTCTTTAACATTTTTGAAAAGGTGCCGCGACCATCAGGTGGTACCAAAATGCTTCCAATTGAAAAACCCTTCCCACCCCTCTCAAAGAGTCAAATCAATCCTTAAGCATGCCTCATTAAAACTAATCAGGGAAAGCATCTCCACTGCTAAGAAAAACCTTGCAGAGACTTCCCAAAAACTGTTTTGATTGCACCTTTCTCTTTCAAGTTCACTGGAAGTTGGGCTATGGGACACACTTGATCGGGTAACACACGAACAAGCAGTGCACTCCGCCGAACTAAGAACGAGAAAACAGAAAGGGAAGTTTGAAAAATTAATTCCACAGGTAAACCCCCCAACCCTAACACATACGGTTAAGAACCTTAGTAACTATAATTTATGTGATGCTGAGGTCTCCATTCTTTCAAAGGGTCATAATTTTGCCATAGCACCAACCAAGATCCCCATAGAGGAAAGAATTAGCCAGACAGAGACAGCCATTTTTCACTTACCCACTGAAACTAGTAATAATGTGAGAAGAAAACTCTCCAACATCCTACACAAAGCAAAGCCCCCTAAACAAAACATCAGCAGAGAAGAACGAGAAGCACTCTTCAATCTCAAGAAAAATGACAAAATTGTCATACTACCAGCAGATAAGGGGAATGCTACAGTCATAATGGACAAGGAAGAATACACTAAAAAGATCAAGGCCATGCTAAACAACTCAAACACATACAAAAAACTTAAAAAAGACCCAACAACAAGCATGGAGAAGAAGACCATCAAGCTACTCAAAGAAGCTAATTTCCCTCCGGAAACCCTCAAAACTCTTACCCCTAAGGAATCCTTCCCCCCTAGGCTATATGGCCTTCCCAAAATCCACAAAGAAGATGTTCCCCTTCATCCAATAGTAAGCAACATTGGTGCCCCCACCTACCAACTTGCCCGTCTACTCACCAAACCCCTCCAGTCAGTAGTAGGACAAAATAACTCACACATTAAGAACTCCCTAGACTTCGTGAATAAAATCGACTCCATTAGAACTAGCCCAGATGAAATTCTAGTCAGTTTCGACGTGGAATCACTGTTCACAAACGTTCCCATCCGTGACACCCTTGAAATCATCAAGAAATCCAAGAAAATTTCTTCCAAACTATTCCCCCTAATTGAACACTGCCTAACATCTACCTATTTCCAATACCAGGGTGAGTTCTATGAACAAACATCTGGGGCAGCAATGGGATCCCCTATCTCCCCCATTATAGCCAATATCTTTATGGAACATTTCGAAAACAAAGTTCTGCTTTCATCCCCCCTAAAACCATCGGTATGGTACCGGTATGTGGATGACACCTTTGTCATCTGGAAACACGGGAAAAACACCTTGCCTCAGTTCCTAGAATACATAAACTCAATACACCCAAACATAAGATTTACCATGGAAATTGAGAAACGGGGAGACCTCCCCTTCTTAGACGTTTTAGTCCATCGAAATGAAGATGGAATCCTAGGCCATCAGGTGTACCGCAAACCTACCCATACTGATAGATACCTCCATACCTCCTCACATCACCATCCCTCTCAGAAAAACTCTGTCATCAGCTCCCTTATGTACCGGGCTCTAACCATTTCTCAACCACAACACTTAGATATAGAAATCAAACATCTTAACGAAGCCCTTGGTAGGAATGGATACCACACTAAACAAATTAACCATGTATTACGTAAGCTACAAAATAAAAATCCATCCCCATCTTCTAATGAACCAACCGAGCGACAGGAAATCGTAGCTCTACCGTGTCTCCAAGGTACAACAGACCGGATCAGCAAGGTGCTACGGAAACATAACATCCGTACAATCTTCAAACCCCCAAAGAAGATTGGACAAATAATTCCCAGTACGAAAGACCGTAGACCACCACTGAGTGCTCCAGGAGTATACAAAATCCCCTGCTCCTGTGGAAAAGTGTACATAGGTGAAACCGGGAGGAAGATCAGTACACGGGTCAAAGAACATCAACGGTGTACCAAATACGGTAATTTTTCTCAATCTGCCTTGGCAGAACATTGGATAGACACTGGACATTCAGTGGATTATGAAAAGACAGAAATGTTAGCTAGTTCTACAGGTTACTTCGCCCGAAAACATCGCGAAGGTTGAGAGATATTAAAACACCCAGATAACCTAAATAGGGATCGAGGATATCAAGTA
This sequence comes from Cephus spinipes, assembly GCA_963971525.1. Lineage (NCBI taxonomy): Eukaryota > Metazoa > Arthropoda > Insecta > Hymenoptera > Cephidae > Cephus > Cephus spinipes. The sequence continues at coordinate 12,617,901 of OZ020574.1, read as the reverse complement.
AATCCCATTTGGCACACCGTTCTCCCGGTTTTTTAATTGATCAGCTGATCAACTAAAAACAATTTATGACCGGCTGAAGCACTGATCCGCATGAGCAATCACAGGTATATTAAGACTTCCTGACAACAGGGAGCTTCAGTATCGGAGCCTCCTAGCCCTGAAGATGCAGACTGAAACGTTTGCGAAACGTCGGCACGAAGCTGAACATAGACGCGGCTTCCATCCGGAAACCATGAGTACTAATGACAATATTGGCCGCGAAAGCCTAAAATCTCAAGTTACAGTTAACTTTTTGGGGTATAAAATAGCAATAGCGAAACCCAACGATCGTCAGTCGTAAGGTAGTTTTGCAACCGAGCGGATGCTAAGGTAAATTTTCTGTAAAGTTTAGTGGAGAAAACAAAATTATAAAGTGCAACATTTCTTGTGAATGTAAGAAAAAATAATCGTATTGATTATCGAAACGATGGACGATTCTTCAAGTTCTCACCGGCAAGCCGTGATTTCCTTGTTTTATTTTCAAGTAAATTATTTGATATGTTCAATATTAACAAAAATAATAATTATTAAACTCAAAACTTCTTCCAATAGAATCACTCGTTCTCAGAGAAGAGAGCATTTACATGATATATTCGAAGCAGAAGAATCCGATAATGGTCACGTGTCGGATAGTGACGATGAGGAGTATTTTCCAGAGAATGAGGTGGCAGCTTCGGATAATGATGATGCTGGTAATTTACATTTATATTTTTTATTATGTATGTCAATAATTATGATATATTATGTTTTATATATTGTGTATATTTTGTGACGTGATTTTTCGAATCACGGTCCCAAGGCGGCTCCGGTTACCGATAAAGATAACGTTCTCGATTTCTGGTTCTCTTCGGATCGCCACCCTGCTCAGAAGCTACGCTCCCGGATTGAATCGCATAGATATGCCAAGGCTCTCGGAAGAATTCGTTGTTGTTTAGTGGAGGTCGAGGTGCTCGAATCTGCCGTGGGGAGATAGTCTCGACGTACCGAGTTGCCCGGCAGAGGAGAGTACCCGACGGAGACGTCTCCACGGACCGGCAGAAGCCCGGATTAAATACCGGCGCCCCGCTGGAGATGGGCAAAGGGCTGTAGAGCGGGCGGAGATATAGTTTTGATACGGTTAAGGGCAGGAGAGGAACCTCCCGCCCGAGTTAAGGATGTGGTGCCCAGCTGTCGCCCGATGCCCTGGGGAAGCGGCCGTGGAGGATCTCCAAAAGATTACGTACCGATTCGTTATCGAACGCTCTCGATTTGGTTTAAAGGGACGATTCGAAGGAGATAGAAGTGTTATCGGTTAAAAGGCTCTCGAACAATCAGAATGATTAGTTCTCGGATTTGGCTATTGTCAAAGCAGTCTGTCTCGGGGCACCGACCGAGGTGTCACGGGCTGGCTCGTGCTCCCGTGCTATCTGTTGATAGTTTTTCTTGCTGTGTTTCGCTCCGGTATAGCAAGTTCTCGAATCGTACAGTTTTCGCGTTGTTCTCGCGATATCCAGGAATCCTATGAATTCCTGTGAGTGTTACGGAGGTGTAGTGCTGTGCCTTAGTGCAGTGCTCACCAGAGTGTCCTTTGGGTGCAGTTCTCGACCTCCCCGGATTAGCTGTACCAGCTCCGGTGAGTCTTCCGATTCATTAGTTGGTGAAGGGATCTCGATAGATAGTTTAGATTCGTTCTGATACGTTCTCGGTTCGTCGCTCTCTGTCTCTCGCACTATTTGCCGGACTCTTACTCCGACCCTCTCTACCTCAAACCTAGCAGCCTGAGCGGCCGTGCATTTCCGTAACCATCCGCTCCCGTTCGTGTATCCAGTTGCGTTTGCTGATTTTACGCGACCCCAAAGATCAGCACCTACGGTTGCGTTTCTCGATTTCACGCGTCCCCAAAAATCGAAAGGATCCGTTAAGCTATCGCCTCGTCTGATAGGTTCCGTCAGAGCTCTCGTTCTTCGTGGAGTTGGGCCTGTTCCACCCCAATTCCCAGTTTATACCGGCTCGTCAGTTCCCGGTGAAAAAAGAATTGACTGGCGCCCGCCTGGCTTGCGGATGCACGAACGACGGGTGGACGGCCGACGGTAACGTAGGTTGGTTCTCGAAGATAGTTCGTTCTCTTGAGTTTTGCTATCGGTGTCGGGTCACGAAAAGAAATACGTTACAATTTTTAGGAGAAGTTGATCAGACTGCTCTGGACAGAGACGATGTAAATGAAGATGAAAGTGAAGAGGATGAGATGGAAGCGACAACTAGTGGGTCAGGAATGATAGCCAGAGATGGTACTGAGTGGGCCGAGACACCAAAGAATGTTCATCAAACAAGAAAGTGTAATATTGTGCGACAGAGATGTGGTCCCAATAGAAACACCAGCATGTTATCTGTTCTGGACACATTCAAATTATTTTTCACTCCAAAAATGGCTGATATCATTATACGTTATACGAATAAAAAAGCAAGCTCACCATATGCAGCATATAATGGAAAAAATTCAGGGAAAAAACAACTACTGTGGCAAAATCTTGAGCTCCAGGAATTTTATGCATTCTTGGCTATTTTGATAACCTCTGGAGCCAACAACTCTAATACTGACAATACAATTGATATGTGGCAGTCGTACTGATACTCATTGTATCGTGCAGCAATGGGTATCAATCGCTTCTGGAACATCATTCGTTTCATTCGATTTGATGATGCCAATACTCGCGCTCAGCGTATGGAGAATGATAAAGCTGCTCCAATACGGGACATTTGGACAATGCTGAATAGTAATTTGGCAAAAAATTATAAGCCAACAGAGCACCTGACAATCGACGACCAACTTTACCCATACCGAGGTCCAACTAAATTCACGCAGTATATTCCATCAAAACCAGCCAAGTATGGAATCAAGGTATGGTGGATATGTGATGCTGAAAATTCGTATCCACTTACTGGACAGCTTTACACTGGACAGTCGGCTGCCGGACGTGAGAAAAACGTTGGTGAGAGAGTTGTTAAAGACTTGGTGGCACCGTACAAAGGATCCGGTAGAAACATTATAATGGATAATTACTATACTACTCTGCCATTGGCAAAATTTTTATTATCCTGGGATTTAACAATTGTTGGCACTTTGAGGAAAAATAAAACGTATATTCCACCAGCGATGGCTGCATCGAAAACACGAGAAGAATTATCCACTGTGTTTGGCTTCCATGAAAATATAACTATGTGCAGTTATGTGCCAAAGAAAAAAAAGGCAGTGATTATGCTATCGTCAATGCATAACACAGCAAAAATTGGTGATGTTGCTAAGAAAAAACCTGAAATTATTGAATTTTATAACTGGTCAAAAGCTGGAGTGGACACGATGGATAAAATGCTTGCAAGATATACAACAAAGAGATCAACTCGAAGGTGGCCTCTAGCATTTTTCTATAATATTCTTGATGTCGCCTGCCTTGCTGCATATATTCTTTATTACGAGAACAATAAAGAGCTTCCGAAAAAATCACATGAACGACGATTATTCTATCGGCAACTGGGAAGAGAGCTGTGTACTCCATTCGTCGAAAATCGTTCGCATAATCCTCAAATCATGAGGCATTTCGCAACGAAAATGGCGATTGAAAGTTTTTTTGGTAGAGCTATAAATCCATATGTGTAGCCAACAGTATCTGGATTTTCAATACTCCAGCCACAGCTCGATTTAACCGGGAGAACAAAAATTATTGGTGTATGCTATGTTTGTCTTCAGAGCGAATTCAAAAAACGTCGCAAAACTCGGAAATCATGCTCGGCATGTGAGTTACCTATTTGTGATGAACATTCTACTTCAACCACAACATGTCAGGAGTGTGCAAACTAATTAAAATTACCTGTTTTTTGACATACCACAGTATTATTATAAATAAAAGAAAAAATAACTAAAATAGAAAATTGAATGATATTTTTTTTACCTACTACCTTTACTATTGTTTATAATAAAAATTGTTTGAATCAAGGAAATTACAAACAATATTGTTGCTTATTTATTAAAAAGTCAAGTTACATAAAAAATTTAATAAATGGTCTGTCTAGTGTGTATAAACCCGGCTTTCATACATAATGACCTAAGTGGGTACCCGGGTATCCGGTTATTGAACGGAGGGGGTCTCGACTTTGATAGTTAATAACTTTTATTAAATGAATGAATTGAAAAATGTTTTAAGAAAAACTGACGTCAAACTACTTCAACTCTGGGGATCCGAGCGGTCAAACCATTTTTTTGAGGGGAAGTTAACAAATTTTACATTCCAAACTGAAATGGATACCCGGGTACCCGGTTATTGACCGGACGGTTAAGCGGATCAGCTTAGTCTCAAAACACAAAACGACAAGTGACAATGAGCAAATTCGCAGAACCGGTTTTTATGTGGGATTTAAGAAGAATCGATATTCCAAACAAGTAGAAATTAAGAGAAATCGAGATCCCGGAAAACCGGAAATCTGTTAATAGACGGAAGTGGTGGAAGATCTTCAAAAAGGGACCGCCCAGCGAACAAGTGTCAATTGAGAGGAGAAAAATAGCACAAGAGCGGACGACGAGTTCTCTGAAAAAGAGAAAGCTCCAGCAAAAATTCGAAGAGCTCTTCGGAAAAGACGAGAGCCAGGAAAAGGGATACCAAGGCGATCTGAAGATTGTGGAACTAAATGATCAAACAGTTAAAGATTGGATCCCAGGCGCGTCCATCAGTAAGTGCTAAACAGTCGGTACTACATCCCAGCATACCTTGCATATCCGGAATACCAGGGGTATAAAAGGATGGGGAGAGAAAAAGCAGGTCCTTTTTGATAAAAAGTCCCAAGCCGACTAGAAGAAGATGCCAACCATAAGAAAAGCAGACGTCGAGAAGATCCTAGACGGACCAACCGAAGTAACCCTAGCGCATTACAATACGCCCAGCAACTTCAATATCCGCTTACGACAGGAAACACGACAAATAGAGAGATCTGACAGAGGACATCATGGGAAGCAAAGCGACCCATGGACCCGCAGACAATCTCCATTGGTGCAGGAAGGGAACACGTGGTTCCAAGCGACCATCGCAGCGACTGAGGGCGAATGAGTGTCAGTGAAGTTAGTGGACATTGGAGAATATATGGAGGTCCCAGAAGACAAGATATGCCACATATAAGAAGAGCTGGCGGGAATCCCGGGGACCACCATCCCGGTAGGCATGGATTGGATACAACCGCCGAAAGGAGCGAGATGATCACTCGAAACTCGTAAATGGCACTGGGAACTGATTGGGAGAAGAGAATACTTCTATGTCAGTGCGGTAAGGAGGGAACATCAACACGCTACATGCTGGATAAACATCCGAGTGGCACCACAAGGGATACCCATCGGCCGCTTTATGGTCGAAAAGAAGCTGGCCAGATTTGGGTATCCCGACCTCGATGACGTGGACTCCGACGATGTATTCCTGGGCACGGACAGTGAGCAGGAGTGAGAGGCCACCGACGAGGGAGATAGCGACTACGGATCAACGCTAAACCAGGAAGCCTAAGAGGGACCGCCCTGGGTAATCATGGATTTCCACGACCAGGGCAGAGTGAAATAAGTGAAAAGTGAGACGCTATCAATGGTCACGAAGCGAAGCAAATTTATGGTGTATGTGAAAAGACAAGCGTGAATTTTTTTATAGTTGCGAATATCTTTTCTTTCTTTTCTTTTTATCTAGTTTTCTTTTATTTATTGGTGGTAACAATATATAGTATGCTTTAGTATGTTTTTCAAGTCCGAGCATCTACCTTCACCCAACCTTCCCGATCATAGAACATGAGATTAGGAAAATAACTTGTTGATATCCACCAAGGTGCATGACACAACAACAATTTATTTTGGGAGACTGTTGTAACGTGACAAATCGATCAACCTCTCAGTACTCCTGCACTGAGAGCGCACTCGTTACAAGTAAACAGTAAGGACACGCGGCTAGCGTCAACACGAGCCGATAGGTGAAAAATAGCTCCCGAAAGTTAATCCGCGGAAAATAATAGAAATATAATCCGATAGAGGATTAGTGTTGCCGAGGCATAAAAGGCCGAGGCGAAGGAAAAGATTTAATTTAATTTGATTACTTTGGTTACATTTATAAATTATTATCAGTGTTCAGATTCGTTGTTCCGATCAATTCCAAAATAAATAAGCAGACAGGGTTACCTCAAATATTGCCAATGCGACCAAATCAACACTTAAATTGTACATAAGGGGAGGGGAAGGGGTAACTCGAGAAAAGGGAGTAAGCCGAGTGATAGCCAGTTGTGAAGTGAACGTGCAGCAGCAACAATCGTGAGTACCTCAACGGGAATTGATACTTAGTGTTAAGGTGTATGTATCGAGTGAGGATAGCCATGTTGGAGGCTAAGCCACTCGCAATGATTGATTGTGAAAACTGCTTATCAACAATTAAATCAACATTAACAACAATTTAACTCGAATGTGGTACACCCTTCCATCCATGTGGTAAGCGCTGGTTCAGTGATGGCTCGCAAAAGGTAGCACGCGGTCCGTGAGAACGACCATGTAGGAACGTAGGTTCTTCAATAAGGACGCGCCGCGCCGATGGGCGCCTTCTCCCCTAATAGTATCACGATGATCATTCAGCCAAGGTGTGGCAGCGCCTTGTTTAAGATGTACGAGTGCGTAAGGATGATCGTTTATGAGGCGTGTCGGCGCGGCTGTCAGCGGAATAAAAATAATATTGCGGGAGTGCGCAATAATTAGCATTTTTATTAGTTAAATAATAGACTTCAAATCAATTTAGATTATTCAGTCTTCAAAAGCCAGCAACGTAAGTAACTATAAAGTTAGCGTGATTTAAATCCGAAAGGATAATGCATATTTAAATCGTGAAAAAGTCTTTGAGCTCGATTTATGCCCTCTGGGATAGAGCAGAGTAGTTGCATAAAATCATTGCTAATAATTTTGTCGGATGCTACGGCACACTAGCGATCGCTATTTGGCCTAGCCCGTCGTGTAGAGAAAACATTGTCAAAGTTCTGAGGAGAGCATTGCGATCTACCTCAGAAACTTTAGTTATCGTCATATTGATTTTGATCTATTATCCTCGCCGTGATTAGTCAATTCGCACTGAATGCCATAACCAATAGCTAGGCGGAACGCTACTAGGGCTACTAGACCAATACAGGCTTATCGTCTGTTCCTCAAAGGCAGGTCAGAGAGAGATAGGAATAGAAAACGAATATAGGACGCGACCTGACAATCGTTTTCTACTATACCGACATTTACTTTAAACGATTGTACTTGACGAACATTGACGTATGCATATCCCCACTGTTACCTACTCCCCGTTCTTCTCGTTGGGCACTGGTATCACCTTTAGTGCACTGTGGTGAATCCCTATATTTCACCACGTGATGGACGTAGGATTTTCTTTAAAGAGCTCGTGCTTTGGGCGGTCGAATAGGATTTCGGGGTGTATGATTCAACCAATCCTTGTATATTTCTTTTAATTTCTTTTGTGTTTATTAAAAGACACGGTGTAACAGGTTACAATGAGTTATTCACCATTCCCTAAGTCAAGCTCGAGAGCGTCCGTTTTACTTTAACTTTATATTTTATCCTTGTCTCTCGTGGTAGATTTGATCATGGATTTACTAAACTGACCCTATAGCTTGCCGCGCTATGTGGTTCGCCGAGAATCGTTTTAATAGGTATTAGGTATGATTTCTGTGGGGCATATAGCTAAGCTAGCGCAATGCTATCCGCCAATGTCACACAGTCACCTGGTGCTTGGAGGAGATATGGTTCACAATGCTATATTGGTCACCAATCACATTCTTTTAGGAAGAGATTCAGTATGGCGTGGCAACGCAATGTTGTCCGCCAATTTCGTCTCGTGTTTTTAGTGGTTCTTTGGATTAGGAAACCTTGTACAGCTGTCGGTGGTGCTATCCACCCGCTGACGAGGTATCTGTGGGTAAGTTGGTATAGGAGCCTCGAGAGGCAAGGTGGTCGGGTGGTTTTTCCAATGCCCGTAACCCCTTTTATTCCTCTCGTCCCCACTTTAGCTGGTAGGTATCGTTTGGAGGCGCTATGACTCCAACGAACCCGTCCAGACTATTCAGGGAGGATTAGAACTCTACTTATTTACTTTCAAATCCTGAACTTTCCTGTCTCGAATTTCACCGTAGGAGGTGCAATGATCGAATAGAACTTATCGCCGTATCGCTCGGCTTTTATACTCGCGGAGCGTACGTTAATGCCGAATTTAAATTTTTTCTATTGTTGCGGTGCCCCATCTATGGGACCCGCTTGAACTATCTACGTCGGGTGATTTAAAATATGTTCCCGCGTAAAGTTTAAAGGGACCCGCAATGTTTTGGTCTTGGGTTTGTTTTCCCTCAGAATGCCTTTGGCTCAATCCCACGTGGTGAATTCCATCATCAGGATTATATAATCAAAACAAAACATTGCGTCCTTGCCCATAATAGAAATAAAATAAAAATACGCTCTGTTGCGTTACACCACATGCAGGTCGATCGTCAGATCTATAATTAAATAGTGCATTACATGCACCGTGTACGCTGCCCTATCCTTGGGTGTCTGCGCGCGCATGCACCCGTAGCACAGCTCGCTCGTGCCCAATACGTACACTCAACCTCAATAATGGCGTACTCTCCTCTCTTATCTCACAGCACTGCATCAACAAGCTGGACGCCAGTAATCGGACACTATTTCTCTTTCTCGCACTAACGCTGTGTGACGAGGATGGGTAATCAAAAAGTCTATCTCATTAGCACTGCTGATATTCTCGTGCTCCTTCTCGTTCCTTATGGGCTACTAGCTTTCCTCGTCTTTCGGCATTAGTCTGAGAGAGAGAGAAAGAGCGTGCATCCGGACACGGTAGTCCCCCACCCAAATCCCTATTGCGCATGAAGGGCCTTGATGCCGTCTCGCTTATACTCGTGATGTGCAACAAGGACGCACCGAGTGACGGTCTGACGATTCGCTCGCACCGTAGTGCTCTCTGCGTTGCACGCCCAAGCCGAAATAGATGAGGACGCGCCGCCCAGTCTCCTTTCTTACCTCACCGCATTGCATCCGCAAGCTGGACACCATTAATGACGTTCACTGTACAAACAGCCGATAAAGCACTGCCATTCGTGGAAGGGGGCGAAGAAATCGTTTAAGGGCGGCGCGATACCGTCCAGCAGTGGCCCCTCGAACGGCCCCTCCACCCCCTCGGGCGGTGTATCCGGCCTCCTTGGTGCCATAATCTGTAAAATTACTGTTTTTTAAATAAATCTGTTTAAAGCAAATAGAGAACCGTGTAGTCATCAAATTATTACACTTACCGATCCAATAATGTGTGACTATCTGTTATGAGCGGTGATGGTGATGTTAGTGGCGGTGATGATGGTAGAGACTTGTAGCGGCTAGAATTAAGAGTAAAGGGTGTCAAATATATACAATTTTTTTTAACGGGTACAAGTTTAACACTGTTATACATACTACTTTTTTTTTAAATAGGCTCGGGTATGAGCTCTTTTCGGGTATGTGCACTTTTTTTTTCCGTGAATTGTCCTAGAAACAGGATAAACGCTATATGAAATAATGCTGGTAGAAATCAAAAAGAAAAAATTATTTTTTTCTTTTTTCACCTACCACTGTCGTTAAAATAACTTCCACTTGGCACTTCACTTGTTACGTCCTATGCGTAAGCGACCGTACGCGGGAGCGTCAGGGAGCTAGCATAGGTGTTGCGATCAAAGATCACGTAAAAGGTATTGGGTCCTTGCCACTTTGAGGTGCTAAAGCACGCCTATTTGCATTTATGTCTCTTGGTCGATAGTTAAGGTGAGGATCACAACTGGATACTAGATATATTGATTCAGAAAACTGACTTCTTCTACGTGAGTGTGGTTGATGCTACTGGCTAATGCGTTTATTTGGGTTTAGGAGATAATAGGTTCAGGGTTTTGAAATCAAGAGAAGAAAATATGGTTTAACTAAATATAATGAAAGAATAGGTTCGAATACAAGTACTGTCAGAATTAGAGGCTGTAGAGGATCCGTTTATCTACTAACGTAGCGAAATCCGAATAACACTATAGGTGTGATCGTCAACTTGTGTGAATTACAATGGTATATAAATATGTGTTAAGGTGTAAGAATGTGAACTACTCACCGGTGGCTGAGCAGAGGAAGAGAGAGAGACGGTGCTCGGTACTCGTCGATAGTGAAATAGATGTGGTTGAACGGGAAATTCTTGGTCCAGCCCTAAGGTGGACACTCGCCTAGACGAATGCTTTACAAAATGCCAAGAAATGAGTTCTTTTCGCGTGGACGCCCGGCACTGAAGTGATACACTTTTCGCTTGGGTCCTAAGGCAAGCTAGATCAAAATAGGCCCTAAGGTATTTGATCGGCACAACACTTGACTGGCGCGGACAATCGGCTCAAGACTCCAGAAGGGATACTGCTCTTCCAGAGGACTGATTAGTAACTGAGGATGATCGGTATTGGAGTTCGTAAGGAAGATTTCGGTTTGAGAGGGGATTGAATGCAATGTCAGGATATTTCAGGGAATTTGGATACGTGTTGGCGTGATCGGGGCGATTGAACCCTGTCGTTCGATCGAATTCTCATTACAGGCCTTCGATTGCGGGTTCTTCTTTGGATTACTGCAATGTCAGGATTATCTTGGTGGTGAGGTGGGTGCGAAGGTGACGGGTAGGAGTTTTGCTGTGCGCGGTATTCGCGGTGCTATAGTGAAAATGCTCTTTAGGCACCTCAATTCTAAGTATCCTGCTCAGTATTGCTGCCCGTGCCGTTCTTATTCTTTGTTTGCCGTGATCTCTCTTTCTTCCTGCTCATACACCTGCAATGTCACAGTGTTGGTGTGATTTCCGGAGATGTGTGAGGGTGTGAGATGTCGTGTACAGTATAATATAATATGATGATGTCCCTTAATTATTGATATATATTGTGACGTTGCATTTTCAAAATGCGCGTCACAGGGTTGTTGTCATGGGAAGTTGGAGTGCGGGCTGGATTTACAGCCCGCTATTTGCATGAACGTCCACTGGCGGGGGTCGGGGAGCCACCTAGAAAACATAAGATCTGTAAATTAATGCTATCTAATTTTAACTGATACCTATGAACGAGCACACACTCACCAACACGGAGGATTGGAAGCTGGAGATCTACGTGGGACGACATTACCGACCCCGACGGGACGGCTATACCGACTGCTCGACCCGATCATCACTGCTGGAGCCCGCCAAATTCAACCGGCTCACCATCAGAATTTCCTGTAAAGGAGTTATCGTCTTACCTGCTGACACGCCACGAGACTGCTGCTACCTGCACCAAGACTTTCCGGCTATCTGACATCGGGAGGCGAGTTCGGAGTCACCGCATGCCAATCCACTACGCCCAGGACGAATCCTCGACAGAGACGGGTGAAGGGCCACCTCGTCTCCCGTCCTAGGGGATCCTTGGGCCCTGCGGGCACGATAAGGCCTTCCCCAAAGACGTGGAGCGAGGCCCCGGTCAGCAACCTGTAAGGCGCGGGAAGCTGTCACTCGGAGTAACATCAATGTCTAAACGACGGAGTAGAAGGAAAAGCTCACTCACCTGCGGAGGAGTTGTATACGCTACCTGTGGCTGCCAATATTCTGGATTACCTGCATCGGCCAACAGCTGCCTGGAGTGGTCACAACACCATTTCGAAGCACAAGTGGGAAAAGTCGGAGAGTACGGGAGCACTTCAAAACACTGCGACAATAACATTCGGACAGCGGCATGGCGACGCGGAAGACGCTAGCACCGCCTCACCTCGGAGCGCGGGCGAACTACTATTGCCTAGAGGGCTGCGCGAACGATGCGCGCGCAACCGCTCCAACGTTAAGGCTACCTGATAGGATTGCGAATCCTAGATCCTGACGATCTATTGTCAATACGCACCTAGGATTGGCGGAAGTAATCGCGGTGAATAAGTAACCAATTATAATCAGCAAAATTAAGGGTCGGGTGGGAGGATAGTACCCCGGGTGTCGGGAAAGAAATTGTAATCGTTCTCTTTCGTCGTGGACCTCCCTACCTGGTGGACGTTTTACTACCCTGCTCCAGAAATACCTGCGAAGCTTCCTTTGTGTGGAATATATTTTTCGATATCTTTTTGGTAAGCAATCTTTTCTGTAACCGGGTACGAATCTCTTCACGCTATCTACGGTAGCCATAGAATTTCACGCTACCTATTAGCTATCTCCGGCCTAAGGGCTTAAACCAGCGTCCATGGAAGAGCTTCGTCGCCGGAGCCATGAGTGATATATGCTAGTTCGCGAGTGTAGTGTATCTTATATAAATAGTGGTTCCCCGATTACGGCCACGGCGAAGAGCCTGTCGTGTTTCGTCTGTTTTGTGTAATTTCGTTATAGTTTCCTTTACGTCGCGGCTACCTTGTGTTAGCGTACTTCATCGGATATTTCCGTGAGTAGGACGTGGTTTTTCCTTTTAGTTGATCCGATCGCGCGTGTAAGATTTCCTCGTACGGGTGTGAATACGCACAGCTACCTGGGATAGTGTATATCCCGCCGCGGCTACCTGAGTCCTCGAGACTCCCGGAATTCGCGAGAATAGGAGTTCGTCGGCACAATTTTATATGCTACCTGGGACAACCCGAGCTCTCTGTTATAGGAGTTAATCTGAGTGTCGACCACGCGGTCTGGATTCGAATTTTTATGTGATGTTCTCTCGTTACTTATGACTGTGTAATTTTATCTTCGGATGATCTATTGACATCGCTGACTTTACTTATTGTTTGATTGTACCGCTTGCGTTATCCGTATTATTTGTGTTCCCTGGAATGCGAAAGGTCCTTGTAAAGGAGTAATATTGTAATCGGCAGATCGGCCGGAATTGGTGCGCGCGTTGCATCTACGCTCTTCGCTATCTGTTTTCCGAACTCTGTAATCGCCGAACCTTACCGCGACTACCTCTGGTAGCCCTTTCGTATCTCTGTCGGGTTTTGATGTTTGTTATATTTTGGTTGCCAGGTGCAATAAATTGTTAAGTTTTTGGTTACGTAATCCTGGCTTACGGCTCTTACTTCCCAATTACCTCGCCCCTCTCCTATATCTAACGGGGCTGAGCTAGTCAGACTTCCGCGACGCATCGGTCCTAGTGTCGTTAGATTTTCGTTTCTTAACGCTACCTTGGTGCTTTTCATTATCGTTACCTTGTGGCATCACTGGATGCCTGGCGCCCACCGGCATATCTCACAGGTTTCGTGTCGCTTACGGATTCGAAGATACTGGACCGATCGAGCGAAGGTACTCCCTGTTCCCGAGTCTAGTTATCGTGACTCAATATTAGGAAATCCGGGAACAGGCGTTACAATATATATATATATATATACGTAACCTATGGTTTACAATAGTTAACCCATGTTCGTCGAGGATCGGTTACATCTATCGTGATCTCTAACCTTTGCTAATGGGTACTGAGAGGTGCTAAAGGGGGGGGGGGGGGGGCAATGGGGTTGCGTTGCGTCGGACGTAACACACTTAAACTGTCACTTTTTTTTATTTCTGCTTCTGCGCTTGTCACCAATGTAGTGACAAGATGCTGCGAAGACAGCTCACAGGTAACCGTCTTTCATAGCCCTAATTTTTTGCATAGTCTCAAATAAGAGATACATGAAGCAGTTTACGCCGCTAAGACAATGGTACCCCCACGCCGGGTGTGATTGCGCATCGTTCGCGAAATGCTCCAAGAGAAGGGTACCAGCATTCCAATAGCTACGCTGTATGCGGAGGATTCGCCCTAAGCAAAATATTAGGGGGCTGGATACCCACCCAGCGATAGCAAAAAGTATCGACAAAAGCAATACGTACAATGCCTCTATAATATACGACATTTCTTACAAAAAAATACCATAATCTACTTTATCCTGCCACACCTTCCTCCTAAGGGTAATTAAAAAAATTGTTACCGACCGGGGGTCAGTGCATAATTAGTGACTGTGATAGGCCCCTAGGGACATGCAACGCCGCTGCTACTGGGGGCTGTCAGGCTTTAGGACCAGATCCGCATGGTGGGGAGCCGCCACATGGCGAGGCGGTGGGAGGTCCATCTGGGGCACGAGTTGAGGATCCGGGCACATGGGCAAGGGGGTGACGCCATAGTGCAGTGTGGGGGGGTCAGAGCGCGGAGCGCTCCATGACTCAAAGGGGAGAGTGGTGGGAGCGTTTTGTGACGGCCAGGAGTGGGCTACAACTACTATCGCACCATTGGTACGAAGCTGACAGATATGACTGCTTAAAATGATAAGGAATTACTACAACGGGTATACAAGAAATTCAAAGCCAAGTGTATACTTAAACGATCAAAGTATAAAGTCGGCGATAGAGTAAGAATCAGTAGATTTAAACACATTTTCGAGAAAGGCTACACACCCAATTGGACAACAAAAATTTTCACGATAAATCGAATGAAGAATACCAATCCGATGACTTACAAACTCAAGGATTGTCAGGATCATCCCATCTAAGGTGGTTTCTGTGAATATGGATTTACCAGCGTCAAATATTCCGACATATACCTTGTGGAGATAGTACTGAGGAAACGTGGAAATAAGCTATTTGTGAAATGGCTAGGTTTCGCTGATTCGCACAATAGTTGGATCGATAAGTCGGATTTCTAAGGCGTTTGAAATAAACCAGAACTAAAATATATATTACGTCTTATTATATATGTATATTGTAACGTGCTGGGTGGTTATTCCCGCCCAGGATCTCTCAAAAACAGCTATCGCAATACCGGAAGGGTCTCGAAAAGAAAATGGAACACAGAGTAAAAGATTAAAGAATATAATTAACAAAGTAAGTGCTAGTACAATAGGAAAACAAAAGAAACCGGTAATAGCAAGGAAAAGAAAATATAACTGGAAATAAGATAAATGAGCAAATAATACGCAATTTCAAACTAAGCTAAATAATCCAAAACTGAACACGGATGCTCACTCGGGAGCACGTGGTGTCAGAAGGCTTTAAACAAGCTTGGTGGGAAGGGGAATAGGGGAGGACGAAGAGATACGCAATTGGCGAGGGGGATGTAGCACCGTCCAATGACCCCGGAAAATCCTCGAATGTTTATTTTTTGAGAATGGCACGGCTAGAGGAGGAAAGAGGTGGGGGGTGTCTCAAGGAGGAAGGTTCCCGAACGCAAAAACGGCTATTTAAAATTACCTCGGGTTTGGGACGCGAAAATAGGCGGGTGGTGCAAGAAGGAGGGTATCGAGGGTTGCTAGAAAGGGACGGAAAAATACTAACTAAATCTAGAGCGTACGCAATATATTACCGGCCTGGAGCTTTTGGGCGGAAGGCTCGTCCGAAATACAAAAAGACTACAAAAATGCCGGTCCACGTGGGACGGCTCGCTATTGTCCGGAAGGGACCTTCGAAATATAAAACGCAAATAGCAAAAAAAAAAAGGGGGGGGCAGAACAAGAGAAACACGCAATCACACGGTACTCACTCAATATGCTCTGCAGACACGATATAATCCAAAAGTTGTTCGCTATTCCTCTCTTACTCACACACAATTCGCACTAAACTCTCACAAATCGCTCCGTAAGTTTCCGCAACCTGGCTTGAAGTGGTGAATCCGGCAGCTTTTCTGTCCTCGTGGGTCTCCAGGGCGTCGTTGATTGGTGGGATCGCTGGGCCGAGAGGGGTTCGCGCTTCGGCATCAGTTGCTAGTTCCGGCATGGCAGGGCATTGTTTATTTCCGTTGCCACGGTCCTGGCGGGTCTTCCAGGGTCTCTTAGTTTTGTGGCACGGCGCTGGCTTCATCAGCGCGCGGACTGGCTGTCGCGCGCCGGGCAACATGGCAGCCTCCAGACCTGTCGAAATTTCTCCCGGGCACGTCCGCGAAGTTGGTGGGAGAGGGCTCCACCGCTGTCATACGGGCCTCTTTACTACTCGTGTGGCGGGACTGCACCGGGGCTGCATACACGTGGTCGAGGTGGCTGGCTGGGCGGGTATCGGTCCCACGTGGCTTGATCAGCTGTTCACTGCCCATGCCTTCCCTGTCTTCCGCTGCCTCGGCAATGTAGCCACTCTGTCGATCCTTCCTGTGCCAGTGCCAGTGCCCTGGCGGGAAAGGATCTTAAAACTAAATACAATAAATCTAAAACTCATAATATACGCAATAAACAATAATAAATACAAGTACAATACAACGAGTTCATAGTAACGTATACAATTGTGACGTATTTTCACGCGATCGAACCTCACCGGAAAATATGAGGATGACCGGTGAACAACTTACGCGATTCCTTCGCGTGTCCAGGCGACCCAAGGGCTAACAACTGTTCCTGTAAAATTTCTACGATAGTGTTGGGCGCCAGGTTCCAAACGGGAACCACGTATCCGCTTCAAGTCGATTCTTTCCTTCCGGCCTTCCTTGGCTAACTCAGTACCGCGGAGGCGTCGGGATTCGGAACAATAGGACGGATAGGTCTAGACGTTCACGCGACACACAAAATAAATTCGGACGCGTCGAATTAAAGTTCAAAAAAGTTCGGTTTATTTAATAGACCGGCGGCGCTAAGCGCGACGATCTCACAATACCGAAATACAGAAAAAGACAATACAAGAGTTAACAAACAAAAAATGATCTTCAGTTACGATATAATCAAAATTCAAGAAAGATACGACTCGGTACTTCGCGTACCTTACACGTTCAAAATCGTGACGCGGCTAATCCGCGGTCACCTTTACACGATAACCGACCGTCAAGGACCTGTACACGCTCTACGCGTCGCACAACACGATTTCAAAGTCCTCGCGGACGGACAGACAGGAAATAATTCGGATACGTTAATAACGCTCAATTTCCAAAATCAAACGAAACACAATGCCATTCAAAACCACAGTGAACCCTGCCGGTCGACGGATCTTCGTGCCTTGGTCAATTCCGAAAATGCGTGCTCTCTGCACGCGCAGTCAAATCGCGAAACCAAAACTCCGTACCAAGATTTGCACGAAAACACGTCGCTCACAAAAGTCAAACAGCACTCGCTTATCGTGGGTTTCCCTGGTTCGCGTATCCAAGAGATCAAGTTCGCCTTGCCCACAGCACCTCGTGCACTCGCGTATTCCTTAGTCGGGCCAACCAAAACAAAACCAAACGTCCGACGACTTCACGCGTCCAAGCAGGATTAATTGATTCTCGATCTTCTCGCGAGAAAGACAGCACCCCCACCCTTAGGCCAATGGGCGGCGATTCGCCCAGCGGACGAATCCTTCAACCCAGAAACTTCGCCACGCGCCAGTTTCGAACATGTCATCGCGACAATTATTCAAGATCGCATCCAACAATATACCATTCATAAATGTTCGTCTTACGACGAATATACGCTTCGTTCTCGCGCGAGGGTGCACCAGGCGTCCCTGGATTCCCAACTCGCGGACATATTTTCCAGTACAAAAACCTGACGGTGGGTGGTACGCGATAGGGGTCGGTAGTGGTGCTCAATCGGTGGGTGCTTCGCGCGCCACTTCCAGTCGATGTGGTTGAGACTCAGCTGAGTAAAGCGCGTTGCTGCCGCGTGACGTCAAGCTGTCCCGCGTTGCGCGCGCCTCCGGGGCCAGTAGAGCTGCTCTTCGCAGATAGCGCGAGTGTCGACCCTCGCGTGTCGCAGCTCCCTCCCTCCTGGGACTCCAGCTGGCTCTCCCCTCTCTGTCTTCTCCGACGTCGCGTCTTCTCGGGCACGGCGAGCGAGAAACCTATACGAACTCCGGCAGAGTACACGGCAAAAGAAACAAAAGAAATCATAAACTCTCGTGTCGTAAATCTAACGAGGCCCTTGCGGTCGGTGGATCCTGCCTGGACTTATTTTGACTTTTCGCCATTCTCGCGTTTCGGCGTGATTGCCGCCGAGGACAAGACGGGTGCAATCCACCACGTCACAACATACATCTTATATTTTATAACCCCACGGAAAAGTGTTGGTCGTACCAGGAACAATGATCCTTTTGTCGTCATTCCAGCCCAGTGTTTTTTTCTGTTGTATGGTATAAACTTTATGTTTTTTATTCTAAATTAAATTTTGAGTTTTAACTAAATTTGTATGGTATGAAAGACATTGCCTATAATCATTAAAAGTGATTGCCTTTAGTGTGGATCCTTTTACACCCTTAGCCCGCTTTTTAACTTTGCCTTCTCTTGGCATTCTGAAAGAGTACAATTTTGCTCGTAATTCTATAAATTCAGCCTTAATTTTCCAGTTGTTTTCATCTTCCATCAAACCCAATATTTTTTTATTTGGTAGTAGTATACCGTAAACATTATCTAGAGGATAGTCTGAGATATCGAATTTATCTAGATTACATTTGATATAATCATATGTTCGGAACGGTAAAATGATAAAGAAGACTGTCAGTGTTAGTATACATTAATTTAGCTTGATTACCAAACGTATTCTTTACGTACTTATAAATATATATTTTTGAGAGATGGAGAATGAAAAATCCTGCATATAGTGCTTATTGAATTTAATTTTATTGTAACACGATTTAGCTCGATTATAACCATATCTTCGTCAAAGACAGTGCCACTATGGAAATTTGGTTTCGGTATAAGAACCTTTGCTCCATACCTTCCATCCCATTTCGTAATGAGTCTAACATCTTTTTGTTTTCTTACATTTTCTATTGTCTTGTCAAAAACCGTATTATTCGTAAGTTTAAAGAAGTTCTTTTCAAAATCATTGTCCGAATTTTTTCTCATTTCATTGTTTAAATCTATGTACTTCTTCAGCCATACTTACTGTCTAAATTTTAGAACACGGTGAATTTTTTTTAACTTTATATATAATCTCATACACTGTTTTAAATTTCGATAATGGATTATGTATCTTTCTTTTGGGAGGTGTGTTGTCATCAATTTCGACATGTTAGATCCTCGAGGGGTATATTGCTCTGGACAAAGAGGTAAGTCTATATAGAGTTCTTTAAGTTCATTTGGATATTCTATTTCAACTTCGAGTAATGTGACGCACTTCCGACCCTACGTCACTTCGATGATCCCTTTGGCGCCAAGTGCATCCTTGCACCAGTCCGACTCGTCGGGCTTTTAAATTTCTAATCCGCTGCAGGTCACCACCGGGAGGTCTCTCGACCCGTTCTTCCCGCTAGCTCCTAATTAAACCGTGGTAGAGGGGAACGTGAGGTCGGCGTGTATCTACAGGAATCAGCTGGCATTTCCGAAATAATTAACACGGTGAAATTTAATTCAAACAATCGCAATTTATTCTATCTAGGTAAACGAGTACAGTCGGATGGTGTATACGAGCGCGGCTCTATACACTTCTAACAAATAACGCGGTCGCGGAGGTCTTCTGTGTTGGCCGTGGACGGCTCGAATCTGCTATCGCGAGGGCACGTGGCGACGCCCGAGGCCCGCCACTTATCGTACTGGGTTGCACCGGCTGATGCACTTCATCCCCGGCCGGTGCGCTGCCCTACCCCGGGGTGGGTAATCTGACTGCACTTACCAAAACTTCCGGTGCACAGAGCCTTTCTTCCTCAACGTTCAGCTGTTGGTGGTTCGCCACTCCTTTCTTTTTCTCACTTTCTCTCTCTCTGCGGGTCCCACACTTCCGTGAATTCTAAACCAAAATCCAGGGAAGAGCCAAGTCATCAAAAAGTTCAAATCCTTTCTATTTCACCAAATCCACAAAATCTAAAAGAACGCCAAACTCGCGATAACGCTATCTGTACTTTGCAGATTCCCATTAGTCGATTCAAAACGAAGTAGGCCCTTTTTCGACCCCCTTCCCAAGGATTCCCGAAGAATCTCGAGTTCGCCGAAACTCATGCGGTTGCTCTCACCTCGGTCCGCTCTTCACTTCTCGGCGCCCACAGCCCGCCAGTCTCCGGGCGGCGCCAATCTTCACCGACCCCACCCGATTTTTGGGCTCGGCGCTGCCGATTCCTGTCCCCGGCTTCTCTTCACCACGATCCTTTGTCGTTGTGAGCATTGTCTCGGCAGCTTTTTTTCGGCGACGCGGCTCTCCGTGTCCTCATGCTTCTTATGTAACAGACCATCTCGCGGACGCCACGTTACAAAATTTTCTCCCATTCGAAGAAGTCAAATGGCAAAAATTGGATCATAGCTGCACCATACAAGTTATTTATATCGTAGTACATAAGATATGATTCTTCTTTGTTTGGACTGAACTCTGCACCCATAAATCTGTTGTCCGCTTTGGCATATCTGTTTGAACATTGAGCCACGCCACCTCGAATACCTCACTCAATGAAGAACAACATCTCTACATCGGTTAACAACTCAAGTTCAACGCCAGTTCACTTGAGCATAGCATCGAAAGCAAGGCCTGGTGCAGTATAATAATGAAGAGGATCTAGATTGTATATAGAGGAGCAATTACGTCTGAAATTTTCAAAGATATCAGCCAAAAGTAAAATATCCGTTTTCAGATACAAATCAGAATATTCACCTAATGTTTTTATGTGAAAAGTTTGCCAAACTTTAGATCCATGTACATAATCTGAGTCTGAAATTTCTGCATTATTTAATTCTAAATACGATTTTTCTTTAGGCGGTAATTGCTCATCATCGAGTTTTATGCAACTGTCCACGTAATCGTAAGGAAAAATACCTTTTCTCGTTAATAAGTTAATTTCTTTTTGGCATAAACATAAATGAATCGATAAATCTGAAATTTACCATTGTATCTTTAACGCTTTTCGTAAAGGATATATATTGTTCTTTGTTTACTGGCAGTAAGTTCATTGAACCCTCGAAGAATGTTGCTAAGGCTTTTATCAAGAAATATGTGTCATAGCCAAATAAGTTATGAAACACAACGGGAATGGTATGCGAGTTGTTATAATTTAAATTACAACTCTGATGCGCAGCATCTCGATATTTACCCGTATAATGACAATGATCGTGACGCTTAACACCTTGAGATGTGAACGGTTTCTCACAAATTGACAAGTCTGTGTAGAATGAAATTCATTTTTCTGTTCGAAATTCAATAGTTCCATAGATACGTTGCTTATAAGATGAAACTCTACGAATTGAACGAACTCTTTTAATTCGTTCACAAACCACTTTTTACAATTATTTCCACGATTGGCTTTAAATTCGCAGATGGAGTCATCAAAGTTACATTGTGAATAGTACGCGATCCTGTACGGAACATTCTTTTAATAGATCGTTCTGTTTGACGATTTAGAAACATCCGTAGCTGGCTCTAATATACATTCAAAGTCAGCGTATATAACAGCCAGATGAAGGGCTGTGGTAACGGACAAGAGAAAGCAATACGGATCACTATTTCTAATGTTACCAATTGCTTTTTTATTTTGCACATCCTTTGGTAGTTCGATGAAGGTAAATAAGCCACCGTGTATTGTAATCAATTTCTTACACTTTGCAGAATCCATTTTTCCCTCGTTAAAAGCGTTTATAATAAGGTACACTTGATGAAGTTTAAACATCAATGGTTGCTCTACATCACGGGCGGTCTTCTATAAGTCTAATGCATGTGTTCCTCTCATTACTATTTTCAGGTATAATAACAATATTAAAACGGTGCAGAAACTTGTGCATTAAAAAGGTTGCAGTTCACATGGGTCTACATTTCGGCAGTGTACAAAGGTTTAATAAATTCTTTGGCATCAAAGATCCACTGTCTTAATGCGCAACTCCTCTTGAATAAATAATGCACATTAAATTATTGTAAACAATTTTTTCGGTAACGTACAGTGGGTCGTTTGACACCTCCTTTGATTTCTACTGTCTCTCCAAGGCCAATGTATCGTAGCGGAACGATAAACGCGAAGAAGGTGGAGGAGGAACAGGGGTCTTATGGTGATGATGAAATGTCATCGAAATTCTTCGGTGGCATACAAAGCGTCATTCGTCATCTCCACCGACTCTATACGCTAGTCTGCGGCGGCGTGCGAAGGGAAATGTGGGAGCTGCCATGGGATAGGAAGTGCGAAATTCGGTAATGTACAAAGGTTTGCCGATCATCTCTTTTGAAATCCACCGCTTCCACATGCGAGGGCAATGTATCATGGATGAGACTGAGGTGGGGTTGCAATAGAAAGATCTAGAAAGTACTCAATTATGTCTGATGTAAAATTTCTGAAATCTTTCGTAATACGCCTGAAACCTAACGTAAAACTAGGACCCTCTTCCGATTACGTCAAGCCAAAGGGGGTCAGTGACGTCGACTCGTGCCAGCAAGTATCGGCTCTCCCCCCCCCCTTCTCGCTCTCTCTCGAGTGAAGCCGCATCCGGATCTTCGTGTTTGGACTGGGCGTGGACTCATCTATGTGAAGAAGATTGATTCGTCCTCATCTATCCGGATAGATCATCAGGATGACCTAACCAAGATACCGTTATGACTTAATTCGACTCAACGAACTGACCCCACTGCCAATCCTTGTCATAACTTAAAGATTTGTCACGTTAATGCCCAGTCGTTACTGCCACATATAGATGAGTTCCGTATTTACCTGATCTCTCATTTCTTTCATATAATTGCTATTTCTAAGTCCTGGCTCAAACCTCACATGACTGATAGTTTCGTTGAACTTACTGGGTACAACATTTTTCGTTGTGACAGGATTGGTAGAAGTGGTGGTGGTGTGGTTATATATATTCATGCCTCTCTTAACTCTGTACTACTTGCGGCTTCTGAAGGGGAGTATTGCTCCCGTCCAGAATTTCTATTCCTTGAATTACAATGTCTCGGTGCCTCAAAATGCTTGTAGGAATTGTTTATCGGCCTCCCAAGGCTGCTTGGTCAAATGATCTTGAATTGACCTTTGCCCGCCTCTCTCATGCTTATCAGAACATTATAATTCTTGGTGATTTCAATGCAGATATGCAAGCTTGGTCTTTTGACAGCTTCTACATGCAGTCCTTCATCCCATGCAATAATCTGTATCTGGTTCAACACTCAGCGAGTCATCGTGTTCGTGGCGCACACACGTGGCTTGATCTCTGCTTGGTAGATAATTTGTCTAAGGTCATCTCTTATGGACAGGCTAACGTTCCGTTTATGTCAGCTCACGACCTGATCTGAATTACTTATTGTATTAAACCTCCTCCTGTTCTTAGAAAGAAAGTAACGTATCGGAACATTAAATCGGTGAACTTGTCCACCCTGTTGCTGAAACTTGAGCAATGTGATTGGATATCTTTCCGTTCGGCTTCTTCGACTGACTCTCAGGCGATTCTATTAAATCAATATATTAGGGAAATGCTTGATGAGCTAGCACCAATGCGTTCTTTCTCACCTCGTCGCACTCCTGCTTTATGGATAAGCAATGAAATTAAAATTTCTATCAGGGAAAGAAATAAGATCCACAGACGGTATTTGAGATCTCGTTTGGATGCTTACTCGAGTCAATATTGTGCCTTTCGACACAAGACAGTAGCTCTTAGAAGATCAACCAAGGACAGGTATAATCGTACCTTACTCTCCGAGTCTCGAGATCCAAAAACTATCTGGAGGAACTTGCGCAAGCTTGGAATAGTTGGTTCCGCAAAATATGGTCGGAAACTGGCCTGGTCTATTGAGGATATAAATCGTCACTTTGCTTCTGCATATCATGTTCATGATGAGCTTGCTGAAGTATATTCTACGTCACTTCAATCTGATGGTTTCTGTGAAGACAATTTTTACTTTAAGCATATCCAACCTTTGGATCTTGTGTCCGCCTTAAGCGATAAGAGTTCAAATGTAATGGGACAGGATCACCTACCTATGGCTCACATCTCTCCCTGCTTGGATGTTATCTTTCCTTTCCTACTTGATCTCTACAACCGCTCGCTGATGACCTCAACATTTCCGGGAGTGTGGAAGCAGTCCTACATATGTCCCATTCCTAAAGGGCGTTGTGTACCATCTCAAATTGCTGAACTGCGACCCATCGGCGCTGATTTGTAGTCTCTCAAAACCCCTTGAGAAAATAGTGTGTAGGCAAATGGCAGATTATCTTGAACAACACGGAGGTTATGATCCGCAACAATCTGCTTATCGATCTGGTTTGAACACAGAAAAAGCTCTAATTAAAGTTGTTGATGACATTCGTTTTGCCCTAGATGAACGGGGGGGTACCCACTGGCACACAACCCGATTGCGCACACGCCCAGTTGGACACAAATCATTGGACACAACACGATTGGACACAGTGTCCATTCCGCACAGCAAGATTGGACACAATGCCGATACGACACATTAGTTTTGGACACAGACCGTTTAGCATGCGATAACATTGGACACATTGGAACTGTGTCCAATCTTGTTGTGGCGAATTGGTTTCGTGTGCGATCTGACTACGTAAGGATGGACCGTGAAATTGGACACAGATAGTTGTAGATAAATTTCAGATAATTTATTGGACACAAAGCTAGCTGCAACAAATATTATACATACGAGATCAATGGAACAGGTTCTTACGTACTTTTCTGAAATAATGTTGAAGATATTATAGAAATGTTACATGCTAGATTATAGGAAAGTGAACGCTCATAAGTTTATCCCAACAGCATTTAAATACATATATGCATATTAAAAAGCTGCAATATCAAGGATTCAAACATGAGTGAAAAAATAGTATTGTGACGTATAACTGTTCTGTACGGTTACGGGGTAAAAATCTGGCCCATTATTACATTATTATAAAATATTCATCAATAGTCGTATTCTTTACAAAACGTGTGACTTTCAACTCACGAATAAATCCCATTTGCTAGTGTAAATTATCATGTTATAATTAAGATAATAATTAAAAATTTCATTAAAATGCATTACCAAGTCATTAACAAGAAACATTGAACATAGAATTCATTTTTGCCAGATGACGATTACCTCTACCTATTTGACGCGAACACTTTGTAAAGTTACAAATATTGGAAGATCATTTTTTAGAAGATATATAATAAATTTATTATAAATGTACCACAGCAGTTCACATTCCCTCACTTCTTGTAGAGTTCTGGTTACATCGATATACCTTATTGTGCAGCTAGCTTTGTGTCCAATGAATTATCTGAAATTTATCTACAACTATCTGTGTCCAATTTCACGGTCCGTCCTTACGTAGTCAGATCGCACACGAAACCAATTCGCCACAACAAGATTGGACACAGTTCTAATGTGTCCAATGTTATCGCATGCTAAACGGTCTGTGTCCAAAAGTAATGTGTCGTATCGGCATTGTGTCCAATCTTGCTGTGCGGAATGGACACTGTGTCCAATCGTGTTGTGTCCAATGGTTTGTGTCCAACTGGGCGTGTGCGTAATCGGGTTGTGTGCCAGTGGGCATCACTCAGATGAACGTATGATAACCTTAGTTGTTTTCTTTGACCTTAGAAAGGCTTTTGACTCAATCTGTCATGGGAAGCTTCTTGATTGCATGCGATCTGCAGATTTCTCTGTACCAGTTCGAATATGGTTTGCTTCCTATCTAAAGGATCGAACACAAGCTGTAATTGACTCAGATGGTACCTTGTCCTCTTTCCTACCGGTCACCTCCGGTGTTCCGCAGGGTTCGGTCCTAGGTCCTCCCCTGAGTAGTTACAGGCCACTATGGGGAGACACAACAAACCCCCCACCACTGTCCCCTATGAGTCAAGGAGCGCGCCGCGCTGTGTCCCCCGCACCGCACTACGGCGCCACCCCCTCGTCCGTGTAGTCTGTTCTCCCCACCACCGCCCTATGCCGAGCTCCCCCACCACGCAGCCCTGGTCCTAAGGCCCAAAACTCAGTAGCAGCGGCGTTGTATGTCCCCAGGGGCATATCGCGGTCGGTAACTATGCACTGACCACCGGTCGGTAACTTTTTAATTACCCTAAGGAGATAAGTGTACCCACGGTAAAATAGAACACCGTATTTTGTAAGGCCCTTATGTATATTATAAAGCTGTAGCGCGTGATACATTTTCGATGAACCGGAGCCCTGTGTAGAGGAATACGCTTAATGTTTTGATTTCCTACCGACCGTTACCATTATTGACAAAATATGGGGAGATGGAGGTGAAGGAAACAAAAAAAAAGAAGAAATAGGCATTTTTGAATATATGTCGTATATTGTAAGAAACATCGGTGGTACATAAGGAGTTTGAAATAAAACGCAGCTTACTTAATTTAAATATATAAAAATTTATTATAATATAAAAATATAAAAAAGAAAAAAAATTAATAATCGTCATCGGTATCGTAGTCCGAGTCCCTACAAAAAATAAATAATAATATTACTACTCATGTGTGCCACACACACACACACACACACACACACACACACACATACGTGGTGGTCCATATATAGCATCAATTAATACGCACCTATTATAATCTGTAATCGGCGCCAGCCTAAACAGTGACCTTAATCCGAATATATCCTCCTCACCCCAGTCCAGTTCTTCGAAGAGGAGCCAGCCGTTGAGGGCGCCCCTCCGAGCACAACGCTGGCTCCTCTTCTCCAGCATGTGCCTAATGCATATGTAGCCTCGGAGCTTTAATAAATAAACAACACGTTATATAATAAAACTTCTTTTAAATATTAAGCTTGTGTATTAATAGAAGCTTAGAGGACACAACACTCACTATTACGTGTACCACACTTTGTCCTCTCACCATCGTTACTTTTTATGTTCTAACTCTGAGTCGACAGGATGAGTCGATTCGAGGCGGCTGAATCGCTCCAGCTTACCCCCATTTGTAGTTCGTAGAAACGAATTTCTTGTAAATGATAACCTTATAATATAGAGGTACCGTATGCATTGCCGTTCATTTTTCGATACTTTTAACTATCGATGGGCTGATACCCAACCCCTAACATTTTGCTTGGGGTGAATCCTGTACATACCACGCAGCTGTTGGAATGATGGTACCCTTCTTTTGGATCATCTAGCGAACGATGCGCCAAATACATCAGGCGTGGGGGGTACCATTGTCTTAGCAGCGTAAACTGCTACATGTATCTCTTGTTTGCAACCATGCAAAAAAATAAGGGCAATGGTGGGGAAAAAGATGGTTACCTGTGAGCCGTCCTCGCAGCATCCTGTCATTACCTTGGTGACAAGCGAAAAGGGTTGATAGTGAGGATAATAAAGAAAAGAAGTGATAGTGCGGTGAAAAGAGGTGACATACGCAGAGTGTATTTTTTTTTTAAAAGTGGTATGTATAATAGCGTATATATTTATTTAGTATGATATTTGATTTAAAAAGTTTTTGCATATCTGTTATCTTTTCCTTTATTTCTAGACGATCCGTCAGCCTGTCGGTTATCTAGCGCCACACAGCATAAAAAAAAAGAAATATTAATAGAGTGGTATGTATATCGGTGTTGAATTTGTATACATTTTTTATTAGATTAAAAAAAAATTTATTTTGTATGTGACATCTTTCACCTTTATTTCTAGATATTACAGAAAAGAACGAGCATCACCAGACCCCTTCGGGCTACAGCCACCTGTTACCAGAGCTGTAAGTGTAATAATTTTAAACCTGCACAGGTTTTTATTTGATTTTTAAAAAGTTTTTGTACATCTGTCGCCTTTTTCCCTTATTTCTAGACGCTGCAAGGACGCATAGAGCCAGCAGACGCAATCGTCAGCTGTATATTACTAGACCGGTAAGTGTAATAATTTTAAGTCTACAGGGTTTGCTTTAAACATATTTTATTATTAAAAACTTAAATATTACAGATTATGGCACCAAGGCGCCCGGATACGCCGCCCGAGGGGGCAGAAGGACCGTTTGAGGGGCCGCTCCTTGATGGGATACCGCCACCCCTAAATGCGTTCTTCGCCCCCTTCCACGAAGGGCAGTGCTTGTTCGGGTGCGTTTACGTACGGGGTGTGGGGGAGCGGTTATGCTACGGGTGCATGAGCGAGCAGCCCGCCGAGTACAGGACACAGTTTACGGTACACATAATCCACTACCTAAAGATTGACCCCGCAATACATCTGCGTGCGGGTATCTGTGCGCGCTGTGCTCGGTGTGTGCTGCACGCGTATGCACCCGGTGACTGTATAGCTTGTATAAGCTACTTTTGCGATAACCGGGAGGATCTATTAAGGCAGGGGGCTGCAGAAGTTCCTCCCCCACCCCGAATATAAATTGTTAGCTATATTATATATATATATATATATATATATATATGTATATATGTACTTTTTGTAATCCTTAGTCTTACGCTCGTTTTTTTTTTTTCACACCTGTTTCTAGAAATGGCGCCGCGAATGGTACTTGAAAGGGGTGGCGACGGTGTGGGTGACGATAGGGACACCCCGTCGCCCAGGCAGGACGACGCATTCATCGAGGCCCTACATAACGGCCTCTGCCTTTACGGTTACATCTATACATACCGCTGGGATGAGCTATGCGCCGGGTGCGTGAGTGAGCTACCACCGGACATGCAAGCGTTATACACTCCCCACAGCTTGCACTATTTGTTGCTTGACACTACAATGGTCTTCAACTTGGCGCGGTGCACAACCTGTGCGCGGAGTGTGTTGCTCGATCACGCACCCGGCGCATGCCCAGGGTGTGTCCTGCTCTATGAGGCCACTAGAGACACCCTGGTGCGGTTTGGGTATGGGCAGGTTAACCTAATTTCTTGAATAATAGTAGTATAGGTTTATATTATATATATATATATATATTTTCCTACATACATATTATTATTATTCATTGCTTACATTACTTATATATCTAACCTAGCTTAGCATTATTTACGCTACATATATTGTAACGCAACACAGCGTATTTTCAGTTTATTTCTATTACGGGCGCGAACGCAGTGTTTTGTTTTGATTATATAATCCCGATGATGGAATTCGCCAAGTGCGATTGAGCCAAAGGCATTCTGAGGGAAAACAAACCCAAGACCAAAACATTGCGGATCCCTTTAAACTTTACGCGGGGACATATTTTAAATCACCCGACGTAGATAGTTCAAGCGGGTCCCATAGATGGGGCACCGCAACAATAGAAAAAATTTAAAGTCAGCATTAACGCTCCGCGAGTATAAAAGCCGAGCGATACGGCGATAAGTATTATTCGATCATTACACCTCCTACGGTGAAGCTCGAGACGGGAAAGTTCAGGATTTAAAGGTAAATAAGTAAAGGAGTTCTAATCCTCCCTGAATAGTTTGGACGGGTTCGTTGGAGTCATAGCGCCTCCAAACGATACCTACCAGCTAAAGCGGGGACGAGAGGAATAAAAGGGGTTACGGGCATTGGTAAAAACCACCCAACCACCTTGCTTCTCCAGGCTCCTATACCAAATAATCCACAGATACCTCGTCAGCGGGTGGATAGCACCACCGACAGCTGTACAAGGTTTCCTAATCCAAAGAACCACTAGATAACGAGACGAGATTGGCGGACAACATTGCGTTGCCACGCCATATTAAATCTCTTCCTAGAAAGTGATTGGTGACCAATATAGCATTGTGAACCATATCTCCTCCAAGCACCAGGTGACTGGGTGACATTGGCGGATAGCATTGCGCTAGCTTAGCTATATGTCCCACAGAAATCAAACCTAATACCTATCAAAACGACTCTTGGCGAACTACATAGCGCTGTTAGCTATAGGGTCTGTTTGGTAAATCCATGATACACACTTCCTTGAGAGTCAAGGATAGATCCTAGAATTAAAGTAAGACAGATGCTCTCAAACTTGACCCAGGGAACAACAAATAATTGATTGTAACCTATTACGTTGTGTTTTTCTAATAAACAAAGAAGAAGTTAAAAAGAATATGAACGGATTGGTTGAATCGAACACCCAAAATCCTATTCGACGGCCCAGAGCACGAGCTCATTAAATAAAATCCTGCATCCGGCACGTCTTGAATCATAGCGATTCAACACAACCCACTAAAGGTGAAACCAGTGCCCAACTTGAGGAAAGGTGAGCAGGTAACAATATATCGTTGTTGTTATTATTACTCCCATTTTTTTTTAAATTTTATCATTATACTTACTATTATTATGAATTGCTTACATATATACACTCTACGCCTATTATTATTATTATTATTATTATTATTTACGATATATATATATATATTGTGACGTACTGGACGGATTTTCGGTCCGCCCAGGGTCTCCTCAAATTAGCTATCGCAACAGCAAGAAAAAGGATACGAGGTGTGGGGAACACGAAAATAAAAGGGAACACGGGGTAGAGTAAGAAAGAATATAATTAATAAGTCGGGTGTCACTATTACAAAAACAGAAGAATAGAACCGTAGAGAAAGCAATACTAGACAAGAGAATATAAGCGGATTAATAATAATCGGGGCTCACGCAGGAGCACGCAGTGGTCTAGGGAGGGAGGTTGGAGGGGGCAGGCGGGGCAGGGGAGGGCGATCAGCTGGGAGCTCGGATACGGATGGTTTTGGGCGCCAGCTACTGTAACGGTGTAGCACCGGCGAGTGACCTCGCAAGGTCCTCGTTTGTTGACAATTTGGGAATGACTGGGCTAGCGGCGGGAGAGGTGAGGGGATCTCAGGGAGGAAGGTTCCCGAACGCAAAATGGCTTCTTACAAAATTACCTCGGTTATGGAATGCGAAGGGGGCGGGTGGTGGAAAAGGAAGGGCACGAAGGGTTTTAAAGGGAACGCAGAAGTACTAAGTCTAGGGCGCACGCAATACACCACTGGCCGCACGCGGGTGGCGGAAGGCCAGGCTAAGACTTCAAAAAGGTAAACTACTCAAAACGGCCGCTCCACGTGGGGACGGCTTACTATGTCCTGAAGGGACGTACAAAATCTACAGGGCTAATACTGGGGGGGGGGGGGGGGAGTAGGGGAAAGGGACTAGAAAGGGACGAAACGTAATCACTCCGTACTCACGCCTTCGCTCTTCACACTGATACTCCAGTTATCTCTTTCACTCACACTCAAACTCGCAATCCGCAAAATCCACGCACTATCGCTCGCACCCTGGCTCGAAGTGAAGAGATTTCCGGTGATCCTGGCCCTCGTGGGCCTCCAGGGCCTCGATGATTGGCTGGGGCTGCTCAGCTGAGAGGGCTACGTGCTCTGGCATTGGTTGGCAGTTCCGGCATGGCAGGGCATTGGTCCGTTTCAAACTTGCAGGGCTGCCGGGCCTTCCAGGGCCTCGTGGCGGCGGCACTGTGCTGGCTTTGCCGGCGCGCGGACTGGCTGCGCGCGCCGGTCAAGATGGCGGCCTCCAGGCCTGTCAAAACTCTCCCGGGCACGTCCGCGGTCTCGGAGGGAGAGGGCTCCGCCGCTGTCACACGGGACGTTTTCCTGCCCGTGTGACGGGACTGCACCGGGGCTGCATATTGGTGGTGACGGTGTCGGGTTGGTGGGCATCCATCCCACGGACATCTCGATCAGCTGTTCTCCCTGCCAATGCCATCCCTGCCGTCCGATGCCTCGGCGACGTAGCCACTCTCGCGGTCCATCCAGGGATGCTGAGTCCTCGTAGCCGGTTCAGGGTGATGTCCTCGGTGGTGGTCCTCGATGATGGTGTTCGAGCCAGTGCCCTACGGGGAAGGGGACAGGGAGGGAAGAGTGGAGGGGAGGGATCTTATACTAGATACAACAGACCTAAAACACTAAATGAACGCAATTAACAATACTTCGCAAGACAGTACGCAATACTTGTGCTCGGGGCCAGTGGTGCCCTCGAGCTAGGTGACGGGGAGGGGTTATTATAACATTTGTGTTACAATATATATATATATTATCGTTATTATATTAATATACAGTCCATAATAAAAAAAATTAGCAAAATTATATCTTTAATTTATATAATTAAATGCCCAGACCACGCACCTTTTTTTCATGAAACAGATCTTAACACGTGTATCCCGATTTACACCGGGAATATTGTATCCGACCACCGCCACCGCCGCCATAGATCTTATTATCGTGCGCATACTGGCGATCAGCCAAACGCTTCTTTCGCACAAAAGCGTCGTAGTACTCTCGGGCAATTCTATCGCTTTTCCGCAAATCAGTACTAAATACATTCTGAAAGGCATGCATCCCGAAGCCTGAGGCGAGGTAGTGTAGAAACATCATACAGAATTGGCCGCACACCGTTGACGTCTCGCTCTGAAGCTGCTGGGTGTTCCATCGGAAGGATCGACAGTTCCGTCCAGGTCTCGATGCGTGGTGATGATTGAGCGGTGGTAATCCGTAGCTGTCAAAGTAGTAGCCGTCTCCGTCAGCGTCCACGTACATGGCAACCCAATGTGCTCCTGGCTTCGTATGGTCGTCCGTGTTGGCGATAATCGCAGCGGGTTTCGACCAGCTTCGGGGTATTCTATCAGCTGCGTAGACACCCGTCGTGTGCTCCGATATACCGCGAAGGCCAAGGTAAAGGTCTAGCGTGTTCATATATGTGGTCCGTTATTTCGAAGCCAGAATTCAAGACGCAATGCGTTGTTCAGAGCGCAGGTGAACGATCCTCGGCTCTCCTTACAGGCGTGAACGATGCACTCGTAATGGTCACAATTCGGTGGGAAGTCCTCGTATGGTGAGTTATCGGGGGTTTCATCCAAATTTATAACCTCCCTTGCCATAACGGTCTGCAGAAAAAGTACGCTCTCCGGGCCTCGCGTGTATATGCTCCGTGAAATACCGGCAATATTTCGGAGATTGTTATATAGCTGTTTGTACGTTATACCACCGTCGAACCACTCTAGACCGTGTCGATAGCGGGTCATGGTGTTGTTCTCGCTTCTGATCGTCGGTGGTAATTCGTTGAAATCGCAGGGCGGTGAAACGATCCAGTGGCCTATGTATTTTCTTTCCACAGCCACGACGCCGATCTCTTTCGGCGCCAGACGTCACTCGGAGTCTTTGAAGTACTCAATCTCGATCACGAAATCCATCGCTGCGGAGCTAACTCGAAGGCGTTCAACGAGAAACTAACGGCGATGCTGCCGATCACAGGCGATACCGAGTGCACAAAAAGACGATGACGCATACCCTAAACTGCTGACCTATGTATTTTCTTCGATTGCTTATCCGCCGTAATCTACGACGATTTGCCGCGAGGCGTCGATCTCCAGAACGTTATCGTACTCGGCGTATACGATACAGTTCACGGTGGTGGCCAGCGGATCGTCGAAGCGTACCTCAATTCGTACACTACCGTGCTTGATCAGGTTCCAGTGGGTGTTGCTATTTGCCGAGAGATCGGGTGTAAGATCGAAAACGAACAGGCAGTAACCGTCTGCGTAAGCGTTCCTAGATATCGAATTACCCTCGTTGAGGAAGTGTATACCCGTGCCACTAAAGAGGGTATGATACGCGTCCACGTAAAGACCGGCTTTGCCGAAATCTGTCTGCAGTGCTTTCGAGGGTACTTGAACACCGTCGACGTACAGCGATAGGAAATTAATACGATAGTTTTTAAAATTGAACGGGTTGAGTTGATAGTTGCCATTAAATGCCTTGTTATCGACGAAGCCTATTATAATACGCTTAGGCAATTGGCCGAGAATCACGTTATCCATAGTACCACCGTGCAAGCCGGCATGCATCGTCAGCGCCTTGACCTCTTCACGCGTAAGCGGATACTTTGCAGTTGTCTTTGATAGCATTTTAGAATGAGCAATTAGAATACCGGGGCTTACTTTGGCGCGTCTAACGAGGAGCGTGGCCTCCGTTATATGTAAAGAACACTCGCTCTTTGGATCCATGAGGGAGAAACTGTCTCTCGTGCGTACGAGGCGTAAACGGAGCTCTACACCATTTAATAAAAATTTTTCCTGGTTAAACACATCGCAATGCAAATGACCGATCAGATCAACCGTCTTGTCTTTACCGACGAACGCCTGCCTATTCACGAGACCCATATTCTTTCCCGCTGTATCGTCCATATGACCGGGCGTGTCGTCGTACCAGAGCACGCTCGAGAGGTGGGACCCCTTAGCGGCTGGCCCATAATTTAATAGCGTCTCTATGTAGGCCCTGTAAGCGTACGCGTTATTAGGCGGTGATACGAGTTTCTGATTAAGAAACACGTCCACCTGATTGAACAGCGAGTGTAGCAGATTGTTAACAGGGGCTGCTTTGCTCAGAGCGTCAGGGGCTAACGCATCCTTGGATCGTAGCTGTACGCGTAAACTCAGCATGGTGTGTGCTAGATCGAGGTACTCGTCGCCGTTACCCGGTACGATAAATTCAATGGGCGAGTCATCGGTCAGCGATGAGATGGGCTTGTAGTGTACCCACTGCGCGCTCTCTATAGTGGTCTGTGTCGGTGGCAGTGTAAAGAGCTCGAGCTCCGATTTCATACACTCGCAGGAGTGTGCGTGTAGAAAGGCCATGATAGAGGTAGCGTTTAGGAGAAGATATCCAGCACACTCCGCTTTACTTTCTTACTAGCGATCCTACGACGATTTTTGGGTTTCTTGGTTTTTGACTTTATTTTTTTTTACTACTTTTTTTTTTCGACGCGGAGCAGCCTTCTTCCCCGTACGTCTCTTACGCTTGTTAGCAGTTCTTGAGGCGATGCTCCTTCCAGCGACGCCGATGATAGAGTGGGCGCCGCGTGGTCGTTTTACAGCTTTATAGCCCGATCCATTCATGAGCTCGTGAATTTTCGCCTCCGCCTTACGTTTAAGATTCATACCCGATTCGGTGGCCCTGGTGCGAAACGCCTGTTTCAGCGGAGCGCCCCGTTCGCTGACGTCCGTCAAGATATTCATACCCGCGCGCACCGCCTCCTTACCGACGGCTCGGGCTCCTCTCGATAGCAAAGGTAACACACGCCGAAACAGACCACCGAGAAAGCTACCAATACCATGTCCTCGCTGATAAGGCGACCCCGCAAATACCCGAAATTTCGTGGAATATCCCCCACCGATCTGCGACTCGTAGTAGTCGGTGTAATGAGCCATCAGTCTAGCCGCTTAAATTGTAGTGTTACGGAGAGCGTCCCTGATTCGAATGGTATAGGGTCGCCTAGTTGATCTCTTATATCGATGTCGATCGTTTGAAAAGTCGTGCGGAGCAGCGGTATATACTTTAACGGTGAAAACGAGAGTACTTTCATGGCTGCGTACGCGTATTTGTTATCCGTTTGCAGGGGAACCACACGAAGCAAGGGTGTTTGGACGTCTCCGGTGATATACGGCTCGCAGACATCGGTGTAAACAAAAAGCATCTTAGGTAGGGCGTTGATCAGGCTAATCGGCTGATCGACCATCACAACGGGCTGTGCTTTCGATACCACGACCGATTCGGGGAAACCTAGGATGCGCGCCAGAGACCGGCAGAGTCTCAGTTCGTGTGGGTCGTCTAGATCGTTATCGGTAGACACGAGCGATACGCTAGCGTAACCGCCTCTACAGAGCTCTAATTGCAGACGGCCCTTCATAGCCCTGGTAGCGTTTATTTCGTCAACGAGTGTCTTTACGTCGTCATAAACACCGTGCGCCACGTTAGAAGCCGTTATCATAAGACCCACTATCGGTTCTTTGTGGTTCTTCCGCGGTTTGGTGCGGGTGGTGATAATGCCCACGTGATCCCAGTCTTTTAGCGCTGCGGGCACGTGAAGAAAGGTCATAGGGATCTGTATTTCGACCAGAGCAACAGCCCATGCCCCGTGTAAATCGATCTGATGCGGTAGATGCGTGGTAAAACTGGTAGTTTTATTTTCGGGATAGTACGACATACTGCTGTTACTGGGCAGAACGAGATAAAATTGGTCCTTCATTGTTCTTTAAGCGGGCAGCCGGTATCCACGAATTAAATTTCTCGGGGTAACCGACCCAGCTGACCAGTACTTTTTGGGCTTTCCCACGACCGCTTCGTTTTATCACACGATCGACGAGAAACGTGTCCTTTGCGAGGTCCTTGCGGACTCGAACGAGCTCCTCCTCGTAAAAAATACCGTCAATCTCCTCGCCGGCTAGATCTTCTAAGATGTAGACGGGTGGTTCTCTCGTTGTACCTAGGCGTACGATTTTAAAAATCTCTCGAGTCCAACCCCCCTCGTAACCTTTCGCGAAAGGGTTCCTAGCGCTACTGATGCGTACCAGGTCACCGACACCGTATTTAGGGGTACGCGGGCTCGCTGTGGCGTATCGCATGGACAGGTTCATACGGGCCGTAGCGGCATTATACATGGTTACGTCGACTGGACGCATTCTTATCGCAGAGTGACGTGTCCTGTTGTACGATTCCACGAGGCTCTGAAGAATATCTATGTACCGCCGCGTGTTTCTATGTGTAAAGTAACGCCACATACGCTCCTTCAGAGTACGGTTGTAGCGTTCGACGACAGCTGCCTTTACGTCGGGGCTGCGCGCTACGCGGAATCCTATGCCGAGCTCCTCGAGCAGACGCTGCAGTACGCCATTGGTAAACTCTTTACCTTTGTCTGTCTGTAGGTACACGGGTATCCTATTCTTACTACGTGTCAAAACCCTCCGGAATGCCGCTGCTACCGTTGCACCGGACTTATCGCGTAAAGGCTCGACCCAAGCGTATTTGCTGAGTACATCGATTATTACAAGTATATACGTGTAACCATCGTTGTACTCCTTCAACGAGCGAAGGTCCACAAGATCGGCCTCCCAAACATCGTCGATATTGCTGACGGCGTAAGAGCGGCGCGCACGTACGGGCTTATGCAGCGTATACGCGTCCTGCGCCTCTAACCAATGTACGACGGAATCTCGCTTTACCCTACCCTTAACCGCTCGCTCGAGGTTACCGATACCGGCGTACGAAGACCGCTCTGCTGGTGTGTAATAAAGTCGCCTCAGAAGACTGTCATCACCCGACTTCTTCTTCTTCTGTTTCACGGCAGCCTTAACCATTCTAATCTTTTCTTTTTCTCGGTATCGTTGGCTGTACTAGCCGACACGGATCGTGTAGCTTTTTTCCCCCACGACCTCTGCTGCTTCCCCTGAGTCTCTAAACACTTCCTGAAACGCCTCGCCAAATTCCTCCTCCGTGGACGAGCTCTGAGTCGTTTCGATTGAGCACGGTACGATTGTTACACGATGCCGTGGCTGATTACTGAGAGGCGTCGTGTTGCTCCCCTCCTTCCATAGACGCTGATTGCCAATAAACTCGCGCGGTATACCAGCAGTACGGAGGAACCGCGCAAACTGGGGACTCCCTGCCGGTCTCGCCGATTTTCTCTCACGCATAGCGTCATTGATTAAATCAACGATGTTGGCGTCCTGCACGACGGCTCCACCGATGCGCGTAACGCCCTGCCTACTCCACGAAATGTGTGGTGAGCCAGCGCCGCGCAGTCTGCCTAGTAAGAGCCGCGCCTTAGTCCTGTACTTTTGGGGTACACTGGCAATGATGTCGTCGTCGTCAGCATCGGTGGTCTGGTTCCGGGCGTTATCCTCCGTAGAATTGTTATTTTTCTTCTTGTTATCACTATCGGCGCGCCTATCCTCGTCGACGTTATTGCGCAGGTCCTCGATAAAGTGTAGATAACGCTGCAGCACCTGATTGTACATCTTCCACTTTTCGCGCTCGTCAATGAAATTCGGTGAGTGTAGGATCTCCTTTATCGACGCGTCTAATCTGCTTAAGGGGGTCCCAGGGGTTTGTACGGTGTTAACGGTGTCAATCCCCTCCTGACTGTACTGATGCGTATGAGGCGCTGCACGGTGGTACTGCTGGTGCACGGTATTCGCGCTCTCATGAGGGATGAGAACCATCTTTTTTGCATGCTCCATCTCGCTCTGCGCGGCGTATATCCTATCCGCTTCCCCCTATGAGTTTCGATATGACGGTGCCCAATATGGGTGCTAACAGAAGAGGTAGAAAACCGCCGCTCTGAACGATAAGGCGCTTTCTAGTTTTGACTGCTGAACCCGGTCTGGATAAACGTCTCAGCAGCGGTGCGTGTTTTCGTAAGCGACGTTTCTGAGTCGGTTTGAGAGGTACGTTGCCGCGAAGGATATTCAGAGCGCATTCGCATATACAGTTGACGAGGCGTGGGTCGGCCGCTCGTACCAAGGCGCTGCGTTGTTTGCTGTCCAGGTGGCAGATAGCCTTTAACACTGTGGCGTGCTTCCGCCCTATAGAGCAGCGTGCGCTGGATACCATTACAACCGAATGACTGGTACGTCTCGATCGGCGTACCCACCCTTTATACCCTTTCGCGGTACGTACACGTAGTGGAACGGGTCCGAAGGAAACACGCACGTGCGAAAGCGGCAGTTATCGGGCGTCGATTGCTTCAAATCGAGTAGTAAATAACCATGCGGTTCCGCGGTGGCATCGCGGTAGACTTCCTGCACGAAGCGCGGATTTTCAGGAAACACCTGTCTCGGCAGATGATGTATCTGCGCTCTGTGGCGCGGATTTTTAAACACAACGATGTAGTTGGCGTTCAACGAGATATCGCGCTGCCCGGGCCCCTGATGAAAGAGATTCTGCGTAATGAAGATAACGCTGATGTTCTTATGATGGCTGCCTTTGGTAAAAAGGTCGACCACCGTGTTATTGGACGATTCCCTCATGAGATCGTCGATGATGACGAGTTTCGGGCGTGGGTCGTTGCCGTAATCTGTGTTTTGCGGCAGTCCCTTGTGAAACTCTATAGCGCTCCCGTACTCCCTGTACCCCTCCTGCCACTCTGCATAGTGAAAGAGAACGCGCGCAAATCGCACGTCGCTCATGTCCTCGATGAACCGTAGAAATTTCTTTACGAAGAACGTCTTCCCGCAACCCGTTGGCCCACAGATCATCGATGTCCACGGATGCTTCCACCGCGTGTCCATTATGCCAAATGAGGCTATTTGGTGGTGTCCTTTTCGAATATACTGTTACAGAGTCTGCTGAATTTTACACGCTCCCCCTTCCATCGCGGGGCCCGGCCGCGGCGGGCGCGCGACACGCGTGAGGCTCGTGACGTCGCGCGCGCTTGCTAGCTCTTATCGGTTACGTTGCTAGCCCCTCGTCCGGGTGAGCTCATTGTGCACCTGTGAACTAATAGTCGGCATGTATGTGTGTCAACCGCATAGCTAGCCATAGCGCACGGCTAGCATGTCCGAAGCGTCGCTGAAAAAATAAATAACATGGTCGGGTTGATGGAGTCTTCGGGAATAGATCGATAAAGAGGTTTTTTTTTTCAAATAAATATGTTTTTATTATTATTATTGTACAGGCGATGTATATACATTTATACAGGTTTTGTTTGTGATATTAATTACATAAATCCGTAGGGCAAAGAGCCGAAACGACCGTCGCGTCGCCGCTTTTGAAGCTCTGTCGGTTTACACGTTTTTGATTCCAGACGCGTCACTACGTCGTGAAACGGTGTACGCCGTATCGCGTCATAGTGTAAAACGACAGGCTCGCTGGTCTCTCCCGTCACATAGGAGCGTATCCAGTTGTAATTAATGGCCAGACTCGTCGCGTAGTCGATCGTGATACCTTTGACCTTACAGACCTCAGCGTAAGAACCGTCTGGCTTACGCACTCGGTACGCATAAAATTTCGGGCCTCCCGAGACAATAGACGTGATATAGCTACCAACACCGTACGACTCCAGCTCATCCGTTAAATCGCCCAAAAGACTGCCGAGCGGCGGCTCGTAGGCATTATCGGCGTGACGACCACCCGATACGTATATACACGAGTCGGTGTCGTAATACAGAACGCGTCTACCTAATACCTCGAGGTAGTCGTACAATTTCAGACGCGCCTGAGCCGTGGTATACGCAGCTATAACAACGTTTGTGTATGCCGTGGGTATCAACGCGTCGTTCGTACTACGCGTACCGACGTAAAGCAGCACGTCATCTACGGGCAGAATACCTGTAATCTCGACCTCCGGACACGTAAGCAGACTCACGAGCTTTTGACGAGTCGTTACAATTTCCGTCTTTGGCAGATTTTCGCGTTGCCCAAACTTGCCCCAAAAGGAATTCAAACATAATTTTGCGACTGACCGCAGACCGGGATTTGATTTTATATTTCCAGGGTCCAGACGAATACCCTCGACCCGATCGTACTCCTCTATATACAGTTTTTTGGCCTCGTCGTCGTCGCCACACTCGCGCGGCCAGCCGCAAGCTTCCTGCTTAATCTTTAGGAACGTGTTTATGTAATCGGCAAAGTGACCGCCCGTCCGTGTCGTCGGATCGTACTGAGTAATCTCATACTGCCATATTTCGTATATCAGTGTTATTTCATACCCCTTACGTACGGCGCGCTTGACCTCGTCCACGACCCAGGTCCCTTCGAATACTCTATCCGCGGGATTCTCGTGAGGACACGACTCCTGTAGCATGGCCTCTGCACAGGAACGACACAAGGCGAATAGCAGTTTACCGTGCATGCGTACCGGTAACACGGGATGATACAGATCTCGCGGTGGTAACACCACGCACTTAATCAAACCCTCCACGTTATCGATGTTGTTGCGATCACCCGTTAATTCACGACAGTCATCGCCCACGTACACCGTAGGGTGGCCTACCGGGAATTTCCCCGTTTTCGAAATGAAGGGGTAGAGCGAGCACACATCTACGTAATATATCCTCTCAGACCCCTCGACTTCATAAAAACTGACAGTATTTCCTGTACGGCCACCGAAGAAAGCATCGCGGGGTTCGAGCGGTGCCTGCGATACCAGCGGGTTCTCATTTAGCGATCTGTATAAATCGGCCTGCTCAGGATCGTTTATCCAGCGGTCGAATTCGCACTCCCAAATTTCCGTCAGTTCGTAACCTAAATACCGAATCTTATCGTTCGTAGCCTGCGTTCTCTCGAAGCGTGCGTCCATGGATCCGCCCGTGTGTAGACGACTATCTCTGTTTATACGATAGCATTTTGGGCAACCGTGCCAGAAACAACCCTGAAACTGGAATACGTGTCGTAGGCCTGTGTCGGTGTCGATGTAGCAGCCGTCGACGGGTGTGCCATCCGGTAGACGATACTCCCGAGTGCGTCCCCCGTGAACTATGACACAACCCAAACGATGCTCCAGCGAAAGAAGCCATAAGATGGCCTTACGCGATTGTTTGTCACCGTATCGGTACCCACCCGGCGGTAAAATAGCTATCTGCTCGTCCCGCAAAAAGTTTTTCCGAAAAACTCTCGAACACGCCGAGGCTATGGTGGTGCTCTCCGAGAAAGGGCAAACGTTGCCATGTTGAAGAAACATTTCGCGGAAAGAAACGCAAGCCTGCCTGAGAATGGTAACGTCTGATCTACAGTAATCTATAAACTCGGTTCGAAAGTTAAACACGTATCCCGCAGAGCACTGCTCGTTATACCATGCTAAAAACTGATTACGCTGAGCCGGCGACATCGTATCGGGCGAATAAAACTCGAGCGCTGGTAACGGGCCGATATAATGCTGATTCTCAGGTGTATTGAACAGATGCGGGAAGACACCCTTTTGTTTCAAACCGGCCGCATCCGCGAGGCCGAAGGCTTTCGGTAGTGCACTCAGCGGCATATGAAAATAATTAAGACTGTCTATGAAAGTTACACGGCCCGTCTTCATCATTATGATGCTCGTACCGCTGAGTAGCAGCATCGGCGGCTTTAGGCTTTTTCTTCTACGCTTCACGATGTGTCGTAGTACAAACTGTGCGTCGAAACCCTTGGCGTTATGCGCCACACAGATCACACGCTGAAACGTTTTTCTTTTAGGATCGCACGCGAAATCTACAAACTGCCTTACGGGATCCTCTTCGAAGATGTACTCGTGTACACCGCAAGACGGGCATACCATCGCAAGATCTGTACCATTTATGCATGCGGTACACACTTGCTGAACGACGCACAAGTTTGGTGTGTGGATACGCACCGCGTCGTCACCGGGCAGCTTCTGTATCTGCTGTGTTTTAAAATCGTAGAAGATGTACAGAATATTTTTTTCAGCGGTAGTCTTTTTTACCGGTCTGACGTAACACCGATGTCCAACGTCATTAACACTCTTGCAGACGCTGCAATACACCTTATCGCAAGAGTGCTTACGAGAGGTTCCTTGAAGAGGTCTAAGACACTGCGGACAGCTGCGAACGGCCTGACACACGCTCTTTTCTTTGCCCTTCTGTTTAGTAATCAGCGTATTTTTATGATTATCGAAACAGATTTGACCAAAAAAGTACCTATGGCACTCGCGACAATACAATGTGGGGAGAGCCGAATCGCAGGGCGGTTTTCCGAAACATCTAGCGCATTTGTGGGAGCACTTATGCTCTGCCTTGTACGTGTAAGATTTGTTACATGGTACGCAAAAACCACGACTACCGACCGCACCCCGCATATTTAAAATAGGTTGATAATGCTGCGAATTATTATAATACAGAATGCGGAGCGTTTGCCGTGGTTTCCCTGAACCGTACGCGCTATCGACTATCTGCGATCCGTCGTACAGTGGTTTCTCGCCGCTGCCTATATTGTCAAACTCGTAAACAACAATGGCTATACCATCCGGAGCAAGGTGCCTTTGAAATTTATCAATTTCCGGAATACCGCAGCCATCAGGCGGTATGTCTACACGGGCGATTGTCACAAGCTCGAGAGCTAATTGTTTTTGTAATTTACCCCGTTGACACCGTACCGCGTTCCATCCCTCATGCAACTCCCCAGAGCGCACCTCCCCACGTTCAGCGTGCACCATCGCCGCAGCGAGCGATCTAGGTAGACAGAGGTTATCGCTATTCACTATGGTCAGTATAGATTGTTTTTTTACAAATTTGTGCGCTAATTGCACGCGTCCCGTACCCCGCGGTACTTTGACTATACACGACTTAATGACAAAAGACCTATCTATCTGGAATGCCTGGGCGCTTTGTGCGACGGACGATATCACACCCCACACATCGTTTTCGAGAAGTTCTCGAGCCGGTCTGTACGACACCCATGCTGCCCCACACGCAAAACTGTCGGATTTGATCATTAGACCTATATAGTCCCGCGCGGTACACGAGCTTGTGAGGTACGCGTGTATATCTCTGACTGCCCCGTGTAACCATGATACCGTATTTGTATCAGGGTCTTCGGGCGGCCTCCGGATAGCCATTGTTATTTCGCGGCCGTCTAATCGAAACCGATTTATGCGACGCATCGTTTCGGCTTGTACGGTAAACCTATGCCCTGGTGGTAACACGTCGTTATCGCTGACTCCCTCGTTGTCGGCGTCTTCGTTGTCATCAATCTGCGACCGAAGAAGGGGTCCCCCGCCGATCTGATATTGCGCGCCCGCATCTAGCGTTTGGAAAAAGAGTTTTTAAAATTATTTTTTATTAAACAAAAAAGAAAGAGTATTCGACTCATACTGTTTGTTTCCGATGCTGTTTAATGCATACCCCACGTATCGTGGAACGATTCTTCGTCCTCTTCTTCTTCTTCCAGCGCTGTCGATGGACCTGCCACTTTTTTAAATAAAACGTAAATTAGCCGTAATCTTTTTTTTTTTAAAGTATGTTTTACCGTTAGCACGTTGCATCATTGTCTCCGTGCTGGTGCGGGGCTCCGAGTAAACCTCCTCTACACGATCGAGGCACCCTAGGAGCAACTGCTCCTCCTCCTCGGGGTTGACTTCGTGATGAAAGCGCGTCAATTCTTGTAAAATTCATTTATTTTTTTTTAAAAAAGGCAATTTGTGTAGGAGCTATTGCTGGCAAGCGACAGATACATATCTTCGTGAAACAGATGGTCGGTTATAATAGCCCTGGTGATGCGGCTATCGCGCACTCCGTGTTTGTTGATACACTCTGCGGCTAGCGAGAGTATGTACGGATCGTTCTTGAAGTATCCTCTTTCATGACCCCTCGCTAGCACGCGCAGAGAACAATGGGCAAACACACTTTTTAATCCACGCGTTAACGTGCGAAAACCGAAATATCTTAACTCGCGACACCACCCCGGTGAGAATAATCTCGGGTTTCTAGGGGTATTCAAGCGGCGTGTCCTGACGAAATCGAGGATACAATCGCGAATATTCCCCAAAGATGATATTTTTTTTTCTTTGCTTAGAGCTGGTGATTGATGTAAGTTATCAGACTATCTGCCAAGACGTCGTGATACGAACTAAAACAGGGTACGACTAGTCCGCGGGCGTCTTACAGTCACGGCGATATTAATTTCAAAACAATACCATGCGATACATCTGAATCAGCAAAAAAAATGGCACGGCTTTATAATAGAATCGTTATTCGTCAAAAATCGGATAGAAGCGTTTTAATCGTAAAAATGAATTACATATTATTGGTCGTTCGTTCGTTCGTCGATCGCTAAATATTGCGTATCCATAATACGGATAAAAAATCCGGTATAGAGGTGTTGCGTCGGAAGCTGCAGCGATCTGCTGACGCACACCGTTCGAGGTTGCATCAGCATCTCGTCGTCGTCGTGTAGGGTTACAGATACGAATCATACTACACTGTGTACATAGGTATTTTTTTTACTTTATTTATATTTATCAATTACAATCGACTGGTACCAAAAGATCATACCAATCTTTTACAGCATCGAACTCGTCGACATCACCACCGATAAGCTGTACTCCAATATCTTTTTCGCCACGGTCATCCCGCAGCAGTGTTTCGCAGCTCTCGTCGCGAAAAATTGCCATACACCGTATATGCCGTATGATGCGTCGGGATGCTGTTCGTGTGTCCATTGCGTAGTACGTCAAATTGTTCGATCCTTCGGCGTGTTCCCCCTCCGCATCGTTGTAAGAATCATGGGGTGTATAGGTTTCCCACGCATCGTCGAGTGCTTCCAGGTACGCGTAAAGACCGTGAGGCATGCTGACCACGCTTGTTCGGCATTCCTTGTAGTGTAGGAGCGGTGGACCATCCCGTGTCGTCAGGGTAACGCACCCAATAAACTCTGTCAAACTGCATCGT
Organism: Cephus spinipes; assembly: GCA_963971525.1. NCBI lineage: Eukaryota > Metazoa > Arthropoda > Insecta > Hymenoptera > Cephidae > Cephus > Cephus spinipes. The sequence continues at coordinate 12,572,970 of OZ020574.1, read as the reverse complement.
TTCTCCAGAGTACGTAGCGCTGTCTCGTATGCACGCATAGCCCTCAGGCACCACAGTGTGACGCAACTTTCGCGTAATCTGTCAAGATGATTGAATGCCGCTAACCAGGCCTGCGACTCCAGACGCATAGGCGCACGACGCGGTAGTTCTTCCGGTGTGGGCCTGCCCCACCTCTTCCTCAATATCGCTAGCTCTGATTTGGCCATAGGGCGCCGATACGTGATGCGGCATTTGGGATTACTATCGTCGGACATGCACCATTCATGTTTCGCCAACCACTCATTGGTACATATGCGCTGCGCGTAAGGGCTATCGTTAGAACGCTGATCGCAGATAAAACCCAGCGTTACGCTACAGCGTGTGAAATCATGGTGTCCTTTATCCAGTATCGTTGCTATAGACAGTTCGGGTAGTATCACGGGTCTTACACCCGACGGCCAACCCTTACGACAGACCATGTCGGGGTTATCGGCGCCTAGGTCTTCAATGTTCAGTGCTCCCGGTTTCGTCATGTATATTGAGGCTAGCGGTACACCCGTTAAATGTCCCAATCTCAACCACTCCCGTACGGCCTCTTTCTTTGGATCGTACTCAGGGTTTGCGTACCGATAGAGGGCTCGTGTCTTCGCCCACTGCACATGTCTATGCCTCAAAACGTCGTTGTCGTCGTCGTCGTAGCGAGCCATTTCTTTTTCTACGGTGTCTGTCGGTAAATTTTTCACTGTAATGATTCTACTGCTTTTCTTAGACTGTACATCGCTGCCTGCTCGCGCGTGCCCCAGCTGCGTGTTTTCTTTTTCACAGGATCATCTTAACGCTGATGCAGATGCACCCAGCAGTACAGTGATTCACGTGAATCACTCGCTATAGGATATCAGCATCTCGTCATCTTTTATACATCCTGCGGTATCAGCAGTATCATGGCCATAGGCTCTTTGTTCGCTGCATCCTATGAAAACAGGGTGTGGCTATGGTGGCGGTGGTGGGGGACATGTTCGCCAATATTTCGATGACCTGCTTTTTAGATATTGCCTTAGACAGTACTGCTCAGACCCTCGCACCGATCGTATAATAGTATTTACTACAACCATGTACAAGAAGCAAGTACTGCTGCCCACTGCGTACGGTCTAAACCGATCGTTTTCGAAGCAAGTGATCGCCGGCCTCTCTCTAAATCGTTCGGGAAGCTTATCACCTGTAATACGCATCGTTAATCAAGATTATTCCGGCGTGGAGTTTGAACCAACCGAATGGGCCATCATCACCGACCACTTCCCCGTCATCGACAAATTCTTCACCGCCGAGGATAACATCAAGGAGGTACCCAAGGCTTTCAACACTCCTATTCTCATGGCCACTCATGAGCTAGTCTTCACGTACTCATACGGTGAGCGGGCAATTATTATCAAACCTGCAATCCCTATGTCTACGGACAACGATAGCTCTGGTGTTAAAAGAGCTAGGGCATACACACCTACGGTTGTGATGAAGAGGGTGTCCTACCTCAATCTCCAGAGGGTCCTGCGCTGCGTAACCTTGCAAATAACCAAGCTACGCGAGATTACCGACAGTGCTAACAACTGTAAAGACACGCTGATTGCGGAACTCGACCGTCGCGGAGATGACGTCTCCTCCAGGGACAGCATATTGGGCGATCTTCGACTGACTCTGGAGAAGAAAGGCCTGTGGTCACCGGTACTTTACCAATTATTAGTGGAGCTGCTTTCCCTGTATAACCACGAGTACCTCTCCTTCGTGCGGAGCACCATGGAGGACCAGAACAACCATGCATAACGCTTATATTCTTAATAAACCTGTATGATTGATGTATCTTGCAATATGCTTATAATATATTTTTATTTAAAACTTTTTTCTTCTTCTGTCTCATACACCTCAATCTCCCTATATCTTTTCCTCGCACACCAATTTGATATCATCGCACACCTGCAGGGATTCTCACTGAGATAAAGACATTCTTCAGAGGCGATCTGAACCATGAGTACGTCATTGTTCGGAGAATATCTTGAGCATAACATTCTTAAAGTCACGCGGCTTGGGAAACGGGGGGACCAGGCCTTACCAATTAATCAGAATACGTTTTTTACGACTTAAAGTAGATTCGCGTCAACAATACGGTAATAATCGAAAATGTATCACACGCTACAGCTTTTATAATATACATAATGGGCCTTACATAATACGGTGTTCTATTTTACCACGGGGACACGAATCTCCTTAGGGTAATTAAAAAAGTTACCGACAGGCGGTCAATGCATAATTACCGACCGTGGTACGCCCCCTGGGGCTATGCAACGCTGCTACTGAGTTTTGGGCCTTAGGACCAGGGCCGCGTGGTGGGGGAAGGGCCGCGTAGGGTGGCGGTGGGGAGAACAGACTACACGGGCGAGGGGGTGGCGCCGTAGTGCGGTGCGGGGGACACAGCGCGGTGCGCTCCATGACTCATAGGGGACAGTGGTGGGGGATCTGTTATGACTCTCCAGAGTGGCCTGTAACTACTGTCTACTTGTAGGTGACAGATTTCAGATTTACCTACTGCGACAGATTCTTATTATTTCCTACATTATCATAGGATAATGCAGTTTTCAGTTAGTGCGTGACTGTTCTCAACGAGTGATACCTAATAGGCATGGCTTCGCGGCGGGCTGATATGAAAAAAAGAAGACTGACGCCAGTTTCACTCAGTCTTCCGACGCTGTGTATCTGTGTGATACCGACGCCCTCACCTGATTGCCTCACCTGGTGCCCCTCCGAACGCACCTGCGAAGTTTCAGCTTCCAATTCGCAACAGCGTTGAAATGGGAAGCGATTAAAGTCTACCAATCAGGTGAGGGCGTCGGTATCACACAGATACACAGCGTCGGAAGACTGAGTGAAACTGGCGTCAGTCTTCTTTTTTTTCATTTCAGCCCGCCGCGAAGCCATGCCTATTAGGTATCACTCGTTGAGAACAGTCACGCACTAACTGAAAACTGCATTATCCTATGATAATGTAGGAAATAATAAGAATCTGTCGCAGTAGGTAAATCTGAAATCTGTCACCTACAAGTAGACGATAAAAGCGAATAAGAATAAATCGTGGGAAAAGTCCTGGAAAAAAATACCAGTATACTTAACGTTACAATAAAAACAAAGGAAGTATGGAGGGAAATTTTAACCAAACGTTTTATCAACCAAGTAACATAAACATATTAACAAGAACAACTGTACAATGTTTGTATAAATTAAACACTTATAAATTTTCCTTACTAATTTCCTCTAATTGTTCTGCATAAATTTGTTAATATTTTTCGGTACTGGCCACATGATAATTTTAACTCCTCCGGCATTTTACTATTTACGTAAACTGTAAAGAATAGACGTTAATTGACATTAGATTTGAAACTAACAAAAGATTAATAATAGGATTATCGCTTTACGACATTGCGTCATTGACACAGAACGTTTGAAAATTTGTATGGAAATTATAAAGTTTGAAACTTTTTCATACACATTCGTAATCAACTAACCGAAAACAACTGTTGCATACCTATATCCCCAAAAAAACACTTACGTGTAAAAAACTACGCCAAGTACAGGTGTGCTGTGTATTCCTCTAATAAAAAGTAGTGATATCAGATTATTGAGGCCAAGTACATAAGTCACTACATGTTTGCCTATTATATGATCTAGCACTGGTCTAGCGTTTTAATTGTATTTTCAAAATTTCTTATAACGTTTTCACTACTCTTTTACATTACCACTGCTTCCCGTAGTTGATTATGATTTAATGGTCATTTAATAATTAATAAAACTTTAGGTGATTCCTTATCGAGTACTACTTAGCGGGTTTGTGCATTTCTTGACATAAATTCGCGTTCATTATGCCAGTCATCAAACTCAAAACCAATGTCAACTTTCTATATACAGCTGATTCACAATAACTCGTCAAAAATAATCACGGTAAAAGCTTAATAACAAACATATAGTTTTAGGATACTATTAGTACGTTCAAAGTAAGTACTTTGGAATTTCTGGCACGGACCCGCCAAGTAGTACTCGATAAGGAATCACTTAAAGTTTTATTAATTATTAAATGACCATTAAATCATAATCAACTACGGGAAGCAGTAGTAATGTAAAAGAGTAGTGAAAAGGTTATAAAAAATTTTGAAAATACAATTAAAACGATGGGCCAGTGCTAGATCATATAATAGGCAAACATGTAGTGACTTATGTACTTGGCCTCAATAATCTGATATCACTACTTTTTATTAGAGGAATACACAGCACACCTGTACTTGGCGTAGTTTTTTACACGTAAGTGTTTTTTGGGGGATATCACACGTTTTTGTTGTTCAACGGGGCATAGAAGTATTAAGCACTGAAATCTATATTGTCGTCACAGATATAAAATGTAAATGCATTATGATGTTGCTAATCAGAAAAATATATTGCGGTGTCGAAAATGTTTAATGGCATATAAATTTAATTTGTAAGTTCCTTTTTCTAGAAATGCATAAAGACATATACAAATTTTTAAAGAAAATGTAATCTTCAATGCATATAAGCGTCGTTAATGGTGTCCAGCTTGTTGAAGCCGTGTGGTAAACGTAAGAGAGGAGAGTGTGCTGGATTATTTCAGGCCTTGTACCTCAGGCCGTGCGAACATCAAAGAGGATACTATAGTTTGAGCGAAGCGCCAAAGCTTGTTGCACACTTTTCTGGACTTCTACGTCCGACACCTAGATACAAGAAACTACGGAACGGAACACCTGGACACCCTGAACTTCCACATCCGACACCTAGATACAGAAAACTACGAAGCGGAATACCTGGACACCCTGAACTTCCACATCCGACACCTAGATACAGAAAACTACGAAACGGAATACCTGGATACCCTGGACTTCCACATCCGACACCTAGATACAGAAAACTACGAAGCGGAATACCTGGACACCCTGAACTTCCACATCCGACACCTAGATACAGAAAACTACGAAGCGGAATACCTGGACACCCTGGACTTCCACATCCGACACCTAGATACAGAAAACTACGAAGCGGAATACCTGGACACCCTGAACTTTCACATCCGACACCTAGATACAGAAAACTACGTAGCGGAATACCTGGATACCCTGGACTTCCACATCCAACACCTGGACACAGGAAACTACGGAGCGGAATACCTGGACTTCCACATCCAGTACCTAGATACAAGAAACTACGGAGCGGAATACCTGGACACCCTGAACGTCCACATCCGACACCTAGATACAGAAAACTACGAAGCGGAATACCTGGATACCCTGAACTTCCACATCCAGCACCTAGATACAGAAAACTACGAAGCGGAATACCTGGACACCCTGGACTTCCACATCCGACACCTAGATACAGAAAACTACGAAGCGGAACACCTGGACACCTTGAACTTTCACATCCGACACCTAGATACAGAAAACTACGTAGCGGAATACCTTGATACCCTGGACTTCCACATCCAACACCTGGACACAGGAAACTACGGAGCGGAATACCTGGACACCCTGGACTTCCACATCCAGTACTTAGATACAAGAAACTACGGAGCGGAATACCTGGACACCCTGAACTTCCACATCCGACACCTAGATACAGAAAACTACGAAGCGGAATACCTGGATACCCTGAACTTCCACATCCGGCACCTAGATACAGAAAACTACGAAGCGGAATACCTGGACACCCTGGACTTCCACATCCGACACCTAGATACAGAAAACTACGAAGCGGAATACCTGGATACCCTGAACTTTCACATCCGACACCTAGATACAGAAAACTACGTAGCGGAATACCTGGATACCCTGGACTTCCACATCCAACACCTGGACACAGGAAACTACGGAGCGGAATACCTGGACACCCTGGACTTCCACATCCAGTACCTAGATACAAGAAAGTACGGAGCGGAATACCTGGACACCCTGAACTTCCACATCCAGTACCTAGATACAAGAAACTACGGAGCGGAATACCTGGACACCCTGAACTTCCACATCCGACACCTAGATACAGAAAACTACGAAGCGGAATACCTGGATACCCTGAACTTCCACATCCGACACCTAGATACAGAAAACTACGAAGCGGAACACCTGGATACCCTGAACTTTCACATCCGACACCTGGACACAGGAAACTACGGAGCGGAATGCCTGGACACCCTGGACTTCCACGTCCGCCATCTAGATACAGAAAACTACGAAGCAGAACAGTTGGACAAACTGTCTCCTAAAATACGAGGAACTATGCCGAAGCACACATATACATAAACCCATATACGCGCGCTGCACATGAATGCTATTAAAAACTGAATAATTCTATACTGTTGTGAAAGCAGCCTTATACTAACTGGAAATTCGGTATGAACGGTAGCTTCACGTATAAAGTGTATTTGATTGTGTTGTGTATTCGTAAATTACTAACACCATACAGAATACAAATAGGTAAAGAAGGCACAGCAGTCAGCGCCATCTGTCGTGTAAAAAATGCGATGGACGTGCGAAGATGACGACGAAGACGGAACTGAAATAAAATCATCTCGCTCGCCATCTCAATACGCCCTGATCTCGTATACTAATCGTATTGAACGTGGGGGCAATCAATTCAGGACCCTCAATTCCTATAGTGAATGTATCAATAACTTGTTCTCGTGTATAGCGGTTAATAAGATATTTCGTTCCAAACACAGGTATCGATGGAGATCGGTAGATTTTCCCGGTGTTTAGAGAACGGGGAAAACGAAGAGACCATATTTACGTTGCCGCACTAGCGGGAAGCAAAAATTCAAATTTCATTTCCCTCTCATTTAAAATTAACAACGAAAAAGTACTCCATGAAGCCATTTTTCCTTCCCTAGAAGCCCTAAGATTGTGTTACATACATAACATTATTATAATTGTTCGTTTTCATATTTTTTTCCGTAAATTCCGGGTGAAATAAGCTGTTTCACATTTTTCTCATTTTTCAGACGCTTTTAGGGTGTCTGAAAGTTTTGTAGTTCGCTTTCCGGCCACCCATTAAGTCTAATGCTATTCTAGTGGCGCTACTATATATATATATATGCCATTTATTTCCCTTGCGGGGTACAGCTCGGACTCCCGTTCCGCTTACATCGTCTCTTAAATCTACTATACTCTATACACTATACACACTATTTACACCACATCCACTCTCTCTCTCGCACACCTCATGTCTCGCGCGCCAAAAGGAGGAAAAAAGAAAATTTCAAAAGAAAAAACTCCTTCGCTCATTCTTTCCACACTCTCATTCATACCCACTCTCTCCCTCTCTCATTCATCCCACCTCCGTTTCCGACGCTCTTTTCTACTCCCCCTAAAACTCCTTCTCTCTCTCCCCCCTTTCTTTTCTAATCCTTTCTATTTCCACTAGCCATTCCTCCCCTTGTCCTTTCTCCCCCAGCACTTCCTCTCTCATCTCTTGCCATCCTCTGTCCAACCCCAAACCCGAGCATACCTCCCACACGTGTACCCATGTCTCTATTCCATTCCCACATATTCTGCACCTCCTCTTCTCTTCCCTCTCCCAGTATGCCCCTCCATTCATCTCATCCCCTAATCTAAACCTCGCCACTCTGCACCACCTCTCCTCCTTCCAACCCCTCTTCAGATATTCCGGCACCCCATTCCCCTTTACGAACTTATACTCCTTGTTCCCCTTCGCTTCTGCTATCCTGTCCCATCTTTCCTCCCTCTGTTTCCTCCTTTCTACGTTCATTATCTCCTCTCCTCTCATGTTTCCTGACTCCCACATCTCTTCTACCTCCTCTACCTTCCAACCTCTATTTTCGTAGTACTCTTTTCTCTCCCCTTCCCAGCCCTCTACCCCTTTTCCAGCTCTCACCCTCTTCTTCATTTCCAGCCTGCACCTTCTCGCCAGCTCCCCTCCTCGGCCCTCCTCTAACCTCTTCTCGTACCCCCAAGCCCTCATTCCCGCCCTTGCTGCTAGCTCCTCCCTTCCTACCTCCTCCCTTATCATATATCCTGGCACTCTTCTGGATACCCCCAACACCCATCTTATATACCTGTCCTGTAGTCTTTCCACCTCCTCCCTTTTCTTCCACCCCCATATTTCTACCCCATAGCTTACTACTGACCATACCAATTTGTCAAAAAGCCATACCCTTCTTCCCCAGTCGTCTCCGAACTTTCTTTTTCCCATCGCCCAAACCTGTCCCATCACTTTTGCCCCCTTCTTCACTCTCTCTCTTACCTGTTCCTCCTGATCTCCATTCCTCTTAATTTCATACCCCAGGTATGTATACCTTTTTACCTCTTCCACTTCCTCCCCCATCCATCTCCAACTCACCTTCCTGGACCTCCCACCTCCTTTCCTACATCTCATAATCTTCGTTTTCTTTATGTTCACCTCTAACCCTTTCCCTTCTACGTATCTCTCCATCGTCCTCATCATGCCTCTCATATCGTCTTCCTCTCTCGCCATCAACACCACATCATCCGCATACGCTAGCGAGTACACTTTCTTCCCCCCCCCCAGCTCTACTCCCCCCCATCTGCCCCTCTCCAGCTCCTCATCCAGATTCGCTAGGAAAAGCACAAACAGGAGCGGGCTGAGCGGGCATCCCTGCCTTACCCCCTTCTCCGTCCAGAACCTCTCACCTACCTCCCTTCCTACCCTGACTCTGCTCCGCGTTTCCTCCATTACTACCTCACATCTCCTCACTAGCCCTTCCCTCACACCCCTTTCCCTCATACTCTCGATCATCTTTCCCCTGTCCACCGAGTCAAACGCCGCCCTGAAGTCTATAAAAAGCAACACTAGCTTACCTCTCTTTCTCCCTAACTCTCGATTGATCAGGTAGTTCAGTGTGTAGATGTTGTCCACCGTCCCCATCCCCTTCCTAAAGCCTGTTTGACTCGGTGGCAGCAACCCTTCTCTTTCCACCTCCCGTCTCAGCCTCCTTTCCAAGATCCCTACATAAACTTTATACGCTGTCTGTGTCAGCGTCACCCCCCTGTACTCATCCACCTTTTTCCCTTCCCCCTTCTTCACTATCGGTACTACTACTCCATCCCTCCAACCTTCTGGCCACCCCTCTCCTCTCCACACTCTCTTACATACCTCCCATAGCGCCCTTACCATACTCTCTCCTCCGTATTTCCACACTTCATTTGGAATTTTATCCTCCCCCACTGCCTTTTTATCCTTCAGACCCTGCACCACTTCCCTTACTTCCTGTAGCGTGACGTCTTCTTCATCATCATTCATCTCTCTTCCTATCAACTCCCCTCCCCTCAATCTTTCCTCCAACCCTCCTAACACGCCTCTGAAGTACCTATCCCATTCGTCCATCCTGATGCCCTCATTTACTTCCTTCCTTCTTTTTCTTCCCCTATTTACTACCTTCCAAATCTGCCCCTCTGTCCTTATCGCCTTTATCTCCTCTTCCCATTTCTCCCTTTCCACCTTCCTCTTGCTTTCACATATCTTCTTATATCTTCTTTTTTCTTCTCTATACTCTACTTCGTCCCCCTTCCCTTCCTTGAACTCCACCAGTTTCTCCTTCAGTTTCTTCTTTCCTTCTCTACATTCCTCGTCCCACCACCCATTCCTTCCCCCTTTCTTCTTCAACTTCTCCGCCTCCTTTAGCCCCTCCACAATTCTCTCTCTCAGGTTTTCCCACCCTTCCTCTACCCCTCGCTCCCCCCACTCCCACGTATTTACCTTTTCCTGGAACAGCTCTTTTCCTCTCTCTGTCCAAACCCCTCTGCCCACTATACCCTCCCCTTTCCTCTGTCCCTTATATTGCCTCTTCCCTCCTTCTCCCCTTACCCAGACCACTACCGGCATGTGATCAGAGTCTACCTTCTCCTCTACTTCCATTCTCAGCACTTTATCCCTCACCATTTCACTCATCACTATGTAGTCTATCACCGAACAACCTCTCTCTCCCACAAAAGTCCAATTCCCCTCCTCGTCCCCTTCCACACAACCATTCAAAATTCCCCATCCTCTCTCACTTATTAGCTTACTTAGTTTTTTCCCTTCCCTATTGCTGCATCCGTCCTTCGACGCCCTTTCCGTCTCCGTACTTTTCCCGTTCCTATTGCACATCATACCACCTTCCCCCCCTGTTCTGGCATTGAAATCCCCCCCTATAATCACTCTGCACTCATCCCCTCTTCTTTCCAGCCACTTTTCCATCATCTCCAGTTTCCTGTCTATATCCTTATTTACATAAATCCCAACTATCCACCACCACTCCTTCCCCAGTTTTACCTCTCTTTCCCACCACCCCTGCTCTCCGCACTCCCCTGCTCTTCCCAGCTCTATCCCTTCCTTCACCCCCATCGCTATGCCTCCCCTTGCTCTGCCTTTTCCTTTACTCCTTTCTGCCTCTTGCACTTTCCACTTAAAACCTTTCTTGAACTTTTCTTTTATTCCTTCCCAGCCTTTCTTGTTTACCCAAGTTTCTATCAGAATTACTACGTCCCACGATCTTAACCCTGCCCAGAACTCCTCATCTTTTCTTTTTACACCCGCCACATTCCAGAACCCCACCTTATACACTTCGTTCTCCTCTCCCCTTTCCCTGCCCCTCCTTATTATCCTCTTTCCTCCTTTCTCCTTTTCCCTCGCTACTCGTTTCCCCCCCTCTCCACCCAGTCCTCCCCCACCTCGTCCCACATCTTCACCATCCCGTTTACCCACATCTTCATGTACCCCACTCGCACCCTGCTTCCCTGTGCCCTTTCTTTCTGCGCTTCTCTCTCTATCTTCCACCTTACTCTCCGTTCCTCCACCGTCAGGTCATCCTCTATCCTTTCTCTTTCTCCCTTCAGCTTACTCTTTGCCCTCATTACCTCCCTTTTCAATTCCGGCCCTTCCAGCTCCACCCATACCACTCCTCTTCCTTCCCTATCCTGTCCCCCAACTCTTCTTACCTTCTTTCTACCTCCTACTATTCCTATTACCCCCCAGATCCTGTCTACCTCCTTTATGTATTCTTCCCCTTCTCCCAATTTCACACCTTTTATCACTATGTTGTTCTTTCTTATTTCCCGTTCTCTCCTATCCAATCTAACCTCCAACTCTCTCATCCTTCTTTCCCCCACCCCTTTCTTTCTTCCTCCTGTCTCTACCCTCTCTTCTCCACTTTCCCCACTTCTCTCCCTTTTCCCCTTTTCTAGTCTATTCTTTTCCAGGCTTTCCACTTTCTTCTCTAGCTCCTGGATCCTTCGCCTCAACTCAACTCTTTCTTCCTCCCACTGCTTCCTCATCTCCTCTCTCTCCTTCCTCCCTTCGTTCGCGAGCTCATCTACCCTCTCTCTCACCCTTTCACACTCCGATCTCATTACCTCCTCCATCCTCCTCATCATTTCTTCCATTCCTTTTGGTCCCTCCCCCTTTGCCGGTGACCTTTCCACTTTCCTACTCCTTTTAAAGGCCTCCGCTTCTTCCAACTCCTCCGTCTGCCTCCTCTCCCCTTCCGCCTCCCTTTCTTTCCTTTTTCCCCTCACATTTGCACCCACTAGGTCTCCCTCACTCGCTGTCCTCCCTATCCGCACCTTCTCGAGCACTAAATTCCTCTTCAGATTCCTTCCCTCTTCTTCCATCTCCGCTTCCTTCCTTCCAGCTACCGTTACTCCCTTCCTTACCGGCCCACTCTACCTTACTGCCTGCCCCCTACCTATCTATCTGCCTTATCGACCTCCCTGATTCCTTCCTTACCTTCTGTCTCCACTTGTCTGTCCTCCTTCCTTGCTACCAACCTCCCGCCTTTCCCAGTCTCTCTGCACTCCTAACCTCACTCTCTGCCTCCTTTTCTGTCCCCCTTTTAGCTCACCCTCCTTACCCTACTTACTTGTTCTGTTTTAATTCTCTATTCCCTTATTTCTTCCTTTTTCCTACTCTCTATTTCACTATCCCTTTACCCGTCTCTTGCCTCACACACCGAATGCCAAACTACACACTGCCACTTAACACCTTCTCCCCACGTCACCGGAAACGGAAGTCCTAGTGGCGCTACTATCGCCATCACTTCGAAATTACAAAAATAAGTTTTAACTATTTATAAGGCATATTTGTGTGCAAACTCTGACGGAAATATTCTAAAAAAAAAAAGAATGAACACAAATGTAACGAAATACACCATAATTTAAGTCAAATATTTTAATCTATCAAACACGTCAAATGCTGGCGCACGCCGGAGCCATGGCCAGAATCATCGCGCGCCACTCGTTAAAAATGCCCAAAAAAACGTGTTTGTGGTGTGTACGGCACTTTATAGTGTTTGTTGATGTTTGCGGAAATATGACAGCTGCCAGGAGCAGCCAGGAGCGTGCTAGGCAGTTTTTAGGATATTATTCCTTGAAAAAATTGAGACAATTTTGACGGATATATATCAGATAAAATTTGTCCAAATATCGAAATGAGTGAATGTATAAAAATATTAAATCTTCAACACGCGTGCAGTATAATTAAATGCACAATTATTGTAATGATATATAAAACTGTTTAATTGCACAGTAAGTTAGAAATTATTATCAAGATTGGAACATTCAACAAAAAGAAGTGATATCCCCCCAAAAAACATTTTCAATGTAAAGTTGCGTGTTTAGAGATCGAGTGACTCTCATATAAGCCTGCAAGTTGTCAACAAAAAGAAGTGATATCGCAAACACTGCAATAAGGAGTTGAGACACAATTTTGATGGCATTCCGAAAATATCTGCATACACGGACAGAAAATCATGGGACACAGTGATTCTATATATTCGAAGCTGTTCAATTTCGAGGTCGTCTGTGCATTTTTCCGGCGTGTATAGATCGTCGTTCTACGCCATAGTATAGAACCAATATCACACTGTGTCCCATGATTTTCTGTCCGTGTATGCAGATATTTTCGGAATGCCATCAAAATTGTGTCTCAACTCCTTATTGCAGTGTTTGCGATATCACTTCTTTTTGTTGACAACTTGCAGGCTTATATGAGAGTCACTCGATCTCTAAACACGTAACTTTACATTGAAAATGTTTTTTGGGGGGTAAGAGTTGACTCAAGTAAAGAGTCTCGGCGAGCTGTGCCCTGTACAGCCGGTTGCCTGTATTTGGCGCGAGATTCGACCGAGTCTCTTGATCCCACACAAAAACACTTTTGTGTAAATAACGTCGTCAAGTACAAGCTTTCTGTAAATTTCTTACTTTCGGAAAACAGTAATATTTATAGCTTACATTTATTTTTCCACATAGAAACAGTACTAAAGTCAAATTATAATGCCAAGTTTAAGATCTCTAAGTAGTTGGAAAGTGGGTGAAAAAAGTGATAAATAGATTTTTTCAGAAACAAACAGAAAGTCAAGTTAAATAAAAGCTTGTAAAAAGATATTATCGGCCCTCGAGCACCCGTATAATGTGAACTCGTAATGTGTGAGGATCCATTCAGGATATTGAAAATTAGTATGAATCATATAGTATACGATAAAAAGCATGAATCGAATGGTCGACACATTACATTCTTAATTTTGACATTATTGTAAATATTCTCAGGAATTTTATCAGTTTTGCCTTTGCCAGTAGGTGTCATCTTGATTAAATCCTTACGGCCTATAACTTTCCGCATTATCCAACAAACTAGTTTATTTGGCTGGTGTTCAAATTTTTTTGTCATTTCACGTAAGTCCGAGGTTGGAATATACACGCCAGATTTAGGGACTATTTCACCCTAAAAATGTTTCAAGAAATATAGCAAAACAGGAAATAGGAGTAATACTACAATTATGAAAGTGAAATTTCATATTTCTAGAGAAATATTATTCTTTATTAAAATGATTTAGTAATTAGTATTTTATGCACACGGCATGAAACATGGTGGAGTACTTCAAATTTTACTTTGAACTCATATATCATCAATAACAGTTTTTCCAACACTTTTAAGCGACAATGACTTCGTTTTCATCATTTAAATTTTGAACATTGCCTATACTGATATTCATTTGATTGTATAAACAAAATTAAATGTTTCTAAATAAATTGTTGTTTGTAATATCTCTACTTAATGCAAGATAATAAAATATTGCTACCAAAAGTATAAAAAAATTAAAAGTCAAGACAATGTTGCCTTCTAAGTAATATACCTTTAACTATTATCATATTTCTTAATCTTACTTGAAATGTAGTAGGTGCCGCGTTTCTCATATTTTCCCGTTTTTGTTTTCTTTTCAATTTCTCTAATTTTGTTTCCAAATATTCTATTTTACGAGCAATCTCTGAAAGTAATTATTTACAGTAATTAATCTAGTCATTGAAGCATTTATCTTAAATACATTAGATTTTTATTCCTTTATCGCTGAAAACCTAAAAACACTGCAGTAAGACCTTGATTTTATGGACAAGTCGGGACCGGATGTCCGTAGACTCGAGGTTCCCTAAGCCCCTACAACAGTGATCAAGATATATTAAAAACATAGAGCGATAGTATTTGAGTAATGTAGTAAGAATACAAGCCACTATACAAATTGCAATACAATTTTAAATACCTATTTCGTAATTGTTATCACTATCATTGCCATTACCTTCATCATTATCGAAATTATTATCTTCACTAGATTTGCTGTCATTCCTACTACAAATTTCTGGATACCCGATTTCGTCATTATTAGTTTCGTTGTTACTGCAAATTTGAATACTTTCATCTTCCTTGTTCGAATTATTTCCGTTATCTATTGATAGGTTGATTATAAGTAAATAAATGTAAAACCACATGAATGTTGAAACGAGACAAAGTGTAGACATTGAAGGGTTATTGCAGGTTCAAAATTACAATGGAAAAGAATTACAGTTCGAATGTAAATATTGTACGCATAAATGAACGTTAGAAGAGGTAAAGAAAAGGCAAAATTACAATTCGACACCATTTTATACTGTAATGTGATCGAAAAATGAAAGTGGTCGCACATAAAAAAATGTTACCTTTACTCGTTCCAGGGATAGCCTGAATGTTTTGGACCGGTGTTAAAATATTTTTCTTTTTTGAATCATAAATCGTGCCATCTGTACTTACTGTTATTGATTGTAAATATTTTTTGTTTCCTACGGGTAGATTAAAATAGAAATCAAAATAAGTAAAGGTTTCCTCAAAAAATTAATAGTTGATAATAAATAATTATAATTATTTTTATACAATATCAGCCCGTGACTCTGAATACTAAAATAGCAAATTAACATATAAAAATCGTAATGATTATTTGAATGATCTTTAATTTATTCTTACTGCTTTTTCGAATTACTTCTACAGGATAACATTCCTCGCCCCACATTGCACTTATACCGTCATTACTTGTAATTTTGAGATTTTTTTCGCTTATGATCGAAGTATTACGTGACTCTTTCCAAAATACTAGCACGTACACCATTTTGCAAATTAAATTGTTCTGTCGAAATTTTATACTTGAAACTATTGACGTTTTTATTTTCCATTTGTTTTGAAACATGAAGATAGCGCAATTACTGCAAATGAACAATATGAAATACTATCCCGTGGCTTTGCGAAAAGTCAAGGAATAGTGACGGAATAGTGATGCAAAAGTGACGGAAAAGTGACGCAAAAGTGATGCAAAAGTGACGGAAAAGTGACGCAAAAGTGATGCAAAAGTGACGGAAAAGTGATGCAAAAGTGACGGAAAAGTGACGGAAAAGTGACGCAAAAGTGATGCAAAAGTGATGCAAGAGTGATGCAAAAGTGACGCAAAAGTGATGCAAAAGTGACGCAAAAGTGATGCAAGAGTGATGCAAAAGTGATGCAAAAGTGATGCAAAAGTGATGCAAAAGTGACGGAAAAGTGACGCAAAAGTGAAGGAAAAGTTATACGATTACCAGCTTCCATCTATACAAATCGGACAATACGTCATAAGTTCTTCTACTTGCTAGATAATAGTACAACATGTTCTGGTGTACTAATATTTCTTTTCTGATTCTGTTATTGCGACAAACAGAATTTGATGCGATAGCGTGATCCATGCTGTCGTAACAAAGATTTTCTCTGTGTACGATTGTAGACAGTTTAATCATGCCAAAAACACAGTGTTCACACCGTAAAAGATTTACTTTGTGCACAATGTATTTTGTACAGTACACTTCAGGAAAATTTATGATAAACTTGCGCGAAGTTCATCGTAATTGGATAAAATTGCAAAAATCACAAGATTTTCTGATGTTTATAACTGAAGTTTATTTATCTGCGTGTTGTTAGCACTACTGCACCAGTTTAGTTCACCATGATTAATTACACGTTAATTATTTAAAATCAATCCGCTACAGCAATCCGCTAAAAGATTCCTTAGGGATTCATAGTAGAGTTTGATTGGTATTTCATATGAAAAGTTAGCAAACTTTATAAAAAAAATTCAAATACGCGATTTAACGCAATACCTACAATCATTCTCAAAATCATTTGTGGATTGAAATGAAATTTTTGGTGTACCTTGGTCTTTAAAACATTGGTGAACAATTGAAATTTAGCAGCAGGTCTGTCCATCGTCCGCTGTAATAAATTTTTCATTGTAGATTATTGTGGAGGAAGGCTGCTGAGACGGGAAGTCGTTTTAGAGCAACAAAAACTACGTAAAGAATGAAATAGCAAAAATATGTGAAGGTGTCTGCAGGGATCGCGTGTGGGGCTTTTTGAAAAATCGACTCTGTTAATTCATATCAACAAGAAACGTAACTAATCGAAACGAGCGTTATCGCGTCAACGTGATGCGCCCACTTTTGTTTGTATCGGAGAGTCAATGCAGTCATCTGTCATAGCTTTTACATTATAAGAAGACGCTACGATGGCAGCGAATTACACGAATGCCGAGTATGCGGAAATGTTAGTGTTGTACGGTGAGAACGGTCGCAAAGCAAATGCGGCAGCTGCGGCATTCGCCGAGGTCCACTAGAGAAACACTCGAGGTGTTGTCGTGCGTAATTTGGTGAGGCGAACCATAACCGAAAATCAACCTCTGGCACCTCAACGAGGCGGCGGAATCGATGGTGGCAGGCCAAGATCGGCTAGGAATCCAGAAAACGAAAAGGAAGTGCTGGAAATATTTGAAAACGAACCCTCTACGAGTACGCGATGCATATCGCGGAGGAGCGGAATTAGTAGAATGACTATACATCGCATTCTAAAGGATGATGGGCAACATCCCTACCATGTTCTGCGAGTACAAAAGCTGAGACCGCAGGACAATGAAGCTCGGCTATCATTTTGTCGGTGGGTGGTGAATATGAATTCGGAAGATCCGGATTTTTTAACCAACATTTTATTCACCGATGAATCGACATTTGGACGAACCGGCAATTGGAATGCACATAATTATCATCGCTGGGCTGAAGAGAATCCGCACGCGACGGCTGAAGTCCGTTCTGTTCAGCAGCGATTTTCAATGAATAATGGGGTGGAATTTTGGGCAATCGCATTGTAAGTATCTACAAACATGAATAAATATAATATAAATGTATCAATAGATTTATACATTGATTAATAAGTATTGCAACATGATTGAATATTTTCTGTTTTATTCCAGATAGGTCCATTTGTATTGCCGCATCGACTCAATGGCCGCCTCTATCGAAGATTTTTATCGCGACAGCTCGGCGAGTTACTTCGCGTTGCTGGGGTACCAGAGGAACAAATTACCAGAATTTAGTTCCAGCACGACGGAGCTCCCGCGCACAGCACTCTAGAGGTTCGCGAATACATTAACCAGCAATTCGCAGGTCGATGCATAGGACGAGGACTACCTGTGCCCTGGCCGCCACGATCCCCCGATTTAAATCCTCTCGACTTTTTCTTGTGGGGATGCATGAAGGAATCGGTCTATCGATCCGAGATCGAAAACTATCGAGATCTCGAGCTGCGATGCGATACGGCCATTCGTACAATTACGCCTGCCATGGTCGGTAATTGTCATCGCAGCTTCCTCCGACGCGTCGAGTGTTGTATCTTAGCAAGTGGGAATCATTTTCAGCACCTATTGTAGATAAGTGTTGCATCACGGTGCTAGAATTTTTGTCATTTTATTAATTTACTTATTTCATTGTTCGCGTTGCATATGCGTTTTAACGCATTATCAACTGGTTCTTCTTTCATAGGCTCTTTTCAGAGCCGCCAAAAAAATCTTACGTACGGTATGTGCACGGTAACACAAAACGGTTCTTATCAGAATCAAATTTAATAAACAATAAAAATGATTTTCCCTTCCCTCTCTCTCTTATAATGTAATACTGAAATATTAATAAAAATCATTGATGTCAATATAATGTATTGCGTTCTCATTGCTAATAAAGATAAGTAATTCTAGGTTTTCCTGTAAATTTTTAGAGAGTGCACAAAGGTAAGAATGCAATCAATTATCGAAAAATTATTTTGACTTATTATCAGCCTTTATCCGTGTATTTCCGTAAAATATTATCTATGACTTCACCTATGTCTTCTTATTTGTTTTTCTCCATATCCACCTGTATGTCTCGTCTCAAATACGACACCTGAAGCTGTGACCTCTGAGAACTTGCTCTTTTTTCTGAACTTCCAAATAACCAAATTTCGGCTCATTGCACCGAGGTTTGTAAAAAGTTACAACTGCATGCCGCCATGTAACTTCATGTCACCCGTTACGTTGCAGCGCTTTACTACTTCCGGTGGCAATGTTACGCAACACTTGTCGAATCTGGATCTTGTAAAAAATACGTCAATTTGAAAAAACGGAATAGGAGAGAAATGCAAAAACACGTAACGCCTTATTTCGCCCGAATAACATTCACACCAATGTGCAACCTTTTGCGACTGCCGGTGGAAAAGTTACGCAACACTCGTCGACTCCGGATCTTTTAAAAAAACCTTAAATTTAAACAAATGGGCCAGGAGAGACATGCAAACACACGTATCCCTTTTTTTCGTCACAAGAATTATTATACCAATTTGCAGCAATTTGCGTCTTCCGGTATAAAACTTAGAGAGCCCTTATCGACTCTGAATTTCGTTGAAATCGTCGATTTCGAAATGTACGTCCAGAAACACAAAGACTCCAAAATCTACGTCCAGGAACACGACGCGTTCCTAAGGCGTTCCGCTAGTATCAGAAATCTGTCAAGAAATTATCAAATTTCGAACGCAAATATCTCCCTTATTGTGTGTGCAATCCGTCCGAAGTTTTTTTCATCTCCATTATTTTTTCTTCCTCTACAACTTTCGCATTGAACTTTTTTCAATATCATTTGAAACGGCGAAGATAATTATTTTTATTTGCGACCGAAAGTTAAGCGAACAATAATAATATGCCCATTCGATGCACAATCAAAAAATATTCAATGGTCGTTACATCAGATTTTAGAAATTGTGCACCGTTTCACCGCAAACTTCAAACGTGCATCTTAGCCGATACACTCTGTACATTAAGACATTCTTTTAACTGGACGCTCCACAACATTTTAGTACCGTAATATGTAAAACAAGCCGCAATTTGAAACTTGCAATTTGCTTCCTTCGAATTATGCAGAGGGTGTATCGCAACTATCTGATGAAAAGTATATCAGTGTGACAGAGAAGATCATGCTGAGCCAAACGGTTGGATTGAAAATGTTATACGACAAAAATTAACCAAGCTATTAGCGATCAAACTTGACCAATCACAGACGAACAATAGCTGCATAGAATTAAACATAGTGATAATCTGAGGGAAATAAAAACCAAGCGCTTGTGGTAAGAGCTAGACTATATGCACACATGCTGTCGTTACACGGACGTAAAACAATAGATAACAAGGAGCCTGGTCAACTGCTAAACTCAGGCAGCACCCGCAAAACGAATTGACACAGTTGGTAACTCTAATTTATTTTCTCGAGCTGTTTAAAAAATAAAATTATTTCTTAGCAATATCTCGATGACTTCGTGTCTGCGAGGCTTTTGGCGTGCTACAGATTGCTCTCGCAATCGAGAGGACTGCACAGGCTTTCTCTTCTCAATAGTTATTATGATAATATTTGCGGATTTCTGATAAGGGATGAAAATAGTTATTTGGAAAGAGCGTAATGAAGATACATAACTTATGTATTGATTAAACGATTTCCGGATCCACTAGGCGATTGTGTAACTTCGACACTTTTCGCTTCGATTCCACGTATCATAAGAGTTCTCGATACTTGCCGTCATTGAAACAAATCACCAATTGCGCTGCAACCTCTTCAAATTATTACTGTGATGATATCTTAAACCCCAATTTCGACTACGACCTATGCTTCGATTAAGACGAGTAGAATTAACAGAGTCGATTTTTCAAAAAGCCCCACACGCGATCCCTGCAGACACCTTCACATATTTTTGCTATTTCATTCTTTACGTAGTTTTTGTTGCTCTAAAACGACTTCCCGTCTCAGCAGCCTTCCTCCACAGTAATCTACAATGAAAAATTTATTACAGCGGACGATGGACAGACCTGCTGCTAAATTTCAATTTTTCACCAAT
Source organism: Cephus spinipes (assembly GCA_963971525.1). Classification (NCBI taxonomy): domain Eukaryota; kingdom Metazoa; phylum Arthropoda; class Insecta; order Hymenoptera; family Cephidae; genus Cephus; species Cephus spinipes. The sequence goes on along the minus strand of OZ020574.1, from coordinate 12,552,435 downwards.
GTTTTAAAGACCAAGGTACACAAAAAATTTCATTTCAATCCACAAATGATTTTGAGAACGATTGTAGGTATTGCGTTAAATCGTGTATTTGAATTTTTTTTATAAAGTTTGCTAACTTTTCATATGAAATACCAACCAAACTCTACTATGAATCCCTAAGGAATCTTTTAATAAATAAAATTATTTGTAGCGGATTGATTTTAAATAATTAACGTGTAATTAATCATGGTGAACTAAACTGGTGCAGTAGTGCTAACAACACGCAGATAAATAAACTTCAGTTATAAACATCAGAAAATCTTGTGATTTTTACAATTTTATCCAATTACGATGAACTTCGCGCAAGTTTATCATAAATTTTCCTGAAGTGTACTGTACAAAATACATTATGCACAAAGTAAATCTTTTACGGTGTGAACACTGTGTTTTTGGCATGATTAAACTGTCTACAATTATACAGAGAGAAAATCTTTGTTACGACAGCATGGATCACGCTATCGCATCAAATTCTGTTTGTCGCAATAACAGAATCAGAAAAGAAATATTAGTCCACCAGAACATGTTGTACTATTATCTAGCAAGTAGAAGAACTTATGACGTATTGTCCGATTTGTATAGATGGAAGCTGGTAATCGTATAACTTTTCCTTCACTTTTGCGTCACTTTTCCGTCACTTTTCCGTCACTTTTGCATCACTTTTGCATCACTTTTCCGTCACTTTTGCATCACTTTTGCATCACTTTTGCATCACTTTTGCGTCACTTTTCCGTCACATTTGCATCACTTTTCCGTCACTTTTGCATCACTTTTGCGTCACTTTTGCATCACTTTTGCGTCACTTTTGCATCACTCTTGCATCACTTTTGCATCACTTTTGCGTCACTTTTCCGTCACTTTTGCATTACTTTTGCATCACTTTTGCGTCACTTTTCCGTCACTTTTGCATCACTTTTGCGTCACTTTTCCGTCACTTTTGCATCACTATTCCGTCACTATTCCTTGACTTTTCGCAAAGCCACGGGATAGTATTTCATATTGTGCATTTGCAGTAATTGCGCTATCTTCATGTTTCAAAACAAATGGAAAATAAAAAACGTCAATAGTTTCAAGTATAAAATTTCGACAGAACAATTTAATTTGCAAAATGGTGTACGTGCTAGTATTTTGGAAAGAGTCACGTAATACTTCGATCATAAGCGAAAAAAATCTCAAAATTACAAGTAATGACGGTATAAGTGCAATGTGGGGCGAGGAATGTTATTCTGTAGAAGTAATTCGAAAAAGCAGTAAGAATAAATTAAAGATCATTCAAATAATCATTACGATTTTTATATGTTAATTTGCTATTTTAGTATTCAGAGTCACGGGCTGATATTGTATAAAAATAATTATAATTATTTATTATCAACTATTAATTTTTTGAGGAAACCTTTACTTATTTTGATTTCTATTTTAATCTACCCGTAGGAAACAAAAAATATTTACAATCAATAACAGTAAGTACAGATGGCACGATTTATGATTCAAAAAAGAAAAATATTTTAACACCGGTCCAAAACATTCAGGCTATCCCTGGAACGAGTAAAGGTAACATTTTTTTATGTGCGACCACTTTCATTTTTCGATCACATTACAGTATAAAATGGTGTCGAATTGTAATTTTGCCTTTTCTTTACCTCTTCTAACGTTCATTTATGCGTACAATATTTACATTCGAACTGTAATTCTTTTCCATTGTAATTTTGAACCTGCAATAACCCTTCAATGTCTACACTTTGTCTCGTTTCAACATTCATGTGGTTTTACATTTATTTACTTATAATCAACCTATCAATAGATAACGGAAATAATTCGAACAAGGAAGATGAAAGTATTCAAATTTGCAGTAACAACGAAACTAATAATGACGAAATCGGGTATCCGGAAATTTGTAGTAGGAATGACAGCAAATCTAGTGAAGATAATATTTTCGATAATGATGAAGGTAATGGCAATGATAATGATAACAATTACGAAATAGGTATTTAAAATTGTATTGCAATTTGTATAGTGGCTTGTATTCTTACTACATTACTCAAATACTATCGCTCTATGTTTTTAATATATCTTGATCACTGTTGTAGGGGCTTAGGGAACCTCGAGTCTACGGACATCCGGTCCCGACTTGTCCATAAAATCAAGGTCTTACTGCAGTGTTTTTAGGTTTTCAGCGATAAAGAAATAAAAATCTAATGTATTTAAGATAAATGCTTCAATGACTAGATTAATTACTGTAAATAATTACTTTCAGAGATTGCTCGTAAAATAGAATATTTGGAAACAAAATTAGAGAAATTGAAAAGAAAACAAAAACGGGAAAATATGAGAAACGCGGCACCTACTACATTTCAAGTAAGATTAAAAAATATGATAATAGTTAAAGGTATATTACTTAGAAAGCAACATTGTCTTGACTTTTAATTTTTTTATACTTTTGGTAGCAATATTTTATTATCTTGCATTAAGTAGAGATATTACAAACAACAATTTATTTAGAAACATTTAATTTAAGTACCGAAAAATATTAACAGATTTATGCAGAACAATTAGAGGAAAGCAGTAAGGAAAATTTATAAGTGTTTAATTTATACAAACATTGTACAGTTGTTCTTGTTAATATGTTTATGTTACTTGATTGATAAAACGTTTGGTTAAAATTTCCCTCCATACTTCCTTTGTTTTTATTGTAACGTGAAGTATACTGGTATTTTTTTCCAGGACTTTCTCCACGATTTATTCTTATACGCTTTTATCGTCTACTCGTAGGTGACAGATTTCAGATTTACCTACTGCGACAGATTCTTATTATTTCCTACATTATCATAGGATAATGCAGTTTTCAGTTAGTGCGTGACTGTTCTCAACGAGTGATACCTAATAGGCATGGCTTCGCGGCGGGCTGAAATGAAAAAAAAGAAGACTGCCGCCAGTTTCACTCAGTCTTCCGACGCTGTGTATCTGTGTGATACCGACGCCCTCACCTGATTGGTAGACTTTAATCGCTTCCCATTTCAACGCTATTGCGAATTGGAAGCTGAAACTTCGCAGGTGCGTTCGGAGGGGCACCAGCTACCTCCCTACACTCGGAGGACTATAACTTTTGGGACACCCTGTATATATATAACCTACAATTTAAATTCAGGGTGGGGGAGGAACTTGTGCAACCCCCTGCCTCAATAGTACCTCCCTGTTGTCGCAGAAGTATGCTATGCATGTTATGCATTCACCGGGTGCATACGCGTGCATCACGTACCGAGCACAGCGTGCACAGACGCCCGCACGCAGATGTATTGCGGGGTCGATCTGTAGATAGTGGATTACGCGTGCTGTAAACTGGCCCCAGTGCTCAGCGGTCTGCACACGCATGCACCCATACCATAGCGCATCCCCCACGCCCCGCACGTACAGACACCCGACAAACACTGCCCTTCGTGAAAGGGGGCGAAGAAAGCATTGAGGGGCGGCGGTATCCCATCAAGCAGCGGCCCCTCAAATGCTTCTTCCACCCCCTCGGGCGGTGTATCCGGGCGCCTTGGTGCCATAAGCTGTAACATTTCAGTTTTTTAATAATAAAATATGTTTAAAGCAAATACAAAACCCTGTAGGCTTAAAATTATTACACTTACCGGTCTATTAACAGGACCCGTACTACGCTGTTAGCTGCACTGCTGCTGCTACTACTGCCGGTCAATGTCTACAAATAAGCGTGAGAAGCGATAGAAAGGCAATACTTTTAATCAAATAAAAGCGGGTACTAGCTTAAAGTTGCTATACATACCACTTTCTTTTTTAATGTTCCGCACAAATAGCCGTGCTCGTCGGTCAGTCTGGTTATTATTCTACAAATAAAAGTAAAAGATGCCACATATAATTTTTTAATCAGATAAAACGCGGGAGCCAGATTCAGCTTAACACAGTTATACATACCACTTTTTTAAAAACTTCCACTATTGCGGTTTCCCTTCTTCTTTTTTAATTAAACTTTTTCGAACTATTGCGCCTGCTGCTTGTCACCAAGGTAATGACAGGATGCTGCGAGGACGGCTCACAGGTAACAATCTTTCTCCCACCATGGCCCTTATTTTTTGCATAGTTGCAAATAAGAGATACATGTAGCAGTTTTCGCTGCTAGGACAGTGGTACCCCCCACTCCTGATGTGTTTGGCGCATCGTTCGCTAGACGATCCAAAAGAAGGGTACCATCATTCCAATAGCTACGTGGTATGTACAGGATTCACCCCGAGCAAAATATTAGGGGGGTTGGATATCCACCCATCGATAACTAAAAGTATCGAAAAAGTATCGCCAACACGTGCGATACTTGTATAATATAAGGTATTTCTTATTAATTAATTAAAAAGTTACCGACCGGTGGTCAATGCATAATTACCGACCGTGATGGGCCCCTGGGGCATGCAACGCCGCTGCTACTGAGTTTCGGGCCTTAGGACCAGAGCCGCATGGTGGGGGAGCACAGCATAGGTTTGCGGTGGGGAGAGCCGACCACATGGGCGAGGGGGTGACGCCATAGTGCGGTACGGGGGGTCAGAGCGCTGCGCGCTCCATGACTCATGGGGGACAGTGGTGGGGGTTTGTTGTGACGGCCAGGAGTGGCCTGTAACTACTTTCCTGTAACGCTACAGCAATGTTATTTCCGCTTAGATTGACGCTGAAAAAAATGTTTGAATCACCTGACGTGTATGATCGTGTTTTTTCATATAAAAAAAAACTAGAGAACGAAAAGATCGTTATTTCAAATGTTATGCAAAGTAAATTGTGGTGCCGCAAGATTAAAAATTTCAAATCACATCAAGTTCTCCCATTATTACTTTTCTTCGATGATTATGAAACTGGTAATGCTCTCGGTAGTCACGCAGGAAGTAATAAGCTCGGTGGTGTATATATTTCACTGCCTTGTTTTCCACCAGAATATCAGTCCTCCCTGTCATCGATGTTACATGCACTCCTCTTTTACTCGAAAGATAGAGAACGATTTGGGAATTTCGCAGTATTTCGAACGTTGATTGATTAACTTACGTTTCTCGAAACTGAGGGAGTGGCTCTTGATTTGCCAAAGGGCACAACTATAGTTTATTTTAAGCTGGGACTGATCATTGGCGACAATTTGGGACTTCATGCGTTGTTAGGTTTCACAGAAAGTTTCAATGCAAATTACTCTTGTCGTTTTTGCAAGATGGACAAGAACCAACGATCTTTAGCAACTATGGAAAGCAAGACATTCCGTCTAACTAAAAAATCATATCAAAGAGACCTCCGGTTAGATAATCTTTCTCGTACGGGACTTAAAGGTAATTGTATTTTTCACAGTTTATCTGATTTCCATGTAACTGAAAACTTATCGGTTGATTTAATGCATGATATCCTCGAAGGCGTGTGCATGTTCGACACGATTTCAATAATAAAGCATTATACTTCTGAAGTAAAGTTATTTACTGTGGAAGAATTAAACATTAATATGAAGCTTCACGACTATGGCATGACTGATTGCAATAATGTCCCACCTCAGATATTAGATATTAGCCATCTCAATAATGGCACTATAAAAATGTCTGCTGCTGAAATGTCCTCTTGTGCCTTACATTTCGGAGTGCTCGTAGGTCATTTAATTCCTCCTGGTTATCCAGTATGGCAGGTGTACTCTATTTTATGCCAGATTCTCGCTCTTGTAACTACGACGCGTATTCAACCAGGATGTAGTGATCTTTTGAGATCACTAGTGCCAGAACACCATAGATTGGTGCTGAAAGTTCTGAAAAGAAATTTACGACCGAAAGACCATCTCCTGGTACAGTATGGGACTGCCATGTCGAAATGTGGACCGTTGGTCAATCTGTGGGCCATGCGTTTTGAGGCGAACCACAAGGAATCAAAACCGATAGCAATATCGTCAAACTCGACAGTAAATCTATGCAAAACCATCGCAACTAAGCTTCAGTTGAAACTTGCATATCAGTTTTATACGAATAAAATCTTCACTTTAGCTGAAAAATATAGATCTTCGACGCACATCATGTTAAAAGATTTACCAATTACATTCGACAGTTCTTTGGAAAAGAACGTGAAGGGATTGAATGAAAAAGTCGAATTGCTTAAATGGATCGAACAAAATGGCAGTACATATAAACCTGATATGGTTCTTTCTATTGACGGAAATGACGGCGGACCTTGATTCGTCATAATTAAATACATATTTATATATAAGAATGTCATTAATTTTATTGTAAAAAGTTTTGAAACAATTTTCAATTCGCATGTCTATGCGTATGAAGTGTTCAATACGTCGAAGACATGTAGCATAATTAGGCATAAGCATTTGTTATGTTCTCGCCCCTCAAGCGTCATAAAAACGCAAAAAAAAACATTGTATTATATTACGGTCTTACTTATGAGAAATAATGACGGATTTTTTATTTGAATTTTGTGCTTATTCTTTTAGAAATGATATAACCTGAAAAATAAGTAATTTAAGATTATTTTGTTAATAACTGTTTTTCTCAATATATTTATTAAAACTATTTATGAAAATGCAAGTTGAATAAGGCATGGCTGCTCGAAATTAGCCACTGTTCAGTTCCCACAGCTATACCGTTTCGCTTCTGCAAGCGGACGACGTAAAGTAGAAGGGTTCAGCTGTTAGAACTAGATAGTAACTCTGTTGTGCCGACAGACTTCAATATAGCTCATGTATATCGATAGTAACGGTACACCCGTTAAATGACCTAATCGCAGCCACTTTTGTATGGTCTCTTCCTCTGGAAATTGTTCGGGGTTTGCGTAACGGTAGAGGGCTCGGGTCTTCGCCCTTTGTATACGCTAGTAGATACACACCACTCCTGGGCGTCACAACAAACCCCCACCACTGTCCCCTATGAGTCATAGAGCGCACCGCGCTGCGGTCCCCCGCACCGCACTATGGCGCCAGCCCCTCGCCAAGGTGCTCAGCGCTCCCCTCCACCTGCGACACTGCGGTGAATCCCCACCACGCAGTCCCGGTCCTAAGACCCGAAACTCAGTAGCAGAGGCGTTGCATGCCCCCAGGGGCCTATCGCGGCCGGTAACTATGCACTGACCACCGGTCGGTAATATTTTAATTACCCTAAGGCAGGTAACACGGCAGAGTAGAACACAGCTGTTTTTTGTAAATAATGCCTTATAATATAGAGGTATCGTATGCAGTGCCGTTTACTTTTTCGATACTTTTAATTATCGATGGGTGGATATCCAACCCCTAATATTTTTGGGATGAACCCTCCACATACAACGTAGCTGCTTCTGGAATGCTGGGGCCCCTCTTTCGCTCAATCTAGCGAACGATGCGCAAATACGCCCGACGTGGGGGGTACCCCTGTCTTGACCAGCCCTATGAAATCCCGGCCAGCGTAAACCCCTACTACCCGGTATCTCTTATTTGCAACTATGCAAAAATTTATGGTCATGGTGGGGGAAAAAGACGGTGACCTGTGATCCATCTTCGCAGCATCTTGTCAGTACTGTGACAGCGAGTAAAAAAAGCACAAGAGTAATAAAAAAAGCATAAGTGAAAGTGGCCTAGTGAAGTTAAAAAAAATAAAGTGGTATGTATAACAGCATTAAGCTAGTACACGTTTTTTTATTGGATTTTAAAAAATGTATCGTACATTTCTCACCTTTTACCCTTATTTCTAGACGCTGCACAGTAGACCAGCCAGGTCGGTGACAGCACATATCGATAGACATATTAACCAGACTTAACCAGGCACCTATTACTGCTATTGGAGCGGTAAGTGTAATAAGACTATTCGTTTTTATTTGCTTTAAACAAATTTATTAAAGAAACTGAAATTTTTACAGACTATGCCACCGAGGAGGCCAGATACACCGCCCTTGGGGATGGAGGGGCCCCTACTGGACGGCATTCGACCACCGCGGAATGAGTTTTTCGCCCCCCTCCACGGTGGCCAATGTTTTTACGGGTGCCTGTATGTCCGCGGCCCTGTGAAACTATGCTACTGCTGCATGCGCGTGCAGGCCCCCGAAAGCAGGGCAGAGTACACCCCGGCAGTGGTCCACTATTTATTGCTGGATCGCGACATACGGATAGGCGGCGGGGTGTGCATGCGCTGCGAACGGAGCGTCCTGCACGCGTACAATCCATTAGATTGTATAGCGTGCATTAGCTATTATGTGGACCACAGGGCCGTGGTCATAGCCCAGGGCGGTGATGAGGTGGTGGCCGTTCGACTGTAGCTACATATGTTTTTTTACATACTACACCTATTATACATACATAATTTATTTATCACTATTTTTTTTGCTTACTCACTACATAATTGCTTACACATATTATTACTATATTTAATTTATACCTACATATTATTACTTTGCTTATATATACACATATTATATAATTTATATAATTTATCACTATTTTTTTGCTTACTCACTACATAATTGCTTACACATACACATATTATTACTATATTTAATTTATACCTACATATTATTACTTTGCTTATATATGTATACACATATTATATAATTTATATAATTATATATTTAATTTATACCTTTTAAAAAAAAAATGACATTGTAATAAATACAAAAAGGAAAGCATTAACCCATGTACCATGATTTACACCGTGAATATTGTATCCTACCACCGCCACCATAGATCTTATTATCGCGCGCATACTGGCGATCAGCCAAATGCTTCTTTCGCACAAAAGCGTCGTAGTACTCTCTGACGATTCTATCGTTTTTCCGCAAATCACCACTAAACACATTCTGGAAGGCATGCATCCCGAAGCCGGAAGAGAGGTAGTGTAAAAACATCATGCAGAATTGGCCGCACACCGTCGACGTCTCGCTCTGAAGCTGCTGAGTGTTCCATCGGAAGGATCGACAGTTCCGTCGTAGTCTCGATGCATGGTGATGATTCAGCGGTGGTAATCCGTAGCTGTCAAAGTAGTAACCGTCTCCGTCAGCGTCCACGTACATGGCAACCCAATGCGCTCCTGGCTTCGTATGATCGTCCGTGTTGGCTATAATGGCAGCGGGTTTCGACCAGTTTCGGGGTATTCTATCAGCTGCGTAGACACCCGTCGTATGAGCCGATATACCGCGAAGACCGAGGTAAAGGTCTAGCGTGTTCATATATGCGGTCCGTTATTCCGAAGCCAAAATTCAAGGCGTAAGGCGTTGTTCAGAGCACAGGTAAACGATCCTCGGGTTTCCTTACAGGCGTGAACGATGCACTCGTAATGGTCACAATTCGGTGGGAAGTCCTCGTATGGTGAGTTATTGGGTGTTTCATCCAAATTTATAACCTCCCGGGCCATAACGGTCTGCAGAAAAAGTACACTTTCCGAGCCCCGCGTGTATATGCACCGTGAAATACCAGCTATATTTCGGAGATTGGTGTATAACTGTTTGTACGTTACACCACCGTCGAACCACTCTAGACCGTGCTGATAGCGGGTCATGGTGTTGTTCTCGCTTCTGATCGCCGATGGTAATTCGTTGAAATCACAGGGCGGTGAAACGATCCAGTGGCCTATGTATTTTCTTTCCACAGCCACGACGCCGATCTCCTTCGGAGCCAGACGCCCCTCGGAATCTTTGAAGTATTCGATTTCGATGACAAAATCCATGATCGTGATGCTAACTCGAAGGCGTTCAACGAGAAACTAACGACGATGCTGACGATCACCAACGATAGCCAGTACTCAAAAGATGATGACGCAGACCCCAAACTGCTGACCTATGCATTTTCTTCGATTGTTTAGCCGCCGTAATCTACGACGATTTGCCGCGCAGCGTCGATCTCCAAAACGTTGTCGTACTCTGCGTAGACAATACAGTTCACGGTAGTGGCCAGCGGTTCGTCGAAACGCACCTCGATTCGTACACTACCGTGCTTGATCAAGTTCCAGTGGGTGTTGCTATTTGCCGAGAGATCGGGCGTAAGATCGAAAACGAACAGGCAGTAACCGTTTGCGTAAGCACTCCTAGATATCGAATTACCTTCGTTGAGGAAGTGTATACCCGTGCCGCTGAAGAGGGTGTGATACGCGTCCACGTAAAGACCGGCTTTGCCGAAATCGGTCTGCAGTGCTTTTGAGGGTACTTGAACACCGTCGACGTACAGCGATAAGAAATTAATACAATAGTTTTTAAAATTGAACGGGTTGAGCTGATAGTTGCCGTTGAAGGCCTTATTATCGACGAAACCTATTATAATACGCTTGGGTAATTGGCCGAGAATCACGTTGTCCATAGTGCCACCGTGCAAACCGGCATGCATCGTCAGTGCCTTGACCTCCACACGCGTAAGCGGATACTTTGCAGTTGTCTTCGATAGCATTTTAGAATGAGCAATTAGAATACCGGGGCTTATTTTGGCGCGTCTAACGAGGAGCGTGGCCTCCGTTATATGTAAAGAGCTCTCGCTCTTGGGATCCATGAGGGAGAAACCGTCTCTCGTGCGTACGAGGCGTAAACGGAGCTCAACACCATTTAATAAAAATTTTTCTTGGTTAAACACATCGCAGTGTAAATGGCCAATCAGATCGACCGTCCTGTCTTTACCGACGAACGCTTGCCTATTCGCGAGGCCTATATTCTTGCCCGCTGTATCGTCCATATGGCCGGGCGTGTCGTTGTACCAGAGCACGCTCGAGAGGTGCGACCCCTTAGCGGCGGGCCCGTAATTTAATAGCGTCTCTATGTAAGCTCTGTAAGCGTACGCGTTATTAGGCGGCGATACGAGCTTCTGATTAAGAAATACGTCCACCTGGTTGAATATCGAGTGTAGCAGGTTGTTAACAGGGGCCGCTTTGCTCAGAGCATCCGCTGCTGACGCATCCTTGGAGCGCAGCTGTACGCGTAAACTCAGCATGGTGTGTGCTAGATCGAGGTACTCATCCCCGTTACCCGGCACGACAAATTCAATGGGCGAGTCATCGGTCAGCGATGAGATGGGCTTGTAGTGTACCCACTGCGCGCTCTCTATAGTGGTCTGCGTCGGTGGTAGTGTAAAGAGTTCGAGCTCCGATTTCATGCACTCGCACGAGTGCGCGTGTAGGAAGGCCATGATAGAGGTATCGTTTAGGAGAAGATATCCAGCACACTCCGCTTTACTTTCTTACTAGCGATCCTACGACGATTTTTGGGTTTCTTGGTTTTTGACTTTATTTTTTTTACTACTTTTTTTTTTCGACGCGGAGCAGCCTTCTTCCCCGTACGTCTCTTACGCTTGTTAGCAGTTCTTGAGGTGATGCTCCTTCCAGCGACGCCGATGATAGAGTGGGCGCCGCGTGATCGTTTTACAGATTTATAACCCGATCCTTTCATGAGCTCGTCAATTTTCGTCTCCGCCTTACGTTTAAGATTCATACCCGATTCGGCGGCCCTGGTACGAAACGCCTGCTTGAGCGGAGCACCGCGTTCGCTGACGTCCGTCAAGATATTCATACCAGCGCGCACCGCTTCCTTACCGACTACTCGGGCCCCCCTCGATAGTAGGGGTAGCACGCGCCGAAAAAGACCACCAAGAAAGCTACCGATACCATGACCCCGCTGATGCGGCGACCCCGCGAACACCCGGAATTTCGTGGAATATCCCCCGCCTATCTGCGAATCGTAGTAATCGGTGTAATGAGTCATCACTCTAACCGTTTAAAGTGTAGTGTTACGGAGAGCGTTCCTGATTCAAATGGTATGGGGTCGCCCAGGTGGTCTCTTATATCGATGTCGATCGTTTGAAAAGTCGTTCGGAGCAGCGGTATGTACTTTAACGGCGAAAACGAGAGCACTTTTACAGCCGCGTACGCGTATTTGTTATCTGGTTGTAGGGGAACCACGCGGAGCAGGGGTGTTTGGACGTCTCCGGTGATATACGGCTCGCAGACATCCGTGTAAACGAAAAGCATCTTGGGTAGGGCGTTGATCAGACTAGCCGGTTGATCGGCCATCACAGGGGATTCTGCTTTCGATACCACGACCGACTCGGTAAAGCCAAGGATGCGAGCCAGAGAGCGGCAGAGTCTCAGTTCGTGCGGATCGTCTAGATCGTTATCGGTAGAGACGAGCGATACGCTCACGTAACCACCTCTGCAGAGCTCTAGTTTCAGACGGCCCGTCATAGCCGTGGTAGCGTTTATTTCGTCAATGAGGCTCTTTACGTCATCGTAAACGCCGTGCGCTACGTTAGAACCCGACACTATAAAGCCGGTTAGCGGTTCTTTGTGGTTCTTCTGCGGTTTGGTACGGGTAGTGACCACGACCACGTGATCCCAATCTTTTAGCGCCACCGGCACGTGCAGAAAGGTCATAGGAATCTGTATTTCAACCAGAGCAACAGACCATGCCCCGTGTAAATCGATCTGATGCGGTAGATGTGTCGTAAAACTGGTAGTTTTATTTTCGGGATAGTACGACATACTGCTGTTACTGGGAAGAACGAGATAAAATTGGTCCTTCATTGTTCTTCAAGTGGGATGCCGGTATCCACGAATTAAATTTCTCGGGGTAACCAACCCAACTGACCAGTACTTTTTGGGCTTTCCCACGACCGCTTCGTTTTATTACACGATCGACGAGAAACGCGTCCTTTGCGAGGTCCTTGCGAACTCGAACGAGCTCCTCTTCGTAAAAAATACCGTCAATCTCCTCTCCGGCGAGATCTTCTAAGATGTAGACGGGTGGCTCCCTCGTTGTACCTAGGCGTACGATTTTAAAAATCTCTCGAGTCCACCCACCCTCGTAACCTTTCGCAAAAGGGTTCCTAGCGCTACTGATGCGTACCAGGTCGCCGACACTGTATTTAGGGACATGCGGGCGCACTGGGGCGTATCGCATAGATAGATTCATACGAGCCTTAGCGGCATTATACAGGGTTACGTCAACCGGGCGCATTCTTATCGCGGAGTGGCGTGTCCTGTTGTACGAGTCCACGAGATTCTGAAGAACGTCTATGTACCGCCGAGTGTTTCTATGTGTAAAGTAGCGCCACATACGATCCTTCAGAGTACGGTTGTAGCGTTCGACGATAGCAGCCTTTACGTCGGGGCTGCGCGCTACACGGAATCCTATACCAAGCTCCTCGAGTAGACGCTGCAGTACACCGTTGATAAACTCTTTACCCTTGTCTGTCTGTAGGTACATGGGTATCCTATTCTTACTACGTGTCAAAACCCTCCGGAATGCCGCGGCTACCGTCGCACCGGTCTTATCGCGTAAAGGCTCCACCCAAGCGTATTTGCTGAGTACATCGATTATTACAAGTATATACGTGTAACCATCGTTGTACTCCTTCAACGATCGAAGGTCCACAAGATCGGCCTCCCAAACGTCGTCGATATTGCTGACGGTGTAAGAGCGACGCTGAAACGTATGTCGCACGGGCTTATGCAACGTATACGCGTCCTGCGCCTCTAACCAACGCGTGACAGAATCTCGTTTTACCCTGCCCCTAGCCGCTCGCTCTAGGTTACCGATACCGGCGTACGAAGACGGTTCTGCTGGCGTGTAATAAAGACGCCTCAGAAAGCTATCATCAGCCGATATCTTTTTCTTCTTCCGTTTCACGGCAGCCTTAACCATTCTAATCTTTTCTTTTTCTCGCTATCGGTGGTTGTACCGGCCGACGCGGATCGCGTATATTTTTTCCCCACGCGCTCTTCTTCCCCGGAGTCTCTAAACACTTCCTGAAACGCCTCGCCGAATTCCTCCTCTGTAGACGAGCTCTGAGTCTGCTCGATTGGGCGCGGTACGATTGTTACACGGCGCGGTGTCTGATTACCGAGAGACGTCGTGTTGCTCCCCTCCCTCCATAGACGTTGATTGCCGATATATTCACGCGGTATACCTGCAGTACGGAGGAACCGCGCAAACTGGCGACTCCCCGCCGGTCTCGCTGTTTTTCTCTCACGCATAGCATCGTTGATTAAATCCACGATGTTGGCGTCCTGCACGACGGCGCCGCCGATACGCGTAACACCCTGTTTACTCCACGAGATGCGTGGCGAACCAGCGTTGCGCAGCCTTCCTAGTAAAAGCTTAGCCTTAGCTCTGTACTTTTGGGGTACGCTAGCGATGATGTCGTCGTCGCCATCGTCGGTCAAACTCCTGGCATTATCCTCCGCAGAACTGTTATTTTTTTTCTTGGCATCGTTATCGCCTCGCCTATCCTCGTCGACGTTATTTCGCAGATCCTCGATAAAGTGTAGATAACGCTGCAGCACCTGATTGTACATCTTCCACTTTTCACGCTCGTCGATGAAATTCGGTGAGTGTAGGATCTCCTTCATGGATGCGTCTAATCTGCTTAAGGGGGTTCCGGGGGTCTGCACGGTGTTTACGGTGTCGACACCCTGCTCCGGCTGCTGGTGGTGTTGGTGGTGGGCTGTATGAGGCATTGGCCGGTAGTGCTGCTGCTCCACGCTCTCCTGAGGAATTAGAACCATCTTTTTGGCATGCTCCATCTCGCTCTTCGTGACGTATACCCCTAGCCGCCTCCCCCTATGAGTTTCGAAATGACGGTGCCTAGTATGGGTGCTAGCAGAAGAGGTAAAAAACCGCCGCTCTGAACGATAAGACGTTTTCTAGTTTTGACGGCTGAACCCGGTCTGGATAAACGTCTCAACAACGATGCGTGTTTTCGTAAGCGGCGTTTCTGCGTCGGCTTGAGCGGCACGTTACCGCGAAGAATATTCAGAGCACATTCGCATATACAGTTGACGAGTCGTGAGTCGGCCACTCGTAACAAAGCGCTACGCTGTTTGCTATCCAGATGGCAAATAGCCTTTAACACTGCGGCGTGTTTGCGCCCTATAGAGCAGCGTGCGCCGGATACCATTACAACCGAATGACTGGTACGTCTCGATCGGTGTGCCCTCCCTTTATACCCTTTCGCGGTACGTACACGTAGTGGAACGGGTCCGAAGGAAACACGCAAGTGCGAAAGCGGCAGTTATCGGGGGTCGACTGCTTCAAATCGAGTAGTAGATAACCATGCGGTTGGGCCGTGGCATCGCGGTAGACTTCCTGTACGAAGCGCGGATTTTCAGGAAACACCTGTCTGGCCAGATGCTGTATCTGCGCTCTGTCGCGAGGATTTTTAAATACAACGATGTAGTTGGCGTTTAACGAGATATCGCGCTGCCCGGGCCCCTGATGAAAGAGATTCTGCGTAATGAAGATAACGCTGATGTTCTTATGATGGCTGCCTTTGGTAAAAAGGTCGACCACCGTGTTATTGGACGATTCCCTCATGAGATCGTCGATGATGACGAGTTTCGGGCGTGGGTCATTGCCGTAATCGGTGTTCTGCGGCAGTCCCTCGTGAAACTCTATAGCGCTCCCGTACTCCCTGTACCCCTCCTGCCACTCTGCATAGTGAAAGAGAACGCGCGCGAATCGCACGTTGCTCATGTCCTCGATGAACCGTAGGAATTTCTTTACGAAAAACGTCTTCCCGCACCCCGTTGGCCCACAGATCATCGACGTCCACGGGTGCTTCCACCGTGTGTCCATTATGCCAAATGAGGCTATTTGGCGGTGTTCTTTACGAATATACTGTTAAAGAGTCTGCTGGATTTTACACGCTCCACCTTCCATCGCGGGGCCCGGCCGCAGCGGGCGCGCGACACGCGTGAGGCTCGTGACGTCGCGCGCGCTTGCTAGCTCTTATCGGTGACGTTGCTAGCCCCCTCGTCCGGGTGAGCTCATCGTGCACCTGTGAGCTAATAGTCGCCATGTACGTGTGTCAGCCGCATAGCTAGCCATAGTGCACTGCTAGCATGCCCGAAGCGTCACTGAAAAAATAAATAACATGGGCGGGTTGGTGGAGCCTTCGGGAATAGATCGATAAAGAGGTTTTTTGTTTTTCAAATAAATATGTTTTATTATTGTACAGGCGATGTATATACATTTGTACATTTTTTTTGGTAATATTAGTTACATAAGACTGTACGGTAAAATATTGTTCAGGGTTGTATATACATTTGTACAATTTTTTTTTGGTAATACTAGTTATATAAAGCCGTACGGTAAGGATCCGAAACGACCGTCGCGCCGCCGTTTTTGAAGTTCGGTCGGTTTACACGTTTTTGATTCAAGGCGTGTAACTACGTCGTGAAACGGCGTACGACGTATCGCGTCGTAGTGTAAAACAACAGGCTCGCTCGTCTCTCCCGTTACATAAGACCGTATCCAGTCATAATTAATGGCGAGACTCGTCGCGTGGTCGATCGTGATACCTTTGACTTTGCAGACCTCTGCGTGAGAACCGTCTGGCTTACGTACCCGGTACGCGTAAAATTTCGGGCCTCCCGATACAAAAGATGTGATATAACTACCAACACCGTACGACTCCAGCTCGTCCGTTAAATCGCCTAAAAGACTGCCGAGCGGCGGCTCGTAAGCGTTATCGGCGTGACGGCCACCCGATACGTATATACACGAGTCGGTGTCGTAATATAGTACACGGCGATCTAATTTTTCGAGATAGTCATATAACTTAAGACGAGCTTGAGCCGTGGTGTACGCGGCTATAACGACGTTTGTGTACGCTGTGGGTATCACCGATTCGCTCGTGCTACTCGTGTTGACGTAGAGTATTTCGTCATCTACGGGTAAAATACCCGTAATTTCGACCTCCGGGGACGTAAGCAAACTCACGAGCTTCTGACGAGTCGTTACGATTTCCGTTTTAGGTAGATTTTCGCGCTGCCCGAACTTGCCCCAAAAGGAATTCAAACATAGTTTGGCGACTGCCCGCAGACCGGGATTTGATTTTATGTTAGCAGGGTCTAGTCGAATACCCTCGACCCGATCGTACTCCTCTACATACAGCTTCTTTGACTCGTCATCGCTGCACTCACGCGGCCACCCGCTAGCCTCCTGCTTAATCTTCAGGAATGTATTTATGTAGTCGGCAAAGTGACCGCCCGTTCGCGTGGCCGGATCGTACTGGGTGATCTCGTATTGCCATATCTCGTGTATCGCCGTTATTTGATACCCTTTACGTACAGCACGTCTAACCTCGTCCACAACCCATGTCCCTTCGAATACTCTATCCTCAGGATTCTCGTGAGGACACGAGCCCTGCAGCGTTGACTCTGCACAGGAACGACACAGTGCGAAAAGCAATTTACTGTGCATGCGCGTCGGTAGCACTGGGTGATACAGATCTCGCGGTGGTAACACGACACACTTAATCAGACCCTCTACGCTATCGACGTTATTGTGATCACCCGTTAGTTCGCGACAATCGTCGCCCACGTACACTCTAGGGTGCCCTACAGGGAATTTCCCCGTTTTCGATATGAAGGGGTAGAGCGAACACACATCTACGTAGTGTATCCTCTCAGACCCCTCGACTTCGTAAAAACTGACGGTATTCCCTGTACGCCCACCGAAGAAAGCATCGCGAGGTTCCAGCGGTAGTTGCGCTACCAACGGGTTCTCATTCAATGCTCTATATAATGCGGTCTGTGCCGGCTCGTTTATCCAGCTATCGAATTCACACTCCCAGATTTCCGTCAGTTCGTAACCGAGATACCGGATCTTATCATTCGTAGCCTGCGTTCTCTCGAAGCGCGCATCCATAGATTCGCCCGTGTGCAACCGCGTATCCCTGTTTATGCGATAACATTTTGGGCACCCGTGCCAGAAGCAGCCCTGAAACTGCAGGACGTGTCGCAGACCTGTATCGGTGTCATGGTAGTAGCCGTCGACGGGCGTGCCCTCCGGTAGACGGTACTCCCGAGTGCGCCCTGCGTGAACTATGGTACAACCCCAACGATGCTCCAGCGAAAGGAGCCATAACAGGGCCTTACGTGATTGTTTCTCGCAGTAGCGGTATCCACCCGGTGGTAAAATGGCTATCTGTTCGTCCCGCAAAAAGTTTTTTCTAAAAACTCTCGAGCACGCCGAGGCTATGGTGGTGCTCTCCGAGAAAGGACAAACGCTACCGTGTTGGAGAAACATTGCGCGGAAAGAAACGCATGCCTGTCTGAGTATGGTGACGTCGGATCTACAGTAATCAATAAACTCTGTTCGAAAGTTAAATACGTAGCCCGCAGACCGTTGTTCGTTATACAATACTAAGAATTGATTACGTTGGGCCGTAGGCATCGTGTCGGGTGAATAAAACTCGAGTGGTGGTAGAGGACCGATATAATGCTGATTCTCGGGAGTATTGAATAGATGCGGAAAGACACCTTTTTGTTTCAAACCAGCCGAGTCCACGAGACCGAAGGCTTTTGGCAGGGCACTCAGAGGCATGTGAAAATAATTAAGGCTGTCTATGAATGTTACACGACCCGTCTTCATCATTATGATACTCGTGCCACTGAGTATCAGCGTCGGTGGTTTTAGAGTTTTCCGTTTACGCTTCACGATATGCTTCAGTATAAACTGCGCGTCGAAACCCTTGGCGTTATGCGCCACACAGATCACTCTCTGAAACGATTTTCTTTTAGGATCGCACGCGTAATCTACAAACTGCCTTACGGGATCATCTTCAAAGACGTATTCGCGTACACCGCAGGCCGGACATACCCTCGCGAGATCTGTATCGTTTATGCATGCTGTGCACATTTGCTGAACGACGCACAGGTTTGGCGTGTGGATGCGTACCGTGTCGTCACCGGGTAGCTTCTGTATCTGCTGTGTTTCAAAATCGTAAAAAATGAATAGAATATTTTTTTCCACAGCCGCCTTTTTTACCGGTCTGACGTAACACTGATGGCCTACTTTGTTAACGCTCTTGCAGACTCTACAGTACACCTTATCGCAAGAGTGTTTACGCAGCGCTCTTTGAAGCGGTCTGAGACACTGTGGACAGCTGCGAACGGCCTGACATACGCTCTTTTCTTTTCCCTTCTGTTTGATAAATAGCGTGTTTATATGGTTATCGAAACAGATTTGGCCAAAAAAGTACCTATGGCACTCGCGACAATACAATGTAGGGAGAGCCGAATCGCAGGCCGGTTTTCCGGAACATCTAGCGCATTTGTGGGAACACTTATGCTCTGTATCGTGCGTGTAAGATTTGTTACATGGTATGCAAAAACCGCGACTACCGACCGCAGCCCGCATATTTAAAATAGGCTGATAATGCTGCGAATTATTATAATACAGGATGCGGAGCGTTTGCCGTGGTCTCCCTGATCCGTACGCGTTATCAACTGCTTGCGAACCGTCGTACAGCGGTTTCTCGCCGCTGCCTATGGTGTCAAAATCGTAAACAACGATTGCTATACCCCTCGGGGCTAGGTACCTTTGAAATTTATCAATTTCTGGAATACCGCACCCGTCCGATGGTATGTCTACACACGCGTTTGTCACAAGTTCGAGAGCAAATTGTTTTTGTAATTTACTCCGTTGACCCCGTACCGCGTTCCATCGCTCATGTAACTCCCCAGAGCGCACCTCCCCGCGTTCAGCGTGTACCATCGCCACAGCGAGCGACCTAGGTAGACAGAGGTTATCGCTATTCGCTATGGTCAGTATCGAGTGTTTTTTTACAAATTCGTGTGTTAATCGCACGCGCCCTGTACCCCGCGGTACTTCGACTATACACGATTCGATGACGAAAGACCTATCAATTTGGAATGCCTGAGCGCTCTGTGCGACGGACGATATCACACCCCACACATCGTTTTCGAGAAGTTCTCGAGCCGGTCTGTACGACAGCCACGCTGCCCCGCACGCAAAACTGTCGGATTTGATCGTTAGACCTATATAGTCCCGCGCGGTGCACGAGCTTGTGAGGTGCGCGTGTATATCTCTGACTGCCCCGTGTAACCATGATACCGTATTTGTATCAGGGTCTTCGGGCGGCCTCCGGATAGCCATTGCTATTTCACGCCCGTCTAAACGGAACCTATTTATACGACGCGTCGTTTCGGACAGTATTGTAAATCTATACCCAGGCGGTAGCACGTCGTTATTGATATCTTCGGCGGTGTCATCGTTGTCGCTCTGCGGTCGAAGAAGGGGGCCACCACCGATCTGTCGACATACCCCGTCGTCCTCTGCATCTAACGTTTGGAAAAAAAGTTTTTTATTTTTTACTTGTTAAACAAAAAAAAGTGTTAAGCGCATACTGACTTCTCATTCCTCGCGAGGATTAAGCATTGACCCTATGTATGAGATTAGCGCGTCTAACTGCCTTTCATCACCCCCTACATTTTTAAAGTTAGCAATTTCGACAAAAAAAGCGTTGAACGCTAAGGAACATAGCTTTTCACGCTACCTTCTTCCGGGTCGTTTGGATTCTCATCATCATCATCATCATCATCATCATCATCATCATCATCATCGGCATCGAGCTCTGCTAATACTTCAGCAACCTCGTCGGCATCCGCCGCTGCGTGCTCACCGTTCCTGGCAACCCAGAGGATCGGTTCTTCAGCATTGGCCTGATCAGGCGGTGGTAGCAGGGCACCCTGTACCACAGGGTCCCGACTATCGCTGTCTATATCCGTATCGAGCGAATCTACAATTTTTTATTTTTATTATTTTCACACAAATAAATTTTCAGCGGTTTCTGTACTTTATCATTATTACCTGGATCGTGCTCGTTTGAATCGTTGGAAGCGGTGGAGCGATCGTCGACATCATCCTGGTCGTCGTCGCCGTCTTCGTCGGCGTCCGACGCTATAGCCATGAACGCGTCTGTAAAAATTTATGAATAGCACAACACATTTTTTCTCTTTTTTCGACGCTGTATGACACATACCCTGTGTGTCGTAACGTGTTTCTCCTTCTTCTTCTTCAGCCGCTTGCGTGTTCAGGGCTGTCGATGGTCCTGGCACTTTTTTAAAAAACGTATATTAGGCGTAAACTTTTTTTTTAAAAGTATATGCTTTACCGTTTACGTAGTGGATCACCGCTGTGCTGGTGCTTGGCTCCGGGTAAATCTCCTCCTCCACACGATTGAGGCACCCTAAAAGCAACCGGTCCTCCTCCTCGGGTGCATCGTCGTTGCGAAATCGTGTCAATTCTTGTAAAATTTATTTAGTTTTTAAAAGCAGTTTATTTAAGCAATATTACCGATAAGTGGAAAATACATACCTTCGTGGAACGCATGATCGGCTATAATAGCCCTGGTGATACGGTTATCGCGCACTCCCCGTTTGTTAATACACGCTACGGCTAACGAGAGTATGTACGGGTCGTTTTTAAAATACCCTCTCTCGTGACCCCTGGCTAGCACGCGTAGAGTGCAATGGGCAAATACAGTTTTTAATCTAAGAGTTAACGTGCGTAAACCAAAATATCTTAATTCTCTGCACCACGCCGGCGAGAATAATCGCGCGTTTGTAGGCGTTATCAGACGGCGGGTCTTTACAAAATCGACAATACATTCGCGAATATGCGTTACAGATGACATTTTTTTTTTAAACTGTTGATTGCTCTAAGTGATCAGTCTATCTACCGGGACGGCGTGATACGAACTAAAGCAGGGTACATCTAGCCCGGACCCATCTTACAGTCGTTGCGATATTAATTTCAAACCAGTGTCTTAAAACGTGACCATGCAAAACAGCTGATTCAGCGGTAAAAAAAATCACGATTCTCTTAGGGCAGCGTTATCCGTCGAAAATCGGGTAAAATCGGGTAAAACGTTTCAATCGTAGCAAACAGACAAATATATATACAGAATTTATGGATCGTTCGCTCACTGATCCCGAAATACCGTGTATCCGTAATACGTGTAAAACAGTATAGAGGTGTTGTATCGGTAGTTGCAGCGATCTGCTGACGCACACCGTTTCAGCATGCATCACCAGCTCTCTCTCTCTCTCCATCGCGGTGTAAGGGTCAGAGACGCGTATCGTGTTACTCTGTTTTACAATCCGTAGCTACCAGAAGATCGCGCCAATCTTTTACAGTATCGAACTCATCGATATCGCCACCTATGAGTTGCACGGCAATATCCTTTCCGACACGACCATCTTGCAGTAGGGTCTCGCAGCTCTCGTCGCGAAAAATTGCCATACACCGCACGTGTCGAATGTTGCGTCGGGATGCTGTTCGCGTGTCCATCGCATAGTACCCCAAATTGTTCGATTCCTCCGCGTACTCTCCCTCCTCATCGTACACATCGTGGCTTGTATAGACATCCCACGTGTCGTCGAGTGCTTCCAGGTACGCGTAAAGGCCGCTGGGCATGCTGACCACGCTCGTTCGGCATTCCTTATATTTCAGGTGTAGTGGACCATCCCGTGTCGCCAGGGTAACGCACCCTATAAACTCTGTCAGACTGCAGCGTTTCTCCAGAGTGTGTAGCGCTGTCTCGTAGGCCCGCATAGCCCTCAAACACCATAGGGTTACGCAGCTTTCGCGTAATTTCTCGAGGTGATTGAATGCCGCCAACCACGCCTGCGATTCCAGACGCATAGGTGCGTGACGCGGTAACTCCTCCGGTGTGGGCCGTTCACACCTGCTTCGTAGCATCGCTAGGGCTGACCTGATCATCGGGCGTCGATATGTGATGCGGCACTTGGGGCTACCATCGTCGGACATACGCCACTCGTCTTTTGCCAGCCACTCGTGGGTGCATACGCGCTGTGCGTAAGGGCTATCGTTACAACGCTGATCACCGATAAAACCCAGCGTCACGCTACACCGTGTGAAATCGCGGTATCCATCGTCCAGTATAGCAGCGATAGATAGCTCCGGTAGTATCACTGGCCTCACACCAGAGGTCCAACCCTTGCGGCAGATCATGTCAGGATTATCACCGTATAGCTCATCAGCGTCCGCGGCTCCCGGTTTCGACATGTATATCGATACTAGCGGTACACCCGTTAAATGACCTAATCGCAGCCACTCTCGTATGGTCTCTTCCTCTGGATATTGTTCGGGGTTTGCGTAGCGGTAGAGGGCTCGTGTCTTCGCCCTTTGTATACGCCTATGCCGCAAAAATTCCTCGCCATCGTAGTGCGCCATTTCTTCTTCGTACAACTTTATAAATTTCTTTGTGCAGTGTACCTCTGTAGTGATTCTACTGACTCTCTCAGACTGTACATCAGTGGACGCTCGCGCGTGCCGCTGGATCATGTTAATGCTGATGTAGCTGCACGCGCTATAGGGTATCGGTATCTAGTCATCTCTGATACATCCTACGGTGTCAGCAGAATACTCTGTCAAGGCCATGTACTCTTTGCCCGCTGTATCCTGTGAATACAGTGTGTGGCGGAGGCTGTGGTGGTGGGGGTATATGTTCAATGATATTTCGATGATCCGTTTTTTAGATACCGCCTTAGGCAGTACTGCTCAGACACCCGTACTGATCGTATACTATCGCTTCCTACAATCACCATGTACAAGAAGCAAGTACTGCTGTCCACTGTGTACGGGTTAAACCGCTCGTTTTCGAAACAAATAATTACCGGCTTTTCTTTAAATCGATCGGGAGGATTGTCGCCTGTAATACGCCTCGTTAATCAAGATTATTCCGGTGTGGAGTTTGAACCTGGCGAGTGGGGTATCGTCGCCGAACACTTCCCCGTCATCGACAAGTTCTTCGTCGCCGAGGACAACATGAAGGAAGTACCTGAGGCTTTTAACACACCTATTGCCACGCCCGCTCACGAAATAATCTTCACGTACTCGTATGGCGAGCGGGCCATTATTTTCAAACCATCTGTACCGCTATCTACGAGTAGCGACGACTCGGGCGTTAAAAGAGCTAGAGCGTACACACCCATGGTCGTAATGAAGAGGGTGTCGTACCTAAATCTCCAAAGGGTCTTGCGCTGCGTGACCATCCAGATAAGCAGACTACGCGAGATCACCGACAGCGCTAACAGCTGCAAAGACACGCTGATTGCGGAGCTCGATCGCCGCGGGGATGACCCCTCCAGGGCCAACATATTCACCGATCTTCGGCTGGTTTTGGAAAAGAAAGGCCTGTGGTCGTCGGCTCTTTATCAGCTATTGGTGGAGCTACTCTCCCTGTATAACCACGAGTACCTCTCCTTCGTGCGGAGCGCTACGGCTGTCCAGGATGGCCATGCTTAAGGACTTAATAAATATATTCTCTTAATAAATATGTACAGCCACTGTTTCTTGCAATATACAATATATATTTAAAAATACCTATTTTTTTTTATTTCTTTGTCTCCTTCACCTCCATCTTCCCGTATCTTGTCAATGACGGTAGCTGGTGGGAGAGAGATTAGGATGTGTGCATTTAGAGCATTGTTTCTACGAGCTACACGTGGGGGTAAGCTGAAGCGCTTCATCCGCCTCGCCTCGGCTCAGCCGCTCGACTCCGAGTTAGAATAGCAAAAGCAGGCACGATGGGTCGTCGTGGTGGTATTCAGTTGACAGTGAGTGTAGTGTCCTTTTAAGTGTCTATTAATATACAGCCTAAATATTTCAAAGAAATTTCATTATACAACGTATTGTTTATTTATTATAGCTCAGAGGCTACATCTCGATAAATGCCATGTTGGAGAAGAGGAGCCAGCGCCGTGAGCGGCGAGGGGAGCTCAACGGCTGGCTCCTCTTCGAGGAGCTGGATTGGAGCGCAGAAGATATTTTTGGGCTGAGGCCACTATTTGGGCTGCCGAGCCTTTCCCCTTATAATTGGTGTGTATTAATCGATTCTATATATGGAACACCCTGTACGTGTGTGTGTCACCCATTAGTAGTAATATTATTGTTTATTTTTTTTGCAGGGACTCGGACTATGAGTCCGACGACGAGTATTGAGTTTTTTTTTGTTTTTTTTTTATATTTTAAATTTCTGTATATTTTTTCATATTTCTGTTTTTGTTTTTTAATATACGGTATTTTAAAATTTTTATATTTTGTGTTTTTATATTTTTCCCTTCTAATAATAAATTTTATATATTAAAATTAAGCAAGTTGTGTTTTATTTCAAACTCCTTATGTCCCACCTATTAATCCCGGTATTAGTACTTAAAACAGGTAGCCATTCAATAATTAAAAATATCGAAAAAGTAAACGGCAATGCATACGCTACCTCTACATTATAAGATATTTCTTACAAAAAAGAACCGTGTTCTACCTTACCACGCTACCCACTTAGGGTAATTAAAAATTACCGACCGGCTGTCACTGCATAGTTACCGACAGCGATAGGCCCCTGGGGCATGCAACGCCGCTGCTACTGAGTTTCGGGTCTTAGGACCGGGACTGCGTGGTGGGGATTCACCACAGTGTCGCAGGTGGAGGGGAGCGCTGAGCACATAGACGAGGGGCTGGCGCCATAGTGCAGTGCGGGGGACCGCAGCGCGATGCGCTCTATGACTCATAGGGGACAGTGGTGGGGGTTTGTTGTGACGCCCAGGAGTGGTGTGTATCTACTTACGCTTATGCCGCAAAAATTCCTCGCCGTCGTAGTGCGCCATTTTTTCTTCGTACAACTTTATAAATTTTTGTGTGTAATGTACCTCTGTAACGATTCTACTGACTTTCTCAGACTGTAAATCAGTGGACGTTCGCGCCTGCCGCCGGCCGCCGCTGGATCATGTTAACGCTGATGTAGATGCACGCGGTAGTGACTCACTCCGGCTCATTACCGGCTTCTCTTTAAATCGCTCGGGAAGCTTGTCGCCTGTAATACGCCTCGTTAATCAAGATTATTCCGGTGTGGAGTTTGAACCTAGCGACTGGAGCATCGTCGCCGAACACTTCCCTGTCATCGACAAGTTCTTCATCGCCGAGGACACCATCAAGGAAGTACCTGAGGATTTTAACACACCTATTTCCACGCCCGCTCACAAAATAATCTTCACGTACTCATATGGCGAGCGGACCATTATTTTCAAACCATCAGCTCCGCTATCTACGAGTAACGATGACTCGGGCATTAAAAGAGATAGAGCGTACACACCTGTGGTCGTAATGAAGAGGGTGTCGTACCTCAATCTCCAAAGGGTCTTGCGCTGCGCGACCGTCCAAATAAACAGACTACGCGAGATCACCGACAGCGCTAACAGCTGCAAAGACACGCTGATTGCGGAGCTCGATCGCCGCGGGGATGACGCCTCCAGGGACAACATATTGGACGATCTTCGGCTGGTTTTAGAATAGAAAGACCTGTGGTCGCCGGCTCTTTATCAGTTATTGGTAGAGCTACTCTCCCTGTATAACCATGAGTACCTGTCCTTCGTGCGGAGTGCCACGGCTGCCCAGAATGGTCATGCTTAACCCATTTGCATCCAAGCGCGGAATAATCCGCGGGCCGCGACTGTCGACTATCACCAAGCGCGGAATAATCCGCGAACCGTGACTGTCGAGCGTTTTGGTTTTTCCAGTTGTAAAAAAATATAAAATGCTATTGTTACGATTGCTAAATCCGAAAAATCAAGCAATCGTAAATGAGATTTGTAATATAAAGGATGATTTGTTGGTTCGGTCTACTTTAACAGCACGTCCACGTGTTAATATAATACAAGGCCTATCAAATTTTATGATTTGGAGTTGTGATAATTTCTCAAGATGTATCTTCGCGGATCAGGATATATTCTATTTTTAGGTGATTCTTCAGTAGGTAGATATTTTGGTAAACTTGAAAATTCTGTGGGAATCAATTTCCACGGTAAGTATTGAATAGAATTGTCTTGTTCGTTAACTTGATATTTTGTCGCGTGTAGATCCTTCTGGCTCGTTGGTTTTATTTGTTTTTGAGTGTATGGTTTATCTAATTATCTGAATATTTTACATAATTGAACTTTTCTACCACTTCGTTTACGCATAAGTCTGTACTTACTCAGATCCTGTATAACAAGTATATTTGGAATTCCCTCAGTATGCGATCGAATCTCAATTAGGTCATTCGGGGTGAATCAGTCGTATCCAAGTCCTGATGATGTATGGAATGTTGATCGAAGTTTCGATTTATATTAATGATTTGCTAGGATAAGGCAGAGGCCCTAAATTCGGCTTCAGTTCTATCTTTTTCGAAATAGTAAGGATGCATAGAGGACCTATACAACGGCTTCAGTTCTATCCGGGAAGGTCACAAGTAATTGTGAATACTCTGATTTTGGTAACTTGGATAAGGTTTAGAGGTACTTGGTATATTTCAACTTCACTCACGATTCTAATTAGAACTTTGAATATGATTTAACACACTCGACAACTCTGATGTTGCTCTCTTAATCTGTTTTATCCACATCCTCGAATGCGACTTCTGACTCCCTTTTTATAGCAGTAAAACTACTTCTGATTGATCAATGTGACTCCCCTTCTTCAAAATTCTTAATATATCGATTGACAACTAACCCTTTTCCGATAATCAATATACCAAGTCGTACTCTGTAATTTGAATCTCCTTGAATGTTATCCGAGAAGATTCAGGCTTATCCGTTTATTTATATCTTCATTGTTCAATAATAACAAAGTAGAAAACAATATTTAATATTGCTAGTGTAACGTTAATAATGTATTATCCCTAGATTAATGATTATGTGATTAAATGATTATAATGTGAAAAAGAATATAATGTGTTTTGCCCATTGATAATTATAAGGAGTGGAACGTAAGACCCCCCCCCCTTAAGAATGGAAACTGTGCAATTTGCTTAGTTTTCGTCCAGATGAACATATATGACCTTAGATTGTTCAGTTGGTTGTTGCCCTGATTCATTTTTCAAACTTGGGTATAATACATTTGGTTGTGTTTGTATTTGTGATTGCGTTTGATTTGACGATCATTGTTCTATTGAATTAAATTGGGGTGCTGATGGTGGTCCTATTTCCAAATTCTTCTTCTCGTTTTCATCTGGGATTTTGGTATTTGCTGTTGGTCCTGTCATACCATCTGTGTATCTGCGTTGTCTCAAATGTAATAAGAAGCTGGTTAATGAGTCCCAAATTGCTCCAATTAACCATAGGCTCCATCCATATATTGTATGTAGAGCTATTCCATGAAGTACAGGTAACCCTCCTATAACACGGTATCTTATAACACGGTTTCGCTATAACACGATTCGTAAATTGCGGGAACCCTCCTACAACACGGCATCCTATAACACGGTTGTTCCTGTTTCATCATATTATATAGAAAAACATAAAAATGAGTATATTGTGGGTATTCAGAAATTTACATATTAACAAAGTAGTAGATTCTGTGTTACTAACGAAGTCAGCGTAGATGACTCGCGGCCGCCGACTATAGTCGGCATCCGTACACACAGCACTTCCCGCGGCCGCCGACTATAGTCGGCGTCCGTAGCGAAAGGGGTAATAATTAGGCAACGCCTACAATAGTTCTAGTTTCAGATGCGTGTGTGTTTTCCTCGAGGTCAGTCAGTCAGTCAGTCAGTTTTCCGTGTGGTTTTACCTACGTTATTTACTTTCATCTCCGTGGCCTGAAAACAAAAGTGTCTCACGCTGCTAGTCGGTAGTTTACGTCGAGCCACGGTGTGTTAAAGAACAATTTTTTCATCTTTATGACATTAAGCTTCAGCCCCAAGCAATGTCAGATAAAGATAAAACAACGTTCAAGAGGAAATTTATTTCTTTAGAACTAAAGATACAAATCTTGGATCGCTTATTGAAAGGAGAAAAAGCATCCCACATTGGCAAAAGCCTTAATTTGAATGAAGCAACAGTCAGGACCATCAAGAAAAATGAAAAAGAAATCAGAAGTGCAGTTGCCGCAGGATCTTCGACATCTGCAAAACGTTCAGCTCGCCCCAGAGCGCCAATAATTGAGAAAATGGAAAAGGCACTCAGCATTTGGATTGATGATTGCTGTCAAAAAAGCATTCCATTAAATGGCAATATCATAAAACAAAAAGGACTAAAAATTTACAACCATCTTAAAGAACAAGGAGAATCCTCTGTCAACCCAGATTTTGTGGCGAGTAAAGGTTGGTTTGAAAAATTCAAAAAGCGTTTTACAATTCATAGTATAAGAATCCAAGGAGAGTCTGCGTCGGCTGATCATGAAGCTGCTAGGACGTATCCAGAAAAAATTCAAAACATTATAGCCGAGCAAGGATACACAGCGGATCAGGTTTTCAATGCTGATGAAACTGGGCTTTGGTGGAAAAAAATGCCCAGTAAAACCTTTATCTCGAAAAAAGAAAAAACTGCACCCGGATTTAAGGTGTCCAAAGATCGTCTAACGCTCCTTTTGTGCAGTAATGCATCGGGGGACTTCATGACAAAACCCTTGCTAGTTTATAGATCTTTGAATCCTCGTGCACTGAAAAACGTAAATAAAAACACCTTGCCGGTATACTGGAAAGCAAATTCAAGAGCTTGGGTAACAGGAAATTTATTTAAAGATTGGTTTTCAAATTGTTTTGTGCCAAGCGTTGAACGTTATTTAAGGCAGAAAAATTTGAGCTTCAAGGCGCTATTACTGTTAGATAATGCTCCATGCCACCCACAAGATTTGACACATCCCAACGTCAGAATAGTGTTCCTACCACCTAACACTACTTCGTTGCTCCAACCATTGGATCAAGGTATTATTTATACCTTTAAAACGTATTATATAAGAAGGTCCTTACAGTGGATTTTAGACGCAACCGATTCGAAATCAATTAGCGTAATGGAAGCTTGGAAGAAATTTTCAATCAAGCACTGTATCGAAATCATATCTTTGTCGTTGAAAGAAATAAAAACATCAACCTTAAATGCGTGTTGGAAGAAGATATGGCCCTCCTCAGTTGAAACAGAAAACATGCGTGAAACATCAGAAAATGAAATTGATGCCATATTAGAAGTCGCTAAATCAATAGGAGGCGAAGGTTTTGTGGATATGGCTACCAAAGACATTCAAGATTTATTAGTGGAAGAAGAAGTTGACGAAGCGGATTTGATGGAAATGGCATCCCCAGATGCAAATCAAATCGATTTTGAGGACGCTAGCTCTGATGAAGATTGTGCAGTTAAGAATTTAACATTACAAAAAATACAAGAAGGCCTATGCTTAGCGGAAAATCTCGAGTCATTTTTCTTGAACACAGACCCTTCCACGGAAAGAAGTCGAAAATTCAAAAGGGAGCTGCAAAACTGTTTAGCTCCATACCGCGAAATTTACAATGACCTAGTAAGAACCAGCAAGCAAAGTTCGATTACAGATTTTTTTAAGAGGGGAAAACACACAAAAACTTTAAATAAAGAAGGAAGTTCTGAAAGTGAAGGCGATATCGTTCCACCGAAAAAACGTCCTCGGTTGATTATTTTGAGCAGTGACGACGAATAAATTCATAAAATTATGGTTGCGTTAGATTAAAATATTTTTTTTTTACTTTGTGTTGTACATACATTTATATTTTTAATAAAAATTAAGTTGTTTATGTCGAATTAAAAGAAAAATATTTGTTTTTAATAAGTTTTTGGAACGTAACCCCCCTTTTTGTACTAGCTCTGGGTCTCATGCAACACGGTTTCACACAACACGGCATTTTCTAGGAACCTAACTACCGTGTTATAGGAGGGTTACCTGTATAGTATCTATAACAAACTTTAGAAATTTCACTACCATCCAGATTCCTAACAATCCTGCACTGAATGTTCCAAACCCGGTGAACCATCCCCAAGTTTTCTTCCATGGATCCTTGACAATAGTATTAATTGTTTCTTCGTCTAAAAGATAAGATATTGACATTCCTTGTTTTTCCATAGTTTGTCCTGTAACTCCTCGAGCTACATTACTCAAGACTGCAGGTTTCTCAGCAGGAAACATTATGTTTCCTTAATTTTTTCATTTCCTGATCTGAATAGATTCCGCTTGAACCTACGTCAATACTCTGATATTCCCAAGTGGATTCTGTATTTGGTTTTAAGATCATTGGTTCGATAGCTCTTTGTGGATTTGGAGTAAATTTATACCAAATATTATTAATATAATACATAGGTGCTACTATATCATTACAGTCAATCTCTGTCCCTGTTCTTATTAACATATGAGTTCTTGGTGTAATGAAATATGAATCATTTCCTTTATAAACTGCCAACTGTTGATAACATCTTTCAGTTCGTCTAATTTTTACTTCGACAGGTATACATTTAATCAAAAATATTACTTCTCCTCCTGAGACCGTCATATATCCTGGTTTTTTCATAATAGTATTTGCAAATTCGTCTGGTGAAGTTATTCCAAGCATTAATGCATTTTCTAAAACTTGTCGTTGTAAGAGACATCGTTGTACCAATATATCGTGATACAGAGTAGAAAATTGTTGATTCATATGTTTTTCCATAAAAATGAACTTAGAATTTACGTACGTGACAAAATCCAGATTATTCGTGTCAAGTGGCCCCTTCCTTGCAAAAGTTCCATCCTTCCTGGTTTCTAGAATGAACAGCTTTGGATGTTCTGTTTCAATTAAGGTATATCCACAGATTTTCCGTTCTCATTTCTTTGCTAAAGTGAATATGAATGATCCATGGTCCAACATATAAACTTCTCGTGATGACTTTTTAATTGCTGAGTTATTTTTCTGTATATGTGAAGCTTTTCCTTCAAATAACACTGTATAATGCGAGTATTGACAATCATCTAGGGGTGATGTTGTCCAAAATGAGTTTCCTTTTTCAAAATCCATACAGGATCCTTCATTCAGGTGACATGTTAACCCTGAAGGCATGCTGATTCGATTTTCGTTTAAATGAACTACTGCGTTAAAATTTTATACTGAAATTTTGACATTTGCTTGAACAATTACATCTGACCATGAGCCATAAGGATCTAAATACTGTACTCCTTTGCAACTTCCATCATTTCCTATTTTTCCTGCGAGAGTTATTGGATAATCTGATATAGCATTCATTGGTAATCCAACAATAATGTTTCCTAGCGTCATTTGTATGGTTCTTGTGTTATGAATTTTTTGACATTGCTCTTTAGTTGTTTCTTGAATATATTCTCTTCTCCCATTGTTCACGACCGAAATATGGGAATTCATTCCGCAGTAATAAATTGTTCGATCAATTTCGATTTTACATTGCAATACTTCCGCTGACATAAAACCTGTTAGTTGTAATAGCTGTATTTCGATGTTTTCCACAATTGGTTTGTTAAGGGGTTACACGCAGTTAGAAATTTCAAAAAATGGATTTTTTTTAAATTGCATTTTCGGAATGTACATATATTTGAGTATATTCTCTGAAAATTTCAAATCCATCCGGCAAATATTCTTGGAGATACACGCATAATTGTAAGGACGTTCGGAGCGTTACAAAGTAAGCGGCGTAAAGACCAGGGTAGCAGCTGTCTTTATGGAGTACACTCTTTTCCGTTCCATTCCGACTATACATAAAATTACAACGCAGCAGGTCTATTTGTAGATCTATTTTATATCTGAAACCTAAAGGTAGTATTTCTTATACCAAAGCAGTGAATTTCGTCAGTTGAAACATCTCTGCCACGTTATAAAGTCGTGCGTTCAGTTTATACTCTCTGTTCGTAGGTTGTGTTTCAAAATGCCTCTCAAGTGTAGTAGAAAACGAAGAACATCTGACAAGGTGCAAAAATCAAGAACAAAAAAGAGAAAAAATGTTTTTAATCCAAAAACAGCCGAGACCGATGAGAGTAGTTTTAGTGCGTCCGCGAGACAATTAAAAATGCAGGAGGAGGTCCTAGTTCCCCGTGATTCCTCTATGGAATATCGAATTTTTAATTTTATAACTGTGTTTGCAGCAATAAGTGAATGCGTAAAATGTAAATCTTGTGATGGAGAAGTCAAATTTCAAACAGCTTCACAACGAGGACTTGGTTTTAAAATCGTTATACTGTGTGATAAGTGTGATGCTCGTACCATAAACTCCAGTCCCTTTATCAAGCATTCGTATGAAATAAACAGACGATTTTTATTTGTCATGAGAACTCTCGGATTAGGATTAAAAGGTGCAACCAAATTTTGTGGATTGATGGGCATGCCAGCTTTTGTAATGCAAAATACGTATGACCTGATTATAAAAAATATTCACTCATGTACGAAAATAACCACCGAGAAACTTTTCGAAAAAGCTTGTGCAGAAGAAAACGATGCGACTTCTGAAAACCAAGGCGATAAAAATCGTGAAGAATTGACAGTATCGGGCGATGGAACCTGGAAAAAACGAGGATTTACTTCTTTATACGGAGTAACATCATTGATCGGGTATTATACGGGGAAAATCATTGATACTGTTGTGAAAAGTTCGTACTGCAAACAATGCGAACTTTGGAAAAATAAAAAGAATACTGAAGAGTATAATGAATGGTTTGACGATCACAAAGATATTTGTTCTGCAAATCATAACGGTTCTTCAGGAAAAATGGAAGTCGATGCAGTCGTAGAAATGTTCAGGCGTTCAATCGAAAAATTTAACGTTCGCTACACAAATTACATCGGTGATGGTGACTCCAAAACATATTCTGGAATTTGGAAAGCTGCGCCTTACGGTGAAATTGAAGTGATAAAAAAAGAATGTATTGGACATGTTCAAAAAAGAATGGGTACACGACTCCGAGACTGTGTAAAAAAAAATACTGAAACTGTAGATAAAGGTGGGAAGAAAATACAAAAAAAAGTACTTGGTGGAAAAGGAAAGCTCACTGGTAAACTGATAGATAAGTTGACAGTTTATTATGGCTTGGCAATCAGGAGACACTGAGATTCCGTTGAGAATATGTATAATGCAATATGGGCAACATATTACCATTATTGTTCAACGGATGAAAATCCTCAACACGAGAGGTGCCCGGTCGGAGCCGAGTCATGGTGCTGTTGGCAGCAAGCGCAAGCTTCGCAGACATTATCGACCTATAAACATGACTATCAGTCATTTCCACATGATGTTGCTGAAGCTCTGTTTCCACTCTACACAGATCTCAGCAATAAACAATTATTGGAAAGATGTGTTGGTGGTTTCACGCAAAACAACAACGAGAGCTACAACCAATTGATATGGAAAATATCTCCTAAAATCGTTTCTTGTGGTTCCAAGACAGTGGAAATAGCAGCTTACATCGCAGCCGGCATGTTTAATGAAGGTACAACATCACTTCTACATTACATGAGTGGACTGGGACTATCAATTGGACCCAATGCCCATGCCTATGCCGAAAAGGAGGATGCAGAGCGCGTCACGATCTCTGACTTGAGAGCGCATGGGAGCACGCGCGAGGGAAGAATGGGTCGCAGACAACAACAAATAGAACTATTAGAAGCTGCTGATGATGCAGAGGGTTCATCTTATGGGCCTGGCATAGATGACTCCATGTAAGTTGAAAAAAAAAATTTAACGATGTGTAAACGTCTTTTGAAACTTTGAATGCGTTTTTCTCAAAACTATGTTTTCAAAGTCGGTGAGCACGATTTTTCAAAAACGGCTCAACCGATCGGTCTGAAATTTTAACACAACCTTCTCAGATGTATTCTTCAGGGATTGATCGAAGGAATAAGATTTCCGATAATTATTTCTTTTTTTTAACACAATTTAACGACAAAATTTTTGTCGAAAATCGGAATTTTTTTTTTTTCGGAGCTGCCATTTTGTCTAAAATCAAAATTTGGTCTATTCCTTCGATCAATACCTACATTTATCTATCCACTAATAGAATCTTCTGGTTTTTTAATTTCAGATAATCCAAACCGGAGATATTCTGCTCACCGCCAGACACCTTTTTTTGCAGGACCTCCAGGAGACCGTCTACAGGAGCAGTTTAAATTAATATTTTAAAAAATAAAAAATACAGAAATAAAGTTAACAGTTACCACTGCACTTATTAATACTTCTTGTATTTGTCAAAGAAAATCCCTCTTCAGAAAAAAATCGTAAAAAATGACATTTTTTTAGCCTTGCAACTGCGTATAACCCCTTAATTGGTAAATCACATGTTCCAACTTGTAATAATGAGACTGTCGTGATATTCAGATTATTTACTTTACAATCATATCCTATTATTGATTGTGATTTTGGTATGAATATTATAGCGATAATTATCATGATCCATTTTATCTTCCTCATTAACATATCAATAATTGAATCCTATAATAGAAATCTATTTTTAATTGTTGAGACTAACGTAATATATGTATTTTCGCATAGTGTAGTGTAGATATGATAGTGTCCAGACTGTATTAATAATCTTATCCTCACTCCTCCAATTGCCTCTGGAGGTTAATCGTGAGGAAGAAAATGGTGAAGAAAATCATGGTGAAGAGAATCATGGAAGAGGTCACGAAGAATTTCGCGAGCCTGAAGAGTCTGATTCGGTAAGTCTATTTTATTCTTATTCTTTTACCAATAATTAATAAAACAATAATTTATCAGTTTTTATTTCATGACAGAAATTCTTTGATGTTCTGCCAGAGCGGTTACTAAACCACGAAACCACCATAGACGTTCCTGGTGAATGGTCGCGATTATCCCGTCAACAACGGTCACGGATTCGCAGCCACATTTCCATAAGAGAACTACGAGGCCCCGGATATTTCTTTTATCCTGGAGTAGGCGATTCGTACTTCTTCGTTTCTCCTGGATTTAGGGTGAGGCCTGCGGTTCCCCTGGACGAAATTCGGGAACTAAGACGATTATTCCGCCCACGGAATCCTCCCGCTCCGTTGAGAAGGCCGCACAACCCTCCTCCTAATCTTCGTTAGTGACAGTTACATTGTGAAGTGCGACGAGTTAGACTGATTTTTTTTTCTATTAGAACATTTTTCCGATTTTTAATATTTCATATTTGTCAAATTCGAAATTATAAACATTTTATCAACCTTTTTAAATAGTTTTATATAGTGTATTATAGTATATCATCAAGAGACTCGGTCGAGTCTCGCGCCAAGTACAGGCAACCGACTGTACAGGGCACAGCTCGCCGAGACTCTTTACTTGAGTCAACTCTTATACCTGTGTTTGGAACGAAATATCTTATTAACCACTATACATGAGAAAAAGTTATTGATACATTCACTATAGGAATTGAGGGTCCTGAATTGATTGCCCCCACGTTCAATACGATTAGTATACGAGATCAGGGCGGATTGAGATGGCGAGCGAGATGATTTTATTTCAGTTCCGTCGTCGTCGTCGTCGTCGTCTTCGCACGTCCATCGCATTTTTTACACGACAGATGGCGCTGACTGCTGTGCCTTCTTTACCTATTTGTACTCTGTATGGTGTTAGTAATTTACGAATACACAACACAATCAAATACACTTTATACGTTAAGCTACCGTTCATACCGAATTTCCAGTTAGTATAAGGCTGCTTTCGCAACCGTATAGAATTATTCAGTTTTTAATAGCATTCATGCGCAGCGCGCGTATATGGGTGTATGTATATGTGTCCTTCGGCATAGTTCCTCGTATTTTAGGTGACAGTTTGTCCAACTGTTCTGCTTCGTAGTTTTCTGTATCTAAATGGTGGACGTGCAAGTCTAGGGTGTCCAGGTATTCCGCTCCGTAGTTTCCTGTGTCCAGGTGTCCGATGTGGAAGTTCAGGGTGTCCAGGCATTCCCCTTCGTAGTTTTCTGTATCTAGGTGTCGGATGTGGAAGTCCAGGATGTCCAGGCATTCCCCTTCGTAGTTTTCTGTATCTAGGTGTCGGATGTGGAAGTCCAGGATGTCCAGGTATTCCGCTTTGTAGTTTTCTGTATCTAGGTGTCGGATGTGGAAGTTCAGGGTGTCCAGGTATTCCGCTCCGTAGTTTCCTGTGTCCAGGTGTTGTATGTGGAAGTGCAGGTTACCTAGGTATTCCGCTACGTAGTTTTCTGTATCTAGGTGTCGGATGTGAAAGTTCAGGGGGTCCAGGTGTTCCGCTCCGTAGTTTCTTGTATCTAGGTGTTGGACGTAGAAGTCCAGAAAAGTGTGCAACAAGCTTTGGCGCTTCGCTCAAACTATAGTAGCCTCTTTGATGTTCGCACGGCCTGAGGTACAAGGTTTGAAATAATCCAGCACACTTTCCTCTCTTACGTTTACCACACGGCTTCAACAAGCTGGACACCATTAACGACGCTTATATGCATTGAAGATTTCATTTTCTTTAAAAATTTGTATATGTCTTTAAGCATTTCTAGAAAAAGGGACTTACAAATTAAATTTATGTGCCATTAAACATTTTCGACAGCGCAATATATTTTTCTTATTAGCAACATCATAATGCATTTACATTTTATATCTGTGACAATATAGATTTCAGTGCTTAATACTTCTATGTCCCGTTGAACAACAAAAACTTGTGATATCCCCCAAAAAACACTTACGTGTAAAAAACTACGCCAAGTACAGGTGTGCTGTGTATTCCTCTAATAAAAAGTATTGACATCAGATTATTGAGGCCAAGTACATAAGTCACTACATGTTTGCCTATTATATGATCTAGCACTGGCCCATCATTTTAATTGTATTTTCAAAATTTCCTATAATGTTTTCACTACTCTTTTGCATTACTACTGTTCCTCGTAGTTGATTATGAATTCATGGTTATTTAATAATTAATAAAACTTTAGCTGACTCCTTATCGAGTACTACTTGGCGGGTCCGTGCCAGAAATTCCAAAGTACTTACTTTGAACGTACTAATAGTATCCTAAAATTATATGTTTGTTATTAAGATTTTACCGTGATTATTATTAACGAGTTATCGTTAATAAGCTCTATATAGAAAGTTGACATTGGTTTTGAGTTTAATGA
Source organism: Cephus spinipes (assembly GCA_963971525.1). Taxonomy (NCBI): domain Eukaryota; kingdom Metazoa; phylum Arthropoda; class Insecta; order Hymenoptera; family Cephidae; genus Cephus; species Cephus spinipes. The sequence continues at coordinate 12,514,761 of OZ020574.1, read as the reverse complement.
CTGGCATTATGAATGCAAATTTATATCAAGAATTGCACGGACCCGCCAAGTAGTACTCGATAAGGAATCAGCTAAAGTTTTATTAATTATTAAATAACCATTAATTCATAATCAACTACGAGAAACAGTAGTAATGTAAAAGAGTAGTGAAAACGTTATAGGTAATTTTGAAAATACAATTAAAATGATGGGCCAGTGCTAGATCATATAATAGGCAAACATGTAGTGACTTATGTACTTGGCCTCAATAATCTGATATCAATACTTTTTATTAGAGGAATACACAGCACACCTGTACTTGGCGTAGTTTTTTACACGTAAGTGTTTTTTGGGGGATATATTTATTCGGAATAGGATATATTGGTTTCTGATGCGGCCTATCATCTTTAACCATGATCTTATGCTTGTAACCCGGTATATGCCCTATCCCGTCTTGGAATATTTCTTGGTAATTGTCCAATGTTTTGTTGACACGCGCTGCTATGTCCGAATCATTCTTCTCAGTCCGTATTTGGTTAATTAATACTTGTTGATTTTGATTATTGTCCTTCTTTAAAACACTATCTATTGAATTGACTTTTCCTAAATGTACATCAAAAATTCCTTTGCCCAGATACGGAACTAATGCCATTCGATTTTCATCAATAAAGTCTAAACCCAAAATAATATCTTCTGCTAACGATTTTACCACGTAGCATTTATGCGATCGAGTTCGATTATTGCAATCAAAATCTAACAGAACTTTTCTTTTGGTTTCAGTGCCTTTATTTTTAACTGCTGACATAATCTTTACCCGTTTAACAGGAATCATCGGAAACATCACGTTGTCGTTCTTTAAGGAGTCAATGACCCTTTCGGATACTACTGAGACTTCTGCCCCTGTATCTATTAAAGCATTAAAGATCTTTCCTCCCAAATCTATCTTTATACTAGGCAATTGATATTTTTTCTGAACCCGAGTATTCTCTTCCTTTTCAGAATCTGAGTCTTCGCTATAGTCCCCAGGCCCTATCAATGCCATTGCATAATGCTTGACCTATTCAGTATCCGACTCGTCGTCAGTCGAGCTATCCTCTTTAATATTGTCTTTGACCTGTTCAACCTTTAGGCTATTTTCTGAATTTCCTACCGTTTCATCAACCCGTTCTAATCTGCAAACTTTTTTCTTTTCAGATTCCTTGGATTTATAAGACGGCTTTGGTTCGACCTTAACCCCTACGGCTTTAACAGGTTTGTCTGTCTTAGTTTCGTATTTATTACTTGATTCTTTCCTGTAATAATTCGTCCTAAAATCCCTATCATCGGATTCTATTGTTTTTTGGAATTTAACACTGGGTTTGTCTATTCCCCTAGGACTTTCGTTTGATAATCCTACATTTGAACCATCATATTCAATCAATCTCGCGATCACGCGTGGAACTGACAAATCCGGAAGTGATCTTAAACGCTCAGATACGCGCTCAGGAAAGTGTAACATTAACTTATTGATTTTCCATTCCTCAGTTAATGGTGCATCAATGTAGTTAGCATAACTGGATTCATGGAACTCAATTTACCATCAAAAGTTATTTCTGATAATTTCGATTTTTCTGTAACTAATCTTTTAATCACTTTTCTGTTCTCAACAATTATGCTAGAATTTGATTTTTTAGTACTTGGTCTCTCTGGCAAACTATTTACATAACTAGCTACTGAACTACGTGATTTGACAGTTACGTTATCTTTCTCTTCAATATTTTTAGTACGAATATTATTCACTTCAACATCAATTGATTTTACAGTATCTTCAAGATTATTGACTTTGCTGCCAATTGCATTAATACCCTTGGTCAATTCTCGCAATAACAACAATATTTCATCATTTTTAGGTATATTAAGATTACTTGTATAATGATGTCTTGAAGCGTTGGTCTCGTTTATTGGTATCTCATTTCCGCTAGTATCATTCAAATTCCTCATCCTTTCAGGTATCCTCTGTGATGGCTCCCCCTGTTCGAGACTTATGGATCCCATTGACCTCGTTATTGGACCATTTTTGGATATTTGCGGTGATCTTCTTAGCGTCATCTTGATGTGTGTTAATTATTAATTTCGACTGCGTGAGATAATAATCTTTCGCTTACTTTTGGCTTTTCAGCGAGCATCCACTGTTTCGTGCTTACAGTAGGTATATTATCCATCCGAAGAAAGATTCTTTAATTATTGCACAAACAAGTTGCACAATTTGTTATTTAGTCGAAATAAATCCGACACACTTCCAATCGTAACGATCAGAGATCTTATTTGTTTGACGGACACTTATTCGACGGCAAACTTATCCGACGGCACTCGTTTTTCGCAAGTAACGATAACTTCTTTTTGCGCACGTCAAAATTACATACGTGCTTGTTAATTCGATTTTGTTAAAGAATTCGAGAACTTATTTCACTCGCGTCGAGAATCGGTTTCACTTACGCGACGGTATTCGATTTTTTAAAGATTTCGAGAACTTTCTGACTTTTCGCACTTTTGGAATAACTTCCGCCCACGCGTCGGGAATACGATTTTTAGAAGGTTCGTAACTTCTTAATTTCCGCACTTTTGCAATAACTTCCGCCCACGCGTTGGGAATACGATTCTTAGAAGGTTCGTGCACTTAACGATTTGCGAGACAAAATCACTTTCACACTCACGACAGGTTTCGATTTTTGAAGACTTCCGCTGCACTTTCACTTTTGGAGATGGCGGAGGAAAGAAGAGAACGCGTGGAGAAAAAGAGGAATGTAGTTATAAAAGGGAAAGTCATGGTAGGGGGAGAGAACAAGGTAGAAGAGGCGAAAAGCATATTAGAGAATATAGTAGGAAAGAAAGTGGAAATAGAGGGAGTAAAGGAATGGGAAAGGGGAGAAGGAAAAATGCTGATTGTGAGGATTAAAGAATGGGAGGACAAAAGGGAGATTATGAGAAGGAAGAAGGAGCTGAAGGGAAAAGAGCTGTATGTAGATGATGACCTGACAAGAAAGGAGAGAGAGGTGCAGAGGCGAATAAGAGAAATGGTAAGGGATAGGAGAGAAAAGGGGGAGATAGCGAAGATGGGGTATATGAAGATGCAGGTAAACGGAAGATGGTGGAGGTGGAATGAAATAATGGAAAGAATGGAGGAAATGGTGGATTTTCAGGGAGAAAGACGGGCAGAGGAGAGAAGAAAAAGGCAATAAGGAAAGAAGAAGGAAAGGAGAAGGAGGAGGAAGCGAGAGAGAGGCAGGAAAGAAAAAAAGAGATAAGAGTGATCTTTTGGAATGTGGCGGGAATAAGGAACAAGGACGAGGAAGAGGACTTCTGGGAATACGTGGAGAAGTTTGAGGTAGTATGTATGACGGAGACATGGGTGGAAGAGAAGGAGTGGGAAAAAATGAAGAATGGGTTGCCAAAGGGGTACAGATGGAGGTGTCAGGGGGCGAGGAGGGTGAAGAAAAAGGGGAGAGCAATAGGGGGAATAATAACGGGCGTGCGAGAGGAGCTACGGGAAGAACAAACAGAAGGGGAAAGCGAGGGAACGCAGGAGAGAAGAGTGTGGATTGGGGATGAGGAGTGGAGAATATGGGTCATATACAGAAAAGGTGGAGAAATGAGGAGAGTAGAGGAAGAGGTAGAGGAAGGACAGGAAAAGTTACTACTGATTGGGGGTGACTGATTGGGGGGAAGAAAATATAAGGAAAGAGTAAAGAACAGAGTGGCAAAGGGAAGGGGTACAAGAGGAATGGAAGGAGATGTCAGAAGAAATAAGGGCGGCAATGGAATGGAAGGAAGTGGAAATCAGGAAGAGGAAAGCAGGATGGAAAACCTGGTGGGATAAAGAGTGCAGGTCGAAGAAGAGGGATCTGGGAAGAGCAATGAGGCGAAAGAGAGACAAAAAAATGAGTGAAGAACAAGTAAAGGAAATAAGGAGAAGCTACAAGGAGTTACTCGAGAAGAAGAAAGATCAGGCCAGGGAAAGAGAGGAGGAAGTAGTAAAGGCAATAAGGACAGAGAAAGAAGCATGGGACTACGTCAATAGGGAGAGGAAACAAAGAACGAAAGTGAACGAAGGGATAAGGATGAAGGACTGGAAAACGCACTTTATGAAGCTACCAGGGGCAGAAGAAACGAAATGTGAGGATAGCGGAGCGGTGAGAACAGAGGAGGGGAACACGGGATAAGGGGGATAACACAAGAAGAAGTGGACAAACAAATAAAGAAAATGAAGATGAAGAAAGCAGCAGGAAGGGATGGAATGAGAAACGAGGTGTGGAAGAACGGGGGACGAATAGTGAAGCAGAAGATCACAAGGCTAGTTAGGAAGGTATGGAACGGAGAAGGATACCCGGAGGAGTGGTGGGAAGGTGTGATAACCCCGATACACAAGAAAGACAGCAGGGAACAGGTGAAGAATTACAGAGGAGTGACGCTATCGAGTACAGGATATAAGATATACGCAAGTATCCTCAACGATAGAATAATAGAGGACAGAGAGGAGAAAGGGGTATGGGGAGACACACAAGCAGGGTTTAGGAGAGGGAAAGGAACAATGGACAACGTATGCATAGCGAAACATATAATAGGGAGAAGGCTAGAAAAGGGAAGGAAAGTATTCGGTTTGTTTGTGGACTTGAGGGCGGCGTTCGACAACATGGATAGAGGAAAACTATGGGAGGCAATGAGGAAGAGGGGAATTAAGGAGGGATTGATAGAGAGGACGAGAGAGACATACAAGGAGACGAGGTGCAGGGTGAGAGTGGGACAGGAGCAATCGGAGGAGTTCTGGACGAACAAAGAGGTGAGGCAAGGATGCCCTTTGAGCCCCACGTTGTTTAACATATACAGGGTGTCCCAGAACTGTTTTTGGACCGGAAACTGGGCGATGCCTGGAGGTGCCCTGAGTACCCTCCCGCAAATCGTTTGCCAATATTCGCAATAGTTTTTAAATGAGAAGCATTTAAATGCGACCAATCAGAACGAAGGATTTCCGCGGGTCATAGCAGCTTGGCGGGAGGGTACACTCACGGATGCCAAAGATAGCTACTTTGCAATAGCTTACTACAAATTCCGCGCTTAGCAATTGTTTCGGTTTTCGTCTGGCTGAATGCGTATCCCGAAACACTTGCCGATCGCGCGTTGCACGTGTAGCTGCTGCGCTAGTCTAAGTCACGCCCATGCCCATATTGGCAGTTTGTCAACGAATCCTACGACGCTCACTCAGGCTATGAAACAATTGCTAAGCGCGGAATTTGTGGGAAGTAATTGCAAAGCAGCTATCATCGGCATCCGCGAGTGTACTTCCCACCACGCTGCTATAATCCGCGGAAATCCTTCGTTCTGATTGGTCGCACTTAAATGCTTCTCATTTAAAAACTATTGCGAATTTTGGCAAACGGTTTGCGGGAGGGTATTCAGGGCACCTCCAGGTATCGCCCACTTTCCGGTCCAAAAGCAATTCTGGGACACCCTGTATACTTTGCATACCCTATACTATATTGACGGTAGTAATTACATAATCCAATGAAACTCTGTAATTGCTTTCTATTCCTGGGTTCTTCAAATTTATTAATAAGATCTAAGCGGTCTGGGTTAGGACGTATACCCTCTGCATAAATGATAAATCCTAAGAACGGTATGTCAGACTTGCAAAACTTGGATTTAGAGAGGCGCAATGTAAAGTTGTAATCTTTTAACCTAGTAAATAATAGATTCAAATGTTCAAAATGTTCCTTCACATCCTTTGAAGCGATTAACATGTCATTGATGTAGCAAACAAGAAAGCTCTTAAAATCGGAACCGAGAGCCATATTCAAAGCACGAATGAAGCCGCTACCTGCGGTTTTCAATCCAAACGGTACTCGACAGAATTGGTATAATGTAGTTTCATGTAAAAATGCTGTATATTGTCTTGATTCTTTAGATAATGGTACTTGCCAGTAACCATTGGTTAAATCTAATGAAGACATTATCTTACAACCGTCATGGCATTGTAGTAACTCACTAATTAATGGTGGTGTTTCATTATCGCCCGCTATCGCGTCATTAAGGAACCTCGCATCTAGACATATTCTAATCTGACCATTACTTTTCTTACAATACGCAATGGATTACAGTAGGGACTTACAGATCTTTCAATAATTCCTGCCTCTAACATATATTGTATTTCTTTGGCAACTGCTGTTCTTTGAGATATTGGAATGGGATATGAGCGCTTAATAAATGGTTTATCTTTGGTTAGTTGAATTTTATGCTCGTAATGTGATATTGAGCTTGGCTTATCATTAAATAAATCACGATGTTTGCTCATAAGTGCAATAAATTGAGCTTTCTCTTCCGAACTCAACAATGTTAGCCCACGCACGAGAGAAAATAATTCAGTCAAGAATGCGTCTTTATTGGAAGCTTCTTCTTCAATGCATTCCTCGGCAATTTCAACGCTAACATTCTGAATGTACTCAAGAGTCTCCCGTTCAATGAGCTCTTTCAAAGGATGCATACAAGCATTATTGCATTGAATATTCTTCCCTGCTAGAATATCATTTTGAATATGCCATTTATTTGATTCTATAACAGACACATTATAATTATACAGATCATAATATCCGGATTTTTTCTTAGTACTGTGACGTCATTTTTACTCCCTCAAACTGTCTCGTAGCAAGACGATCCGATCGCACCACAAATATAAGGGACGAGACTCTAAAGTTTTCCCGGGAAAACGCAAGGAGGAAATTCATTCTATAAGAAAAGCCAAATGGGCGCCAGACGCAGCGTTGCGTCACGGAACAAACGAAACTCCCAAGAAAAAGTTAGAGGACTCCGGCTAGTAGGAGAGAGACGGAAAGATATGGTAGAGGGGCGGGGGACGCACAGGTGGTAAAGAAAGAAGATTGAGAAACCGCGAGATATTCAGTAACAAATAACAATGGGCCCTTTTATTGGGACTTGGGACAACAATTCACAAAGCAAATAACAAATTGAGAAAATAAATAATTAATAATACGATATCGCGCGAGACGAGGTCCTATACGGGACACGCGAACAAAATACGATAAGACGAAATTTACACGCTAGACAAAAGGTCCTTGCGAGACACGTGAAATAAAGAGAAATAAGTCGGCCTTTGATACACTCTAATCCCGTGACCTACATGGCTCGAGACAACGATGTGCCCTCGCGATACAGTTCTTCGTTCTAAGGGAAACGCAAAAATTAAGCGCTTCGCGGCCGTGAATTCCCGACACGTTCTGCACGTTTCACGCAACGCGCGAGCTACACAGACGAACGAACGGGAGGCCGAGTATGGTTCCCGCAGATATGGTTAATTAAAACTATTGAATACCAGTATCACGCGAGTAGGAAGGTTACACACAGAATCATATAGAGTAGAAAGCGTATGAGGCTACACAAAATAGAAAAGGTAATATTCAAAAAAGAGAAGTTCAAGATAGTGTCGCCAAATAATTATTCGGAGATTCAATTTCATGAACGTACGGGAAGCGTAGTTCATGGGTTCTTACGAGCACGGTCCAGGGTCACCGAGAACGTTGATAATAAACACGCTTAATAAGAGATAATATAAAAGTTCACGCTAAGGCACGGAATCTTTTCCTCTGGCGAAACGCGAACTTCTCCTCAGTCGAAACCGGGAGGATAATTACGAGACTATGGAAAGACTGATAGCTACGATGCATAGAGTAATAAAGATTTCGTCCTTTCGGCCGTCGAGACGCTTACCGTGAACGATACGATTTCTGCAAGCAACGATACGTTCTTCTCTGGGTACTGGACACTTAAAACCGCACCACCGGCCAAGACGACTGTCAACGCAAGAATGACGCTCGAGGGGTTCGTCGTCTTACCGGTCGGGGCTAGCTCCCTCGCGGTACGTCTAGTTGGGCCCAATGGGCCAATCGCCTACGCGGATTATTGCAGCCAATCAGGGCTCACGCGCAAATATTCAAAACATGCCTATGGACTAATTCGATAATTAGGGAATACTACAAAAGTAATTCGTTGACTACCCAACTCGAGATGCTCCATAATAGAGTAGAGATTTAACCAGAGCCTCCAACGGATCGTATAACTACGATACTGGGAAGGATGGTACGCAAATTCTGTTCCCTTAAAGTCTACGCGCCATACAAGGGCGTACGTCGCCTGTTCGCGAGACTCGGAACGTGCGGACGCTCGACGGGGCTTCTTGCCGTGTCTTCTGGGCATCCAGGTAGTGACAGGTAGATGCTGCAGTCCGGTCCTGGGTTGACGGGACGTTGCAGTGGCGGAGGTCGCGATCCCTCGGTCTAGGGTAGCTCCCTGAGCTCCCTCTTCGATACGGGTGCCTTTAGCTGGGCACCGGTACCGGGACTGACGAGACGTGATGTAGTCCATGGCAATGTTCTCTGCAGTTCGGCTCCCTACTTTATTCGGGACCGGGCGTAACGGGGTGGAGGCGCCTGCTGACGTTGGCGTTCTTCCACGCTCCCTGGCGTAACCTTCGGCTGCTTTCCTCCGACGATACTAGAGAGGATGACATCTCTCTGCTGGTTGCTTCCTCGGCGTTAAGTTGGCTCGACGTATCGCATGAAAGTTATTGCATACAAAAACAATTAGTCTAATCTCCTTATATTTATTAATCGGGACCCTGGAGTTCTTGGCCGGTACAGACGGATATTATCTCTCCCGAGGGACGGTACTGCGTCCCATGATCAAGAGCACGCGAGTACCACATCGAGACTTTTGTGGCGTTAAAAATTAACGTCACAGTACATATATTCTCACTGTCCTCGTGAGCATACTTTGCTGTATTTGTTCTAAGGCCGCATTTCTTGCCAACCGGCATCATTATTTCTTTACAATCTACTTGCTTCAAATTGTTTAAATCAAAAAGCATAGCAATATTTAATGGACCGTCGTCCCAACTGAGATCAGAGTTTTCCTGGAATTGTCTCAATGAACAATCAATGCTTGCATTGTGATTGGCATCCGAGAACATTCCGCACGCTTCACGATTATTATCCGATATTCTCCTACACTGATTACTATTTCTCGGCGAAATACACCGATTTGCTATCAACTGATCACTATTTATTTGACAGTAACATTGACTTTCCCCCTGATCTGGTGTATTATCATTTATTTCAATAACAGCTACATACACTTCCTTGACTGCACCATTCCCAAACATAGTAAGCTCCGAAGAGAGTAAAGGTGCCTGTCCACGTGAGAGTAAATTCTGAGAGTTGCTCTCGAGAGTACTCTCAGGACTGTTTCCACGTGAGAGTATTTTTTCGTGAGTTTCACTCTCGCGAGCAGATCAGACAGTAGCCGGAGAGTTACTGTCACGAATTACTCTCAGGACCACGTCCACTCGAGAGCACTCGCGAACGTCGCGCCCCATCAGTAGTGTCCGAGATGGCTTCTCGTAAACAACAAGCCGCCGCAGCAATAATAGTTGCGTTGCATATTAAAACAAGGATGCAAAGAACTTTGCAAATTGCTTCCTCATTATTTTACTTGGTTTTTTCTATCACAATGATGCAAAGTAGAATCTTACACTTTGCTTCTGATGAAACAGCATGCTTTTTTAAATGTGAGTCCCTTCGTCTCTCTCAAATCGATTTTTTTCAGTAGTAGTAGTATCAAACCACGAAAACAAAAATAAAAGAACACGTGAATTTCGATTCTCTTCACTAGACTGTACAGGGTGTAGCAGAACATACCAATCCGTCGAAGCGATTAAATCCCTTATTGAATAGTAATCACATGGCTATAACAAACGTGCTTATATGTTATGAAATATGTGTGAACATTTTTTTTGCTTGATTCTTTTCCTTCGTTCAGAAAGCCTCCACTATGAGGAAGTTCTTTGATTTATTTTGGCTATTTATATACATATATTACCGTCTTTTAGTTCAGCTTTTGTCCGAATGTTGTAACTTTTTTTTATTGATAATACAGTTAAAATGAGGTAAAAAAAATAAACAAATAACGATAATTTTTTGAAAATTTCAAAACCACGTAAAATCGGAACCGCTTTAGCGATCTTCTCGAAATTCAATACCAAACAACATTGAACGTATCTTCCGTTATGAAGGACTATTTAGCTAAATCGTCGAACCTTTACGAAAGTTAGAGCGACCCCGCCCTTTTTTCAAAAAATTTTAAATGACATAAAATCTGAATGGCTGCATATATTTCAATAAAAATCGCAACAGTTAAAGAGGGATATCTACTTTACTTGCGTGCCAAATTTCAGTCCGATCGTTCTAACGGTTACCCTGGGTAACACGGACATCACAACTCGGCGTTACTAATAATCTTGTACGTGAATTGGTACTACAGGACACGTCCCAGTTTCGGAATTTCATCGGAATGACCACAGCTCGATTAGAAACCACCTCATTTTTTAAATCTCTGTTGTGATATTCATCACATTTGATATTCCAAAGCATGGGATTTTGTTTGTATACTGCGATTAATGCACGCGTATCTTCTTGCGACCAAGTGTGTCTAGCCATGGTCATACCTCTGAGAGTACTGTCACAATTCGAACTTGGTTCGAACCTCTGCGAGTAACTATCAGATAGCGTATTTGAACTTGTTCACTTGAGAGCAAGCTCTCGCGAGTCTGCTCTCCGCGAGTTTGACGCTACTGCCTGCGAGTTACTCTCAGGAGCGTGTCCATTGGCGAGTATTGCTCTCGAGAGCGACTTTCGAGAGTTTTACTCTCACGTGGACAGGCACCTTAAGGCCCCCTTTACTGTTACTAATTTTGCATCATAATCTAATATTGCACCAACGAGATCCAACCAATCACTTCCCAAGATTATGGTAGATGTTAACCCAGATATAACAAAAAAAAGTGTTCGTCTACGACTTCTCCTATAGCAAATTTCACAAAAAATTGTTTTTTAACAGCAGTCGCCTTCCTACCCACTGCTGTAATTACATGCATGTTGAAAACAGGCAGCTCCGGTATTGTTAAGTGTGTTAATACATGTTTATAAAACTGCTCCGAGACACATGTGAGCTGGCTACCTGTATCCACCATTGCCGAATACACACGACCCCCTATTGTAACGAGCATATACAAACACTTATTTGCCCTATTCTCCGCATTATCACCATTATCACGACTATTTTGACAAAGGTCCTCTTCAACTTCCTCTACAAAATCATATCTTTGGGTGTGCCTCGACGGACCAATATCTCTCACACACTTCACTAGTTTAACGAGGAGTGATTATTGAACGAACTTTGAACTTGTGGCATGTTTACATTAGGAGGAAGATATCTCATGTCGGGCAAAGACAAATGCTGCGTATTACTGTTACAATCATATCGCTCCTTATGCCTTCCTTGATACCTTTTTTTCTTATATCGCCCTTTCCATCTGTGCCTACTACTATTCTGTTCTGAGTACTGATCACTTATTTGATCAGCCTTATCTACACTTATTTGATTAACTTGCTTCTTGATCGTGTCACTAATCTGTTCCCTATTATGAGCATTTTTAAACCTTTCGTTTTCAATTTCTCTTGACTTATCCAATTGCTCCAACGCCTGAACCAATATAGCCGTGTCCGCATAATCAACTGTAGCCAATATTTCCCTGACTCTAAGTGGCAGCTGCTGAACAATCGTATAATGCATTTCGTAATTCCCTAAACGAGGCGATAAATACTGAGCCGCTCGCACCTGATCATAAAAATAAGACAATATACTTCCGTCGGATAATCTATATTTCCTCTCTTGCCATCTGTTCTTAATCCGAATTCTTACCGGAATGGAATAAAATTCTGTTTCAAATCTACTGACAAAATGATTAAAATTTTGAAATTCGTCCCGATGGATTGAAAACCAATTCAGAGCTCTACCATTTAAACATATTTCAACTATTTTTAGCCGACTTTCTGGTGGCACATCTTTAAGCCTACAATATCTCTCTAAATCATGAAGAAACTGTTGAGGATTTGATATTCCGCTATCCGTAAACTTGGGCATTGCGATGTCCACTTTATTGGTCCTAAATTGTTCTACCAAGCGTTCTAACATTACCAGACCGGGATCATTTTCACCCATAGGCCTATCTATATTCGTTGGGCTTTCTCTAGTCTCTAATATTGTTACTCGTTCTTTTTCAATACCTAATTCTGCTCGTAACGATCTTATTTCACGTTGTAATCAAGAGACTCGGTCGAGTCTCGCGCCTAGTACAGGCAACCGGCTGTACAGGGCACAGCTCGCCGAGACTCTTTACTTGAGTCAACTCTTATACCTGTGTTTGGAACGAAATATCTTATTAACCACTATACATGAGAAAAAGTTATTGATACATTCACTATAGGAATTGAGGGTCCTGAATTGATTGCCCCCACGTTCAATACGATTAGTATACGAGATCAGGGCGTATTGAGATGGCGAGCGAGATGATTTTATTTCAGTTCCGTCGTCGTCGTCATCGTCGCCGTCATCGTCGTCGTCGTCGTCATCGTCGTCGTCGTCATCGTCGTCGTCGTCGTCGTCGTCGTCGTCATCGTCGTCGTCGTCGTCGTCGTCGTCGTCTTCGCACGTCCACCGCATTTTTTACACGACAGATGGCGCTGACTGCTGTGCCTTCTTTACCTATTTGTACTCTGTATGGTGTTAGTAATTTACGAATACACAACACAATCAAATATACTTTATTCGTGAAGCTACCGTTCATACCGAATTTCCAGTTAGTATAAGGGTGCTTTCACAACAGTATAGAATTATTAAGTTTTTAATAGCATTCATGTGGAGTGCGAGTGTATGGATGTATGTATATGTGTCCTTCGGCATAGTTCCTCGTATTTTACATGACAGTTTTTAGTGATACAGGATGTCCAGGTGTTCCTCTCCGTAGTTTTCTGCATGTAGGTGGCGGACGTGGAAGTCCAGGGTGTCCAGATGTTCCTCTTCGTAGTTTCTTGTATCTAGGTACTGGATGTGGAAGTCCAGGGTGTCCAGGTATTCCGCTTCGTAGTTTCATGCATCTAGGTGTCAGACGTGGAAGTCCAGGGTGTCCAGGTGTTCCACTCCGTAGTTTCTTGTATCTAGGTACTGGATGTGGAAGTCCAGGGTGTCCAGATGTTCCGCTCCGTAGTTTCTTGTATCTAGGTACTGGATATGGAAGTCCAGGGTGTCCAGGTATTCCGCTTCGTTGTTCTCTGTATCTAGGTGTCAGACGTGGAAGTTCAGGTTGTTCAGGGGTTCCGCTCCGTAGTTTCCTGTGTCCAGGTGTTGGATGTGGAAGTCCAGGGTTTCCAGGTGTTCCGCTTCGTAGTTTTCTGTATCTAGGTGTCGGATGTGGAAGTTCAGTGTGTCCAGGTGTTCCGCTCCGTAGTTTCCTGCATCTAGATTTCAAACGTGGAAGTTCAGGGTGTTCAGGTGTTCCGCTCCGTAGTTTCTTGTATCCAGGTACTGGATGTGGAAGTCCAGGGTGTCCAGTTGTTCCGGTCCGTAGTTTCTTGTATCTAGGTGTCGGACATAGAAGTCTAGAGTGTTCAGAAAAGTGTGCAACGAGCGACGCTTTGGCGCTTCGCTCAAACAATAGTATCCTCTCTGTTGTTCGCACGGTCTGAGGTACGTAAATAATCCAGCACACTTTCCTCTCTTACGTTTACCACACCGCTTCAACAAGCTGGACATCATTAAAGACGCTTATATGCACTGAAGATTACATTTTCTTTAAAAATTTGTATATATTGTGACGTGATTTTTCGAATGACGGTCCCAAGGCGGCTCCGGTTACCGATACAGATAACGTTCTCGATTTCTGGTTCCCTTCGGATCGCCACCCTGCTCAGAAGCTACGCTCTCAGATTGATTCGCATAGATATGTCACGGCTCTCGGAAGATTTCGTTATTGTTTAGTGGAGGTCGAGGTGCTCGAATCTGCCGTGGGGAGATAGTCTCGACGTACCGAGTTGCCCGGCAGAGGAGAGTACCCGACGGAGACGTCTCCACGGACCGGCAGAAGCCCGGGTGAAATACCGGCGCCCCGCTGGAGATGTGCAAAGGGCTGTAGAGCGGGCGGAGATAGTTGTGATACGGTTAAGGGCAGGAGAGGAACCTCCTGCCCGAGTTAAGGATGTGGTGCCCAGCTGTCGCCCGATGCCCTGGGGAAGCGGCCGTGGAGGATCTCCAGAATTACGTACCGATTCGTTAAGGAACGCTCTCGATTTGGTTTAAAGGGACGACTCGGAGGAGATAGAAGTGTTATCGGTTAAAAGGCTCTCGACCAATCAGAATGATTAGTTCTCGGATTTGGCTAGTGTCAAAGCAGTCTGTCTCGGGGCACCGACCGAGGTGTCACGGGCTGGCTCGTGCTCCCGTGCTATCTGTTGATAGTTTTTCTTGCCGTGTTTCGCTGCGGTATAGCAAGTTCTCGAATCGTACCGTTCTCGCGTTGTTCTCGCGATATCCAGGAATTCTATGAATTCCTGTGAGTGTTACGGAGGTGTTGTGCTGTGCCTTAGTGCAGTGCTCACCAGAGTGTCCTTTGGATGCAGTTCTCGACCTCCCCGGATTAGCTGTAGCAGCTCCGGTGAGTCTTCCAATTTATTAATTGGTGAAGGGATCTCGATAGATAGTTTAGATTCGTTCTGATACGTTCTCGGTTCGTCGCTCTCTGTCTCTCGCACTATTTGCCGGACTCTTACTCCGATCCTCTTTACCTCAAACCTAGCAGCTTGAGCGGCCGTGCATTTCCGTAACCGTCCGCTCCCGTTCGTGTATCCAGTTGCGTTTGCTGATTTTACGCGACCCCAAAGATCAGCACCTACGGTTGCGTTTCTCGATTTTATGCGTCCCCAAAAATCGATAGGATCCGTTAAGCTATCGCCTCGTCTGATAGGTTCCGTCAGAGCTCTCGTTCTTGGTGGTGTTGGGCCTGTTCCACCCCAACTCCCAGTTTATACCGGCTCGTCAGTTCTCGATGAAAAAGAATTGACTGGCGCCCGCCTGGCTTGCGGATGCACGAACGACGGGTGGACGGCCGAAGGTAACGTAGGATGGTTCTCGAAGATAGTTCGTTCTCTTGAGTTTTGCTATCGGTGTCGGGTCACGAAAAGAAATACGTTACAATATCTTTATGCATTTCTAAAAAAAGAGACTTACTTAAAGGGACTATATTTATATGCCATTAAACATTTTCGATGTCGCAATATATTTTTCTGATGAGCGACATCATAATGCATTTACATTTTATATCTGTGAAAATATAGATTTCAGTGCTTAGAGCTTCTATGTCCCGTTGAACAACAAAAACTTGTGATATCCCCCAAAAAAGACTTACGTGTAAAAAACTACGCCAAGTACAGGAGTGCTGTGTATTCCTCTAATAAAAAGTATTGATATCAGATTATGGAGGCCAAGTACATAAGTCACTACATGTTTGCCTATTATATGATTTAGCACTGGCCCATCGTTTTAATTGTATTTTCAAAATTTTTTATAACGTTTTCACTACTCTTTTACATTACTACTGCTTCCCGTAGTTGATTATGATTTAATGGTCATTTAATAATTAATAAAACTTTAAGTGATTCCTTATCGAGTACTACTTAGCGGGTCCGTGCCAGAAATTCCAAAGTACTTACTTTGAACGTACTAATAGTATCCTAAAACTATATGTTTGTTATTAAGCTTTTACCGTGATTATTTTTGACGAGTTATTGTGAATCAGCTGTATATAGAAAGTTGACATTGGTTTTGAGTTTGATGACTGGCATAATGAACGCGAATTTATGTCAAGAAATGCACAAATCCGCTAAGTAGTACTCGATAAGGAATCACCTAAAGTTTTATTAATTATTAAATGACCATTAAATCATAATCAACTACGGGAAGCAGTGGTAATGTAAAAGAGTAGTGAAAACGTTATAAGAAATTTTGAAAATACAATTAAAACGCTAGACCAGTGCTAGATCATATAATAGGCAAACATGTAGTGACTTATGTACTTGGCTTCAATAATCTGATATCAATACTTTTTATTAGAGGAATACACGGCACTCCTGTACTTGGCGTAGTTTTTTACACGTAAGTGTTTTTTGGGGGATTCTAATATTACTGCCGCAGTGCCGAACAATACTTGACCTTCGGCCATTTCTACCGGTGAGTTTTGACTATTATAATCGCGTTGTCTGCCAGCACTGTATTCACCGTCTTCCTCTAATTTATCGTCTATGACCTTCCGTTGTTTCCGCGTCCTTACAGGAGTTCGCTTAACACTCATTCTACCAACACACAATATCACACAAACAATTTTTTCCTCAGGCAAAACTATTTCTACCTTGGCCTTTACGTTGGGCGCCAATTATAATTGTAATTTTCTTATTAAATAAAATAATAAAAACAATGAGCAAAATTCTAATAAACATTTGATCAGTTTATAGATCTCTATTCAAAATACACGAATATTAATATTACATCTGACCGTTATTATCCAACTTTTCAAAAATTGATATTAAATTTCAATTTTATATAAAATAAATATAGAACTCACGCATAACCCATTCTTTTTCACAAATTTAACAATAAGGAAATATACAGATGACACATAATAAAATTTACATAAGAAGGTGATATTAATTAAAAGTAAGATACGTATCACGCTGTTGATCCATTCTCAATGTCCTTGCAATTCATGTTCCCATCATCGAACAAGTCATCAAATTCTAGTATTATTTCGTCCTTCAAGTGGGATTTGTCTCACCCGGTCATTTAGCCAGTCATCCTTGATATATATATATATATATATATATATGTTTGACAAAGGACTACTGCGGGGGCAATTACTTTAATAAATCGAATACTCTAAGGACATGTGGCTGTTTTGCGGTCGGACCTCAAAAAAATTCCAATTTATGGGCTCTTTTCGGGACTGGTCCCAAAATATACACCCTCAAGCAATCGGCTAATTTTAAGACATCATGAATTTGTCATTTTGGGGTCCGTCCTCAAAAAACTTGCCAGCAAATACAATTATAAGGCTAGTTTGAGGATCATCCTCAAAATATACACAAAACGTAATCTTCGTATATAATAACACACAGATAACGTGACTTTGGGGGATGTGCCTAAAACATCCCTTCTGCTGAGGTGAATCATTGTCCCCAAATTAGCTAGTGGTCAAAAGTAATGTCCTGAAAATGACCATTTCTTTAATATTTCGCATAGAGACTGAAACAGCAACGCAATTTCGTATTTAAACTTTTATTGACCATTTGTGCCGATAGAAAATAAAAATTACTTAGATGGGCTAACACGTGAAACATTTACTATCTGGAATTTGATGATGCATTTCCATTTTTTATAAAAATTGGAAAAGTGCACAGAGCTACTAGCTGCTTCTTGCATTGCTTTGTTTCCTCTTACCTTCAGTAGCATGCAAATCACTGGTAAATAATTATTTTTCTTATCTCCATTAAAATTAAATAATGAAGACCATGGTACTAAATATTGCAACGTCTATTAAAAAGAATGACTACTTTCTACGAACAAGGTCTCTACAAAGTTTGATTTATTCTACGCGTATGCTTAGCTTCAATGCACGATGGCAATAACTACTTCTGTGCGTTTTAATTTTTTTATTGCGTTTATTCATCACGCTCACAAGAATGAAACACATAGGAAAATGATTTTCCTATTATAAGAGAAAACGAACTGTAGGTCCTCGAAAAGATTACTACGCATCAAAATGAAAATACGAAAAAGAAATTGAAGAAATGATTACTTTCAGGACATTGTTTATGGCCACTAGTTAATTTGGGGACAACGATTTCAGTTCGACTAGTTTGAGGCCATCCGCTGTATTCAATCTTGAAGTGCCATGTACAGCTATTAATGACCTACAAGTAAGGTTTCAAAAGAATAAACCAACGTGATTGGTTAAATCCGCTTAAATCATAACTGGAGGAATTGTAGCACCTGAGAAAAATATTTGCGTATCTACGAGTAATCGGAATAGTACTTCGCATTGAACGTATCTGCGAAGGCCCTTAATGGAATGTCAAAAGGAATAATCCTAACTGCCGTTTTCCTTGTAATCGTGGATTGGACGTATGAGAGATACCTTAGGGCTGTGCAAACACAGTCAATGCGAAAGCCCTATTCCCATTATTCGTTGAAGCTGGATCAATTTTTATTTATTTTTTTCCTAATGATCTCAAACTAGCCGTTCAGCTGAAATCGTTGTCCCCGAATTAGCCAGAAACGAAAGGAATGACTTCAAAATGACCATCTCTTAGACTTACTTTTAATTTTTGACAATGTGGATTTGGAGGGACCTCAGACCTATTTTTAGAGTTTATTCCGTAGTCAAACAATGGTTGCAGTTATTAAAATTTATGTAAATGCATTGACTAATTTCGGTGGGTGAAAAAATTAGTCGATGCCATTAACTGAAATTTAATAACCGCAATTGTTTTTCAACTATGGAATGCATCCTTACGTGTTGGTATAAATGCGTAGCGCACTACATTGTATGTATGGACACACATACTCTAAGCGATGGTCATTTTGAAGTCATTCCTTTCGTTTCTGGCTAATTCGGGGACAACGATTTCAGCTGAACGGCTAGTTTGAGATCATTAGGAAAAAAATAAATAAAAATTGATCCAGCTTCAACGAATAATGGGAATAGGGCTTTCGCATTGACTGTGTTTGCACAGCCCTAAGGTATCTCTCATACGTCCAATCCACGATTACAAGGAAAACGGCAGTTAGGATTATTCCTTTTGACATTCCATTAAGGGCCTTCGCAGATACGTTCAATGCGAAGTACTATTCCGATTACTCGTAGATACGCAAATATTTTTCTCAGGTGCTACAATTCCTCCAGTTATGATTTAAGCGGATTTAACCAATCACGTTGGTTTATTCTTTTGAAACCTTACTTGTAGGTCATTAATAGCTGTACATGACACTTCAAGATTGAATACAGCGGATGGCCTCAAACTAGTCGAACTGAAATCGTTGTCCCCAAATTAACTAGTGGCCATAAACAATGTCCTGAAAGTAATCATTTCTTCAATTTCTTTTTCGTATTTTCATTTTGATGCGTAGTAATCTTTTCGAGGACCTACAGTTCGTTTTCTCTTATAATAGGAAAATCATTTTCCTATGTGTTTCATTCTTGTGAGCGTGATGAATAAACGCAATAAAAAAATTAAAACGCACAGAAGTAGTTATTGCCATCGTGCATTGAAGCTAAGCATACGCGTAGAATAAATCAAACTTTGTAGAGACCTTGTTCGTAGAAAGTAGTCATTCTTTTTAATAGACGTTGCAATATTTAGTACCATGGTCTTCATTATTTAATTTTAATGGAGATAAGAAAAATAATTATTTACCAGTGATTTGCATGCTACTGAAGGTAAGAGGAAACAAAGCAATGCAAGAAGCAGCTAGTAGCTCTGTGCACTTTTCCAATTTTTATAAAAAATGGAAATGCATCATCAAATTCCAGATAGTAAATATTTCACGTGTTAGCCCATCTAAGTAATTCTTATTTTCTATCGGCACAAATGGTCAATAAAAGTTTAAATACGAAATTGCGTTGCTGTTTCAGTTTCTATGCGAAATATTAAAGAAATGGTTATTTTCAGGACATTATTTATGGCCACCAGTTAATTTGGGGACAACAGGTTCAGCTCAACGGATTATTTGAGACCATTAGGAAAAAAAAATAAAAGTTGAACTATTTTCAACGAATAATGGAAATAGTGCATCGCAGTGCCGGAGTCTTCTCAGCCCTTAGATATCTCTCGTACATCGAATCCACGGAGAGGGATATCTAAGGGCTGAGCAGACTCCGGCAGTGCGAAGCACTATTCCAATTCTTCGTTAAAGATAGTTCAACTTTAATTTTGTTTCCTAATGATTTTAAATTAGCCGTTGAGCTGAATCTGTTGTCCTCAAATTAACTGGTGGCCATATGTAATGTCCTGAAAATGTACATTTCTTTAATGTTTTGTATGTCAAATAAAATAGCAATGCAATTTTCCATTTAAATTTTTATTGACTATTTCTGCCGATTGAAAACAAGTATTAATAGATGGGGAACGCGTGAAACATTTACTATCTGGAATTTGATGATGCAGTTCCATTTTTTATAAAAATTCGAAAAGTGCACAGAGCTATTAGCAGCTTCTTATACTGCTTTGTTTCCTCTTACCTTATGCTTAGGTTCAATGCACGATGACAATAACTATTTCTGTGCGCTTTAATTTGTTTAGTGCGTTCATTCATCATGCTCACAAGAATAAAGCACATGTGAAAATGATTGTCCCAGTTAAAGCGGAAAAAGAGCTGTGAGCCCTCGAAGAGATTACTACACATCAAAATAAAAATATGAAAAGTTAATCAAAGAAATGGTTATTTTAAGGACATTACTTTTGACTACTAGCTAATTTGGGGACAACGATTTGCATTCAAATCATTGAAAAAATTAAAGCGCCTACAATATTTGTTTATTACACGTTGAACGTAAACGTTCTTTTACATTTTATTTGGGCCATTTGTTTCTTGAATTATAAGTTATTAAATACTTGTCCTCAGTACAGTTATATTGCATAGGATTTGTTGATGTGTGCCCAAATAATACTTTACATTGGCGAAACAGCGACATTACACATGACATTTTCTGTGCCCCCAAAGAATACTTTATCTTAAATAATTACCCCCGAAAGAGCCACTTGACATTCTATCGTAAATATAATGGAATATTCATATTATAATTACAAAAACTTAATTTCATTTAGTACAGGAAGCCGTACTTTATTAGAAAATGACATTTGCACAAAAAGTCTTCAAAACATTCCCTTAGCATATTTTTACTGCTCCTAAAAAGACCTATTGATCCGTAATCCCCAATGTAGCCACTTTATACATTTTACGCATTATAACGAAAAATATTAATTATAATAAATAAATTGTAAAATTTATTGGTATGGGAGGTTAGTCAATGTCATTTCCAAAAATAAAAAAATTGGGTCCTCAGAATGATCCTTTGGCAAACATATATATATATATATATATATATATATATATAATATATATATTATAACCCGGTGGAGGGGTTATTTTTCAAGGGATAATCCGGGAAAAATGCGGGGCGTCTGGGCCGGGATTCGAACCCGGAACCTTTCGATTACCGGTCGACTGCTCTGACCACTGAGCTACGCCAGCCGCTTACCGCACTCCCCCCGAATCGTCCCTACTAACGAAAATTCATTTTCGTTACAATCCTCCCTGCCAGAGTTGACTTCGTCTCTGACGGGGTCATACTCGAAATCCTAAAACTCAACGCAAATCAACGGAGGAAGGGGTACTACAGGCTGGGACTGCCTGAGGGGGGGGGGGGGGGGGAGCAGGGTACTACAGACTGGGACTGTCTGAGGGAATAGTAGGAGAATGGGACTAGCTCAGGGTAGAATCTCAGGGGGTCGGCCTCTTTGTTGGGCGCCACTTTTATAACCCGGTGGAGGGGTTATTTTTCAAGGGACAATCTGGGAAAAATGCGGGGCGTCTGGGCCGGGATTCGAACCCGGGACCTTTCGATTACCGGTCGAATGCTCTGACCACTGAGCTACGCCAGCCGCTTACCACACCTCTCCCGAATCGTCCCTACTAACGAAAATTCATTTTTGTTACAATATATATATATATATATATATTGAGACGTTTCGTGATCCTTGAGTATTCGGGATCACGAGACTTTTTGAAGGGTTTGTGCTCTGGGCAGGCGTCTTTAGAAACAATTTAGACACTTGAGGTTTTGAAATAATAAAATAATGATATATTGTCCTATAAGTTACAGACTAGATCTCCTTAATCTTCTATTTTGCAGTTTCTCACACATACACACACATATAAATGTCTCTCGCTTGTTGATGGTACCACTGGCGACAAGAAGTGTTTTTGTTTACTTTCCTCTTTCTATTAGCCTTTTGGATAGGAGAGAGATAGCTGGAGCCACAATACAGCAGAGTGCATAGTGCGTCCGAAGACTGTGGTCCAGTTGACAGTCAGGATGATAATGATTCAGTACCCACAGGAGATCACAATGAACCCCGTTTGCTGAATCCCTTATCTTCAGGGTAGGTTTGACTCAGACAGCTACTAATCACAATGATATTGGGAGCTGAGTCTTTTTAAGGTTGGTGATCCGCAATCCTGACAGTTCTATTACAATAACTTCGCTGCAGGAGATTGCGGAAGGATTTGGGATGCCCTCCCTGACACTAGGGGGTATCACAATGATTCCTTAGGCCTGGTGAGAGCTATGTGATGCTCAGACAGCTACTAATCACAATGATATTGGGAGCTGAGCTTTCTTAAGGACTGTCGTTGTTGTGGTCGATTTCTGACAGCTCCGGCACAATGCCTTTGATGCAGAATATCTACAAGGATTGCAGATTCCTGATACAGGGTGGAGACACAATGCTTTCCAAGATCAGGACTGCTGAGGATGAGTTCCCACAGTTTGCAGTACAATACTGTTCACTGGTTCGCTCTGGAGCAGAGGATTGGTTTTACCCTAGTTTTTCGGTAATTTATACTTTCCAAAGTTTTTTACTAGCTTCTTGTCGTCTTGTGGTGTACAAGGGTTTGGTTGATTCGTCTCGAGTGGATCGAGTGAAACGAAAGAATCGAATGAAAGCCTGTCGAGGAAGCCGCTGCTTATATCCTCGATAGGAATACGTTAAAACTAGTGGGGATAACGATTTTTATCCGCCTTAGGTGTTAACGTCGCTTTTTGGATTTGATATTTTGATTTACGATAGTTTGATTTGACTAATTGGATTAGCGGTTTCTTCAAATATCCGCTTACTGGTATTTCTATTGTCTTTGGTACGTGCCGGCTTATAGCGTCTGGCGCTTGTTTGTTTTGATTTCAGTCGGTTGACTGTATTCCGTGTTCTAAGAATATTAAATGTACTAATTCCTAATATTATTTCCTCATGATTGTCGCTATGACTAGTTTCAAGGGACTTATGTAATATTAGCGAATTGACGGTCCTATATTCCCTTTCCTTTATCGGCGTCGCTGTGAGAGGTCGATAGGATTCTTGAGGAATGTTAGGATTTTAGGAGTTCTCTCAGATACTGTTATGCACATCCACAGTGCGCTATGCACCTTTATGTGGGGCTCTTGACGTATCCATCATCGAGATTGGGTGATTGGATGGGAAAAAGGATAGAGGCTAGGGGGGTATAAGGACGGAACGTCACATCGCCCTCCCAAACGATTGGACGGCCTGCCGTACGATCGTTTCTATTAGATCACCGGTGGCCATGGTGCCTTAAAGGGGTCAAATCCCCGGTAGGCTGCTTCCATCTTGCTCCACGTCGCCTCCTCCTGCACGCGCGCCTCTCGCTGCCTCTGTTCCTCTTGTTTTTTCATGGCCCTCTTGCTGGCGTCAGCTTGGTTTGGTATTCCCACTGGTGGGCGGCGTGTCCCGGTGACCACCCTGGCTCGTGTGTTTCGTCGCCGGGTTGGATCCAGTGTTTCGTTGGTCCTCGCTGTTGGGTATCCCGGTAGTTGCCAGTCGAGGAGAATCTCCTCGGCGATTATCCGGGGCTTCTTTTTTATGGCCTCGATGGTTGCCTCTATTTCCTCCTCGAATGTTTTCTGAGGTGATGTTATGTCTATCGTTACTATAGGAATTTCTTGAGGGCTTGGTTCCGTCATCTGTTGCCAGTTGCGCTTTCGGGCTGGTGTCTGCGTGGTCTGTCCCTTCGCGGATTTACCTCGCCCGATTTCCCATTTCTTCTTCGCCATAAGCACTTTCCCGGTGGTCTGAGAGTACCGGATCTCAACTTCGCCGTTTGTCTGCGTCCCAATGGTTCGGGTGTTGATCCCGAAATCCGTTTGTGTCGCTTTATCCATTTCGTTGTACTAAGATTTGCTTGGAATTTGACTGTTGATGTTCTTCCAGCTGCTTGCTGGTGTTTGTTTTCGTGTGGGCTGATTAGTTGCTCTCCTTCTGGTAGTCTTCTGCCCCACCTTGTTTGTCATCTGATTACTCGTTGATCGATTCCCTGCTTGCCTGGTTGTTCTTGTTTTCCATTTCTTCGGAACGGTATTCGTGTTGTTCTCCTAACCTCCTTCCTCCGATTGATACCCTTCATCCGGTTGGTCTGGGCGGTGGTCGGAGTATCTGAGGTTGGCGAATCCCTTTTCTACCAGTTGATGGTTGATTGGTGCATTATCGATGTTTCCAACTCGGAGGATTACCCAGCAGAAGTTGAGTTCGATTATATGGCGGGTGGCTCCAATGACTACCCCCTGGTCTTCTGGTAGTTGCGTTTTTACCCAATTGATCGCGTCTTCACTCCAGCTGCGGTGGGTTCGTGGAGTTATGCGGTCCATGCCGCACTTTATTATCAGCGCCGGTATTTCGGCGGCCTCCTTTGTTAGCAAATAGAGATTTTGTCTTGGGATCTTCATCACGCGCCCATGGTCAATCAGACCAATGGTTGCTTCGTCTTGACCCAAGTTTTGGATGATGCCTCTTGTCGCTAGGCCTCTGTATCTTATGGCACAGTGGCTATTCACCTGCCAGTGATTTGGTCTTTCGTGGCATTCACCTACCAGGTCTCCGATGATCTTGTACAGGTGTTCGTGCTTCCTGAGTACCACGTAGAAGAATCTCGGGCTCAAGAAGTTGAGGACTCTGGCCTTACACCCGAAGTCTTCAATCTCGCTCGTACTTCTTAGCTTTACTTGTTCCATTGCTTGATGCTTCTGAAATGAGCTCTCTCGTCCTGCAGGGCTCCTTTTATTCGGATTTTGGCCCGTTTTGGGGGGTGGTTTTCGCTTCCCCTTCCCTTTGATAGGGTCTCAAATCTTGAGTGTGGAATATCCCCCTCTCTGCTTTGGTTGTGGGGTTTTCCAGGATGTATGATACTGGACCTGCTTTCTTCTTGATCCGATACGGGCCCTCGTAGAGTGCCATGAATTTCACGATTTTCTTCTCCAAGGGTTTCGAGACGTTGCAAGCTCGAGCGAGAACCGTGTCTCCTACCTCGTATCTGATGAGCTTGTGTCTCTCGTTGAACCTTCTGGCTCGCGTTTTGCCTTGTCTCGTCATCTCTTCTCTGGCGAGTTTCAGCTGCATCTCGTAGGGTTTGTCCGGTGGTGGTGGGCGAATGTTGAACCATCCTTGCCATGTCCTTTCAGGTTTTCTACGTAGGTGGAGTTCCATTGGTGTGCATTTTGTAGACTCATGGTGAACTTCATTCATGCAGGATTCGATGACCGTTAGCCAGTTGGTCCATGCTGCATGTGTTTCTCCCAGGAATGTCCGCAGGAATCGTGAGATTTCTCGATTGATTCTTTCCACAGGGTTGGCTTGTGGATGTCGGATGGAGGTGAATATTCTTTGTATTCCTTCTTGTCTCAGTTTGTCTATCCATTTCTGTGATGTAAATTGCGTGCCTTGGTCGGATAAGATCCTCTTTGGTCTTCCGTATTTCGGAATGTAATCATTGAAGATGCATCTGATCGTTGTGTCCGTGGTGGCCTTTTTCAGTGGGTACAGGATGACAAACTTGGTGAAGGCGTCTATGGTAGTTAGGATATATTTTGATCCTCCTTTGGCTGTTGGTAGCGGTCCAAAAAAGTCCACGCAAAGTAGATCATTTGGTTCGGTTGGAATTATGTTGTGCATTTCTGCGAATGATCCTGTGGTGTAGACCTTATTTTGCTGGCATGAATCACAGGTGGCCAGCTTCTGTCTTATCACCTTGTGGAGTTTTGGATAGTAGAAGTCTTCCTTGAGTATGTGATAGCATTTCTTTGCTCCTATGTGTCCATATACCTCATGGCATTCTCTGATGATTTCTTCTACCTTTTGTTCTGGTATCATGGCCTTCCATGTTTCATCTTGATTCTTGAAGACGATGTCATTGATCGTCCTGTAGCGTTCGTTCCCGGAGTCTTCCTTCTCTAGAGCTCCTTGAATCTCCTGGATCTTTGGATCCTTTTTCTGGTGCTCCGCGAGATTCTCCATTATTTCCTCAAAGTTTTCTGATAGCTGTCTAGCTAATCTGTTGATTTGGATTTCTTTTTTACTCTTCCTCCGTTCTTCTTGCCCCGGTCTGCTGAGGGCGTCTGCCACCGTGTTTAGTTTGCCTGGGCAGTGTTTGATTTCGATGTCATAGTCTTGAATGGCTAAGATCCATCTGGTGAGTCTGGCCTGACTAGTCGACAATTCTTCAGGAACGTAAGTGCTAGGTGATCCGTGATTATGAAGATCTTTGCTCCCAAGAGGTAGGTACGGAATTTCTGCAGTGCCCATACTATGGCCAGAAGTTCCTTCTCCGTGGTGTAGTAGCCAATTTCGGCCCCTTTCAGAGTGCGGCTGGCAAAGCATACTACTTCGTCCTCTCCATCCTTATTCCGCTGGAACAGTACTGCTCCCAGTGCGTAATCGCTTGCGTCCGTCTGGAGATAGTAGGGCTTCCTTTGGTCTGGATAGTGCAGAAGTACGTCATTGCAGAAAGCGCTTTTCGTTTCTTCGAATGCTTCCTGTTGTGTTTCCGTCCATGACCACTTGCTTTTCCCTTTGAGTAAATCCAAGAGCGGTACTATCGTTTTTGCGTGTCTCTTGGTGAATTTTGAGTAGAAATTTATGAGGCCGAGAAATCCTCTTAATTGTTTTAAGTTTTTGGGCGTTAGATATTCTTGGATTGCCTTTGTTTTTTCGGGATCCTTTGTTATCCCTTGTGGAGTTAGTATGTGACCCAGGAAGGTGACTTTTTCTCTCTTGAAATTTGACTTCTTGAATTTGAGGGTTAGTCCGTGTTCCTGAAGCCTCCTGAACAATTCTTCCAAATGTTTTAGGTGTTCCTCGAAGGTTGATGAAATACAGAGGATGTCGTCGACAAAATTTATAATGTGATCGCCGATTCCTCTGAGAACTGGTTCTAATTCTCGGACCAGGCTGGCTGTGCTTGTTTTGAGTCCGAAGGGAGTTACTGTGAATTCGTAGCATCTACCTCGGTGTGTGAATGCCGTGTATTTGCATGAGTCTGGGTGCAGTGGCACTTGCCAGAAACTGCTAGTCAAGTCGAGTGAGGACATTATTTTTGCTCCTCCACATTGCTGGAACAGTACTTCCGTTGGCTGCATGCACTCGTGGTCTTCCACTAAGATGCTATTTAGTCTTTTCGCGTCAAGGCAAAGTCGAATGCTTCCGTCTTTCTTCACGACTGTCACCAGGGGATTGACGTACGGACTTGTAGATCGCTGGATGATGCCATCTTTGAGCATTTTTTCTATCTCGGCGTCTACTTTCTCTCGGTAGGCCATCGGCACTGGATAAGTTTTGGTTGTGAAGGGTTCATGTTCGATATTTTGTAGGCGATGCTGGTAGGATCTCAGCCTGCCAGGCCTTTTATCGAATACCTCTTTGTTCGCTAATATGAGACCCTTAAAGGCTTGTCTCTGCGCTTCGGAGGCCCATGAACATTCGGAGAGTTTGTCTTCTACCTCGGCTTCGGATATTCCGCTTCCTGTGGATTTGTTTTCCTCCTCTTCTACTCTGTTGCAGTTCACATTTACCTGGTGATTTTCTCCTTTTTCCTCTTCATCCTCTTCTTGGTCGAGCTTTATTCGATGACTTAGTCCATCTTGCTCCTTGAGAGTTATACAATAAGTTTCCAGATTCAAGTGTGTTCGGGCTTTCTTGAGAAAGTCTATTCCCAGGATACACTTGTTGGAAAGTCGTGGTACTATTAATACCACTGTGTTGGCCTGATATGGGCCTATTTTCATTGTAGCGAATATTTGCTGTTGGATTTTCACGGCCCTCCCAGCCGTTGCTTCCCTTATTGAGACCCCGACCACGGGTAAGGTCGGTGCCCTTTTTAGTGTTTCTTTGTTCGCGAGATAGAATTCTTCTGAGATACATGTTATCTCACTTCCTGTATCGATTAGTGCTGTAACTGGT
This sequence comes from Cephus spinipes, assembly GCA_963971525.1. NCBI lineage: Eukaryota > Metazoa > Arthropoda > Insecta > Hymenoptera > Cephidae > Cephus > Cephus spinipes. The sequence continues at coordinate 12,486,775 of OZ020574.1, read as the reverse complement.
GTATCTTCTATGAGGATTCTTGCAATTGGACATTTTCTGATTGTCTCCCTCTTTTGGGGATCTTCCTCTAGAAGACTTTTCCGTGTGTCCTCCCCTATTGCTCGTATTCTAGTTGTGTCCCTTAGTTTTGGAGGACGGTGCTGGGGCACAACTCTTCCTCGTTTCCCGGCTGTGTTGTCTCCTGGGATGTCTCCCCTTGGATCTTCCTCACCTTTTGCTGCTGGGAAAATTGTCGGTTTTGTTGATTTCTTTGTGCACCGTATCCGCTTGTTTGCGATCTCGGTTGTTCCTGCCGATTTCTTTCTTGGTTGGGGTCCTCCTTTCGTCGTTGAGGTGTTCCCGTTTTCTCCTCATCCTTCTGTGGGTAACGTTGTTGGTTATCCCGGTCCGTTCTGGGATATTGGTTTGGATAGTCCCTTTTTGAGTTCACCAGCCCTATCTTGTCGAAGCGTTGTAAGAGGTCCAGGATTTCATCCGTGGTCTTAATGCCTCGTGCTAAGATTGCCGATCGGATGTTTTCGTCGAAGTGGCGAGCCATCTTGTTGATTATCTGGGCTTCCGGAATTGGTGGCTCCACGTCCTTGGCGTTGCTGATAATCCTGATGGCATAATCGACTCTGCTTGTTTTCTTCTTCTCATCGAACGATCCGAATTCGAGTTTTTCGGAGATCCGATATTGTTCTTCTTCGTTCCAGAATCTTCTCTTGAACTCTCTTTCGAAATCTTCCCATGCGTTGACTTTTTCTTCTATGAGTAGCCACCACTCTTTGGCAGATCCCGTCATGCTCTGGGATATCACGAGTCTGAGGTCTTGTTCCAATCCCAGTGCGCAGCAATATTGACTCAGCTCTTGCAAGTACCTCATGGGTCTCGATGTTGGTGCTCCATTGAAGGTTGGCAGAGTCATCCTTGGTGCTCCCCATGATGTGTCCAATGTCCTTGATCTCCCTGTCCGAGAGCTCTGATCGCTGATTCCAAAGTCACTCACTCTTGGTCGGGTGCCGCCGAAGCTACTGCTCCTAAACGCTGGCTGACCCATGCCGGAAATGTCGTGAGTTGTATCTTGGAATCTCCTTCCCGTATGACTCTCCGGGTTTGCGAAGCTCACTCGTCTAGTTTGACTGGAATTCGGAGTTCGGTCCCTGCTGACTATCGGGGTGGTTGTCCTGTCTCCCATTTGGTGCCTGAGGGCTTGTATCTCCTCCCGCCAGTGCAGTTCGTGTTCTGCCAGCATGCTCCTCACCGTGCCTTCGATGAGTCGTTTATGACATGTGAGTTTCTCGTCGATGGATGTGGTTAGACTCGCAAATCTGGCGTTCGTGATCGTCATGTGATGACTGATTGATGCTTTTATATGTTCCAATGCTTCCAGGATTGGGTTGTCGTTGCTTGGTGTGTTCTGAAGATTCTCGATCTCTTGTTGGATGGGAACTCCACTATTGGATATCTGTCTGTTCCATAACCCGTGAGAGTCGATGGTGTAAGATTCCATGGGTGAGCTTGTGGAACAATTTGTTTCTTCCACTATGCTCTGAGAAGTCTCCATGGTAGTTTGATCCAACCTGCTGGTTGGTATTGTTGCTGTGTGTGTGTTAGTGCATGTTGTGTTGTCTGACGTTGTCCATGCTGCCGTAGTGACGGATTCGAGCAAGGATGATGCCGTCGTGTTGATCGTTGAGATCGCTGATGTTAGAGTTGATGCGTTGCTTGCCATTACTGATGTCGTCGATGCAGATCCCTCGCTGGTTAAGGTTGATCCCTCGGTGGTTGACATCTTGATAACGATGCTTTCGCTTTATTCCTCTTAATGTCTTTTTCTTTTGATCGCCTGCCCCACGTTGGGCGCCAATGAGACGTTTCGTGATCCTTGAGTATTCGGGATCACGAGACTTTTTGAAGGGTTTGTGCTCTGGGCAGGCGTCTTTAGAAACAATTTAGACACTTGAGGTTTTGAAATAATAAAATAATGATATATTGTCCTATAAGTTACAGACTAGATCTTCTTAATCTTCTATTTTGCAGTTTCTCACACATACACACACATATAAATGTCTCTCGCTTGTTGATGGTACCACTGGCGACAAGAAGTGTTTTTGTTTACTTTTCTCTTTCTATTAGCCTTTTGGATAGGAGAGAGATAGCTGGAGCCACAATACAGCAGAGTGCACAGTGCGTCCGAAGACTGTGGTCCAGTTGACAGTCAGGATGATAATGATTCAGTACCCACAGGAGATCACAATGAACCCCGTTTGCTGAATCCCTTATCTTCAGGGTAGGTTTGACTCAGACAGCTACTAATCACAATGATATTGGGAGCTGAGTCTTTTTAAGGTTGGTGATCCGCAATCCTGACAGTTCTATTACAATAACTTCGCTGCAGGAGATTGCGGAAGGATTTGGGATGCCCTCCCTGACACTAGGGGGTATCACAATGATTACTTAGGCCTGGTGAGAGCTATGTGATGCTCAGACAGCTACTAATCACAATGATATTGGGAGCTGAGCTTTCTTAAGGACTGTCGTTGTTGTGGTCGATTTCTGACAGCTCCGGCACAATGCCTTTGATGCAGAATATCTACAAGGATTGCAGATTCCTGATACAGGGTGGAGACACAATGCTTTCCAAGATCAGGACTGCTGAGGATGAGTTCCCACAGTTTGCAGTACAATACTGTTCACTGGTTCGCTCTGGAGCAGAGGATTGGTTTTATCCTAGTTTTTCGGTAATTTATACTTTCCAAAGTTTTTTACTAGCTTCTTGTCGTCTTGTGGTGTACAAGGGTTTGGTTGATTCGTCTCGAGTGGATCGAGTGAAACGAAAGAATCGAATGAAAGCCTGTCGAGGAAGCCGCTTCTTATATCCTCGATAGGAATACGTTAAAACTAGTGGGGATAACGATTTTTATCCGCCTTAGGTGTTAACGTCGCTTTTTGGATTTGATATTTTGATTTACGATAGTTTGATTTGACTAATTGGATTAGCGGTTTCTTCAAATATCCGCTTACTGGTATTTCTATTGTCTTTGGTACGTGCCGGCTTATAGCGTCTGGCGCTTGTTTGTTTTGATTTCAGTCGGTTGACTGTATTCCGTGTTCTAAGAATATTAAATGTACTAATTCCTAATATTATTTCCTCATGATTGTCGCTATGACTAGTTTCAAGGGACTTATGTAATATTAGCGAATTGACGGTCCTATATTCCCTTTCCTTTATCGGCGTCGCTGTGAGAGGTCGATAGGATTCTTGAGGAATGTTAGGATTTTAGGAGTTCTCTCAGATACTGTTATGCACATCCACAGTGCGCTATGCACCTTTATGTGGGGCTCTTGACGTATCCATCATCGAGATTGGGTGATTGGATGGGAAAAAGGATAGAGGCTAGGGGGGTATAAGGACGGAACGTCACAATATATATATATATATATATATATATATATATATGATTCCTTAGTTGTGCGATATTGGGTATCCAAGATAGGACCAGATTTAATTTAATTATCTTCCTTCGATGATGCCGAATATAAATAATGGATCTGCGTTTCATTTCATCAACGCCAGGTTTTTAATTATGTTCCACAGGCGTACTATTTATATCTTGTAACGTATTTCTTTTCGTGACCCGACACCGATAGCGAAACATACGAGAGCGAACTATTTTCGAGAACCAACCTACGTTACCTTCGGCCGTCCACCCGTCGTTCGTGCATCCGCAAACCAGGCGGGCGCCAGTCAATTCTTTTCTCACCAGGAACTGACGAGCCGGTATAAACTGGGAGTTGGGGTGGAACAGGCCCAACTCCACCAAGAATGAGAGCTCTGACGGAACCTATCAGACTAGGCGATAGCTTAACGGATTCTTTCGATCTTTGGGGACGCGTGAAATCGAGAAACGCAACCGTAGGTGCTGATCTTTGGGGGCGCGTAAAATCAGCAAACGCAACTGGATACACGAACGGTTACGGAAATGCACGGCCGCTCAGGCTGCTAGGTTTGAGGTAGAGAGGGTCGGAGTAAGAGTCCGGCAAATAGTGCGAGAGACCGAGAGCGACGAACCGAGAACGTATCAGAACGAATCTAAACTATCTATCGAGATCCCTTCACCAATTAAAAAATTGGAAGACTCACCGGAGCTGGTACAGCTAATCCGGGGAGGTCGAGAACGGTATCCAAAGGACACTCTGGTGAGCACTGCACTAAGGCCCAGCACTACACCTCCGTAACACTCACAGGAATTCATAGAATTCCTGGATATCGCGAGAACAACGCGAGAACTGTACGAATCGAGAACTTACTATATACCGTATCGAAACACGGCAAGAAAAACTATCAACAGATAGCACGGGAGCACGAGCCAGCCCGTGACACCTCGGTCGGTGCTCCGAGACAGACTGCTTTGACAATAGCCAAATCCGAGAACTAATCATTCTGATTGGTCGAGAGCCTTTTAACCGATAACACTTCTATCTCCTTCGAATCGTCCCTTTAAACCAAATCGAGAGCGTTCCATAACGAATCGGTACGTAATCTTTTGGAGATCCTCCACGGCCGCTTCCCCAGGGCATCGGGCGACAGCTGGGCACCACATCCTTAACTGGGGCAGGAGGTTCCTCTCCTGCCCTTAACCGTATCAAAACTATATCTCCGCCCGCTCTACAGCCCTTTGCCCATCTCCAGCGGGGCGCCGGTATTTCACTCGGGCTTCTGCCGGTCCGTGGAGACGTCTCCGTCGGGTACTCTCCTCTGCCGGGCAACTCGGTATGTCGAGACTATCTCCCCACGGCAGATTCGAGCACCTCGACCTCCACTAAACAATAACGAAATCTTCCGAGAGCCTTGACATATCTATGCGAATCAATCCGAGAGCGCAGATTCTGAGCAGGGTGGCGATCCGAAGAGAACCAGAAATCGAGAACGTTATCTTTATCGGTAACCGGAGCCGCCTTGGGACCGTGATTCGAAAAATCACGTCACAGTCTATACGACTCGACTATCTCTCGGTAAGATTATTTGCCCATCGACTTTGCCAATACAACTATTACTAACGGGCGCGTTAGTTACACTATTAATTACGGTACTATTATAATCGTAAGAATTATAACGAAAGTAATAAAATTTTTATAACTTGTTCGTAATATCTACCGCTGTAAAATATTTATTATTTCTATACTTTTCAATTCTTTTCTTGTAAATCATAAGAATCAGGTTATGGAAATTTGTAAATACAAATACAATTCTTATTCCTACTCTTCTTGACTTCATTGTTTTCCTATACACAATTTTTTATATATTATACCCCATATAAATAAATTCATTAAATATGAGAATCAAGAATTAACACTAGTAGTTCAGGCTGTTATACTTTGTATCGTAAGTTTCGTACTAAGTTCCGCGATGAAGGCTAAGCCGTCACGGCAACGTTACTAGTGTTCTCTCCTAACGCTCGCCTGGCATCTCTTCTGCTGTACGGGAGAATAGAACACCGTGATAGACCATAATGGCCAAACCACGAGGACGACCGTGCAAAGTTACACGTGAAATCATCATAACAGCAATTTTAAATAAAAAAGAGCTGATTTTGCTGCCGAATAATCATCTTAAATCAAAGCTCGACTCAATATGGAAGTCTATTTCTGCGGACTTGGATTTTAACATTTCGGAATGAACCTTATATTCTATGACGTGCTAATCCGATATTCGAAAGCAAATTGTTAGCAGTAGAACAGATTTAAATTTGAGTGTGTCAAGTTCGTCTATAGACGAATCCAAAGTGAAAGATAGCAATTTGGATGAGGGTATGTCGTTTGTTGTGACGGCTAAAAAGCAGGAATTCATCAACCTTGTAGAGGAACGATTATATGACCGGCGAGATGCAGCGAGAAAGAAAACTTATGTGCGTGCAAAGAAAGTGTTAAAACCCGGCTTGTGGCAGGAGTGGCTCACTGATAAAATCTGGACAACCACGCGCCTAAAATGTGCGATTAATTTTCGAAACCATTCATTAAACAATGATGCAACGGCCGGCAAGATAAAAGGTTAATGTGCACTTATTCTTTCGATTTTTTTTTACAATTTTTGTTATTTTTTATTATTTTTAAAAAGCAAGTTTGATACAATAGTTCCCTTTCCGCATCTATTGACTAGATATCTTTAACATCGAAATTGCAAACCCTTATATTAATTTATTGATGCCTCACTCGTATATTCTCAACCAAGCGTTTGATTCCAATGGAATGTAAGTACTTCGCGACAAGAGAAACTTATGGAAAAAATCATTGTTATTAGAGATATTACGAACATTGATTTTAACACTAGATTACCCAAGGAAGTAATTTTGACTGCTTTTTAATTTCAATTAGAAAAACAATTATGTATATAACGACACAATTTCTTAGAACTTTTTGTACAACATATAAATGCGTTTATTAATAATTATAGTTACCTCCCCCCTCCTTCATTTCCGGTATATATATTGTGACGTGATTTTTCGAATCACGGTCCCAAGGCGGCTCCGGTTACCGATACAGATAACGTTCTCGATTTCCGGTTCTCTTCGGATCGCCACCCTGCTCAGAAGCTACGCTCCCGGATTGATTTGCATAGATATGTCAAGGCTCTCGGAAGATTTCGTTGTTGTTTAGTTGAGGTCGAGGTGCTCGAATCTGCCTTGGGGAGATAGTCTCGATGTACCGAGTTGCCCGGCAGAGAAGAGTACCCGACGGAGACGTCTCCACGGACCGGCAGAAGCCCGGATGAAATACCGGCGCCCCGCTGGAGATGGGCAAAGGGCTGTAGAGCGGACGGAGTTAGTTGATACGGTTAAGGGCAGGAGCGGAACCTCCTGCCCGAGTTAAGGATGTGGTGCCCAGCTGACTCCCGATGCCCTGGGGAAGCGGCCGTGGAGGATCCCCAAAAGATACGTACCGATTCGTTAAGGAACGCTCTCGATTTGGTTTAAAGGGACGACTCGAAGGAGATAGAAGTGTTATCGGTTAAAAGGCTCTCGACCAATCAGAATGATTAGTTCTCGGATTTGACTATTGTCAAAGCAGTCTGTCTCGGGGCACCGACCGAGGTGTCACGGGCTGGCTCGTGCTCCCGTGCTATCTGTTGATAGTTTTTCTTGCCGTGTTTCGCTCCGGTATAGCAAGTTCTCGAATCGTACAGTTCTCGCGTTGTTCTCGCGATATCCAAGCAATTCTATGAATTCCTGTGAGTGTTCCGGAGGTGTAGTGCTGTGCCTTAGTACAGCGCTCCCCAGAGTGTCCTTTGGATACCGTTCTCGGCCTCCACGGATTAGCTGCACCAGCTCCGGTGAGGACTCCCAATTAATTAATTGGTGAAGGGATCTCGATAGATATTTAAGATTCGCTCTGATACGTTCTCGGTTCGTCGCTCTCTGTCTCTCGCACTATTTGCCGGACTCTTACTCCGACCCTCTCTACCTCAAACCTAGCAGCCTGAGCTGCCGTGCATTTCCGTAACCGTCCGCTCCCGTTCGTGTATCCACTTGCGTTTGCTGATTTTACGCGACCCCAAAGATCAGCACCTACGGTTGCGTTTCTCGATTTTATGCGTCCCCAAAAATCGAAAGGATCCGTTAAGCTATCGCCTCGTCTGATAGGTTCCGTCAGAGTTCTCGTTCTTGGTGGAGTTGGGCCTGTTCCACCCCAACTCCCAGTTTATACCGGCTCGTTAGTTCCCGGTGAAAAAAGAATTGACTGGCGCCCACCTGGCTTGCGGATGCACGAACGACGGGTGGACGGCCGAAGGTAACGTAGGTTGGTTCTCGAAAATAGTTCGCTCTCGTATGTTTCGCTATCGGTGTCGGGTCACGAAAAGAAATACGTTACAATACATATAATAATTTTCATTATGATTACTTTCAGCAGCAGTGCGGACCAAATACTCCGCCCGGGGTTACTATTTATTATTTTATAAATCTTTGATCGCGTGCTTGTCTATTAGACAAAAATATTTGTGTCAATCTATATTTTTGTTTTCAGTATCTACTGCTAGGCAACTACATGCCACCACCAGGCAACTACATGCCACCACCAGGCAATTACATGCCAATACCAGGCAACTACGTGCCTCAGAACTATGGAGCGCCGTGGGGGGCCAAGGCGTATTCGGTAAGTTTTTAAAAATATTTGTTCATCTGTATCCTATTGTCATTCCTATGATTATTGTTACTATAAATAATGAATCTTTTTATTTTTCACAGCAGCAGCCATGGCAAAACAGTATTCCATTACCCTATAACAATAATGTAGCGTATGGTTGGGGTTACCCTCAGTGGGGGTGGGGGTGGCCACGGAGCCAGCGCCCCCGGCGCCGAAGTAACAACAATAACAACAACAACAGCAACAACGGAGCCCACAAATGTTGTGGGCATCGTTGTTGAAATTAGATTATTCATATAAAAAAATATTATTAATAAAATAATTTAAAAATAATAATGTTTTATCTAATCTTTCCTTCCCCATCTCCTTATTCCCTTCTTCGCTGTCGGTCCCACGGAACCGTAGTTTGTGTAATAAATGCGGACTGTTATAAATTCCGCAGCTGGGTGACATACTTGGTCAAGGAAAAAACTGTGAGGTAGGTCGCTGGGGTAGTGGTAAATAGCCTGCCTTGTAGTCACAAGGCTGCGGGTTCAACTCCTTTTGTATACAATTTTTTTTTTTTTTAGTTATTACGAGTAGTTATTGAACTTCATTAATAAATTTTATAAAAATTATTAAAAAGTAAGAAATTTACATAATTTTTCAATGTGAAATTCTATTTTTTTTACATTTTATTAACTCTTCAGTATCTCCTAGTTTTGCTAACAATCATTGATTATTTAATGTTTTCTGACATTAGTTTTCAATAGCAAATCGTTTTCGACAAATTCCATTTCCAGAGTTAAATTATAAGTTTTGTATAAAAATTACCTTCGAGTGAAGAATATACGGAATAAGTACGGAAAGATTTCTACCTGAACACAACTAATATCCATGAAGTATGTTACAACAGTCCAGTAGGCAGCGTAGCTCACCCGGTAGCACTCTCGTCCAGTAATCGCGGGTTCGTTGGTTCGAGTCTCACTTTTCGATTTTTTAAAAATCTAATTCGCATATTTACGTCATTTAAATATAACAATCACCAAATCTATGCTATTTCATAGATATATAACTACAATCTTCAATGAAAATCGCTCGTTTTATTTTTAATTATCTCGAGTTTGAAAAATTGCACTTTTGATTGTAAATATCAATGTACAATTACCAGTATTTATAACAAACAAGATTTTTAGGACGGAAATGTAAAGTAGTGGATTATTGCACATTATTTTATTGCAAAATTTTACAATCGAGGTGTCATGTTACACGTGCCACAGAAGTAGGCGTCGTAAAATAATAGAAACAGATATTTTTATGTGTATGTACTGTTGTGACGTGCAGGGCGTTATTACACGTCTAGCAAAGTTAATCTCCCATGCTACGCGTGGAAGTTTATATTTATTTTTGTTTTGGGTAAGTTCTTGACTGCCGTCCTATACAGGCCCGGTCGTTTGGATTGCCGTTAGGTCGAGGAATTGGTGTATGGTCAATTTAAATCAAAGATGCAGTAATCCCAATGAAATGATTCGAATATATTGTTACAACCCAATTTTGCTTAAGTGCTAGTTATTAAAATAGAAAATAAAGAAAGTGCCAGATGGTCTTACAGCTAGGTTACAAAGATCTTATAATGCCGTGCCCACACTCACTCTTACGTACTCACTCTTACGTTCATTCGGCGTGCAACGTTAGACGCCCACGCTCTCTGGATGTTCGCTATTCTTCTTCTCACGACTCGAGATCTTTCACTTTAATAATCACTTAAACTACACGACAATATTGTTCGTGGCAGAAATCAAAGTACTAACATCTAAACTCACATTGACTAATACGCTACGCGTGCAACTCGTAGGGCTCGATACGACTTATCGACTTACAACGGCGATAGATAAATAGTACGCGGAACTCCCGTGAGAATGATAGCCGCCGCGCGATGCAATTTGTGAGGAGCTATTCCAGCCCGAACTATGCGCTCTGGTGTGTATCTGGAGACTGATTTGCCTTCCCTGATCCATCCTACTTTCTGCTGAAAGTAGGTGGACAGGTAGGGGCAAATCTTACTAATTCAGCGGTTTTTACCCGCTCGCGTGAATCCTGGAATTTTCGGTTCACACGTTTAGGCACGTTCTTGGTGCGATAAGACCGGAAGCTAGCTTCCTCCCATTTTGCTGCAGTCGGCGTGATTTCTCTGTTGCATCGTATCGTATCTATGTGTATGCGAGATCCAGAATCTAAAGGCACGGCACGTGACAGCATCCCCCCCTTAAGTATCGACGCCCTCGTCGATTCGATCGCCTTTGGCGAGCAATCCAACGACGCTCCGATACCCAAGGGCCACGGACCATAAAGATTTTGGCAAGTGTATAACTACAGGATAAATATAATTTTCCTACGGTAAGTGAATATCTTACGCTATGGCTTAAGCTAATGAATACGCTAACAGGACCCGGTCTAACACTCTAGTAGGGTTATCTCATTGATAGAAGGATGCCCTGGACTGCTACCTTGCAAATTCCCGTAGATGCAGTCTGGGAAAATCCGTACCCCTTCCTTGCCCATTCGTTCTTCTCCGGTCCTCAGGGTCTCCTCCCAGGGAGACTCGCGTCCCTGATTCCTCAGTCTTACCGCTGAACTTAACCATGGAGGGTGTAACTGTCACGCGACATGGAATTTATGCGGCCTTTGTGTGTGACGGGCCGCCTCCCCTGATGTTACAAGTGCTGTTGGTAAGTTCCCGTTATTGTTGTCCATTGTTCGGCATCCTCTCCATTCAGAGGGCTCGTCTCATCAATATTTTCCTTACCCTTAGGACACCGGGAGGATCCTAATCCCGTCGAAGCGGAGGGGTCGCCCTTGGCGAGCCACTATCAACCAGAGGACAGCCATACGGCAGCGCCGGGAGACATTGAGGTGCATGCCAGAAGTTATTTGGAGCAACTCTTCCGTTGACGACCCCCTAGGACTACAACGATTGTTCGCCCCGGACGCTGACGGGTCCGAGCCGCGGGAGTAGTTTCTCACCCTTGGGGCGGAGTGTGTATATAGTGAATAAAATATACACCCTTGCTTTTAACTGAATTTTTCCGTCTTGTTTCCTTGGCGGTTGTCACGCTTCGGTCATAGTGTTAAGCTTTACCTTATGAATAGTGGTACGTCTAGAGAAATAGTTTAAGATTAATCGACCTGAGCCTCTTGGCGCGGGAGAATTCCGGTGCCTGTAGCTGTGGGTGGAGACCCGATCTCGGGTTTCCCTGCCCCCATCGTGGCGGTTCTTGTTCCGCTGTTGCGAATACGATAAAGGTGACCTAAGCGTTTACGTGGTAATGGCACCGTTTCTCCTACTTCAACGTCGTTCTTCCGGGGAGTTAACCATCCATGACAGGTTCGTTTCCGGATGATTTTCCAACAAAGAATGCCGCAGAGGACCAGCACGAAGAGTCCCTGGAGAGAGAATCCAACGATGGTCCAGTGTTGTTGCTGCTGCTTGCTTCTTCTGTGCGTCCCAATCTCCATGATCTTCCGTTCGATATCGAATAGTGATTCGCCATCTTGTCGATACTTCCATGGTTGGGATTTCCCTTCGGATTCGTCCGGTGCTGGCGGCAATACCCTCTCGTCCGGAAGGTCTTTCAGGTTTGGTGCTATCAGGGTCACATTTAGGGTGATCTCTGGTGCATAGAAATATTGCTGCTGGCTTTCATAAGCCCTAATTCCAGTCAGCGTTGCGCTGCGTGTCCGTCCTACGCAATTCGCACTTAGGTGAAATACCCCTGCGCCACTCAATTTCTCTGTGGTATCAACTCGTCCAGGGCAAAGTATGTGCACCGTTTCTGGTTGAGCAAGAGAATACAACCAGCCCCCTTGAGCTGGTAGGTGTTTCCAGAACGGACCAAGCCATGGAGTGACACGGACGTTGCACTGCTGATAAGCTGTTATCGATGGACGAGTCAGCATTTCTATTTCGCATCTTCCAGTTATAGATACTTCGTAAACGGGTGCTTCTATGGTACATATGTAGTTGGAAATTACTTGCACACATGCCGCAATATATAACGAGTCGGCCAAAAAGTATGTTCTACGGTCTTCTGAAACGGCAATGTATGGAGCGGCTGGAGTTATGTAAGCTGAACCCGTCTGACCTCCTGCCTGAGGCACCGGCCACGGATGCATGTGGTATAGCTGATAACGCGTTCTGTCGAGTAATGGAATGTGCAGTACGATGATGAGGCGGCCTTGGTGGAACACTAGGTCAGTGCGTACTATACGTGCCAAGATTTCACCCCTTAAAGACTCCACGGGCAATGGAAACTCAAACTCAGGAGCTTGAAGTTGAATTGCCCGGGAGATTGCTGTTAGTTGATCTGTACGTAGAATGGCGGGATCATATCGCCCATCCCGTGCTGCGGAAATCACTCGGATATATTCCTCACCAATTTTTACGTACTGCTCTAATTTCAATTGAGCGCGGTACGCAAATCTCGTCAGTTCCGCATTAAACCTGATCTTTGCATTTTCCTTGTCCAAGGTTTGTAATTGCTTCCAAAGACCATCTAGTCCGTCGTACAGCTTATCCACTCTTCGGGATTCGCTTACATGATCCTCATGGAGTTGTTGCAACCGTGATGCCGTGATGTGCATTTGTTTTCCTATCAGTTGTGTCAAGTTGGTTTGATCCTCAAACAGTCGGTCTATCTGGGAGTGAATATATTCCGCGTCTTCTTGATTCATGGTCCCGAATAGTGATTTGCTGATCGATCCAATTATTCCGAGCGGCACTGAACGCTTTTTCATGGTACGCAAGGGCTCACGGTCTACAGGAGGTGGAAGTTCATGCGCGACCGCTGCATGCTCTAACTCCCTCACTGTTGTTTTGGCCAATTTTAACTGATCCCGGAGGAGGTCATGTTGCAAGAGTTCGCGACAAGTGTCTAGTGAGTTTACCTGCTGACAAGCGTCCCGTGCATTGTCTAATTGCTTGCCTATTTCTGGGAAATCATTTCTGAATTTTTCAACCTCAATAAATACACTTACTCTCCAATCCACGTGTTGTAGTCGTAGTGAAGTCACTCTTTCGTAGTATAGTCCAGGAAGATCTTTTATCGCAATGTTCTGATGCGAATTCTGGTCGTTCAGACTCCCCTCCCCCGGAGACACAAGGCTCAAAAACACTAGTATCCAGAATCCCATCATGTTTCCCCTATTGTTGCTGGATATTTTCAGCTCTTACTCCAGCGTTACAACTGGGACTTCTTGATCGATGATTGCTGGTTCAATGGATGTTGGAGGGCCCGGATGCACATATAGTTGGTCAGTCACCACTGGATTCACTATCGCCACAGGCCTTCCCTTATAGCGCGCTGCTATATAGAAGCTTTTTGTTGAGCCACTGATCGCGTTCGCCTGTCCGATCCCCGTTTGTTGAATTAAGGGGTCCTTTGGTCCCTCGGGTCGTCTGATCTGATGATCACACCGTTTCACTTTACCACTGGCTACAGCTTCCGCCCGTTTTTCTCGATTTTTCACTCCCGCGCGGCGTACCATGAGTTTTTGTACTAATTCCCGAGACGAGCAGCGGAAGTCTGGCTTGATTTACTAACCCTCAATGGTGGTAACAATAATATTAATCAGAACTGACCCTATCGTCGGACATCGACACCGCTCCCTTTTTACCGGTGCACTCGCAGTCGGTTCGGGGAATATGCAGGGATAACTGGGAGTATCTAGGGGTAGATCATACACATTCGAGCGGGTAATCGCTCAGAATCTCGGTATTAGGAAATACATAAGGTTCGAGCGGGTAATCGCTCAGAATCTCAGTATTTTTGGGAATACGTAAGGTTCGAGCGGGTAATCGCTCAGAATCTCAGTATTTTGGGAATACGTAAGGTTCGAGCGGGTAATCGCTCAGAATCTCAGTATTTTGGGAATACGTAATGTTCGAGCGGGTAATCGCTCAGAACATCACTCGAAAGGACTTATATTGGAAGAGCAGGAATATTCGAGCGGGTAATCGCTCAGTAATTTTCCCGTCAGGATATAGCTTGTGCGGGTTATCGCACTAAAGCTGTCAAGGTGCTGGGTTCACGCTAGAGTCACTAAGGAAATGTTCCGAAGGCGACGTGCGTGTGCGTTCCAGTTATGCTGAAGTAAATGTCGATAATAGTCCGATGACACCCGCGGAGTTCCCGGGGAAATCTGCTACAATGTGAAACAAATACGGAGTATGCTGCTCGTCAGGAGAGTATATTAGTATTCTCGCAAGTGACCGTACCTCCCCTGCTGCTGTCTCTATACGTGCGGCACCAACGTCAAAAAGCACTACTCCCGGATCAACAGCACTGATTCTAACGAAGTTCAAATCGTAACCTAGGTTTACTTCAAATATTGCAGATCCGTGTAATAACTGAGGTGATTCTAATTCGTGTTGCACTTCACCGATCGGTACTGATTCTAAATTATTACTGTCTTCAATGGCTAGATGAATGTAGCGGACCATTGAAATATCTAAGTATGAGGAGACCGGAGCGGCTAATGAGTTCCGTGTAAGTTGTCTGCGTACTGACGACTGAATCCTTGAGGGCAGGGAGTCGAGCTCTCTGTTCACTCCTTTTTGCAAACTTTGCTTTCCCACATTCGGTAGTCGCTATGGTGGACTTCCTTCGTTATCATCACGTACTGGACCTCGTATTTCGGTCAGCATTACCTGGTTGCGGATTCCCATCTTGGCAAAACGTGAGAAAATCTTCCAACTGCATTCCCCATGGTTTCGGGTGTTTCCGGTGTCACTAGATCCCCTCATTCGCCAGACAGCGTGTGTTGCAGGTGAGGATTTTGGGAATTTGCTTATCGATTCCTAATGTTCATTCTAACATTCCAATACATTCACTCGTATGACAATTTCACGGCATCTACATGTTTACGAATTAGGTGACCATTTGGCATTTTCAATATTACATTATTTCTATCTGTTACATCTACTATAGTATATGGTCCATGGTATTGACCATCAAACTTACCCTTCCGGACCTCCTTTTTCACCCAAACCTCGTCGCCTACGCGGCCTGTAAATGGCCGGGCCTTTTCATCATAGTACCGTTTGTAGGTTTCTTTCGCCTTGTTGATGTTTTCCCCTGTGATTTCACGAATTTCCGATAGTCGCCTTATCAATTCCGATGTAAAGGAATTATAGGTGGAGAGTTTGGGCTCCGTAGGAAACTGGCTTGGCAGTCTCGGTAGTCTCCCGTATACTACCTCATACGGGGTGAAATTCGTCGCCTCGTGCACACAGGTGTTGTAAGATAGTTCGGCGTAGGGCAATAGTCTGTCCCAATCATCATATTTCCCGATATAATGCTTGATATACTCCGTCAGCATGATGTGACTTCGCTCTAGGGCACCGTTCGTTTGGGGTCTATATCCAGACGTTGTAAGCTGTTTGATTTTGAATATCTTCGCAATTTCTCTTAGAAGACTACTCGTAAATGCGGCTCCCCGGTCAGTCAATATAGCGCGCGGAGCCCCAAATTGACTTATGAGCCGTCGCGTGATTGCCTCTGCAATGGTGGCTGCTTTTAAATCCGGGATAGGCTCTGTCAAACAATACTTCGATAATTGATCTTGCATGGTTAGTATATGCTTATTTCCATGCGGAGTAGTGGGTAAGGGCCCTACGGTGTCCAGTGCAACTTTATCAAAGACGTCCACAGGTGTATCTGTAATCAGCATCGGTTCACGAGTTTTAACTCGCACGAGCTTCTGCTCCTGACAGCTCTTGCAGCGCCTGATAAAGTTTTGCACATCATTACGAAGTGACGGCCAATAAAAGCGTTCTCGGATTTTCCGGTAGGTCTTTGTTACCCCCCTATGACCGCCCATCAAGCTCTCATGAAACTCGCTTAAGATGGTATTCCGATCTTCCGGCCTCGGTATTTGTATTTTCCCGTAACAAATGGTCACTGCAACCCCCGAATTCGCAAATATCTCGTGAATTTTGTCAACAAGTTTGCCTGCGGTCAAGGAATCCGTATAATCTCCGGCGCGGGATATTCGAAGAGATTCAACGTGGTTACGTTCTAAAATCCTCTTCAAGTTGCTTAATCCCTTAAAAATGTTTTCATCTTCAGTTTTTTCGAAGTACCGGGTTTTTATGACTATACTGTAGATCTTATTCTTCCCACAAGGTGTGACAACAATTTGTCCCACCCTTGGACTTGCCTGTTTAATTCTGTCCGCATCAATTCTTCCCAGATCCGAGAGTATTTTCCCAATTGGCGTAACGAGTTCCCCATCTGCGGATACAAAATGGACGTAGTTATCGGGTTTGTAAGTTAGACATTCCCGGGTTCCAACGACGGGGTTATTGACTTTCACCTCTTCCCCTTTTTGATTGCCTTTCTGGTCATTCTCGCTTTCCGAAATTGATGCTACGGCGCACAGGTCATTGTCGCTGAATCTTATGGTTTCCGATGGTTCGTTACACGAGGTTGTTTCTTCCGGCCTTGGTCGTGGAGTAAATATCTGCCTTGGTGTGGAGTTAAAAGGAAACGGAGTTGACCGTGCGGTAGGAACTACTCCTGCAGCTGGTAAAGAGAACCTTACTTCTCTCGTACACCCTTTTCCACCACCGCTCTCCGCTGGATATGAGCGTAACGGTGTATTATCCCCTTTTCCGTTCTGTTTTTCCGGTATCATTTTACTGTCTTGGTCTGTGGTTTGCGTAGGTTCCTCAATGACAGGGGGAACGAGGTCATTTTTGGAAAGGCTTACTCGTCGCAGGAGTTCGGTTTCCGATAACTGCGGAGCAGTATTCGTTAACTTCTCAATACGTCTAGCAAGCACCATATCCTCTAGTTCATCATCGAAAGGATCCAACTCCTCGAACTTCTCCTGCATTTCCTCCGGTATCGAGTCTCCATCCGAAACGGTACCTAATACGATTTCAACGTTCTCGTCATCTTGAACCGGACTCGCCCCTTTATCTTGGAATTTCCCCTCCAGTACCCGTAGGGATTCATCAAATTTGCTGAACGACTCTTGAAGTTGCGCAGCTAATTCGCCCGTGTCATTCATAGAAGGTGAATTAGTGGCCTCCAACTCTGGGACAGTTGGTTGTGGATTTTCCCCGGTATGTTCCTTCGGTTTGATAGGGGATTCCCCGGACTGTACCTGCTCCTCGAATACACTATCGTCCGAGCCCTCGTCAACAGAACTCAGATTGATAACAACGGTGTCGGGTGTCTTGGCGGTCAGTGGGTCGCTCAGCCCTGCTGACGCCTCGGGTTCAGCGATCTTAGGCGGCAGCTCCGTTGGAGTTAGCGGGCGCCTCGACGGTAGAAGTGGTGCGGGTAGCGTACTACGATGCATTCTCTGTATCGGCGGATCGGATGCCTCAGTACTTGACTCATCGGTTTCAGATATTGTGGGTACCGCGGGGGTAGATTGCGTGCGAGAACGAGTCCTAGCAGCAATGCCACCAAGGTTTTGAGTTGCCGAAAATTTAGTAACTCCCGGCCGTCTAGAGGGTCCTGGTGGTCTCCCCCGACCCCTTGCTCTAGTTATACTACTTCCCCCGCGTGCTGATGTCGGCACATTACTCGAGTTTATCGGGAGTACTCTTTTCGTGCTGTCGCTTCCGGAACACTCCGAGCTTGATTCCCCTGAAATTACCGGGTTTCGGGAACGCGCGTCCGCGTTGACGTTCAATTTCCCAGCCTTATAGACAAATTCGTAGTCGTACCTTCTCATTTTCCATTTCCACCGCGTAAGCCGTTTTCCAGGATCATCCATGGCTCCTATCCATTTCAAGGGTTCATGATCGCTAACAAGC
Source organism: Cephus spinipes (assembly GCA_963971525.1). NCBI lineage: Eukaryota > Metazoa > Arthropoda > Insecta > Hymenoptera > Cephidae > Cephus > Cephus spinipes. The sequence continues at coordinate 12,468,843 of OZ020574.1, read as the reverse complement.
TTAAACCTTCTACCATACAGATAGGTATTAAAGTGCTCTATAGAATCAATGACCGCCAGGCATTCCTTATCCGTAGCGGAATAGTTCTTCTCAGCCTTTGTTAGTACCCTCGAATGATAAGCTATCGGCAGATCTTGCCCATCATGTTCTTGCGATAATACTGAACCTATGGCGATGTCCGAGGCATCTGTTGTTAAGATGAATTGTTTATCCAAGTCCGGGTACTGCAATATTGGTTCCTTGCATAAAGCTTTGCGAAGGTCCCTGAAACTGCTCCTCTGTGGAGGTCCCCAAGAGAATGCTAACCCCTTCTTTAGTAGGTCAAATAATGGCTTTGCACGCGCTGAGAAATTCGGTATGAACCGTCGGTAGTAACCGGCTAACCCCAGAAACTGGCGCACATTCTTCGGAGTCTTCGGGGTAGGAAATTTCTCTACTGCTCTTAATTTCTTTGGATCCATTCTCAGCCCGTCACGGCCCACTATGTGTCCGAGATAAGCAACCTCTCGACGAAGAAATTCGCATTTGTCAGGTTGCAAGGTGAGATTAGCTTCTTCAAGGCGTCTCATGAGACGTCGAACCTTGATCTTGTGTTCTGTCAAGGATTTTGCGAAGACCACGACGTCATCCAGGTAAACAAACAATTCTGTGCCTTGCAGTCCTCTCAGCACGTTATCCATTAATCGCTGAAACGTAGCAGGTGCATTTTTCAACCCTTCGGGCATCCTAGCATATTCGTAATGCCCATTTAAAGTAGAGAAAGCGGTTTTTGCTCGATCCCCGTGGTCCATGGGGATTTGTTGAAATCCGCTAGCTAGATCGAAAGTTGAAAAATACTGCGCCTGGCCCAATTGGTCCAATATCTCTAGTATATTGGGCAGAGGATAAGCGTCAGATACCGTTTTTTCATTAAGTTTGCGAAAGTCTATAACCATTCGCATGCGCGGACGGCCCTGTGAATCAGGTTTCTTAGGCACTATCCACACTGGCGAATTATACGGAGATTGCGAAGGAATTATTATCCCATCGCGTAGTTTCGTCAGTACTTGTTGTTCGACCTCATCCCTATGTATTACTGGGAATCTGTACTGTCTGGTGTTTATTGGCAGGTCGTCGACAGTTGGTATTTTATGATATACCCGATCCGTGCACTGTAACTTATCGCCTTGGAGTTTGAATCGACCCGGGTATTCCTCGATAAGTTCGCGAACGTGTCTCTGTTCCTCTTCGTTGAGATGATCTAATCGCAATGCAGCTAATATGGCGTCTACGCGATCTGCCGGGGGAACAGCGTCCACGTCCGTTGACTCGGTATCCTCGAGCTCAGATTTCTCGTCGGGACTACAGTAGGTAAACGGCACTAATTCCTGTGCTCCTGGCTGGATTTCTATATCCTCGTTCGAGGTATTAATTGCCATCACTTGGCAGTGGCCATTGGTCTGGGTGACTAGGGCTTCGCCCAGAAACAGCCCTTCCGGTGCCGCCACACGAGCCAGGTAGCCTTCTTTTAAATCCCGATTTACTACTTCTAACGTTACTTGCTGTCGGGTGCGCGCTCGTATTCGGAAGACTCGGTTGGATTTTGCCGTTAATATGCGATTGATTATATGAGGGTTGGTATCAACGAACGGTTTTGGTCGGATGGGGTCACTTTGAGTAACCATGGTATTGTGGTTGAATGAAATCTCCGCCTTTTCCTCGCGAAAGTATGGTTTCCCAATTATAGCATCGGCTGCCAATGGTAAATCGTACATGACATTGAACTTGGTCGGCTTGTCTGTGAAGTGAATTAATACGGTACCAAGTGTTAGTATTTCCTTTTCCGCGATTCCTGAGACTTTGATTATCTCATCTGTATTTATTTCCTGATCTTCGTCTATAGCCCTTAGCTTAATAAGGCTGGCGTCCGAGCCCGTGTCCAAGAAAAATCGTCCTACTCGATTACGGAGTTCCGGGGCTGACATTTCCACTACCGGTGTTTCTACTGAGGCGCTCGTCCAGAGGACGGTGCAGACTTTTCTAGGAATTTCACCGTGTTTTGCTTCTCGTCCAAGCGACTCGCCTGACGCGATTCTTGTGACTGGCTCGCCGTCGGACTTGGGCGACGAGCCTCCTGGTAGTTTAAAGACTGGCGATCACCCGGACTAGACGAACGATCAACTCGTGCTTTAGAACAATGGCAACATTCGCTGCTGGGTCGACCGTGACGTTCACTCTCTCGGGTATAGTCCCCACTTCTCGGACGGTGCTTCAAAATTCCCGTCGGTCTTGGTGAAAAATCGGGATCAGGCGATTCCTGCCGAACCGTGTATTCCCGCCGGGAACTCCGATACACAGGCGATGGGGTGCGCGAGCCATAATAACGATTCGCATCGTACCTTCGCCGATCGTATGGTCGGTCATCGTCCCGATAGTGTGACCGCGATTCACGCGCGTAGCGATATTCACCCTCGTCTCGGTATGTCGGCCGAGAATCGCTGGTGTGATAAGAAGAGCGCGTATTCTGTTCCGCGTGTGAGGGACGATCGTAATAAGAGGGGCGAGCAGAGTTACCGCCATCCCTTGTGTACAGGACACGACTTGGACTGATTTCCCGGCGTTTTCGACGTTCGTCTCTATCGGCAAATCTTTGGGCTATGTGAAAGGCCTCTTCCAACGTCGCCGGTTCCTTCGCGTCTACAGCATCACTCATTTTTGTCGGTAATCCGTCTATAAACGCGGTCAGAGCTAACTGTCTTAACGGATCCTTTTCTCCTTCCGGTGGGTCAACGTTATGTTGCGCCCGATATGCAGACCGTCCTCCGCTAAGGAGGATCCGTATCTTATCGTAAAATTCACCGACCAGCTGGCCCTGTTTCATCCTTATCCGCGAGAGAGCATCCGTGTAATAGTCATATGTTTTGCCAGTGGCAAGACGGCTCTTTAGATATTTGATATAATCCGCGACGGTGTTTATCTGTTCGCCGTAAACGATATTCCTGATATCACCCTGTAGGTTCCCTATAGCAGCTTTAACGTATTCGCTCTCCGTGCCTGGTGGTAGCAACGATGCACCATTCTGTATGTCTTGTAAATAATGCCTGAGAGCCATATTCTTCCCATCATATTTGGGAACTAGCCCCAACCGTTTCTGTAGCGTCATGCTGCTCATCATCTCAGTCACATTATTAAGCAATCGCGTAGATATGTCTGGATCGGTCGCCATAATGATCAAAATTCCTTGCGGCGAGGTTTAAAAGAAGAAAGGAGGTTACCTATTTAGATTCTAAATCCCCGTTAATTTAAAAAGATAGCTACAATCTCGAACATCCACCAATTCCGTTTTCAATCCTCAGAGGTAGTCAAGAAGAATCCCACTTCTGACACCAATTAACTTGTGACGTGCAGGGCGTTATTACACGTCTAGCAAAGTTAATCTCCCATGCTACGCGTGGAAGTTTATATTTATTTTTGTTTTGGGTAAGTTCTTGACTGCCGTCCTATACAGGCCCGGTCGTTTGGATTGCCGTTAGGTCGAGGAATTGGTGTATGGTCAATTTAAATCAAAGATGCAGTAATCCCAATGAAATGATTCGAATATATTGTTACAACCCAATTTTGCTTAAGTGCTAGTTATTAAAATAGAAAATAAAGAAAGTGCCAGATGGTCTTACAGCTAGGTTACAAAGATCTTATAATGCCGTGCCCACACTCACTCTTACGTACTCACTCTTACGTTCATTCGGCGTGCAACGTTAGACGCCCACGCTCTCTGGATGTTCGCTATTCTTCTTCTCACGACTCGAGATCTTTCACTTTAATAATCACTTAAACTACACGACAATATTGTTCGTGGCAGAAATCAAAGTACTAACATCTAAACTCACATTGACTAATACGCTACGCGTGCAACTCGTAGGGCTCGATACGACTTATCGACTTACAACGGCGATAGATAAATAGTACGCGGAACTCCCGTGAGAATGATAGCCGCCGCGCGATGCAATTTGTGAGGAGCTATTCCAGCCCGAACTATGCGCTCTGGTGTGTATCTGGAGACTGATTTGCCTTCCCTGATCCATCCTACTTTCTGCTGAAAGTAGGTGGACAGGTAGGGGCAAATCTTACTAATTCAGCGGTTTTTACCCGCTCGCGTGAATCCTGGAATTTTCGGTTCACACGTTTAGGCACGTTCTTGGTGCGATAAGACCGGAAGCTAGCTTCCTCCCATTTTGCTGCAGTCGGCGTGATTTCTCTGTTGCATCGTATCGTATCTATGTGTATGCGAGATCCAGAATCTAAAGGCACGGCACGTGACACTGTAACGACGAATCGCACAAATAAAGGCACCGCGAGAAATAATTAATAAATTCTTATATTACTAGGCGCCAGGTGTACCGAGAGATACACCGCTGTCTCCAGAGGATACCCCGGCCAGCTCTTGTGCGGTGGGGTCCTCGGTCTGGGAGACAATAACTAAACCTGAAAGTTAAAAACAACAAGACAACACAAAAGGGGCTTTGAAAAATCAAACAGATCTGTGGTTTCGTTTAAAAGCACGGAACCCATAGACGGGCCCGATTTATTGAAAGCAAGAACAATAAGCCGAAATATAACAACAGAAAATAAAATATAAACTATAAAAATCAGATAATGAAAATGCGTAATAACGGAACATGGTATGAAACAAGGGTTCCGAGATACGTTATAAAAGGAGGAAGAACAAGAAAATCGAACAACGGTTCGATTAGAAATGAAAGAATTGATAATTTCAAACAATTGCTTCTATAGAGGCCAACGGGCCCTCAGAACACAAATAACCAGGAATACCGATTCCTTATTCAACACGCATCCTAACAATGCAACGGATTAGGAGGATTCAAATCCTCTAGAATAAATACGGAATTAAGTCCTGAAATGCCCAGCGTTTCCTGTAACAACACGCACGTAATGTAATGCACGAATAACTGGTAGATACAATAACATTTACGAAAGCAGCTGACGAGTGGCCTAGTGCCCGACTCGGCGTCTTCACAATATTTACAAGTTCGAGCGCGGTAATCCTAACAGTCCTTGACCTCTCGTCAAAATCACCTGTTATACCGAATTCCTAGATTCCCCGCTGTGAATCTAGAGCTTTAGATTGTCGTCTAGCGTGTATAGCCTATCCCCTCACGGATAATCCTACGATCGGAAGCAGCTCCGGAGACCTATTACTTCACTGAAAATCTCAGTCAAAGAATACGCAATCCCCTAACCGCCTTCCTGCGCGGCACTTAGACTACACAACACACGGCCGGAACGATTACGCGTAGCGTGGACTGGACATTAATAATTTGCATGCAGGTTCCTCAAACATGCTCTACGAATAATCTAACACAAAACTAGAAACTAAACTTTGATGCGAGATAACGGATCCTCCAGATCGCCACCGAATTCGCAACCATTGAATCTCAATGATCGTATAAGCGCAAGGCGACGCGTGCTGTCTGGATCACAGATACAGCAGCTAAATCTAATGTCCAGTTAATCTCGATCAAGTGCAAAATTAGGAAGCTCGGTAGCGTCACTCACCCAAAATAGCCCTCGTCAAATCATCCATCCCGTCTCGCTCCATTTCTCTCTTTCTCTTGTATTTTTTCACTTTCTCAGTCCCACTCTCCTGACAAATACTGTTGGCACTCCGTACGTTAAGTAGGCTACACCGCAAGTGACGCTACCCGATCGCTCGCCCGCTAACGTGCCTTAGTGGCGCGGAGGAATATTACCCTTAGGCCCAATCAAATTCGCGCTGGCCCCTACGCGGCCCAATTCGCCCGCGATCTTCAATTGTCTACGAGATCCTAGAAAAATAGATCTGCGCATCTTCTCTTCTTCGGGGCGATTACAGTTTCCGTTCTTGGAGCGGGAATCTCATCCGCACCTCATCCCTCGTTGTACGGCTCCAGGCCGCCACTGCAACTCCCGGATGCTGCCAGAATCTTGAATCTTCTCGCGGCGTCCGCGACCACCGCTAGTAACATTCGAAATACAGACCCCGAAGGGAATTAATAAACATTCTACACACTAAATCCAGTCCACGCTCGACGCAAATGTTAGATTGCCTTGCGGACCTCACGATGTAGCTCCTATTTCGCCTTTTTCCTCTCTGTTTTGTGACGTGCACAAAGTGCCACGTCACAGTACGTACATTCAAGATAGTCATGCTTCGATATAACATTTATTTCGCATTAGTTTCGACGCATAGGCGCATTTCATATTCCATTTTAAAAGTTGAACATTTTATCAATGAGAAATTTAATAAAAAATAGGTATTCCGCAACGATGAAACAGCAAGTATTATTACGTTCTCGCACTGCACATAATAGGCTACACTGCAAGGGCCCCGATAAGTACGGTCATGTAGCCGATTGTCCGTTCAGTCTGTCCTCTGCGTTTCCTCTACAGCGCATGTTGACGTCACGGATACACGAGCGCTCGTAGCGGCAAACGACTCAAGTTTTAGGCGAGGAAAATCTGCGTATTGACAGTTTAATATGTTATGTAACGTGGCGTCCGTGGGACGGTCAGTAAAAAAAGCATAGGGGCACGGAGAGCCGTGTCGCCCATGAACGCCGTGAGAGAAGACTAATCGGCACCTGAGGGAAGCCGAGGTGACAAGCAAGCCACTGCGGGGGAGCGGCATCAGAGGAAAGCCGACACGCAAGATTGGTGCAATAAGGCGGTACGCATCTTCCCCTAGTGAGAGATACTTCCCGGAAAGGGGGCAGGGGGGGGAGGAGTTGTAACGTGGTGTCCGTGGGACGGCCAGTTACATAAAAGCATAGGGGCACGGAGAGCCGTATCGCCGACGAAAGCTGCTAAGAGAATGCCTACGACGACGGAGGTTCGCAGCAAGGGGAAGCCGGGAAGAGAAACCGGCACCGCCGAGCCCGAAAATCGGGCGGGCTCGGGTAAGATTGGCGCTGCCCGGAGACTGGCGGGCTGTGAGCGCCGAAAAGCGAAGAGCGGACCGAGGCGAGAGTAAGCGCACGAGTTCTGGTGAACTCGGGTTTCTTCGGGAATCATCGGATCTGGGGCCCAAAGGGGGCCACTTCGTTGTGGACTGCGGAACGGGAATACGGAAAAATCGGCGGATAAGGTATCGCGATTTTTCTGGTTTGAGTGTGGTGAGAGTGAGTGAGAATTGCAGGACCTGTTGGGCAATATGGTTTTTCCCCGGACGTGATACAGAAAATTGGACCTATTGATGACGTCGGCGCTCCTACGGAACTCAGAGTGACATAGAGAGGAGACGGCCGACGAGCAGGAACTTTGCCAACCACCACCACCCGAGCAACGAGGAAGAAAGGTACGGTGCACCGGACGAATTGGTAACTGCAGTTTAGACAACCTCCCCGAAGCCATGCAGCGCACCGGCCGGGGAGTGGGGGGCACGAGCCTCACCACGCGTCCTGGCGGTTGCAGATTCGAACCGTCCACCGTCAACAGAGATGACCTCCGCGACCGCGTCGTGTATTAGAATTGTATAGAGCCGCGCTCGTATACACCACCCGACTGTACTCGTTTACCTAGGCAGAATAAAGCGCCATTGTTGGAACTAAATCCCATCGTGTTAGCTATTGCCAAAGAAGCCGGCTGGCGCCTAAAGGGATCCGCGGAATGCCACGTTGGGGTCGTAGATAGGACGTAGGCCAGGAAATGCGTTACAGTTAATACTCAAAAATATCGGAAACGGCTGTACCACAACAATTCCCATTGAAATGGTGTTAAGCTTATAGATGTAGAACTTTCCCTGCGTCGCCCTATTTTCGATTTTCGTCCGTGGTTCTGTGCAATAGTGCGATAAGTGTGAGACAGGGTACGGCAAAGGTCTTGTTGGGTAGCCATCACAGGTCCTTAGGCTGTCAGTCTCAATTTTCACCTACATTTTATATTTCTCCTAAGCAATAATTCAAAACTCCGGCTCCGCAGGGAATGTTACTTTGTCAGAAGGCTTCAGGTTTATGTCATAAATTTATTGATAGTGCTTTCTGTACAGAGATTTTTGGGTGCGAAGTTTCCTCGCTTCGAGCTCTCGTACGTGTTACACACGCACACATAGAATCATCTGTTCCATTCCGCCTTAATTATAATTTGGAGACACCTGTATCATATTCCCACACAAAACATTAATTAAAAAATATAATGAAACCCAAAAAAACAGAAATACAACAATATATAATTACAGTTTCTTATTCTCATGTAGTAAATGTCCGAGATGAGGACACACTTTGTCCTGGGATGAAAAAATCTTATATAAACTAAATAGAAATATCAATTTCAGCAATAAACTTCCCTATAGGTTTAATAGATTTGAAGTCTATGATCGACGATCAACCTGAAGAGCACTTTCCCTGGTAAAATGGTCTTAACTTTCCAAACTAAATTTATTGTTCAAAATCGAAATATGACAAAGGACCTTGCATGTTCATTAAATATTAAAAATGTGTTTTAGGGATCTTTCACAACGTTTATTAATATTTTCATATTTTCATTAAAAAGCGAAATTTTATTCACAAACGGCAAATGAATATTTGGGGAACCATTAAACCTACAGATACGTAACTAGTCTCAAAATTCATCTTCAATTAAAGGCTATCAAAGCATATTAAAAGAAAATTTAGAGCTGCACCCCCTTACCGGAAATCACCCGCTATACAGGAGAATACATAATTACCCATCAATATCTCGGAATTCGAGTGGGCGATTTCATCGATTCTGATCTTATTCGAGAGCTTTAAATGAGCCTTTAATTTTAGTATTTATTTTTTTTTCTTTTAGTGGTGTGGTCAATACCAATTTGTGGCGGTGCCATTTTGATTTCAAGCTAGCAGCGCCACAAGTTTTTTTTTTTTTTTTTTTAAAGGAGCATTAAATTCGGGAATGGAGCATTAAATTAGCCTTAAATGAGCCCTTAATTATGACCTAGGTTTTAAGTCATTTTGCTCATGTGGCGGTTCCAGCTTGATCGATGTCGGATTTTCGATTTTTCAAGCTTCGAGAACTGCACTTTTTTTGTCGGGTGAATACTTTCACCCCAACGAGGTACGATTTTACGAGATTCGTGAACTGAAATCTTTTTCGTCAGGTCAATACTCTCACCACAATGGGGTATGATTTTACGAGATTCGTGAACTGAAATTTTTTCCGCCGGGTCAAAACTTTCACCACAACGATGTACGATTTTTAAAAGATTCGCGAACTTCACTTTTTATTCGTGCTGGGTCAAAACTTTCACCACAACACACAATCAGCCTTGACTTTATTTTTATTCCGCGGTAGCAGGCTGCTTCCTCACGATCCGCGTAGCGACTTGTTGATTTTATTTTCCGCGGTAGTAGTCACTTCACTAAACTCCGCGTCCTGTCACGGTCGCCATTCTTTAACCTCTGTGACCGGATTGAGACAGCAAGGATTTATTATTTCTCCTTGGGCTGGCACCTCTATCCCAAAAAATCCAGCTTCACCACGGAGGGCGGTCCTTGATCCGTGCTCGGACTGTAGATGTAGCTCGACCCGAAGAATAGCACACCGTTTCCACGGTCGCTACCTGTTTTGACCAAAAACAGGAAGGGGAATCCTGAAGCCGGAACGTAATATCCTCCTTACACTCCGTCGACGTATGGTGTGCTGCGTCGGACAACTGATGGAACCCCATCCCTTTTCGATCCCCCAGGCTTTCGCAGAAGGCACTCCCCCACCACAACCGAATGAAAATTCTAATTTGGATTTACAGGAATTTTATTTCAACCCACACACTCTTACAACCTTACCCTAAGGGCTCGACGTAAGGTAAGTATCGAGAAATTACAATAGTTATATACGCGCGCGATGTGTACGCAACGAAACTCTCCGGAAGACTAGGAACCTCGGCGCAGAGTGCGCCCCACTTAAATAGACTCTGAGAGTCCTTTACCCGCAACCAATCAGCGCTCAGAGCAAAAGCGTATCCCTTTCAGGGTTCCCAAAGCCAATCAGAACTCTCGAATTTGTTGCACAAAGGAATTTGTTAGTTAGTAAAACTTCAGTGAGCTAAAATGTTAACCAACTTAAATAAAACGTTAAATTATGCAATTTCACTTAGTTTCGCTAAAAAATCCCTTTGTTTAACACGCACTTCCAGTGTTTAACAATAATTCTGATTTTTGCTATTTAACTATTGTTTTTCTATGCCAAGCGAGGTTGCGAATGAACATAAACTTAGATAAGATTATAAAATAATACTTAATCATATCGAACGCAATCTTATATGTTTATAACTATCTTATAATTGAAGTTTAAACTTTTAATCCATTCAACAATAGTTATAAACAAACATATGTAACTCGAATTAAACAATAGTTTGTCTTTAATTATAAGTCATTACTTGATTAACAAATAAAGCTTGTAAATATTATAGTTTCGCAGATATTCGAAATTCTCCTTTCTAATTCCAGGAATTACCGCGCATTTCCAAGAATTCGCTAACACTTCTGGAATTTTCCCAATGCTAAAGTATATGGATAAAGACTATTCCAATATCTTTGAAACTCCTATCCTTAATTAAATTTTACTTTAAATAAACGAAAGCAGGTTTGAGACGTATACGTTTATCACTTATGTAAAATACAATTGTTAATAACAATGAGCAATTAATAGCTACCATTGATCATACTGTTTTTTCTAATTATATTGCGAGACGCGATATCTCCTGTGCAATATCAATGTTTTACCTTACTTGAACGTAGTTATGGTATCCTGAAGGAATTCTATCAACTAATATTAAAAATATCAATCTTTTCCATTGAACTGTTATTTAATTCAACAAATTACTACGTCCAATTACTAGTATGTCTTCGGACTGACCTTTTACGTTACTTGCACATACTGACGTCGTGGTAAGTATTTTAATTAATTAAAAATTAACTCTCTCGTTAAATTACCACTGAACTCTTATTCATTATTCCAAATTAAAGAATCTGAATGCTGCACTTTATTTGTAATAGACTTTCAAAGAACTTCCATCTACTCTGTTAATGATAGTCTTCTTTTATCTTAACGAAAACTTCTTATCTGATAACTACTGTGACGTGGCATTTTCAAAATGCGCGTCACAGGGTTGTTGTCATGGGAAGTTGGAGTGCGGGCTGGATTTACAGCCCGCTATTTGCATAAACGTCCACTGGGGGGGGGGGGGGGGGGGTCGGGGAGCCACCTAGAAAACATAAGATCTGTAAATTAATGCTATCTAATTTTAACTGATACCTATGAACGAGCGCACACTCACCAACACGGAGGATTGGAAGCTGGAGATCTACGTGGGACGACATTACCGACCCCCACGGGACGGCTATACCGACTGCTCGACCCGATCATCACTGCTGGAGCCCGCCAAATTCAACCGGCTCACCATCAGAATTTCCTGTAAAGGAGTTATCGTCTTACCTGCTACAGGCCACGTGCCTGCTGCTACCTGCACCAAGGCTTTCCGGCTATCTCACATCGGGAGGCAAGTTCGAAGTCACCGCATACAAATCCACTACGCCCAGGACGAATCCTCGACAGCGACGAGTGAAGGGTCACCTCGTCTCCCGTCCTAGGGGATCCTTGTGCCCTGTGGGCACGATAAGGCTTTCCCCAAAGACGTGGAGCGAGGCCCCGGTCAGCAAAGTGTAAGGCGCGGGAAGCTGTCACTCGGAATAACATCGATGGCTGAATGACGGAGTAGGAGGGAAAGCTCACTTACCTGCGGAGAACTTGTATACGCTACCTGTGGCTGACAATATTCTGGATCACCTGCGTCGGCCAACAGTTGTCTGGAGTGGTCACAACACCATTTCGGAGCACGAGTGGGAAAAGTCTGAGAGTACGGGAGCACTCCAAAACACCGCGACAATAACATTCGGACAGCGGCAGGGCAACGCGGAAGACGCTAGCACCGCCTCACCTCGGAGCGCGGGCGTACTACTATGGCCCAGAGGGCTGCGCGAACGATGCGCGCAACCGCTCAAACGTTTAAAGCTACCTGATAGGGTTAACGCTCCTAGATCCTGGCGATATTATCAATACGCATCAAGGATTGGCGGAAGTAATTGCGATAAGTCATTACCCAATTATAATCGGTAATTTGAGGGGTCGGGTGGGAGGATAGCACCCCGGGTGTCGCGACAAGAATCGGCGTCGTCCTCTTTCGTCGTGGACCTTCCTGTTAAGTGGACGTTTTACTACACTGCTCCGGAAATACCTGCGAAAGCTTCCTTTGTGTGGAATATCTTTTTCGTTATCTTTTTGGTAAGCAATGTTTTCTGTAACCGGGTACGAATCTCTTCACGCTATCTACGGTAGCCACAGAATTTCACGCTACCTGTTAGCTACCTCCGGCCTAAGGGCTTAAACCAGCGTCCATTGAAGAGCTTCGTGCCGGAATTATAAGTGATATATACTAGTTCGCGAGTGTCGTGTATTTTAGACAAATAGTGGTTCCCCGATTGCGGCCACGGCGAAGAGCCTGTCGTGTTTCGTCTGTTTTGTGTAATTTCGTTATAGTTTCTTTTACGTCGCGGCTACCATGTGCTAGCTTACTTCATCGGATATTTCCGTGAGTAGGACGTGGTTTTTCCCTTTTAGTTGATCGGACCGCGCGTGTAAGATTTCCTCGTACGGGTGTGAATACGCACAGCTACCTGGGATAGTGTAAATCCCGCCGCGGCTACCTGAGTCCTCGAGACTCCCGGAATTCGCGAGAATAGGAGTTCGTCGGCACAATTTTATATGCTACCTGGGACTACCCGAGCTCTCTGTTATAGGAGATAATCTGAGTGTCGACCACGCGGTCTGGATTCGAATTTTCATGTGATGTTCTCTCGTTACTTATGACTGTAATTTTACCTTCGGATGATCTTTTGACTTCGCTGACTTTGCTTATTGCTTGATTGTACCGCTTGCGTTATCCGTGTTATTTGTGTTCCCTGGAATGCGAAAGGTCCTTGGAAAAGAGTAATATTGTAATCGGCAGATCGGCCGTAATTGGTGCGCGCGTTGCATCTACGCTTTTCGCTATCTGTTTTCCGAACTTTGTAACCGCCGATCCTTACCGCGACTACCTCTGGTAGCCCTTTCGGATCTCTGTCGGGTTTTGATGGTTTGTTATATTTTGGTTGCCAGGTGCAATAAATTGTTAAGTTTTTGGTTACGTAATCCTGGCTTACGGCTCTTACTTCCCAATTACCCCGCCCCTCTCCTATACCTACCGGGGCTGAGCTAGTCAGACTTCCGCAACGTATCGGTCCTAGGGTCGTTAGATTTTTGTTTCTTATCGCTACCTTGGTGCTTTTCATTATCGTTCCCTCGTGGCATCACTGGATGCCTGGCGCCCACCGGCATATCTCACAGGTTTCGTGTCGCTTACGAATTCGAAGATACTGGACCGATCGAGCGAAGGTACTCTCTGTTCCCGGGTCTAGTTATCGTGACTCAATCTTAGGGAATCCGGGAACAGGTGTTACAATATATATATGTTAAGGTGTAAGAATGTGAGTTACTTACCGGTGGATGAGCAGAGGAAGAGAGAGAGAGAGACGGCGCTCGGTTCTCGACGATAGTGAAATAGATTTGGTTGAAGGGGAAATTCTTGGTCCGGCCCTAAGGTGGACACTTGCCTAGACGAATGCTTATTAAGATGCCAAGAAATGAGTTCTTTTCGCGTGGACGCCCGGCACTGAAGTGATACACTTTTCGCTTGGGTCCTAAGGCAAGCTAGATCAAAATAGGCCCTAAGGTATTTGATCGGCACAACACTTGACTGCCGCGAACAATCGGCTCAAGACTCCAAAAGGGATACTGCTCTACCAGAGGATTGATTAGTAACTGAGGATGATCGCCATTGGAGTTCGTAAGGAAGATTTTGAAGTTGGAGGGGAACGAATGCAATGTCAGGAAATTTCGGAGAATTTGGATACGTATTGTGGCGTGATCGAGGCAGTTGTATCCGGTCGCTCAATAGGATTCTCATTACAGGCCTTCGATCGTGAATTCTTCCTTGGGTTAGCGCATTGTCGGAATTATCTTGGTGGTGAAGTGGGTGCAAGGGTGGCGGGTAGGACATCTGGTGTGCGCGGTATTCGCGGTGCTATAATAAAAATGCTCTTTAGGCACCTCATTTCTAGGTATTCTGTTCAGCGTTGCTGCACGTGCCGTTCTTATTCTTTGTTTGCCGTGATCTCTCATTCTTCCCGCTCATCCACCTGCAATGTCACAGTGTTGGTGTGATTTCTGGAAATGTGTGAGAGTATGAGATGTCCTGTACAGTATAATATAATATGATGATATCCCTTAATTATTAATATATGTAAGGAATGTCGATAAGTCAGATCTCCTATAGTACCAACACGATCTAATCACGATAGAAGCCACGAGGTGCAAAACGTGAGAACTAGCCAGGATGTATAAAGTGAATTGTGAGAAGGAATCAGGAAACTGTAAAAGACTGTGAATAATAATATTGAATGTTGTTTCTTTGTTATTACAGGTATGAGGAATGATTAGTCTAGTTTAGTTTAGTTAGTAGATTATATTTAGTTGAAATTAATAAAAAAACTTTGTTATTACAGAGAAACAATTCCGCTTATTGTTCACCAACAACCTATAAGATAGATAGAACATTATATATATATTGTGACGAGGCGCCCGCCTCGCCACGACCCGAGCGCACGGCCCCTTGCCGCCGCGGAATCTCCCGAACCGAGCCGAGTGGTGACGGAGATGCGTGAGCCGTCGGGGACCGCGCATTAAGTACGGCGTGAGTAGAGAGTCCGGACGGCACATGAGCTCGAGAGGTGTGGACAAAGAAAAGAGGGAGAGAGAGTGAGACGGGAAGCTGCGAGTGCAAGGCAAAGTGCATAAGGGGCGAAAGCGGCGGGACCGAACGAGAGAGAGAGAGAGAGAGAGAGAGAGAGAGAGAGAGAGAGAGAGAAACAATATTTATTATACTAGGACTTTAAGGTCCTGTAAGTATAAACCAAAATAGTACAGAGGTAACATAAGAAAATTAGTACGTCGGTAATGATACATGATAATAGAGCTTATGAATATCTATCTTACTATGCTTATGGTATAATTATAAATAAGATTTAAGACTACTCTTAAGGTTAAGTTCACTATCTATTTGTCGAGGAGATAAGTATACAGCGCCGCTTTGTAGGTTGCTAGTGAAGGTTTTTCGCGAATAGTAGCAGGTAGAGAATTCCAAAGCTTGATGCTAGAAACAAAAACCGATTGCTGGTAGGCAGCAGTGCGACAGTAGGGTTCAATCAGGTCAAGCGGGTGTGAACGAGTACTAGAAGCAAGACCAGTCTTGGACTGCTTGTAGACCAACTTCATTGAGAAAGAGGTAGGTGATCCGGTGTAAACGACCTGTCGAATTAGGATACCAAGAAAGTACGATCTACGCTGTACAATTTTTAGCCATTTTAATGAGCGAAAGTGTGGAGTGATGTGCTCAGATTTGCGGACCCCTAGGATGAAGCGCACGCAAGCATTTAAAGCTCTTTGCAGTCTGACATCCTCCTCAGCAGTGTTATCTAATAAAACCAGGGAACAGTAGTCAAAGACTGGGAGGATGAGGGCAACGACAAGTTGTGACTTAAGCGCCTTGGTTAGGGAATAACCGTTGGATCTGAGTTGATACAAGGTTTTATAGATCTTGTTACAGGTTGCCGTAACTTGTTCACGCCAATTAAGAGTAGGCGTGATGTATATGCCCAGGCTCTTAAAGGAAGATACGAAGGGTATGACTGTTCCGTTCACAACAATATTCCCACAGTTGTCAAAATCAAGGTTATTAACGTATTGCGAAGAACCTAAAATCATGGCTTTGGTTTTTGACGGATTTAATCGTAACAAATTTAGATCCGACCATTCACAAATGCGTATAATATCCTCATTTATCCGAGCAATACACGCGCTGAGATCAGATGGAAAACAGTGAGCATATATTTGCACGTCGTCGGCATATTTTATACTAGAGCAGTTTACAATCTGACTATTAATATCTGCAAGGTACAGCGAAAAGAGAGCAGGCCCAAGGACCGACCCTTGTGGTACCCCCGAGGTGACCGCAGACCAGGTTGAAATGCCAGATGATGTGCGAACAGCCTGTTGTCGCCCAGTAAGATAAGACCAAAACCAACTTAAAGTGGGACGGCAGAACTTTAGAAGTGCAAGCTTCTTAATTAGCCTAACATGGTCGACTGTATCGAAGGCCTTGGAAAAGTCAAAGCACACTAGTACAGTAACTTTTCGTTTATCAATCGCATGTCGAACATCATCTGTGACCTTTACTAGAGCAGCCTGTGTAGATCCGCCAGCAGTGAAGCCAAATTGGGTATCATCACAGTAGCCACTCTGCAAAAGGAATTTTGACATAGCAGCATGGACAATTCGCTCAAGCAGTTTTGAAAACTCGCAAAGAATTGATATAGGTCTGAAATCACTAGGTTCAGATGGGCTAGATTTCTTTGGTACCGGCACAATTAGCGAGTTCTTCCAGATAGAGGGAAAGATAGCAGTAGAAAGCGAGAAATTGAAGAGGTGTAGTAATACTGGAAGCAGCGTAGTCGTGCATCGTTTCAGAAAAAACCCAGAGAGTTGGTCAAAGCCAGACACATTCGAATTTGGAAACTTATATTGCGATAGAAAAACGTCAAGAGTGATTTCTGGAAAATAGAATTTGGTATCATCAAACACCTCTTCACGTGATAAATCCTCAGGATATTGAGGCAGAGAAGTACTAAAGACAGAGCAGAAATAGGAGTTAAGGTCATCAGGCGATACAGATATGTCAGAGTGGTGCTTTGTGTTAGGAGCGATACCAAGCCTACGCAGTTCTATCCAGATGCGCCTAGAGTCCTTAAGTTCAGCTAGCCGTGCTATACAATATCGACCTTTGGCTCTCTTGATTTGGTTTTTAATCTGATTTCGAAGATACCTAAACTTTTCCCGTACCGTAGTAGACCGAGTACGTTGCATAATTGCTCGCAGTCGATTTCGGGAACGGATAGATTTACGAAGTTCAGGAGAAATCCACGGCGCAGATGGTCGCTTCACAGTGAAACCACGCCAAGGTGCATAGGTATCTAACATATCGGTTAGTCGCTCATTTAGGTACGTAGTTTTCTGCTCAATGCTGCTATTCGCAAAGACTGGGGACCAGTCAACAGTCTCTAACTGAGTTTGAAATTGAGGGTCCTGTAGTCTACTCCAATCCCGACGCGTTGCAGCCTTGCAGTTCTGTCTGCATGTCCTTCCTAGTCGGTAGTTAACATGAATTAGATCATGAGCCGAGAGAAAAGATAAAGGACGCTGGCTATAGTTCACAATCCTGTCTTCGGAGGCAGTGATGCAGAGATCAAGCCATGTTGAAGATGTAGCAGTGTGGTGAGTGGCTTGGTAGGGGACAAGGTAGAAGTTGTAGCATTGAAATATTCGCCGTAAGTATCTGCTATCAAAATTATCAGTGCATAAGTCTGTATTCCAGTCACCCATTATAATTTTATGTACATAGTCTTGACAGATGGAGGAGAAAAGCGAGTCAAGGACATTCGTAAATGCTACCTTAGGTGGTCTATATACAACACCTACTAGTAACTTGGAGGTCTGAGGACCGACAATTTCAATAAATAAATATTCAAGGTGCGGATTGTAAGTTGGCATGGCTGACGAGCTGATGATTTTAAAAGACATGGAGTTTCGGACATAGATACACACTCCACCGCCATTTTTACCTATTCTGTCACAACGCACAAGTTCATACCCAGGTAGGCGAACAATGGAGCTGTTTACATGCGGTTTCAACCAGGATTCTGAGATGAGTACTAGATCATAATAACCCTTACAGAAGAAGTCGTAGAATTCGTCAAAATGTGCAGTAAGTGACTGGGCGTTAACATGACAGACATGAAGTGTATCCTTCTTCGAATTTGAGGGCACAGGTCCTGGCAGTGGAGGGCAACTATTTCATTGGATCTTGTTATCGATGTCTTCAGCACTGAGAATATCGATGATAGGCGACTGACTATCTTTTTTAACTCGAACGGTACCATTTCGCACCCAGACAAAGCGATAACTCTTCTGTTTAGCCGCATCCCGTGTCGCGCGCAGCAGCCTATGCAGTTCTGGTGGTAGGAATTCATTTAGGTACACTCGAGTGTCCGGAAACATCGCATTAATTTCGGATGCTGTGACGACTCCTTTTTCGCGCTTAGCGGCGAGTATTGCATTGCGTATTGCCGAAGTAGCTAGATGAACAAGTATCATGCGCGGTTTGTCCGTTGTTGAGGTTACGCGCATGCGAGAAACGTCAAGAATTTGTGAGTTGTCGACAGTAACACCTAATACAGAAATGGCAGCAGCAATGATATCACGGTCACTTAAATTACTTGTTTCGGGTAAGCCAGAAATAGTAAGATCTTTGCTATATCTTTCGCATTCAAGTTTACTAATACGTGCTGACAGCGGCTCTACCACAGATGACACGTTCGACGCAGGGCCTGAATGTTCATTTAGACGCGCTTCTATAGACGATATTCTTTCCATTGTAAGTGCATTATTTTCCGAGACGCTAGTCACCAAATTCGCAACGCGGCCTTCTAATCCTTCGTGAGCACGCGTTAGATTTCCAGTAGTTTTCTCTACAGAGTTAATCTTATCAGTTAATGCATTCAGTTTAGTGAGACAACCACGAACATCTGTTTTAAGTTCATTAAGTCCCGATACTTGTGTTTTGATGTGAGGTATGTCTCGTAAGGCAGACTCCATGCCATCAATTTTAGCACTGAGGGACGAAATTATCGCATTTAATGTCGAAAAATGGTCCGCAATATTAGAAGGACAAGCAGATGACAGGCCAGAAACCATGGGCGCAGATCGCGAGGCAGCGCTTGCTATTTTGACACATGAGAAGCAAGTAGTTGACTGAAGCCCGGTTAAAGATGAGACACCCAGGTGTTTTTTTACGCATGCTGAATGAAAACCATGGGTAACCACATCACAAAATTTCTGAACATCATCTGTTCCAACGAATTTGGAACAGAGACCACAGTTGACAGGTGGCATCCTAAAGTCGCGTGGTAGAGCACTGATTACACAGACTATAGAGACGTATAGACAGCGCGCGCAGAGTTGTGATAATCCACTGTAGATAAACAAACCGGTGTCAGGAATCAGAGTGCCGTATCTTCAGTTGTTTGTCAGCAACACCGGTGTCTTGCAAACAAGCCTTAGCCAAGTTTTGGAGGGGGCTGCTGTAGATGACCACTCAGAAGCAGGCGGTGAATACCAATAGCGAAGTAGAGAAACGTCCGTAATTAGCCAATCAGTGTTGCCATTCCCATTCAAGTCACCAAGTAGCCAGAGAATTTCAAGAGGTTAGAAAATACGCCTCAAATTTAACACTCCAAAAACCCGTAACTCCGCAATGGGACCACAGCCGTGTATTGCTTAGTCTGGACCAGAGCCACGGGAGGAGCGAAGCTGCAAGCAAAGCCCCACAAAGGGGCAGAGAGACAGCAGAAAAGGCACAGAAAAGCAGCAGTAAGTGACAGACACGTGAAGTTCTACTTACGGAGAGAGAGAGAGAGAGAGAGAGAGAGAGAGAGAGAGAGAGAGAGAGAGAGAGGCTGGGAGACGAGAGACGAGAGAGAGAGGAGCCCAAGGAAGAGCCGGAGAGCGGTCCAGGAGAACACGCTAAGGAGAATCCACGTACGTACCCTTCACTTAACGGCCGCAACGAAACGACAGACAGACGGACCTCACCCTACACCCCTCGCCCTTCCCTTACACCCACCCACACACACACACCCCATAGGTTAAGGCGCGCGACTAGGTTAAGATCTTTTCTTTTATAACTGTTAGATTTACGAATAAACCGCTATATTTCGGAACTCTCGGTGTCCCTTGGCTTCACCCCTCCCTACACCTCACAATATATATATATATATATATATATATATTGTGACGTGATTCTCCCGAATCGCGCCACAAAAATTAATAAATTTGTCTTGTTCGCTCAACCTAGGCTCCGCACGATAATCCACTAGCGAAATTCCGTATGTAACATTAGTATTAAGTTTTCCGTTTGTGAAGGTCTACTATCGTCCTTGATGTCAGTTCCGATTACGCTTTATACGACTAATCCTTATTTTGCTTTTGTTACGATCTACGCTATCTCTACTCTCGAGTCTCTCGACAGCGGCCAAAGGGCGTGAGGACAGGACAGCCACCTTGGAGATTTTTGAGGATTTTGTGACGATATCATATGGCTGTTTGATGCCGCTTTTGGAGAATTCTGTGCGAGGGACCACTCGACAAGGACGCAACGCCGCCTCCACCGACCACGAGGTGCCCGCCGGTTCCGCCGACCTGGATGTCGCCGGGATCCTGCTGCGGCCACGATGCCGAAAGAAGCCCTGAAGCACCCGGGAGGGGACTCCGCCGTTTCCGTCGGCCGGCGAGGGCTGCCCCCTGGGCCTATCCGCCGCCGATATGGCCGGCAGGGAGATGAGGTTTTCCTTCCTGGCCCGCCTAAGGCCTGCCGATCGCCCATGACAGCGCCTCCGCCCGGCTGAGAAGCCGCCTGCGCCTCCTCAACCCGCAAGGCCCAGCGGGCTTCGAGGACGATGCCGACAGGATCGCCGCCCGTTTTCACTCGGCCATTTCCGTCGCTGCGCGTCGACGCTCGGGAGAGCTCAGCTGTCTCCGCCAACGTTCGTCCCGTTCCGGGGCCGTCCCGCCTCACCGGTGCCCGCTGGCCGAAGATCTTCGATCGATACCTCATTGTCGTGCGAAGTGTTGAGAGAGCAGCCACGGGCTAACCTTGATTACGAACTCGCATTACGAGAAAGAGAGAGCGAAAGAGATAGAGCGAGTATTCCGAGGACTGGTCTGATTGCCTTGAAGGCAGAATCCATTGAGCTTGACGCTTTGCGCTTTATTTGGCTATTTTTGTGGTGAGATCTTTCGCTTTCCTTTTAAGTTTTCTGATTTTTGGTTATATGGGAGATTAGAGACACGTGCACGGCTAAACCGTCCATTTAGCCGGTGACGAATTTTCTTTGTCGTTATCGGGCGAATGTCGTTCCGCCTAGTATAATATAAAGGACGATAGTGCCGTTAGTATTTATATTTTGCGTTTCCGATTTTGCGCTTCTTGGTATCATTTGATGTTTGCTATTTCTTTTATAATTAACGAACTTTCTGGAATCTTCGCCTAGTGTACACGTGGGAATCTGCCTGCACGCGTGTTTGACCCCGGATTAACCGGCTTGGTGGTGCTACAGCCAGATTCTCGCGCGTTCGATTATATTATTTGATCAATTATTCTGCGATATTGTTACCGTAAAAGTATTATTATTTTCCGACTCTGTCTAATTGTGGTGAGATTTTCGAACCTTAAGTTCCGTAAAGTCAGTGGCGAGCCCGCGCCGTATTTGTTCTGATTACTTCTATTCCTACTGTTCACTTGATTTTCCTTTCTCTAACTGGGCTAAATTAACTGAATCTTTTCGTTTGCTTAACGCTTTGATTTTCCGACTTTCATAATCCTGTTTTGTATGCGATATCTTCCGTTTCATTTTCTGTGCATTATTTCTGGTGTTTTCGTATTTAATTATCGTTGCCAAACCTTACTGTATTTTTGCCTTCTATCGCTGGGAACCTTTTGGTGAATTTTACGTATTGCGAACGTCCCTCTGACGTCACGCGCCAGGCGCCCTTCGAGGCGACCTCAGTGTTTACGTTCCTCAACGCCGAGCCTTCTGCCGGTCTCGAAATTGTACTATCCGTTCCGAGAACGTCTTGCCGGGCAACAATAATTAAATATTCGTTATAATATTCTATATTTTTCTGACTGTGATATATTTTTTTTTGTGCCATATTCTGTATTAATTTATTGTGACATTTCTAATTATTGGGCTACTTTTCGTGTTCGCGATTTTCGAACGGGTGTTAGCGAACCCGCGTGTATTATACGTTGCCGGGTTCTGTCGTACTTATAATTTCTTTTGCGTGACTCTTTCGTCTTACTGTTGTAGACCGCGGTTATAAATTTCGCGCGTGCGAGAACAGGAACCGCGCAGTCGTTCCGCTGCCGTTCCTTGTGTTCCGATTTTCGGTTGTTATCGTCTTCAGTTATTTTATTTCAAAACGGATGTGTTAGTTTATTTTGAAGAATTCTATAATTCCGATCGTATCATTTTCCATGGATTTCGTCTTCTAGAAGTATCGAGCCCGCGTTCCCGCGTCTTACTCGCGTGCGCGCTCACGCGTAGCGCCTTCGGTCGTTATTTTCCGATAAGGATGTCGCGTCTATAATTTCCGAAATTCTATTTGGTGAGTCTTCCTCCTCTGTTGCATTGTATAGCTTCCGATTTTGGATATCGATTATTGTACCTTAATTTTAAGACTTTTGTAAAACTATGCTTGGCTTTCGCTCGCACGCTCAGTAATGCCTGAGTTAATGCTTTGGTAATATGGCTATTGAGTTTATTGATTAATTGGAATTTTGTTTTGCTTAATACAGCTCTGGTGCGTTAACTAATTACTTTTGATTATTTTCTTGTAGTTTTGCGTATTACTTTCCTCTAAGTCCTTGGCCGAGTTTGTTCCTTCCTTACCTCTTGAACGCCGCGACGCTTCCGACGAGCTAGCCTCTGAAGCGGCGTGCCCGAGGACGGATAGTGGTCGAATTTAGTAATATCTTTTGAGTTCCGGGTAACCGTTAGGTTTAGTTACGTTTTATATTCTTTTTCTTGGCCGTGGTGCCCCTATCTGTTTGAGTGGCCGTGGTGCCTTTAGGTTAATTACGTTAGTATCTTTCTTGGCCGTGGTGCCCCTATCTGATTTTGCGTGGCCGTGGTGCCCTTAGATTTAGTTCGCCTGGTGGCATCTTTAGTTTTAGTTCGCCTGGTGGCAGTGTTAGGTTTAGTTTGCCTGGCGGCAATTGGTTACCCCGGATCAATTAGTTCTCGCGGTCTGTATGGTATAGATAACGAGCCCAGAGCTCGTGGTGCTCCGGAGAGAGTACCTGGCGCCCAACCACCTTTTCGAGTTTGCCGAGACCACTTCCGTTCCCGAATTCCGGTTTTATCGCGTTTCGTTTTGCCGACGAGCGAAATATCGTCGCAATATATATATATATATATATATATATATATATATATATATATATATATATTGTGACGACACTTTTTAACGGTGACGCACAAATAAATGGCACCGCGAGAAATAATTAATGAAATACTAAATTATTGGGCGCCAGGTATAACCAGAGTTACACCGCTGTCTCCTAAGGACACCCTGGCCAGCTCTTGTGCGGTGGGGTCCTGAGTCTGGGAGACAATATTCAAAATCTGAAAATTAGGGAGGTTCACTCTAAAAACTACTAAAAACGACAAATTATCGGAACCAAAATCCAGGGACGGATCCGATTTATTTTAAATAGAAAATAGAACAAGATGGTGAAATACAAATGACAAATACAGAAAACAGATCGAGATGATGCAGAACACACTGGGATATTTACCCAAACGATATTATACAATAATGTTCCCGCTGGAACAACGCAACATACGATACGATATATTAAACGATACGGTAACGATAATAAACGGCACGATATTGACTCACGCACCCATGTGTCAGGGAGACGATTCCGCGAGACGTGGACTGAACGGTTAGACACAAAACCGGAAGGATTGAAATACTTAAATGAGAGACCGATCTCCTGTTTGTCACCGGATTAGCTATCCTTGGACCCTTAGTGGTCAGGAAAGCGCAGGATGACGCGTAAGAGTACGTCGAACAGAAAAGATCGGTTGATCCCGTGAATTGAAAAGTAGCCAAAATATCCCTGAGCGTCACTCACCGTTGTCCAGTAGCTCCTACTATATCCAGGAACACCCTCTCCTGATATAAATCAGGAGATATATAGTCCCTCGAACGGATCACGATACGATACAGTAAATACAAAATTCGGTAGAAAACGATAGCACGTCTATCCCTGAGTTAGCCCACGCCGTGAGTGACGCTACAAATTTCCAAAATCGGGAACCTTCCTGAGAGCGCGCTGTAATACCACCCCCTGGTCCAATCAGGTTCGCTGTTACATGGACTCCGCTAGCCAGCTCGCGATCTTCAATTGTTTTAACGATCCCGGTAAAATAGATCCTGGCATCTTGCTATGTTAGGATGGCTGCAGTGCCGTTTCCGGAAGACGGGAATCACATCCACCTCTTCTCCCTCGATATTCGGCTTCCCGCCGCGTCTGCAACTCCTATATGCCCTCTGCTTCTGAAGACGCTCGCCGCTGGCTTCGCGTAGTCGAGCCACCAGGTTGTGTGCTCCGGTCCTGACGTCACAGCTCCTCGCAGCGCTTCGCCAGGCCCGTAGTTGGCTCTCTCTCGGGCCCCGTCTCAATACAAATTGTATCGAATCCTCTCGGATCCGCTTAATGAACTCAAAAACAAACGAAACGTTCCCCACGGGGAAATAAATACAAATTCTTAAAATAAAAATCAGTCCAACGCCACGCGAAACGCTCCGTAACTCATCCGGCCCCACGACGTAGCCGAATTCGCCTAATTTTGTGACGTGCATCAAAATGCCACGTCACAACTCCTCCCCCCTTAGATTCCGCCTAATAGGATGAGCGAAGCTCAAGGAGATGGCTCTTTATGTGCACCCTACTTCTAATATTACGTGCACGATCCAACATCTGATCCGGACCAGCTGGTCTCCATGAATCCTTCGAAATTCTACATCGCGGACCTGTCATTGAGTCTTGGAATCGTTCCCCATAACACGCGGTATCGAACACTACCAAAACTAATGTAATCTTACTCATCTAAACGCCTGAGTAACATACCCAAAAGCAAACTATAAATAAACGAAACTAAAACGCAACAGGAACGTTCATTTAACTCATAACTACCCTTCATCAGTTCTTCTCTAAGATCGCTTCCTTGTTCTTGGACGAGACGAGATAATACCAAATTGAGTGTGTTCGTGCCCATGCACGCCTATTTGGTGTCCCCATAAGACTCGTCTCTCCAAGTAAGTAGTTCTCGGAGCCAGTTTCGTCACGACTAACTTCTCCGACTGAACACATCCGGTTTCACCCGTCTCCGCAATTCCGTTGCAAGGATCATCTTTTATAATAGGACGCCGCTGCGCCCTAGCAAATGTAAATTCGACTCTCGGCGCTATCGCGAAATTCCATGTATCACGATTCCCGTGCAAGTCGATTCCGAACTTTCTAATACAATCGATACCTAAAACACATTCTGACGATAAGGAAGGAACAATTCTCACCACGAGCTCCTGGACCACTCCCTTAAGCTCGATTTCTAACTCAACTTCCCCGGTAACTTCAGCTGTATGACCGTCTGCCAGCTTGGTGGATCTGAACTGTGGCTCTACTATGCTTTTACCTGCCTCTTTCGCAATGCTATTTCCGGCTTGCCCTAAGAAAGTTCTTGACGATCCTGGATCTACGAGTGCGTGCACCACTTGCCCTCCCACTTTGACATCCAAGAACCAACGCGATCCCGATTCCATACTTTGAATTGGACCGCACGTGGTAATTGATCTCGTAGGAAGCACCGGACCACGCTCTGAAGAAGGAATAAAGAACTCCTTGACCTTTCCAGTTTGCTCCTCGTAGATCTTCCCTGAGCATTTGGAACATTGCTTCACTGTGGTTCCCTGGGCTCCGCAACGGTAGCAAAATCTGGATCTTTTCTTCCTGCAGTTTGAGTATCCATGTCCTGTCTCTCCACAGTTCCAACAACCTGCATTTCTAGACGAATTGACACTCTTTGGAGTCACCGCACTGGGCAACTTCTCGGTGTCAGAGCCGGACTCCTCTGAGTTCTTCTTTGTCGGCTCCTTACTTTGTCTCTTCCGGGAGTTCCTTGACAAATCCTTCCCCTTGGCTCCCACCAACGATCTCAGATGGGTCATCGTTGCCAGCTGATCTGCGATTTCCTGCCGCATCCTCACAATCTCAGCACTGAGAAATTCGCTGGATCCTATCGAAGTTGGAGATGGAATCTGCTCTTCCACTTCCAAAATACTTTTTGAAGGTACGATTGAAGCTACCTCTTCCTTATGTTTCTCAGACCCCATCCTCTTCTTGAAAGAGTCCTCTCGATATGCCAGTTCCGGAACCAAACTCTGTTCCGGAGCCGGTGGTGGTCTAAACAACTTGGCCTCTTCGAAGGATCTCTCTCGTTCACTGGCCAAATCACCCAACTGCTTGAAATTTTGAAATTCTCTTCGTCTAAATCCCAGCCGTAATAGTGGCAGCATATTACGATACGCCCTGTTCAATTGCTCCTCTAATGTGCAAGGCCTATGTAGGAGAGCATACAAGCTTCGGAGACATACGAGGTATGCTTTTACTGGCTCGTGTTCTCCCTGAGTACGTTGTCGAATTTCATCTTCGAGTTGCCACTGGAATTCTTTTTGTTCGAACTGTCTTCGCAAAGCGCTGGTAAAATCTGCAACGGTCCTCCATTGATGACTTTCAATTCGATACCACTGCAAGGCTGTTCCCGAAAGAATTAATGGCAACGCCTTCAACAGATCTGCATCCGACATGGGCGTATATCTTCGGCATTCTTGTAGCTGAATCAAGAATTCTTCTAGATTTTCCTCGGAAGCGCCAGAAAATTTTAAATTCCATTCTCGTATTCTCTTTACGTAATTCTGGATGCCATGCGTTTCCACTGTCGTAAGCATTGTCTTCGGAACACTTCCTTGATCTTCTGTATTAGCATAAATCGGTTCCGTTGTCCCAATTGGATTGCCAGCGTACGAAGATAATCTCGGAACCCTTTCAAGATTTTCTGAAGTCTGATACGCTACCGAATGATATGAACGACTCTCAAAACTGGAAGATACTAATGCGGGTCTATCCAAGTAACTCCTAACCTGAGCTTCTTCTACTCTCGAAGTTATATTCCGAGAAACTGTCACTACATTCGTCGTCGCCGTTGACGTAACACAACTAGACGGGGTTTCTGTCGAATAGTCACTCTCCTCGAAAACTAACCTCTGTTTCACAGGAATGACAGGCGCTTCATCTTCAGGTCCCCAATGCGTAATTTCCCCTGAAATTCGACGCGAATATCGACGCAGTCGATCCCGAAGAATAGTTACCGATCCCTCTGTCGATAACTGTAGCGCAGCCAACGACCTGAACAGCTGATCCCCCATGATCGGGGTGAGCGTCGCTTCCCCTACTCTGTCATTCACCATCTCGATCGTCACTTGTTAGCTTCCAGAATTTTCGAAACTTACACAGTCAGAACTTCACACCGTCAACGGCCGAGCCCCCGCGATCGGTGTGTGTGAACCTCCGCTTAACTACAATGTTGCAGGGTCTTCTAACATCGCCTGCATTACCCCGAAAAAAAAACTAATAAAATTCCTTCAACGTGGCTCCACGTCGGGCGCCAATCTTGTGACGACGAAGTCACACATGAAAGCACGACGTGGCCCACAACAAATTTTCTAAATCCAAGTTTTTCAACGCGGCCCCACGTTGGGCGCCAATTTTGTGACGACACTTTTTAACGGTGACGCACAAATAAATGGCACCGCGAGAAATAATTAATGAAATACTAAATTATTGGGCGCCAGGTATAACCAGAGTTACACCGCTGTCTCCTAAGGACACCCTGGCCAGCTCTTGTGCGGTGGGGTCCTGGGTCTGGGAGACAATATTCAAAATCTGAAAATTAGGGAGGTTCACTCTAAAAACTACTGAAAACGACAAATTATCGGAACCAAAATCCGGGGACGGATCCGATTTATTTTAAATAGAAAATAGAACAAGATGGTGAAATACAAATGACAAATACAGAAAACAGATCGAGATGATGCAGAACACACTGGGATATTTACCCAAACGATATTTTACAATAATGTTCCCGCTGGAACAACGCAACATACGATACGATATATTAAACGATACGGTAACGATAATAAACGGCACGATATTGACTCATGCACCCATGTGTCAGGGAGACGATTCCGCGAGACGTGGACCGAACGGTTAGACACAAAACCGGAAGGATTGAAATACTTAAATGAGAGACCGATCTCCTGTTTGTCACCGGATTAGCTATCCTTGGACCCTTAGTGGTCAGGAAAGCGCAGGATGACGCGTAAGAGTACGTCGAACAGAAAAGATCGGTTGATCCCGTGAATTGAAAAGTAGCCAAAATATCCCTGAGCGTCACTCACCGTTGTCCAGTAGCTCCTACTATATCCAGGAACACCCTCTCCTGATTTATAGTCCCCCGAACGGATCACGATACGATACAGTAAATACAAAATTCGGTAGAAAACGATAGCACGTCTATCCCTGAGTTAGCCCACGCCGTGAGTGACGCTACAAATTTCCAAAATCGGGAACCTTCCTGAGAGCGCGCTGTAATACCACCCCCTGGTCCAATCAGGTTCGCTGTTACATGGACTCCGCTAGCCAGCTCGCGATCTTCAATTGTTTTAACGATCCCGGTAAAATAGATCCTGGCATCTTGCTATGTTAGGATGGCTGCAGTGCCGTTTCCGGAAGACGGGAATCACATCCACCTCTTCTCCCTCGATATTCGGCTTCCCGCCGCGTCTGCAACTCCTATATGCCCTCTGCTTCTGAAGACGCTCGCCGCTGGCTTCGCGTAGTCGAGCCACCAGGTTGTGTGCTCCGGTCCTGACGTCACAGCTCCTCGCAGCGCTTCGCCAAGCCCGTAGTTGGCTCTCTCTTGGGCCCCGTCTCAATACAAATTGCATCGAATCCTCTCGGATCCGCTTAATGAACTCAAAAACAAACGAAACGTTCCCCACGGGGAAATAAATACAAATTCTTAAAATAAAAATCAGTCCAACGCCACGCGAAACGCTCCGTAACTCATCCGGCCCCACGACGTAGCCGAATTCGCCTAATTTTGTGACGTGCATCAAAATGCCACGTCACAATATATATATATATATATATATATATATATATATATATATGGGGCATTCCGCGTCAACTGAGACAGAGCTGTACCCAAAAATTCTTTTGACCTAAAAATTTTTTGAAATATGGAAAATTTAGCATTTTTTATGTACTTTCGATTACCGAGTGGCACTTTTTCAAATTTCGACCCCTGGCAGAGCTGCACGTCCCCTAACCTTAAAAAAATACTAGTTTACGCAATGATCAAGCTGATAGAAATCACAGGGCTTCCAAAAAATTCCAAGCAACGACTATCTTTATGTATTTTGAGCTGCTGAACACGAATCCGACGGTATTTTTTACCGATACCTTAAGCGTTCCTCCCTAACCTCAAAAAACACCCCAAAAATGACTGTTTTACGCCGTTGAGAGGTATACCAGGCGATCGGGGTGAGGAAAATTATTGGCAAAGCGTATTTTTATGTATTTTGAGCTGCTGAACATGAATCCGACGGTATTTTTTACCGATACCTTAAGGGTTCCTCCCTAACCTCAAAAAACACCCCAAAAATGACTGTTTTACGCCGTTGAGAGGTATACCAGGCGATCGGGGTGAGGAAAATTATTGGCAAAGCGTATTTTTATGTATTTTGAGCCGCTGAACACGAATATGAAGCTATTTTTTATTTATAAAATTTTTATTTCTCAAATTTTTTCCCTTGAGTTTTCACAACTTTGAGCTCGAAAACGTCGCTATAAATTTTTTAATTGTCCATAACAACCAATACCCATCGATTGTATGTACATTTAATTTTACTATATAAAAAATTCAGCTCGATCGGATTACATTTGTACAAATGACGAGCATAAATATTCTAACGTTCGACCGAAGTAGCGCCGCTATTGCAATCCCGCCGAACGCGTAGCAACGCGTATCCCCTCTCTTACATACTAGGCCGAAGTAGGTCCGCGCGCTCAGGACGTTCTGGTTTCCAGGGGCTCAATTAAGAATTGTTCTTTCAGCGTAATATTCATTTTTTAAAAATTCATCATCATGGCGAGTAGTCAACCAAATTCTGGGCTATCAGTACATTTTGATAGGTGTTTTAATCCTTTTAATATTGATGCGCACAAGGGAAAAAATTTGAGAAAAGTATCTAACGCAGTCTTGGCACTGTACCAAAATATACATAAGTCATCGAAAATTTGTGATAAATGTAGAAAAGAAATTTATTCAAATACTTGCACTGAATCATTCAATGAGCCATTACCAGGCAATGAAAATGACTCGGATATTCATTCAGACATTAATCATATAGCCAAAAAACCTTGCTATTCAAGAGAAGAACAATTGGAACAACTTCTAAATGGACTAAAAAATAAATTTGCATCCTTAGAAGAAAACGATCCATTACGGGTAAGCATATTAACCATTTCTCCAGATTGTTGGAGCTTGCGACAGATTGCGACAGAATTCAATACCTCTCTCAGGCAAGCAT
The DNA here is from genome assembly GCA_963971525.1 of Cephus spinipes. Lineage (NCBI taxonomy): Eukaryota > Metazoa > Arthropoda > Insecta > Hymenoptera > Cephidae > Cephus > Cephus spinipes. Next base: position 12,438,345 of record OZ020574.1, on the reverse strand, counting down.
CAAATGCGAAAAAATTAAAAGTAGAAAATGGAGTTCTGGGTCAACCACTTCCCAAAACTGGCAAAAAGTTATCTGATGAGACGATTAAGGAAGTTGTTCAATTTTACGAAGCTGATGAAAACAGTCGTGTTATGCCTAATAAAAAAGATGTCGTTTCATTAAAAATTGATGGACATAAGATGTACATTCCTAAGCGACTGCTGCTAAGTGACATCAAAGTTTTGCATACGGAATTCAAAACTACTCATCCTGAAAATCCAATCGGTTTAACAAAATTTGCAGAACTCCGACCAAAGCATTGTGTATTTGCAGGTGCACAAGGCACACATAGCGTATGTGTTTGTATAATACATCAGAATTTCAAGGCAATGGTAGATGCTGTAAATATTGTAAAAAAAAGTGATGGCTCCATAATTACTGGAAAGGATTATAAAGACTGCTTCGATTTTGTCTTATGCTCTAAACCCAAACCAAGCTGCTATTTTAACGATTGTACATCTTGTTTAGGTTTTGATAATTTTTCTGATTATATCACCACGCTTTTAGAAACAGCAGAAAAAGAAAATATTATTTTTAGTACTTGGGAATCATCTGATAGATGTACTTTAAGAAAACATTGTCTTGATGTAGAAGACTTTGTAATGAAGTTATGTAATGATTTGAGAATATTACTACCGCATCATTTTATTGCCAAAAATCAATCAAAAACTATTAAAGATTTAAAAAACCAATTAAAAGAAAATGAAGTATTGTTGCTGAGCGATTTTGCCGAGAACTACGCTTATGTTGCACAAGATGCGGCGCAAGCCTTTCATTATAACAATGATCAGTGCTCGGTACATACGATAATTTTTTATTACAAATGTAAAGGTCATATTGAACATTGCAGTGCTGTTCTACTATCACCTTGCACAACACATGATGCTGCAGCAGTATATATTATGCAACAAAACTTGATTCCATTGATAAAAAAATGTTGTCCTGATGCAAACAAAATTATATATTTCACCGATGGAGCGAAACAGCATTACAAAAACAGATACCAAATGGCTAATTTGGCTAATCACAAAGATGATTTTGGTTTGATAGCAGAGTGGCACTTTCATGCAACTGCTCATGGAAAAGGACCATGTGATGGTCTTGGAGCTATCCTTAAAAAGGAAGCCACGCGTGTTAGCTTACAAGCTAAACCAGAAGAAGCTATATTAGATTCACAAGCCTTTTACAACTGGGCCAAGAACAAATTCGCATCAATTAAGTTCTTTTACTACGATAAAAGTCAACATGATAGAACTAAAAGATTCCTTGCTAAAAGATTCTCAAATCCTCCCGCTGTACCAAAAATTCAAAGTGGACACGCTTTTATAGTTACACCAGGTAAGCAATTACAAGTCTACAGATATTCTGGAGCTCTTGAGATTCTTTCAATCTTACAATACTAAATCCAGGCATACAGCATTGTTGTTAAGATATACAGAATAATTTATACTAGAGATAATATAAAAAAATTAAAAAAATTAAAAATATGAAAAAAGCAAAAAAAAAGAAGAAAGTAATGCAGGCTTCATATATAACCTTGAAGACAGTCTCAACCCTGTAAAACGCAGAGAGCTTTCATAGAAACCGAAATAAAATTTGAATAAAATCTAGATAACAGTAAGCAGCTAAATAAACATTCTCACCTTGATGAAAATTTGACTCCGAGATGACTTACATTAGGATCGTACAGTTCGAGACGCACCTTCGCGTGGTTAATTTCTCACGATCAATAAAACCATGAAATTTGGGTATTTTCTGAGGTTAGAAACGAATGCTCGGGAGCTCGATAAAAAATAGCTTCATATTCGTGTTCAGCGGCTCAAAATACATAAGATTAGGCTTTGTCACTAATTTTTCTCCAAATTTATGATTGGCAACCACGTAAAACTGCGATTTGATGTGTTTTTTTGAGGTTAGGGTGGAACGCTTAAGGTATCGGTAAAAAATACCGTCGGATTCATGTTCAGCAGCTCAAAATACATAAAAACACGCTTTGCCAATAATTTTCCTCACCCCGATCGCCTGGTATACCTCTCAACGGCGTAAAACAGTCATTTTTGGGGTGTTTTTTGAGGTTAGGGAGGAACGCTTAAGGTATCGGTAAAAAATACCGTCGGATTCGTGTTCAGCAGCTCAAAATACATAAAGATAGTCGTTGCTTGGAATTTTTTGGAAGCCCTGTGATTTCTATCAGCTTGATCATTGCGTAAACTAGTATTTTTTTAAGGTTAGGGGACGTGCAGCTCTGCCAGGGGTCGAAATTTGAAAAAGTGCCACTCGGTAATCGAAAGTACATAAAAAATGCTAAATTTTCCATATTTCAAAAAATTTTTAGGTCAAAAGAATTTTTGGGTACAGCTCTGTCTCAGTTGACGCGGAATGCCCCATATATATATTGAGACGTTTCGTGATCTTTGAGTATTCGGAATCACGAGACTTTTTGAGGGGTTTGTGCACTGGGCAGGCGTCTTGAGAAACAATTTAGACACTGGAGGTTTTAAAATAATAAAATAATGATATATTGTCCTATAATTTACATACTAGGTATTCTTAACCTTCTATTCAGGTTCTCACACACACCTTCACACACTTATAATTGTCTCTAGCTTACTAGTAGTACCATAGGCGACAAGGAGTGTGTTTGTTTACTTTACTCTTCTTATTAGCCTTTTGGATAGGGAAGAGAGAACTGGAACCACAATACAGCAGAGTGCACAATGCGTCCGAAGACCGTGGTCCAGTGGAAGGTTCGGATGATAATGATTCGGGACCCACAGGTGATCACGATGATCCCCGTTCGCCGAGCCAGTTATCTTTGGGGTGGGGATGAGAGTGCTATCACCACAATACAGCAGAGTGCACAATGCGTCCGAAGACTGTGGCGATGCTGAGGTCTGGAGAGTGAGGATTCAGGACCCACAGATGGTCACAATGACCCCCGTTCGCTGAACCGATCACTGTAAGGAAGGGCTAGCTGGTGTCACAATACAGCAGAGTGCACGATGCGTCCGAAGACTGTGACACAGCGGGTGGGGTGTTTCAGTAAAGATTCGGAACCCACAGATGGTCACAATGACCTCCGTTCGCCGAGTTATTTACCTAAGACAGTTGGAAAGAAGGAGCTGGGGCCGCAATACAGCAGAGTGCACAATGCGTCCGAAGACTGCGGTCCAGCGGAGGATAAGAGTTTGTAAAGATCAGAACCCACAGATGGTCACGATGACCTCCGTTCGCTGTATCTTCACTTTGGAAGGTTTTTTGGTGATTTGGTTTTGAGAGATTGCAGGCTTCTCAATACTTGAATTTTCTATGACTTTTACTACTGCTTGTCGTCTAGTGGTTTACAGGTGTCTAGTTGACTTGTCTAGCGAGCTACGACTGGATCGAATGATCCCAAAGAATCGAGTGGAGTCCTATCGAGGAGGCCGCTGCTTATATCCTCGATAGGCATACGTTAAAACTAGTGGGGATAACGATTTTTACCCATCTGAGGTGTTAACGTCGCTTTTTGGATTTGATATTTTGATTTACGATTATTTGATTTGACTAATTGGATTAGCGGTTTCTTCAAATGTCCGCTTACTGGTATTTCTATTGTCTTCGGTACGTGCCGGCTTATAGCGTCTGGCGCTTGTTTGTTTTGATTTCAGTCGGTTGACTGTATTCCGTGTTCTAAGAATATTAAATGTACTAATTCCTAATATTATTTCCTCATGATTGTCGCTATGACTAGTTTCAAGGGACTTATGTAATATTAGCGAATTAAAGGTCCTATATTCCCTTTCCTTTATCGGCGTCGCTGTGAGAGGTCGATAGGATTCTTGAGGAATGTTAGGATTTTAGGGGTTCTCTGAGATACTGTTATGCACATCCACAGTGCGCTATGCACCTTTACGTGGGGCTCTTGACGTATCCATCATCGAGAAGGATGATCGGGAAGGACAAAGGATAGAGGATGGGGGGGGGGTATAAGGCCGGAACGTTACAATATATACAGGGTGTTCGTTATGAAACGCACTGTAGTAACATCGTTGCATTCCTTGTCATATTCTAAAGAATATGTGTATTTTCATTTTTTATTTCATATATCAAAATTTCGAGATAATCAAGGTTGAAGTTGCAGTAATGCGACCAATCAGAATGCGTTGAAACGGAGCGTAGATGACGTCGCGAGCCAGCCCGCAAGGCCTGCTTACAGTAGGCCAATAACACTAAGAGTATCGTCTCTTGTATCTTACTCAATTACATGTAGATAAATAGGGACACTACAACGGTACTCTTAGTGTTATTGGCCTAGTGGAAGCAGGCCTTGCGGGCTGGCTCGCGACGTCATCTACGCTCCGTTTAAACGTGTTGTGATTGGTTGCATTACTGAAACTTCAACCTTGATTATCTCGAAATTTTGATATATGAAATAAAAAATGAAAATACACGTATTCATTAGAATTTGAAAAGGAATGTAACGGTGTTACTACAGTGCGTTTCATAACGAACACCCTGTATATATATATATATATTGTGACAAAAAATGTTACGGCAGACTCCCCTCCGCCCCCTGGCTCGAGGTCCCACAGGCCTCGAAGATAGCGTTGATATTTTGTAAGCAGCAATTGCGTATTTCTAGTATTGTTAACCACCGATGTTTAGTGTTTTAGGTATGATATAACTAGTCGTAAGATCCCTCCCCTCCACCCTTCCCTTCCTGTCACCACTCCCCGTAGGGCACTGGCTCGAGGACCATCGTCGAGGACCAACAGCACCCACCATCATCGAGGACATCATCGGGGACCTGCTCCGAGAACACAGCATCCCTGGAAGGACCAGGAGAGTGGCTACGTCGCCGAGGCAGCGGAAGGCAGGGACGGCATGGGCAGGAGGACCAGTTGATACGACCACAAGGAACTGACGCCCGCCAGCCCGCCACCGAGATGCAGCCCCGGTGCAGTCCCGTCACACGGGTAGTAAAGAGGCCCGTGTGACAGCGGTGGAGCCCTCTCCCTCCGAAACCGCGGATGTGCCCGGGAGGATACTTTGACAGGCCTGGAGGCCGCCTTATTGACCGGCGCGCGCAGCCAGCACGCGCGCCGGCGAAGCCAGCACCGTGCCGCCGCCACGAGGTCCTGGAAGGCCCGGTGGCACTGCAAATTCAAAACGGACCAATGCCCTGCCATGCCGGAACGGCCAACCAATGCCAGAGCGCGTAGCCCTCTCAGCTGAGAGGCCACAACCAATCATCGAGGCCCTGGAGGCCCACGAGGACCCGGACGACCGGAAATTTCGCCACTTCGAGCCAGGATAGCGCGCATAACGGTTGCCAATTTCTCGTGTGGATTTCGAGTGAGTGAGTGAGTGAGAGTTGAACAGTATTTTGGATTCCAGTGTGAAGAGCGCTTTGAGTGAGTACTGTATGATTGAAAGCTCCCTAATTACCATCCCTTCCTCAACACCCCCTTTACCACTATTTGCGTAGAAGATTTTGTAGATCCCTTCAGGACACTATTAGCCGCCCCCACGTGGGCCGACGTTTCAGTAGCTTCAAGTGTATTTGCGACGGGCCTTCTGCCCACCAACGCGAGGCCCGTGGTATAGTGCGTGTGCCCTAGTTTTAGTATTTCTGCGTCCCTTTTTGGTAACCCTCCGTGCTCTCCCCCTTCCACCACCTGTCCTTCTTCGCCTAGCCAAAACCGAGGTAATTTGCAAGTAGCCATTTTGCGTTCGGGAACCTTCCTCCCTGAGATCCCCTGCCCACTCCCGCCGCTAGCCTTGTCAGTCCCGAAAGGTAAACAAACGAGGACCTCTCGGGGTCACTCGTCGGTGGTACGCCGGATAAGTAGCTGGCGCCCAGAAAACCCCTCCTTCACCCCCTTCTCTCCCCCCGGAGTCCCGTTAAATCCCTGCGACAACGCGTGCCTAGTTATCTTTAAGTGTTATAGTTTCTTTTCTGTTCATTTCTTTTGGGTTTCGCTTAGTCTCCCACTGTATTTATTTTCTATTGTTCTTAATTATACTCTTCTTTACTTTACCCCGTGTCCCCCTTTATTTCGCAGCCCCCTCACCCCATAAGTGTCGAGATAGCTAATTTCAGAGGACCCTGGGCCATTATCGTGGTCCAGTGCGTCACAATATATACACAGGGTGTCCCAGAACTACCTGACCAACGGGGTATAGCGGTGTTCGGGAGGCACCACTGATCACGAAAATGACCTTCCTTTTGTCCGGAATGTCATAGTTTTTAAATGGGAGCAGGTCAAAGTTGACCAATCAGAGGGAGGCGTCAAGAGAAATGTAGGCACCTGCGAACTCTGAGTTTTCTTCGCTCGCTTTTGTTTCTCGGTAGCTTGTTTCTTGTTTCCGATATGTATGTCTTCGGCTGACGTCATCCTGCCCGAAGTACCGAGAAACAAAAGCGAGGGAAGACGACGGACGGAACGATACCGTCACAAATTACGTTACTCCTTACTTTTCCCTGAAACTTAGAAATCCGAAATACTAAATGCTCTTGGGCGCCAGGCACACCTTTGTCCCACGAGACTGCATAGGGAGATTCCGAGGGAAAGAAGGAAATTTACCAGACTAGCTAGAACGTAACGAGGTAGTAGAGGGACGGGGAACTTATAGATGGTATGCCGAATAAAGACTGAGAACTTCCAATTCCAGTAACGAAAATAACAATTGGCCCTTTATTTTGGGACTTATAAGAATTAACAATTATAACAAAATAACAAAACGAAATGGTAATTTCGATACCAATAATACGAAAGCCACGCGATACGGACTTCCTCAAGGGACGCGTGAATACACGACAAGATACGCTATTATTCGTTCGCTACAGAGAATTAATCCGTCGCCGATGCTGAGGTACGCGTACTAAGGTCGACACTATCTACGCCCTGAGACGTAGGTGCCAAACACACGATTCTGGCGAATAGCGGCACGGATCGGTTCGAGTGGTGGAATTAATGAGAAATGTGGAACAGAAAGAATATAGAAAATACAGATTCACACAGAATAAATAAGGTACAATAGTAATATACGAAACTATTGAAACAAGAAGAAAGAGATTCACAGAAAGGATAATTAGTTACAAAGAATATCAATATCTTATTTAATCACGTAGGCTCTTCACAATATGCCTTGTTACTTATTTCTACGTCCTACGAGCTCATCACGTGAAGCGTGATACACAAATTCTCTACGATTCTCCAGGGTCACCAAGAGTAACACGATAGCCCTAATTTACAATAGACAATAAATTATAATAAATAGGTAGTTCAAGCGGTAGGCACGGAATCTTTTCCCACTGTACGTTACGCGATCGTCTTCTAGGCCGAAACCAGGAGGAAAGTAACAACGAGATACAAGGGAAACAGTAGTTACACCGTTGGAAAAGATTTCGTCCTCTCGACGACGAGACGCTTACCGTGAACGAGACAAAAGGGCTTCTACGATACAACTTTTCAGTACGAGACCACCGGCCAAGACGGCAAACTAATAGAGAATGAATTTCTTCGGGAGTTCTTCGGGACTCGGGGCCAGCTGTAGCTCCGTCATCCCCGCCGGTCCCTCCTGGGCCAATCATCATCGTCGAAGGTACTCGCCAATTGTAGGCCCTCGCGCTAATTTCAAAACATGCTACTGGATTCAAATACATCTTACGGTAATTGTATCGATAATTTCTAACAACTTAACCCTATGAGAAGAACGCGGAACGATATAACGTTTATAACCGGAGCCTCCTTGATCCTGTTCGCGGGACTCGGGACTCTTCGGGATGTCAGAACTCGTTGCCGTAGTTAGGGTGTCCGGATACTTCGTCCGGAGTTGGTTCTCGTCCGGACTCCTGTCGGGACGGATAGGTGGTGGAGGGTAGCGACCCCTCGCACCTGGACAGCTTCCAGAGCCTTCGATCCTCTTCGGTACTGGTGGCGTTCCCTTCGCGGGACGACCGTACCGGCGATAATACGAGATCGGAATGATCCAGTGCGATGTCTTATGCTGTATCGGCCTCCCATTTGATTCGGGAGCCGTCAACAGCGGGGTGGAGGCGCCTGGTGACGTAGTGCGTCTCCACGTTCCCTCGCGGGACTGGCGGCGACTACCTTCGAGCGAGGCTGCGACTGATGGTCTGCCTAGGCGTGGCTGCTCTTTACTCCCTCGGCGAAACGTTGATGGTGGTGGTGGCCGGATACGAAACGCATGAAATAGTTGTACGGAACAAAAATAATTAATTTATGTAATTCTAATACAGTCTTGGACCCTGGAATTCTTGGCCGGTACTTTTCGTGACTCTCCCGAGGGACGGTAATGCGTCCCGTATTTAAAACACGCTAGTTATACACTCGGGAATTTGGTGACGTGGATTTTAACGTCACAATATACAGGGTGCTTCGTAATTGCCATACACGGGAGGTCAATACTGGTTCAGGGTGGCTCCCTGAGTAAGAATCCGTAATTCGTTTGGTCCTACGTTCAGTAGTTTACCTACAAATTGAGTTTTACTTCGGCCAATCAGAGGACAGCTTTAAGCGAGGTGTCGCGACGCCTTCAACAATGGAAGACTTTACAAGACTTCACTATAGTCGGCTGAGTTCAGTTGGTACATGTGGCAACGATGTGGATAGCCATATCGAATTTCCAAGACATCGCGATTGCTGATTTCAAAGTTATAGAGTACTCGTCGATTCTGGAGACTGTAAAAAATACGTAAAATAGGAAAATAGATTAAGAGAGAAACGCAAAGACACGTATCTCTTCTTTTCGTCCATAGAATGTTCACACCAAGTTGCAGCACGTTGCGATTTTCGGTAGCAACATTTATCGACTTTGAACTTTGCAAAAAATACACGAAATCGAAAAAATGATCTGGGAAAAAAATGCAAAAATACGTATCCCGTTTTTTCGTCCGTAGAATGTCCCCACAAAGTTGCAGCCTTTTGCGATTTCCGGTGGCAAAGTTACGCAACACTTGTCGAATTTGAATTTTCAAAAAAATACGACCAATTGAAAAAATGGACTAGGAGAGAAATGCAAAAACACGTATCCCTTTTTTTCGTTCCTAGAATGTCCACACCAAATTGCAGCCCTTTGCGACTTCCGGTGGCAAATTTACGCATCGCTTGTCGACTCTAAATTTTCAAAAAAATACGTTAAATTGAAAAAATGGACTAGGAGAGAAATGCAAAGACACGTATCCATTTTTTTCGTCCCAAGAATCGGTATACCAATTTGCAGCCTTTTGCGACTTCCGGTGGCAAAGTTACGCATCGCTTGTCGACTCTAAATTTTCAAAAACATACGTCAAATTCAAAAAATGGACTAGGAGAGAAATGCAAAGACACGTATCCCTTTTTTTCGTCCCAAGAATCGGTATACCAATTTTCAGCCTTTTGCGACTTCCGGTGGCAAAGTTACGCATCGCTTGTCGACTATAAATTTTCTAAAAAATACGTCAAATTGAAATAATGGACTAGGAGAGAAATGTAAAAATACGTATCCCTTTTTTTCGTCCCAAGAATCGGTATACCAATTTGCAGCCTTTTGCGACTTCCGGTGGCAAAGTTACGCATCGCTTGTCGACTCTAAATTTTCAAAAAAATACGCCAGATTGAAATAATGGACTAGGAGAGAAATGCAAAAACACGTATCCCGCGATGCAACATTGTAACAAGGAACGACGTTTTCCCGCCAAATGCACATCGTTAGTTCTCCTCCTACTCACGGATTCTCGTCAGTTCTTCTCGTGAGCCCTTTGCGAACGGACGGACTACGGTAGGTATATTTTGATACCTGGGCCTTTTAATTTTTGATTGTAGAATTCCAGATCAGTGACGCGATGAGTTATACATGCAATGAGTACGGTGATATGGTGCTGAAATACGGCATGTGCGGATGCAATGCACGCGAAGCGGCTCGTACGTACGCTGCGAGTTTCCCGAATCGTGCGCAATTGCCCTCTGCTGCGGTAATCCTCGGTGCTGTGAGGCGTATGCAGACGACCGGTAATGTAATGCCGAACCACCGAAACACAGGTGCACCGCGTCAGAGGTGTACGGTAGAGAGTGAGGAGTGTGTGATGGATGCGATTCGTGAAAATCCGACAGCGAGCGTGAGATCGGTGGCACGCTCGCATGGATTGTCACGAAGCACAGTCCATAGGATTGTAAGGGGTGAGAATTGGCACGCGTATCATTATACGCGTGTGCAAGAACTCCAGCTGTCTGATTACACTATCAGGCGTGAATTTTGTGGGTGACTCCTGCAGAGACAGGAGGAAGATTCGACTTTCATCGGAAACATCTTGTTTACCGATGAGTCGACTTTCGGACGCTCTGGGTGCTGGAACACCCACAATTTTCACGTATGGGCTAATGATAATCCGCACGCTTCGGTTCCTATTCGTCAGCAACAGCGACGATTCGGTGTAAATCTTTGGGCGGGAATCGTCAAGGACCGAGTGGTAAGTAGTAATGTGATTTAAGTAATTATTCTTTATTTTAACGAATGGCTCCTGTCATTACAGATTGGACCATTTGAATTGGAAGGGACACTGACAGGTGAGAAATATCTGAGATTTCTGAGGTGAAATCTCCGTCCCCTCCTACGAGTCGGCGGCGTATCCGAAGAAGATCTATAGCAAGTATGGATGCAACACGACGGGGCCCCGGCGCATTCAGCACGCAGCGGTCGCGAGGAAATGAACACCATATTTCCGGAGCGTTGGATTGGGCGCGGAGGTACCCGCACGTGGCCGCCACGTTCCCCAGACTTGACGCCCATGGATTTCTTCCTCTGGGGACACGTTAAATCCGTCGTATACAGGACGCCGATCGAGACAGTGCAAAACCTCCATCTGCGCATCGACAGCGCCATGCGTTCCGTCACACCGGAAATGCTGGTGAATTGTCGTAGCAGCCTCTTGCAGCGTGCAAGATGCTGCATTGAGGCAAATGGAGGCCATTTCGAGCACCTTCTTCATTAAGGTAATATACAAGAATTATTTATTTAAAAACAAATGTTATAATTTTATATATAATTTATGTGGATTTTTATTATGCTTTAGGGGCTCAATTCAACGCTGATTGTCTGCGCACTGTGACGACTGGGGCGGTCTTATGATCTGACAACTTTAGTACAGAAGGTATGTTTCATAACGCCTTAAGTAATTAAAAATTACGATATGCTAACTAATACATGTTTTAATTCCAGGTATACAAAATGTGCGGTGAGAGCAATCATTTGGCCGACTTCGAAAAAAGTACGTATGCACCATTAAGATCAAGTTTAATTTGTTGGTTAATTTAATCATTAAATTTTTTTTTATTTTCTATTTATTTTCATGAGACCGAGATAAACAGTCGCGAGGAATTACACCATTCAGACAAGCAAGAAACTTAAAACTTTATCAACAGGTTGGTACTTATTACTACGTACTATAATCTGTTTTTCAAATTATTCAACGAATAAGGGATAACAATCTATTTTTCTTTTTCTTTCAGACTGAAAAAATTGAGGTGGCGAAGAACGAGAATGGACGAACATCATTCCAGGATACATACCGTGAAACAATAATGTTAAATGCAACCTACAAAGACGTTGGAAGGTCTAAATGTAAAATATTATAATGAATAATGTATAATTTCAGTATAATTGTATTACTTACCGATGGAATACACTTCTGTACGTTAATTATATACGTGATATTGCGATTTCGATAGTAATAAAAAGTGAAATTAAATTAATTTAATGTAATGAAATTTATAATAATTTTCTAATAACTTTTTCAATAAATGCGTTAAATAAACATAATCCTTAATTTTATAAATTTCACGTCCTCGCTAATATATTATTTAATATGTAGCTAGGTCAGTATATACCTTTTATATACCTTCTCCATGCATATCGTAAAGACTAGAATAAGGAACATCAAGACTGCGAAGAATATAAATGAGGAACACCAAGACTCCGAAGACTATACATTTATAATGATAAAATTAAGACACTGCGATCCTACGAAGTAACTCGAATCCACACTGATGATTTGAATCGCTGATACGACAGGCCTCAGTATTTCAGGAAAGTGGGAAGGTCGTGGATCATGCCTCGAATTACCAGGTTATTAGTAAATATGCTCAGAAAAATGGAAACAATTTGACGTACTTTTTCGAAAATTTAGAGTCGACAAGTGATGCGTAACTTTGCCACCGGAAGTCGCAAAGGGCTGCAATTTGGTGTGGACATTCTAGAAACGAAAAAAAAGGGATACGTGTTTTTGTATTTCTCTCCTAGTCCATTTTTTCAATTTGACGTATTTTTTTGAAAATTTAGAGTCGACAAGCGATGCGTAACTTTGCCACCGGAAGTTGCAAAGGGCTGCAATTTGGTGTGGACATTCTAGGAACGAAAAAAAGGGATACGTATTTTTGCATTTTTTTCCCAGATCATTTTTTCGATTTCGTGTATTTTTGGCAAAGTTCAAAGTCGATAAATGTTGCCACCGAAAGTCGCAACGTGCTGCAACTTGGTGTGAACATTCTAGGGACGAAAAGAAGAGATACGTGTCTTTGCGTTTCTCTCTTAATCTATTTTCCTATTTTACGTATTTTTTACAGTCTCCAGAATCGATGAGTACTCTATAACTTTGAAATCAGCAATCGCGATGTCTTGGAAATTCGATATGGCTATCCACAGGACGGAAAAGTAATACTTTTATGCTTAGTTTTCAATTCATTTTAAATTTAATGCATCAGTTCCACCACCCACCCTCCCGACTCTCACTTGAATAATGTTTTCCTCAGGACTGCTACAAAATTCAGTGCATGACGTTTAGGACACCGTGTACCGGTTTTCGTCTGGCTGAATGCGTACCCCGAAACAATTGCCGATCGCGCGTTGCACGTGTAGCTGCTGCGCCAGCCTAAGTCACGCCCATGCCCATATTGGGAGTTTGTCAACGAATCCAACGACGCTCGCTTGGGCTATGAAACAATTGCTAAGCGCGGAATTTGTGGGAAGCTATTGCAAAGCAGCTATCGTTGACATCCGCGAATGAATCCGCGGAAATCCTTCGTTCTGATTGGTCGCACTTAAATGCTTCTCATTTAAAAACTATTACGAATTTTGGCAAACGGTTTGCGGGAGGGTACTCAGGGCACCTCCAGGCATCGCCCACTTTCCGGTCCAAAAGCAATTCTGGGACAACCTGTATTAGCGCGCTCAGGTAGCTAAGTAAACGTCGTTCAAAAGTACACTTAGACTGCTCGGATCTTCATAAAATTTTAGTATGATACTTTTAAATATGTATACTTTCGAAAAATGCAATAAAAAAATCGACTTTTTGAAAATTCTAATTAGGGTAGACCCCTTAAGATAAGATCCTTTAGCATAGAAGCTTATCTTCAATAAAGTAATAGTTTTAATTAACTATTTAACTGAGTGGCGGAGGTTACAAAATTGTCAAGGAAATCCCCAGCAGAGATCGACAGGCAATATACGAGGATAACCGTTGTAATAACTTAATAATTACAATAAGGTATGGGATATGAATGATAGTATGGGTTATGAGAGCTCAAATAGCAGACGAAAATTGTGTTACGTAAAAAGGAACATAAAATAGATACTTATATTAATAAAATCGATTTTACCGAGTTTGACCTACTGATTTATTGAATTTAAAGATAATATTTAAGGCGGAATGGAATAGACGATTCTATGTGTGCGTGTGTCACACGTACGAGAGCTCGAAGCGAGGACACTTCGCACCCAAAAATCTCTGTACAGAAAGCACTATCAATAAATTGATGACATAAACCTGAAGCCTTCCGATAAAGTAACTTTCCCTGCGGAGCCGGATTTTTGAATTATTGCTTAGGAGACATATAAAATGTAGGTAAAAATTGAGACTGACAGCCTACGGACCTGTCATGGCGACCCAACAAGACCTTTGCCATACCTTGTCTCACACTTATCGCACTATTGCACAGAACCACGGACGAAAATCGAAAAAAAGCGGCACGCAGGGAAAGTTCTACATCTATAAGCTTAACACCATTTCAATGGGAATTGTTGTGGTTACAGCCGTTTCCGAGATTTTTGGGTATTAACATATTGAACTGTCAATACGCAGATTTTCCTCGCCTGAAACTTGAGTCGTTAGCCGCTACGAGCGCTCGTGTATCCATGACGTCAATATGCGCTGTAGAGGAAACGCAGAAGACAGACTGAATGGACAATCAGTTACATGACCGTACTTATCGGAGCCCCTGCAGGGTTGCCTATTATGTGAAGTGCGCGAACGTAATAATATTTGCTTTTTCATTATTGCGTAATACCTATTTTTTATTAAATTTCTCATTGATAGAATGCTCAATTGTTTGAATGGAATATGAAATGCGTCTATGCGTCTAAACTAATACGAAATAAATGTTATATCGAAGCTAGACTATCTTGTATGTACTGTAACACCTGTTCCCGGACTCCCTAAGATTGAGTCACGATAGCTAGACTCGGAAACAGAGAGTACCTTCGCTCGATCGGTCCAGTGTTTTCGAATTCGTAAGCGACACGAAACCTGTGAGATATGCCGGTGGGCGCCAGGCATCCAGTGATGCCACGAGGGAGCGATAATGAAAAGCACCGAGGTAACGATAAGAAACGAAAATCTAACGGTACTAGGACCGATGCGTTGCGGAAGTCTGACTAGCTCAGCCCCGGTAGGTATAGGAGAGGGGCGGGGTAATTGGGGAGTAAGAGCCGTAACCCAGGATTACGTAACCAAAAACTTAACAATTTATTGCACCTGGCAACCAAAATATAACAAACCATCAAAACCCGACAGAGATACGAAAGGGCTACCAGAGGTAGTCGTGGTATTATCGCTAGGTTACAGATTTCGAATCGGCCGAAAGGCAGCCTATAGCCCTCACAGGCAATTCACGGTCCGCGAGGCGATGGGATGTAACGGCCGCCTAAATCTCGGACGATTTACCGACTACAATATTACTCTTTTATAGATCCCGTTTCGCATTCCAGATACATAAATTAACAAAGCAAGAACAGCGATACACTCAAAATAATAATTGAAACAATTATATTCAATCAGTCGTCCCGAGGTTAAATCACACAGTCATAGGTAACGAGGGAACAACACAAAAATTCTACTACTAAATTTGAATCCAGACCGCGTGGTTGACACTCCGATTAACTCCTATAACCACGGACTCGGGTGGTCCCAGGTAGCATATAACAATGTGCCGACTAACTCCTATTCTCGCGAATTTCGGGAGTCTCGAGGACTCAGGTAGCCGCGGCGGGATTTATACTATCCCAGGTAGCTGTTCGTATTCACACCTGCACGAGGAAATCTTACACGCGCGGTTCGATCAACCAAAAGGAAAAAAGACACGTTTTACTCACGGAAATATCCGATGGAGTAAGCTAACGCGAGTTAGCCGCGACGTAAAATAAACTATAACGAAATTACATAAAACAGACGAAAGACGACAGGCTCTTCGCCGTGGCTGTAATCGGGAAACCACTATTTGTATAAAATACACTGCACTCGCGAACTAGCATATATCACTTACGACTCCGGCGACGAAGCTCTTCAATGGACGCTGGTTTAAGCCCTTAGGCCGGAGATAGCTAACAGGTAGCGTGAAATTCTATGGCCACCGTAGATAGCGTGAAGAGATTCGTACCCGGTTACAGAAAAAATTGCTTACCAAAAAGATATTGAAACAGGTATTCCACACAAAGGAAGCTTTCGCAGGTATTTCCGGAGTAGTGTAGTAAAACGTCCACCAGGTAGGGATGTCCACGACGAAAGAGAACGACTCCGATTCTTGTCGCGACACCCGGGGTGCTATCCTCCCACCCGACACCTTAAATTACCGATTATAATTGGGTAATGACTTATCGCAATTACTTCCGCCAATCCTTGATGCGTATTGATAATGTATCGCCAGGATCTAGGAGCGTTAACACTATCAGGTAGCTTTAAACGTTTGAGCGGTTGCGCGCGCATCGTTCGCGCAGCCCTCTGGGTAATAATAGTTCGGCCGCGCTCCGAGGTGGGGCGGTGCTGGCGTCTCCCGCGTTGCCATGCCGCTGTCCGGATGTTATTGTCGCGGTGTTCTGGAGTGCTCCCGTCATCTCCGACTTTTCACAGTTGTGCTACGAAATGGTGTTGTGACAAATCAAGGCAGTTGCTGGCCGATCCCGATAATTGGCGGTCACAGGTAACGTATACAACTCCTTCGCAGGTAAGTGAGCTTTTCCCTCTACTCCGTAGTTTAGACATCGATGTTACTCCGAGTGACAGCTTCCCGTGCTTTACAGGTCGCTGACCGGGGCCTCGCTCCATGTCTTTGGGGAAAGCCTTATCGTGCCCACAGGGCACAAGGATCCCCTAGGACGGGAGACGAGGTGGCCCTTCACCCGTCCCTGTCGAGGATTCTTCCTGGGCGTAGTGGATTTGCATGCGGTGACTCCGAACTCGCCTCCCGCTGTCAGGTAGCCGGAAAGCCTTGGTGCAGGTAGCAGCAGTCTCGTGGCGTGTACGCAGGTAAGACAATAACTCCTTTACAGGAAATTCTGATGGTGAGCCGGTTGAATTTGGCGGGCTCCAGCAGTGATGATCGGGTCGAGCAGTCGGTATAGCCGTCCCGTCGGGGTCGGTAATGTCGTCCCACGTAGATCTCCAGCTTCCAATCCTCCGTATTGGTGAGTGTGCGCTCGTTCATAGGTATAGATTAAAATTAGATATAATTAATTTACAGATCGTATGTTTTTTAGGTGGCTCCCCGACTCCCGCCAGTGGACGTTTATGCAAATAGCGGGCTGTAAATCCAGCCCGCACTCCAACTTCCCGTGACAACAACCCTGTGACGCGCATTTTGAAAATGCAACGTCACAGTACGTACATACACATGAAAATTTCTGTTTCTGTTATTTTGGCTCGTGTAACACGACACCTCGTTTGGAAATTGTACTTATACTTATGGTATATGAACCTGGAACTCGAATAGCAGTTTGCCAAAGCAGTTTGATGCCATATTCAGAAATTCTTAAGAAAATCGACTTTGAAGTTTTGCGAGAGCTGTATGTACACCAAATATGATACAATATTTAAGCATGTCCCGTAGTTCACCTGGTAGCGCTCGAGCCAAGTAATCGCGGGGTCGCTGGTTCAAGTCTCACTTCTAGCGTCTTTTTTTCATCCAATTCGCCTACTCAAATCGTTTAAATATAAAAATCACCACATCTATGCCAATTCACAAATATGTAATTATAATCTTCAATCAAAATCGCACGTTATTTTAATTACTTTTAATTATTTTTGATTATCTCGAGGTCGAAATGACGAATAGGCAAAAAAAATAATATCCAGCAGTAATATTCTTCCATTAATAATATATATAATAATTTGGTGTACATAAAGCGCTTACAAAATTTCAAAGTCGAGTAGACTGCTTTGGACTGCTCAACGCTACTGAGGCCGACTCAGGCCGACTACTCGATGACGTTTATACTATAGTAGCATGAACGGCAACGGCGCAGCCCGGCAACACCGTGCCACGTCACGCTTGTTTCCACAATTGGCCGTCGTGCGGCAGCACCGTCAACTCAGAGTTCGTCGAGCTGTTCCATTCCCTCTTAAGTCGCCATATAATTCTCATATGTATTATTCAGTTAATAAATTTATAATATTATAACGTAGCCAATATTCATTTTGTACATTATTCTGAAACCGTTGTTCCTTACTGTACTTTGCTCATTTATATTATTTTAATTTTTCTTGTTATTACTAAATTGGGCCTGTCTATGCGTTTCGTACTATTAAAGATATTTCAGATATTAGTTATTGTCTCCTAGACCCAGGACCCCACCGCACAAGAGCTGGCCAGGGTGTCCTTTGGAGACAGCGGTGTAACTCTGTTTATACCTGGTACCCAGTAATTTTATCTTTGAATAATTATTTCAGTTGGTGCCATTTACTTATGTATCATCGTAAAAAGTGTCGTCACAATACATATGTAGAGTGCGTAAACTCTGAATATCTTTATATTCGATGCAAATATGAGATATCAACAGCTATTAACCAACTGCTGCACTTCCCTTCCCCTGAAACCGACGCATGGCTACTGCTCATGTTTTATATTTTTACTAAAATGACAAAATATTGGGTTTTCCGATTAGTTGTAAGGGCGCCCTGTAGATAGTTGTAGCTACAAATCGGCGTGACAAATTCAGTTTGACTGAGCGCCATCGCTACTACCTCTCAGCAACTCGGTATGGTAGAGCTCCTTGTTTCCTAATTTTAACCCTTAATACTCGAAATATGTATACAGCCAAAGTTATTGCCTTTACTTATACATAAAATATAAGATTCCGGTTGCCTTATAACATCGGCACGCTAATACTTTGTATACCTTCTTCTTTGGTACCGAAAACCCCTTTCTTTGTAAGTAGCAATAAATAAAGGAAATACTGTTGAAGGTCCCTCTCGTCTCCTCAACGTACATGTTTGCGCGCGAAACAGGCAAAAAAGGAAATTTCCGTGTTGAAGTCTGCCACTGCCGGGGGTTCGGAGCGAGCGTGGATGTCTGACACTGCCAAAGGTTAGGAGCGAGTGAGAAAGTCCCCGAAGGATTAAAAGACACCGGTGATCCTCTAGGATAGTATGTAAGTATAGTAGGTCCACGAGTTCGGTGTGGTTTTTTGACAGATCGAAAACTATGAAATCCCTAGCCTGCAACACGTGCTTTCATGAGGCCTGCACCAGTAATTTCTTCTAAAAGCATATCATGCTTTAATTTACACTTTTCCTCTTGTATAATAAGAAGAATAAAATATAATTACACACCAAACTGCTGCATAATTGTTTGATATAATGAAATTGCGGTATTAATATTACGGAAATATTTTCTACCAGTAATGTTGGCAGTAACAGAATGACTGTAAAGAAAATCCAGTGCTGTCTCTGGCCGTGGTAGCCATATGTCACATGTATGTTCCATGTTCATGAATGCATATAATTTCCTCCACAGCATGAAGTATTAACTTTAAAAAAATGGTTTCTAATAAAAATATGATTAGTATATCATAGAATATGTAGGAGAAAGTTTCTAGGAAACAAAATTTTTTAGATCTTTAACACGTTGACTGCCACGCGTGTTTAAAGCGAAATCCCCGTCAGGCCACCCGTGCCACTGTAAGATGCATGCTCTGCTACCGCATGTCTGTCTACATTTCTTTCGGTACTCTCACCCTGATATCTGCTACGATCCTCACTTATCACGTTATTACTCTGCACGAGCAGTTGTAATCTTTGCCTTCTGTTCGACGAAATACGCATTGCATCGCCGTTCGCAGAAATAATTTGGGAAAAAGCCTTAGACGCGCATGCAAACGGTGTTACGCAAGTAAAAGAGAAGAACTGGAACGATCAAAGGCACGAGCAAATCTCAGAAAACCTACTACTTTTTGTCCAAGCTGCCCTGGTCAACCGCAACTTTGCAGTGAATGCTTCAATATTTTGCACTGTAAATAATTTTCTTAATAAACGGTTTTTTTAAAAATTCAGCAGTATTATTATCTCCTGTTAAATATTTATCTAACTATGTTCGGAAATCCTTTGGAAGGAGTCACGGAAGTAAGGGGGAAACGGCCCGATGAGAACTCTTGCTGTCACCCGAATACGGGTGACGTGGCCTGATGAGAACTTTTGCTGTCACCCGAATACGGGTGACACGGCAGTCAACGTGTTAAGGAACCCTTTTTTAATACGTCAATGTTCTGAAATGAAGTGCCGTAGCACATTTTACTGCGCCCGTTAAAGTAGTGCGTGTACAAATTTATGAAATCAAATATATGATCACTTTATTTACAGATGTGAATTAATAATAAAGCTTAAACATTTATTTCAATTATTTTGACAGACTGACAATAAGAACACTCTTCGATCCAGTAGTTTAGTAAATAGGGTTATGTCCTCAGAACCGGTGTAAACAAATGCACGTTGCCTGTCAACGAGTTGTACTTTACTGTGTTGTCTGTGTTCAGTGATTGTGTTGTAATATCTTGTTTTTATAGTGCTATCAATATAAACAAGAAGAAGAGGAAGAAGACTTTTTTGTGTGCATAGTGATCTGTGATAGTGATTGTTTAGAGTGTATTCTAAGATAGAAGAGAGAAGAAGAGGGAAAAAAAGAAAATCATCCGACAATGGCTCAGCTTTTGTGTGAGCCGATGAAACGAGCCATCGCATCCGCAGTAACGAATCTGCGGATAGCTATATCCACTGGAGCTTCTGTCATCGAAGACCAACCTCTGGAATTTATAGCTAAACTGTTTGGCTTACACATCAACACAGTAAGGCAATATTCCACCTATCTTTCTGCAGAGCCATCTGCGAAGAAGGTAAAAAGGGGACAACAACGCGTGGTTCCTAATGTATCACTCTCCACTGTTGATACTTCAACTAGGATGGAAATATGGAACATTTTATATGACATGCGCCGTAAGGGATGTCATATAACACTGGCGACTCTGCTCAAAGAAATCCGAGCTCGTGGTACAACTTTTGAGGGAGGAAGATCCACCCTACATAAGCTTGTGCACGAGCTTGGATTTCGATACCAACTGGATGATAGTCGAAGAGTATTGAAGATGAATGCCGATGTCATCCAGAAGAAGAGGAACTTCATAAGGGAGTATATGGCCAATGAAAACTCATTGTCGCCATCACAAGTTGTGTTTTTAGATGAGACATGGATCTTCCAGAAAGGTTCATGCTCTAAGGCATGGGTCGATGACCAAGCAGCTTCCTCTGTGCATAAGAGCAATACACAGGGGAAACGCTTTATCGTCTTTCATGCAGGCACTAGGTTTGTGAACAATGCAGATTTGTTATTTGTTGCAGGTTCAAACACAGGCGATTACCACGAGCAAATGAACGCTCATAATTTTGAAAAGTGGTTGATGGAGCAGCTGCTTCCAAATTTGGATGAGCCCTCCATTGTGGTACTGGATAATGCACCGTTTCTGCTGTTGCAGAAAAACAGCCTACAAAGTCGTGGAAAAAACATGAATATCAGGATTTTCTTGAAAAACGAAGCGTGCCTAATCCATCGAATGCGACACGAGCCGTTCTGCAGCAGCTAGCAGTTACACAGAGAGAGAGAAAAAGGTGTACATGCAATGTATAAATATTATTTTCAGTGTCATGATTTATCGTCCTGGGTTTCCAATCTCCAAACTGTTCCCATATCCTGACTGTCCTCTGTTAATTGGTTCAGGGTAGACGAACTGATATGGGCTGCTGGGCACCAGGTACTCCGCTTACCGCCCTATCATTGTGAATTTAATGCTATCGAATTGGTATGGGGTCTGGCTAAACGGTACACATCTATCCTTTTACACTGTAGAAAACAACGCTACACTAATCTGCTAATTGCGACCCTATCTTACACCGCCTCTTCTCCTGCTCCTGCTTCAAACCACCTGCGCTAGAACGAGTAGCCGATTGATATATCTATAATACCTGCTGCAATAGCCCTGCATACTCTTATAAATCATTTACAGACATTACAACAGCGTGTTACCAGAACGACAAGTTTTTAATGAAGCAACAGCCAGACAGACTTGGGATGAAGCCCTTGCAACAGTGACCCCCCCCCCCCCATGGTTTAATGATAATTTATAATTGATATTACTGTTCTTGAACATCCATTTATAACGCAAACAACGACTTTCAGCTTATCGTAAACGTTTACAATGGATTTTCATTAATTTTCTATTTTCAGACAGTAATTATGAAATATTGGCTTATCCAATACATTTTGCAGACAAAGGTATTAAAATGATATGATTGCACTATTTAAAATGTTGTGTTCTGTTACAAATTGTGTCAACGATGTTACGGAGCTGATCAAGGCCGAGTATAATAAAATGGTTGTCCCGGAAGGATTCCCCATGGAGCCTATTATCATAGGGCTTCAATCCGATGATGAAACGGACAGTGACTGGGAGTAAGCTGATCCGGTGTGGAGTACCAAGGCATTTAGACGACTTCGAAAAAAATGTTTTAGGTTTAACGTTAATTCATGTGTACGGGCTTTGTGTAAGATCCGTTTTTCTTTTTTTTTTTTTTTTGAACGAGGGTCTCCTCATCTGATCACGATGCAGAAAACCGTTCGAAATGAGCAGATCGTACAGGGCCAAGGCATTGGACGACTTTGAAAAAATGGTATTATACTTTACGTTATATAATGTATATTGACTTGGTGTTAATTATTTTTTATACGTTTCAGATACAACAAAACAGATTTCTACAAATTCTGCTACAAAAATACGAAAACAGTGATTTTATGTTTTTATTCTATTATATTTCATTTCGATATATGTATTCAACGTATTATTCATAATAAAAATAATGTTTCTATCAATTGCTTATTATTTCACTTGCCAAAAATTGTGAAGTAATAAATAGTTTAACTTTGG
This sequence comes from Cephus spinipes, assembly GCA_963971525.1. NCBI lineage: Eukaryota > Metazoa > Arthropoda > Insecta > Hymenoptera > Cephidae > Cephus > Cephus spinipes. The sequence goes on along the minus strand of OZ020574.1, from coordinate 12,415,806 downwards.
TAACAGTTATAACTCGTTATACTATTTGCTGGTTTTAACTCTACGTACACTTTTTGAGCACCTCGCGTGTTGTTTAAAATCATAGATCGACCCATATTGATGAGGGGAGGGGACGGAAGATTGAACGCGTAGTAAAGCGTATACCATTCAACGTAACTAAGGACTACTTTCGCATGCTGTCAATCGCCTACACTGAACTCGTGAATATACTATACTCTTTATTACTCGTAAAGAAACACAGCTCAAAAATTAGAGTTTTTTCTCCCAATGATATGTCGGCTTCGGGGCACCTATGCGTGCGGGCTAGGCCGAGCGCAGCGACCACCTAGCGGCGGCGCGCCATACTACCGCTCTTATGGCGGCAGCCCGACGACCACAGCCGGGCGACCGAGGAATATACGGAAAAGACGGGGGTGGGGTGGAGCTTGTAACCACAGGCTGGCATACAACAATATGATCGATAATCAGATAGATTAGGTCTCCATCTGCAGGATTTAGAGAAGATTAACCAATCATGCCCCATATTTGATAAAAATGCACGAACATGTAATTCAATATAGCGCGATAGGTTGGTCTGGTGGGGTGAATGCATAAAAATGTATAGGGGTTGAAAAGTACGAAATTTTTATTAAAACAAAAGAACTATCGATCTGTTTTGACGAAATCAATTGCATTTGAAAGTACTATAAAAAATAGGTGATACATGTTTGTACGTTTTTCGAAAAAAACGTCGTTTAGGGGGTGAACCACCTCTATACCGGTGCAATAAATTTCTCATTAAAGTGGCACTATCTTGCTTTAATTTGTCTTCCGAATTATTAGAAAGCTCTTTTCATGTGTTAATTAAGAAGCCTAACGGTTTCAATAACGTTCGGTTGTATGTTTACCAAAACCACCCCTTCGATTCCTAACACCCTACTAGTGAAATTCCTCGCACGCTCATGTAATCTTCAGAACTCTTGCATCAAAAGGGTTTTGGAGGTCGCTGAAACCGATTTTTGACTTTAAATTTTGAAATTTACAATGCCAGATACTGTCAAAATGGAATTTTTCAATTGTTATTGCAGGCATACGTAATTACACTTAAACGCATTCTATTAAGGTTCTATGGAAGTATATAATTTTTGCGAATTTCTTATCATAAATTAATTCTTTTTAGTTATTTTGCTTACTTCAAAGTGTATTAAGAATGAAAATATAAACAAAATATCACCAATATATAAAACTGAAGTTATCATTTTTCCATTGTAAGTTCATCCCACGAAACCACCATTATGCATTCACCCCATCAAAAGCGACCAAAATACATTTTTCATTATTCATCATGAGTATTATTTTCCAATTGGTTCCATTTACATATCTCGACTGGGAATATGCGAAACTGCGAAAACCAGCCTTGAGGAGCGCAACTTCAAGGGTTGATTTCACCCACAAATACCGTTTTTCCGCCGATAAAAAAAACACAGCTGCTCTTAAATTTTAATGGAGAATTACATATTAAAAACAAACGAAATCGGAGGGAGATACCTGAGGTATCGTTATAAGATCAGATTCGCTAGTATTTAGCGAATAATAGTATAAAAAATGTTGCTACTGGCGTGATCGCAACATGTGACTTTCTCATCACAATTGTTACTGACATCATTACTATTATGAAATTACTTGATGTTAAGAACTGAGTGATGCACAGTTGAAATAAAGCATTCTTTTAATTCAGTAAATTTTTTTAATTTTTAACATTTCAGGTAAAGTATTATACCAGAATAGATTGGTGTTTTAATGTCAATTTCAATACAAAAACTATATTTTATACACAGAAGACACACAATAAATTTCACTGCGGTCTGTTGCCTATTTTGAAAGTTAATGTGTTTTCAGACAGAATTGACCACAGACAGATAGACAGACAAAAAGACAGAAATGAATGAAAGCCTTTTTGGAATTTAGGAGCCTCTGAACATGTATCTCCATTAAAATCTGAGAGTTGATTTTTTTTGGATTGCAATACTTTCTCTTTTACATACATACTTTGTATGTGATAAGAAAGTAAAAATCTAAATAACCTATTCTTATTATGCACCAACTACAGTGAGTCGAAAACGCCACTAAAAAACTGTAAAGACTCCTTAAAGGCTTATTTCCGCGGTTGCGCTGCATTGCTTCATGACACATGGCGTAGAATAGTCAGCAAATCAGCTGTCAGACTCGACAAATCTTCTCATTAGCTAATGCATTTAACAATAGTACATTGTGTACCACGGAGGTAAATTGGGTATTTTAATGCTGAGTCGAAACTTGTCGATCACCGCGCGCGCTTTGCGCGCTCGGCTCGAATCGTACTGAAAATATTGTGCAAGGCGTTAAAAGACATACCTCTATGATACACACGATACTTTATATAACAAAACCATGTTCTATAAGCATTTCTTGAGAAACCTTGTGTAAACGAATGGGCGTTTATAGGCGAGGGGCAACTGTAACGTCTAAAGACAGAAACTATCGCGGGCGAAGCCCGCAAAGCAGGGTCCAGTGGTGTAACCCCTTGTGGGGGGGGGGGGGGGGCTCTGGGAGCGAAGGCCCCCCGACAATAAATGAAATTTAATTTTATTTAGTAATAAAAGAATTATAATTTCTTAGTATTATATTTCAAACATATAATTTATTGCACATCACAGTGATATTCATTTGCTAAATATTATAATGTACTGTTTTATAAAAATAATATGTAGAAAGAAAAAACATACGCCATATATTGTGCTACGTCCGGATGAGAACCTTCAATGACAATTCACGCTTTTATCATAACTTTGTTCAGTGCAACGTATTGCTAACCTCTATCGAAACGGAATCAGCCTTTGCTATACATCGATCACCTTCGTCTGACATAAATTATAACAACAGTATCTTAAAGATCACCTTACTAGAATGATTCTAACCCGTCGCCTACCATGAATAAATATATCGACAGCTTGTGACCGACGTCATATCTCAAGTCATAGCTCAGCATAGCGTAGGATTCGTTATGTCGTCCGTCGCATAGACGATGGTCAATGACCACATATACAGGGTGTATCTTAAGCCCCGGACAAGAGACTTATCGTTAGATCTGGCGTGAGAAAACAAAAATATTGGCGTTAACAAGAATCAAAAATTTTAATTAGTTTATTAATCATTAAAGATTAAAGTAAGCCAATAATAAGCGCGTGAAAACTGGTAACTCCTCCTCAGTCTCCTCCCATTGGGGACAGCCAATCATTTATTTCCCCACAAAAACAGTGACCGGTGGATACGTAAATGCAGTGACCTCCGTGAACTTGGCCGGCACACTTTGACTTTTTGAACTTTTTCTTTTGCAGATCGTTTGTAGGTCGTTTGTAGGTATTTGTTGGATTAATTAAAACATTTGTTGGTTAACGGTTTATTAAAAAAATCAAAAATAAAAAAGTACGTGAAGTTGGCCGTAATTTTTTTATTTTTTCATCTATCTTTGTTTTTAACGTGGCCAATCGATGCGGAATCGTTTGTAGGTCACAAATAATCCATTAAGTATATTTGTTGGATCGTTATTTCAATAAAATAAGCAAAAAACGTATTCGGTGCATTGTACGCAGGACGGTCATATGACCACGGGAAATTGGCCGTAATTTTTTTATTTTTTCATCTATCTTTGTTTTTCACGTGGCCAATCGATGTGGAATCGTTTGTTAGTCCCGAATAAACTAATAAAAACATTTGTTAGGTAAAGTTAGGTTAGATTAGCTAAGAATTCCAATGCTGTCACACCCCAAGGTATTAGTTTTTTTTTTTAAAAAAAACATTAGCTTGCAGTTTTGATCTCTTAATTATATTTCCGGCTATCTTCACATCGCATATTCCATGCGTTACCCCCACTCCCGGCCAGCGAGACCGTAGATGGTTTTTCGCTATTTTAAGCGAAATCGTCATCTAACAAATGTTTTAATTAGTTTATTCGGTACCTACAAACGATTCCGCATCGATTGGCCACGTTAAAAACAAAGATAGTTGAAAAAATAAAAAAATTACGGCCAACTTCACGTACTTTTTTATTTTTGATTTTTTTAATAAACCGTTAACCAACAAATGTTTTAATTAATCCAACAAATACCTACAAACGACCTACAAACGATCTGCAAAAGAAAAAGTTCAAAAAGTTAAAGTGTGCCGGCCAAGTTCACGGAGGTAATATAGTAATGTAAATAAACAAAAGAGTAACGGAAATAAACAAAAGAATAATGCAAAATGTTTTTTGTGGGGAAATAAATGATTGGCTGTCTCCAATGGGAGGAGACTGAGGAGGAGTTACCAGTTTTCACGCGCTTATTATTGGCTTACTTTAATCTTTAATGATTAATAAACTAATTAAAATTTTTGATTTTTGTTAACGCCAATATTTTTATTTTTTCACGCCGGATCTAACGATTTGTCTCTTGTCCGGGGCTTAAGATACACCCTGTATAGTTATTGTAAGGTCCTTGATCATAAATTATGGCCATCCGCCAAACCTGTGGTTGACAAGGAATTGGTCGGTGGTGGAATACGAGTCATAAAATAATAAACATGAATTATTTTCGGAAATAATCAAGAAATGTTGAATAGCTGCGGAGATCGAAAATTACGTCATCTACCATTGTTACGCGAAGAAAGTAATTCTGTTGTTCGATAATATCGGAAAAGCACTAATTAATAATAAAGATTTTCCGTTACCGAAAATATCAGCGTATTACCATCTCAGGAGGTAACTACCAATCGAATCTAGTTCGGATGGCAACCGATAGATTTCATCAGTAGTGATAGCCATCAATTGTTATTAACATTCATTAGTACCAACCGAACCAGGACCTCGAAAAGAATTACCGAGTAGCAATTACATTGTTATAAATAAATAATTGAGGGAAATATTCGACGACCGTAAATATATTGCGTATGCTGCACCACAGTATAAAGGTCTGCAGCGGCAGGCGCCGTACGACAGTGTAGTGTAGCATGATGTAAGTTATCATTAAACAACTAAATGTTAACGTAGTTCTTATGTAGCCAAATAATTATTATAATAAGTGGCGTACGTAACTTGAAGCTAATGTAATGACCGCCAAATGTGAAAAATAAGGTCAAGTAACTCTAAGCAAGAATTTCTTGAATAACTTGCTAAATCAATAAAATCTGATTTTCTAGCTTTAAGATAATCGTGAGACATTAGAAGTTCTCATTTCGTGAGACCGGGTTGAGTCGTTCGCGTGTGCGCGAGACATAAGACGAAACGGCGCGCCATTTATTGGTTTAGCAACGAACTATTTATAGTCGTATAAATCCGTGCTCGGTAAGGAAGCGATCTCGGCGTGATACTGACCGCGTTGTTAGGGGTAACCAAAATTATTGTCAGGTATAAACAATAAACTTTCTGGCGCGAGTGCGACCGATAGTACGTGAGTGGACGAACATTTTGCAAAGATCGCCTCTGCGAAATTACCCACCGGAGCCTAGGAATTCGGGAAGACAGCACCACCATCTACCGCCTTTAGGAGCAGGCGAAGCGATCTGGAGCGACGCTCGATCGAGACAAGTGGATTCACATCCACATCATCGCCACATCCCTGGGGAGCCCCAAATTCCGCCGCTTAGGCGTAAGCCATAGGGCCAAGGCTAGTAGCCTCCACTGGAGCAATAGCGACTCCGACCCATGAGGGGGGGGGGGGGGGGGGCCGGGGGGTACCCACTGGCACACAACCCGATTGCACACACGCCGAGTTGGACACAAAGCTAGCTGCACAAATATTATACATACGAGATCAATGGAACAGGTTCTTACGTACTTTTCTGAAATAATGTTGAAGTTATTATAGAAATGTTACATGCTAGATTATAGGGAAGTGAACGCTCATAAGTTTATCCCAACAGCATTTAATACATATATGCATATTAAAAAGCTGCAATATCAAGGATTCATATATGAGTGAAAAAATAGTATTCTGACGTATAACTGTTCTGTACGGTTACGGGGTAAAAATCTGGCCCATTATTACATTATTATAAAATATTCATCAATAGTCGTATTCTTTACAAAACGTGTGACTTTCAACTCACGAATAAATCCCATTGGCTAGTGTAAATTATCATGTTATAATTAAGATAATAATTAAAAATTTCATTAAAATGCATTACCAAGTCATTAACAAGAAACATTGAACATAGAATTCATTTATGCCTGATGACGATTATCTCTACCTATTTGACGCGAACACTTTGTAAAGTTACAAATATTGGAAGATCATTTTTAGAAGATATAGAATAAATTTATTATAAATGTACCACAGCAGTTCACATTCCCTCACTTCTTGTAGAGTTCTGGATACATCGATATACCTTATTGTGCAGGTAGCTTTGTGTCCAATGAATTATCTGAAATTTATCTACAACTATCTGTGTCCAATTTCACGGTCCGTCCTTACGTAGTCAGATCGCACACGAAACCAATTCGCCACAACAAGATTGGACACAGTTCTAATGTGTCCAATGTCATCGCATGCTAAACGGTCTGTGTCCAAAACTAATGTGTCGTATCGGCATTGTGTCCAATCTTGCTGTACGGAATGGACACTGTGTCCAATCGTGTTGTGTCCAACGATTTGTGTCCAACTGGGCGTGTGCGCAATCGGGTTGTGTGCCAGTGGGCATCACTCTTCTCAAATTAGCTATCGCCAAAACACAGGGGTGAGGGGAACGCGAAATAAAGGGGGACACGGGGTAAAATAGAAAAGAATATAATTACTAAAACAAATGCAGATACAAGACAACAGAAAAGAAAGCAGATCAAAAGATAGAAAAGAAAATAGAATCAGACTTACAATGCTTAGCCTAGAGCACGTAAGCAAAATAGGCACGCGGGTGCTCGCGGGGATTTAACGGGACTCGGGGAAGAGAAGGGGGGCGGAGGGAGTGGAGGGAATGGTTTCTAGGCGCCAGCTACTTATCCGGCGTAGCACCGAAGAGTGACCCCGAGAGGTCCTCGTTTGTTTACTTCTGGGGACTGACTGGGCTAGCGGCGGGAGAGGTGAGGGGATCTCAGGGAGGAAGGTTCCCGAACTCAAAATGGCTTCTTACGGAATTACCTCGGTTATGGGACGAGAAGAGGGCAGGTGTTGGAAAAGGAAGGGCACGGAGGGTTTCAAAGGGGACGCAGAAATACTAAATCTAGGGCGCACGCAATATACCACGGGCCTCGAGTAGGTGAGCGGAAGGCCCGTCGAAACTACGAACGAACTAAGCACAATGCGGTGCCACGTGGGCCGGCTCGCACTTGTCCAGAAGGGACCTACAAAATCTAATGAGCAAATACTAAGGGGGGAGGAAGGAAGGGAAGGTTAATAGAGAAATCCAATCACTCGGAGGTACTCACTCTACACGCTCGTCACACTGTAATCTAATTTCTATCTCACCCACTCGCGTTACAATCCTCACTCGTTCTTTACTCTCCACGCGCTCACTACTTTCACTCGCTCTTTACTCGCCCTTTATTCGCTCTTTATTCTCCACTCGTTCTTTTCGGTACTAATTCGCACGTGCTAGATATGTCCACGGTCTGGCTCGAAGTGATAAGATTTCCGGTGGTTTCTGTCCTCGTGGGCCTCCAGGGCCTCGATGATTGGTGGGGCTGCTCAGCTGAGAGGGCTACGCGCTCTGGCATTGGTTGGCAGTTCCGGCATGGCAGGGCATTGGTCCTTTTGAATTGGCAGCGCCGCCGGGCCTTCCAGGGCCTCGTGGCGGCAACACGGTGCTGGCTTCGCCGGCGCGCGGGCTGGCTGCGCGCGCCGGTCAAGATGGCGGCCTCCAGGCCTGTCAAACTTCTCCCGGGCACGTCGGCGGTCTCGGAGGGAGAGGGCTCCGCCGCTGTTACACGGGACGTTTTCCTGCCCGTGTGACGGGACTGCACCGGGGCTGCATATTGGTGGCGACGGTGTCGGGTTGGTGGGCATCCATCCCACGGACATCTCGATCAGCTGTTCTCCCTGCCAATGCCATCCCTGCCGTCCGCTGCCTCGGCGACGTAGCCACTCTCGCGGTCCATCCAGGGATGCTGAGTCCTCGTAGCTGGTTCAGGGGGATGTCCTCGTTGGTGGTCCTCGATGATGGTGGGTGCTGTTGGTCCTCGACGATGGTCCTCGAGCCAGTGCCCTACAGGGATGGTGGTAGGCAGGGAAGGGTGGAGGGGAGGGATCTTACCCTATATCGATGGAGATCGGTAGATTTTCCCGGTGTTTAGAGAACGGGGAAAACGAAGAGACCATATTTACGTGGCCGCACTAGCGGGAAGCAAAAATTCAAATTTCATTTCCCTCTCATTTAAAATTAACAACGAAAAAGTACTCCATGAAGCCATTTTTCCTTCCCTAGAAGCCCTAAGATTGTGTTACGTACATAACATTATTATAATTGTTCGTTTTTATATTTTTTTCCGTAATTTCCGGGTGAAATAAGCTGTTTCACATTTTTCTCATTTTTCAGACGCTTTTAGGGTGTCTGAAAGTTTTGTAGTTCGCTTTCCGGCCACCCATTAAGTCTAATGCTATGCTAGTGGCGCTACTATCGCCATCACTTCGAAATTACAAAAATAAGTTTTAACTATTTATAAGGCATATTTGTGTGCAAACTCTGACGGAAAAATTCTAAAAAAAAAGAATGAACACAAATGTAACGAAATACACCATAATTTAAGTCAAATATTTTAATCTATCAAACACGTCAAATGCTGGCGCACGCCGGAGCCATAGCCAGAATCATCGCGCGCCACTCGTTAAAAATGCCCAAAAAAACGTGTTTGTGGTGTGTACGGCACTTTATAGTGTTTGTTGATGTTTGCGGAAATATGACAGCTGCCAGGAGCGTGCTAGGCAGTTTTTAGAATATTATTCCTTGAAAAAATTTAGACAATTTTGACGGATATATATCAGATAAAATTTGTCCAAATATCGAAATGAGTGAATGTATAAAAATATTAAATCTTCAACACGCGTGCAGTATAATTAAATGCACAATTATTGTAATGATATATAAAACTGTTTAATTGCACAGTAAGTTAGAAACTATTATCAAGATTGGAACATTCAACAAAAAGAAGTGATATCCCCCCAAAAAACATTTTCAATGTAAAGTTGCGTGTTTAGAGATCGAGTGACTCTCATATAAGCCTGCAAGTTGTCAACAAAAAGAAGTGATATCGCAAACACTGCAATAAGGAGTTGAGACACAATTTTGATGGCATTCCGAAAATATCTGCATACACGGACAGAAAATCATGGGACACAGTGATTCTATATATTCGAAGCTGTTCAATTTCGAGGTCGTCTGTGCATTTTTCCGGCGTGTTTAGATCGTCGTTCTACGCCATAGTATAGAACCAATATCACACTGTGTCCCATGATTTTCTGTCCGTGTATGCAGATATTTTCGGAATGCCATCAAAATTGTGTCTCAACTCCTTATTGCAGTGTTTGCGATATCACTTCTTTTTGTTGACAACTTGCAGGCTTATATGAGAGTCACTCGATCTCTAAACACGCAACTTTACATTGAAAATGTTTTTTGGGGGGATACAATTTACCTAAAACACTAGAAATCGGTGATTACAATACTTAAGGATACGCAGTTATCATTACAGACTATACTAAACGCGTTACTCAAGGCCTGTGGGACCTCGAGCCAGGGGGCGGAGGGGGTCTATTGTAACCTTTGTGTTACAACACATACACAGTAAAGTAAAATAAGGACAACAAAAAATTATTGAACAGATGAACTGACGGACGTGGGTGGGTGTGATGGTTTTGGACTGTTGTGCTTGATTAATCGGCTTTAGTTTTCTGAAACAGACATTACAATTTTCATTATTAGTATTAGTATAATTAAATATGATTAATGAAAGTACTGAAAAAATTTATTATTATTCTTTAAAAAATACCTTGAAATTTTCCTTTTTATCCTCGCACGTTGTGATCGGATGCTTTAAAATTTGACGAAATCCTTTGCGAAGATCGGAAGCTGACATAATTTCATCATCGATAATAGAGATGCTCCGATTGTCATTTGTTAGAAGGAAAATTGATCCAACTGAAAATCATATAAATTTAATTTGTTAATCGAAAAACAATCTTTTAATTACCTTAAATATTTTAGTTATCATTTATTCACATCCATCTTTTTTCAATTCCCCTTGCACGCGTATGTGTACGCCTTCCTGCAAGTCGTTGTCTACTTGCATTTGAGCAACTTGGACTCGAAGTTTATACGTCCCGTCGGTAATAGCCCCTGTAGCATAGCTGGAAAGGCCTGATATTTGATTTTCAAATACGATTTTGATGTACCCCACGACGCCTGAAAATTAATGTAAATATGCGATGGTAAATTAGAAGTGTCTGTTTATTAACTAAAATAAAACTTCTTTTAATTAACCTAGCCGTTTCTAATTTCATAACAATATGACTTAAACAAACCATACTTACAAATTAGTCCTGAGGTATTGGCTACATTTCGCAATTTGACTTCTTGGTAGCACGGAGCCACTACATTGGCTTGACCTACATTTTCATATTTGCCCTTCAATTCGACAGTCGTGTTGCGCTGTATCGAAATCTCAAACGGCACAAGATTTTCGCTGCCTTTGGCGAACTCTTGCTTTACTGGCAGTACCTTGCCCCGTTTGATGTGCACAATCTGAAATTTATTTTAATAACCTTATTTGCTTATTTTTTCAATAACCTTTTTGGTTTTTTTCAATAACGTTATTTTGCTGTGTACCCTCACCTCCCTGTACGAGATAAACGGCTCAAACTTGACAGCATTTGCCTCCCAAAGAAGTACTCGAATTCGCCGTCCTTGATCGTTGCTGAGAATCAACTTGAATAAAGATTTCTTCGGATTTCCCACGGTTTTGGTTCCTTCAATGAGGTCAACGAAGCCTAAGATTTCCCTAAAACGATAATTTATAATGTATTGTTACGATTCTCAAATCTGGAAAATCAAGTAATCGTAAATGAGATTTGTAATATAAAGGATGATTCGTTGGTTCGGTCTACTTTAACAGCACGTCCACGTGTTAATACAAGGCCTATCGAATTTTATGATTTGGAATTGTGATAATTTCTCAAGATGTGTCTTCGCGGATCAGGAAATATTCTATTTTTAAGTGATTCTTCAGTAGGTAGATCTTTTGGTAAACTTGAATATTCTATGGGAATCAATTTCCACGGTAAGTACTGAATAGAATTATTTTGTTCGTCAACTTGATATTTTGTCGCGTCAAGATCCTTTTGGCTCGTTGGTTTTGTTTGTTTTTGAGTGTATGGTTTATCTAATTGTCTGAATATTTTATATAATTGAACCTTTCTACCACTTCGTTTAGGCATAAGTCTGTACTTACTCAGATTTTGTATAATAGGTATATTTGGAATCTCTTCAGTATGCGATTGAATCTCAATTAGGTCGTTCGGTATGAATCAGTCCTATCCAAGTCCTGATGATGTATGGAATGTTGATCGAAGTTTCGACTTATATTAATGATTTGGTAGGATAAGGTAGAGGCCCTAAATCCGGCTTCAGTTCTACCTTTTGGAAATAGTAAGGATGGATAGAGGCCCTATATGACGGCTTCAGTTCTATCCGGGAAGGTTGCAAGTATTTGTAAATACTCTGATTTTGGTAACTTGGATAAGATTTGGAGGTATCTGGTATACTTTAATTCCACTCGCGACTCTAATTGGAACTTTGAATATGATTTAACACACCCGACAACTCTAATGTTGCTCTCTTAAACTCCTTTTACCAACATCAACCACCGACCCGAATGCTACTTCTGGCTCCCTTTTTATAGCAGTAAAACTACTTCTAATTGGTCAATGTGACTCCCCTTCTTCAAAATTCTTAATATATCGATTGATAGTTAACCCTTTTCCGATAATCAATATACCAAGTCGTACTCCGTAATTTGAATCTCCTTGAATGTTATCCGAGAAGATTCAGGCTTATCCGTTTATTTATCATTGTTCAATATTAACAAATTAAAATACGATGTTTAATATTGTTAGTGTAACGTCAATAATATATTATATGACTAAATGATTATAATGTGTAAAGAATATAATGTGTTTTGCCATTGATAATTATAAGGAGTGAAACGTAACACCTCCCCCCTTAAGAACGGAAACTGTGCAATTTGCTTAGTTTTCGTCCATATGAACATATATGACCTTAGGTTGTTCATTTGGTTGTTGCCCCGATTCATTTTTCAAACTTGGATATAATACATTTGGTTGTGTTTGTATTTGTGGTTGTGTTTGATTTGACAATCGTTGTTCTGTTGAACTAAGTTGGGGTGCTGATGGTGGTCCTATTTCCAAAGTCTTTTCCTCGTTTCCATCTGGGATTTTGGTATTTGCTGTTGGTCCTGTCATACCATCTGTGTATTTGCGTTGTCCCAAATGTAATAGGAAGCTGGTTAAAGAGTCCCAAATTGCTCCAATTAACCATAGGCTCCATCCATATATTGTATGTAGAGCTATTCCATGAAGTATAGTATCTATAACAAACTTTAGAAATTTCACTACCATCCAAATTCCTAACAATCCTGCACTAAATGTTCCAAACCCAGTGAACCATCCCCAAGTTTTCTTCCATGTATCCTTGACAATAGTATTAATTGTTTCTTCGTCCAAAAGATAAGATATTGACATTCCTTGTTTTTCCATAGTTTGTCCTGTAACTCCTCGAGCTACATTACTCAAGACTGCAGGTTTCTCAGCAGGAAACATTATATGTTTTCTTAATTTTTCCATTTCCTGATCTGAATAGATTCCGCTTGAACCTACGTCAATACTCTGATATTCCCAAGTGGGTTCCGTATCTGGTTTTAAAATCATTGGTTCGATAGCTCTTTGTGGATTTGGAGTAAATTTATACCAAATATTATTAATATAATACATAGGTGCTACTATATCATTACAGTCAATCTCTGTCCCTGTTCTTATTAACATATGAGTTCTTGGTGTAATGAAATATGAATCATTTCCTTTATAAACTGCCAACTGTTGATAACATCTTTCAGTTCGTCTAATTTTTACTTCGACAGGTATACATTTAATCAAAAATATTACTTCTCCTCCTGAGACCGTCATATATCCTGGTTTTTTCATAATAGTATTTGCAAATTCGTCTGGTGAAGTTATTCCAAGCATTAATGCATTTTCTAAAACTTGTCGTTGTAAGAGACATCGTTGTACCAATATATCGTGATACAGAGTAGAAAATTGTTGATTCATATGTTTTTCCATAAAAATGAACTTAGAATTTACGTACGTGACAAAATCCAGATTATTCGTGTCAAGTGGCCCCTTCCTTGCAAAAGTTCCATCCTTCCTGGTTTCTAGAATGAACAGCTTTGGATGTTCTGTTTCAATTAAGGTATATCCACAGATTTTCCGTTCTCATTTCTTTGCTAAAGTGAATATGAATCATCCATGGTCCAACATATAAACTTCTCGTGATGACTTTTTAATTGCTGAGTTATTTTTCTGTATATGTGAAGCTTTTCCTTCAAATAACACTGTATAATGCGAGTATTGACAATCATCTAGGGGTGATGTTGTCCAAAATGAGTTTCCTTTTTCAAAATCCATACAGGATCCTTCATTCAGGTGACATGTTAACCCTGAAGGCATGCTGATTCGATTTTCGTTTAAATGAACTACTGCGTTAAAATTTTATACTGAAATTTTGACATTTGCTTGAACAATTACATCTGACCATGAGCCATAAGGATCTGAATACTGTACTCCTTTACAACTTCCATCGTTTCCTATTTTCCCTGCGAGGGTTATTGGATAATTTGATGTTGCATTCATTGGTAATCCAACAATTATGTTTCCTAATGTCATTTGCATGGTTCTTGTGTTATGAATTTTCTGACATTGCTCTTTAGTTGTTTCTTGAATATATTCTCTTCTCCCGTTGTTTACGACCGAAATATGGGAATACATTCCGCAGTAATAAATTGTTCGATCAATTTCGATTTTACATTGAAATACTTCCGTTGACATAAAATCTGTTAGTTGTAATAGCTGTATTTCGATGTTTTCCACAATTGGTTTGTTAATTGGTAAATCGCATGTTCCAACTTGTAATAATGAGACTGTCGTGATATTCAAATTATTTACTTTACAATCATATCCTATTATTGATTGTGATTTTGGTATGAATATTATTGCAATAATTATCACGATCCATTTTATCTTCCTCATGAACATATCAATAATTGAATCCTATAATAGAAATCTATTTTTAATTGTTGAGACTAACATAATATATTCTCGCATAGTGTAGTGTAGATATGATAGTGTCTGAGTCCGGATAGTGTCCAGACTGTTTTAATATCCATTTCCACATTCTTTTTGAAACGCGAATCTTCTTATCGACTTGTGACTATTGAACTCTTTATTTCCTTTCCCTTCTACCTGTCTATAAAACATTGTGCTCCCGCAATTCCTGCTCATTACTTGCTTGACATTGAGTATATCTCTTAACCCTTATTCAAAAGTGACAAAATTGTTGAAATTATTCATATTCATTTTCGTTTTGCTTATTTCCGTTTATTTTCAGGAATTTTTTGACACGCTACCAATCCACCTAACTGGTCACGAGGAGGTCGTTGATTTACCAGACGAGTGGCTTCAGCTCCCTGCCCCTCAAATGTCCAGGATCCTTAGCCACATTAATATTGGCGAAGTGAGGGGTCCTGGATATTTTTTCTATCCGGGGATCGGGGACCACTACTGGTTTGTCACGGCCGGAATTCGAGTAAGGCCCGCTGTTCCGGTAGCGGAGATCCAAGAGGGAAGGCGATTATTCCCACGGAATCCTCCCGCTCCGTTGAGAAGGCCGCACAACCCTCCTCCTAATCTTCGTTAGTGACAGTTATTTGTGAAGTGCGATGGATTGGTGATTTTTTTTTATTTAGGATTTTATTTCGATTTTCCATATTTTACGTTGGTCAAATTCAAAATTATAAACATTTAAATAATTTTATATTAAATATTATTGTGATATAGTAGACATAAGATATACAGTCTATTATAACAGACATGTAACAGACGTAGTGACAGTATCAATATAATCATTTAAAATATTCGTTTTCCTCTTTATTTATAAATCCTAATTCCCGACATTGATCTCCTTAATTATTTTGATATTGACAGGTAGAATAATGACCTTAAGTCGAATATGTCGTGTGGTGAATTTTTACAATCTTCCAACCACAGATCATCTAACTCTTTCCTCATGCGCGCTCGATATACTCTTCTCCGTAGCTGTCTTTCTAATCTCAATATCTCTTGTAACTGTTCTCTTAAGTCGAACATTTCCTGGGCTAATTGTTCCCACACTTCTTCTTGTTCGATTAAATCCCAGTGGGAAATTTCTTGAGGCTCAAAATATCCCATTGTCTCCTATTAAATAAAATTTCAGAATTATATTGTGACAGTTTGAGAAAGATTTATTTATCTAATGTGCTTCCTTGATTAGATTTGAATGAACGATTTTGGTTTTCTTTTGAGATATCTTAAGTTTGACATTTCCATTTTCATATACTTCCATAATCTCGTATGGTCCTACATATTGATTATCATATTTCCTTATAACAGTTCCTCTTAACAAAAATACGAATTGTCCAGGGGTGAATTTCCTTGGATTTATTTTCCTATCGTAATATCTTTTGGATCTCTTTTTAGCTTTTTCTAAATTTTCCCTAGCTATTTTCCGTACTTCGTCTAGGTCATCCATCAATTCTTCCAGATACTCGTCATACGTTCTTCCTAGCTGCTCTGATGATAAACTTGATGGAATTCTTGCTAATTTTCCATATATTAGTTCGAATGGAGTGAAACCTGTAGCCTCATGAGTACTGGTATTATAAGAAAACATAGCCATTTCCAACCATATATCCCAATTTTCCTTTTCGCTTACATAATGTTTCAGATATTCAGCTAATACATGATGAGACCTTTCTAAAGATCCGTTTGATTGAGGATGAAATGCTGTTGTTTTTAATTTTTTAATTCGAAATCTTCTAGTTAATTCTCGCATAAGTGAACTAATAAAATTTCGTCCTTGATCCGTAAGAACTGTTCGAGGCGATCCGAATTGACAAATGCAATGTTTAATAAAAGCTTCGGCTACCGTCATAGCATCCATCTCTTGTAAAGGTACTGCTATGGAATATTTTGATAAATCGTCTTGCATAGTTAGAACGTAGCAATTCCCTGAGGCAGTGACCGGTAAAGGACCGACGATATCCAATGCTACCTTATCGAAGGTATTCAACGGAGTATCGGTGATAACCATAGGTTGACGTGTTTTGTTTCGTACTAACTTCTTCTTCTGACAGCTAATACACGATAAAATATAGTTTCGTATATCTTCTTTCATATTTTTCCAGAAAAATTCCTGTCGTATTCATTTATAAGTTTTAGTTATACCTTTGTGTCCTCCCGCTGCGGATGTATGATATTCTTCAATGACATCCATCCGTTGACTGGGGTGTAAGATTTTTACTTGATTAGTACAAATAAATATCTGTACTGGGTTTTTAGTTTTGGATGATTCAAGATAGTGCTGTATTTTTTCCCATGTTATGAAACCGATTTTCTTTTCTTTAAGAATACTGACTGAGGGGATTTGACTGTCATCGATTTCTTTTAACAATTGCTCGAGTATTTTATAAACTTCTTCAGGTGTCGGATACTTATGTGATAATACCATACTAAGTTGAGCCCGTCCTTTTAACTCATGTTTATAAATTTTGCCGGCGTCTAATGGCCCTGTTAGTAATCTTCCTTCTTCTGTCAATGAACTTCCAACGTCTCCTATTACCTTTCCAGCAGTGTCTACAAAATATGCTATTGTATCCTTCCGAGAGATAATATTATCTCTTAAGACTATCACCTTGACCGAATTTTCTTGTCCTTCTATCTCTTCCTCGTCAGCTGACTGTATAGATCCTATAAAAATAGTTCCTTCTAGCGATATGCCATCTTCTGTTACATCTGTCTCTTTACTCTTTTTATTATCAACCGGTATATCTATGTCTTCTGGTATTGATTCATGTACTAAGGCTATTACTGTAATTTCTTTTGATCTTTCTAACAATTCTTTTTCCGTAAATGGTACAGAATCTTTTGTTAAATTTTGAGATTGTTCATTACTTCCATCTATTGGATTTCTTGATAATGCATCTGCATTAAGATTAGTTTTTCCATTTTTGTAATGCATATCGTAGTCGTATTCCGCTAATTTAAATTTCCAGCTAGTAATTCTTGATGTAGGATCTGCGAATTTATGTAGCCAAATAAGCGGACGATGATCGGTTACTAGTGTAAATTTCCTTCCATAAAGATAAGGTCGAAAATGTTTCACTGCGTAAATGATAGCTAGCATTTCTTTTTCTATCACTGAATAATTCTTTTCTGCTTTGTTTAAAGTTCGTGAACTGTAAGCCATAGGTAAATCATTTCCTATTGATCCTTGACTAAGAACACTTCCTATCGCGTAATTTGATGCGTCTGTTGTCAAAACGAATGGTTTGCTAAAGTCTGGAAATTGTAGTATCGGATTTTGACAAAGTAAATCTCTTAATGTGCAAAAGGCCATCTGTTGTTCTTCTTTCCATAAGAAAGGAATGTCTTTCTTCAGTAAGGTTGTCAATGGACTAGCGATTTTAGAAAAATCTTTGATGAATCTTCGATAATAACCAGCTAATCCTAGAAATTGTTTAATGTTCTTTTGATTTCGTGGGACTGGGAATTTTTTTACTGCTTCAATCTTTTTAGGATCTGGCTTGACACCATCTTCACTAATGATATGACCTAAGTATGCTACTTCTTTTCGCAAGAACTCACATTTATCTGGCTGTAATTTCAAATTGGCATCTTTTAAGCGATTCATCAACTTTTTGAATTTGATTTGATGTTCTTCTAAGGATTTGGCATAAATTACGATATCATCGAGATAAAC
The DNA here is from genome assembly GCA_963971525.1 of Cephus spinipes. NCBI lineage: Eukaryota > Metazoa > Arthropoda > Insecta > Hymenoptera > Cephidae > Cephus > Cephus spinipes. Next base: position 12,397,740 of record OZ020574.1, on the reverse strand, counting down.
GAAAAGTTCGTTTCCTTGAAGTCCTATCAAGACTCTATCCATCAATCTCTGGAAGGTTGCTGGTGCATTTTTAAGTCCGAAAGGCATGCGATTATATTCGTAATGACCGTGAGGAGTAGTGAATGCTGTTTTATGTCGATCTTCAGGAACCATTTCTATTTGATGGAAACCTGAAGCGAGATCGAAGACAGAGAAATATTTAGCATTACCAAGCTGATCTAGGATCTCTATAATGGTTGGAAGTGGATAAGCGTATCCTACTGTTTTTTCGTTTAGATTTCGATAATCAATTACCATTCTCCATTTTTTATTTCCGTGAGAATCTGGTTTTTTGGGTACGATCCATAATGGTGCATTGTATGGTGAATCAGAGGGTTTAATGATATCATTTTTTAATAAGTCGTCCACCTGTTTACGAATTTCTTCCTTATGTATCGGTGGATATCGATATTGTTTTGTGTTTATTGGAATGTCATCTACAGTACGGATAGGATGACGGGATTTAGTAGTCGCTCCTAAGAATTCTCCTGGGATATAGAAATTATCGTTATGTTGTTTAACAATTTGTTGTATTGACTCCTTTTCTTCCTCGTTCAAATGATCTAAGCGTAGAAGTTCGAACAATTTTGAACTTCGTTCTTCATTATCAACCGTGAGTTTATTGACTGCTTTAGACCTTTTTGAATGATTGTGACTTTGATTTTTGAATTGATTTTCAAAGCTCTTTTGATTAGGGACTTCTTGTAATTTAACAGATTCAGCGGATTCAGTGGATATAGTAGATTCAGTGGATTCAGTGGAATAGTAAGAATTGGTCATTTCTTCAAAGTCCCATAACCTAATTTGCGGAGTTTCAATTTCTATTTCTTCTTCAGAGGTGTTAATGGCATAAATGTAACCGATACCTCTATGATTTGTTATCAGAGCATTCCCGAGATAAACGTCTGGACCACCATCTAAACGAGGTACATATCCAGTACTAATTTCAGGATTCATTATTCTGATAGGGATCTGGATTTTAGTTCTAGCTGGCAATACTACTGAATTCGGAGGTTCGAAAAGAATTTCTCGTCCTTCGAATTCGAGTCGTTGTTTTTTGAAATTGATTGTTGCTTCATTTTTAGTAAAGAATGGCTCTCCGATGATTCCATCTTGTACTATTGGAAAATCGTCTCCTACGATGTGGAAACTTGTCTTGAATTCTTCTACGTGAACTATGATTTCTCCTTGAGTTTCTACGTAGTTTGATGTAATTCCTTTAAGATAATATGGTTTGCCGTCTAGTATTGGTGTTCCTGGTTTAACGCATTTTCTCTTAATGATATTTAATTCTGCTCCGGTATCTATCATTATCGTAGACGAACCAATTATTTCAGGGGAATATAATCTTATTGTTGGAGTTCGAGAAGAGTCTCCGGATCGGATTGTTGCGACTCCTCGTGAATGGCTATTGGGCGTACTGTTTTGGTCTTCTGACCGTCGCCCCTCGGCTGAAGACTTTGCTCGTTTCCCGAAACATTTCCGGATGTACTAGGCACTGTTCTTTCTTTGAGAGAATTATTGTAAGCTCTTTTTCGGCATTCTTGTATTGTATGTCCAACATTCTTGCAATATCGACAAACTACTTGTTCATTGTTCAAATTTAATGGTGTAATGGATTCGGGTTTTGTATTTTGATTATTTTGAAAGCCTTCTGAACGTTTTCGTTTGAAACAATCTTCCGCTTTGTGTCCTATTTTTTTGCAAAAGGTACACTCAATGCTAGTGCGAATAGGTGTAACCTTATGTTCCTTTGACTTATTTTGTTTGTTAGTGTTAGACGGGGTTTGTATGCCTTTTTTGAGTTGTATGTAATGTTGAGTTTTCTTATCAGCTTGTTTAACGGCTAGAATTGCTTTTGATAATGTATCAAGAGGGGTGTTGGATGGTATTCTAACAAGTATTTCTGGATTTACGTTTTGAATAAATCCTTCTGCTGTTTGCTCATCTATCTTTTTTTTTAGTCTTGCTTCATCTACTACAATTCCTTTAGAAATTAGTTTTTTCCGATGCGCTTCTTTTAACTGATCTACTGTTTCTCGATAACGACTGATAAATGATGTGATTGTTTCATTTTCTTCTTGGAATATTTTAGTTAATTCTCCTTCACATTCTCTAACAGAGAGGGTATCTGAGTACATTAAATCTAACTCGTTAATAAAACCTTCGAAATCGTTTATTTCCTCATAGATGATCATTCTTCTAGCTTCGCCTCTGAGTTTATTTTTGAGTAATCTAACTAATGGTGAAATTACGGCTGGTGATACTAATTCTTTTGCATTTTTACAAGCTCGGATAAAAGTATGAACAGAAATATTTGAGCCATCGAAAGTTGGTACCCCTTCTAATGCGTCTTTCAATGAAGAATGTGGTAAATAGATAGAAGTTGTTGATGGTTGTATCTGAGGTGTTGGTACATCTGATATAGATGGTACTATTGGGATTTGTTGATCCTGCGACATTGTTATGTTTCTTAACTCTGGTTCTGTTAAACTTTGAACTCCTTCTAAATATTGTGAATAGGCTCTAGTGATAGGTCTCGGCATAACACTTCGAACTCACCAAACCATCCCACCGCTGCCACCAATTTTTAATGTTACGATTCTCAAATCCGGAAAATCAAGTAATCGTAAATGAGATTTGTAATATAAAGGATGATTCGTTGGTTCGGTCTACTTTAACAGCACGTCCACGTGTTAATACAAGGCCTATCGAATTTTATGATTTGGAATTGTGATAATTTCTCAAGATGTGTCTTCGCGGATCAGGAAATATTCTATTTTTAAGTGATTCTTCAGTAGGTAGATCTTTTGGTAAACTTGAATATTCTATGGGAATCAATTTCCACGGTAAGTACTGAATAGAATTATTTTGTTCGTCAACTTGATATTTTGTCGCGTCAAGATCCTTTTGGCTCGTTGGTTTTGTTTGTTTTTGAGTGTATGGTTTATCTAATTGTCTGAATATTTTATATAATTGAACCTTTCTACCACTTCGTTTAGGCATAAGTCTGTACTTACTCAGATTTTGTATAATAGGTATATTTGGAATCTCTTCAGTATGCGATTGAATCTCAATTAGGTCGTTCGGTATGAATCAGTCCTATCCAAGTCCTGATGATGTATGGAATGTTGATCGAAGTTTCGACTTATATTAATGATTTGGTAGGATAAGGTAGAGGCCCTAAATCCGGCTTCAGTTCTACCTTTTGGAAATAGTAAGGATGGATAGAGGCCCTATATGACGGCTTCAGTTCTATCCGGGAAGGTTGCAAGTATTTGTAAATACTCTGATTTTGGTAACTTGGATAAGATTTGGAGGTATCTGGTATACTTTAATTCCACTCGCGACTCTAATTGGAACTTTGAATATGATTTAACACACCCGACAACTCTAATGTTGCTCTCTTAAACTCCTTTTACCAACATCAACCACCGACCCGAATGCTACTTCTGGCTCCCTTTTTATAGCAGTAAAACTACTTCTGATTGGTCAATGTGACTCCCCTTCTTCAAAATTCTTAATATATCGATTGATAGTTAACCCTTTTCCGATAATCAATATACCAAGTCGTACTCCGTAATTTGAATCTCCTTGAATGTTATCCGAGAAGATTCAGGCTTATCCGTTTATTTATCATTGTTCAATATTAACAAATTAAAATACGATGTTTAATATTGTTAGTGTAACGTCAATAATATATTATATGACTAAATGATTATAATGTGTAAAGAATATAATGTGTTTTGCCATTGATAATTATAAGGAGTGAAACGTAACAGTATATAAACACTTTATAATTAATTTCCAAATACTTAATTATATTTAGTCATGAAAATGTCTTCATGCTGACCAATGAAAATAATTTTTTGTTATAATTTAACGGCAAAAATACTTACATCGTTGGATCACCCGCCGAAAAGGCGTCAAATTCTTCATTCGTAGTGAAATCTTCAATCGTTGGTTTTTGCTCACCCATCACTGCGCGATTTTTGCTCTCAAAAACAGACAGCATCAAATATTGCGAATGCGAATGCGTGCATGGACCGAATATAAATGCGGCGTTATTGTTGCGGCGTCACTAAGAAAACAAACACGTTGCCTATGACTACTACTATACTGTATACTATATTTATAATGATAAAAAAGAAAAACGATATGAAAATTATTATAGTTTTCTTTCATAATTATATAATTATATAAATTATATATTATATATTAATAATTATATATTATATATTATATTATAGTTTTCTTTTATAATTATATAATTATATAATTATGAAAGAAAACTATAATAATTTTCATATCGTTTTTCTTTTTTATCATTATAAATATAAGCCCGTATTCAGAACTCGCTTTTAGTGCTAATAGTGCGCTTTTAAATTTTTTCTTAGTGAGTTTTAACTACAAGCGACTCTGTTAGTGACTTTAAGAGCGAGTTGTGAATACGGACTATAGTATACAGTATAGTAGTAGTCATAGGCAACGTGTTTGTTTTCTTAGTGACGCCGCAACAATAACGCCGCATTTATATTCGGTCCATGCACGCATTCGCATTCGCAATATTTGATGCTGTCTGTTTTTGAGAGCAAAAATCGCGCAGTGATGGATGAGCAAAAACCAACGATTGAAGATTTCACTACGAATGATGAATTTGACGCCTTTTCGGCGGGTGATCCAACGATGTAAGTATTTTTGCCGTTAAATTATAACAAAAAATTATTTTCATTGGTCAGCATGAAGACATTTTCATGACAAAATATAATTAAGTATTTGGAAATTAATTATAAAGTGTTTATATACTGAGACGTTTCGTGATCCTTGAGTATTCGGAATCACGAGACTTTTTGAAGGGTTTGTGCACTGGGCAGGCGTCTTTAGAAACAATTTAGACACTGGAGGTTTTAAAATAGTAAAATAATGATATATTGTCCTATAATTTACATACTAGGTATCCTTAATGTTCTATTTCGGTTCTCATGTTAAGCCTTAGCTAGTGAAACTGCTAGGGCGTAGATATATCTAATTGTGGGCTACCATTTAACGCTAGGCGTATCTGTTTCTTGCGGAATTGGGGAATGTTATGCCAACGAATGAGAGCGACGTGTAGGTATGTAGGTTGATTATTTATTATAGGTAGGATAAATTGACTTACAATGATTGATAAGTTGAAACAGTTGATGTGGCACTTCACTGAGTTCTTTCTGTGGCAATCCGTCGCCTGTTGTTACACTCGCGATAGATTTAATAGAACGCACACCGCGATGACTTCCCTGGCCCTCGGGTGGGAAGGCTTGGTCACAAGGATCCGAAGACACGTAAAATACTACCAGCTGAGGAACAAGCAAGACTCGATGATTTAGACGGTGACTCTTAGAGGAGTTCCGTCTGTTGCCACGATTCACGAAAGACTGCCTATTGGCCCCGAATACTGTAGGTGCGTTAGCTCTAATTTTGGGGATAATGCACCGCAATATTGATGATCTTGCAAAAAGAGTCTTGCTTCATTCCTCGCGCTGGCATGTAGTGTGAGCGCGTGGCCTGCTACTCAGCGTTCTAGGAATTACATGAGGCAATCGAAAAGTTCGATGTGCCGAAAAGAATTTACCAATTGCATTTATTTGAGTAGATCCGCTTTGGGATGTAACACTCATACACACATTCACACACTTATAATTGTTTCTAACTTGCCCGTAGTACCACAGGCGACAAGAAGTGTTTTTGTTTACTTTTATTCTCTTTGTTAGCCTTTCGGATTGGAAAGAGGTAGTTGGTACCACAATACAGCAGATTGCACGATGCGTCCGAAGATCGTGGTCCAGTTGAAGGTTAGGATGATAATGATTCAGTACCCACAGGAGATCACAATGAACCCCGTTTGCTGAATCCCTTATCTTAAGCATAGGTTCGACTCAGACAGCTACTAATCACAATGATATTGGGAGCTGAGTCTTTTTAAGGAATGTTGTTGTTATGCAGTGGTCGATTTCTGACAGCTCCAGCACAATGCCTTTGATGCAGAATATCTACAAGGAAGGCAGATTTCCTGATACAGGGTGGAGACACAATGCTTTCCAAGATCAGGACTGCCGAGGATGAGTTCCCACAGTTTGCAGTACAATACTGTTCACTGGTTCGCTCTGGAACAGAGGATTGGTTTTCTCCTAGCTTTTAGATAATTTATACTTTCCAAAGTTTTTTAATAGCTTCTTGTCGTCTTGTGGTGTACAAGGGGTTTGTTGATTCGTCTCGATAGCTACGAGTGGATCGAATGAAACGAAAGAATCGAATGAATACCTGTCGAGGAAGCTGCTGCTTATATCCTCGATAGGAATACGTTAAAACTAGTGGGGATAACGATTTTTATCCGCCTGAGGTGTTAACGTCGCTTTTTGGATTTGATATTTTGATTTACGATAGTTTGATTTGACTAATTGGATTAGCGGTTTCTTCAAATATCGGCTTACCGATATTTCTATTGTATTCGGTGCGTGCCGGCTTATCGCGCCTGGGCACTTGTTTGTTTTGATTTCAGTCTGTCGACTGTATTCTGGATTCTAGGAATATTAAATGTAATAATTTCTAATATTATTTCCTCCTGATTGTCGCTATGACTAGTTTCAAGGGAATTATGCAATTAGAGAATTAAAGGTCCTATATTCCCTTTCCTCTATCGGCGTCGCTGTGAGAGGTCGATAGGATTCTTGAGGAGTGTTAGGATTTTAGGAGTTCTCTCAGATACAGTTATGCACATACACAATGCGCTATGCACTCTTATGTGGTGCTCTTGATGTATCCATCATCAAGACTGGATGATTGGAAGAAAAAAAGGATGAAGGATAGGGGGGTATAAGGCCGGAACGTTACAATACATTATAAATTATCGTTTTAGGGAAATCTTAGGCTTCGTTGACCTCATTGAAGGAACCAAAACCGTGGGAAATCCGAAGAAATCTTTATTCAAGTTGATTCTCAGCAACGATCAAGGACGGCGAATTCGAGTACTTCTTTGGGAGGCGAATGCTGTCAAGTTTGAGCCGCTTATCTCGTACAGGGAGGTGAGGGTACACAGCAAAATAACGTTATTGAAAAAAACCAAAAAGGTTATTGAAAAAATAAGCAAATAAGGTTATTAAAATAAATTTCAGATTGTGCACATCAAACGGGGCAAGGTACTGCCAGTAAAGCAAGAGTTCGCCAAAGGCAGCGAAAATCTTGTGCCGTTTGAGATTTCGATACAGCGCAACACGACTGTCGAATTGAAGGGCAAATATGAAAATGTAGGTCAAGCCAATGTAGTGGCTCCGTGCTACCAAGAAGTCAAATTGCGAAATGTAGCCAATACCTCAGGACTAATTTGTAAGTATGGTTTGTTTAAGTCATATTGTTATGAAATTAGAAACGGCTAGGTTAATTAAAAGAAGTTTTATTTTAGTTAATAAACAGACACTTCTAATTTACCATCGCATATTTACATTAATTTTCAGGCGTCGTGGGGTACATCAAAATCGTATTTGAAAATCAAATATCAGGCCTTTCCAGCTATGCTACAGGGGCTATTACCGACGGGACGTATAAACTTCGAGTCCAAGTTGCTCAAATGCAAGTAGACAACGACTTGCAGGAAGGCGTACACATACGCGTGCAAGGGGAATTGAAAAAAGATGGATGTGAGTAAATGATAACTAAAATATTTAAGGTAATTAAAAGATTGTTTTTCGATTAACAAATTAAATTTATATGATTTTCAGTTGGATCAATTTTCCTTCTAACAAATGACAATCGGAGCATCTCTATTATCGATGATGAAATTATGTCAGCTTCCGATCTTCGCAAAGGATTTCGTCAAATTTTAAAGCATCCGATCACAACGTGCGAGGATAAAAAGGAAAATTTCAAGATATTTTTTAAAGAATAATAATAAATTTTTTCAGTACTTTCATTAATCATATTTAATTATACTAATACTAATAATGAAAATTGTAATGTCTGTTTCAGAAAACTAAAGCCGATTAATCAAGCACAACAGTCCAAAACCATCACACCCACCCACGTCCGTCAGTTCATCTGTTCAATAATTTTTTGTTGTCCTTATTTTACTTTACTGTGTATGTGTTGTAACACAAAGGTTACAATAGACCCCCTCCGCCCCCTGGCTCGAGGTCCCACAGGCCTTGAGTAACGCGTTTAGTATAGTCTGTAATGATAACTGCGTATCCTTAAGTATTGTAATCACCGATTTCTAGTGTTTTAGGTAAATTGTATATAGGGTAAGATCCCTCCCCTCCACCCTTCCCTCCCGACCTCCATCCCTGTAGGGCACTGGCTCGAGGACCATCGTCGAGGACCAACAGCACCCACCATCATCGAGTACCACCACCGAGGACATCCCCCTGAACCAGCTACGAGGACTCAGCATCCCTGGATGGATCGCGAGAGTGGCTACGTCGCCGAGGCAGCGGACGGCAGGGATGGCATTGGCAGGGAGAACAGCTGATCGAGATGTCCGTGGGATGGATGCCCACCAACCCGATACCGTCGCCACCAATATGCAGCCCCGGTGCAGTCCCGTCACACGGGCAGGAAAACGTCCCGAGTGACAGCGGCGGAGCACTCTCCCTCCGAGACCGCGGACGAGCCCGGGAGAAGTTTGACATGCTTGGAGGCCGCCATCTTGACCGGCGCGCGCAGACAGTCCGCGCGCCGGCGAAGCCAGCGCCGTGTTGCCGCCACGAGGCCCTGGAAGGCCCGGGGGCGCTGCCAATTCAAAAGGACCAATGCCCTGCCATGCCGGAACTGCCAACCAATGCCAGAGCGCGTAGCCCTCTCAGCTGAGCAGCCCCACCAATCATCGAGGATCAGGAGGTCCACGAGGACAGAAACCACCGGAAATCTTATCACTTCGAGCCAGACCGTGGACATATCTAGCACGTGCGAATTAGTAGCGAAAAGAACGAGTGGAGAATAAAGAGCGAATAAAGGGCGAGTAAACAGCGAGTGAAAGTAGTGAGCGCGTGGAGAGTAAAGAACGAGTGAGGATTGTAACGCTAGTGGGTGAGATAGAAATTGGATTACAGTGTGACCAGCGTGTAGAGTGAGTACCACCGAGTGATTGGATTTCTCTATTAACCTTCCCTTCCTTCCTCTCCCCTTAGTATTTGTTCATTAGATTTTGTAGGTCCCTTCTGGACAAGTGCGAGCCGGCCCACGTGACCCCGCATTGTGCGTAGTTCGTTCGTAGTTTCGACGGGCCTTCCGCCCACCTACTCGAGGCCCGTGGTATATTGCGTGCGCCCTAGATTTAGTATTTCTGCGTCCCCTTTGAAACCCTCCGTGCCCTTCCTTTTCCAACACCTGCCCTCTTCTCATCCCATAACCGAGGTAATTCCGTAAGAAGCCATTTTGAGTTCGGGAACCTTCCTCCCTGAGATCCCCTCACCTCTCCCGCCGCTAGCCCAGTCAGTCCCCAGAAGTAAACAAACGAGGACCTCTCGGGGTCACTCGTCGGTGCTACGCCGGATAAGTAGCTGGCGCCCAGAAACCATTCCCTCCACTCCCTCCGCCCCCCCCCTTCTCTCCCCCGAGTCCCGTTAAATCCCCGCGAGCACCCGCGTGCCTATTTTGCTTACGTGCTCTAGGCTAAGCATTGTAAGTCTGATTATATTTTCTTTTCTATCTTTTGATCTGCTTTCTTTTCTGTTGTCTTGTATCTGCATTTGTTTTAGTAATTATATTCTTTTCTATTTTACCCCGTGTCCCCCTTTATTTCGCGTTCCCCTCACCCCTGTGTTTTGGCGATAGCTAATTTGAGAAGACCCTGGGCGGACCAAAAAACCTGCCCAGCACGTCACAAATTTTGGCATCCAACGTGGGGCCCGATAAATATCAGAAGCCGAGTTACCCTCCTTCTGAGGTTCTTTTTTTTTTGTTGTTTAAGTACTCACCTCGGTACCCCCCCCCCCCACTCCCCCGTACCCTTTCAACTGAAAAATCATGGATCCTGCCACCCCCGCCCCCGAAGGGACACCCCCTACTACCAGTACCACCCCCCCGATAGCAGCCCCCAGCTTTGCACCCCCTCACCTCCCCTATATGGCCGCCCCTCTGGCCGCCACCCCCCCCCCCCCTGAGGAATTACGGAGATTAGAGAGGATCAGCACGGATTTACGCGCCCTCTCGAATTTCACGGATATAATCCAACTCTGCGACTTCGCTGGATTGAACGTGACAGGTACCCCGCAAGATATTCTTAGCCGTTTTTGGCGATACGAGGTCCGTCGGTTATGTCCACACGTGCCCGTCGCTTGGAACCCCGCGGAGGACGAGCGCGGACAAGCCAATCCCTTCACCTTCACCGGCGCGATGGCAGACCCTAGCATGGACGAGTCCAGACGTACGAACCCCCCCCCCCCCCCTCGTAGGAGACCAGGAGGCGCCCGAGCGTCCCCCTCCCCCTACTACATGAGTCTCCTCCCCTAGACCGCGTGTTCCTTTGGCCACCGGACAATCAGTGGGTCCATATCGGGACCCCATTAGCTTCAATGAGACCGATGATTTGTTGTTGCATGAGGATGCCCCTCGACCTACTACCCGCCCCTCCTCCCAAGCCCCTTCGGCCCCCGTGGTCACCTTCGCTCCTCCCCCCGTCGAGGTGTCCCCGCGGGGACATCAACCCCCATCAAGACCCCTCCCCCCCGAGTTCCCCTCCTCCCAGACCTCCCACCCTTCCCCTCCGAGCCCGTGTGGGCTCCTCAAACCACCTATGAGTTACCCCCGCGTGTTACCCCGCAAGGGAATAGCACCCGGATCCGCCCTCCGACTCAGATTCCCCCTCACCCCCTCTCCGCGACGAGACCCCCCCCCGGAGACCACCGAGCAGGCCGATACTTCGTGGAACCGGGATACGAGGGTACTGGACCACATCAGGCGTTTCGGACCGAAATTCGCGGGACGCCGTGAGGACGATGGGGAGGACTTCCTCCTCCGCCTCCATGAGTATTGCTCCAGCCGCGGCTTCACCGAAAATGAGCTATTGAATACCCTCCCGGAAACCCTTACCCATGAAGCCTTCACCTGGTATCGCGTGGACCACGAGTATCTGCAGACCTACGATAGCTTCTTCAGCCACTTCCGGATCAGGTTCGGGAGCAACAACCTGCAAGAGAGACTGCGCCGCGAAGTAGAAAAGAGGACGCAAGCCCCGGACGAACCCACCGGCGAGTACCTGACAAAGATGAGGCTGTATTTCCACTACATGACCCCTCCCCCCCCTTTGGAAGCCCAGCTAGATATCTGCTACAACAACCTACATCCGACAATATCCGTTCACTTCTTTCGTGATAGCGTCGCCGACTTCGACGAGTTCCAGGTGATCTGCTCGAAGATCGAGCGGCGACGTGACCGGAACGCCGAATATCAACCGCCCCCGCCCGCGGCCCACTCTGCCCTCCCCACCGCTGCATACCACTACCCGACAACGCCCAAGAAGGGAAAAACCGCGGCCATAGGCGCCCTCTCCTCCGAGCCCTCCCCCCGATCCGCGGATGACCCCGCGGAAGTAGCAGGACTGGAGCCTCCCACCACCTACGCCCGAGTAGCCCGTACACCCCCGTGGCCAACCTCCCCTCGTACTCCAACCCCTCTCAAGGCTATTCCCGGCCTTATGTCAAGGCCCATTGCGGCACCCCACCGCGGCCTGTCCACCACGGTCCGTTGCTACAATTGTAGGCAAGCCGGTCACGTGTATAGAGAGTGCTCCCAACCCCTAGGCTTTTTCTGCCGAGTTTGCGGCCTGGGAGGGTGCGACACGAATTCGTGTTCGCGTTGCCACCGGGCCCGCTCGGGAAACGCAGCAGTGGAGGGTGCAGGCGCGAGCTCCCCTCCACGGCAGTAAATACGGGGCTAAAGAAACCCGCGGCAAGACGCGTGATAGAGTCCGGCCCCGAGGACCCAAATAGTACTAAAAACCCTCCGAGTCCCAAAGACCCAATCCGTCACCCACCCCCTCCATTCCCCGATACCCTCCCATGTGTTGAAGACGCACCCCCCGCGGACCAGCAACCCCCCCCCCCCCCCGGTAGTAGATTCAGTGAATTCCCAAGTAGATAACCCTCGATACCACTTTGTCATTAACCTCTTGGGAAGACACCTTATAGCATTAATAGACCCAGGTTCCACTCGCACGTACTTTGGAGACGAACTAGCGGAGGAACTGGGAGGAGAAGCCCAGAAGGCCAATGGCGGAGTCCAGGTGGCCAATGGAGCAATAATTCCAGTCATAGGAGAAATTCCCACCCAGTTCGAGGTCAATGGCCAAGTAAAAACCCTCCTCGTCCGTGTTGCCCTTTTGAACTACCCCGTGATCCTAGGAATAGATTTCTGTGAATTGTTTGAACTGAAAATTGATTATGCAACTAGGACATGGACGACCCCCGGGGCCCCCCCTCGAACGTTTCCCTCCCATGGGCAAACATCCCTCGTCATCCCCGTGTACCCAGAATTCGCCGGATTGGCTGAGCCTACGCCTTCGGCGGAAGAAAAATTGAAATTCTTATTAGACCGCTTGGTGACCGTGAATACAAGCGGAATCCTTAGCGCCACCTCCCTCGTACAACACTCGATAGATGTCCAGGACCACCCTCCCATCCGCCAACGCCCCCGAACCATCCCCCCCTACCTCCTCCAAGTGGCCCAAGCCGAAGTAGATAAAATGATGAAAGAAGGCATTATTGAAAGGTCCGACAGCCCGTGGTTGAGTAACCCAGTGATAGTCCCGAAGTCCAACGGGAAATATCGCTTTTGTGTAGATTTTCGAGATGTAAATAAAGTAACCCGTAAAGACGCATACCCCCTCCCCAACCTTGATCGTATTTTGGATGGCCTTCGCCGCGTCCGTTATATTTCCAAATTGGACCTTAGTCAGGCCTATTTTCAAATTCGTGTAGACCCCGCGAGCCGTCCCATCACCGCGTTTGCAGTCCCTGGACGAGGCCTATGGCAGTTCGTAAGGATGCCCTTCGGGCTGACCAACGCCCCCGCCACGTTCCAACGTTTAATGGATAAACTGATTAGGCCCGAATGGGAGCCCCATGTTTTCGCGTACCTTGATGACGTGATCATAGCCACCGAGACCGAAGAAGACCATTTTAAGTACCTCGAGTTGACCCTGCAAGCCCTATCCGACGCCGGGTTAGAAATAAACCGCGAAAAGAGCGAGTTCTTCTGCCTGGAAATGCAATACCTTGGATACCTTGTCACCCGCGATGGATTGAAGACCGACCCCGATAAGATAGCCCCCGTCGTGAACTACCTCCCTCCCACCAATTTGAAGCAACTTAGAAGATTTTTAGGCATGATCGGGTGGTATGCCCGATTCATGGGAGATATCTCCAAACTGAAAGTCCCCCTCGTGCACCTCCTAGAGAAAGAGACCAAGTGGCACTGGGGACCTGAACAGCAGGAAGCTTTCGAGGCCCTTCGACAAGCCCTTACCCGAACCCCCGTCCTTGCACGCCCCGATTTCACCAAGCCCTTTTCCATCCACACGGACGCCAGCGATGTCGCTATCGGCGCCGTGCTCACCCAGGAAGTAGATAACGAGGACCACCCCATAGTTTATTGCAGCCGTGTATTGTCGAGGGCCGAGAAAAAGTATAGCGTCACCGAGAAGGAGTGCCTCGCGGTGCTATGGGCCGCGAAGAAACTAAGGCCACATATCGAGGGCACTTCATTCCGCGTAATCACGGACCACAGCAGCTTGCGCTGGCTGCGGAAACTACGAGACCACACGGGGAGATTAGCGAGATGGGCCCTTACTATGCAAGACCTTGACATGGAGATAGTCCATAGGAAAGGAGCCCTTAATGTAGTCCCAGATGCCCTTTCGAGAATGTACAAGGGAACCATTGAAGCCCTCGCGACCCTTGGAGACTCTGTAGACCCATGGTACGTGGACCAGATGAAGAACGTTCGTGAATTCCCTTTTAAATACCCCGATTGGAAAATAGAGGACGACCAACTCTATCACCATCGACCCCATCCCATCATTGAACTAGCCCTGAAGGACCTAGACGCGTGGAAACTCGTCCTCCTGCATGAAGCCCGTTTAAAAGCCCTCCAAAATGCCCATGATTCCCCCCAGGCCGGCCACTTAGGAGTTGATAAGACTTACCAGCGCGTGCTGCAAGACTTTTCGTGGCCCGGCCTTTTCCAGGACGTTGCGCGGTTCGTTAAGCGGTGCCAGGTGTGCCAGCTCAATAAGGTGCACCAGGGAGCATCCCCTAGATTAATGCGCGAGCGGACAACCGAGGGCCCGTGGACCGTCGTGGCTGTAGATGTTATGGGACCCTTCCCCCCTAGCAAGGCCCATAACATATATATTGTAGTTTTCCAGGATTTCTTTACTAAGTACGTGGAGGCCAAAGGCCTCCGCACCGCCACAGGACCCACCATTATTAATGCCCTGGAGACCCTTGTCATTAATCGATGGGGATGCCCGCGTTTCCTCCTCACCGACAATGGCACGGAGTTCGTTAATAAACACGTGACCACCCAGTTAGGCCAATACGGCATCCGCCAGACCACCATCCCTCCCTACCATGCCCAAGCGAACCCCGTAGAACGAGTGAACCGAACCCTGAAGACCATGATCGTATCCTACGTCGGTGAAGACCACCAGAACTGGGACATTCACCTCCCCGAATTATGTTTTGCCCTCAATACCTCCGTGCAGGCTTCTACCCATATGACCCCCGCGTTCCTGAATTTTGGAAGGAATCCGAGGCCCGCGAAAAGTATCCGAGACCGAGTTCCCACCCCCACGGTCCTCGAGAAAACGGACCCTGCAGTCTGGGCCGATAGAATGAGACGTCTTCCCCTTATCCACGATTGGGTGAAGAAAAACGTGTCCGAGGACTCAAAAAGGCAAGCCCGTTATTACAATCGAGGGAAAACAGACCGCGAGTACCAAGTTGGAGACCTGGTCCTCCGGAGAAATCGAGTTCTTTCGTCCGCGAAACTTCGCCGCGAAACTGTCCCCGAAATATCGAGGTCCCTACACCATTACTAAAAAAATTTCCCCCGTGGTCTACGAGATCCACGTCCCATTAAAGAAAAATTGGCCTAAAGTCCATGTTAAGGACCTGAAGCCCTATACATCCCCTATGGAAATTCCCGAGGACCCAATTCTCATGAAAGCCCCGGACTCCGAAACTGAAGACACCATTATGAAAAAATCGTCATCCGCACCGTTGCCTCCCGTCGACGAGGAACATGAAAATCCCAATCCACCTGAAGTGCTATCCAGCCCTCCCACTCCCGCTGCATCAGCGCCAGGGAAAAGGCCAAGAGGACGCCCGCGCGGCAGCAAAACCTCTCGTGGTCCCCTAAGAAATGAAGCCCCTCCACAAGAACGTTACGCCCTAAGAACTAGAAGCCGCAATATACCAAACGAGCGGCCCTAATTGCTCTGGCATAATTCGACCTAATCAGTAGCTTCCCTAGAATAAATAAAGTAGGTAGTTATTGATTTCCTTCCTCTAGAAGACACCATTCCCTATGCTTCATGCGTGAAGGTAGTGTAGTCCTAAGTAGTGCGATAGTTGGAGGGAGAGAGAGAGCCACTTGGTGAAGCCCCGAATTTCCAGATAAAGAATGCCAGGACCCAGAGGAGGAGGGAGAGCCCTCCGAACCCGCGAGGCCCGTTGGGCCGCGATAGGCTATCTGCCGGAGCCGCCTGGACCACAAGGCCGCGGCACGGAGACGCCCACCCAAGAAGACCCCATGGAGGAAGACGCCACCTCCGGGAGCGAGGCCTCCAGCTCCACCACGTCCTCCTCACCCCCGCGACTCCCCATCCCGAGGTCCTACCCCCGCCGGGAGTCCCCCTTTCCTCCACTGGTCCCTACTCCGATGGCCCTGATGGCCCTTAGCGGGGGTCCGCCCTGTCCCCCTTCCCTCACCCCGCCACCCCTCATGTCCTTCCCCGTCTCCCTACCCGGGGCCTCCCCTCGCAGAGCGCCCATGCCAACACCCGCGGGCAAACTACCGCGCAAGGAGACAGCGGAAGTAAAGTTCCGGTGCTGGGCCTGCGGGCAGGCCAATCACCCCGCGGCCCGATGCCCGAACAGGATCGGGAAGAAGTAGGAGCAGAGGACCCTACCCCCACCACGGACACCTGAAGACCACCATGGCTACGTCCCCGGCTCTCTCTTTAGCGAAGCAGCATAGGCAGAGAAAGGCCGTTTTTCTTTTTGTTGTTTCTTTGTGGTGCAGCCTTGCTAGTTATCTTTTTTTCTCTTCTTCTTTCTCCTTTTTTTTTTTCTTTTCTCTCGTTGTACGAGATGGTTTATATGAGGCCATGGAAAGGCTATGTTTTGGTTAAAGGGAAAATAAACCTTTCTTTTTGTTCCTAGTCAAGGACAGAGTGCATCACTTCACAAAACCCAATAGCCCCGTCCACCCGCCCTGCCAGTCCCATCATCCCTGTCAGTGCCCTATCCCCTTTTTCCCTTCCCCGTGCGAATGACCGCTCAAGCGCCACATTTAGATGGTGCTTTCGTCTAAGCGGGGGGGAGTTTGTAACACAAAGGTTAAAATAGACCCCCTCCGCCCCCTGGCTCGAGGTCCCACAGGCCTTGAGTAACGCGTTTAGTATAGTCTGTAATGATAACTGCGTATCCTTAAGTATTGTAATCACCGATTTCTAGTGTTTTAGGTAAATTGTATATAGGGTAAGATCCCTCCCCTCCACCCTTCCCTCCCTACCACCATCCCTGTAGGGCACTGGCTCGAGGACCATCGTCGAGGACCAACAGCACCCACCATCATCGAGGACCACCAACGAGGACATCCCCCTGAACCAGCTACTAGGACTCAGCATCCCTGGATGGACCGCGAGAGTGGCTACGTCGCCGAGGCAGCGGACGGCAGGGATGGCATTGGCAGGGAGAACAGCTGATCGAGATGTCCGTGGGATGGATGCCCACCAACCCGACACCGTCGCCACCAATATGCAGCCCCGGTGCAGTCCCGTCACACGGGCAGGAAAACGTCCCGTGTGACAGCGGCGGAGCCCTCTCCCTCCGAGACCGCGGACGTGCCCGGGAGAAGTTTGACAGGCCTGGAGGCCGCCATCTTGACCGGCGCGCGCAGCCAGCCCGCGCGCCGGCGAAGCCAGCACCGTGTTGCCGCCACGAGGCCCTGGAAGGCCCGGCGGCGCTGCCAATTCAAAAGGACCAATGCCCTGCCATGCCGGAACTGCCAACCAATGCCAGAGCGCGTAGCCCTCTCAGCTGAGCAGCCCCACCAATCATCGAGGCCCGGAGGCCCACGAGGACAGAAACCACCGGAAATCTTATCACTTCGAGCCAGACCGTGGACATATCTAGCACGTGCGAATTAGTAGCGAAAAGAACGAGTGGAGAATAAAGAGCGAATAAAGGGCGAGTAAAGAGCGAGTGAAAGTAGTGAGCGCATGGAGAGTAAAGAACGAGTGAGGATTGTAACGCGAGTGGGTGAGATAGAAATTAGATTACAGTGTGACGAGCGTGTAGAGTGAGTACCTCCGAGTGATTGGATTTCTCTATTAACCTTCCCTTCCTTCCTCCCCCCTTAGTATTTGCTCATTAGATTTTGTAGGTCCCTTCTGGACAAGTGCGAGCCGGCCCACGTGGCCCCGCATTGTGCGTAGTTCGTTCGTAGTTTCGACGGCCTTCCGCCCACGTACTCGAGGCCCGTGGTATATTGCGTGCGCCCTAGATTTAGTATTTCTGCGTCCCCTTTGAAACCCTCCGTGCTCTTCCTTTTCCAACACCTGCCCTCTTCTCATCCCATAACCGAGGTAATTCCGTAAGAAGCCATTTTGAGTTCGGGAACCTTCCTCCCTGAGATCCCCTCACCTCTCCCGCCGCTAGCCAAGTCAGTCCCCAGAAGTAAACAAACGAGGACCTCTCGGGGTCACTCGTCGGTGCTACGCCGGATAAGTAGCTGGCGCCCAGAAACCATTCCCTCCACTCCCTCCGCCCCCCCTTCTCTCCCACGAGTCCCGTTAAATCCCCGCGAGCACCCGCGTGCCTATTTTGCTTACGTGTTCTAGGCTAAGCATTGTAAGTCTGATTATATTTTCTTTTCTATCTTTTGATCTGCTTTATTTTCTGTTGTCTTGTATCTGCATTTGTTCTAGTAATTATATTCTTTTCTATTTTACCCCGTGTCCCCCTTTATTTCGCGTTCCCCTCACCCCTGTGTTTTGGCGATAGCTAATTTGAGAAGACCCTGGGCGAACCAAAAAACCTGCCCAGCACGTCACAGTGTATATAATCTCAAATAAAAAGTTTTTCATACTTTATTTATCGCGGTTATTTAAATTTATTGTTACGCCTGCAGACATTTCTAAACGTGAATTTAACCAATGATCTGCCAAACGCAGCTGTCATTCTCGATAAATATTGCTTTATCTATGAGAATGACATTTAACCTATTGTCTGCCAAAAGGATCTATCATGTTAGTTCTATAATCTGAAGTACTTCACATTTATCATCACGTCAACCAATTAGAATGCTTTTATAGCATAAATATAGATAACTAAACTCAGACGGCGACGATATTAGTGATGGTCATTTATAATCAACTATCTCCACGGTTACTATCAATGCCGCCTGGTTCTTCTGTTAGGAACTTTTTAATAAATGCGAATCGTACTAAATTATAAGAATAACAGTACTCAATAGAAAAATGCGAGCACGTATAACAGAACGAGACAGTTATATGTGAAAATAGAAAACGATTGCAGAAATGTTAATTGCAGTTCAACGAACAAAAAGTGAAGTGAAAGGAGTTAAAATTTAAATACCGTTGGCCGAAAAATCTCGATTTTGATTAAGTAAGGCTGTGTCAAACACACAGACCAATTTTCCGAAAACTGGCTTGCAGGTCATTTGTTTACTATCGGTGATCAATTCATTAAGCCGATATAATTAACGTAAGTATATCTTTATATAATTTAATCGTTTAGATGTCATCTAATTTTCAAGCGTCAAAAATATATTTAAAAATGTCACCATAAATTTATCATTATCTCTATTTCGCATATATTTATGACACATATAAATTTGAATCGTAATGGTTGTATATTATTATGCAACGAATAGCTGTGTATTTTTAATTAATGTAATTATAGCTCAAGCACGAAAAAATCCTTTGCTGTTGGTGATCAATAATAGAAATTTTGACCAATATAATCTACAAGGGATATCGAATGTGCGCCAACTCATTGGGCCGATTCAGATCATGTAACTATGCTTTTCTATAATTTTATCAATTAGATATTTATTTTTAAGCATACTAGCATGATACGCGCTCCACACTCATGACATCATTACTGTTAATATTTCAATAATAACGTTTGACACACATTAAAAACGATTCTTAGGTAAATGAAAATTAAATTTGAAAGTGAATTTGGCCGGAATTTTGTTGTAGTCAGTAGAAATTCACTCACAACCAAGCTGTGGATACAGATCGTTTGATCGTCACGAACTGGCCAATAAAAGCCTTTGCTCGATAATACTTTGGTAGACAATTAGAAAAAATATCTGTAAATTACCAGTTGACTGTTTCGCCGGTCATTTGACCAATTCGCGGGAGCATTTAACCAATTTAGAGAATTTACTGTACGATAATTTTTTCTAATGATTTGTTTAAGTATTATCGGTCAAACGATAAAAACGACGATCACACAATTCCAAAAAAAAATGTGTAAAGTTAGTATGTCGGACAACTTTATGGAGGTCTGCTGAGACTCAACAAAATTTGTGCGTGATTTTCGCGGTGTCATTCAATTTTTCATGAAGCGGGCAGAAAAGTAATTTTTTTTTTCTTCGAGTTCAAAAAAATGCTGATAGATTATTTAATGGAAAACTGTCCGCTGATAACGAATTCAGTCTCATTTTTGTCGAAAATCCAGAGAATAAAAAATCGGCGTTTTTTGTTAGAGATTAACTAAATTTTTTTTATTTTTCGAGCAAATTAACATGTCATTATATTCAGCAGACAATTTCAATTCATTATCAAATATTAAATAAGCATTTTTGAATATGAAAATCGCACGAGAAGTGTTTTGACCCGAAAGAATTGAGGCAAGGCTTTGGAAAATTTTGATAAATTTCCATTCGAACTTTATAAATTCATCAGCAATCGAAGAATGAACGGATTTAAAGGATTTTGTTTTTTATTAAACCTCAATTCTTCTATTACATGTGTACCAAAAAATATAGATCTACGTCGCTACAAACAAATTTGTCAGCGATTTTAATTCCCAGAGAAAGTAAGATCCTCGAAAAAGATATTTTTTTTATTCGTCGCCATGAAATTGTGAATAAAATGTGAAAAGCCTATCTAATCTTTGTCGAAATGTCGAAAATCGCTATTGAAAAATGCGAATTCATATTTTTCGGCTTAAAAGATATATCTATCTGTGTTTCGACCAAACAAGGATTTTTGAAAACTCCTCACATCAGAAATTTTCTTGTGAATTACTTGGTCAAAAAATTTAACGGCGTTTATTTAAAAAATACGGTGTTTCTAGCTTAGTAGTAATTTCTGAGTTTTCGATAGAAATTATGCCAGGATCGTCATCAGCGGATAATTTCTGATGAAATAAGCTATTAGCATTAGATTGAAAACTATTGAGAATATGTGCTCACTTTTTTGTCCTCTATAAGAACAATTTAAAATACTAACATCGTTCTCTGGATTTTGTATAGTGTATTTGTTGTCTTCGCCAAATAGACATGTAATGTTTCGTACGTAGATGAAAACTTTACTATATATTAGGAAAGGAAAACATTTTACCACCATAGTTATCGTAAACAAATATTTTACGTTTGTCGACATGATTATTAATTGATAACGTTTTTTTCAGATAATTCGTCCTTTCATCAACCCCAAGGATAACTCAACTTGGGGCATCAGGTGGTCACTGAGTAGCCACCCCATCGACAAAAATTATTTAGAATCGAGTATAATTTTTATTTCGAAAAACAATAAAGGATAGGAAAGCCAAATTTACTGTGCCCTTATTATAGAAGATCCTTTTTCTCATACATAATTAACCTTTTACATACGAGTAAATATTTAAAACCAGATACGACCAGATACCGGATTCGAATACAACCAGATATAAAAATCAAGTTCAATCAGATACAAGACGAAGATTTTATGATCACAAATACAGATAAGATATATTAAGGTACAGACATTATTACTAGATGTTGGAGTTTCTTCCCGGATTTTATACGATTATCATTAAGAGACGAATTAACATAAAGAAGTATTTACCGATTGACAAATTTGACACACTGGACTTTTAGAATTATGCCAAGATGTAGAATTCAACGAGACCCAATTGAAGAACAGGAATTTAAACGCCGTCGGCGTGAAAGGGACACTGTAAATACACGTCATCGTCGCGCAATCGCACGTCACGAGAGACAAAATAATCAAATTAATCGAGAAATCGCAGATGTTCCGTCTACGAGCAACAACGAAGAAAATCATGACACCAGTGTTAACTTTTCTCGAAATGCACGATACCAAAGAAATTTCAGAGACCGCCAGAGAAATATTACCCATGTCGCTATTGATGCCTGTGAATGCATTGATATCGATGAACATTATATTGGTGAAATGGACGTATCGTGTTCACACTGTAATGCGAAACATTTTGTTGCTGAAAGAGTTTCGAATAAAGGCAATTCTTTTAATGATTGCTGTAATCACGGTGAAACATTTCTCGATTCTTTGCCAAATCTACCCCCCATAATGCAGAATTTGTTTGATGGTAATCATCCTAAATCGAACCACTTTTATCAGCACATTCGTGCTTATAACAGTTCATTCTCTTTCGCGTCTTTTAATGCCAACTTAGTTAGTTTCAACAACAGACGTGGAGGACCGTATTGCTTTAAGATACAGGGACAAATTTATTATCAAATTAATACAGCGTTATATCCTGATTCCAACGAATGTCCAAGTTATGGTCAACTGTTCATTATTGACCCAGACGAAGCAACTGCATTTCGTCATAATGCAAATAATTTTCAACTTGATTCTGAAATCCTTAAAAGCCTGGATAATGTCATACGTAGCTGTAATATTTTTGCTCAATCATATGAGATGATGGGAGTTGAATTGCAGAATCAACAAAGACTTATGATTATGAATAATGATGTTCAACCAGAATTGCAGCTCCATTTTACATTAAAACCTGGTATGGATCGTAGACGTTTCAATTTTCAAAGAACGAATGAGGTCGCAGCAGTGTTTTCCACTACGGCTGATGGAGAAATACCCGAATCTTACGTGACAATACGTAACATAAATACGAATAATATGATAAATAAATAGTATGTCGGACAACTTTATGGAGGTCTGCTGAGACTCAACAAAATTTGTGCGTGATTTTCGCGGTGTCATTCAATTTTTCATGAAGCGGGCAGAAAAGTAGTAACAGTTGGAAGATAATTTATGTTTGATGGTAATCAAACATAATCTGTTTTTTGTCCTCTATATCAATATATCTAATCAAACAACTGCAAGTAACAGTTGGAAGATAATTTATGTTTCCGTATGTTAGTACTATGGATCCTAATGTCGAGCCATGAGTGTATCCTATATTTTATCCACATGGCAGTCGCGGATGGCACAGTGAATTAAAATGTGTTAACAAGAATCGCCGCATAACTCGAGCAGCATATATTAAATATCGAATGGCCATTCGAAATAATTTTAACATTTTTTTAATGGGTCCCCGATTATTTCAGCAGTGGGTCGTTGATAATTACGTCAAAATCGAAAAAGATAGAATACATTACTGTAAACATCATCAAACTCAATTACGTGCGGAATCCTACCAAGGGCTTATCGATTACTTACAAAGTCGTGCAAATAATGAAAATGTCAATGTTGGTAAAATTATTGTTCTTCCATCCACATTTGCAGGGTCACCTCGTAATATGCTTCAACTATATCAAGATGCTATGGCAATAGTACGAAAATATGGTAAACCCGATCTCTTTGTGACGATGACATGTAATCCTAAATGGCGCGAAATTGAAGAAAATCTGTTACCAGGCCAGATTGCAGCTGACCGAGCAGATATTGTAGCTCGAGTTTTTCACATAAAAAAAAGATTATCTTGTGGATGGGATTATAAAACAAAAATGTTTTGGTGAAATTTTAGCTTACGTATACGTCATTGAATTTCAAAAACGTGGATTGCCGCATATTCACATGCTTGTTACTCTAAAAGAAAATTTTGAAATAACTACTGCTGAAATTGTTGATCGATATATCTCGGCTGAAATTCCAAATCCAACAGTTGATATAAGATTGCACAATATCGTAATGAAAAATATGATTCATGGACCATGCGGTGCTTGGTGCTTAGATAATAATGGGAAATGCTCAAAGCACTATCCGAAAGAATTATGCGACGAAACAGTGTTGGACGAAAATGGATTTCCCCACTATCGTCGAAAGACGACTGGTTCTAATTTCGAAAAATCTCAGGGATTTATTGTTAATAATAGTAATGTCGTACCATATAGTCCACTGCTACTGCGTTTTTTAAATTGTCATATTAATGTTGAAGCCGTTTCAAGCATTAAATCTGTAAAATATCTATATAAATATATTTATAAAGGTCATGATGCAGCTGCTGTTGGTGAAGAAAACTCTAATTCACTTAATCATGATGAAATACAAGATTATTTGGAAACTCGGTATGTCGGTCCTGTAGAAGCTTGCTGGCGCATTCTCGGTAAATCTTTGCACGATAAAAGTCATTCTATTTCACGATTACCAGTGCATTTGCCTAATCAACAGAGTATCACAATTGAAGATGAAGGTAACGAAGATAATGTTAGAGCAGCTTTGGAAAAAAAAACCATATTAATCGAGTATTTTGCCTTAAATGCACGTGATGCAGAGGCTAGAGAATATTCTTATGTAGATATACCGAGATATTATGTGTTCAAAAAAGAACTTGGTTCAACCTCTTTTTGTTGGATTCGACGTAAGAGCAAGTTTAACGTTATTGGGCGGATGTACTCGGTCAGTCCAGCTCATAACTGTCAGAGGTGCTCAAAGTTTTCAAGATCTCCGAACTGTGAATGGTGAAGAAAAAGAAACTTTCATGAGCGCTTGTTTAGCATTAGGCCTCATCGAAGATGACGATGAGTGGAAGCGAGCCATGCATGAAGCAGAAGTTTGGATGATGCCTCGACAAATGCGTCATTTATTTGTGCGAATTTTAATTCATTGTCATCCAGTTCACCCGAATGAACTTTGGGAAGAGTTTAAAGATGCGCTATCACAAGACTACACAAGAAATTATGGCACATTTGAAGCTTACACGAAAGCATACACACAAATAAATGTCATGCTCTTAACGGAAGGGTCAAGTATTTCTGAGTTTCCGGATATGGATCAGATATCAGAAACGGAAGACACAGATGACAGTTCAATACTCCCGGAACAATCCAGAGCAACCGGTATGGAACAATACGAAAAATTGAACTCGAAACAAAAAGAAATTGTTGATTTAGTCTTGAATAAAGCTATTATCGGTAACGAGGATGAAATTTCGTCTTGCATTTTTATTGACGGCCCAGGTGGTTCTGGCAAAACTTTTATTTATACAACTCTGTGTTACCTACTTAAAGGTAATAACAAAAAAATATGTACAATGGCGTTTACGGGAATAGCAGCAACTTTACTCCCTAACGGAAAAACAGTTCATAAAACGTTTGGTTTACCCGTTCCCCTTTTTGCTGATTCCACATCAAGTATTAAGAAGCAATCGAAAAACGGTGAATATCTTAAGAATACAGACGTCTTCATTTGGGATGAAGCACCAATGGCTCCAAAATATGCATGAGATATTATCGATAGAACATTACGAGACATAATGAATAATAGTCGTCCATTCGGAGGAAAAATAATGATTCTCGGTCGAGATTTCCGGCAGTTACTTCTCATCAAAGTAAGAGCAACACGGAGTGAATTGGTTAGTTTATCAATTAAATTTAGTCCATTGTGGAAACATTTTTCCAAGTTCGTATTAACAGAGAATATGAGAACGTTACCAGCAGAATCTGAGTTCGCGAAATTTGTACTGGCCGTTGGTGATGGAGTTTTAAATAACGTCAATGGCGAAATAGATCTTCCTGAACGATGCATAGCGTATTCAGGTTCAGATATTGTTGAAAATACATACGGTTCTCTCATAAAAGAAAAAAGATTTGCAGAATTATCTAAAGTTGCAATTCTGTCTGCACGTAACTTCGATGTTGAGCAAATTAATAAGAAAGTCGTTGAGTTATTAGATAAATCAACAGAACGCATTTATACGAGTGTAGATAGTACTGAAAATTGTGATAATGGCGATGTTAATGAGGTGGTTCTACCAGAATATTTAAACACTCTAAATCCGCCAAACTTTTCTCCTCATGAATTACGTCTAAGAATTAATTGTGTGATTATGCTCATACGGAACCTCAATATCAACGAAGGATTATGTAATGGTACAAGATTGTTGGTCATGTAATTGGGCAATAATATTATGAAATGAAAAGTTCTAACTGGTGATAAAAAGGGGGATGACGTGTTCATTAACCGCATTACCCTATATTGTGAAGATATTTATCCATTCACGTTCAAAAGAAGACAATTTCCTGTTAAAATAGCTTTTGCAATGACAATAAATAAATCTCAAGGGCAAACATTCAATCAAATTGCCATTGATCTTCGAAAAGACGTTTTTAATCATGGTCAACTGTACGTAGCATTATCTCGAGTACGTTCATGGGATGCGTTACGTCTTTATCTTGGCGATCAAAGAAAAAATACTACTATCAAAAATTACGTATATACAGAACTTTATTCATAAGTAGAACTGAAAAAAACGTAAGTGTTTGGAATATTTAAATGAAATTGGTAATCATTCAATAAAAATAAATAATTAAGTTAAATTATAGGTATACCAAATTATTGGATTATTATCTTTCTATGAGAGCAAACTTACTTTTTCGAAGTTATTCTGATAACTTCTGACAACTACAATAGTTAAAAAATAAAATATCATTACATTATCGTGCCTCCGTTTATATAGACAAGCACAAACTTTTTCAATTGGAGAATACAATTATTATGATAAAATGAAGGAACTTTCGTAATTAAATATAGATATTGGTACACAACTTGACGAGCGCGCCCGAAGGGCGCGCGTTGTTGCTAGTATGGGTAAAAAGTTACAGAAGAAAAAACTTGGTATACTGTTCAACCAAAAACATAAGCGTACGAACGATATACTGTTCGCGGAATACACTGATCGAGAGTGATTCCTGCCTGGATTGTTTCTGAACAATGTTATACGTTTTATCTTTAAAGTATGACAGATGAATATCGGCGTAACCATGGCAATAAAATACAATTCGACGTGTAAAGGCCGAAGCACATAAAGTTCCATAAGCCATAAGCAGAATGCAGAAGACATAGCGCATGCGCTCTTCCAAATGTCGAGTTAGCAGTGCGCGTGCGCTATGTCTTCTGCATTCTGCTTATGGCTTATGGACTTTCAACCCACATAAAAATCCATAGTCCATAGGACCATTAGGTATAAACTGGCATCAACAAACGCGAACAAAAAGTGAATAGCACCAAAAAATTCTACAAGAAATTGAGTAAGTTCAACAAAAAACTTTAAAATATGAGGGTTTTCACTATCTAACGTTGCATGTATTGAAAGTATATGTAATGTCGATTACTACATATAAGTAATCGTGCAAACTCTGTCCATTCTCCAATGTAGTATTTTGAGGTTAAAGTTACACTGAATTTTGATAAAAATTACAATCGAATTGAATTCAAAATCAATCTCCTCTTTACAGAAATGGATGAATTTGTCCTACTGTTATTTATGCTGGTAAATTTACAAGCAATTTTTATTCGACGACGTCGAAGAGACAAAATAAACAATGAACGTTGTCGGCGGCGGCATGTCTGGGTCCGACCAATTATGCAAGCAGATAGTCGCCATTACATATTTATTAATATTATCAGGATTAGCAGCAATGGGTCTTTTATAAATACCCCACTTTCTAACTAGAATGCCAAATGTATTTTCTATGATACGTCGTGCCCGAGATAGTCGATAGTTAAATGTGTTTTTTCGGTCACCAAGGTACCGTCCAGAATAAGGTCGCGTGAGATGTTTCCCGATAGGAAAGGCCTCGTCTGCAACAAAGAAGTAGGGAGCTCGTACATCGGATCCGGACAACGTGCTACTTCCTGTTGGGATATCCAACTGTCCATTTTCAACATTTAGTGCACTGTTTGCGTAAATTCCCCCATCGCTATTCTTTCCGGTAGAACCAATATCCACCAAAATGAATTTGTAGTTGTGATCGCACACAGCCATCAATACCGTGCTGTATCGCTTATGGTAGTTGAAATACAGCGATCCAGAATTAGGTGGACATTGTGCATCAACATGTTTTCCATCAATCGCCCCTAGACAATGTGGAAAATTCCATACTTTCCAAAAACCTTCAGCAACTCGTAAATATTCTTGTTTCGTAGGAGTATGTACAAATTCAGGACAAAGATGTCTTTCGATAACTTCACATGTCTCTTTAACAATTTTATGCACCGTTGATTGGCCAACACGGTAAGCAAAAGCAATCGTTGGAACTTGATCTCCACTCAGATAGCTGTAGCATAATTATGTATGCCATATTAATCATACATATATGTATACGAAAATATCTCAAGTTATCTAAACACATACCGCAATGTGAGAACAAGTCGCTGCTCAGGTTCAATAGCACGTGGACTTCGTTTCACCAAACTTGGATTCACAATGTCCATCAAGTTCCTAAATGAAGGCAGTGTCATTCATGTGTATTTCGTAAACATTTGCGGATCCTTTTTTATCTCTTGGAACAGATTGTAGTAAGCTCCTTGCTGTCTTCTACGCATATTCATTGGTCGGACCCAGACATGCCGCCGCCGACAACGTTCGTTGTTTATTTTGTCTCTTCGACGTCGTCGAATAAAAATTGCTTGTAAATTTACCAGCATAAATAACAGTAGGACAAATTCATCCATTTCTGTAAAGAGGAGATTGATTTTGAATTCAATTCGATTGTAATTTTTATCAAAATTCAGTGTAACTAACTTTAACCTCAAAATACTACATTGGAGAATGGACAGAGTTTGCACGATTACTTATATGTAGTAATCGACATTACATATACTTTCAATGCATGCAACGTTAGATAGTGAAAACCCTCATATTTTAAAGTTTTTTGTTGAACTTACTCAATTTCTTGTAGAATTTTTTGGTGCTATTCACTTTTTGTTCGCGTTTGTTGATGCCAGTTTATACCTAATGGTCCTATGGACTATGGATTTTTATGTGGGTTGAAAGTCCATAAGTCATAAGCAGAATGCAGAAGACATAGCGCACGCGCACTGCTAACTCGACATTTGGAAGAGCGCATGCGCTATGTCTTCTGCATTCTGCTTATGGCTTATGGAACTTTATGTGCTTCGGCCTTTAGACTCGCATGCCAGCAGGAAAATCCACATCATCGTGGGGCAGCTACTCAAGCGACAGACAAAGAAATCCGCGTTTTCGCGGGGCCGGCTGTCAATGTGTTAATAACGCAGCACTGATCGGAACAGCTCTGCTTCACAACTGAAACGATACGGCGTATCTGCATACAATAATAATTAAGGCCCGTGAGATTTGCGCATCCGCACAGTACACGGAGAGAAGCATCTGGTACAAACTACCGACTATCGGGTAGAAACTACCATAAAATTCTCGTACATAGCGACATTCTGGCAAATATTATTCTAAAACAAAAGAAATTTTACTAGATAATATAGTAATTTTTGTTATGACAGATGTTGCCGTGATCTTTAATAGTTTTTATATGAAAACTGATATTTTTTACTATAAAATATGGTAATCGGTGGCGCTGCTGCCGTGAATCAACGCCCGCGTCTCTGTGATTTTTGTGGGCATATGGGAAGTGTGTCGTGTGCGGCGTTTTGGCCTTCGCCGTGTTTTATCGTTTTTAATAATGTATCAACAGTTTATCTATGAAAGTAAGTATTAACAGTAATAACATATTATATAATATCAAAATGTATCACTAGATTATGTATTATATCGATAAGTATTGAAATTTAGAAATTCTAATCTCTTAACCTCAATCGTACACGAAACACGCCGTTAATTACTATTTCAGAGAAAACATTTGTTTCCTCTGGAATAGTAATGAACGGGATGTTATATTTGATTCCTCTCGAATTGTAATTAACTCATAAAATGCTTAATTGTCTACATTGTAGATCGAAGGTCGTGAAGAAGAAGCTTGGCCGAATCGGGAGAATGTATGTATAATATTAACATTTCTTTCTCAGTATAACACCAAACGTAGAGTTGACTCTGTGTATTTTTCGTCGTAGGGCCTGTATATCTTCTTAGACGAGATGACTGACGGGAAATCTATCCTGAAAGTTTACAAGGATAACGGGGAACTCTCGAATGACGCCCGGAATTTACTCACAAGAATGATCATCAGAACCGAAAAAGATGCAGCTTTTGAGGCAATAGATGTTGTTCATGGAGAACCGAAAATACTGAAATCTTTTGAGTAAGCATTGATTTTAAATTAATTTTAATTCCTCTACATACCAATATGCCTTCTATGCAACCTTGCATTTTGTGATACTTTGTACCTTTGCATTAACTATTTAATTCAGCTTTACATTTTATGCTTCTACTTTCTTTCTTTTGCAAAGCATATCTACGAATCGTTTCGAGGATTTTTCGCGTCAAATTGTACAGTATTTTCCCAGAGAAAGTAATGAAACGTATTACACAAAATATCCAACCGTCTCAGACGTATCTATTCCCAAAGCTGTATGATCATTATAATACACTAAAGGTGTATTGAGAAAGAAAGGGCTTTTGGCTACGAATACATCTAAGAACGTTCAAACTTGTTCTGACATCTCCTCTATTGAGATCATTGGTGAGTGCAGCATATTTATAGCTGTACTTATGGTATAATTCTGTAAAATTTATTGCTATAAAGGAGATTTGTTTCACGAATTGTTTTAACAGAGGAGAATCAAGACAAGATAGTGAAGCTAGGTAGCAATCTGAGATCCCGCGATCAGATTGTTACACTGTGGAAGGAAACGTTCGATCTCCGATGCAAGCTTTTAGATAATAAAATGCCAATTATCGATTATTATAATAAATTTCCTTGCCTCGCTCAAGGAATTGGAAGAGACTTGGTAAATACAAGAGTATATTATATTGTCCTTTTATTGCGGGGACTCAGTAGTATCAATGTCTCAGAAATAAGGATTTCCTTTTAGTAACCATTGATTACTCCCTTCACTATAAAATTACTTCGTCATATTTTGCTAAGATTACAAGATTAATTATAATCTATTATTTATTCCCTCAACGTATCTTGTTATCGTATTGACATCTAAATAAGGTGTTGAACATATTTTAATATGGGTTTTGTTATCTTAGATCGGAATCGATTTTGAAAAGCGACATCCGGGGAAAAGCAAAATCTTGTTCGATCGGTGGAATCGTGTTAGGAAGTACTTAATAACTCAACTGCAACTGTGCAAAGTTAAAGAAGTTTCGGACAAAGCGTTAATTCAGCTGCTACCGACACTGGCTCCAGGTAAATAATCAGATATCCTTTAATTATAATTTTATATGGAAATCAATTGTCCGGTCCCAATTAAAATATAACTGCAACCGCAATAGCACTTTCTTATTACTTATACTCGTCTTTTGTACATTATATATTTGTGACTTCGTGCATATATTACAATATGCACAATTGTTTGTCAATTGTTTAAATAATTTGTAGATGCGCAAGATGCGATCATAGTTTATCTACTTCCACATATCGCGCAAGGAACCTGTGTCCCACACAAGAAAAAGCAAAAGAAACGTAAGATCGCTGACACCGAAAACGAACCCCCCCATCGAAAGTGGACGTTAATCGAACGCAAACAAGGGTTTTACCTGCATGTTGAGGTTTTCTATCACTACGCAAAATATATATAATAAACTTAAATTATAAATACAATAATTAAAAAATATTTGCATTTGTTTCAGAATGCGACAGATATCTCATCAGAGCTTCGCGCACGTGGGGAGCAACTACGCAGCATTGGCTTAACTAGGCAGCCACTGTCAGTCTTCGTAGGACCAATAGCCGGAATACAAGCATGCTACGTATCGCTTAATGAAATACTCTATGATGTAGACTCACCTCTACAGGCTCTCGATTTTTGTTTCAAGCTCTTTTTGAGTCTGGACTGTGCTTATGGGTTCACGACACTTCACCTAAAGACACTTCTCCAAAAGACATTTCACCTAAAGACATTTTACCTAAAGACACTTCTACAGTGCGACACTTCTCCAATACGACATTTCTCCAAAGAGACATTTCTACAATATTAAAGTGCGACATTTCTCCAAAGAGACAGTTCTCCAATATTGATGTGCAATATTTCTCCAAAACGTTAGTTACTCCAAGAGATTACCAAGTATAGTTATTATAAAGATTTTTAAATAAAAATATTTTATTTATATTTTAACTCAACTTTTATTTTCAAAATTATTGCCGATCTTTCGGGACCTGAAGCATTAGAGGGCCAAAACTGCAAGCTAATGTTTTTTTTAAAAAAAAAAAAAACTAAAACCTTGGGGTGTGACAGCATTGGAATTCTAAGCTAAACTAACCTAACGAAACCTAACCTAACCTAACATCATAAACAATTTTATAAACAATAAAAAAATTATAAACAAATTTGGTGTGAGAGTCACCTTTATGGGCCTCAAAACAGTCATTACGCTGGAAAAACTTCAAGGTCGGACCCCAAAACAGCCATAAGACGCCATAGTGTCGCATTGGAGAAGTGTCGCATTAGAGAAATGTCTGTAGGTAAAATGTCTTTTTGGAGAAGTGTCGCATTGGAGAAGTGTCTTTAGGTGAAGTGTCCTGTTACGGTTAATTTGCTCGAAAAATAAAAAACATTTAGTTATTCTCTAACAAAAAACGCCGATTTTTTATTCTCTGGATTTTCGACAAAAATGAGACTGAATTCGTTATCAGCGGACAGTTTTCCATTAAATAATCTATCAGCATTTTTTTGAACTCGAAGAAAAAAAAAATTACTTTTCTGCCCGCTTCATGAAAAATTGAATGACACCGCGAAAATCACGCACAAATTTTGTTGAGTCTCAGCAGACCTCCATAAAGTTGTCCGACATACTAACTTTACACATTATTTTTTGGAATTGTGTGATCGTCGTTTTTATCGTTTGACCGATAATACTTAAACAAATCATTAGAAAAAATTATCGTACAGTAAATTCTCTAAATTGGTTAAATGCTCCCGCGAATTGGTCAAATGACCGGCGAAACAGTCAACTGGTAATTTACAGATATTTTTTCTAATTGTCTACCAAAGTATTATCGAGCAAAGGCTTTTATTGGCCAGTTCGTGACGATCAAACGATCTGTATCCACAGCTTGGTTGTGAGTGAATTTCTACTGACTACAACAAAATTCCGGCCAAATTCACTTTCAAATTTAATTTTCATTTACCTAAGAATCGTTTTTAATGTGTGTCAAACGTTATTATTGAAATATTAACAGTAATGATGTCATGAGTGTGGAGCGCGTATCATGCTAGTATGCTTAAAAATAAATATCTAATTGATAAAATTATAGAAAAGCATAGTTACATGATCTGAATCGGCCCAATGAGTTGGCGCACATTCGA
Organism: Cephus spinipes; assembly: GCA_963971525.1. Classification (NCBI taxonomy): domain Eukaryota; kingdom Metazoa; phylum Arthropoda; class Insecta; order Hymenoptera; family Cephidae; genus Cephus; species Cephus spinipes. The sequence continues at coordinate 12,364,796 of OZ020574.1, read as the reverse complement.
TATCCCTTGTAGATTATATTGGTCAAAATTTCTATTATTGATCACCAACAGCAAAGGATTTTTTCGTGCTTGAGCTATAATTACATTAATTAAAAATACACAGCTATTCGTTGCATAATAATATACAACCATTACGATTCAAATTTATATGTGTCATAAATATATGCGAAATAGAGATAATGATAAATTTATGGTGACATTTTTAAATATATTTTTGACGCTTGAAAATTAGATGACATCTAAACGATTAAATTATATAAAGATATACTTACGTTAATTATATCGGCTTAATGAATTGATCACCGATAGTAAACAAATGACCTGCAAGCCAGTTTTCGGAAAATTGGTCTGTGTGTTTGACACAGCCTTACTTAATCAAAATCGAGATTTTTCGGCCAACGGTATTTAAATTTTAACTCCTTTCACTTCACTTTTTGTTCGTTGAACTGCAATTAACATTTCTGCAATCGTTTTCTATTTTCACATATAACTGTCTCGTTCTGTTATACGTGCTCGCATTTTTCTATTGAGTACTGTTATTCTTATAATTTAGTACGATTCGCATTTATTAAAAAGTTCCTAACAGAAGAACCAGGCGGCATTGATAGTAACCGTGGAGATAGTTGATTATAAATGACCATCACTAATATCGTCGCCGTCTGAGTTTAGTTATCTATATTTATGCTATAAAAGCATTCTAATTGGTTGACGTGATGATAAATGTGAAGTACTTCAGATTATAGAACTAACATGATAGATCCTTTTGGCAGACAATAGGTTAAATGTCATTCTCATAGATAAAGCAATATTTATCGAGAATGACAGCTGCGTTTGGCAGATCATTGGTTAAATTCACGTTTAGAAATGTCTGCAGGCGTAACAATAAATTTAAATAACCGCGATAAATAAAGTATGAAAAACTTTTTATTTGAGATTATATACACTGTGACGTGCTGGGCAGGTTTTTTGGTCCGCCCAGGGTCTTCTCAAATTAGCTATCGCCAAAACACAGGGGTGAGGGGAACGCGAAATAAAGGGGGACACGGGGTAAAATAGAAAAGAATATAATTACTAGAACAAATGCAGATACAAGACAACAGAAAATAAAGCAGATCAAAAGATAGAAAAGAAAATATAATCAGACTTACAATGCTTAGCCTAGAACACGTAAGCAAAATAGGCACGCGGGTGCTCGCGGGGATTTAACGGGACTCGTGGGAGAGAAGGGGGGGCGGAGGGAGTGGAGGGAATGGTTTCTGGGCGCCAGCTACTTATCCGGCGTAGCACCGACGAGTGACCCCGAGAGGTCCTCGTTTGTTTACTTCTGGGGACTGACTTGGCTAGCGGCGGGAGAGGTGAGGGGATCTCAGGGAGGAAGGTTCCCGAACTCAAAATGGCTTCTTACGGAATTACCTCGGTTATGGGATGAGAAGAGGGCAGGTGTTGGAAAAGGAAGAGCACGGAGGGTTTCAAAGGGGACGCAGAAATACTAAATCTAGGGCGCACGCAATATACCACGGGCCTCGAGTACGTGGGCGGAAGGCCGTCGAAACTACGAACGAACTACGCACAATGCGGGGCCACGTGGGCCGGCTCGCACTTGTCCAGAAGGGACCTACAAAATCTAATGAGCAAATACTAAGGGGGGAGGAAGGAAGGGAAGGTTAATAGAGAAATCCAATCACTCGGAGGTACTCACTCTACACGCTCGTCACACTGTAATCTAATTTCTATCTCACCCACTCGCGTTACAATCCTCACTCGTTCTTTACTCTCCATGCGCTCACTACTTTCACTCGCTCTTTACTCGCCCTTTATTCGCTCTTTATTCTCCACACGTTCTTTTCGCTACTAATTCGCACGTGCTAGATATGTCCACGGTCTGGCTCGAAGTGATAAGATTTCCGGTGGTTTCTGTCCTCGTGGGCCTCCAGGGCCTCGATGATTGGTGGGGCTGCTCAGCTGAGAGGGCTACGCGCTCTGGCATTGGTTGGCAGTTCCGGCATGGCAGGGCATTGGTCCTTTTGAATTGGCAGCGCCGCCGGGCCTTCCAGGGCCTCGTGGCGGCAACACGGTGCTGGCTTCGCCGGCGCGCGGGCTGGCTGCGCGCGCCGGTCAAACTTCTCCCGGGCACGTCGGCGGTCTCGGAGGGAGAGGGCTCCGCCGCTGTCACACGGGACGTTTTCCTGCCCGTGTGACGGGACTGCACCGGGGCTGCATATTGGTGGCGACGGTGTCGGGTTGGTGGGCATCCATCCCACGGACATCTCGATCAGCTGTTCTCCCTGCCAATGCCATCCCTGCCGTCCGCTGCCTCGGCGACGTAGCCACTCTCGCGGTCCATCCAGGGATGCTGAGTCCTCGTAGCTGGTTCAGGGGGATGTCCTCGTTGGTGGTCCTCGATGATGGTGGGTGCTGTTGGTCCTCGACGATGGTCCTCGAGCCAGTGCCCTACAGGGATGGTGGTAGGGAGGGAAGGGTGGAGGGGAGGGATCTTACCCTATATACAATTTACCTAAAACACTAGAAATCGGTGATTACAATACTTAAGGATACGCAGTTATCATTACAGACAATACTAAACGCGTTACTCAAGGCCTGTGGGACCTCGAGCCAGGGGGCGGAGGGGGTCTATTGTAACCTTTGTGTTACAACACATACACAGTAAAGTAAAATAAAGACAAGAAAAAATTATTGAACAGATGAACTGACGGACGTGGGTGGGTGTGATGGTTTTGGACTGTTGTGCTTGATTAATCGGCTTTAGTTTTCTGAAACAGACATTACAATTTTCATTATTAGTATTAGTATAATTAAATATCCCCCAAAAAACACTTATGTGTAAAAAACTACGCCAAGTACAGGAGTGCTGTGTATTCCTCTAATAAAAAGTATTGATATCAGATTATTGAGGCCAAGTACATAAGTCACTACATGTTTGCCTACTATATGATCTAGCACTGGCTCATCATTTTAATTATATGTTCAAAATTTCCTATAACGTTTTCACTACTCTTTTACATTACTACTGTTTCTCATAGTTGATTATGATTTAATGGTTATTTAATAATTAATCAAACTTTAGCTGATTCCTTATCGAGTACTACTTGGCGGGTCCGTGCAATTCTTGATATAAATTTGCATTCATAATGCCAGTCATTAAACTCAAGACCAATGTCAACTTTCTATATAGAGTTTATTAACGATAACTCGTTAATAATAATCACGGTAAAATCTTAATAACAAACATATAATTTTAGGATACTATTAGTACGTTCAAATTAAGTACTTTGGAATTTCTGGCACGGACCCGCCAAGTAGTACTCGATAAGGAATCAGCTAAAGTTTGATTAATTATTAAATAACCATTAAATCATAATCAACTATGAGAAACAGTAGTAATGTAAAAGAGTAGTGAAAACGTTATAGGAAATTTTGAACATATAATTAAAATGATGAGCCAGTGCTAGATCATATAGTAGGCAAACATGTAGTGACTTATGTACTTGGCCTCAATAATCTGATATCAATACTTTTTATTAGAGGAATACACAGCACTCCTGTACTTGGCGTAGTTTTTTACACATAAGTGTTTTTTGGGGGATATCACAAGTTTTTGTTGTCCAACGGGAAATAGAAGTATTAAGCACTGAAATCTATATTGTCACTGATATAAAATGTAAATGCATTATGATGTTGCTAATCAGAAAAATATATAGCGGTGTCGAAAATGTTTAATGGCATATAAATTTAATGTGTAAGTCCCTTTTTCTAGAAATGCATAAAGACATATCCAAATTTTTAAAGAAAATGTAATCTTCAATGCATATAAGCGTCGTTAATGGGGTCCAGATTGTTTAAGCCGTGAGGTAAACGTAAGAGAGGAGAGTGTGCTGGATTATTTCAGGCCTTGTACCTCAGGCCGTGCGAACATCAAAGAGGATACTATAGTTTGAGCGAAGCGCCAAAGCTTGTTGCACACTTTTCTGGACTTCTACGTCCGACACCTAGATACAAGAAACTATGGAGCGGAACACCTGGACACACTGAACTTCCACATCCGACACCTAGATACAGAAAACTACGAAGCGGAATACCTGGCCACCCTGGACTTCCACATCCAACACCTGGACACAGGAAACTACCGAGCGGAATACCTGGACACCCTGGACTTCCACATTCACTACCTAGATACAAGACACTACGGAGCGGAATACATGGACACCCTGGACTTCCACATCCGACACCTGGACACAGGAAACTACCGAGCGGAATACCTGGACACCCTGGACTTCCACAATCACTACCTAGATACAAGAAACTACGGAGCGGAATATATGGACACCCTTGACTTCCACATCCGACACCTAGATACAGAAAACTACGAAGCGGAATACCTGGACACCCTGGACTTCCACATCCAGTACCTAGACACAAGAAACTATGGAGCGGAACACCTGGACACCCTTGACTTCCACATCCGACACCTAGATACAGAAAACTACGAAGCGGACTACCTGGACACCCTGGACTTCCACATCCAGTACCTAGATACAAGAAACTACGAAGCGGAATACCTGGACACCCTGGACTTCCACATCCAGTACCTAGATACAAGAAACTACGAAGCGGAATACCTGGACACCCTGAACTTCCACATCCGACACCTGGACACAGAAAACTACGAAGCGGAATATCTGGACACCCTGGACTTCCACATCCAGTACCTAGATACAAGAAACTACGAAGCGGAATACCTGGACACCCTGAACTTCCACATCCGACACCTGGACACAGAAAACTACGAAGCGGAATACCTGGACACCCTGGACTTCCACATCCAGTACCTAGATACAAGAAACTACGAAGCGGAATACCTGGACACCCTGGCCTTCCACATCCGACACCTGGACACAGAAAACTACGAAGCGGAATACCTGGACACCCTGGACTTCCACATCCAGTACCTAGACACAAGAAACTATGGAGCGGAACACCTGGACACCCTTGACTTCCACATCCGACACCTAGATACAGAAAACTACGAAGCGGACTACCTGGACACCCTGGACTTCCACATCCAGTACCTAGATACAAGAAACTACGAAGCGGAATACCTGGACACCCTGGACTTCCACATCCAGTACCTAGATACAAGAAACTACGAAGCGGAATACCTGGACACCCTGAACTTCCACATCCGACACCTGGACACAGAAAACTACGAAGCGGAATATCTGGACACCCTGGACTTCCACATCCAGTACCTAGATACAAGAAACTACGAAGCGGAATACCTGGACACCCTGAACTTCCACATCCGACACCTGGACACAGAAAACTACGAAGCGGAATACCTGGACACCCTGGACTTCCACATCCAGTACCTAGATACAAGAAACTACGAAGCGGAATACCTGGACACCCTGGCCTTCCACATCCGACACCTGGACACAGAAAACTACGAAGCGGAATACCTGGACACCCTGGACTTCCACATCCAGTACCTAGATACAAGAAACTACGAAGCGGAATACCTGGACACCCTGGACTTCCAAATCCGACACCTGGACACAGAAAACTACGAAGCGGAATACCTGGACACCCTGGACTTCCACATCCAGTACCTAGATACAAGAAACTACGAAGCGGAATACCTGGACACCCTGAACTTCCAAATCCGACACCTGGACACAGAAAACTACGAAGCGGAATACCTGGACACCCTGGACTTCCACATCCGACACCTAGATACAGAAAACTACGGAGCGGAACACCTAGACACCCTGGACTTCCACATCCGACACCTGGACACAGAAAACTACGAAGCGGAATACCTGGACACCCTGGACTTCCAAATCCAGTACCTAGATACAAGAAACTAAGAAGCGGAATACCTGGACACCCTGAACTTCCACGTCCGACACCTGGACGCAGAAAACTACGAAGCGGAATACCTGGACACCGTGGACTTCCACATCCAGTACCTAGATACAAGAAACTACGAAGCGGAATACCTGGACACCCTGGACTTCCACATCCAGTACCTAGATACAAGAAACTACGAAGCGGAATACCTGGACTCCCTGAACTTCCAAATCCGACACCTGGACACAGAAAACTACGAAGCGGAATACCTGGACACCCTGGACTTCCACATCCAGTACCTAGATACAAGAAACTACGAAGCGGAATGCCTGGACACCCTGGACTTCCAAATCCGACACCTGGACACAGAAAACTACGAAGCGGAATACCTGGACACCCTGGACTTCCACATCCAGTACCTAGATACAAGAAACTACGAAGCGGAATACCTGGACACCCTGGACTTCCAAATCCGACACCTGGACACAGAAAACTACGAAGCGGAATACCTGGACACCCTGGACTTCCACATCCAGTACCTAGATACAAGAAACTACGAAGCGGAATACCTGGACACCCTGAACTTCCACATCCGACAACTGGACACAGAAAACTACGAAGCGGAATACCTGGACACCGTGGACTTCCACATCCAGTACCTAGATACAAGAAACTACGAAGCGGAATACCTGGACACCCTGAACTTCCAAATCCGACACCTGGACACAGAAAACTACGAAGCGGAATACCTGGACACCCTGGACTTCCACATCCAGTACCTAGATACAAGAAACTACGAAGCGGAATACCTGGACACCCTGGACTTCCAAATCCGACACCTGGACACAGAAAACTACGAAGCGGAATACCTGGACACCCTGGACTTCCACATCCAGTACCTAGATACAAGAAACTACGAAGCGGAATACCTGGACACCCTGGACTTCCAAATCCGACACCTGGACACAGAAAACTACGAAGCGGAATACCTGGACACCCTGGACTTCCACATCCAGTACCTAGATACAAGAAACTACGAAGCGGAATACCTGGACACCCTGAACTTCCACATCCGACAACTGGACACAGAAAACTACGAAGCGGAATACCTGGACACCCTGGACTTCCACGTCCGCCATCTAGATACAGGATATTACGGAGAGAAACACCTGGACATTCTGTGTCTCTAAAAACTGTCACCTAAAATACGAGGAACTATGTTGAAGCACACATATACATACACCCATACACGCGCGCTCCACATGAATGCTATTAAAAACTTAATAATTGTATACGGTGTGAAAGCACCCTTTTACTAACTGGACATTCGGTATGAACAGTAGCTTCACGTATAAAGTGTATTTGACTGTGTTGTGTATTCGTAAATTACTAACACCATTCAGAGTACAAATAGGTAATGAAGACACAGCAATCAGCGCCATCTGTTGGGTAAAAAATGCGATGGACGTGCGAAGACGACGACGACGACGACGACGACGACGACGACGACGACGACGACGACGGACCTGAAATAAAATCATCTCGCTCGCCATCTCAATACACCCTGATCTCGTATACTAATCGTATTGAATTTAGTGGCAATTAATTCAGAACCCTTGATTCCTAGAGTGAATGTATCAATAAATTTTTCTCACATACAGCCGTTCATAAGATATTTGAGTCGAAACACAGGTACAAGCGATGCTTCGAGTAAAGAGTCTCGGCGAGCCGTGCCCTGTACGGCGGGTTGCCTGTACTTGGCGCGAGACTCGACCGAGTCTCTTGATGATTAATGAAAGTACTGAAAAAATTTATTATTATTCTTTAAAAAATACCTTGAAATTTTCCTTTTCATCCTCGCACGTTGTGATCGGGTGCTTTAGAATTTGACGAAATCCTTTGCGAAGATCGGAAGCTGACATAATTTCATCATCGATAATAGAGATGCTCCGATTGTCATTTGTTAGAAGGAAAATTGATCCAACTGAAAATCATATAAATTTAATTTGTTAATCAAAAAACAATCTTTTAATTACCTTAAATATTTTAGTTATCATTTACTCACATCCATCTTTTTTCAATTCCCCTTGCACGCGTATGTGTACGCCTTCCTGCAAGTCGTTGTCTACTTGCATTTGAGCAACTTGGACTCGAAGTTTATACGTCCCGTCGGTAATAGCCCCTGTAGCATAGCTGGAAAGGCCTGATATTTGATTTTCAAATACGATTTTGATGTACCCCACGACGCCTGAAAATTAATGTAAATATGCGATGGTAAATTAGAAGTGTCTGTTTATTAACTAAAATAAAACTTCTTTTAATTAACCTAGCCGTTTCTAATTTCATAACAATATGACTTAAACAAACCATACTTACAAATTAGTCCTGAGGTATTGGCTACATTTCGCAATTTGACTTCTTGGTAGCACGGAGCCACTACATTGGCTTGACCTGCATTTTCATATTTGCCCTTCAATTCGACAGTCGTGTTGCGCTGTATCGAAATCTCAAACGGCACAAGATTTTCGCTGCCTTTGGCGAACTCTTGCTTTACTGGCAGTACCTTGCCCCGTTTGATGTGCACAATCTGAAATTTATTTTAATAACCTTATTTGCTTATTTTTTCAATAACCTTTTTAGTTTTTTTCAATAACGTTATTTTGCTGTGTACCCTCACCTCCCTGTACGAGATAAACGGCTCAAACTTGACAGCATTTGCCTCCCAAAGAAGTACTCGAATTCGCCGTCCTTGATCGTTGCTGAGAATCAACTTGAATAAAGATTTCTTCGGATTTCCCACGGTTTTGGTTCCTTCAATGAGGTCAACGAAGCCTAAGATTTCCCTAAAACGATAATTTATAATGTATATAAACACTTTATAATTAATTTCCAAATACTTAATTATATTTAGTCATGAAAATGTCTTCATGCTGACCAATGAAAATAATTTTTTGTTATAATTTAACGGCAAAAATACTTACATCGTTGGATCACCCGCCGAAAAGGCGTCAAATTCTTCATTCGTAGTGAAATCTTCAATCGTTGGTTTTTGCTCACCCATCACTGCGCGATTTTTGCTCTCAAAAACAGACAGCATCAAATATTGCGAATGCGAATGCGTGCATGGACCGAATATAAATGCGGCGTTATTGTTGCGGCGTCACTAAGAAAACAAACACGTTGCCTATGACTACTACTATACTGTATACTATATTGTAACGTTTTACTAGAGTGCAATTTCGTATACGCCTTATGCGTGTACGAAATGGGATGTAGGTAAATGCTCGGGGCTGGCGGCTTTAAGAATGTAGGCGACACAGGTGGGTAAAGTAAAGTAAAATTTTATTAAATTAATTGATAAGAGGTATCAAGGTTTGACAATCGGTAATTATTCTCGCAGTAATCGATAGTCAGTATTGTAGGGAATCTTATTGTCTAGGAATCAGCTTAGTTTTGTTTTTCTATCCTTGTCCCTCTCTGTCCTGTATGTGAGGTTCAGAGGATCTGTCGGTATTGGTTCGCTAATCCTAGTGGCGCTTCGCCTACCTAAGGAATATGGCACTATGTGCGACGCAACTACCTAAGGCGCGGATGAAAGATACAAAATAGCTTGACCTAACGTTCTTGCGGAAGATCTCGGTGATCTCCTCAGAACCGTGACAAATTTTCCCTATGAGTCGGTCTATGCGAAATAGCGAATGCTAATTTGCTGTAGCCGTTGACACGATTATACGATTATACGGAGGATAATAAGATGCTCTGTCCCATCGGGCATAAATCGAGCTGACTGACCTTTACTGGTTATCTTTTTAATTAGTTAAGTTTTAATCTTACTTTTTAACGGACGTTTTTAACTAACTTTATAAACTTCAACTGTCGTATTTCACGAATTGTAATCCGATAGTTGTTAGCGGGAAGCGCTAACCGTCTATCGGATTGCCTTGGTACTATCTTCCCGAATTTGTACTTTCGGGAGATGTCTTCCATCTGCCGGCGCGTGTTTATACTAGCCGCGTGTCCCGGTCGTCCCATTGTAACGCGTGTGCTCTCAGTGCAGCCGCACTGAGAGGTTGGTCGTTTTGTAACGTTACAACTGTCCCCCAAAATAACTTGTTGTTGCGCCGTGCACCTTGGTGGACGGTCGCCTCAACAAATTATTTTTCTAATTTCTTACGCTACTATTTGGAGAATTAGGTGTCGCAGGGTATTTAGGTTTGAAACTTAAGTGTTCGGTTATATTGTTACATACTGAGAGAAAAAAAAAACTAAATCTATAAGTAACATAATGCTAGGTCACTTTCACGCGCATACATAAAAAACAAAAGATTCTGAACACTGTCTGATTTGACCAAAAAAAAATTGTCCTCATTTTCACTATCTTCGCCTTGTTCCTACCTCCGGCGCCGATGTGTACCCCTCATCGCCCTCGTCGGTTGCTTCGCCTTCCTGTTCACTGTCTGTTCCCAGGAATGTGTCGTCGGGATCGATTTCTTCTAGATCGGGGTATCCGAATCTGGCCATCTTCTTCTCGATCATAAAATGGCCTATCGGCATACCCCGTGGTGTCACCCGGATATTTATCCAGCAAGTGGCGTTTCGCTGGTCTCGTCGCATGGCACTGGCGTAGAAGTATGTTCTGTTTTTCAGGAGTTCCCATAGCCATGTGCACACTTCGCGTGACCACCTGGCTTTTTTTGGTGGCCTAATCCTATCCAGGCCCACTAACATGGAGGTTTCCGGGATGCTGGCCAGTTCCTTGGAGATGCGGTATATCGCATCCGGCGCGGTTGCCATATATTCGCCAAAATCTACTAGCCTCACTATTGTTCGCTCCTCTTCCACCACCTCGATGGTCGCCCGGAACCACGTGTCGTTTTGTTTCACCAAACATCCTTCTTTGAGCACTATCGCTTGCGGGTCCATCCGCCATTTTTCTTCTCGCACTATCCTCCGACGTAGTTCCTCCATCCGGTCGTGATCCCTCCTTAGCCGGACGTTGAAATTGCTCGGCGTGCTGAAGTATGCCAGGACTACCTCGGTTGGTCCGTCCTGGATTTTTGTCATGTCGGCTCTCTTGATGTATGGCATCTTCTTTGTTCTTGGTCTTCCGCTTCAGTGGTTGTTGTCTGCTGGTTTGATAAAAGAGGATCTCCCTATTTGTCTCTGCCCTTTTTATATGCCCGGGTCTTCCGGAAGTGTATGTAGTGCTAAGCTGTGGTACCAACTGTTTAATTTTCGAAGATGGATGATCCGGGGACCCACTTTTTAACCGTCTGATCGTTTAATTCTGTTATGTGAAAATCCTCTTGGTATCCCGTCTGTTGGTTTTCTTCTTCATCTCCGAACAGTCTTCGGAATTTCTGTTGCAGTTTTTTCTTTTTCTTTTCGCTGATAGTGGGATCTGTTATCCTTTTCTTCTTGTTGGTCAGCCTTGTTCCTGCTGGGAGTTACTTTTGCACTACCTTTTTCCACTTCCACTGATTGTTGGGCTTCCGGTTCTCGGGAATATCTATTTTGATTAGCTTCCACTTGTTAGGAATTTCTATCACTTTGAGGTTCCATTTGATTTTAGTTATTTTCGGCTCGCTCATTTTTCTTTGTTACCTCGGTAACTTCTTCTATAGAACTGAGCTAATCCTCTGACAATGGTTAATCCTCATGTGATGACGTAGGACTTTCCCCTAGTAACCCGTGTCCTAGGTAAAGATGGCTCTGCTGTGTTTTGATTGCCTATTTTTGCGGTTTGGTGGTTGGCAATCGGTGGTAAACTGACAGGTGATTGGTAGTGCTTCAAGTTATTGCAGTGAAACATTCCACGTTCCCGTCGCGTCTCTGGATCTTCTAATATATAAGTGGCTTCTGCAATCTTTTTCAAGACCATGTATGGCCCCTCATAGAGTGCGAAGAATTTTGCGATGCATTTATTTGCCGGATCCGAGACATTGCATGCTTTTATAAGGACCATGTCGCCTTCGGTGTATTCGGTGAGTTTATGTTTTTCATCGAATTTGGCTGCTCTTCGTCTGCCTTTCTTGCGAATGCGCTCACGCGCTAGGCATAATTTCACCTCGTAATCTTTTTTATTAGGTGGTGCCTTTGCGTGTTTTTTTCTGATATATTTTTCCCAGAGCCTCTTGGGCGGCTGGTTAAAATGTAGTTCGACCGGAGTGAATCCCGTGGTATCATGATGGACTTCATTAATGCATTCTTCTATGGCGGGAACCCAGCTGATCCAGGTGTTGCGTTTCTTCTTGAGGAATGTCCGGAAGAATCGTGACAGTTCCCGGTTTACTCGTTCGACGATGTTTCCTTGGGGATGACGTATCGAGGAAAACACGGGTTGTATTTTTTCTTCCTTTAATTTATTCAACCAGAGACTTGAAGTGAATTGTGTCCCATGGTCGAATTGTAATCTTTCAGGTTTCCCATATTTGGGGATGTATTCCTCGAAGATTTTCTGGATGGTGGCTGGTGCTGTAGCTTTCCTTAACGGATACAGCGCTACAATTTTGCTGAATGCATCGATGGTCACTAGGATATGTTTAAATCCTTCTTTCATGGGGTTTGGAAGGAGTAATGTTTTGCATTGCTGCATAACTGGCCTGGTTGGGTACCTTGCATCTCTGGCAGGTGTCACAGGTTGCGAGGAGCTGGCGGATGTGGCGCAGCATCTTCGGAAAGCTGAATTCTTCTGCAATGATGCGGTACACCTTGTTTGGTCCTACATGTCCGTAGATTTCATGTAGTTCCCAAACCATTTTACCGATTACCGCGGTGGGTAAAACAGTTTTCCAGGCATATTTTCCTATGCGTTTCTTCAGTAGCTGTTTTTCCAGGAGGTATCTCTTCTTCTGTTTGTCCGGATTCTGCTGGAGTTTTTCCATGATCTCGGAGAGCTGGGGATCCTATCTCTGGAGCTGACTGAGATTGCGTAGTGCCTCAACTAACTCATCCGAGGGATTCTGAGCTAATATTTCGGCAATTGTGATCTCATGATGAGATTTTCTCCGTTCCTCTTCCTCGTTGAACGGCAGGCGGCTTAGTACGTCTGCTACGGTGTTCTTCCTTCCTGGGCAGTGCTCGATTTCAAAATCGTAGTCCTGAATTTGTAAGATCCATCTGGCCAATCGTGCATTTGGGAAGCGACTGGTTTTCAAGAAGGTTAGTGCTTTGTGGTCAGTGATGATCCTGATGTGTTGTCCATGTAGATACGTCCTGAATTTTTGGAGAGCCCAGACAATCGCTAACAATTTTTTTTCTGTTGTATAGTAGCTGATTTCTGCTCCCTTTAGTGTTCGACTGGCGAACCCGATCACCTCGTCTTCACCGGCTTCGTTTCTTTGAAACAGGATAGCTCCTAAGGCGTAGTCGCTGGCATCCGTCTGGAGGTAGAATTGCTTGGTGAAGTCCGGGTGACGTAGTATGACATCTTCGCAGAAAAGTGTCTTAACTTTCTCGAAGGCCTCTTGATGCTCGGACGTCCAGTTCCATTTTACTCCTTTCTTAATCAGCTTCAGGAGAGGTACTGTGTCTTCGGCATGTTTATTAGTGAACTTGGAATAGTAGTTGATTAACCCTAAAAATCCTCGAAGTTGTTTGATGATCTTGGGTTCCGGAAAATTTTTTATAGCCTCTATTTTTTCAGGTTGTGGCTTCAGTCCTTCCGTGAGGGTATGTCCCAAGAATGTAACTTCGTCTCTGAGAAATTTGGATTTGCTGAAGTTGATGGTCAGATTATGTTTCTGCAACCGTTTCAGCAAGGCTTCGAGATGGTCCATGTGTTCCTCGAATGATTTGGAGACGCATAGAATGTCATCTACGAAGTTGATGATGTTGTCCCCCAGACCACGTAAGGCATAGTCCAATCCTCTTATTAGGCTGGCGCTACTTGTCTTCAATCCGAATGGTGTTACAGGTAACCCTCCCATAACACGGTAGTTAGGTTCCTAGAAAATGCCGTGTTGTGTGAAACCGTGTTGCATGAGACCCAGAGCTAGTACAAAAAGGGGGGTTACGTTCCAAAAACTTATTAAAAACAAATATTTTTTTGAATTCGACATACAAAAATTGTTCTTTAACACACCATGGCTCGACGTAGACTAACGACTAGCAGCGTGAGACACTTTTGTTTTCAGGCCACGGAGATGAAAGTAAATAACGTAGGTAAAACCACACGGAAAACTGACTGACTGACCTCGAGGAAAACACACACGCATCTGAAACTAGAACTATTGTAGACGTTGCCTAATTATTAACCCTTTCGCTACGGACGCCGACTATAGTCGGCGGCCGCGAGTCATCTACGCTGACTTCGTTGGTAACACAGAATCTACTACTTTGTTAATATCTAATTTCTGAATACCCACAATATACTCATTTTTATGTTTTTCTATATAATATGACGAAACAGGAACAACCGTGTTATAGGATGCCGTGTTGTAGGAGGGTTCCCGCAATTTACGAATCGTGTTATAGCGAAACCGTGTTATAAGATACCGTGTTATAGGAGGGTTACCTGTACTTTAAATTCATAACTTTTCCCCTTATGTAGGAAGGCAGTGTATTTTCTTGAATCGGGATGGAGTGGGATTTGCCAGAAGCTACTGACTAAATTCAGGCTCGTCATCATCTTCACACCGCTGCATCCTTGGAAGAGTTCTTCAGTAGTTTGAGGACATTCTGCATCCGCGACGAGGAGTTCATTTAGCTTGCGGGCGTCCAGGCACAGTCTGACGGATCCATCTTTCTTCGTGACTGGTACAATCGGGTTGACGTACGGGCTGTCAGATCTTTGGATGATACCGTAATCTAGCATCCGTTCAATTTCTTCATCGACGGCGCTTCGAAGTTTTACTGGTATCGGGTAGGAGCGGTTGACGAATGGTTTTTCATCTGACACATTCAGTTTGTGTTTGTAGATGCTCATTCTGCCTGGTCGCTTGTTAAAAACATCTCGATATTCCCATATTGTTTTCTTGAAGCGGTCTAATTGAGACGGGCTTAGTTTTGTGCAGCCGGCTAGTTTTTCCTCTACTTCTTGCATGGTGATGCAATCCTCTCTTTCTGTTTCTTCCTTTGTAATAGGGTTGCATTCTGGAATTGAGTCCTTCGTGCTGGGTTGTTCCATCCGCTGAGCTAAGGAAATCGAGAATTGTTCGTCCTTGTTACTCAGGTATATTTTGTTTTCTTGGAGGTCGATCTTCCCTTGGTGTGTCCGTAGGAAGTCTATTCCGATTATGCAGGGCCTTATTAATTTGGGGATTACCATGAAGATGGTATCGATCCCTTTTCCTGCGATATTTGTCTTGTCCATTATTTGTTTTTTGATCCGCACTGACTTGTGGGTTGTCGCATTTGTGACGTACATGCCCACTATGGGAAGAGTATGGCAATGTCTGAAATTCTTTATGTGTTGATTCACAAAAGGTTCAGAGAGAGCAGTGACTTGACTTCCAGTGTCTATAAGTGCTTTTGTCTTGATTCCTTGGATAACAACGTCAATTTCTGGGCATAGCAGTGGACGGCCGTCTCCTTGTGCTTCTTCTTCTGCTTCTTCGAAGATATTGTTGCACGTCAAGATATGTTCGGGTTCTAGCCAAGCAAATTTGATTGTGTTTATCTCGTTCATATCCGGTGAGTGATTTTCCAGTTTCGTCGTATACGTTGTGGACGCGCCTTGGTGTCCCTGGCTAGTGCGGGGCACCTTAGTGGCCACAACGTTTCTTAGTTTTCCGAGGCTTTTGGCTTAGGTCCTTGGCTCTCTCTGATGGACTCCACCCCTGGCTCCGTTTCTTGGGGTTCAGTCCGTTGCAGAAATTGCCGATTCCCTTGCGTTTCTTCCATTTGGATAGCGTTCGCTTGGTGATATCCTGCTCGGTTGAAGTTGTTATTCCGTCCTTGTTGCTGATTCTGTTGTCGAGGACGGTTATTTGGTGTTGATTGTTGGTGGGGTTGTCTTGGTGGCGGTTGATTGTTTCGAGGAGGTGTCGTTGGAGGTGTCGTTGCTGCTCCTGAGTTTGTCTTTTCCTGACTTGATCCTGGTCTGCTTCGATTGTCCCGTTCCAGTTCATGTCGGGATGGACTCTCATATTTTTGGAGTAGCTCCGTGAATGCATTGATATCATTGATTTGCCTCCCGTGGATTATTAAAGACAGGGTTTTGGAAAAGTGGTCCGCGAGTTTGCTGATTATTTTTGCTGTTGGCAGAGGTGGTTCTAAATCTCTTGCTTCACTGAATACTTTGGCCGCATATTCCACTGCCGACATTTTTTGTTTAGCCGGGTCGTATTTCCCGTAGTGTAGATTTAGGCCAATCTCCTGTTGGATTTCACTGTTCCAGTACCTAGCCTTGAATTATTCCTCAAATTCTTTTATGGAGTTTACGTTCTCCTCCTGGACTTGCCACCAGTATTGTGCCGTTCCATCGAGGCTATTTCCCACAATGAAACGTAACTCCTCCCCTTGGGCCTGGGTTGCCCTTAAATAATTTGACATTTTCTTCAAGTAGGTGAGCGGACGCTCGTTACTTGTACCCTTGAATGTTGGTGGTCTAATGGACATTGCGTTCGGCCTAAGAAAACTATTTCGGAAACTTTCTGTAGGCCTACACTCTGTTAGATTTTGGCAGTTTCTCTGTTGAATGCTTCGCGTGTTTTCTTGTTGTGTCATTCTTTCTACCTGTTCTCTTAGATCCTGGAGGATGTTGACTATTTTGTGGTGTTTGATTTCTAGATCTGCGATATCTATCCGTGTGCTCGCGAGATCTACCTGCTGTCTTTGGTGCGCCTCTTGGTGCTCTCGTCCTGATTTTTGCATTTCTGCTTGGATCAGTTCTAACAAATTCCGCGGTAGTCTCTCCTCGATGATCTTTCGTAGCTCGTGATTATCGCGTTCTAGATCGCGCACCCTATGTCTTAGTTCTATTAACGCTTTTTTGTCCGCGTTTGGATCTACTGGACTTTGTTCGAGGATTCCTGCCAAATCTAATTCGCTTGCAAAATTTACTCCCGTTACTGGGTTTCTTCGAATATTGTTTCTTGGATGTGTCGCCACGGGACTATCCAGAATTATATCTTCTGATTCTGCGAATCGTACGACCGGATTTCTTCGATTTTCCCCGGTTTGTTCAAGTGCCGTACTTGCAAACAACGTTTCGGTCTCATCGAGCAGTCGGTTAGTTTGATACCCTGTGTCGTGGGAATCTTGTTCCTTATTCTCGGCCATATCTAAAATTTTTCACTTGTTCTGATAGTTAAGCCTTTTTAATTGCGCCAGCCCCACGTTGGGCGCCAGTTGTAACGTTTTACTATAGTGCAATTTCGTATACGCCTTATGCGTGTACGAAATGGGATGTAGGTAAATGCTCGGGGCTGGCGGCTTTAAGAATGTAGGCGACACAGGTGGGTAAAGTAAAATAAAATTTTATTAAATTAATCGATAAGAGGTATCAAGGTTTGACAATCGGTAATTATTCTCGCAGTAATCGATAGTCGGTATTGTAGGGAATCTTATTGTCTAGGAATCAGCTTATGTTTGTTTTTCTATCCTTGTCCCTCTCTGTCCTGTATGTGAGGTTCAGAGGATCTGTCGGTATTGGTTCGCTAATCCTAGTGGCGCTTCGCCTACCTAAGGAATATGGCACTATGTGCGACGCAACTACCTAAGGCGCGGATGAAAGATACAAAATAGCTTGACCTAACGTTCTTGCGGAAGATCTCGGTGATCTCCTCAGAACCGTGACAAATTTTCCCTATGAGTCGGTCTATGCGAAATAGCGAATGCTAATTTGCTGTAGCCGTTGACACGATTATACGATTATACGGAGGATAATAAGATGCTCTATCCCATCGGGCATAAATCGAGCTGACTGACCTTTACTGGTTATCTTTTTAATTAGTTAAGTTTTAATCTTACTTTTTAACGGACGTTTTTAACTAACTTTATAAACTTCAACTGTCGTATTTCACGAATTGTAATCCGATAGTTGTTAGCGGGAAGCGCTAACCGTCTACCGGATTGCCTTGGTACTATCTTCCCGAATTTGTACTTTCGGGAGATGTCTTCCATCTGCCGGCGCGTGTTTATACTAGCCGCGTGTCCCGGTCGTCCCATTGTAACGCGTGTGCTCTCAGTGCAGCAGCACTGAGAGGTTGGTCGTTTTGTAACGTTACAATATTTATAATGATAAAAAAGAAAAACGATATGAAAATTATTATAGTTTTCTTTCATAATTATATAATTATATAATTATTAATATATAATATATAATATATAATTTATATAATTATATAATTATGAAAGAAAACTATAATAATTTTCATATCGTTTTTCTTTTTTATCATTATAAATATAGTATACAGTATAGTAGTAGTCATAGGCAACGTGTTTGTTTTCTTAGTGACGCCGCAACAATAACGCCGCATTTATATTCGGTCCATGCACGCATTCGCATTCGCAATATTTGATGCTGTCTGTTTTTGAGAGCAAAAATCGCGCAGTGATGTGTGAGCAAAAACCAACGATTGAAGATTTCACTACGAATGAAGAATTTGACGCCTTTTCGGCGGGTGATCCAACGATGTAAGTATTTTTGCCGTTAAATTATAACAAAAAATTATTTTCATTGGTCAGCATGAAGACATTTTCATGACTAAATATAATTAAGTATTTGGAAATTAATTATAAAGTGTTTATATACATTATAAATTATCGTTTTAGGGAAATCTTAGGCTTCGTTGACCTCATTGAAGGAACCAAAACCGTGGGAAATCCGAAGAAATCTTTATTCAAGTTGATTCTCAGCAACGATCAAGGACGGCGAATTCGAGTACTTCTTTGGGAGGCAAATGCTGTCAAGTTTGAGCCGTTTATCTCGTACAGGGAGGTGAGGGTACACAGCAAAATAACGTTATTGAAAAAAACTAAAAAGGTTATTGAAAAAATAAGCAAATAAGGTTATTAAAATAAATTTCAGATTGTGCACATCAAACGGGGCAAGGTACTGCCAGTAAAGCAAGAGTTCGCCAAAGGCAGCGAAAATCTTGTGCCGTTTGAGATTTCGATACAGCGCAACACGACTGTCGAATTGAAGGGCAAATATGAAAATGCAGGTCAAGCCAATGTAGTGGCTCCGTGCTACCAAGAAGTCAAATTGCGAAATGTAGCCAATACCTCAGGACTAATTTGTAAGTATGGTTTGTTTAAGTCATATTGTTATGAAATTAGAAACGGCTAGGTTAATTAAAAGAAGTTTTATTTTAGTTAATAAACAGACACTTCTAATTTACCATCGCATATTTACATTAATTTTCAGGCGTCGTGGGGTACATCAAAATCGTATTTGAAAATCAAATATCAGGCCTTTCCAGCTATGCTACAGGGGCTATTACCGACGGGACGTATAAACTTCGAGTCCAAGTTGCTCAAATGCAAGTAGACAACGACTTGCAGGAAGGCGTACACATACGCGTGCAAGGGGAATTGAAAAAAGATGGATGTGAGTAAATGATAACTAAAATATTTAAGGTAATTAAAAGATTGTTTTTCGATTAACAAATTAAATTTATATGATTTTCAGTTGGATCAATTTTCCTTCTAACAAATGACAATCGGAGCATCTCTATTATCGATGATGAAATTATGTCAGCTTCCGATCTTCGCAAAGGATTTCGTCAAATTTTAAAGCATCCGATCACAACGTGCGAGGATGAAAAGGAAAATTTCAAGGTATTTTTTAAAGAATAATAATAAATTTTTTCAGTACTTTCATTAATCATATTTAATTATACTAATACTAATAATGAAAATTGTAATGTCTGTTTCAGAAAGCTAAAGCCGATTAATCAAGCACAACAGTCCAAAACCATCACACCCACCCACGTCCGTCAGTTCATCTGTTCAATAATTTTTTTTGTCCTTATTTTACTTTACTGTGTATGTGTTGTAACACAAAGGTTACAATAGACCCCCTCCGCCCCCTGGCTCGAGGTCCCACAGGCCTTGAGTAACGCGTTTAGTATAGCCTGTAATGATAACTGCGTATCCTTAAGTATTGTAATCACCGATTTCTAGTGTTTTAGGTAAATTGTATATAGGGTAAGATCCCTCCCCTCCACCCTTCCCTCCCTACCACCATCCCTGTAGGGCACTGGCTCGAGGACCATCGTCGAGGACCAACAGCACCCACCATCATCGAGGACCACCACCGAGGACATCCCCCTGAACCAGCTACGAGGACTCAGCATCCCTGGATGGACCGCGAGAGTGGCTACGTCGCCGAGGCAGCGGACGGCAGGGATGGCATTGACAGGGAGAACAGCTGATCGAGATGTCCGTGGGATGGATGCCCACCAACCCGACACCGTCGCCACCAATATGCAGCCCCGGTGCAGTCCCGTCACACGGGCAGGAAAACGTCCCGTGTGACAGCGGCGGAGCCCTCTCCCTCCGAGACCGCGGACGTGCCCGGGAGAAGTTTGACAGGCCTGGAGGCCGCCATCTTGACCGGCGCGCGCATCCAGCCCGCGCGCCGGCGAAGCCAGCACCGTGTTGCCGCCACGAGGCCCTGGAAGGCCCGGCGGCGCTGCCAATTCAAAAGGACCAATGCCCTGCCATGCCGGAACTGCCAACCAATGCCAGAGCGCGTAGCCCTCTCAGCTGAGCAGCCCCACCAATCATCGAGGCCCTGGAGGCCCACGAGGACAGAAACCACCGGAAATCTTATCACTTCGAGCCAGACCGTGGACATATCTAGCACGTGCGAATTAGTAGCGAAAAGAACGAGTGGAGAATAAAGAGCGAATAAAGGGCGAGTAAAGAGCTAGTGAAAGTAGTGAGCGCGTGGAGGGTAAAGAACGAGTGAGGATTGTAACGCGAGTGGGTGAGATAGAAATTCGATTACAGTGTGACGAGCGTGTAGAGTGAGTACCACCGAGTGATTGGATTTCTCTATTAACCTTCCCTTCCTTCCTCCCCCCTTAGTATTTGCTCATTAGATTTTGTAGTTCCCTTCTGGACAAGTGCGAGCCGGCCCACGTGGCCCCACATTGTGCGTAGTTCGTTCGTAGTTTCGACGGGCCTTCCGCCCACTTACTCGAGGCCCGTGGTATATTGCGTGCGCCCTAGATTTAGTATTTCTGCGTCCCCTTTGAAACCCTCCGTGCCCTTCCTTTTCCAACACCTGCCCTCTTCTCATCCCATAATCGAGGTAATTCCGTAAGAAGCCATTTTGAGTTCGGGAACCTTCCTCCCTGAGATCCCCTCACCTCTCCCGCCGTTAGCCCAGTCAGTCCCCAGAAGTAAACAAACGAGGACCTCTCGGGGTCACTCGTCGGTGCTACGCCGGATAAGTAGCTGGCGCCCAGAAACCATTCCCTCCACTCCCTCCGCCCCCCTTCTCTCCCCCGAGTCCCGTTAAATCCCCGCGAGCACCCGCGTGCCTATTTTGCTTACGTGCTCTAGGCTAAGCATTGTAAGTCTGATTATATTTTCTTTTCTATCTTTTGATCTGCTTTCTTTTCTGTTGTCTTGTATCTGCATTTGTCTAGTAATTATATTCTTTTCTATTTTACCCCGTGTCCCCCTTTATTTCGCGTTCCCCTCACCCCTGTGTTTTGGCGATAGCTAATTTGAGAAGACCCTGGGCGGACCAAAAAACCTGCCCAGCACGTCACAGTGTATAGAATCTCAAATAAAAAGTTTTTCATACTTTATTTATCGCGGTTATTTAAATTTATTGTTACGCCTGCAGACATTTCTAAACGTGAATTTAACCAATGATCTGCCAAACGCAGCTGTCATTCTCGATAAATATTGCTTTATCTATGAGAATGACATTTAACCTATTATCTGCCAAAAGGATCTATCATGTTAGTACTATAATCTGAAGTGCTTCACATTTATCATCACGTCAACCAATTAGAATGCTTTTATAGCGACGACACTTTTTCGATATATATCGTCTTACATGTCTTTTTTAGAATAGGATAATATGAGTGAAATTATTAAGGGGGGAAACCACATTAGGAGGCACATTTTCAGTGATATTTTAGGATTTTTTTTTAGTGGGAAAAAGTAATTAGAATTCAATGAAATTTTGACATCAGTTTATTCATATTTTGAACAACCTTTGTGATTTTTTTTTGAAAGATTTCATCCAAAAATAACAAAGTTACGCACTGATGTCCGCTAAAGGTCGTAACACAAGTTCTCCTATTGCGGGACGTGTAGCTATTCCAATTTTTATCGGAAATTAAAAAGGTTTTCATTTCACATTAATAACTTATTTCCTAAGAATATGAACCTCAATGCAGGTGAAAATGGGGGGTACCCACTGGCACACAACCCGATTGCACACACGCCGAGTTGGACACAAATCATTGGACACAACACGATTGGACACAGTGTCCATTCCGCACAGCAAGATTGGACACAATGCCGATACGACACATTAGTGTTGGACACAGACCGTTTAGCATGCGATAACATTGGACACATTAGAACTGTGTCCAATCTTGTTGTGGCGAATTGGTTTCGTGTGCGATCTGACTACGTAAGGACGGACCGTGAAATTGGACACAGATAGTTGTAGATAAATTTCAGATAATTCATTGGACACAAAGCTAGCTGCACAAATATTATACATACGAGATCAATGGAACAGGTTCTTACGTACATTTCTGAAATAATGTTGAAGTTATTATAGAAATGTTACATGCTAGATTATAGGGAAGTGAACGCTCATAAGTTTATCCCAACAGCATTTAAATACATATATGCATATTAAAAAGCTGCAATATCAAGGATTCAAATATGAGTGAAAAAATAGTATTGTGACGTATAACTGTTCTGTACGGTTACGGGGTAAAAATCTGGCCCATTATTACATTATTATAAAATATTCATCAATAGTCGTATTCTTTACAAAACGTGTGACTTTCAACTCACGAATAAATCCCATTGGCTAGTGTAAATTATCATGTTATAATTAAGATAATAATTAAAAATTTCATTAAAATGCATTACCAAGTCATTAACAAGAAACATTGAACATAGAATTCATGTATGCCTGATGACGATTATCTCTACCTATTTGACGCGAACACTTTGTAAAGTTACAAATATTGGAAGATCATTTTTAGAAGATATATAATAAATTTATTATAAATGTACCACAGCAGTTCACATTCCCTCACTTCTTGTAGAGTTCTGGTTAGATCGATATACCTTATTGTGCAGCTAGCTTTGTGTCCAATGAATTATCTGAAATTTATCTACAACTATCTGTGTCCAATTTCACAGTACGTCCTTACGTAGTCAGATCGCACACGAAACCAATTCGCCACAACAAGATTGGACACAGTTCTAGTGTGTCCAATGTTATCGCATGCTAAACGGTCTGTGTCCAAAACTAATGTGTCGTATCGGCATTGTGTCCAATCTTGCTGTACGGAATGGACACTGTGTCCAATCGTGTTGTGTCCAATGATTTGTGTCCAACTGGGCGTGTGCGCAATCGGGTTGTGTGCCAGTGGGCATCACTCGGTGAAAATATTGAAAATTAAAAATTTGGCAAGTGTTTGAAAAATTTACTTCAATTTTCACCAGTTTTTTTTTCACTAATTATGTAAAAAAACACCCTTAAAATCATGATATCATCTCAAAAGTTGGTTCATATTCTTCGTAATTTTATAAAGAATCATAGTATCAATTTTCATAATGATCGGTTAATTACTTTTTGAGTTAGAGTTCCCGCAAATGTGAAAAATGTCGTTTCGAGAAAAACGCGTTTGAAAACTACGTGACCTGTAGCCTGTACCCGATGAGCGTTCGGTTCTATGCGCATAAAATCTAAACGAATGCGAATTTCGCTTTGAAATTTTTACAGTATATTCTTGGATAGTTAAGCAAACAATTTATGCAAAAAAAAAAAACGATTTTTTGAACCTCCTAATGTGGTTTCCCCCCTTAATGAGTATATTGCTGATTCTCTATCGGATTATTCGATACACTCAGAAGACTCTGATATAGAATTCAAGGACAGTGATAGTGATGTGGGTCCAAGAAGAAGATCAAGAGCTATTCCACTACAGCATTCAAGTGATTCCGATGATTCTAGTAATTGTGAAATGTCCACAGAATCGCATAGCTACAGTGAAGTATGGTCAGATGTCGATGAATTTCCTAACATGCCTGATTTTACTGGTGATCCCGGGCCAAAGATTTTGCCTACTAATAAGAAAAGCATAAAAGAAGTCGTCGAATTATTTATTGGCAATGATTTGTTTCAGTTAATGATCAATGAATCCAACATCTATTACCAGCAAAATAAGGAAAAGATGAGTGACAGGAAGAAAATGTCAAAGTGGCGTGATATTACTCTAGCCGAGATGAAAAAATTTCTTGGTATAATTATAATGATGGGCCAGGTAAAGAAAGATGTGAGAGATGAATACTGGTGCTCCGATTTTTATACGAGAACCCCATCGTTCTCTACTATAATGCCACGTAATAGATTTCGCCAGATTTGGAGGACGTGGCATTTTTCAAACAATCAAACAATACCCGGTGCTAATAAACCCGAGAAGATTCAGCCCATTCTGAGCTATTTATTAGATAAATTTAAATCTGTATATACTGTAACGTGGCGTCCGTGGGACGGCCAGTTACATAAAAGCATAGAGGCTCGGAGAGCCGTGCCGCCGACGAGAGCCGCCGAGAGAATGCCGACGACGCCGAAGGTTCGTGGCGAGAGGACGCCGGGGAGAGAAACCGGCAGCACCGAACCGACGATCGGGCGCGCTCGGGTAAGATCGGCGCCGCCCAGAGAGACTGGCGGCCGATGAGCGCCGAAAAACGGAGAGCGGACCGAGGCGAATAATAGCGCACGAGTTCGGGCGAACTCGGGATTCCTCGGGAATCCTCGGGCCGGGGGGCCGAAAAGGGGGCACTTCGTTTTGAACCGTGAGCCGTGTGTGAGCGAGGGATAACGTGCGATTTTTGGATTTCGGATTTTTTTGTGGTGTGAAGTGAGTGACTGGACTGAAACGTGCATAGACGACTGGGCATTTTCCCCGGACTGCGATTTGGAATTACGGCATCGCCGGAAGGAAAGAGCGAGAGGGCCACAGAGAGAGAGCCGAGCCGACGATCCGGAAAAGAGCCAGGGGTGACGAGAGAGGAGCGGAGTGCACCGGAAGTTCTGGTAAGTCCAATCCGATTACCATTTGACGAGCGAAGCCGCACGCCGGCCGGGGTGAAGTGCATCCGCCGGTGCAGCGCGGCACGCGGAGTGGGGCTACGGGCCCGCCAACGGCACACGCGAGAAGATTGCAGCCGCCCGGGAAAGTAGAAGACGACTGCCGCGACCGCGTCCCTTATTAGGACTGTATCGAGTCGCGTTCGTAACACCACCCGACTGTACTCGTTTGCCTAGGACGGAATAAAGTTCGATTGTTGTAATGAAAGCCCACCGCGTCGATTATTTCGTAAAGGCCGACCGATTCCTGTAGATCCTCGCCGCCCTCACGTTCCCCTCTACCACGTTGGATTAGGAGCTAGCGGGAAGATCCGATCGAGAGGACTTCCGGAAGTGATGCGCCGCGGATTAGAAATTAAAGGCCCGATGCGTCGGGCTGGTGCAAGGATGCACCTGGCGCCCAAGGGATCCGCGGAATGCCACGTTGGGGTCAGGGAGATAGAACGTAGGTCAGGAAATGCGTTACAAAATGGCGCCCAACGTGGGGCCCACGCGAGGATGATATACCGGTCGGCCACTTTTGAATTGGTTTTTCTATTGTTGACGCGGTAAAGGACATGGGGCGCTAGGTAAACGAGTCGGGTGCGCGGTAAGCCGGCTGTTACTAAGCGATAGAGGTGTGAGAAAACAAATAGCCGGCTAGCCGAGACAACGGGTTAGGTCACGGAGTCGAAGCGTAGTCACAACAGCTGATCGTTGTTGATTATAGGTCGGAAAGTGACAGGTCAACAACCTGACAGCTCGGGGAAGGATAGTCGACGCTCGCCGAGGATTTAAAGAGAGAATTTCGGTTTTTTGGGTAACTGAACCGCCGCGGAGGATGATGCCGGATTTCGCGAAGGAGTCGGCCCTAATTTCGTGGGCAGCCACTCTGGAGGAGCCGGACATCCGCCGAGAATTGCGGGCGGTCAACGTCAACGCGGAAGGGAGTGAACCTACCGCCCGATTGCGTTTGTTGCGGTATGCGATGCGTAGCCGCTTCGAGATCCAGGATCTGTGGGGCCCCGACGATGAGAGGCAGGGCGGAGCAGAAGGTCCCGGAGACGGAGAACCGGCCGCCGCAGGACTCCCTGAGGAGAGGCAGTCGCATGACGAGCCCACCAGGGAGGAGGCGAGGGAAGGGAGACGGTCTCCGTCGAAAACGCCATCGGGGCGGGAGGCGAGGGAGGAACCCTCGGCACGTAGAGTTTACGTACTCCCTGAAGGGCCTCTCGCGACGCGGGCCACGGGCCCCGGGGGGAGATATGTGTTGTTGGACCTCTCCGGAGAGGTGGCTCTCCCGATAAGCGAGGGGATGATGCGATCGGACCCGGCGATAACCCGGTGGGGTAGCGGCCGAATTCAGGCCGAGATGCAACCGCGGAGACGATCCGAAGAAGAGCGACGACACTCGGAGGAGAGCCGCGAGATCGGTCGATCGACGACGGCAACCGAGAGGGCTAGGAGAGCCTACCCCGAGGCGGGCCGACGCGAGGACGTCGGACCGCAATGTCCCGACGAGGGGGAGGACCCTGAGTCGGCAGCAGAGGACGGACGACTGGCAAGAGGCCGGACGTGCCGGAGACCGCGGCGGAGGGAGACCATCTTCCGCCGAGACGAGGAGGACAAGTCGGACTCTGGCGAGGACGCCGGAGACCGCCGCCACCGCAGGGAGTTGCGCTGGAGCGCAGCTGCCCCGGCAAGGAGGGGGGAGGGCTCGAGAGTCGCGGGCCCCCTGGAGCAGGGCAGAAGCAGTGGGAGGAGGGTCGCAGGGCCCGGAGAAGAGGGACCGCACTCCTCCACCCTACAGGGATCGGCGGTAGCCGTACCTCAGCTGGGACGGCGGAGTGAGACGTTCCGGATAGGTAGTCGCCAGAGCCACGAAGGGGTGAGGGACTACTATCCGGAAGTCACCCGCCGCGAACGAACATCCTTCCTAGACAGCCACAGGTCTCCGAGCGAGATCGTGAGGAAGTGGGGGCTGCATTTCAAGGACAACAAGCGTTACTACGCAGAGGAGTTCCTGGTCCGATTAGAGAAGAAGCGCCAGGTATCGTCCCTGACAGATAGGGAGATCCTGGACGCGCTGCCGGAGCTGTTGAGCGGAAGAGCCAGAGATTGGTACCGGATCTCCCATCGGGAGTGGCAGGCTTGGGAGGACTTTACGGAAGGATTCCGGGAACGATTCAACGGGCCGAACTACCAGCGGATGCTGAAGGAGGAGGTCACTTATCGGATCCAGCAGACCGGGGAGTCGATGGCAGATTTCGTGGACGCCATGAGAAGCCTGATGACACACATAGTGCCGCCGTGGTCGCAGTCGCAGCAACTGGACGCGGTGATAGGCAACATCCACCCCCGGTACCTCAGCCAGATACGAGTAAGACAAATAAGGGAGTTCAAGGAGCTGGTGGCACTCGGGACTGATTTGGAGACTGGCTGGGCGCTATCCCGGAAACATCGAAAATTGGCCGCCCGAGAAGACCGCCATGGAAGATGGCCGGAGAAGGGTCGGGAAGGGCCCCGAAGACGAGAACGGAGCAGTTCGTCAGAGGAATGGTCGGAGGGATCGCCTGACCGAGACCGCCGACTGCCGCCGCCTCGAGAAGCAAGGTCGGCTGGGCGGCGGGAGCGATCCCCGTCTCCTCGAGGACGAAAAGCAGAGCGGAGGCCATACCGGGATGACTACCCTCACAATGAGGAAGAACGGAAAGGCCCCGTAAGAAGAGACGTCGCAACCGTGGACAGGGAAGACGCGAGGGATGCGGCATATCCGTCCGGAAGGGATTCCCGGAAGGAAAGCGGGACTGCGGCTACAAGGACCCGGGCCCCTACCCCCGCAGCACCAAGGCGAAGGGGGGGGGGGGAGGAGGAGCCGAGCCGGCCCGCGAGAGGGCGGCTAGACGGCCAACCAACCCCAGGGCCCCGGGAAGACCGTGGAGAGACACCCAGACCAACCTGCTGGAATTGCGGGAAGATCGGACATCGCCACGGAGAATGTACCGCCCCGCGGAAACGGTTTTGTTTCCGATGTGGACTCCCGGGAGTGTGGGTGGAATCCCGCACCCGGTGCAACCGTAACGGGGCGGGAAACGACAGGCGAAGGGCGCAGTAGGAGCGAGCGGCCCTTCGAGAATCGTGACCGGGACGATGGAAGTTCCTCACGGATTGCTCCAGCTGGACGTGAGCGGACCCCTCCGAGTGCAGCCGGCAGACACACGGCACTACTTGAGGGCCACCCTCGACGGAGAAGGGCTGTGGGCCCTAATCGACACAGGATCGGCGCGCTCATACTTTGGAGGACCGCTGGCACGGGCTTTTCCAGGAGTGGAAGAATTACCCAAAGGCCTGGGGGGCGAAGAGGTAACCGTAGCCAACGGGGAGTCCCTCCAGGTAGCGTTCGCGCTGAGGATGCCAGTCACCTTCGACGGGGTGGCTGGAAAATTAACGTTCAGAATAGCCGCGGGATTGACGCATGAGTGCATCCTAGGGATGGATTTTCTGCGGGAGTTTGGATTGAAAATCAACTACGCAGACCATACGTACCACCTCGCCGAGGGCGTCGGCGCACGAGCCCCGGCGGAGGAAGAGGGCGTCGGGGAGTCCGGAGGGGCAGAATGTGTAGGCCTATCAGAGCTGACAGCTGAGCAAGAAGCCAGACTGAAGGGTATGCTCGATAGGGCACTTCCCCCTGGCGGGCCCGCTCTAGGACTGACGGACTTAACAACCCACCAGATAGACGTGCAAGGACATCCTCCCATCAAACAACGGCACCACATGGTTTCCCCTCGAGTGCTAGAGGCAATGAGCGAGGAAGTGGATAAAATGCTGGAAGAGGGAGTGATAGAGCAGTCAGCAAGTGGATGGTCAAGTCCCGTGGTCATGGTAAAGAAGCCGAACGGGAAATATCGATTTTGTATCGTTTTCCGAGGAGTGAACGCAGTGTCCACGAAGGATGCGTATCCCCTCCCGTACATGGCCGCCATCCTGGATAAGTTGAGAGCGGCCAAGTACATCTCCACTCTCGACTTGAGCCAGGCGTATTTTCAGATTCCGCTGGCAGAAGAGAGTCGGGAGATTACGGCTTTTAGCGTTCCAGGGCGCGGGTTATTCCAGTTTCGAAGGATGCCGTATGGATTGAGCGGAGCTCCGGCTACCTTCCAGCGACTGTTGGACCGACTTATTGGACCAGAGATGGAACCGCATGCGTTCCCCTACCTGGATGACATCATAATTGTCACGGAGACGTTCGAGGAACACCTGGAATGGCTGGAGAGGATTCTGAAACGAATCAGAGCGGCAGGTTTGGCTATTAACCCCGAAAAATGCGAGTTTGGCTGTTCACAGGTACGATACTTGGGATTCTTGGTGAATAGGGAGGGCCTGCAGATGGATCCTGAGAAAGTGGCCCCTATTTTGGAATACCCAGCACCGAAGAGTTTGAAACAGCTGCGCAGGTTCTTGGGGATGGCCTCATGGTACCGCCGCTTCATCGACGGATTTGCGGAGATATCGGCACCACTCACGGCCTTGCTGAAGAAAGGCCGGCGATGGAGCTGGGAAGAGGAGCAGGCTCGGGCGTTTGAAGCCCTGAAGGGGGCCTTAATGACTCCGCCGACACTCGCATATCCCGATTTCTCCCGCCCGTTCGTGCTACAGACGGATACGAGCGCGGGAGGACTCGGAGCCGTATTGAGTCAGTCGTCCACCGATGGCGAGCACGTGATTGCTTTTGCCAGCCGGACGCTGACGGACGCCGAGAAGAATTACACGGTAACCGAGCAAGAATGTCTAGCGGTGGTGTGGGCGATCGGGAAGTTTCGGGCGTACCTGGAAGGATACCGCTTCACCGTAATCACCGACCACCACAGCTTGAGATGGCTCCACAACCTGAAGAACCCGACGGGCAGGTTCGCGCGCTGGGCACTGAATCTCCTGGAGTATGACTACGAGATAGTGCACCGGAAGGGAGCCCTACACCACGTACCAGACGCCTTATCCAGGACGTACGAATCCGCCACGGAGGAAGTGGCCGGGATCGAGGATGAGAGCAACGCCTGGTACCAGCAGCGATGGCAACACGTGGAGAGGAACCCGAAGCAGTTCCCTGGTTGGACCATCGACGGCGATCGACTCTACCATCGCCGGGAAGACCCCTTGCTCGCCGGAGTGCTGGACGACGCCGACGAGTGGAAACTAGTCGTACCAGCCCGGGACAGGGAGGCCGCTTGGCGCGAGGCCCACGAAAAGCCCTCGGCAGGCCACCCGGGAGTGGAGAAGACATATCGCCGGCTGGCTAGAAGTTGGTATTGGCCAGGAATGTACCACGACGTAGTTCGCTGGGTACGAGCCTGCACGGTGTGCCAAGCACAGAAGGTGCAGCAGCAGCCACCGGCAGGGCTGATGGGCAGACGGCTGGTGGAAGAACCGTGGACGGTAGTAGCCGCAGACATTATGGGGCCGTTTCCACCGAGTGATGCCCACTGGCACACAACCCGATTGCGCACACGCCCAGTTGGACACAAATCATTGGACACAACACGATTGGACACAGTGTCCATTCCGCACAGCAAGATTGGACACAATGCCGATACGACACATTAGTTTTGGACATAGACCGTTTAGCATGCGATAACATTGGACACATTAGAACTGTGTCCAATCTTGTTGTGGCGAATTGGTTTCGTGTGCGATCTGACTACGTAAGGACGGACCGTGAAATTGGACACAAATAGTTGTAGATAAATTTCAGATAATTCATTGGACACAAAGCTAGCTGCACAAATATTATACATACGAGATCAATGGAACAGGTTCTTACGTACTTTTCTGAAATAATGTTGAAGTTATTATAGAAATGTTACATGCTAGATTATAGGGAAGTGAACGCTCATAAGTTTATCCCAACAGCATTTAATACATATATGCATATTAAAAAGCTGCAATATCAAGGATTCATATATGAGTGAAAAAATAGTATTCTGACGTATAACTGTTCTGTACGGTTACGGGGTAAAAATCTGGCCCATTATTACATTATTATAAAATATTCATCAATAGTCGTATTCTTTACAAAACGTGTGACTTTCAACTCACGAATAAATCCCATTGGCTAGTGTAAATTATCATGTTATAATTAAGATAATAATTAAAAATTTCATTAAAATGCATTACCAAGTCATTAACAAGAAACATTGAACATAGAATTCATTTATGCCTGATGACGATTATCTCTACCTATTTGACGCGAACACTTTGTAAAGTTACAAATATTGGAAGATCATTTTTAGAAGATATACAATAAATTTATTATAAATGTACCACAGCAGTTCACATTCCCTCACTTCTTGTAGAGTTCTGGATACATCGATATACCTTATTGTGCAGGTAGCTTTGTGTCCAATGAATTATCTGAAATTTATCTACAACTATCTGTGTCCAATTTCACGGTCCGTCCTTACGTAGTCAGATCGCACACGAAACCAATTCGCCACAACAAGATTGGACACAGTTCTAATGTGTCCAATGTTATCGCATGCTAAACGGTCTGTGTCCAAAACTAATGTGTCGTATCGGCATTGTGTCCAATCTTGCTATACGGAATGGACACTGTGTCCAATCGTGTTGTGTCCAATGATTTGTGTCCAACTGGGCGTGTGCGCAATCGGGTTGTGTGCCAGTGGGCATAGGACGGAATAAAGTTCGATTGTTGTAATGAAAGCCCACCGCGTAGATTATTTCGTAAAGGCCGACCGATTCCTGTAGATCCTCGCCGCCCTCACGTTCCCCTCTACCACGTTGGATTAGGAGCTAGCGGGAAGATCCGGTCGAGAGGACTCCCGGAAGTGATGCGCCGCGGATTAGAAATTAAAGGCCCGATGCGTCGGGCTGGTGCAAGGATGCACCTGGCGTCCAAGGGATCCGCGGAATGCCACATTGGGGTCAGGGAGATAGAACGTAGGTCAGGAAATGCGTTACAATACGCTTAAGAAAGAACTTTCTCTTCATGAATCCATAATTCCATGGCGTGGAAAATTATCTATAAAAACATACAATCCGGCAAAAATAATAAAGTATGGCCTACTTTGCCGTATGCTATGCGAAGCTAGAACCGGATATGTTTCCAACTTAGAAATATACTGTGCGGAAGGTAAAAAATTGGACCAGACAATTATGTCATTACTTGATAAATATATGTATATGTTTGGGACACCACTTATACATGGATAACTACTATAATAGCATTAAAACCGCAGAATTGCTTATGACAAATGGTATACGAGTTTGTGGAACAATGTGACCAAATAGGGGTGTTCCCGAATCTTTACGCCATCTCAGATTGAAAACTGGAGAATATAGTGTGACGTGATTCTCCCGAATCTCGCCACAAAAATTAATAAACTGTCTTTTCCACGCCACCTGAGCTCCGCACGACAATCCACCAGCGAAATTCCGTATGCTACGCTAATATTAAGTTTTCCGTTTGTGAACGTCCACTATCGTCCTTGTTGTCAGTTCCGATTACGTTTCTTGCGATTAATTATTATTTTGCTTCTATTACGTTATATGCAATCTCTACTCTCGAGTCTCTCGACAACGGCCTAAGGGCGTGAGGACCGGACAGCCACCTTGGCGATTTATGAGGATTTTGTGACAATACGATATGGCTGTTTGATGCCGCTTTTGGAGAATTTGGTGCAAGGGACAACTCGACAAGGATGCAACGCCGCCTCCACCGACCAGGAGATGCCCGCCGGTCGCGCCGACCTGGATGTCGCCGGGATCCTGCTGCTGCCACGACGCCGAAAGAAGCCCTGGAGCACCCGGGAGGGAGCTCCGCCGTTTCCGTCGGCCGGCGAGGGCTGCCCTTTGGGCCTATCCGCCGCCGATACGGTCGGCAGGGAGATGAGGTTTTCCTCCCTGGCCCGCCTAAGGCCTGCCGATCGTCCAGGACAGCGCCTCCGTCCGGCTGAGAAGCCGCCTGCGCCTCCTCAACCCGCAAGGCCCAGCGTGCTTCGAGGACCGTGCCGTCAGGATCGCCGCTCGATTCCGTTCGGCCGCTTCCGTCGCTGCGCGTCGACGCTCGGGAGAGCTCGGCTATCCTCGTCAACGTTCGTCCGATTCCGGTGCCGTCCCGCCTCACCTACGCCCGCTCGCCAACGATCACGGATCGATAAATCATTGTCGTGCGAAGTTTTGATGCGAGCAGCCACGCGCTAAGATTATTACGAAGCCGAGCTAAAAGAGAGAGAGAGAAATATAAAGACCGAGAGAAAGAGAGAGATATTGAGGAATATTGCCTGGAGGGCTGAATCTTTGGGAAGCTTTACGCTTTGCTTTGCTATTTTTTGTGGTGAGATCTTTTGCTTTCCTTTAAATTTTCTGATTTTTGGTGATATTGAAGATTGTAGACACGTGCACGGGTAAACCGTCCGTTTAGCCGGTGACGAATTTTCTTTGTCGTTATCGGGCGAAGGTCTTTCCGCCGAATATATTATAAAGGACGATAGTGCCGTTAGTAGTGATATTTTTGAGTTTTCCGATTTTGCGTTCTCTTATATGATTTATGCTTTCGACTTTTCTGTAATTAACGACCTTTCTGGAATCTTCGCTAACGGAAACGTGTGAATCCGCCTGTTTGAACGCTTGACCCCGGGTTGACCGGCTTGGTTGTTCTTCAGCCAGATTCTCTCGCTGCCGATTTATTATATTGTGCCTATTGTTATGAGATATCGATTGCCGTAAAAGTATTATTTTTCTGATTTCGGTCTAATTATTGAGATTTTCGAGCTCTAAGTTCCGTTAAAGTCAGTGGCGAGCCCACGCCGTATTTATTCTGATTACTTCTATTCATACTGTTTCTATAATTTTTCTTTTCTTTACCTGGGCTAAATTAACTAAATCTTTTCACTTGGTTCACGCTTAGTTTTGCGACTTATGTTTCCGATTTTCATAATTCTGTTTTTGTGTGCGATATTTTCTATTGGACTTTCTGTGAACTATTGCTGGTGTTCTAGTATTTAATTATCGTTGCCAAGCCTTACGTATTTTTTTGCCTCTTTCGCGGAGAACCTTTTGTGAATTTTACGTATCGCGCACGTCCCTCTGACGTCACGCGCCAGGCGCCCTTCGAGGCGACCTTAGTGTTTACGTTCCTTGACGCCGAGCCTTCAGCCGGTCTCGAAATTGTACTATCCGTTCCGAGAACGTCTTGTAGAGCAACCATAATTAAATACTCGCTATAATATCTTATATTTCTCTGACTGTGATATATTTTCCTGTGCCATATCTCGTATTAATTTATTGTGCTATCTCGATCTATTGTGCTATTTCTATTTATTGTACCATCTTTCGTGTTCGCGATTTTCGACGTGGTGTTAACGAACCCGCGTGCATTATTCTTTTGTCGGGTTTCGTCGTATTATAATTTCTTTTGCGTGACTCTTTCGTATTACGATTGTCGACCGCGGTTATAATTTCACGCGTGCGAGAATTGGAACCGCGCAGATCGTTCCGCTGCCGTTCCTCTGCCGTTCGTTGCGTTCCGATTTTGGGCTTTCTCGCTATTTAGTTGTTTTATTTAAAAACGAATTTGTTAGTTTATTCCGAGTCATTCGATTCTTCCGACCATTTTATTTTCCGTTGTCTAGAAGTATCGAGCCCGCGTGCCCGTGACTTCCTCGCGTGCGCGCTCACGCGTAGCGCTTTCGGTCGTTATTTTCCGTTAAGGATGCTGCGACTATAGTTTCCGAACTTCTATTTGGCGATTCTTATTTCTCTTTTGCATTGTATAGATTCCGATTTTGAATGCCGATTATTGTGAATTAATTTTAAGACTTTTGTACAACTATGCTTGGCTTTCTCTCGCACCCTCACTAATGCCTGAGTTCATGACATTGTAATTTTGCTATTGCGTTTATTGACTATTTGGAATTTTGGTTTGCTTAATACAGCTCTGGTGCGTTAACTAATTAATTTTGATTATTTTCTTGTAGTTTTGCGTCTTACTTTCCTCTAAGTCCTTGGCCGAGTTTGTTCCTTCCTAACCTCTTGAACGCC
Source organism: Cephus spinipes (assembly GCA_963971525.1). NCBI lineage: Eukaryota > Metazoa > Arthropoda > Insecta > Hymenoptera > Cephidae > Cephus > Cephus spinipes. The sequence continues at coordinate 12,329,635 of OZ020574.1, read as the reverse complement.
GCGACGCTTCCGACGAGCTAGCCTCCGAAGCGGCGTGCCCGAGGTTTAGGTTAGTTACGTTAGTATCTTTTCTTGGCCGTGGTGCCCCTATCTGATTTTGCGTGGCCGTGGTGCCTTTAGTTTTAGTTCGCCTGGTGGCTCATTTAGGTTTAGTTTGCCTGGTGGCAATTGGTTACCCCGGACCGATAATCTCTCGCGATCCGTCTGGTATAGATAACAAGCCCAGAGCTCGTGGTGCTCCTTAGAGGGTACCTGGCGCCCAACCATTTTTTTGAGTTTGCCGAGACCACTTCCGTTCCCGAATTCCGATTTTATTGCGTTTGGTTTTGCCGACGAGCGAAATATCGTCGCAATAGATATAAAAGAAAGGGCGAAGTTTTGGTACAGGCGTGGAAGCCGAAGCAGAAGGTTGTATACATGGTTTCCACGATACATTCGGGAGAATTAATAAAAACAAATAAAATACACTGGAAAACGAAACAAGAAATGATAAAACCGCATTCCGTCTTAGAGTATAATAAATATATGATGGGTGTAGATTTGGTAGATCAATATTTATCATATTATTCCATCATGAGAAAAACGGTGAAGTGGACAAAGAAAACAGTCTTGTTTCTTTTAAATTGCGCAATGTTTAATGCATTTAGATTATATATTGAATTGAATGGCAATATTATAAAATATAAACAATTTTTATATACTGTTGGACGTTCTTGGATCGAGGAATTCGCAAATACTCAAGATGTAAATACTCAAGATGATACTTCTAGTACTTCTCAATCTAATACTTCAAGTGCTTCTGTACTTGTTCCTACACCTCGCACACAAAAATTTGATAGCCCCCAGAGACTTTCGGGTGATATGAAGAAACATAAAGTTACCAGAATTGTTGGATCAGGGAACATAAACCAATACGTACGACGTCCGTGTAAAGTTTGTTCTACTGGTACAAAAAGAAGTGAGAGTAGCTTTATGTGTGCTGAATGCTTAGTACCTTTACATCATGGACAATGTTTCGAGAAATACCACACTTGCCTTAAATATTAAACTATTTGTTTTCGTTTTACGGGATATACAGGGTGTCGCAGAATTGCTTTTGGACCGGAAAGTGGGCGATACCTGGAGGTCCCCTGAGTACCCTCCCGCAAACCGTTTGCCAAAATTCGCAATAGTTTTTAAATGAGAAGCATTTAAGTGCGACCAATCAGAACGAAGGATTTCCGCGGATTCATTCGCGGATGCCAAAGATCGCTGCTTTGCAATAGCTTCCTACAAATTCCGCGCCTAGCAATTGTTTCATAGCCCAAGCGAGCGTCATAGGATTCGTTGACAAACTCCCAATATGGGCATGGGCGTGACTTAGGCTGGCGCAGCAGCTACACGTGCAACGCGCGATCGGCAATTGTTTCGGGATACGCATTCAGCCAGACGAAAACCGGTACACGGTGTACAAAACGTCATGCACTGAATTTTATAGCAGTCCGGAAGAAAACAGATTATTAAAGTAAGAGGGAGTCGGGAGGGTGGGTGGTGGAACTGATGCATTAAAATTAACATGAATTGATAACTAAGCATAGAAGTATTATTTCTTCGTCCTGTAAATAGCCATATCGAATTTCCAAGGCATCGCGATAGCTGATTTCAAAGTTATAGAGTACTCATCGATTTTGGAGACTGTAAAAAATACGTAAAATAGGAAAATAGATTAGGAGAGAAACGCAAAGACACGTATCCCTTTTTTTCGTTCCTAGAATGTCCACACCAAATTACAGCCCTTTGCGACTTCCGGTGGCAAAGTTACGCAACACTCGTCGACCCCAGATCTTGTGAAAAATACGTCAGTAGTTACAGGCCACTATGGGGAGACACAACAAACCCCCCACCACTGTCCCCTATGAGTCATGGAGCGCGCCGCGCTGTGTCCCCCGCACCGCACTACGGCGCCACACCCTCGTCCGTGTAGTCTGTTCTCCCCACCACCGCCCTATGCCGAGCTCCCCCACCACGCAGCCCTGGTCCTAAGGCCCAAAACTCAGTAGCAGCGGCGTTGTATGTCCCCAGGGGCATATCGCGGTCGGTAACTATGCACTGACCACCGGTCGGTAACTTTTTTAATTACCCTAAGGAGATAAGTGTACCCGCGGTAAAATAGAACACCGTATTTTGTAAGGCCCCTTATGTATATTATAAAGCTGTAGCGCGTGAATACATTTTCGATTATTACCGCATTGTTGACGCGAGTCTGCTTAAAGTCGTAAAAACGTATTCTGATTAATTGGTAAGGCCTGGTCCCCCCGATTCCCAAGCCGCGTGACTTTAAGAATGTTATGCTCAAGACATTCTCCGAACAATGACGTACTCATGGTTCAGGTCGTCTTTGAAGAATGTCTTTATCTCAGTGAGAATCCCTGCAGGTGTGCGGTAGCGTCGAATAACAACGTACAGAGGAATACGCTTAATGCTTTATAAATTATTGCGAAGATATGGTGAGATGGAGGTGCAGGAAACAAACAAAAAAACAGATTTTTTTAAAAATAAAAATATATTATGCAAGAATCATCAACCATACAGTTTTATTAAGAAAATAAATCTTATGCATGGTTGTTCTGGTCCTCCATGGTGCTTCGCACGAAGGAGAGGTACTCGTGGTTATACAGGGACAACAGCTCCAACAATAATTGATTAAGCGCTGGTGACCACAGGCCTTTCTTCTCCAGAGTCTGTCGAAGATCGCCCAATATGCTGTCCCTGGAGGAGGTGTCATCTCCGCGACGATCGAGTTCCGCAATCAGCGTGTCTTTACAGTTGTTAGCACTGGCGGTAATCTCGCGTAGCTTGGTTATTTGCAAGGTTACGCAGCGCAAGACCCTCTGGAGATTGAGGTAGGACACCCTCTTCCTCACAACCGTAGGTGTGTATGCCCTAGCTCTTTTAACACCTGAGCCATCGTTGTCCGTAGACACAGGGATTGCCGGCTTGATAATAATTGCCCGTTCACCGTATGAGTACGTGAAGACTATCTCATGAGTGGTCATGAGAATAGGACTGTTAAAAGCCTCGGGTACCTCCTTGATGTTATCCTCGGCGGTGAAGAACTTGTCGATGACGGGGAAGTGGTCGGTGATGATGGACCATTCGGTAGGTTCAAACTCCACGCCGGAATAATCTTGATTAACGGTGCGTATTACAGGTGATAAGCTTCCCGAACGATTTAGAGAGAGGCCGGTGATCACTTGCTTCGAAAACGATCGGTTTAGACCGTACGCAGTGGGCAGCAGTACTTGCTTCTTGTACATGATTGTAGTAAATGCTATTATACGATCGGTACGAGGGTCTGAGCAGTACTGGCTAAGGCAATATCTAAAACGCAGGTCATCGAAATATTGGCGAACATTTTCCCCCACCATCACCATAGCCACACCCCGTTTTCATAGGTGCAGCGAACAAAGAGCCTATGGCCGTGATACTGCTGATATCGCAGGATGTATCAAAGATGACGAGATGCTGATATCCTATAGCGAGTGATTCACGTGAATCACTGTACTGCTGGGTGCATCTGCATCAGCGTCAAGATGATCCTGTGAAAAAGAAAACACGCAGCTGGGGCACGCGCGAGCAGGCAGCGATGTACAGTCTAAGAAAAGCAGTAGAATCATTACAGTGAAAAATTTACCGACAGCTACCGTAGAAAAAAAAATGGCTCGCTACGACGACGACGACGACAATGACTTTTTGAGGCATAGACGTATGCAGTGGGCGAAGACACGAGCCCTCTATCGGTACGCAAATCCCGAGTACGATCCAAAGAAAGAGGCCGTACGGGAGTGGTTGAGATTGGGCCATTTAACGGGTGTACCGCTAGCCTCAATATACATGACGAAACCGGGAGCACTGAACATTGAAGACCTAGGCGCCGATAACCCCGACATGGTCTGTCGTAAGGATTGGCCGTCGGGTGTAAGACCCGTGATACTACCCGAACTGTCTTTAGCAACGATACTGGATAAAGGACACCATGATTTCACACGCTGTAGCGTAACGCTGGGTTTTATCTGCGATCAGCGTTCTAACGACAGCCCTTACGCGCAGCGCATATGTACCAATGAGTGGTTGGCGAAACATGAATGGTGCATGTCCGACGATAGTAATCCCAAATGCCGCATCACGTATCGGCGCCCTATGGCCAAATCAGAGCTAGCGATATTGAGGAAGAGGTGGGGCAGGCCCACACCGGAAGAACTACCGCGTCGTGCACCTATGCGTCTGGAGTCGCAGGCCTGGTTAGCGGCATTCAATCATCTTGAGAGATTACGTGAAAGTTGCGTCACACTGTGGTGTCTGAGGGCTATGCGTGCATACGAGACAGCGCTACGTACTCTGGAGAAACGATGCAGTTTGACAGAGTTTATTGGGTGCGTTACCCTGACGACGCGGGATGGTCCACCGCTCCTACACTACAAGGAATGCCGAACAAGCGTGGTCAGCATGCCTCACGGTCTTTACGCGTACCTGGAGGCACTCGACGAGGCGTGGGAAACCTATACACCCCATGATGTTTACAACGATGCGCAGGGGGAACATGCCGAAGGATCGAGCAATTTGACGTACTACGCAATGGACACACGAACAGCATCCCGACGCAACGTACGGCATATACGGTGTATGGCAATTTTTCGCGACGAGAGCTGCGAAACACTGCTGTGGGATGACCGTGGCGAAAAAGATATCGGAGTACAGCTTATGGGTGGTGATATCGACGAGTTCGATGCTGTAAAAGATTGGTATGATCTTTTGGTACCAGTCGATTGTAATTGATAAATATAAATAAAGTAAACAAAATATCTATGTACACGGCATAGTATGATTCGTATCTCTAACCCTACACTACGACGACGAGATGCTGATGCAACCTCGAACGGTGTGCGTCAGCAGATCCCTGTAGCTTCCGACGCAACACCTCTATACAGGGTTTTTTTTTATCCGTATTATGGATACGTAATATTTCGCGATCGGCGAACGAGCGATCAATAATATGTAATTTATTTTTACGATTAAAACGTTTCTATCCGATTTTTGACGAATAACGCTTCTATAAGAAAGTCGTGCCATTTTTTGCTGATTCAGATGTATCGCATGGTATTGTTTTGAAATTAATGTCGCCGTGGCTGTAAGATGTCCGCGGACTGGACGTACCCTGTTTTAGTTCGTATCACGACGTCTTGGCAGATAGTCTGATAACTTACATCAATCACCAGCTCTAAGCAAAGAAAAAAAATGTCATCTTTGGGGAATATTCGCGATTGTATCCTCGATTTCGTCAGGACACGTCGTTTGAATAACCCTAGAAACCCGAGATTATTCTCACCGGAGTGGTGTCGCGAGTTAAGATATTTCGGTTTTCGCACGTTAACGCGTAGATTAAAAAGTGTGTTTGCCCATTGTTCTCTGCGCGTGCTAGCGAGGGGTCATGAAAGAGGATACTTCAAGAACGATCCGTACATACTCTCGCTAGCCGCAGAGTGTATCAACAAACGCGGAGTGCGCGATAGCCATATCACCAGGGCTATAATAACCGATCATCTGTTTCACGAAGGTATGTATCTGTCGCTTGCCAGCAATAGCTCCTACACAAATTGCCTTTAAAAAAAAAAAAAATAATAAAATCAAATTTTACAAGAATTGACGCGCTTTCATCACGAAGTCGTCCCCGAGGAGGAGGAGCAGTTGCTCCTAGGGTGCCTCGATTGTATAGAGGAGGTTTACTCGGAGCCCCGCACCAGCACGGCGACAGTGATGCAGCGTGCTAACGGTAAAACATACTTTTTTAAAAAAAAGATTACGGCTAATTTACGTTTTATTTTAAAAAAAGTGGCAGGTCCATCGACAGCGCTGGATATACAGTCGATGGAGGAAGAAGAAGAAGAAGAAGAAGAGGCCGAAGAATCGTTCCACGATACGTGGGGTATGCGTTAAAACAGCATCGGAAACAAAAGGGGGAACAAAAATGCAATTTGCTTCATAATTTTCTTTACAGATGAGATCATGTCAATAACATCGGCCGTTAGCGACCACAGTGACCATGACAATGGTGATGAGGATGACCACTCCACAATATCCAGCGCTTCTAACGAGAGCTATCAATGTAATAATTATAAATTTACAGATATCGTTGAAAACTCATCTGTGTGAAAATAAAAAGTAAAAAAAAAGTTGTAGATCCGTTGGAGGTTGCTGATTACAATGGCCGCATTGCACCGGGTAACGCACGGCCGCTGCAGGAGCACGACGACGACGACGACGACGACGACGACGTGGAAGAACCGATACTGTGGGTTCTCAGGAACAGCGTGTACGAGGCAGCGGATTCCGACGAAGTGGCCGATGCATTAGCGGAGCGCGATGAGGCCCCGAGCGCCGCGGATACCCTCGAAGAAGGTAGCGTTGAAAGAGATATTCTTTAACATTTAAAGCCTTCTTTGGCGAAACTGCTAACTTTAAAAATGTAGGAGATGATGAAAACCTGGTAGGCGCTGTATTCTCATACATCGGGTCGATGTTTAATCCTCGTGAGGAATGAGAAGTCAGTATGAGCCGAATACTCTTTCTTTTTTTGTTTAATAACAAAAAAATAATAAAAACTCTTTTTCCAAACGCTAGATGTGGGCACGCAATACCAGACCGGCGGGGGACCCCTTTTTCGGTCGCAGAGATCCGCCGACGAAGACGTCGACAACGAGGGAGTCAGCGATAACGACGTGTTACCACCAGGGCATAGGTTTACCGTACAAGCCGAAACGACGCGTCGCATAAATCGGTTTCGATTAGACGGCCGCGAAATAACAATGGCTATCAGGCCACCGCCCCAAGATCCTGATACGAATACCGTATCTTGGCTGCAGGGCGCCGTCCGAGATATACACGCGTACCTTACAATCTCGTGTACCGCGCAAGATTATATAGGGCTGACGATTAAATCAGACAGTTTCGCGTGCGGGGCCGCGTGGCTGTCGTACAGACCGGCTCGAGACTTTCTTGAAAACGACGTGTGGAACGTGATATCATCCGTCGCACAAAGCGCCCAGGCATTCCGGATAGATAGGTCTTTTGTCATCGAGTCGTGTATATTCGAAGTACCGCGGGGTACGAGGCGCGTACGATTAGCGCACGAATTTGTAAAAAAAACGCTCTATACTGACCATAGTGAATAGCGATAACCTCTGTCTACCTAGGTCGCTCGCTGTGGCGATGGTGCACGCTGAACGTGGGGAGGTGCGCTCTGGGGAGTTGCATGAGGGATGGAACGCGGTACGGTGTCAACGGGGTAAATTACAAAAACAATTAGCTCTCGAGCTTGTGACAAACGCCCGTGTAGACATACCGTCTGACGGTTGCGGTATTCCGGAAATTGATCAATTTCAAAGGTATCTTGCTCCGGATGGTATAGTCATTGTTATTTACGAGTTTGACAGTATAGGCAGCGGTGAGAAACCACTGTACGATGGATCGCAGATAGTCGATAGAGCGTACGGTTCAGGGAAACCACGGCAAACGCTCCGCATTCTGTATTATAATAATTCGCAGTATTATCAACCTATTTTAAATATGCGAGGTGCGGTCGGTAGTCGTGGTTTTTGCGTACCATGTAACAAATCTTACACGTACGAGGCAGAGCATAAGTGTTCCCACAAATGCGCTAGATGTTTTGGAAAACCGCCCTGCGATTCGGCTCTCCCCACATTGTATTGTCGTGAGTGCCATAGGTACTTTTTTGGTCAAATCTGTTTCGATAATCATATAAATACGCTGATTAGTAAACAGAAGGGTAAAGAAAAGAGCGTGTGCCATACCGTTCGCAGCTGTCCGCAGTGTCTTAGACCTCTTCAAGGAACCTCTCGTAAGCACTCTTGCGATAAGATGTATTGCAGCGTCTGCAAGAGTGTTAATGACGTTGGACATCGGTGTTACGTCAGACCGGTAAAAAAGACTACCGCTGAAAAAAATTTTCTGTACATCTTCTATGATTTTGAAACACAGCAGATACAGAAGCTGCCCGGTGACGACGCGGTGCGTATCCACACACCAAACTTGTGCGTCGTTCAGCAAGTGTGTACAGCGTTCATAAATGATACAGATCTCACGAAGGTATGCCCATCTTGCGGTGTACACGAGTACATCTTCGAAGAGGATCCCGTAAGGCAGTTTGTAGATTTCGCGTGCGATCCTAAAAGAAAATCGTTTCAGAGAGTGATCTGTGTGGCGCATAATGCCAAGGGTTTCGACGCGCAGTTTGTACTACGGTACATCGTGAAGCGTAGAAGAAAAAGCCTAAAGCCGCCGATGCTGCTACTCAGCGGTACGAGCATCATAATGATGAAGACGGGCCGTGTAACATTCATAGACAGTCTTAATTATTTTCACATGCCTCTGAGTGCACTACCGAAAGCCTTTGGCCTCGCGGATGCGGTCGGTTTGAAACAAAAGGGTGTCTTCACGCATCTGTTCAATACACCTGAGAATCAGCATTATATCGGTCCGTTACCAGCGCTCGAGTTTTATTCGCCCGATACGATGTCGCCGGCTCAGCGTAATCAGTTTTTAGCATGGTACAACGAGCAGTGCTCTGCGGGATACGTGTTTAACTTTCGAACCGAGTTTATAGATTACTGTAGATCAGACGTTACCATTCTCAGGCAGGCTTGCGTTTCTTTCCGCGAAATGTTTCTTCAGCATGGCAGCGTTTGCCCTTTCTCGGAGAGCACAACCATAGCGTCGGCGTGTTCGAGAGTTTTTCGGAAAAACTTTTTGCGGGACGAACAGATAGCTGTTTTACCACCGGGCGGGTACCGATACGGTGACAAACAATCGCGTAAGGCTGTCTTATGGCTTCTTTCGCTGGAGCATTGTTTGGGTTGTGCCATAGTTCACGCAGGGCGCACTCGGGAGTATCGTCTACCGGATGGTACACCCGTCGACGGTTACTACCTCGACACCACCACAGGTTCGCGACACGTATTCCAGTTTCAGGGTTGTTTCTGGCACGGTTGCCCAAAATGCTATCGTATAAACAGAGATAGTCGTCTACACACGGGTGGATCCATGGACGCTCGCTTCGACAGAACGCAGGCTACGAAAGATAAGATTCGGTATTTAGGTTACGAGCTGACGGAAATTTGGGAGTGCGAATTCGACTGCTGGATAAACGATTCTGAACAGGCCGCTTTATACAGATCGCTGAATGAGAACCCGCTGGTATCGCAAGCACCGCTCGAACCCCGCGATGCTTTCTTCGGTGGCCGTACAGGGAATACCGTAAGTTTTTACGAAGTCGAGGGGTCTGAGAGGATACACTATGTAGATGTGTGCTCGCTCTACCCCTTCATTTCAAAAACGGGGAAATTCCCTGTAGGTCACCCTACAGTGTACGTGGGCGACGACTGTCGCGAACTAACGGGTGATCGCAACAACATCGATAACGTGGAGGGCTTGATTAAGTGTGTGGTGTTACCACCGCGAGATCTGTATCATCCCGTGTTACCGGTGCGTATGCACGGTAAATTGCTTTTCGCACTGTGTCGTTCCTGTGCAGAGTCAACGCTGCACGGCTCGTGCCCTCACGAGAATCCCGCGGATAGAGTATTCGAAGGGACATGGGTTGTGGACGAGGTCAGACGCGCTGTACGTAAAGGATATCAAATAACGACGATACACGAAATATGGCAGTATGAGATTACCCAGTACGATCCGACGACACGGACGGGCGGTCACTTTGCCGATTACATAAACACGTTCCTAAAGATTAAGCAGGAAGCTAGCGGCTGGCAGCGCGAGTGTGACGACGACGAGGCCAAAAAACTGTATATAGAGGAGTACGATCGGGTCGAGGGTATTCGTCTGGACCCTGATAATATAAAATCAAATCCCGGCCTGCGGTCAGTCGCAAAATTATGTCTGAATTCCTTTTGGGGCAAGTTTGAGCAACGCGAAAATCTACCTAAAACGGAAATCGTAACCAGTCGTCAGAAACTCGTGAGTTTGCTTACGTGTCCGGAGGTCGAGATTACAGGTATTCTGCCCGTAGATGACGAGATGCTCTACGTCAGTACGCGTAGTACAAACGAATCGCTGATACCCACAGCGTACACAAACGTCGTTATAGCCGCGTACACCACGGCTCAAGCTCGCCTTAAGTTATATGACTATCTCGAGAAATTAGATCGTCGTGTACTATATTACGACACCGACTCGTGTATATACTGTAACACCTGTTCCCCAATTTCCTAAGAGATATCGAGGTAGCTTGATCCGGGAACAGAGGAGTACCTTCGCTCGCTCGGCTCAACACCTTCGGGCACGCACACGATACGCGAAACAAATATATTTGCCGATGGGCGCCAGGTATCCAGTGATACCGCAATGAGAAGGTAAGAAACTGCACCGAGATAGCACGACTAAATGAAATCCGAAAATGCCAGAGCCGATACGTCGCGGAAGTCCGACTAACTCAGCCCCGTTAGGTATAGGAGAGGGGCGGGGTAATTATAAAGTAAGAGCCGTAGCCAGAGTTAGGTAACCAAAAACTCAACAATTTATTGCACCTGGCAATCAGAAATTAACAAACAATTAACCCGACAAAGGTACGGGAAGCTACCAGAGGTAGTCGCGATATTATCACTAGGAGACTGAATTTAACTCGGCCGCAAGGCAGCCTATAGCCCTCACAGGTAATTTACGGTCCGCGGGCCAAGGTATAGGCAGCGGAGATTTTCATACGCACCCAAAAGGGAATTTTACCGAGTTGCACTCACGGCCTACGAAACGAGGGATGTAACGTTCGCTAAAATCTCGGACACTTTACCGACTACTATATTACACTTGAATCGGTCCCCTTTCGCATTCCAGGTACTTGAATTAACAATGTAAGAACAGTGATATCCTCAAAAATGATAAACAATTATAGAACAATTATATTCGATAAGTTGTCTAGCGATAAAATTACATAGTCATAGATAACGGAGGTACATCACGTCAAAAATTCTAATACTAATTACGATTCTAGACCGCGTGGTCGACACTCGTATTACTTCCTTTAACAAAGGAAGCCGGATTGTCCCAGGTAGCCTACAACCACGTGCCGACAAGCTCTTATTCTTGCGAATTATGGGAGTCTCGAGGACTCAGGTAGCCGCGGCGGGATTTGCACTATCCCAGGTAGCTGTTCGTATTCACACCCGGACGAGGAAATCTTACACGCGCGATCCGATCAACCAAAAGAGAAAACACGTGTTACTCACGGAAATATCCGATCGAGTAAGCTAACACAAGTTAGTCACGACGTAAACGAAACTATAACGAAATTACAAAAACGGACGAAACAATACAGGCTCTTCGCCGTAGCCGCAATCGGGGAACCACTATTTATCTAAATTGCCCTACACTCGCGAACTAGCATATATCACTTATAATTCCGGCGACGAAGCTCTTCACTGGACGCTTGTTCAAGCCCTTAGGCCAGAGATAGTTAACAGGTAGCATATAATTACAGAGCTACCGTAGATAGCGTGAAGAGATTCGTACCCGGTTACAGGAAAGACTGCTTACCAAAAGATAGCGAAAAAGATGTTCCACACACAGGAAGCTTTCGAAGGTAATTCCGGAGCAGTGTAGTTAAACGTCCACTTAACGGGAAGGTCCACGACGAAAGAGAACGACTCCGATTCTTGTCGCGACACCCGGGGTGCTATCCTCCCACCCGACCCCCTTCAATTACCGATTATAATTGGTTAATGATTTATCGCAATTACTTCCGCCAATCCTTGACGCGTATTGACAAGGTATCGCCAGGATCTAGGATCGTTGACCCTATCAGGTAGCTTTAAACGTTCGAGCGGTTGCGCGCGCATCATGCGCGCAGCCCTCTGGGTAGTAGTAGTTTGCCCGCTCTCCGAGGTGTGGCGGTACTGGCGTCTTCCTCGTTGCCATGCCACTGTCCGCATGTTATTGTCGCGGTGTTTTGGAGTGCTCCCGTACTCTCCGACTTTTCTCCAGATGTGCTCCGAAATTGTTTTGTGACCACTCCAGGTAGCTGTTGGCCGATGCCGGTGATCCAGAATATTGGCAGCCACAGGTAGCGTATACAACTCCTCCGCAGGTAAGTGAGCTTTCCCTTCCACTCCGTCATTTAGACATCGATGTTATTCCGAGTGACAGCTTCCCGCGCCTTACAGGTTGCTGACCGGGGCCTCGCTCCACGTCTTTGGGGAAAGCCTTATCGTGCCCACAGGGCACAAGGATCCCCTAGGACGGGAGACGAGGTGGCCCTTCACTCGTCACTGTCGAGGATTCACCCTGGGCGTAGTGGAGTTGTACGCGGTGACTTTGAGTTTGCCTCCCGGTGTCGGATAGCTGGAGAGCCTTGGTGCAGGTAGCAGCAGTCTCGTGGTGTGTCCGCAGGTAAGACAGTAACCCTTTTACAGAGAATTTGGGTGTTGGCGGCAGCGGCGATATGAGCGGCCTGCGTTGAGCAGTTTGAACTCGGCGGGCTCCAAGTCAGGTCGGGCGGTCGGTACAGCAGTCACGCCGGGGTCGGTAATGTCGTCCCACGTAGATCTCCAGCTTCCAATCCTCCGTGATGGTGAGTGTGCGCTCGTTCATAGATATAAGTTAAAATTAGGTAGCATTAATTTATAGATCTTATGTTTTCTAGGTGGCTCCCCGACCCCCGCCAGTGGACGTCCATTCAAATAGCGGGCTGTAAATCCAGCCCGCACTCCAACTTCCCATGACAACAACCCGGTGACGCGCATTTTGGAAATGCAACGTCACAATACGTATCGGGTGGCCGTTACGCCGATAACGCTTACGAGCCGCCGCTCGGCAGTCTTTTGGGCGATTTAACGGACAAACTGGAGTCGTACGGTGTTGGTAGCTTTATCACGTCTTTTGTCTCAGGAGGCCCGAAATTTTATGCGTACCGAGTGCGTAAGCCAGACGGTTCTTACGCTGAGGTCTGTAAGGTCAAAGGTATCACGATCGACTACGCGACGAGTCTAGCCATTAATTACAACTGGATACGCTCTTATGTGACGGGAGAGACCAGCGAGCCTGTCGTTTTACACTATGACGCGATACGGCGTACACCGTTTCACGACGTAGTGACGCGTCTGGAATCAAAAACGTGTAAACCGACAGAGCTTCAAAAGCGGCGACGCGACGGTCGTTTCGGCTCTTTGCCCTACGGATTTATGTAATTAATATCACAAACAAAACCTGTATAAATGTATATACATCGCTTGTACAATAATAATAATAAAAACATATTTATTTGAAAAAACGTCTTTATCGATCTATTCCCGAAGACTCCATCACCCGACCATGTTATTTATTTTTTCAGCGACGCTTCGGACATGCTAGCCGTGCGCTATGGCTAGCTATGCGGTTGACACACATACATGCTGACTATTAGCTCACAGGTGCACGATGAGCTCACCCGGACGAGGGGCTAGCAACGTCACCGATAAGAGCTAGCAAGCGCGCGCGACGTCACGAGCCTCACGCGTGTCGCGCGCCCGCCGCGGCCGGGCCCCGCGATGGAAGGGGGAGCGTGTAAAATTCAGCAGACTGTGTAACAGTATATTCGTAAAGAACACCGTCAAATAGCCTCATTTGGCATAATGGACACACGGTGGAAGCACCCGAGGACGTCGATGGTCTGTGGGCCAACGGGTTGCGGGAAGACGTTTTTCGTAAAGAAATTCCTACGGTTCATCGAGGACATGAGCGACGTGCGATTTGCGCGCGTTCTCTTTCACTATGCAGAGTGGCAGGAGGGGTACAGGGAGTACGGGAGCACTATAGAGTTTCACGAGGGACTGCCGCAAAACACAGATTATGGCAACGACCCACGCCCGAAACTCCTCATCATCGACGATCTCATGAGGGAATCGTCCAATAACATGGTGGTCGACCTTTTTACCAAAGGTAGCCATCATAAGAACATCAGCGTTATCTTCATTACGCAGAATCTCTTTCATCAGGGGCCCGGGCAGCGCGATATCTCGTTGAACGCCAACTACATCGTTGTGTTTAAAAATCCGCGCGACAGAGCGCAGATACAGCATCTGGCGAGACAGGTGTTTCCTGAAAATCAGCGCTTCGTGCAGGAAGTCTACCGCGATGCCACCGCCGAACCGCACGGTTATTTAATACTCGATTTGAAGCAGTCGACCCCCGATAACTGCCGCTTTCGCACGTGCGTGTTTCCTTCGGACCCGTTCCACTACGTGTACGTACCGCGAAAGGGTATAAAGGGTGGGTACACCGATCGAGACGTACCAGTCATTCGGTTGTAATGGTATCCAGCGCACGCTGCTCTATAGGGCGGAAGCACGCCACAGTGTTAAAGGCTATTTGCCACCTGGACAGCAAACAACGCAGCGCCTTGTTACGAGCGGCCGACCCACGCCTCGTCAACTGTATATGCGAATGCGCTCTGAATATCCTTCGCGGTAACGTACCTCTCAAGCCGACTCAGAAACGGCACTTACGAAAACACGCCCCGCTGCTGAGACGTTTATCCAGACCGAGTTCAGCAGTCAAAACTAGAAAACGCCTTATCGTTCAGAGCGGCGGTTTTCTACCTCTTCTGTTAGCACCCATACTGGGTACCGTCATATCAAAACTCATAGGGGGAAGCGGATAGGCTATACGCCGCGCAGAGCGAGATGGAGCATGCAAAAAAGATGGTACTCATCCCTCATGAGAGCGTGAATACCGTGCACCAGCAGTACCACCGTGCAGCGCCTCATACGCATCAGCACAGTCAGGAGGGCATTGACACCGTTAACACCGTACAAACCCCTGGGACCCCCTTAAGCAGATTAGACGCGTCGATGAAGGAGATCCTACACTCGTCGAATTTCATTGACGAGCGCGAAAAGTGGAAGATGTACAATCAGGTGCTGCAGCGTTATCTACACTTTATCGAGGACCTGCGAAATAACGTCGACGAGGATAGGCGTGCCGATAGCGATAACAAGAAAAAAAATAACAATTCTGCGGAGGATAACGCCCGGAAACAGACCACCGATGCTGACGACGACGACATCATTGCCAGTGTATCCCAAAAGTACAGGACTAAGGCGCGGCTCTTACTAGGCCGGTTGCGTGGCACTGGCTCATCACACATTTCGTGGAGTAAACAGGGCGTTACGCGTATCGGTGAAACCGTCGTGCAGGACGCCAACATCGTTGATTTAATCAATGACGCTATGCGTGAGAGAAAAACGGCGAGACCGGCGGGGAGTCGGCAGTTTGCGCGGTTCCTCCGTACTGCTGGTATACCGCGCGAATTTATTGGCAATCAGCGTCTATGGAAGGAGGGGAGCAACACGACGCCTCTCAGTAATCAGCCACGGCGTCGTGTAACAATCGTACCGCGCCCAATCGACACGACTCAGAGCTCGTCCACGGAGGAGGAATTTGGCGAGGCGTTTCAGGAAGTGTTTAGAGACTCCGGGGAAGAAGAGGTCGTGGGGAAAAGACATACACGATCCGTGTCGGCTAGTACAGCCAACGATACCGACAAAAAGAAAAGATTAGAATGGTTAAGGCTGCCGTGAAACAGAAGAAGAAGAAGAAGTCGGGTGATGACAGTCTTCTGAGGCGACTTTATTACACACCAGCAGAGCCGTCTTCGTACGCCGGTATCGGTAACCTCGAGCGATCGGTTAAGGGTAGGGTAAAGCGAGATTCCGTCGTACATTGGTTAGAGGCGCAGGACGCGTATACGCTGCATAAGCCCGTACGTCGTACGTTTCAGCGCCGCTCTTACGCCGTCAGCAATATCGACGATGTTTGGGAGGCCGATCTTGTGGACCTTCGCTCGTTGAAGGAGTACAACGATGGTTACACGTATATACTTGTAATAATCGATGTACTCAGCAAATACGCTTGGGTCGAGCCTTTACGCGATAAGTCCGGTGCAACGGTAGCAGCGGCATTCCGGAGGGTTTTGACGCGTAGTAAGAATAGGATACCCGTGTACCTACAGACAGACAAAGGTAAAGAGTTTACCAATGGCGTATTGCAGCGTCTGCTCGAGGAGCTCGGCATAGGATTCCGCGTAGCGCGCAGACCCGACGTAAAGGCAGCTGTCGTCGAACGCTACAACCGTACTCTGAAGGAGCGTATGTGGCGTTACTTTACACATAGAAACACGCGGCGGTACATAGATATTCTTCAGAGCCTCGTAGAATCGTACAACAGGACACGTCACTCTGCGATAAGAATGCGTCCAGTCGACGTAACCATGTATAATGCCGCTACGGCACGTATGAACCTGTCCATGCGATACGCCACAGCGAGCCCGCGTACCCCTAAATACGGTGTCGGTGACCTGGTACGCATCAGTAGCGCTAGGAACCCTTTTGCGAAAGGTTACGAGGGGGGCTGGACTCGAGAGATTTTTAAAATCGTACGCCTAGGTACAACGAGAGAACCACCCGTCTACATCTTAGAAGATCTCGCCGGCGAGGAGATTGACGGTATTTTTTACGAGGAGGAGCTCGTTCGAGTCCGCAAGGACCTCGCAAAGGACACGTTTCTCGTCGATCGTGTTATAAAACGAAGCGGCCGTGGGAAAGCCCAAAAAGTACTGGTCAGCTGGGTCGGTTACCCCGAGAAATTTAATTCGTGGATACCGGCTGCCCGCTTAAAGAACAATGAAGGACCAATTTTATCTCGTTCTACCCAGTAACAGCAGTATGTCGTACTATCCCGAAAATAAAACTACCAGTTTTACCACGCATCTACCGCATCAGATCGATTTACACGGGGCATGGGCTGTTGCTCTGGTCGAAATACAGATCCCTATGACCTTTCTTCACGTGCCCGCAGCGCTGAAAGACTGGGCGCTGAAAGACTGGACGTGGGCGTGGTCACCACCCGCACCAAACCGCGGAAGAACCACAAAGAACCGATAGTGGGTCTTATGATGACGGGTTCTAACGTGGCGCACGGTGTTTATGACGACGTAAAGACACTCGTTGACGAAATAAACGCTACGAGGGCTATGAAGGGCCGTCTGCAATTAGAGCTCTGTAGAGGCGGTTACGCTAGCGTATCGCTCGTCTCTACCGATAACGATCTAGACGACCCACACGAACTGAGACTCTGCCGTTCTCTGGCGCGCATCCTAGGTTTTCCCGAATCGGTCGTGGTATCGAAAGCACAGCCCGTTGTGATGGCCGATTAGCCTGATCAACGCCCTACCTAAGATGCTTTTTGTTTACACCGATGTCTGCGAGCCGTATATCACCGGAGACGTCCAAACACCCTTGCTTCGTGTGGTTCCCCTGCAAACGGATAACAAATACGCGTACGCAGCCATGAAAGTACTCTCGTTTTCACCGTTAAAGTATATACCGCTGCTCCGCACGACTTTTCAAACGATCGACATCGATATAAGAGATCAACTAGGCGAACCTATACCATTCGAATCAGGGACGCTCTCCGTAACACTACACTTTAAACGGTTAGACTGATGGCTCATTACACCGACTACTACGAGTAGCAGATCGGTGGGGGATATTCCACGAAATTTCGGGTATTCGCGGGGTCGCCTTATCAGCGAGGACATGGTATTGGTAGCTTTCTCGGTGGTCTGTTTCGGCGTGTATTACCTTTGCTATCGAGAGGAGCCCGAGCCGTCGGTAAGGAGGCGGTGCGCGCGGGCATGAATATCTTGACGGACGTCAGCGAGCGCGGCGCTCCGCTGAAACAGGCGTTTCGCACCAGGGCCACCGAATCGGGCATGAATCTTAAACGTAAGGCGGAGGCGAAAATTCACGAGCTCATGAAAGGATCGGGCTATAAAGCTGTAAAACGACCACGCGGCGCCCACTCTATCATCGGCGTCGCTGGAAGGAGCATCGCCTCAAGAACTGCTAACAAGCGTAAGAGACGTACGGGGAAGAAGGCTGCTCCGCGTCGAAAAAAAAAAGTAGTAAAAAAAATAAAGTCAAAAACAAAGAAACCCAAAAATCGTCGTAGGATCGCTAGTAAGAAAGTAAAGCGGAGTGTGCTGGATATCTTCTCCTAAACGCTACCTCTATCATGGCCTTTCTACACGCACACTCCTGCGAGTGTATGAAATCGGAGCTCGAGCTCTTTACACTGCCACCGACACAGACCACTATAGAGAGCGCGCAGTGGGTACACTACAAGCCCATCTCATCGCTGACCGATGACTCGCCCATTGAATTTGTCGTGCCGGGAAACGGCGACGAGTACCTCGATCTAGCACACACCATGCTGAGTTTACGCGTGCAGCTACGATCCAAGGATGCGTTAGCCCCTGACGCTCTGAGCAAAGCAGCCCCTGTTAACAATCTGCTACACTCGCTGTTCAATCAGGTGGACGTGTTTCTTAATCAGAAACTCGTATCACCGCCTAATAACGCGTACGCTTACAGGGCCTACATAGAGACGCTATTAAATTATGGGCCAGCCGCTAAGGGGTCGTACCTCTCGAGCGTGCTCTGGTATGACGACACGCCCGGTCATATGGACGATACAGCGGGCAAGAATATGGGTCTCGTGAATAGGCAGGCGTTCGTCGGTAAAGACAAGACGGTCGATCTGATCGGTCATTTACACTGCGATGTGTTTAACCAGGAAAAATTTTTATTAAATGGTGTAGAGCTCCGTTTACGCCTCGTACGCACGAGAGACGGTTTCTCCCTCATGGATCCAAAGAGCGAGTGTTCTTTACATATAACGGAGGCCACGCTCCTCGTTAGACGCGCCAAAATAAGCCCCGGTATTCTAATTGCTCATTCTAAAATCCTATCAAAGACAACTGCAAAGTATCCGCTTACGCGGGTAGAGGTCAAGGCGCTGACGATGCATGCCGGTTTGCACGGTGGCACTATGGACAACGTGATTCTCGGCCAATTACCTAAGCGTATTATAATAGGCTTCGTCGATAACAAGGCCTTCAATGGCAACTATCAACTCAACCCGTTCAATTTTAAAAACTATTGTATTAATTTCTTATCGCTGTACGTCGATGGTGTTCAAGTACCCTCGAAAGCACTGCAGACCGATTTCGGTAAAGCCGGTCTTTACGTGGACGCGTATCATACCCTCTTCAGTGGCACGGGTATACACTTCCTCAACGAGGGTAATTCGATATCTAGGAACGCTTACGCAGACGGCTACTGCCTGTTCGTTTTCGATCTCACACCCGATCTCTCGGCAAATAGCAACACCCCCTGGAACCTGATCAAGCACGGTAGTGTACGAATTGAGGTACGCTTCGACGAACCGCTGGCCACCACCGTGAACTGTATCGTTTACGCTGAGTACGACAACGTTCTGGAGATCGACGCCTCGCGGCAAATCGTCGTAGATTACGGCGGATAAGCAATCGAAGAAAATACGTAGGTCAGCAGTTTAGGGTATGCGTCATCGTCTTTTTGTGCACTCGGTATCACCTGTGATCGTCAGCATCGCCGTTAGTTTCTCGTTGAACGCCTTCGAGTTAGCACCGCAGCGATGGATTTCGTGATCGAGATTGAGTACTTCAAAGACTCCGAGGGACGTCTGGCGCCGAAAGAGATCGGCGTCGTGGCTGTGGAAAGAAAATACATAGGCCACTGGATCGTTTCACCGCCCTGCGATTTCAACGAATTACCACCGACGATCAGAAGCGAGAACAACACCATGACCCGCTATCGACACGGTCTAGAGTGGTTCGACGGTGGTGTAACGTACAAACAACTATACAACAATCTCCGAAATATTGCCGGTATTTCGCGGAGCATATACACGCGAGGTCCGGAGAGCGTACTTTTTCTGCAGACCGTTATGGCATGGGAGGTTATCAATTTGGATGAAACCCCCGATAACTCACCATACGAGGACTTCCCACCGAATCGTGACCATTACGAGTGTATCGTTCACGCCTGTAAGGAGAGCCGAGGATCGTTTACCTGCGCTCTGAACAACGCCTTATGCCTTGAATTCTGGCTTCGAAATAACGGACCGCATATATGAACACGCTAGACCTTTACCTTGGCCTTCGCGGTATATCGGAGCATACGACGGGTGTCTACGCAGCTGATAGAATACCCCGAAGCTGGTCGAAACCCGCTGCGATTATCGCCAACACGGACGACCATACGAAGCCAGGAGCACATTGGGTTGCCATGTACGTGGACGCTGACGGAGACGGCTACTACTTTGACAGCTACGGCTTACCACCGCTGAATCATCACCACGCATCGAGACTCCGACGGAACTGTCGATCCTTCCGATGGAACACCCAGCAGCTTCAGAGCGAGACGTCAACGGTGTGCGGCCAATTCTATATGATGTTTCTACACTACCTCTCCTCCGGCTTCGGGATGCATGCATTCCAGAATGTGTTTAGTGCTGATTTGCGGAAAAACGATAGAATTGCCCGAGAGTACTACGACGCTTTTGTGCGCAAGAAGCGTTTGGCTGATCGCCGGTATGCGCAAGATAATAAGATCTACGGAGGTGGCGGTGGTAAGATACAATATTCACGGTGTAAATCCGGATACATGTGTTAAGGTTTGGTTCATTAAAGAGTTTTCCTGTTTACAATTGTTTTTTATTAGTAGTAGCTGATTATTTAACAATGTACTGCTATATAAAAAATTAAAAATAGTATAAGTATAGTATAAGTAGTAATAGTATAAATAATAAAAATAATAAGTAATGTTAATAATAGGCAAGTATAATATAGTATAAGCAGTAATAGTATAAATAATAATAAGTAATGTTAATAATATGCAAGTATAATATAGTATAAGCAGTAGTAATAGTAATCCCCCAAAAAACACTTACGTGTAAAAAACCACGCCAAGTACAGGTGTGCTGTGTATTCCTCTAATAAAAAGTATTGATATCAGATTATTGAGGCCAAGTACAAAAGTCACTACATGTTTGCCTATTATATGATCTAGCACTGGCCCATCATTTTAATTGTATTTTCAAAATTTCCTATAACGTTTTCACTACTCTTTTACATTACTACTGTTTCTCTTAGTTGATTATGAATTAATGGTTATTTAATAATTAATCAAACTTTAGCTGATTCCTTATCGAGTACTACTTGGCGGGTCCGTGCCAGAAATTCCAAAGTACTTACTTTGAACGTACTAATAGTATCCTAAAATTATGTTTATTATTAAGATTTTACCGTGATTATTATTAACGAGTTATCGTTAATAAACTCTATATAGAAAGTTGACATTGGTTTTGAGTTTAATGACTGGCATTATGAATGCAAATTTATATCAAGAATTGCACGGACCCGCCAAGTAGTACTCGATAAGGAATCAGCTAAAGTTTGATTAATTATTAAATAACCATTAATTCATAAGCAACTAAGAGAAACAGTAGTAATGTAAAAGAGTAGTGAAAACGTTATAGGAAATTTTGAAAATACAATTAAAATGATGGGCCAGTGCTAGATCATATAATACGCAAACATGTAGTGACTTTTGTACTTGGCCTCAATAATCTGATATCAATACTTTTTATTAGAGGAATACACAGCACACCTGTACTTGGCGTGGTTTTTTACACGTAAGTGTTTTTTGGGGGATATCACAAGTTTTTGTTGTCCAACGGGAAATAGAAGTATTAAGCACTGAAATCTATATTGTCACACATATAAAATGTAAATGCATTATGATGTTGCTAATCAGAAAAATATATTGCGGTGTCGAAAATGTTTAATGGCATATAAATTTAATGTGTAAGTCCCTTTTTCTAGAAATGCATAAAGACATATACAAATTTTTAAAGAAAATGTAATCTTCAATGCATATAAGCGTCGTTAATGGTGTCCAGATTGTTGAAGCCGTGTGGTAAACGTAAGAGAGGAGAGTCTGCTGGATTATTTCAGGCCTTGTACCTCAGGCCGTGCGAAAATCAAAGAGGATACTATAGTTTGAGCGTAGCGCCAAAGCTTGTTGCACACTTTTCTGGACTTCTACGTCCGACACCTAGATACAAGAAACTATGGAGCGGAACACCTGGACACACTGAACTTCCACATCCGACACCCAGATACAGAAAACTACGAAGCGGAATACCTGGACACCCTGGACTTCCACATCCGACGCCTAGATACAGAAAACTACGGAGCGGAACACCTAGACACCCTGAACTTCCACATCCGACACCTAGATACAGAAAACTACGTAGCGGAATACCTGGATACCCTGGACTTCCACATCCATCATCTAGACACAAGAAACTACCGAGCGGAATACCTGGACACCCTGGACTTCCACATTCACTACCTAGATACAAGAAACTACGGAGCGGAATACATGGACACCCTGGACTTCCACATCCGACACCTGGACACAGGAAACTACCGAGCGGAATACCTGGACACCCTGGACTTCCACATCCAGTACCTAGCTACAAGAAACTATGGAGCGGAACACCTCGACACCCTGGACTTCCACATCCGACACCTAGATACAGAAAACTACGAAGCGGACTACCTGGACACCCTGGACTTCCACATCCAGTACCTAGATACAAGAAACTATGGAGCGGAACACCTGGACACCCTGGACTTCCACATCCGACACCTAGATACAGAAAACTACGAAGCGGACTACCTGGACACCCTGGACTTCCACATCCAGTACCTAGATACAAGAAACTACGAAGCGGAATACCTGGACACCCTGGACTTCCACATCCAGTACCTAGATACAAGAAACTACGAAGCGGAATACCTGGACACCCTGAACTTCCACATCCGACACCTGGACACAGAAAACTACGAAGCGGAATACCTGGACACCCTGGGCTTCCACATCCAGTACATAGATACAAGAAACTACGAAGCGGAATACCTGGACACCCTGAACTTCCACATCCGACACCTGGACACAGAAAACTACGAAGCGGAATACCTGGACACCCTGGACTTCCACATCCAGTACCTAGATACAAGAAACTACGAAGCGGAACACCTCGACACCCTGGACTTCCACATCCGACACCTAGATACAGAAAACTACGAAGCGGACTACCTGGACACCCTGGACTTCCACATCCAGTACCTAGATACAAGAAACTATGGAGCGGAACACCTGGACACCCTGGACTTCCACATCCGACACCTAGATACAGAAAACTACGAAGCGGAATACCTGGACACCCTGGACTTCCACATCCAGTACCTAGATACAAGAAACTACGAAGCGGAATACCTGGACACCCTGGACTTCCACATCCAGTACCAAGATACAAGAAACTACGAAGCGGAATACCTGGACACCCTGAACTTCCACATCCGACACCTGGACACAGAAAATTACGAAGCGGAATACCTGGACACCCTGGACTTCCACATCCAGTACCTAGATACAAGAAACTACGAAGCGGAATACCTGAACACCCTGAACTTCCACATCCGACACCTGGACACAGAAAACTACGAAGCGGAATACCTGGACACCCTGGACTTCCACATCCAGTACCTAGATACAAGAAACTACGAAGCGGAATACCTGGACACCCTGAACTTCCACATCCGACACCTGGACACAGAAAACTACGAAGCGGAATACCTGGACACCCTGGACTTCCACATCCAGTACCTAGATACAAGAAACTACGAAGCGGAATACCTGGACACCCTGGGCTTCCACATCGGACACCTAGATACAGAAAACTACGAAGCGGAATACCTGGACACCCTGGACTTCCACATCCAGTACCTAGATACAAGAAATTACGGAGCGGAATAACTGGACACCCTGAACTTCCACATCCGACACCTAGATACAGAAAACTACGAAGCGGAATACCTGGACACCCTGGACTTCCACATCCGACACCTAGATACAGAAAACTACGAAGCGGAATACCTGGACACCCTGGACTTCCACATCCGACACCTAGATACAGAAAACTACGAAGCGGAATACCTGGAAACCCTGGACTTCCACATCGGACACCTAGATACAGAAAACTACGAAGCGGAATACCTGGACAACCTGAACATTCACGTCTGACACCTAGATGCAGGAAACTACGGAGCGGAATACCTGGACACCCTGGACTTCCTCATCCGGCACCTAGATACAGAAAACTACGAAGCGGAATACCTGGATACCCTGGACTTCCACATCCGACACCTAGATACAAGAAACTATGGAGCGGAACACCTGGACACCCTGGACTTCCACATCCGACACCTAGATACAGAAAACTACGAAGCGGAATACCTGGACACCCTGGACTTCCACATCCAGTACCTAGATACAAGAAACTACGAAGCGGAATACCTGGACACCCTGGACTTCCACATCCAGTACCAAGATACAAGAAACTACGAAGCAGAATACCTGGACACCCTGAACTTCCACATCCGACACCTGGACACAGAAAATTACGAAGCGGAATACCTGGACACCCTGGACTTCCACATCCAGTACCTAGATACAAGAAACTACGAAGCGGAATACCTGAACACCCTGAACTTCCACATCCGACACCTGGACACAGAAAACTACGAAGCGGAATACCTGGACACCCTGGACTTCCACATCCAGTACCTAGATACAAGAAACTACGAAGCGGAATACCTGGACACCCTGAACTTCCACATCCGACACCTGGACACAGAAAACTACGAAGCGGAATACCTGGACACCCTGGACTTCCACATCCAGTACCTAGATACAAGAAACTACGAAGCGGAATACCTGGACACCCTGGGCTTCCACATCGGACACCTAGATACAGAAAACTACGAAGCGGAATACCTGGACACCCTGGACTTCCACATCCAGTACCTAGATACAAGAAATTACGGAGCGGAATAACTGGACACCCTGAACTTCCACATCCGACACCTAGATACAGAAAACTACGAAGCGGAATACCTGGACACCCTGGACTTCCACATCCGACACCTAGATACAGAAAACTACGAAGCGGAATACCTGGACACCCTGGACTTCCACATCCGACACCTAGATACAGAAAACTACGAAGCGGAATACCTGGAAACCCTGGACTTCCACATCGGACACCTAGATACAGAAAACTACGAAGCGGAATACCTGGACAACCTGAACATTCACGTCTGACACCTAGATGCAGGAAACTACGGAGCGGAATACCTGGACACCCTGGACTTCCTCATCCGGCACCTAGATACAGAAAACTACGAAGCGGAATACCTGGATACCCTGGACTTCCACATCCGACACCTAGATACAGAAAACTACGAAGCGGAATACCTGGACACCCTGGGCTTCCACATCGGACACCTAGATACAGAAAACTACGAAGCGGAATACCTGGACACCCTGAACTTCCACATCCAGTATCTAGATACAAGAAATTACGGAGCGGAATAACTGGACACCCTGAACTTCCACATCCGACACCTAGATACAGAAAACTACGAAGCGGAATACCTGGACACCCTGAACTTCCACATCCGGCACCTAGATACAGAAAACTACGGAGCGGAATACTTGGACACCCTGAACTTCCGCATCCGGCACCTAGATACAGAAAACTACGAAGCGGAATACCTGGACACCCTGGACTTCCACATCCGACACCTAGATACAGAAAACTACGAAGCGGAATACCTGGACACCCTGGACTTCCACATCCGACACCTAGATACAGAAAACTACGAAGCGGAATACCTGGAAACCCTGGACTTCCACATCGGACACCTAGATACAGAAAACTACGAAGCGGAATACCTGGACAACCTGAATATCCACGTCTGACACCTAGATGCAGGAAACTACGGAGCGGAATACCTGGACACCCTGGACTTCCACATCGGACACCTAGATACAGAAAACTACGAAGCGGAATACCTGGACACCCTGAACTTCCACATCCGGCACCTAGATACAGAAAACTACGGAGCGGAATACCTGGACACCCTGAACTTCCTCATCCGGCACCTAGATACAGAAAACTACGAAGCGGAATACCTGGATACCCTGGACTTCCACATCCGACACCTAGATACAGAAAACTACGAAGCGGAATACCTGGACACCCTGGGCTTCCACATCGGACACCTAGATACAGAAAACTACGAAGCGGAATACCTGGACACCCTGAACTTCCACATCCAGTATCTAGATACAAGAAATTACGGAGCGGAATAACTGGATACCCTGAACTTCCACATCCGACACCTAGATACAGAAAACTACGAAGCGGAATACCTGGACACCCTGAACTTCCACATCCGGCACCTAGATACAGAAAACTACGGAGCGGAATACTTGGACACCCTGAACTTCCACATCCGGCACCTAGATACAGAAAACTACGAAGCGGAATACCTGGACACCCTGGACTTCCACATCCGACACCTAGATACAGAAAACTACGAAGCGGAATACCTGGACACCCTGGACTTCCACATCCGACACCTAGATACAGAAAACTACGAAGCGGAATACCTGGAAACCCTGGACTTCCACATCGGACACCTAGATACAGAAAACTACGAAGCGGAATACCTGGACAACCTGAATATCCACGTCTGACACCTAGATGCAGGAAACTACGGAGCGGAATACCTGGACACCCTGGACTTCCACATCGGACACCTAGATACAGAAAACTACGAAGCGGAATACCTGGACACCCTGAACTTCCACATCCGGCACCTAGATACAGAAAACTACGGAGCGGAATACCTGGACACCCTGAACTTCCTCATCCGGCACCTAGATACAGAAAACTACGAAGCGGAATACCTGGATACCCTGGACTTCCACATCCGACACCTAGATACAGAAAACTACGAAGCGGAATACCTGGACACCCTGGGCTTCCACATCGGACACCTAGATACAGAAAACTACGAAGCGGAATACCTGGACACCCTGAACTTCCACATCCAGTATCTAGATACAAGAAATTACGGAGCGGAATAACTGGACACCCTGAACTTCCACATCCGACACCTAGATACAGAAAACTACGAAGCGGAATACCTGGACACCCTGAACTTCCACATCCGGCACCTAGATACAGAAAACTACGGAGCGGAATACTTGGACACCCTGAACTTCCACATCCGGCACCTAGATACAGAAAACTACGAAGCGGAATACCTGGACACCCTGAACTTCCATATCCGACACCTAGATACAGAAAACTACGAAGCGGAGTACCTGGACGCCCTGGACTTCCACATCCGACACCTAGGTACAGAAAACTACGAAGCGGAATACCTGGACACCCTGAACTTCCACATCCGACACCTGGACACAGGAAACTACGAAGCGGAATGGCTGGACACCCTGGACTTCTACGTCCGACACCTAGATACAGAAAACTACGAAGCGGAACACCTGGTCATCCTGTATCTCTAAAAACTGTCACCTACAATACGAGGAACTATGCCGAAGCACACATATACATACACCCATATACGCGCGCAGCACATGAATGCTATTAAAAACTGAATTATTCTATACTGTTATGAAAGCAGCCTTATACTAACTGGAAATTCGGTATGAACGGTAGCTTCACGTATAAAATGTATTTGATTGTGTTGTGTATTCGTAAATTACTAACACCATACAGAGTACAAATAGGTAAAGAAGGCACAGCAGTCAGCGCCATCTGTCGTGTAAAAAATGCGATGGACGTGCGAAGACGACGACGACGACGACGACGACGACGACGACGACGACGACGACGACGACGACGACGACGACGACGACGATGACGACGACGACGGAACTGAAATAAAATCATCTCGCTCGCCATCTCAATACGCCCTGATCTCGTATACTAATCGTATTGAACGTGGTGGCAATCAATTCAGGACCCTCAATTCCTATAGTGAATGTATCAATAACTTTTTCTCATGTATAGCGGTTAATAAGATATTTCGTTCCAAACACAGGTATAAGAGTTGACTCAAGTAAAGAGTCTCGGCGAGCTGTGCCCTGTACAGCCGGTTGCCTGTACTTGGCGCGAGACTCGACCGAGTCTCTTGATACCTGTGTTTGGAACGAAATATCTTATTAACCGCTATACATGAGAAAAAGTTATTGATACATTCACTATAGGAATTGAGGGTCCTGAATTCATTGCCACCACGTTCAATACGATTAGTATACGAGATCAGGGCGTATTGAGATGGCGAGCGAGATGATTTTATTTCAGTTCCGTCGTCGTCGTCGTCGTCGTCGTCGTCGTCGTCGTCGTCGTCTTCGCACGTTCATCGCATTTTTTACACGACAGATGGCGCTGACTGCTGTGCCTTCTTTACCTATTTGTACTTTGTATGGTGGTAGTAATTTACGAATACACAACACAATCAAATACACTTTATAAGTGAAGCTACCGTTCATACCGAATTTCCAGTTAGTATAAGGCTGCTTTCACAACAGTATAGAATTATTCAGTTTTTAATAGCATCCATGTGCTGCGCGCGTATATCGGTGTATGTATATGTGTGCTTCGGCATAGTTCCTCGTATTTTAGGTGACAGTTTGTCAACTGTTCCGCTACGTAGTTTTCTGTGTCTAGGTGTCGGATGTGGAAGTCCAGGGTGTCCAGGTATTCCGCTTCGTAGTTTTCTGTATCTAGGTGTCGGACGTAGAAGTCCAGGGTGTCCAGGTATTCCGCTTCGTAGTTTTCTGTATCTAGGTGTCGGACGTAGAAGTCCAGGGTGTCCAGGCATTCCGCTCCGTAGTTTCCTGTGTCCAGGTGTCGGATGTGGAAGTTCAGGGTATCCAGGTATTCCCCTTCGTAGTTTTCTGTATCTAGGTGTCGGATGTGGAAGTCCAGGGTGTCCAGGTATTCCGCTTCGTAGTTTTCCGTATCTAGGTGTCGGATATGGAAGTCCAGGGTGTCCAGGCATTCCGGTCCGTAGTTTCCTGTGTCCAGGTGTCGGATGTGGAAGTTCAGGGTATCCAGGTATTCCCCTTCGTAGTTTTCTGTATCTAGGTGTCGGATGTGGAAGTCCAGGGTGTCCAGGTATTCCCCTTCGTAGTTTTCTGTATCTAGGTGTCGGATGTGGAAGTCCAGGGTGTCCAGGTATTCCGCTTCGTAGTTTTCCGTATCTAGGTTTCGGATATGGAAGTCCAGGGTGTCCAGGTATTCCGCTTCGTAGATTTCTGTATCTGGGTGTCGGATGTGGAAGTCCAGGGTGTCCAGGTATTCCGCTTCGTAGTTTTCTGTATCTAGGTGCCGGATGTGGAAGTTCAGGGTATCCAGGTATTCCCCTTCGTAGTTTTCTGTATCTGGGTGTCGGATGTGGAAGTCCAGGGTGTCCAGGTATTCCCCTTCGTAGTTTTCTGTATCTAGGTGACGGATGTGGAAGTCCAGGGTGTCCAGGTATTCCGCTTCGTAGTTTTCTGTATCTAGGTGTCGGACGTAGAAGTCCAGGGTGTCCAGGTATTCCGCTTCGTAGTTTTCTGTATCTAGGTGTCGGACGTAGAAGTCCAGGGTGTCCAGGCATTCCGCTCCGTAGTTTCCTGTGTCCAGGTGTCGGATGTGGAAGTTCAGGGTATCCAGGTATTCCCCTTCGTAGTTTTCTGTATCTAGGTGTCGGATGTGGAAGTCCAGGGTGTCCAGGTATTCCGCTTCGTAGTTTTCTGTATCTAGGTGTCGGGCGTAGAAGTCCAGGGTGTCCAGGTATTCCGCTTCGTAGTTTTCCGTATCTAGGTGTCGGATATGGAAGTCCAGGGTGTCCAGGTATTCCGCTTCGTAGTTTTCTGTATCTGGGTGTCGGATGTGGAAGTCCAGGGTGTCCAGGTATTCCGCTTCGTAGTTTTCTGTATCTAGGTGCCGGATTTGGAAGTTCAGGGTGTCAAGGTATTCCGCTTCGTAGTTTTCTGTGTCTAGGTATCGAATGTGGAATTCCAGGATGTCCAGGTATTCCGCTTCGTCGTTTTCTGTATCTAGGTGTCGGATGTGGAAGTCCAGGGTGTCCAGGTATTCCGCTTCGTAGTTTTCTGTGTCTAGGTGTCGGATGTGGAAGTTCAGGGTGTCCAGGTGTTCCGCTCCGTAGTTTCTTGTATCTAGATGTCGGACGTAGAAGTCCAGAAAAGTGTGCAACAAGCTTTGGCGCTTCGCTCAAACTATAGTATCCTCTTTGATGTTCGCACGGCCTGAGGTACAAGGCCTGAAATAATCCAGCACACTCTCCTCTCTTACGTTTACCACACGGCTTCAACAAGCTGGACACCATTAACAACGCTTATATGCATTGATGATTACTTTTTCTTTAAAAATTTGTATGTCTTTATGCATTTCTAGAAAAAGGGACTTACAAATTAAATTTATATGCCATTAAACATTTTCAACACCGCAATATATTTTTCTGATTAGCAACATCATAGTGCATTTACATTTTATATCTGTGACAACATAGATTTCAGTGCTTAATACTTCTATGTCCCGTTGAACAACAAAAACTTGTGATATCCCCCAAAAAACACTTACGTGTAAAAAACTACGCCAAGTACAGGAGTGCTGTGTATTCCTCTAATAAAAAGTATTGATATCAGATTATTGAGGCCAAGTACATAAGTCACTACATGTTTGCCTATTATATGATCTAGCACTGGCCCATCATTTTAATTGTATTTTAGAAATTTCCTATAACGTTTTCACTACTCTTTTACATTACTACTGTTTCTCGTAGTTGATTATGAATTAATGGTTATTTAATAATTAATGAAACTTTAGCTGATTCCTTATCGAGTACTACTTGGTGGGTCCGCGCCAGAAATTCCAAAGTACTTAATTTGAACGTACTAATAGTATCCTAAAATTATATGTTTGTTATTAAGATTTCTCCGTGATTATTATTAACGAGTTATCGTTAATAAGCTCTATATAGAAAGTTGACATTCGTTTTGAGTTTAATGACTGGCATTATGAATGCAAATTTATATCAAGAATTGCACGGACCCGCCAAGTAGTACTCGATAAGGAATCAGCTAAAGTTTCATTAATTATTAAATAACCATTAATTCATAATCAACTACGAGAAACAGTAGTAATGTAAAAGAGTAGTGAAAACGTTATAGGAAATTTTGAAAATACAATTGAAATGATGGGCCAGTGCTAGATCATATAATAGGCAAACATGTAGTGACTTATGTACTTGGCCTCAATAATCTGATATCAATACTTTTTATTAGAAGAATACACAGCACTCCTGTACTTGGCGTAGTTTTTTACACGTAAGTATTTTTTGGGGGATAAAGTGTACTTGACTGTGTTGTGTATTCGTAAATTACTAACACCATTCAGAGTACAAATAGGTAATGAAGACACAGCAGTCAGCGCCATCTGTTGGGTAAAAAATGCGATGGACGTGCGAAGACGACGACGATGACGATGACGACGACGACGACGACGACGACGACGACGACGACGGACCTGAAATAAAATCATCTCGCTCGCCATCTCAATACACCCTGATCTCGTATACTAATCGTATTGAATTTAGTGGCAATCAATTCAGAACCCTTGATTCCTAGAGTGAATGTTCATAAGATATTTGAGTGGAAACACAGGTACAAGCGATGCTTCGAGTAAAGAGTCTCGGCGAGCCGTGCCCCGTACGGCGGGTTGCCTGTACTCGGCGCGAGACTCGACCGAGTCTCTTGATAAGTAGTAATAGTATAATTAATATGTAACGTTAATAATAATATGTAAATGTGTAATTTGTGTATATGTGTGTAATCGTCCTTATTACTCGCCGAGTACGACCCGCCCGACTCCCCAGCGCAGCAGGCTGTCCCTATTGTGTGTGTAATAGAATACACACCCGGGACATGAACCGGGTGCGTACTCCAGCATGACCCGCTGACCGCAGCGCTCGCACCGCCCATCATGAAACTCTATACTGTTGTCTAGCAGTAGGTAGTGCATCGGGTGTGGCCTGTATTCCACCTGTATGTCCGCGGGTAGCGTGTGCACGCAATCTATGCACGGCTCAAAGTACCCACGGACATACAAGTAGCCATACAGGCACACCCCCACATGCATGGCGTCGTAGAAGGGATCCCCCAGGGCAGGAGTCGGTGAATCCCTGTCGGCCGCCTCCTCCCCGAATGCGTCGTCGTTCCTCTCGCAGCTTGACCGTGGCGCCATTTCTAGAAACAGGTGTGAAAAAAACGAGCGTAAGACTAAGAAATACAAAAAGTACATATATACATATTTATATACATATACATAGCTTACAATTTATATTCGGGGTGGGGGAGGAACTTCTGCAGCCCCCTGCCTTAATAGATCCTCCCGGTTATCGCAGAAGAATGCGATGCAGGCTATACAGTCACCGGGTGCATACGCGTGCAGCACACACCGAGCACAGCGCGCACAGATACCCGCACGCAGATGTATTGCGGGGTCAATCTTTAAGTGGTGTATTACGTGTGGCATAAACTGCGGTCTGTGCTCGGCGGGCTGCTCACGCATGCACCCGTTGCATAACCCCTCCCCCACGTCCCGTACGTAAACACACCCGAACAAACACTGCCCTTCGTGGAAGGGGGCGAAGAACGCATTTAGGGGCGGCGGTATCCCATCAAGGAGCGGCCCCGCAAACGGTCCTTCTGCCCCCTCGGGCGGCGTATCCGGGCGCCTTGGTGCCATAATCTGTCATATTTAAGTTTTTTTTAAAATAAATATGTTTAAATCAAATAAAAACCGATACAGACTTAAAATTATTATTACCCTTACCGATCTAGTAACAGTACCCGTACTGCGATGTTAGCTGCGGTGCTGTTGCTGCTGCTGCCGGTCAATGTCTACAAATAAGCGTGAGAAGCGATAGAAAAGCAATACTTTTAATCTAATAAAATCGGGTACTAGCTTAAAGCTGCTATACATAACACATTCTTTATTTCAAATGCACCGCACAAATAGCCGTACTCGTCGGTCCGTCTGGTTATTTGTCTGAAAAATAAAAGCTGCCACATATAATTTTTTAATCAGATAAAAACGCGGGTGCCCGATTCAACTTAACACAATTATACATACCACTTTTTTTTTTAAAACTCCCACTATTTCGGTTTCACTTCTTTTTAATTAAGCTTTTTAGCGCTATTTCACCTACTGCTTGTCACCAAGGTAATGACAGGATGCTGCGAGGACGGCTCACAGGTAACCATCTTTCTCCCCACCATGGCCCTTATTTTTTGCATAGTTCCAAATAAGAGATACATGTAACAGTTTACACTGCTAAGCCAATGGTACCCCCACGCCTGATGTATTTGGCGTATCGTTCGCTAGATGATCCAAAAGAAGGGTACCATCATTCCAACAGTTACGTGGTATATGGAGGATTCACCCCAAGCTAAATATTAGGGGGGTTGTGTATCAGCCCATCGATAGCTAAAGGTATCGAAAAAGTATCGCGAATGCGTACGATACTTATATAATATAAGGTATTTCTTACAAAAAAGAACCGTATTCTACTTTACCACGCTACCTCCTTAGGGTAATTAAAAAAGTTACCGACCGGTGGTCAGTGCATAGTTACCGACCGTGGTACGCCCCCTGGGGCCATGCAACGCCACTGCTACTGAGTTTTGGGCCTTAGGACCAGGGCAGCGTGGTGGGGGAGCTTAGCATAGAGTGGCGGTGGGGAGAACCGCTCACATGGACGAGGGTGTGACGCCATAGTGCGGTGCGGGGGACACAGCGCGGCGCGCTCCATGACTCATAGGGGACAGTGGTGGGGGGTTTGTTGTGTCTCCCCATAGTGGCCTGTAACTACTTACGTCAAATTGAAAAAATGGACTAGGAGAGAAATACAAAAACACGTATCCCTTTTTTTCGTTCCTAGAATGCCCACACCAAATTACAGCCCTTTGCGACTTCCGGTGGCAAAGTTACGCATCGCTTGTCGACTCTAAATTTTCAAAAAAATACGTCAAATTGAAAAAATTATCTAAGAAAGAAATGCACAAACACGTATCCCCTTTTTTCGTTACTCGAATGAGTATGCAAATTTTCAGACCTTTGCGAGTTACGATGTGAAAGTTACAGAGAGATAGCCGATTTTTTAGTCGACAAGTGTTGCGTAACTTTGCCACCGGAAGTCGCAATGGGCTGTAATTTGGTGTGGGCATTCTAGGAACGAAAAAAAGGGATACGTGCTTTTGCATTTATCTCCTAGTCCATTTTTTCAATTTGACGTATTTTTTTGAAAATTTAGAGTCGACAAGCGATGCGTAACTTTGCCACCGGAAGTCGCAAAGGGCTGTAATTTGGTGTGGGCATTCTAGGAACGAAAAAAAGGGATACGTGTTTTTGCATTTCTCTCCTAGTCCAGTTTTTCAATTTGACGTATTTTTCACAAGATCCGGGTCGACAAGTGTTGCGTAACTTTGCCACCGGAAGTCGCAAAGGGCTGTAATTTGGTGTGGGCATTCTAGGAACGAAAAAAAGGGATACGTGTTTTTGCATTTCTCTCCTAGTCCATTTTTTCAATTTGACGTATTTTTCACAAGATCTGGGGTCGACAAGTGTTGCGTAACTTTGCCACCGGAAGTCGCAAAGGGCTGTAATTTGGTGTGGACATTCTAGGAACGAAAAAAAAGGATACGTGTTTTTGCATTTCTCTCCTAGTCCATTTTTTCAATTTGCCGTATTTTTCACAAGATCTGGGGTCGACAAGTGTTGCGTAACTTTGCCACCGGAAGTCGCAAAGGGCTGTAATTTGGTGTGGACATTCTAGGAACGAAAAAAAGGGATACGTGTCTTTGCGTTTCTCTCCTAGTCTATTTTCCTATTTTACGTATTTTTTACAGTCTCCAAAATCGATGAGTACTCTATAACTTTGAAATCAGCTATCGCGATGCCTTGGAAATTCGATATGGCTATTTACAGGACGAAGAAATAATACTTCTATGCTTAGTTATCAATTCATGTTAATTTTAATGCATCAGTCCCACCACCCACCCTCCCGACTCCCTCTCACTTTAATAATCTGTTTTCTTCCGGACTGCTATAAAATTCAGTGCATGACGTTTTGTACACCGTGTACCGGTTTTCGTCTGGCTGAATGCGTATCCCGAAACAATTGCCGATCGCGCGTTGCACGTGTAGCTGCTGCGCCAGCCTAAGTCACGCCCATGCCCATATTGGGAGTTTGTCAACGAATCCTATGACGCTCGCTTGGGCTATGAAACAATTGCTAGGCGCGGAATTTGTAGGAAGCTATTGCAAAGCAGCGATCTTTGGCATCCGCGAATGAATCCGCGGAAATCCTTCGTTCTGATTGGTCGCACTTAAATGCTTCTCATTTAAAAACTATTGCGAATTTTGGCAAACGGTTTGCGGGAGGGTACTCAGGGCACCTCCAGGTATCGCCCACTTTCCGGTCCAAAAGCAATTCTGGGACACTCTGTATATGTAATAATTCACCATGAAATGAGAAACTGATTTTTTTTAGAATTATAAATTAAAATTTCGATTTTGTTTGAGTTTTTAATTACTGTTACTTTGTATACCACGAATATGCAAATAAAATGTACTATTTTACGAAAATACATGACTTTTGAAATATTTTTTTGGCTATTCAGTAATCAGAAACAAGCGAATAAGACCGCGTTCAAGGGTTATACGATACGTTGCCGGCGCTCAGGCTTTAAATGTCTCTTAGGTCGCCGGCTGTCAATGTGTTAAGAGAATAATAATAATTTCTGTTTAAAAGAAATGAGTGAACTTGAAAAACAAGACAGTGAAGAGTCGCTGCAAAGCACGCCACCCGCTCTTAAAGAAGCAGCAGATGGTACAAAAAACGATTTATTGCCATCGATATCGAAATAAATTTATGAATCCACATACGACGCATTTATGAAATGGAAACAAAACCTCAAAACAAAATTGACCACTCAATCAATCTTACTAACGTATTTCAATGAATCAAGCAAAAAATATAAACCATCAACATTATGGTCTATTTACTCTATGCTAAAAGCAACTTTGAAAATTAAAGAACAAATCGATATCGACAAATACTTTACATTGAAAGCATTCATAAACAAGCTGCAAGTTGAAACTTGCAATTTGCTTCCTCCGAATCGTAAGTAGTGTACGAAGTCCCTATATGAGGATGCCATGAATTTTAATTTTGCAATTTGCTTCCTCTGAATCGGGGGTAGTAGATGAAAATTCATCTATGAGGAAGCCAAAAATTAAAAAAAATGAAAATGCTTACTCATATAAGGACTTCGGACACTACTTACGATTCGGAGGAAGCAAATTGCAAGTTTCAACTTGCAGCTTGTTTAACGTGAATCCCCATGCCTCTCACAACTTGGGGTGCTTCATACTGTAGAGAACGCGTATAAGGATAAATCTCTTGCATGATCTTTTCGGGCCTAATATTTTTGATTTGGCTGAAATTCAAAAACTTAAAGATATGTATAATCAGATCCGTTTTACCAATCTCCGCCAAATTTGAGACATATCACGGCTAAATGATACTCTACACTTTTCGAAAATTGGAGTTCAATCGGTCAAAGTTGACGGGAGTTATATTGATAAATTTAATTTTTCAAAAAATTCAAAATATCATAAAATCAAAACTTCTCGATCGATTCGGTCCAAATGCAATACCAACCAACCTTGGATACATATCTCTTTGTCAAGAACTATTTAGACGATTATCACAAAATTTGCGATCGCTAGAGTGCGAACGTCCTTTTTTTTGGAAATTTGAAAATGACAAATTTTGAGCCACAGCTTGAATCATGACGAAAATGGTAGTCAATGAAGGGATTATAGAGCTGCATATGCCTGCAAAATTCGGGGACTGTAGCTAAAACCGTTCTCGACTTATACACGTTTGAATTTTGGGAGGCCATTACACACACACACACACACACACACCCATCCAGACATTTTCTCCAAACGTGTTTTCTCGACATTTTGAACATGGTGACATGAAAATCTCGACAGAAAAATTTTTCACCGTCACATAGCTTCCTCTATGAGGAAGCAAAAAACAGTCATCTGGATTCACAAGTAAAAAGTCAAATGTACTTTTATCAGAAGAGGTTGAACAATTTTTATAGGAGGCTCCAGATAACGAATATTTAGGCGCGAAAGTAATTTCTATAATGTATACTGTAACGTTTCACGATAGTGCAATTTCGTACGCTCCTTATGAGTATACGAAATGGGATGTAGGTAAGTGCTCGGGGCTGGCGGCTTTAAGAATGTAGTCGACACAGGTGGGTAAGGTAAAACAAAATAATAAAATTTTATTAAAATAATTGATAATTGGTATAAAGGTTTGACAATCGGTATCAAGTATTCCGTGGTAATCGTTGGTCGGTATTGTAGGGAATCGTTTAGTCTAGGAATCGGCCTATGTTTGTTTTTCTATCCCTGTCTCTCTCTGACCTGTATGTGAGGTTCAGAGGATCTGCCGGTGTTGGTTCAATAACCCTAGTGGCGCTTTGCCTACCTAAGGGATATGGCACTATGTGCGACGCAACTACCTAAGGCTCGGATGAAAGATACAAAATAGCTTGACCTAAAGTTCCTGCGGAAGATCGCGATGGTCTCCGTAGAACTTTGATAATGTTCCTCTACGTAGCCGGCGAATCGGGAATAGCGAATACTACGTTCCCGTAAGCAGGTCGACTCGATTACGTCCTAAGATACGCGAATCTGACGGATTCCCAAGATCTACCGAGATTTCGCGATCGTCGATCTACGCGACTTAACTTCGTCGATTTGAACTCTCCTATACGGATCCCATCTAGGGATTCGGACGGATAACTTACTCGAGAGCGCGGCCTCTAAGAGGTTAGGCTTAGAACGAATGTTTTAACTGACGTTTTTAACTAACTTGATACACTTCAAATGTCGTATTTCACGAATGGTAATCTGATAGTTATTAGCGGGAAGCGCTAATCATCTATCGGATTACCTCGGTACTATCTTCCCGCATTTGTACTTTCGGGAGACGTTCTCCCTCTATCGGCGCGTGTTTATACTAGCCGCGTGTCCCGATCGTCCCATTGTAACGCGTGTGCTCTCAGTACAGGAGTACTGAGAGGTTGATCGTTTTGTCGCGTTACAATACTATCTAAAACATTGATTCGCAATTCTTTTATAGAATTAAATGTAACACCTTTATTATGGGCTGCTCTCATTTTCGGAATGACTGGAGCTTGTCGCAGTAATGAATTAGTCAACATAAGACACGAAGACATTACTACACAAGGAAACTTGCTAATCATTAATCTTCTAAACACCAAAACAAAGAACCCCGCACCTTCGTTCACAGAAGAATTCACCGAAATAATACAAAAATATATAAACTTGCATCCAAAAAATGCAACAATTAATCGATTCTTCTTAAACTTCCGAAAAGGAAAATGCACTTCTCAAGTCATTGGGATACATAAGTTATCAAACATGCCAAAACAAATTATCGGTTTATCTAAAGTTAGATAACCCAGAAACCTACACAGGGCATGCCTTTCGCAGAGCCTCTGATAGCGGAGCAACCATAACAACATTAAAACGTCATGGCCGGTGGAAATTAACCACTGTTGCAGAAGGTTATATCGAGGAATCCATAAAAAACAAATTGAAAATTGGCAGTATGAAATCGTCGTCAATAAATTATGTCACAACCGGACTTTCTGAGTATAATACCGATGCTCTACCGTTCAAACGTCCAAGAAGTGAAACTATTACCTCCGAGAAAACAATATGAAATGAACAAAATATTGATAAATCAAGCTCGAACGTCAAAAAAACATCGTCACAACAACGAAATATTGTATACAACAATTGTTCCTTTATCATAAATCAAAATTATAAAGCATAAAGTCAGAAATTCTCATTTCAATCAATTTCAAGTGTATTTTCTTCTTTTTGATTACTATTTTCATAAAGCAATTGTGACATCCAATCGACGATTGCACCCGGTCGGTATAGTGGTAGTTAGGGCATCGGTAGACTTCACCCTATTGAGCATATTTGCAACGCTTACTACCTTTGACGAATGATCGCATGCTATTGGTGAAGTAGTAATGGGAAGTCAGATACGCTCCACTGCACTGGACGGAGTTTTAGTTTCTATTTCCTAATCTTCTGTTTGTCTTTTGTAGCTCCTTCCTCATACGATAAGATTTGCACCACCTTGAAGGCCCGTACTCACTATTTTGTTTATACCATGATTTCTTCGGGAGCATATTCTAGTCTTGGCTGTCACATAAGTGTGAAAGAGAGCTTGTGACCGGGCAGCTACCTTCTTGAGCTACCTTCGGGCAGCGGCTCCCTCTCTGATGGGCCCAGGTGCAGGTTCGCGCTTCCGAAAGCTTCTGCTTATGTGGATACTTTCGGGCATTTATGTTCATCGGGGAATGTTACGTCCCGGAAGTGGTTGGTCGGTGTGACCAGGGCTTCGTTCCGAAGATCCCGTGTCTTCGAATTCGTTCGTATTTAACACGGTCGCCAGCTGAATCGTTCACCCCAGCAGTGTTCTTCGTGGGCGCTCTCCTACAATGGCGCGTTGTCCCCATGTTACTAAATGCCGGTTTTCCGTCTTCGACGGGAATGACCGGGTGGCTGGATTCCAGGTGAGGAGTAGCTTAGGATATACAGCTCCGAGGTATATGGCCCCCCCCCCCCCCTCATGGGTCGGAGTCGCTATTGCTCCAGTGCAGGCTACTAGCCTTGGCCCTATGGCTTACGCCTAAGCGGCGGAATTTGGGGCTCCCCAGGGATGTGGCGATGATGTGGATGTGAATCCACTTGTCTCGATCGAGCGTCGCTCCAGATCGCTTCGCCTGCTCCTAAAGGCGGTAGATGGTGGTGCTGTCTTCCCGAATTCCTAGGCTCCAGTGGGTAATTTCACAGAGGCGATCTTTGTAAAATGTTCGTCCACTCACATACTATCGGTCGCACTCGCGCCAGAAAGTTTATTGTTTATACCTGACAATAATTTAGGTTACCCCTAACAACGCGGTCAGTATCACGCCGAGATCGCTTCCTTACCGAGCACGGATTTATACGACTATAAATAGTTCGTTGCTAAACCAATAAATGGCGCGCCGTTTCGTCTTATGTCTCGCGCACACGCGAACGACTCAACCCGGTCTCACGAAATGAGAACTTCTAATGTCTCACGATTATCTTAAAGCTAGAAAATCACATTTTATTGATTTAGCAAGTTATTCAAGAAATTCTTGCTTAGAGTTACTTGACCTTATTTTTCACATTTGGCGGTCATTACATTAGCTTCAAGTTACGTACGCCACTTATTATAATAATTATTTGGCTACATAAAAACTACGTTAACATTTAGTTGTTTAATGCTAACTTACATCATGCTACACTACACTGTCGTACGGCGCCTGCCGCTGCAAATCTTTATACTGTGGTGCAGCATACGCAACATATTTACGGTCGTCGAATATTTCCCTCAATTATTTATTTATAACAATTTAATTGCTACTCGGTAATTCTTTTCGAGGTTCTGGTTCGGTTGGTACTAATGAATGTTAATAACGATTGATGGCTATCACTACTGATGAAATCTATCGGTTGCCATCCGAACTAGATTCGATTGGTAGTTACCTCCTGAGATGGTAAAACGCTGATATTTTCGGTAACGGAAAATCTTTATTATTAATTAGTGCTTTTCCGATATTATCGAACAACAGAATTACTTTCTTCGCGTAACAATGGTAGATGACGTAATTTTCGATCTCCGCAGCTATTCAACATTTCTTGATTATTTCCGAAAATAATTCATGTTTATTATTTTATGACTCGTATTCCACCACCGACCAATTCCCTGTCAACCACAGGTTTGGCGGATGGCCATAATTTATGATCAAGGACCTTACAATAACTATACAGGGTGTATCTTAAGCCCCGGACAAGAGACAAATCGTTAGATCCGGCGTGAAAAAATAAAAATATTGGCGTTAACAAAAATCAAAAATTTTAATTAGTTTATTAATCATTAAAGATTAAAGTAAGCCAATAATAAGCGCGTGAAAACTGGTAACTCCTCCTCAGTCTCCTCCTATTGGAGACAGCCAATCATTTATTTCCCCACAAAAAACATTTTGCATTATTCTTTTGTTTATTTCCGTTACTCTTTTGTTTATTTACATTACTATATTACCTCCGTGAACTTGGCCAGCACACTTTGACTTTTTGAACTTTTTCTTTTGCAGATCGTTTGTAGGTCGTTTGTAGGTATTTGTTGGATTAATTAAAACATTTGTTGGTTAACGGTTTATTAAAAAAATCAAAAATAAAAAGTACGTGAAGTTGGCCGTAATTTTTTTATTTTTTCAACTATCTTTGTTTTTAACGTGGCCAATCGATGCGGAATCGTTTGTAGGTACCGAATAAACTAATTAAAACATTTGTTAGATGACGATTTCGCTTAAAATAGCGAAAAACCATCTACGGTCTCGCTGGCCGGGAGTGGGGGTAACGCATGGAATATGCGATGTGAAGATAGCCGGAAATATAATTAAGAGATCAAAACTGCAAGCTAATGTTTTTTAAAAAAAAAAAAAACTAATACCTTGGGGTGTGACAGCATTGGAATTCTTAGCTAAACTAACCTAACTTAACCTAACAAATGTTTTTATTAGTTTATTCGGGACTAACAAACGATTCCACATCGATTGGCCACGTGAAAAACAAAGATAGATGAAAAAATAAAAAAATTACGGCCAACTTCCCGTGGTCATATGACCGTCCTGCGTACAATGCACCGAATACGTTTTTTGCTTATTTTATTGAAATAACGATCCAACAAATATACTTAATGGATTATTTGTGACCTACAAACGATTCCGCATCGATTGGCCACGTTAAAAACAAAGATAGATGAAAAAATAAAAAAATTACGGCCAACTTCACGTACTTTTTTATTTTTGATTTTTTTAATAAACCGTTAACCAACAAATGTTTTAATTAATCCAACAAATACCTACAAACGACCTACAAACGATCTGCAAAAGAAAAAGTTCAAAAAGTCAAAGTGTGCCGGCCAAGTTCACGGAGGTCACTATATTTACGTATCCACCGGTCACTGTTTTTGTGGGGAAATAAATGATTGGCTGTCCCCAATGGGAGGAGACTGAGGAGGAGTTACCAGTTTTCACGCGCTTATTATTGGCTTACTTTAATCTTTAATGATTAATAAACTAATTAAAATTTTTGATTTTTGTTAACGCCAATATTTTTATTTTCTCACGCCAGATCTAACGATATGTCTCTTGTCCGGGGCTTAAGGCTGCTGTCTGGCTGGAAAAAATTTCGGTGTTGACTCGAGCGCTGACTGGTGGCGAAAGTACGAAGCTCTGACAGGGGCGTTATGACTGCAGTATTTGGGGGTTCCTTCGCAAAGGGTGCCAGACACCTCACAAAATTTTCAAGAAATTTTTTTTCATTATATTGTGCGCGTTCAGTACTTCGACCCCATTACTTTTCTTATCGTATTGCTTTTATAGTAAAGAGAATTCCATCATTTTTCATTTCCGCTTTAAAAATCTTGTTTGTTATAATTACTGGTAGCTAAACATTGATATTTACATTCAAAAGTGCAATTTTTGAAGCTCGAGATAATTAAAAATAAAACGTGAAATTTTCATTGAAGATTACAATTATATATCTGTGAATTGCTATAGATTTGGTGATTTTTATATTTAAATGACGTAATTGGGTGGAAAAAAGGAAGCTACAAGTGAGACTCGAACCAGCGACCCCGCGATCGCTAGGCTCGAGCGTTACCGGGTGCGTTAAAAGGCCTGCTTGAATATTGTGACACATTTGATGCACATACGGACTCACAAAACTTCAAAGTCGACTTTCTTGAGAATTTTTGAATATGACATAGAACTGCTTTGGGAAATTACTATTCGAAT
Organism: Cephus spinipes; assembly: GCA_963971525.1. Taxonomy (NCBI): domain Eukaryota; kingdom Metazoa; phylum Arthropoda; class Insecta; order Hymenoptera; family Cephidae; genus Cephus; species Cephus spinipes. The sequence continues at coordinate 12,286,679 of OZ020574.1, read as the reverse complement.
TCTCAACTTCACATACCATGAGTAAAAAAGATTACAAAAATCCGATTGTTGGAGACTCTCCTTGTAAGAAATATTCTAATATTCCGTTACGTTTGCAATATTAGTCTTAGCGACAGTCTATGCTAATTATTAAAAAAATAATATAATGCGTACAGATTGTAGAAAGTTTTGGGACTAAGCTGAAAAAGTTATATTTAATTTGTTATTCACAATTTAATTGTCTAAACTAACGAGTGACTGACTAGTTATACGAATCTCGTATTAGGCGTTAAATGTTCTTACATTGAAAAGCATAAAATATAATCTTATCAACCAAGGTTCTTCGTTTAAACAATTAAATTGTTAATAACAAATAAATACAACTCTTTAAGCTTGATACCAATATTTTCTGCAAACTGTAAAGTCTGTACTATCATTTTTTAAATAGCTACCTCGTGGACGACTAACAAGCATAGTGGCGTAAAGAATATATATATATATATAGCGAGCCGAGCCAAGCGTCTAGGCTGGCTTAGCTCTTCGCCAGCAAACTTGGCTACACACATATACTGTATGTGTGGTAGTTCTGACACACGCATATAATATATGTGTGTGTAGTTCTGACACAACGGTACTATGCTACGGGCCCCGCAAATCGCTCACGTTACTGAGATCTACGGCGAGGAACAGCTAGCGCCATCTATTGGATTCTCAAGATAGTAAAATACAGGCCGAATCTAATTTGCCGTTTTTTGAGTTTGTTAAACAGTTATTGACAAAATTATTAGATCAGCCGGCTTGGTATCGTTCATAGCAAGGCGGCTCTTCTCGATTTAAGTGTGATGAGTGTCCTAATTCGCAGAAAAATGGGATTTAGTGAACGGCCGTAATGGCGGCGCCCATGATGTTTTGACAGGTCAGAAATGCACGATTTCTTTACGTACGTTTTTCTCATAATTGAGACATTTTTCGCACCTAAATTGAGAAGAGCCGCCAGCCGTATCGCATAACGAAGCGGGCTCATCAAAGATTTTGCTAAATCATTTAGAAATGAAAGAGAATAACGGAAAATAAGTTTCCTCGCTTGTGACGTCACACAATATATATAGCTAAACCAGCCAGACAGCAGCCTTAAGATACACCCTGTATATGTGGTCATTGACCATCGTCTATGCGACGGACGACATAACGAATCCTACGCTATGCTGAGCTATGACTTGAGATATGACGTCGGTCACAAGCTGTCGATATATTTATTCATGGTAGGCGACGGGTTAGAATCATTCTAGTAAGGTGATCTTTAAGTTACTGTTGTTATAATTTATGTCAGACGAAGGTGATCGATGTATAGCAAAGGCTGATTCCGTTTCGATAGAGGTTAGCAATACGTTGCACTGAACAAAGTTATGATAAAAGCGTGAATTGTCATTGAAGGTTCTCATCCGGACGTAGCACAATATATGGCGTATGTTTTTTCTTTCTACATATTATTTTTATAAAACAGTACATTATAATATTTAGCAAATGAATATCACTGTGATGTGCAATAAATTATATGTTTGAAATACAATACTAAGAAATTATAATTCTTTTATTACTAAATAAAATTAAATTTCATTTATTGTCGGGGGGCCTTCGCTCCCAGAGCCCCCCCCCCCCCACAAGGGGTTACACCACTGGACCCTGCTTTGCGGGCTTCGCCCGCGATAGTTTCTGTCTTTAGACGTTACAGTTGCCCCTCGCCTATAAACGCCCATTCGTTTACACAAGGTTTCTCAAGAAATGCTTATAGAACATGGTTTTGTTATATAAAGTATCGTGTGTATCATAGAGGTATGTCTTTTAACGCCTTGCACAATATTTTCAGTACGATTCGAGCCGAGCGCGCAAAGCGCGCGCGGTGATCGACAAGTTTCGACTCAGCATTAAAATACCCAATTTACCTCCGTGGTACACAATGTACTATTGTTAAATGCATTAGCTAATGAGAAGATTTGTCGAGTCTGACAGCTGATTTGCTGACTATTCTACGCCATGTGTCATGAAGCAATGCAGCGCAACCGCGGAAATAAGCCTTTAAGGAGTCTTTACAGTTTTTTAGTGGCGTTTTCGACTCACTGTAGTTGGTGCATAATAAGAATAGGTTATTTAGATTTTTACTTTCTTATCACATACAAAGTATGTATGTAAAAGAGAAAGTATTGCAATCCAAAAAAAATCAACTCTCAGATTTTAATGGAGATACATGTTCAGAGGCTCCTAAATTCCAAAAAGGCTTTCATTCATTTCTGTCTTTTTGTCTGTCTATCTGTCTGTGGTCAATTCTGTCTGAAAACACATTAACTTTCAAAATAGGCAACAGACCGCAGTGAAATTTATTGTGTGTCTTTTGTGTATAAAATATAGTTTTTGTATTGAAATTGACATTAAAACACCAATCTATTCTGGTATAATACTTTACCTGAAATGTTAAAAATTAAAAAAATTTACTGAATTAAAAGAATGCTTTATTTCAACTGTGCATCACTCAGTTCTTAACATCAAGTAATTTCATAATAGTAATGATGTCAGTAACAATTGTGATGAGAAAGTCACATGTTGCGATCACGCCAGTAGCAACATTTTTTATACTATTATTCGCTAAATACTAGCGAATCTGATCTTATAACGATACCTCAGGTATCTCCCTCCGATTTCGTTTGTTTTTAATATGTAATTCTCCATTAAAATTTAAGAGCAGCTGTGTTTTTTTTATCGGCGGAAAAACGGTATTTGTGGGTGAAATCAACCCTTGAAGTTGCGCTCCTCAAGGCTGGTTTTCGCAGTTTCGCATATTCCCAGTCGAGATATGTAAATGGAACCAATTGGAAAATAATACTCATGATGAATAATGAAAAATGTATTTTGGTCGCTTTTGATGGGGTGAATGCATAATGGTGGTTTCGTGGGATGAACTTACAATGGAAAAATGATAACTTCAGTTTTATATATTGGTGATATTTTGTTTATATTTTCATTCTTAATACACTTTGAAGTAAGCAAAATAACTAAAAAGAATTAATTTATGATAAGAAATTCGCAAAAATTATATACTTCCATAGAACCTTAATAGAATGCGTTTAAGTGTAATTACGTATGCCTGCAATAACAATTGAAAAATTCCATTTTGACAGTATCTGGCATTGTAAATTTCAAAATTTAAAGTCAAAAATCGGTTTCAGCGACCTCCAAAACCCTTTTGATGCAAGAGTTCTGAAGACTACATGAGCGTGCGAGGAATTTCACTAGTAGGGTGTTAGGAATCGAAGGGGTGGTTTTGGTAAACATACAACCGAACGTTATTGAAACCGTTAGGCTTCTTAATTAACACATGAAAAGAGCTTTCTAATAATTCGGAAGACAAATTAAAGCAAGATAGTGCCACTTTAATGAGAAATTTATTGCACCGGTATAGAGGTGGTTCACCCCCTAAACGACGTTTTTTTCGAAAAACGTACAAACATGTATCACCTATTTTTTATAGTACTTTCAAATGCAATTGATTTCGTCAAAACAGATCGATAGTTCTTTTGTTTTAATAAAAATTTCGTACTTTTCAACCCCTATACATTTTTATGCATTCACCCCACCAGACCAACCTATCGCGCTATATTGAATTACATGTTCGTGCATTTTTATCAAATATGGGGCATGATTGGTTAATCTTCTCTAAATCCTGCAGATGGAGACCTAATCTATCTGATTATCGATCATATTGTTGTATGCCAGCCTGTGGTTACAAGCTCCACCCCACCCCCGTCTTTTCCGTATATTCCTCGGTCGCCCGGCTGTGGTCGTCGGGCTGCCGCCATAAGAGCGGTAGTATGGCGCGCCGCCGCTAGGTGGTCGCTGCGCTCGGCCTAGCCCGCACGCATAGGTGCCCCGAAGCCGACATATCATTGGGAGAAAAAACTCTAATTTTTGAGCTGTGTTTCTTTACGAGTAATAAAGAGTATAGTATATTCACGAGTTCAGTGTAGGCGATTGACAGCATGCGAAAGTAGTCCTTAGTTACGTTGAATGCTATACGCATCGACGTATAGCATGGACTGCGCACAGGCATAGAAAAACATGGTCGGCTGAAAGAAAGGGATAGAGATTGGTAGCGGTCAAGCCCTGTCTCTTTCTAATCAGTAGCGTAGTGAGATATTTGAGGACCCCGGACATAATAAGTTTTTACATCATAATGTTATAATTAAATTCTAAATATTCGTATTGTTTTCTAGATTTCATACAAGCGCTTTCTGATCTATTAGTACCTTCTATTTATTGTTATTTTCATATATCTTAGACATTTGAAAACTAAGCTTTTTATACAATTTTCGGAAAGTGAATTGTGAGAAAAGGTAACAATATGAAAGAATTTATATGCATAATGTATTTTTGGCATATCGCAATATATTTTTGTTACAATATTAATAATCAATCGTTTAACACAGTTTTACATTACAATATTCCATCTTACAAGTCGAAATAAGCACTATGTCAAGTAATTTATAAGCAAAGGGATCAGCGTCTAACAGTACGTTCCTGAGATCCTTTGAGCGATAAAAAAGTAGCCAATAGGAACATTAGAAAAGGAAAGCTATTGGCCGCCAACTCGCTCCCTCATTGTCTATTCGAGCCGACACTTTTTCAATGAGCTCAAAGTACGGAGTGCGCAGTCCATGCTATACGTCGATGGGTATACGCTTTACTACGCGTTCAATCTTCCGTCCCCTCCCCTCATCAATATGGGTCGATCTATGATTTTAAACAACACGCGAGGTGCTCAAAAAGTATACGTAGAGTTAAAACCATCAAATAGTATAACGAGTTATAACTGTTACCAAAGTTAAACTATTTATTACTTCACAATTTTTGGCAAGTGAAATAATAAGCAATTGATAGAAACATTATTTTTATTATGAATAATACGTTGAATACATATATCGAAATGAAATATAATAGAATAAAAACATAAAATCACTGTTTTCGTATTTTTGTAGCAGAATTTGTAGAAATCTGTTTTGTTGTATCTGAAACGTATAAAAAATAATTAACACCAAGTCAATATACATTATATAACGTAAAGTATAATACCATTTTTTCAAAGTCGTCCAATGCCTTGGCCCTGTACGATCCGCTCATTTCGAACGGTTTTCTGCATCGTGATCAGATGAGGAGACCCTCGTTCAAAAAAAAAAAAAAAAAAGAAAAACGGATCTTACACAAAGCCCGTACACATGAATTAACGTTAAACCTAAAACATTTTTTTCGAAGTCGTCTAAATGCCTTGGTACTCCACACCGGATCAGCTTACTCCCAGTCACTGTCCGTTTCATCATCGGATTGAAGCCCTATGATAATAGGCTCCATGAGGAATCCTTCCGGGACAACCATTTTATTATACTCGGCCTTGATCAGCTCCGTAACATCGTTGACACAATTTGTAACAGAACACAACATTTTAAATAGTGCAATCATATCATTTTAATACCTTTGTCTGCAAAATGTATTGGATAAGCCAATATTTCATAATTACTGTCTGAAAATAGAAAATTAATGAAAATCCATTGTAAACGTTTACGATAAGCTGAAAGTCGTTGTTTGCGTTATAAATGGATGTTCAAGAACAGTAATATCAATTATAAATTATCATTAAACCATTGGGGGGGGGGGGGGTCACTGTTGCAAGGGCTTCATCCCAAGTCTGTCTGGCTGTTGCTTCATTAAAAACTTGTCGTTCTGGTAACACGCTGTTGTAATGTCTGTAAATGATTTATAAGAGTATGCAGGGCTATTGCAGCAGGTATTATAGATATATCAATCGGCTACTCGTTCTAGCGCAGGTGGTTTGAAGCAGGAGCAGGAGAAGAGGCGGTGTAAGATAGGGTCGCAATTAGCAGATTAGTGTAGCGTTGTTTTCTACAGTGTAAAAGGATAGATGTGTACCGTTTAGCCAGACCCCATACCAATTCGATAGCATTAAATTCACAATGATAGGGCGGTAAGCGGAGTACCTGGTGCCCAGCAGCCCATATCAGTTCGTCTACCCTGAACCAATTAACAGAGGACAGTCAGGATATGGGAACAGTTTGGAGATTGGAAACCCAGGACGATAAATCATGACACTGAAAATAATATTTATACATTGCATGTACACCTTTTTCTCTCTCTCTGTGTAACTGCTAGCTGCTGCAGAACGGCTCGTGTCGCATTCGATGGATTAGGCACGCTTCGTTTTTCAAGAAAATCCTGATATTCATGTTTTTTCCACGACTTTGTAGGCTGTTTTTCTGCAACAGCAGAAACGGTGCATTATCCAGTACCACAATGGAGGGCTCATCCAAATTTGGAAGCAGCTGCTCCATCAACCACTTTTCAAAATTATGAGCGTTCATTTGCTCGTGGTAATCGCCTGTGTTTGAACCTGCAACAAATAACAAATCTGCATTGTTCACAAACCTAGTGCCTGCATGAAAGACGATAAAGCGTTTCCCCTGTGTATTGCTCTTATGCACAGAGGAAGCTGCTTGGTCATCGACCCATGCCTTAGAGCATGAACCTTTCTGGAAGATCCATGTCTCATCTAAAAACACAACTTGTGATGGCGACAATGAGTTTTCATTGGCCATATACTCCCTTATGAAGTTCCTCTTCTTCTGGATGACATCGGCATTCATCTTCAATACTCTTCGACTATCATCCAGTTGGTATCGAAATCCAAGCTCGTGCACAAGCTTATGTAGGGTGGATCTTCCTCCCTCAAAAGTTGTACCACGAGCTCGGATTTCTTTGAGCAGAGTCGCCAGTGTTATATGACATCCCTTACGGCGCATGTCATATAAAATGTTCCATATTTCCATCCTAGTTGAAGTATCAACAGTGGAGAGTGATACATTAGGAACCACGCGTTGTTGTCCCCTTTTTACCTTCTTCGCAGATGGCTCTGCAGAAAGATAGGTGGAATATTGCCTTACTGTGTTGATGTGTAAGCCAAACAGTTTAGCTATAAATTCCAGAGGTTGGTCTTCGATGACAGCAGCTCCAGTGGATATAGCTATCCGCAGATTCGTTACTGCGGATGCGATGGCTCGTTTCATCGGCTCACACAAAAGCTGAGCCATTGTCGGATGATTTTCTTTTTTTCCCTCTTCTTCTCTCTTCTATCTTAGAATACACTCTAAACAATCACTATCACAGATCACTATGCACACAAAAAAGTCTTCTTCCTCTTCTTCTTGTTTATATTGATAGCACTATAAAAACAAGATATTACAACACAATCACTGAACACAGACAACACAGTAAAGTACAACTCGTTGACAGGCAACGTGCATTTGTTTACACCGGTTCTGAGGACATAACCCTATTTACTAAACTACTGGATCGAAGAGTGTTCTTATTGTCAGTCTGTCAAAATAATTGAAATAAATGTTTAAGCTTTATTATTAATTCACATCTGTAAATAAAGTGATCATATATTTGATTTCATAAATTTGTACACGCACTACTTTAACGGGCGCAGTAAAATGTGCTACGGCACTTCATTTCAGAACATTGACGTATTAAAAAAGGGTTCCTTAACACGTTGACTGCCGTGTCACCCGTATTCGGGTGACAGCAAAAGTTCTCATCAGGCCACGTCACCCGTGTTCGGGTGACAGCAAGAGTTCTCATCGGGCCGTTTCCCCCTTACTTCCGTGACTCCTTCCAAAGGATTTCCGAACATAGTTAGATAAATATTTAACAGGAGATAATAATACTGCTGAATTTTTAAAAAAACCGTTTATTAAGAAAATTATTTACAGTGCAAAATATTGAAGCATTCACTGCAAAGTTGCGGTTGACCAGGGCAGCTTGGACAAAAAGTAGTAGGTTTTCTGAGATTTGCTCGTGCCTTTGATCGTTCCAGTTCTTCTCTTTTACTTGCGTAACACCGTTTGCATGCGCGTCTAAGGCTTTTTCCAAAATTATTTCTGCGAACGGCGATGCAATGCGTATTTCGTCGAACAGAAGGCAAAGATTACAACTGCTCGTGCAGAGTAATAACGTGATAAGTGAGGATCGTAGCAGATATCAGGGTGAGAGTACCGAAAGAAATGTAAACAGACATGCGGTAGCAGAGCATGCATCTTACAGTGGCACGGGTGGCCTGACGGGGATTTCGCTTTAAACACGCGTGGCAGTCAACGTGTTAAAGATCTAAAAAATTTTGTTTCCTAGAAACTTTCTCCTACATATTCTATGATATACTAATCATATTTTTATTAGAAACCATTTTTTTAAAGTTAATACTTCATGCTGTGGAGGAAATTATATGCATTCATGAACATGGAACATACATGTGACATATGGCTACCACGGCCAGAGACAGCACTGGATTTTCTTTACAGTCATTCTGTTACTGCCAACATTACTGGTAGAAAATATTTCCGTAATATTAATACCGCAATTTCATTATATCAAACAATTATGCAGCAGTTTGGTGTGTAATTATATTTTATTCTTCTTATTATACAAGAGCAAAAGAGTAAATTAAAGCATGATATGCTTTTAGAAAAAATTACTGGTGCAGGCCTCATGAAAGCACGTGTTGCAGGCTAGGGATTTCATAGTTTTCGATCTGTCAAAAAACCACACCGAACTCGTGGACCTACTATACTTACATACTATCCTAGAGGATCACCGGTGTCTTTTAATCCTTCGGGGACTTTCTCACTCGCTCCTAACCTTTGGCAGTGTCAGACATCCACGCTCGCTCCGAACCCCCGGCAGTGGCAGACTTCAACACGGAAATTTCCTTTTTTGCCTGTTTCGCGCGCAAACATGTACGTTGAGGAGACGAGAGGGACCTTCAACAGTATTTCCTTTATTTATTGCTACTTACAAAGAAAGGGGTTTTTGGTACCAAAGAAGAAGGTATACAAAGTATTAGCGTGCCGATGTTATAAGGCAACCGGAATCTTATATTTTATGTATAAGTAAAGGCAATAACTTTGGCTGTATACATATTTCGAGTATTAAGGGTTAAAATTAGGAAACAAGGAGCTCTACCATACCGAGTTGCTGAGAGGTAGTAGCGATGGCGCTCAGTCAAACTGAATTTGTCACGCCGATTTGTAGCTACAACTATCTACAGGGCGCCCTTACAACTAATCGGAAAACCCAATATTTTGTCATTTTAGTAAAAATATAAAACATGAGCAGTAGCCATGCGTCGGTTTCAGGGGAAGGGAAGTGCAGCAGTTGGCTAATAGCTGTTGATATCTCATATTTGCATCGAATATAAAGATATTCAGAGTTTACGCACTCTACATATGTATTGTGACGACACTTTTTACGATGATACATAAGTAAATGGCACCAACTGAAATAATTATTCAAAGATAAAATTACTGGGTACCAGGTATAAACAGAGTTACACCGCTGTCTCCAAAGGACACCCTGGCCAGCTCTTGTGCGGTGGGGTCCTGGGTCTAGGAGACAATAACTAATATCTGAAATATCTTTAATAGTACGAAACGCATAGACAGGCCCAATTTAGTAATAACAAGAAAAAGTAAAATAATATAAATGAGCAAAGTACAGTAAGGAACAACGGTTTCAGAATAATGTACAAAATGAATATTGGCTACGTTATAATATTATAAATTTATTAACTGAATAATACATATGAGAATTATATGGCGACTTAAGAGGGAATGGAACAGCTCGACGAACTCGGAGTTGACGGTGCTGCCGCATGACGGCCAATTGTGGAAACAAGCGTGACGTGGCACGGTGTTGCCGGGCTGCGCCGTTGCCGTTCATGCTACTATAGTATAAACGTCATCGAGTAGTCGGCCTGAGTCGGCCTCAGTAGCGTTGAGCAGTCCAGAGCAGTCTACTCGACTTTGAAATTTTGTAAGCGCTTTATGTATACCAAATTATTATATATATTATTAATGGAAGTATATTACTGCTGGATATTATTTTTTTTGCCTATTCGTCATTTCAACCTCGAGATAATTAAAAATAATTAAAAGTAATTAAACTAACGTGCGATTTTGATTGAAGATTATAATTACATATTTGTGAATTGGCATAGATGTGGTGATTTTTATATTTAAACGATTTGAGTAGGCGAATTGGATGAAAAAAAGACGCTAGAAGTGAGACTTGAACCAGCGACCCCGCGATTACTTGGCTCGAGCGCTACCAGGTGAACTACGGGACATGCTTAAATATTGTATCATATTTGGTGTACATACAGCTCTCGCAAAACTTCAAAGTCGATTTTCTTAAGAATTTCTGAATATGGCATCAAACTGCTTTGGCAAACTGCTATTCGAGTTCCAGGTTCATGTACCATAAGTATAAGTACATTTTCCAAACGAGGTGTCGTGTTACACGAGCCAAAATAACAGAAACAGAAATTTTCATGTGTATGTACGTACTGTGACGTTGCATTTTCAAAATGCGCGTCACAGGGTTGTTGTCACGGGAAGTTGGAGTGCGGGCTGGATTTACAGCCCGCTATTTGCATAAACGTTCACTGGCGGGGGTCGGGGAGCCACCTAAAAAACATACGATCTGTAAATTAATTATATCTAATTTTAATCTATACCTATGAACGAGCGCACACTCACCAATACGGAGGATTGGAAGCTGGAGATCTACGTGGGACGACATTACCGACCCCGACGGGACGGCTATACCGACTGCTCGACCCGATCATCACTGCTGGAGTCCGCCAAATTCAACCGGCTCACCATCAGAATTTCCTGTAAAGGAGTTATTGTCTTACCTGCTTACACGCCACGAGACTGCTGCTACCTGCACCAAGGCTTTCCGGCTACCTGACAGCGGGAGGCGAGTTCGGAGTCACCGCATGCAAATCCACTACGCCCAGGAAGAATCCTCGACAGGGACGGGTGAAGGGCCACCTCGTCTCCCGTCCTAGGGGATCCTTGTGCCCTGTGGGCACGATAAGGCTTTCCCCAAAGACATGGAGCGAGGCCCCGGTCAGCGACCGTTAAAGCACGGGAAGCTGTCACTCGGAGTAACATCGATGTCTAAACTGCGGAGTAGAGGGAAAAGCTCACTTACCTGCGAAGGAGTTGTATACGTTACCTGTGGCCGCCAATTATCGGGATCGCCTGCATCGGCCAGCAACTGCCTTGATTTGTCACAACACCATTTCGTAGCACAACTGTGAAAAGTCGGAGATGACGGGAGCACTCCAGAACACCGCGACAATAACATCCGGACAGCGGCATGGCAACGCGGGAGACGCCAGCACCGCCCCACCTCGGAGCGCGGCCGAACTACTATTACCCAGAGGGCTGCGCGAACGATGCGCGCGCAACCGCTCAAACGTTTAAAGCTACCTGATAGGGTTAACGCTCCTAGATCCTGGCGATACATTATCAATACGCATCAAGGATTGGCGGAAGTAATTGCGATAAGTCATTACCCAATTATAATCGGTAATTTAAGGGGTCGGGTGGGAGGATAGCACCCCGGGTGTCGCGACAAGAATCGGAGTCGTTCTCTTTCGTCGTGGACATCCCTACCTGGTGGACGTTTTACTACACTACTCCGGAAATACCTGCGAAAGCTTCCTTTGTGTGGAATATCTGTTTCAATATCTTTTTGGTAAGCAATTTTTTCTGTAACCGGGTACGAATCTCTTAACGCTATCTACGGTGGCCATAGAATTTCACGCTACCTGTTAGCTATCTCCGGCCTAAGGGCTTAAACCAGCGTCCATTGAAGAGCTTCGTCGCCGGAGTCGTAAGTGATATATGCTAGTTCGCGAGTGCAGTGTATTTTATACAAATAGTGGTTTCCCGATTACGGCCACGGCGAAGAGCCTGTCGTCTTTCGTCTGTTTTATGTAATTTCGTTATAGTTTATTTTACGTCGCGGCTAACTCGCGTTAGCTTACTCCATCGGATATTTCCGTGAGTAAAACGTGTCTTTTTTCCTTTTGGTTGATCGGACCGCGCGTGTAAGATTTCCTCGTACAGGTGTGAATACGAACAGCTACCTGGGATAGTATAAATCCCGCCGCGGCTACCTGAGTCCTCGAGACTCCCGAAATTCGCGAGAATAGGAGTTAGTCGGCACATTGTTATATGCTACCTGGGACCACCCGAGTCCGTCGTTATAGGAGTTAATCGGAGTGTCAACCACGCGGTCTGGATTCAAATTTAGTAGTAGAATTTTTGTGTTGTTCCCTCGTTACCTATGACTGTGTGATTTAACCTCGGGATGACTGATTGAATATAATTGTTTTAATTATTATTTTGAGTGTATCGCTGTTCTTGCTTTGTTAATTTATGTATCTGGAATGCGAAACGGGATCTATAAAAGAGTAATATTGTAGTCGGTAAATCGTCCGAGATTTAGGCGGCCGTTACATCCCATCGCCTCGCGGACCGTGAATTGCCTGTGAGGGCTATAGGCTGCCTTTCGGCCGATTCGAAATCTGTAACCTAGCGATAATACCACGACTACCTCTGGTAGCCCTTTCGTATCTCTGTCGGGTTTTGATGGTTTGTTATATTTTGGTTGCCAGGTGCAATAAATTGTTAAGTTTTTGGTTACGTAATCCTGGGTTACGGCTCTTACTCCCCAATTACCCCGCCCCTCTCCTATACCTACCGGGGCTGAGCTAGTCAGACTTCCGCAACGCATCGGTCCTAGTACCGTTAGATTTTCGTTTCTTATCGTTACCTCGGTGCTTTTCATTATCGCTCCCTCGTGGCATCACTGGATGCCTGGCGCCCACCGGCATATCTCACAGGTTTCGTGTCGCTTACGAATTCGAAAACACTGGACCGATCGAGCGAAGGTACTCTCAATCTTAGGGAGTCCGGGAACAGGTGTTACAGTACATACAAGATAGTCTAGCTTCGATATAACATTTATTTCGTATTAGTTTAGACGCATAGACGCATTTCATATTCCATTCAAACAATTGAGCATTCTATCAATGAGAAATTTAATAAAAAATAAGAAATTTAATAAAAAAAAAAAGTATTACGCAATAATGAAAAAGCAAATATTATTACGTTCGCGCACTTCACATAATAGGCAACCCTGCAGGGGCTCCGATAAGTACGGTCATGTAACTGATTGTCCATTCAGTCTGTCTTCTGCGTTTCCTCTACAGCGCATATTGACGTCATGGATACACGAGCGCTCGTAGCGGCTAACGACTCAAGTTTCAGGCGAGGAAAATCTGCGTATTGACAGTTCAATATGTTAATACCCAAAAATCTCGGAAACGGCTGTAACCACAACAATTCCCATTGAAATGGTGTTAAGCTTATAGATGTAGAACTTTCCCTGCGTGCCGCTTTTTTTCGATTTTCGTCCGTGGTTCTGTGCAATAGTGCGATAAGTGTGAGACAAGGTATGGCAAAGGTCTTGTTGGGTCGCCATGACAGGTCCGTAGGCTGTCAGTCTCAATTTTTACCTACATTTTATATGTCTCCTAAGCAATAATTCAAAAATCCGGCTCCGCAGGGAAAGTTACTTTATCGGAAGGCTTCAGGTTTATGTCATCAATTTATTGATAGTGCTTTCTGTACAGAGATTTTTGGGTGCGAAGTGTCCTCGCTTCGAGCTCTCGTACGTGTGACACACGCACACATAGAATCGTCTATTCCATTCCGCCTTAAATATTATCTTTAAATTCAATAAATCAGTAGGTCAAACTCGGTAAAATCGATTTTATTAATATAAGTATCTATTTTATGTTCCTTTTTACGTAACACAATTTTCGTCTGCTATTTGAGCTCTCATAACCCATACTATCATTCATATCCCATACCTTATTGTAATTATTAAGTTATTACAACGGTTATCCTCGTATATTGCCTGTCGATCTCTGCTGGGGATTTCCTTGACAATTTTGTAACCTCCGCCACTCAGTTAAATAGTTAATTAAAACTATTACTTTATTGAAGATAAGCTTCTATGCTAAAGGATCTTATCTTAAGGGGTCTACCCTAATTAGAATTTTCAAAAAGTCGATTTTTTTATTGCATTTTTCGAAAGTATACATATTTAAAAGTATCATACTAAAATTTTATGAAGATCCGAGCAGTCTAAGTGTACTTTTGAACGACGTTTACTTAGCTACCTGAGCGCGCTAATACAGGTTGTCCCAGAATTGCTTTTGGACCGGAAAGTGGGCGATGCCTGGAGGTGCCCTGAGTACCCTCCCGCAAACCGTTTGCCAAAATTCGCGATAGTTTTTAAATGAGAAGCATTTAAGTGCGACCAATCAGAACGAAGGATTTCCGCGGATTCATTCGCGGATGTCAAAGATCGCTGCTTTGCAATAGCTTCCCACAAATTCCGCGCTTAGCAATTGTTTCATAGCCCGAGCGAGCGTCGTTGGATTCGTTGACAAACTCCCAATATGGGCATGGGCGTGACTTAGGCTGGCGCAGCAGCTACACGTGCAACGCGCGATTGGCAATTGTTTCGGGATATGCATTCAGCCAGACGAAAACCGGTAAACGGTGTCCAAAACGTCATGCACTGAATTTTATAGCAGTCCGGAGGAAAACAGATTATTAAAGTGAGAGGGAGTCGGGTGGGTGGGTGTTAGGACTGATGCATTAAATTTAAAATGAATTGAAAACTAAGCATAGAAGTATTATTTTTTCGTCCTGTGAATAGCCATATCGAATTTCCAAGACATCGCGATTGCTGATTTTAAAGTTATAGATAGAGTACACATCGATTCTGGAGACTCTAAAAAATACGTCAAATTGAAAAAATGGACTAGGAGAGAAATGCAAAAACACGTATCCCTTTTTTTCGTTCTTAGAATGCCCACAACAAATTGCAGCCCTTTGCGACTTCCGGTGGCAAAGTTGCGCAACACTTGTCGACCCCGGATCTTGTGAAAAATACGTCAAATTGAAAAAATGGACTAGGAAAGAAATGCAAAAACACGTATCCCTTTGTTTCGTTCCTAGAATGTCCACAACAAATTGCAGTCCGTTGCGACTTCCGGTGGCAAAGTTACGCAACACTTGTCGACCCCGGATCTTGTGAAAAATACGTCAAATTGAAAAAATGAACTAGGAGAGAAATGCAAAAACACGTATCCTTTTTTTCCGTCACTCGAATGAGTATGCTAATTTTCAGACCTCTGCGAGTTACGATGTGAAAGTTACAGAGTGTTAGCCGATTTTTGATTCTGGATTTTTAAAAGAGATGGAAGACACATGGGTGGAGGTATACGAGAGGTATAGGTAGAGAGTAAATAATAGTATAGGAGAGGTATAGGAAGAGAATGGGCAAAGGTATACGAAAATTATGGGAAAGGTATACATGGAACTTATGCGTACGACTTATGCCTAGCTGTAATTGAAAAAATGGATTAAGGAGAGGAAGTGTGTTATAAAGAATTAAACCTGAAATTTGGTTTAAACATTTATTGTATAAATTAATTAAGAAGTAAAATTTAATTAGTGTAATTTGATGACCTATTTTGCTAACGCAAAGTAAATAATGAATTTAGGAGTATGTTTACAATGTGGTAACGCGTATAGAAATGTACAAAAGTCTTAAACCGGTAAGTAATGACAATATAATAACTTAGATTAGTCAAGTTAATAATAATTAAAAATAAATAATATTAATCGCAGTTATGTTATAGAATAGGTTATTGGTTATAATAATTATCATTTAGAACTTCCAGTATCTTCATTCATTGGATTGAACAAGACCGTGACTGTGAAAAAGTGATAGCGAATAAATTATACATCATATGTTTTACCATATTATGTATAATTTAATCTTTATCACTAATTTGCCGTTACAGTCTTGTCCAATCCAATGAATGAAGATACTGGAAATTCTAGATGACCGTCCCCGCTTGTTGTCCTCAGGTTAGGTCATCTAAGATGCTGTTCTTCGATTTCCTTTTCTCATCACCCTAATAATGACAATCTGGAAAAGAAAAGGTAAATGGTTATTTATATCTTATTTGTTTAATAAAAGTGACAAATGGATTATAGGGCAGGGTTCGCTTACCTTTGACTGTAGCATGATGATAGGCGAATCCTGTTTACTTTTCATTGCTGGCCTCACTTATTGAACTTGTGCCGCTTTCTCTCGCGGTCATGTAAAAGAAATAGAAAAGGAAAAAAGAAATTAATAATTTAAAAAATAATGTTGTACTGTATTGTGTTTACTTACTTTTTTCGAAGTCGATCGAAAGATTGTTCCCACCGAGAATGATGTACACATGAAATGAAAAACAAATTTATTAGCATATCTAATTGATATTGTTAAAATGCTGTTGTAAAACGTACCTTTTGTATTGAAGTTGTTTTACAATTTGACCGGCCGATCGTTGTCTTGTACAGGAACACACAGGGGTGCAGACAGGCAGCGCTGGACCTAGCACCTAAAGCATGATAAAAATCCAAATAGATTAAAAATCAAATTTAAACAATAATTTTTTATTGAATAATTTTGTTTCCTTACCTCAATGAAGAAGGTGCTCGAAGTGTCCGCCATTCGCCTGAATGCAGCACCTCGCACGCTGCAGGAGGCTGCCTCGACAGTTCACCAGCATTTCCGGGATGACGGAACGCATGGCACTGTCGATCTGCAGGTGAAGCTCTTGCAGCGTCTCGATCGGTGTCCTGTAGACGACCGACTTCACGTGTCCCCAGAGGAAGAAATCCAAGGTCGTCAGGTCTGGGGAACGTGCCGGCCAGCGACGAGGTCCTCCTCGTCCGATCCAGCGCTCCGGAAACATACCGTCGAGTTGGTGACGAACGATGCGGGCTGCATGTGCAGGAGCCCCGTCGTGCTGCAGCCAGATCCTCGTCATGTCCTCTTCGAGCAGTCCGCTGATGCGAAGGAGGGGTTTGAGTTGGCGCCTGAGAAATCCATGGTATTTCTCGGCTGTCAACTGTCCCTCAAACTGGAAAGGTCCTATCTGAAATTAAAAGAGCAATTTGTTTTAAGAAAAAAATTTAACTTAAATTCCAAGATTACTTACCAGTTTATCATTAATTATTCCTGCCCATAGATTCAGAGAGAATCGTCGCTGATGCCTCACAGGTATCGGAGCGTGCGGATTCTCTGAAGCCCACACGTGAAAATTGTGTGTGTTCCAGCATCCAGAGCGTCCGAAAGACGACTCATCGGTAAACATAATGAGTCCGATGAAAGTCGAATATTCCTCGTGCTTCTGGAGCAGCCACTCACAAAATTCACGCCTGATAGCGTAATCAGATGGCTGAAGCTCTTGGACACGCGTATAGTGATACGCGTGCCACTTCTCAGCTTTTAAAATCCTATGGATCGTGCCTCGCGATAATCCTAGCCAGCGCGCCACCGACCTCACGCTCGCCGTCGGATCTTCGCGAAACGCGTCCAAAACACGCTCCTCACTTGCGGGGGTCCGTCTCTGACGCGGTGCACATGCTCCTTGGTGATTCGGCATAGCATTTCCGGTGGACTGCATGCGCATCACCGCACCCCGGATCACCGCAGCCGAGGGATGTCACGAGCGGCTTGGGAAGCACTCCGCGCACTTCCGAGCCGCTTCCTCCGCGTTGCATCCGCTTATTCCGTACTGGAGGATCATGTCACCGTATTCCCCACAAGTATATTCCATATCCAATCGAGTTGCAGTGACACTAAACAGAAAAACAGCAGTTTACAATACGAATATCACAGTTTAAAGTTCCCTTTAACACGTCTGTTTCCAGTGCGCTCCCGAGAAGAACTATAGCAAACGGACAAAGAGTGGAGAGTGGGAGGTCAACGAATAGTAAAATTGGACGCGAAGCAGTGCATCTATTTTACTATTCGATGACCCCCCCCCCCCCTCATCGGTCTTGTCCGTTAGAATATTTCTTTTTGTAACACATGCACGATTTTCGCGTTTTTCGTACCTATTAAGCGGGCGTAAAGTACAAGTTTTTTTACCGGCGGGCAAAAAAAGTGAGTAGCGGGCAAAAAAAGTCAGCAGCGGGCAAAAAAAGTGAGTAGCGGGCAAAAAAAGTGAGCAGCGGGCAAAAAAAATTTTTTTTTGCCCGCCGGTAAAAAAACAACTAATTCACTCCCGCTTTATAGCCATGAAAAACGCGAAAATCCATACATGCGTCACAAAAACTATGGTGTGCACCAAGGGCTAAGCGGGCTTTTTGACCTCGTGTGGTTTGCAGTACTCGTCTTCGGCTCGGATACGCACTCGCCTTCGGCTCGTGCTACCTTGCCTTTGACTCGTACTGCAAAATCCACACTCGGTCTAAAAAAGCCCACTTTACGCCCTTGGTACACAATATACTATTTCGTGAGGGATATGCCAACGAATGAAGAATCAACAGTGGGAGACCAGTGAAATGAAAACCTTTTTAATTTCCGATAAAAATTGGAATAGCTACAAGTCCCGCAATAGGAGAACTTGTCTTACGACCTTCAGCGAACATCAGTGCGTAACATTGTTATTTTTGGCTGAAATCTTTAAAAAAAAATCACAAATGTTGTTCAAACTATGAATAAAAGGATGTCAAAATTTGATTGAATTCTAATAAATTTTTCTCACCCAAAAAACATCCTAAAAATCAGTGAAAATGAGCCTCCTAATGTGGTTTCCCCCCTTAACTGGCCGGAATGGGAGAACGGGGGAACGGAAAAGGATCAAGCCGGGGAAGCCGGGGTCGGGGAACATTCCAGGTTCCGTTGTCTCCACGTGGCACGGCACAAAGAAAAATTCGAGAAATGCCAGGAAACTGACTTTACGAAATAAAAAATATACAAAAGATCAATAAGCTAAATTCTTAATAGTCAAAATCGGTAATCCCGCACTATCGTCCTTTCCTTTCTTAGCGCGAGCGGTAAAACATTCGCTCGAGATAAGCGGTAATCTGAGCCGATGAAACAGAAGGTATCGTCGAGTATAGTTTATGACGTGGTAGATTTTATCCCGTCAGGTCCTCGTCGGGAACTGTAGTGATACGCGGGAAAATGCGTATTAGAACAAGAATCTAGGCAAGATGTCACTACCTCAAGGGCTAACGAATGCCATGCCGCGAATATTGTATTCGCGGGCTTACCGAATCTCGAGAAGAACCAGCGTGGGAGGAACGAGGACGAATGGCTGAGTGACGTCAGAGCGCCGGCGGGGCCCTAGCTGCGCGCGCTGTAGCTCACCGCACCAATCACCTCGCAACTTGGATCAACTCTATGTACGATATCACCCGAACTAAATGAACTGGTCTACGCGTACCGAGTAACTAGCAGGGAGCTATTACTCATTCCGCGTGACAGAGACCTACGAACGACGGAGCACCTGTAACGCACCACAACCTGTGACGGAGGCCCACCGCTATCGACGAAAGGAACGAAGACTCGCGAACAGGAAATCCGGGGACGCTTCGTGAACTGTTACGAATTCCTATGGGACGACGGAGCCCATCGCGGGACAGCCAGTAATCGCTGTTCCCGAATCGTATAAATTGTCGCGAAGACGTATTTCGAATTGTAGCGCGTGGTGTCATATTGGAGATTTCTGATTGAGGCTGAAGGAGCAATCAGCGGTGGTTGCGAATAAGGGAGAGGATGATAGTCTCCGGTGCTGCCGATTACGATCAAAAGGGAAGGCAACTTCCTTCTTCTTGCCTGGACTGTCGACGACGGGAGTCGTGTTTTTGAGCTGTTTCGGTTTTTCGTGGTTAAAGTCTGTGGAGAATCCGGACGGAATCCGAGGCCGCGTTTACGGGCTAAATTCTCCAGAACAAAGAGACGTAGAGATTTCGGTAAGCGATTTGTTATTTTTGTGAGCGACGAAATCTCGTAACACCCCGCGTTTTGTACGTGTTTAACTTGTGCCTGTAGGCATGTGGGAGATGTTCCCACTTGTAGAATCGCGTTCGTTTGGAGTACGAGATTCCGCCGAAGTAGTTATACAAGGAGAGTTCTGGACCAAGATTCCTGCACCGACATATTACCGGCATCCGGGTTCTCGTCCGTGCTAAGTTGGGACGTGGGGCCCCCTAGGTTAGCGACGTTGGCGCCCCCTAGGTTAGCGACGTTGGCGCCCCCTGTGGATGGTAAGTTAGGACGATTGGGCCCCCTATGAAAGATTTCTGCTTACCGACGGCACCGAAAATTTTGGGTGCTGCGCGCGCGCGCAGGAGTCGACGGCGCCGACCCCTTCGTCGGCTGACGTCATCGGAAGGGGGCCCTAGTTTTACGTCAGGTGTCAGGGACTTTACGGCAGATTTCAGAAATATTACGGCAGGTATCAGGGATTTTACGGCAGATTTCAGAAATATTACGGCAGATTTTAGGAATTGTACATCAGACGTAATTGAGTACATTGACCTTCCGAATTTTGTACTTGCGATCCCGAGGCAGCTCCTACCCCTTTACACTTCCCCGCAGACTAGCATGTAGAGTCGGTGGAGATCAAGAATGACCCTTCGTATGTCACCCGAAGAATTTCGATGACATTTCATCATCGTCATAACCCCCCTGTTCCTCCTCCGCCTCTATCGTTCCGCTACGATACAGTGGCCTTGGAGAGACGGTAAAAATCAAAGGAGGTGTCGAATAACCCTTTGTACGTTGCCGAAAAAATTGTTTACAATAATTTAACGTGCACTATTTATTCGAGAAGAATTGCGCATCGAGGCGGTGGATCTTTGATGCCAAAGAATTTAGCAAGTTCCGCTACGATACAGTGGCCTTGGGGAGACGGTAAAAATCAAAGGAGGTGTCGAATAACCCTTTGTAGGTTGCCGAAAAAATTGTTTACAATAATTTAATGTGCACTCGAGAAGAATTGCGCATCGAGACGGTGAATCTTTGACGCCAAAGAATTTAGCAAGTTCCGCTACGATACAGTGGCCTTGGGGAGACGGTAAAATCAAAGGACATTTCAAATTACCCTTTGTACGTTACCGAAAAATTGTAGATGGTCAACGGTTTTGGCGAGCCGAAAATATAGGGTTACTCGAAGGCTAGATGAGGTGTTCGGCATGTGTCTTTGATGGTTAGAAGCTACCGACGAGTTGTTTATATCACCGCCGAGCTGAATAATTTTCTTGGAATGACACACACACACACACACACACACACACACACATTAATGAAGGGATAGACAATTAGAGCCGTTGACGATTTTAATGCACAAGTTTTCGCACCGCTTTGAATATTATTATTATACCTAAGATAGGTAATGCATTAGACGTATAAAAGACCGCTCGTGATGTAGAGCAGCCATTGACGTTCAAACCTCATCGAGTGTATCTTATTGTAAACGTTTTTAACGAGAGAAAAAAATGGATTCTGCAAAGTGTAAGAAATTGATTAAGATTATGGAAGAAGCATATAAACTGCTCAAGAAAGAATCATCGATTGTGGAAATTACAAAATGGACAAAGTTTGGTACTCAAAATATTCGACTTCTGAACAAAATTCTGAGGAACGTTGCGCTTACGAACGGGGAGAAAACCAAAATCTTGACAACCATTGGAATACTAAAATCGTTGAATGAAAAATTTAAACAGCACCTTCAAAAAAGGGGTGAAGGAACTGTGAGAGAGAGAAGAAGTGACAGAGTACGTTGGGATGACTTGGAATCAGCATTCAAGGGGAGAATAAGAACAGGAGTGATAGCAAATTTGCGACACAAGGACTTGAAGCGTTTTCTGGAAGATTCAAGAAAACTGTTCGCTGTTAGAGTGAAAAATGCGCTCCGGAAAGATGGAAATGTGAAAGTGAACGTCGTTTTGTCTTGTAAATTCGAGACTATGAAAGGCGGTGAGCTTATCGAGGACCTAAAGTTCTTTAATACGAAAAACGAAGTAATTCTATTATCCACGGAGATCAATGAGTGGTTCAATGTCAACGTACTGGAAAAATTATTAACTAAAATCGAAGACTTCCAAGAAAAAGAATCGGGCTGGTCGTTGTTGGAAATACTAAACTTGGCGGTAAATATCAACAGATATATACCGATACATGGTGGTCTATCGACATTCATCGAGTTGCCTAAGAACGTGCGGAACAAAAAGGCAGTGGTGAATATTATAAATAACGATTCGTATTGTTTTCTCTGGTCGGTTACGGCAGCTCTTCATCCAGCAAAAGATCATGTAGACAGGATCAGTTCGTACCCACATTTCAGCTCAGTACTAAAGTACGAAGGTATAAATTTTCCGGCAAGAGTACGATTTCCGTGGCGCCTCAATTTGACTACTGGATTTTCATCTATGGACCAAAAAAAAAGTGATTTTCAAGAATAAAAAAAAGTCAATTTCGCCTTAGTTTACGAGATACGCGGCCGTAAAGAACATAATGATGCGGGTTCTTTTGCTCTGCTCGCAAGCTCGTTCCACGATTAAGGATAAAATCACCCTCCCGAAAAAAATAAAATAAATGAAAAACTAACTAACCTAACCTAACTAACTACCTAAAGATCCTAAAGAATCTAAAGAAACTAAAGAGCCTAAACCCACCCACCCACCCACTCTCATTCTAACCTAACCGGCAATACTACGATTTCCGAGGCCCCACATTTGGACCATGAGACGGTCACAGTTTGATGGAGAGAAATATTTTTTCAAAACTGAAAAAAGTTCATTTTCGGCTTAGGGGCGGAGCTAGAGCAATGCCAAAAAAAATACTTCTTCGATATTTTTTCGCTAAATATTAATCTTAGAGAAAAAAGTTTTAAATAATAATTGTAGCTTGTAAAAAATGACATCTTTTATCTCCCATACATTTTTATTATAAAACTATTATTTTTTGAGATTTTTCTCTAAAATCAATATAACAAAAAATTCACTCGGGCCATAGACATCTGACCGTATCCATTTTCCCGTATGTACATTCCCACGTCTACCGTTTCACCGTACCCCGTTTCCCCGTATGAATCTTTTCCCCATATTCCATTTCCTCGGATCCTGTTTTCCATATAATGTTTCCACGTATCCCGTATCGCGTTTTCCCACATTCCAATGTTCAATATTACATAATTCGTATGTAATATTGAATTGTGAACATTTTCCTGAAACGACCACTTCTCAAAGAGTCCATTTAAGCTTGATAACGTTTGAATACTAACCTTTTTTAATCCATAGCAGCATTGGAGTTCTAACTTAGCCTCACCTACCCTGTTCTAGCCTAGTCCAACTATGTATATACAAGTCCATCGCAGCATTAGTCTATGTGTAGTCGGACTCCCTCGCTTCGCTCGGTCGCCGACAATTTATATTTATCCAAAACACCACGAGGATCAGTATAATTACTGCATTGTAGTTCTATCCTATCCTAACCTATCATAATCTAGCTTTAGCAACAGTAAAATTGAAAATGTGAACTTGGTACGGGGTAATGAAATACAAGGAAACGTCTATATAGTTTAGTTTGAAAGTACAGTGGAACCTCTCATAGCGTACGTAATAGTAATTCTTTGATCGCCTATATTTTCGTAGTATCCCCACCTAACCTAACCTGACCTTGCCTCGTGGTAAAGAATTTGTGCCATAAATGAAAGCCGTGTATCTCGTAAACTAAGACGAAATTGACTTTTTTTTATTCTTGAAAATCACTTTTTTTTTGTCCATAGATGAAAATCCAGTAGTCAAATTGAGGCGCCACGGAAATCGTACTCTCCCCAATTTTCCTATTGGCTTGAAAGACATTCCAAAATTCGAAGTGATTAATGATTTAGTGATTAACGTTTACGGTATAGAACGCGATGCGAATAAAGATGGTAATGAAATAGTACCACTTTATTTAAGCCAACACAGATCACATAAATCTCCAATTCATCTGCTGATGGTGGAAAGTGAAAATGACGTGGAAAGTGATGATGATGATGATTTGAACATGGAATTTTTGTCAAAAAGTGTAATTCACCATTTTGCTTGGATCCGAAATTTATCTCGACTGCTAAGTTCTCAAATTTCAAAACATAACGGTCATATTAGACTGTGCGATAGATGCTTGTGCCATTTTCAAACTGAAAACTCTTTCGAAAAACATCAACTGGATTGTGCGAATATAAATAAGTGTAGAGTGATTTTGCCAAATGATGAGGAAAAATTACTGAAGTTCAAAAATTACAAGTATCAGGAAAGTGTACCATTCGTCATTTATGCTGATATCGAATGTATGTTGAAACCAGTTGTAAATGCGTCCAAAGCATCAAACACGATACTGTACCAAAATCATGTTCCACACAGTATCGCATATTACCTAAAGTGCGCCTTTGACGAGTCTTTATCCAAATTCGAAATTAATCGTGGAAATAATTGTATCGAGTGGTTTATGGATGAACTGCAGGAATTAGCACGCTCTTTAGAAATTTATCATAAACGTATTGTACCCATGGAACCACTGAGTCTCGAACAGACGCAACAATTTTATTCCGCAAATATCTGTCACATTTGCGAGAAACCATTCACATTGCAAGATGTCAAGCATCACGATCATTGTCACTTTACAGGCAAGTATCGCGGTGCGGCGCATCCCGGTTGCAATTTGAATTATAAAAATTCACATACTATTCCCATAGTTTTTCACAACCTGTCTGGCTACGATTCACACTTTTTGATTAAGGCTCTAGCTACTTCCTTCGAAGGTTCCGTAAATCTTTTACCGGTTAACAAAGAAAGATATATATCGTTTACAAAGAACGTTAAAGATACAATTATAAATTTTCGATTCATCGATTCATTCAGATTTATGGCAAGCAGCATTGAAAAATTATCCTCCTATCTTAATGATTCCGAGAAAATAATTACACGTAAACATTGTGACAATGCGGAGAAATTTAAACTGTTAACGAGGAAAGGTGTATTTCCATACGACTATGTTGACTGTTGGGAAAAACTCGAAGAGACACAATTACCATCGAGAGAACATTTTTTTTCGAAATTGAATAACGAGGAAATTTCTGAGAGTGATTATACGCATGCGTCTAATGTTTGGCGTACGTTTAATATTAAAACCTTGGGTGAATATTCCGATTTGTATCTAAAAACTGATGTTTTACTTTTGACTGATATTTTCGAAAATTTTAGACGCAACTGCTTCTCTACGTATAAGTTAGATCCTTTGCATTATTACACTGCACCCGGACTTGCGTTCGATGCTATGCTCAAGTGTACGGGCGTTGAAATGGAACTCCTCGATGATGTAGAAATGTTATTGTTTGTCGAGCGAGGTATTCGTGGCGGCATAGCCCAATGTTCTAACAGATACGCCAAGGCTAACAATAGATATATGGGCGCGGATTTCGATCCAACCGAAGAAGAATCATACCTCATGTACTATGATGTCAATAATTTGTACGGTGCAGCTATGAGTCACTTCCTGCCGTTCAACTCGTTCGAATGGGAGCAAAATATCGAACAACTGGATGTTCTTAAAATTCCCGATAATTCCACTATAGGATATATACTTGAAGTAGATCTAGAGTGCCCCGCGGAACTTCATGAAGTTTACAAAGATTTACCATTATGCCCTGAGCATTTTGCACCTCCTCTTTCACGATATAATACTAGAAAATTAATGACTACACTTCTACCGAAAAAAAGATACATCATTCATTATGAAAATTTAAAACAGTGCTTAAGTTTAGGCATGAAAATAACAAAAATTCATAGAGTTTTAAAGTTTAATCAAGCTCCATGGTTAAAAAAATATATAGATTTAAATACGGAGATGAGGAAAAAATCTAGAAATGATTTCGAGAAAAACTTTTACAAACTGATGAATAATTCGGTTTTTGGTAAAACAATGGAGAACGTTAGGAAGCAAAAAGACGTTAGACTCATTACTAAGTGGGATGGGAGGTACGGAGCAAAAGCTCTCATAACAAAACCGAATTTTCATAGCTGCACCGTCTTTGACGAGAATATGGTTATAATCGAATTAAATCGTACCAGAATTAAATTCAATAAACCTATATACGTAGGATTTTCAATTCTGGACATCTCTAAAACATATATTTATGATTTTCACTATAACTACATCAAGAAGACTTTCGGCGAGCAAGCAAAATTAATGTACACCGACACGGATAGCTTGATATACCATTTTAATGTTCCCAATGTATACGAATTAATTAAGCGCGATGTATACAGATTCGACACTTCAGACTATCCGTCAGATAATGTATACGGCATACCATTAGTCAATAAGAAAGTTTTAGGTCTCATGAAGGATGAAAATAATGGTAAAATCATGACGGAGTTTGTAGGACTGCGGGCGAAATTGTACAGTTTTCGAATTTTAGGCGAAACTAGGGATAAGAAGCGTGCGAAAGGAATCAAAGGATCTACGTTAAAGACCATAACCTTCGATGATTATCTGCAGTGTCTCGAGCGTCGAAAAAATTTGATTAAACCTCAAAATTTGATTCAAAGCAAAAAGCATGAGGTTTATACTGTTGAGCAGAAGAAAATAGCATTAAGTTGGAATGATGATAAGAGGGTGATTGTTGCTCATACGACGGATACCCTCCCATGGGGTTATAAAATATGTTAAAATATGTAAAAGTGTGCAAGAAAAAAAAAAAAAATATTTTTATTTTAATTTTTTTTTTTTTTTTTTTTTTTTTTTTTTCAATAAATTTTATATACATATTAAAATTAATTAAGTTTTGTTTATTTCAAACTCCTTACAAGTCCCACTTATTAATCCAAGTATTATGCGATTCATCGAAACCCAGCCATTTAACGAAAAGTCTGTTCCCACGTTTCCTCAATACCTTCTCCACCAGGTATATGTCGGGGTACTTGACTCTGGTAAGTTCCTGTTCGTAAAAGCCGCCTTCGATAGGATGATCCTGGTAGTCTCTGAGTTTGTACGTCACCGGATGGGTATTCTCCACTTGGCTTATAGTAAAAATTTCCGTTGTCCAGTTAGGTGTGTAGCCTTTTTCAAAAATGTGTTTGAATTTGCTTATTCGAACTTTGTCTCCAACTTTAAATTTTGCAAGTCTAAGTGTGGATTTGATTTTGAAATTCTTGTACACTCGATGCAGTAATTTTTTTTCGTTGCTAGCAGTGACGTCTATCGGTTTCATACCAGTGGTTCGATGTTTACTACCATTGTAAGAGGATAGCAGGTCTGATAAGATGTTTAACCAACGATGGTCACCCTGCAGGCTAAATTGTTTCCACATATTATTTTTCAGAGTACGATTGAAACGTTCACAGATCGATGCCTTCAAATTGCTGAATGTCGAGTACATAGCAATACCATGTTTTTGCATTAGATTCTTGAATTCGGTATTGTAAAATTCACGACCTTCGTCCACTTGCAATTTCTTCGGTATCCGTCCCTGCAGCAGTATAGATTTCATAGCTGTCATCACGTCCTTAGCATTCTTGCTCTTTGTCAGCACGGCCCAAGCAAACTTTGAAAATATATCGATAACGGTGAGCAGGTACTTGTATCCATCGTTCTCTCTTGCGTACGCTGACATGTCAACGAGATCCGCTTGCCAAGTCTCATCCAGCCCACGGATGTCAACGTGTCGACGCTCATAATTTCTTCTAGCAGGTCTATGCAATTCTTCCACCACCGCTAACTTTTTTCCATCCATTCTCCAGTGCATTCAGTCTGACGTCTAGCTGAGAAATGATCTCAGAGTTGCGAATTGTCAAGTCTTGCGCTGTCTTTATATCTGCTTCTAGACGATTCAAGGCATCCTTCACGGTAGAATCGAGAGCGCGAATCATTAAGTTGTTGTTATCGATTTCATTGCGCATTTCAGCAGTCTTACGAAGTACGGTATCAACTTCCTGCTTTACTACAGTTTTCATGAGATTCAAAGTAACAGCATCGTTTAGCTCCTCGGGATTGGCAACGTTGCACAGCCTCTTGTTATCAATGTCGTAGTGTCCAGCTGCAGTGAATTTGAATCCAACACCAGGAAGACCACGGCTACTCGTAACCGCGGCCTTGCTACTCAGCTGACGTCCAAACACGTCAACGCTCATGTCTAAAGTGACGATCATGATCGTTTTATCTAATTAATAAATAATACCAGCCTCACGCAACTCTTCGATAATCGATACGATTTTGTTGGAGTGGCTGGGATTACCTGCTTCCTGAGACGCAAGGAGCAAACGAAGCCGTTGGATTCGTCGGCAAATGTCACTTCACTCATATTCAATTTTTCAATCTTTCACGTTTCCCCATTCGAGAATTGCCCGTTTTCGCTCCGCTGTTGAAGAAAATACTTTTGGTGATAAAGCTGAATTGTTTTATACCGACACCGATAGCCTCATATACTGCTTTACTGTTCCGAATATATTAAACGCGACTTAGATAAATTTTACACCTCAGAATATCCTCCGAATAAAAAAAAAAAAGTAATAGGATTAATGAAGGACGAAAATTATGATTGAATTTGTATGGTTGCAGGCAAAATTATATTCTTTCAAAATTTTATGAGAAAAGCAAAGATAAGAAACGCGCGAAAGGTACCAAAGAATCTACATTAAAAATTTTTACTTTCGATGATTATATTCAGTGTTTCCATCATCATCAAAGTTCAGTTAAATGTGAAAATTTAATTCAGAGTAAAATGAATACAATATACATATTCTATGTTACACGATCCTTCTCTGTAACGCTGGTTCCGAATCATCTACGTTGTTTCTCCTATTCCTTATCTTAATAAATAATTCTAAGAAGTCTCTTGCATCCTTTGTCACATAGAAAGTTTAGAGGTAGGGAGCGTTCTTTAAAATGACGTTTGTAGACGCTATGGTCCAGTTCAAAAATGACTGATATGATGTACACTTTACTATTCTCAAACGTTTATGTACCCGTTGAATGGGTGGTGGATAACATTATGGAACAAAGTACCCGAACAGCGGTAATGAATGCTCTTACAATGAGCAACGCGTTTAGTAACATTTTGTGTGTTATTGACATCAACAACGTCACAGCTGTCAAAGAAGCGCGTGAAAATGTTATATGGTTCAGGAAGATATAAGGTAAGCGCTGAAAAGGTATCGTTATTACTTATTTTTTATTTTTACATGATGTATACATTCGATGACGAATTCCATCATCATTTTTACGTGTTATAAAATTTTTCAATATTCTTTCCTATTTCTCTTGTAATTTCCATTGTATATTTTTCATTTACTTTTTTATGTACTGTAGAATGTTTTAATATACTTTTTATAAAATTTGACATTGGGCTGTTTTGGAGACTATTTCATGTATGCATTGATTGTTTTGTTTTGCAGTGACAATATGCGAAGCAGTTGCTGCCAAGGATACAAGTGCTGCAGCAGTAGGAACAATAACAGCAACTATATCCATAAACTGCAACAAGCGCAACACCATCGGCAGTAGCAGCAGTAATAGTAGCAGTAGTAGAAGTAGAGTATACATATAATCTATGGAAAAGAAAAAATAAATATATAATTATTTCTTTATAAACCTTCTGAAAAATTATTCATCTCCATACCTTGCTCATCATCGGTGAGGCCTACAAATTTGACTTATCGGTTCAACTATTACATATTTTTAAGTTCACTGAAAAGCAAAAATACTGAGTTAGAAATCTGACATTTACCAATCTCCACATACATGGTACAACTGAAAAGGATCTGATCTCTCTTGGAAAACTAAATCGAGACTGCAGAATGAATTTTTTCTCTACGAGGCTTCATTTGAAGGAAATCTGCTTTAAAAAATTAATGGGCTACTCATGCACTTAGTCAATAATCGATTTACGAAGCTCGTTACACATCACTATTTCCTTCTATATATCTTTATACAATATCATAAAACACGATGATTTGAAATAATTTAACTGGTATTTCAGCCCTGAAAACAATTTATTTGGATCACTCTACGATTTCAATTTACTTCTCCAAGAGAGATCAGATTTTTTCCAGATGTACCATGTATTTCGCTTCATCATATACAAACATATATTTTTCGAAACTTACCACCACCAACGGCCGTCTTCTTTCCAATAAGGAGGAAGACCGAGGAGGGCTCTTATCGAAAAGATGTCTTCCCCTCCCCAATCTTCCTCCTCAAAAACAGTCCAACCATTTAATTGTCGGCGCTGTCGTCGAGCGTCGCGCAAATGTAGCATATTTTGAATATTAATATATCCTCTGAGCTAAAATAAATTGAAAAAATTAATGAAGACTCTCCGATCGACATTACCTAGCACACACACACACACTGGAAACTACACTTACAATTACAAAAACCTGCGATTTCACCATTTTCAAACCAGTTGCTCACCCGCAGATAGCTTGTAGCAGAATGAGCTTTAGCTCTACGCCCTTACCCGAACGTCATCACGCCCGCAAACACGTACGTGGAGACGGGGACTATCGCTATAGATGTAGAATTACTGATAAGAATTGATCTGTAGACCGTGTTTGTTCTACAGCATCGGTTTACAGAATGAAGCCGCCGAGTAATGAACGTGTTAACGAGGTTGTGCTAGAGGGATTTAAGGAAACGGAGGATTAGTAAATTAGGATATACGATAGATTAATAACCATTATATTACGGGAAATTTGCAAAAATATAGATGACGAAGGGATGGTGGGAAACGATGTACAAAGGTGGTTTTACATAAATACTTTCGGGCAAAATGGTACTACGTGTACACCAGGTGCCATTTCATATCTATCGAGAGGTAAGGGTGTCTAATTAGCAACTCAGCTAAAACAAATTTCTATAAAAACATTACTTCAATACACTCAGGGTATGATGCCCGAGGTTGAGGAGGCGGAGGAAGATGAAGTGGAGGAGGTGTTGGAGGTAGGTGGCAGCTGAGGAGGATAGAGAGAGGGAAGAAGAGGTTTGGGATTAGACGAGGTGATTAACTTGGATACGATATATTTATGGTAATTGTAATATTCATATAAATAGCAAATTATGAACAATAAATATTTATTTTTTTTTTATTTTATTTTTTTTTTATTTTTTATTTATTTTTTTTTATTTTATTTTTTATTTTTTTTTTATGATATTAAGAATTTGTCTTATCGTTGTAAAACTTAACACTTCCATAAAAATTTTTAAGAGCAAGGATAATGGAATGAAATCAGTAATTTAAAGTCTACAGTCGGATCAGGTACAATTTAAACGCTCGAGTGCACTATTTACTAACTCGTGTATTGCTAGTGTTACTAACTCTGTGCAGAGGTGATTGAATATACAATGTGAATCAAGAAGGTCGGCCACTGCACTAGGCGTGATATTCGAAATTTTTCCGGTTTCAAAGGCCGTTGTAATCTCATTGAGAAAACTATTACGAGTTCGGATTGCGGTAACATAATGATCTTCCGCGAGCGTTACAGCAGAACATATACATGATTCGAGCTTTAAAAGTCTTTCGAAGCATTGTCTTCTGAAAACAATAGTGTCTTTCCCTGATATTATCTTTATCACACGGTCACCATATAATTCGCACATTACGATGTTGCAATTTGCGAGGGGAACTTTGAACCATTCATTATTATTTTTTAGTACAGTAACATTAGTTGTAAAATGCTTAAGGATATTCTCAGAGTGTTCAAGAAGAAGTCGCCAATCCAAAGGTAGAAGTGTGATGGAATCCCCCTCACAGCCAATAACTTGTAGCGTCGGCTGATATCCGTTATAAATATCTAGTCCCACGACTATGCGCTTCCGATTATCCAAATTGTAAACCGTTTGCATCATCAGCAATAGTAATGGTGATGCAGTAGACTTCTCAGGCATGGTATCCAAACTCACAGGTTTCGTAAACAATAAGCTGCCTTTTTCGGTGTTAAAGTCTGCTTTTTGTCGTTTGTGGACATTGTCACTCCAATCCTCGTTTTGCCGCTTCCCATTTTCTTTATCAGGTGTTTCAACGGGTAGTGAGACGCTCATAGCTAAACGATCAGGTGTATCCATACCTTCGAACGGTTTTAGACCATCAGCACGGCACACGGGGCACATTTTCGTACACATTTTATCAAAACGTTGAGATTGCTCGTACATTTGAGGGTTCGAGCACAAAGTCCAATGCTCTTTCCCATAAGATTTTTCCTCGTGATACAGAGCGGCGTGAGTAGCTGAAGTATTCCGAGCACAAGTTTGAGAGTTACTCATTTTATCGGAGATATTTGGGGTCTAACTAAGATTGTCAAATATTTACTGACAGAAGATGTCACGAAACGGTACTTCTTATAGCATGACAATATCCTCCCCCCACTCCAAAGGTTGACTTGAAATAGTTTAACAATGTTCTCGAAGGATTGACCTACGATAACCACAATGTTATGTCCCTTTTGAAATTTCGAATATAATCATCGAAAGTAAAAATTTTTAATGTAGATTCTTTGGTTCCTTTCGCGCGTTTCTTATCTTTGCTTTTCTCATAAAATTTTGAAAGAATATAATTTTGCTCACAACCCTACAAATTCAAAATTTCTTACACTTTGCAGAATCCATTTTTCTCTCGTTAAAAACGTTTACAACAAAGTACACTCGATGAGGTTTGAACGTCAATGGTTGCTCTACATCATGAGCGGTCTTTTATAAGTCTAATGCATGAGCTCCCCTCATCATTACCTATTTTAGGTATAATAATAATAATATTAAAAGCGATGCGAAAACTTGTGCATTACTTTGGCATCAAAGATCCACCGCCTCGATGCGCAATTCTTCTCGAATAAATAGTGCACGTTAAATTATTGTAAACAATTTTTTCGGCAACGTACAAAGGGTTATTCGACACCTCCTTTGATTTTTACCGTCTCTCCAAGGTCACTGTATCGTAGCGAAACGATAGAGGTGACATCTAAATTCTTTGACATCAAAGATCCACCACCGTCCCGATGCGCAATTCTTCTCCAGTGCACATTAAATTATTGTAAACAATTTTTTCGGCAACGTACAAAGGGTTATTCGACACCTCCTTTGATTTTTACCGTCTCCCCAAGGCCACTGTATCGTAGCGGAACTTGCTAAATTCTTTGGCATCAAAGATCCACCGCCTCGATGCGCAATTCTTCTCGAATAAATAGTGCACGTTAAATTATTGTAAACAATTTTTTCGGCAACGTACAAAGGGTTATTCGACACCTCCTTTGATTTTTACCGTCTCTCCAAGGCCACTGTATCGTAGCGGAACGATAGAGGCGGAGGAGGAACAGGGGGGTTATGACGATGATGAAATGTCATCGAAATTCTTCGGGTGACATACGAAGGGTCATTCTTGATCTCCACCGACTCTACATGCTAGTCTGCGGGGAAGTGTAAAGGGGTAGGAGCTGCCTCGGGATCGCAAGTACAAAATTCGGAAGGTCAATGTACTCAATTACGTCTGATGTACAATTCCTAAAATCTGCCGTAATATTTCTGAAATCTGCCGTAAAATCCCTGATACCTGCCGTAATATTTCTGAAATCTGCCGTAAAGTCCCTGACACCTGACGTAAAACTAGGGCCCCCTTCCGATGACGTCAGCCGACGAAGGGGTCGGCGCCGTCGACTCCTGCGCGCGCGCGCAGCACCCAAAATTTTCGGTGCCGTCGGTAAGCAGAAATCTTTCATAGGGGGCCCAATCGTCCTAACTTACCATCCACAGGGGGCGCCAACGTCGCTAACCTAGGGGGCGCCAACGTCGCTAACCTAGGGGGCCCCACGTCCCAACTTAGCACGGACGAGAACCCGGATGCCGGTAATATGTCGGTGCAGGAATCTTGGTCCAGAACTCTCCTTGTATAACTACTCGCCGACCGGCAAGAGATTGTGTTCGCGTAAATCTGTTGCCCATAGTGGACATGTTTACCGCGCGTTTGTAAATCAAATGGAGTACGACTGTGTGTGAATGATTATTTCTCTCGGCAATGTTGAGTGTTAGATCTCCGAGAAATATTGTATCGCGTTCAGTTTAGGGACGCGTGGCCGAGAGACATGAAGCGGTCCTTGAGGTCGTGATTTCGAAATATCGCGATTAGATCGCGTTAAATTGTAGAATTGATTCAAATATTGAGATTGTATGTAATTGACCCGATATCGAATTGTCCGGAAATTGTATCGAAGTGAATTGTCGAAATTGTAGCGAACTGTTCGGAAGTATTTATTGAAGTCGAAATGTGGACATGTCGAATTGTATCGAATCGTATGAAAGTTAATTATGTCGAAGATTATTGCCGCCTCCCTCGCGAGAGGTTGGTTGTTCCACCACTTCGTGGCCGTTGTGAAATTTTATCGGATTGTACGACTGTAATTATCGAACTGTAAGAATTAGACCGCGCGGAATAGATCGCGAAATTTGTTCGTAGGAATTCGGATTATATTAGATAAAATTTATATTGTCATTCATTTTGGTTTTAGACCCTCACAGTTTGTGTAAATTATGTTGTTGTTTTAATCGCGATCTTATTGGGTCCATTATTTATTTTCGGAATTGTTAAATTTGGATTTTGTTGTATCCGCGTGGTTGCGTCCTAAATTGGCGCACGAAATAAATACAGATTTTGTCTTAACTTAGCGAAGATTCCCCGCTGGCGAGCCAACTTTGTAGCGCCCAACGTGGGGCTCGAAGAAGCTGACGGACGAAATAAAAATCGAGTTTGTTATTGTTGACCCAAAAAGCCGAAGTCTTCATTATATTAAAGTTATCTTTAGGGTGCTAGTCTATGGCACGCCATATCACGGAATACGGAATCGGAACACGGAAATCGGAAAGGTTCACTGGTGGGGGTAACCAATCAGAAACGTTCCGAAGAATTCAAACGCTCCTTTGCAGAAGTTTTCATTTTTTACGTTGTTATTTCATGAGTGAACGTTTTCTATTTGTTTCGGATGTTTACGCAGGAATATATAATAAGCAAATATTTAAATCATTGAACTAAATATCTACTTTATTTATTAGCTGTACGATTGTCAACATATATTTTTATTAAATATCCATGTATGCGTTCCGTTTTTCAATACCCTTGTTCCCCATGGATGATAAATATCGGAAATTTGTATACACGGAAAATTGATAATGATTGATTAACACCTTAAAAAATAATTATTGCTTTAAGAAAAAAGTAAACGAAGAACAATATTCGATATTTTCATTAATCTAAGCCAAATGGATATAATTACATCAAATTTATGTGAAACGTAAGGTTAGAATTTCATTCCGTTTTCGTTAAAATATATTCCATGGGGAACAAGGGTACTGAAAAACGGAACGGAAAGGCAAAAGTTATAACAATATTAATCATTGTTTATACTGAGCAAAAAAATTACTTTTGGGAAAACTGGCTTTCTTGAACAATACATATACTTATCTAGAATTGTTAGTGAAATACAATATTGTTTAAACATTTAATATAGAGCAATGATTTCATTTTCTTCTTGCCAGGATGTCACAGTCATTTTTAGCGTAGTAAATCACATATTTCAGAATGAAAACACTTCCATTTCAGAAACCTGTTCATTTGTTGCAGCAAATGAAAGATGAAACGCAGCAAAGCTCTAGTATTAATTGTAGAAAGGTTGAGGGATTGGAAAAGAAGACCACAGCTAGTTTGCCAACAAGAACATCATAGAAAACAGATGCTGAAAGCTTTTTTTATTTATCGAATGCTTAAGGCGGAATGGAACAGACGTTTCTATGTGTGTGTGTATCACACGTACGAGAGCTCGAAGCGAGGATGTTATGTCCGATGCAACGCAACCCCATTCCCCCCCCCCCCCCCCTTCAGCACCCCTCAGTACTCCCATTAGCAAAGGTCAGAGACCACGACAGACGTAACCGATCCTTGACGAACATGCGTTAGTAATTGTAAATCATAAGTTACATATATATATTGTGAGGGGTAAAGGGGAAATGAGAGGGACACCGAGAGTTAAAGAAAAATATAAAGTGAAATTTATTGCTAATACTAATTACAACTAGGAAAACCTTAACCTATTCGCGCGCGTCTTAAGCTAGGGGTGTGGGATAGAGTGTGTGGTGTATGTAGGGTAAGGGAAGTCTGTCTGTCTGTCGGTCTGTGTATTCGTTGCGGCCGTGATTTAGCGTGTACGTACGGGTGCATGTGTGGGCGTCCTCGTGGTCCAGTCGTCCCTCGTTCTCTCTCGTTCTCCTCTCGACTCTCGTTCTCCCTCGTTCTTCTCTTCGCTCACTCTCTCTCCTCCTGTATCCTCGTCTCCTCGTTCGTTCTCTCTCTCCTTTGTCTCGCACTCTCACTCGTCTCCCACGTCTACGTCCTTCCTCTCTGTTCGCACCACGCGTAATGTCTGGTCCCCGGCCGCTCGCGCATCTCCGTCGCCACTCGGCTCGGTTCGGGAGATTCCGCGGCTGCTCGGGGCCTTGCGTTCGGTCGTGGCGAGGCTGGCGCCTCGTCACACTCCTCCCTCCCTGTGTGGGACGATGCCTATCGTCTGTACGTATGTGTTCCTGTCTGCGACTGTGTTTCGTGTGAATGTGTGTTTGGTGCTGTTGTGTGTGTTTTGATCTCTTCTGTGTGGTTTGTGTTTTGTGTTCCTTTCCTGTTCTTCTTGTTCCGGTTTTCTTGTTCTCCTCACTGTTTCTGTCTGTTTGTCTGTCTTTCTGTCTGGGATGGGGTTGGGGTTAGGGTATTTTGGTTTGGAGTCCTTAAATATCTATTTTCCATGTTATGTGATTATTCTTTTTTTTTATTTTTAATTATCCCTATGTGTTTTTCGTTTCTTTTTGCTCTTAGCCTATTTTACCTTATTTCTATTTTGCTATCCTATTGTCATCCTATTTCCTATTTTCTTATGTTATTCTACTCTTATGTTCTATGTTCTTACTCTATTCTCATCCTATTTCCTATTTTCTTGTGTTCTTCTAACCTTAATTTCTATTTTCTTATTCTATTTTCATCCTATTTCCTATTTTCTTATGTTCTTCTAGTCTTATTTACTGTTTCTTAGGCATGTGTGTGTGTGTGTGTGTGTGTGTGTGTGTGTGTGTGTGTGTGTGTGTGTTGTTACTCCTCTCTGTATTGTTTCAATTCGTTTATGTCCCATTTTCCCGCGTTTTTCCCCTCTTCCGTCGTTAATTCGTATACTGTTGGTCCCAGTTGTTTTGTGATTATGAACGGTCCTAAGTATTTTTTCATTAGTTTTGCCGATATGTGGCTACTGCCTGTTGATAATGTGTGGTTTTTTCTAAGTACTCTGTCTCCTACTTTGAATTGTATGTCTCTGTGTTTTGCGTTGTAATTTTGTGCCTGTTTCGTTTGTGCTTGTTCTATGTTACTTTTTACTTCGTCTCTGTATGATTCGATTCGTCTTATTCTCTCTGTCCATTCGTTTTCGTTTGCCTCCGTTAGTCTATCTTTTTCTGTTTCCTTCCTGAATGAATTTATTGGGTGCAGTTCTCTTCCGAGGTTTAAGAATGCGGGTGTGTATTGTGTTGTGTACCACTTGTCTATTTCCTCGTTTTGTATGTCTGCAATGTGTTCTCTTGTTTTTTCTTTTTGTGTTTCTTCTGTGTCTTCTGGTTCTTCGTCCTCGTATTGTCTTGATAGTGCGTCTGGTACGTTGTTCATTGTTCCCTTTCTGTATAATATCTCGTAGTTGTATTCTAACAGTTCGAGTGCCCATCTTGCTAGTCTTCCTGTCGGGTTCTTTAAATTGTGTAATCATCTTAATTCGTTGTGGTCTGTGATCACTTTAAAGTGATATCCCTCGACGTACGGTCTGAATTTCTGTATCGCCCAGATAACTGCTAGGCATTCTCTTTCCGTTGTGGAATATTGTCTCTCTGCTTTGTTTAATGTTCTGCTCGCATATGCTATTACTTTTTCCTCTTCTTTTATGTTTTTTGTCAATACTGCTCCTATTCCTGTTGCGCTAGCATCTGTTTGTATGTGAAATGTTTTCGTGAAGTCTGGGCATGTTAATGTGGGTGCCGTTGTCAGTGCTTTCTTTATGTATTCGAATGCATTCTGTTGGTCCTTTTCCCATTTAAATTTTTCGTCTTTTCTTAGGAGTTTCGTTATTGGTTCTATTATTTGTGCGAAGCTTGGTATGAATTTCCTGTACCATGATGCCATACCTATCAGTCTTCTGGTTTGTTTTATTGTTCTTGGTGGTGGATATTCCGTGATTGCCTCTATTTTTTGTGGGTCAATTTTTAATCCGTCTTTGTCTACCAGGTATCCTAGATATTGAACTTGGCTGCATCCGAATTCGCTTTTCTCCTTGTTTATTTGTAATCCTGCTTTATTTATTCTGTCTAGTATTTTCCCGAGCCATTCTAGATGTTCTTCGAAAGTTCTCGTCACTATTATAATGTCGTCTAAGTATGTGAAGCAGTTTGGTTCCATGTCTTGTCCTATTAATTTATCCATTATCCGTTGGAACGTTGCCGGTGCATTTGTTAGTCCGTACGGCATTCTCTTGAATTGGTACAGCCCTTTTCCCGGGACTGTGAAAGCTGTTGTTGGTTTGCTTTTCTTTTCCAGCGGTATTTGAAAATATGCCTGACTTAGGTCTATTTTGGAAATGTATCTCGCATGTCGCAGTTTGTCTAATATTGTTGCCATGTGTGGTAGTGGATATGCGTCTTTCTTTGTCACTGCGTTTACCTTCCTGAAATCTAAGCAGAATCTGTATGTGCCGTTTGGTTTCTTTATCATTATTATAGGACTTGACCATTCACTTTCTGATTGCTCTATTATGTCATCTTTTAACATCTTTTCTACTTCTTCGTGTATTGCCTTTTGTATGACTGGTGACGTTTGGTAATATCTCTGTTTTATTGGTGCGTTCACTTGGGTATCTATCCTGTGTTCTGTTAGTGTTGTTGCTTTAATCTGTGTTGTCTCTTTCGGGATTTGTTTCTCCAATAATCTCTGTAATTTTTCTTTCTGTATTGTAGTTAGCTCCGATATTCCATAGCATCTTTCTTCGTGTTTTTCGTTCTGCTGCCTCTTTGTGTGTCTCTCTGTGTTTGGTGGGGTGTTTAATGTGTATTGGAGTCTCTTCTTTCTATTTTCTGGTGTATTCGGATATAAATTCGGGTTTGGTGGAATATTTGGCGTTGGCAGTAGGACTTTCCTTCTGGTCACTTGTGCATATGTCGGTTGTTGTATGTGTGTTCTTTCTATCCTTTCGTCCTGTGCCTTTTTCCCTTTCATTGTATATTTTATCTTCGGGTAATCTTTAAATGTCCATGTCTCTTCCTCAAAATCTGCTGTAATTTTTGCCTTCTTTATAAAATCCATTCCTAGTATGCATTCCGTTGTTATGGCTGGTGTTATCCTTGCTATTATTTGTATCCTTTTGTTTTCCATTTCGACTTCTATTTGTGTTGTCCCTATTATCTTGATTTCGCTTCCGTTAGCTACTTGTGTGTTTCCTTGTGTGTGTGTGTGTTTTCTCTTATGTGTAAGTTTTTTAATTTTTGTATTCCTTCTTGTCCTATGTATGTGTTTGTTGACCCTGTGTCTACTAGTGCTCTTATCTCTATATTGTGTATTCGTATTCTTGCATGCCACCTCGGATCTGTGTCCCTTTCGCTTATTTGCGCAATTGGGTCCCTTTGTTTTTGATTGGAAGCCAGGTCGACCCTTCTTACTGGTTTCCTTTCTCGTTTCCCTGGTTTTCCATTCCCTTTGTTATTGCTGGTTTTTCTCTTTTTCCCTGTGTTAATGCACAGTCGTATCTAAAGTGTCCCATATTTCCGCATGCGTAGCATGGGCCTATTGTTCTCTGGGTGTTCGTGTTTTCTGTTGTGTTGTTCCTTGGATCTTGTGCTGTTCTGGGTTGTATGGGGTTTGCTTGATAGTATCTGGGGTTGTGTGTGTTATTTTGTCGTGGTGTGTATGGTGTGTTGTGTTGTGGTGTGTTTGGTGTGTTGTATCGTGGTGTGTATAGTGTGTTGTATCGTGGTGTGTATGGTGTATTTTGTTTGGTTTCCTGTGTCTCTCTGGCTTGTTTTACTTTCTTCTTTTCCCTCTTCATTGCCTCTACTTCCTCCCCTGTTCTTTCCAGGTCTTCGAATGTTTTAATGTCTGTTCTCCTTATCAGTTGTTGATATTCCTCTGTAAGTCGTGAGTACGTTTTATCAATTTGTTTCTTTATGTCGTATGGTGGGTCCAGCTTATTTAGCCATGTTCTATATTCTAGTACGAATTCTTCCACTGTTTGGTTTTCCCCTTGTACTAATTTCTTTAGTTGTTCCTTTATTCTCGCTCTATTTTCTGCTTTCATGAATTTGTTTTTGAACGCCCTGGTGAAATCTATCCATTGGTTCCATCCGTTCTTGTTTAATCTGTACCAGTCGTATGATTTGTCTTCCAAGAGTATTGGTAGTGCTTTAAAGAGTTCCACCTCTGTTATATCGTAGCTTTCTTGTAATTCCTTTATTCGCTCTAAGAATTTCTCTGGTTTGTCTCCCTCTTTATGTGTGAATTTTATTTTCCAGTTTTGTATTATTTCCGTTGGGTGTCGTCTTTTCTGGCCACTATACATCATTGGTGTTTGCTGTGTTTGTAGCGGTGTATTTTGCCAAGGGTTATATGCTATTGCGTTCATCTGTATTCCTCCTATTTGTTCTTCGCTTTGGTTCGTTCTTATGTTCTGGTATGTGGTGTGTCTCGTTGGCGTGTCTTGTTGTTCCGTGTTCCTTGTGTTTATATTTTCTGTTCGTGTGCCTTGTTCTTCGTTTCGTCTTCTTCGCACTGTCTGAATTACTTCTTGTTCCGTCAATCTTTCTAATGTTGCATTTAATTCTTCCGTGTTCATGTCCAGTAGTGACGTATTATTTTTCCCTTGTTGGTTTTGTTTTTCTGCTTCCTCTCCTCCCAGTACGGGTATTGGTGAGCGAAATCCGAAGCTCATGTTTTCGGTCTGTGTCGTACGTTCCTGTTTGTTTACTTTCTTTGACCTGTCACTACTGTGTCCTTCGTTTCCGTTATACCACGTTTTCCGTTTTACCACGTTTTCCTGTTTCTATAATAAATTTTTACTATCCTATTTTCCTACTGTTTTCCCTCTCGGTGTTATGTGTTGGGTGTGTGTTATGTGTATTTGTGTGGTCACAAACTCGTGGTCCAGTCGTCCCTCGTTCTCTCTCGTTCTCCTCTCGACTCTCGTTCTTCTCTTCGCTCACTCTCTCTCCTCCTGTATCCTCGTCTCCTCGTTCGTTCTCTCTCTCCTTTGTCTCGCACTTTCACTCGTCTCCCACGTCTACGTCCTTCCTCGCTGTTCGCACCACGCGTAATGTCTGGTCCCCGGCCGCTCGCGCATCTCCGTCGCCACTCGGCTCGGTTCGGGAGATTCCGCGGCGGCTCGGGGCCTTGCGTTCGGTCGTGGCGAGGCTGGCGCCTCGACACAATATATATATATTGTGACGTGGCATTTTGATGCACGTCACAAAATTAGGCGAATTCGGCTACGTCGTGGGGCCGGATGAGTTACGGAGCGTTTCGCGTGGCGTTGGACTGATTTTTATTTTAAGAATTTGTATTTATTTCCCCGTGGGGAACGTTTCGTTTGTTTTTGAGTTCATTAAGCGGATCCGAGAGGATTCGATACAATTTGTATTGAGACGGGGCCCGAGAGAGAGCCAACTACGGGCCTGGCGGAGCGCTGTCAAGGAGAGGTGACGTCAGGACCGGAGCACACAACCTGGTGGCTCGACTACGCGAAGCCAGCGCCGAGCGTCTTCAGAAGCAGAGGGCATATAGGAGTTGCAGAAGCGGCGGGAAGCCGAATATCGAGGGAGAAGAGGTGGATGTGATTCCCGTCTTCCGGAAACGACACTGCAGCCATCCTAACGTAGCAAGATGCCAGGATTTATTTTACCGGGATCGTTAAAACAATTGAAGATCGCGAGCTGGCTAGCGGAGCCCATGTAACAGCGAACCTGATTGGACCAGGGGGTGGTATTACAGCGCGCTCTCAGGAAGGTTCCCGATTTTGGAAATTTGTAGCGTCGCTCACGGCGTGGCCTAACTCTGGGATAGACGTGCTATCGTTTTCTACCGAATTTTGTATTTACTGTATCGTAACGTGATCCGTTTGAGGGGCTATAAATCAGGAGAGTGTGTTCCTGGATATAGTAGGAGCTACTGGACAACGGTGAGTGACGCTCAGGGATATTTTGGCTACTTTTCAATTCACGGGATCAACCGATCTTTTCTGTTCGACGTACTCTTACGCGTCATCCTGCGCTTTCCTGACCACTAAGGGTCCAAGGATAGCTAATCCGGTGACAAACAGGAGATCGGTCTCTCATTTAATTATTTCAATTCTTCCGGTTTTGTGTCTAACCGTTCAGTCCACGTCTCGCGGAATCGTCTCCCTAACACATGGGTGCGTGAGTCATTAACGTATCGTTTATTATCGTTACCGTATCGTTTAATATATCGTATTGTATGTTGCGTTGTTCCAGAGGGAACATTATTGTATAATATCGTTTGGGTAAAGATCCCAGTGTGTTCTGCATCATCTCGATCTGTTTTCTGTATTTGTCATTTGTATTTCACCATCTTGTTTTATTTTCTATTTAAAATAAATCGGATCCGTCCCCGGATTTTGGGTTCCGATAATTTGTCGTTTTCAGTAGTTTTTAGAGTGAACCTCCCTAATTTTCAGATTTTGATTATTGTCTCCCAGACCCAGGACCCCACCGCACAAGAGCTGGCCAGGGTGTCCTTAGGAGACAGCGGTGTAACTCTGGTTATACCTGGCGCCCAATAATTTAGTATTTCATTAATTATTTCTCGCGGTGCCATTTATTTGTGCGTCCCCGTCAAAAAGTATCGTCACAATATATATATCCATATATATATATATTGTAACGTATTTCTTTTCGTGACCCGACACCGATAGCAAAACTCAAGAGAACGAACTATCTTCGAGAACCAACCTACGTTACCTTCGGCCGTCCACCCGTCGTTCGTGCATCCGCAAGCCAGGCGGGCGCCAGTCAAGTCTTTTTTCACCGGGAACTGACGAGCCGGTATAAACTGGGAGTTGGGGTGGAACAGGCCCAACTCCACCAAGAACGAGAGCTCTGACGGAACCTATCAGACGAGGCGATAGATTAACGGATCCTTTCGATTTTTGGGGACGCGTGAAATCAGCAAACGCAACTGGATACACGAACGGGAGCGGACGGTTACGGAAATGCACGGCCGCTGAGGCTGCTAGGTTTGAGGTAGAGAGGGTCGGAGTAAGAGTCCGACAAATAGTGCGAGAGACAGAGAGCGACGAACCGAGAACGTATCAGAACGAATCTAAACTATCTATCGAGATCCCTTCACCAATTAATAAATTGGAAGACTCACCGGAGCTGGTACAGCTAATCCGGGGAGGTCGAGAACTGCATCCAAAGGACACTCTGGTGAGCACTGCACTAAGGCACAGCACTTCACCTCCGTAACACTCACAGGAATTCATAGAATTCCTGGATATCGCGAGAACAACGCGAGAACTGTACGATCCGAGAACTTGCTATACCGGAGCGAAACACGGCAAGAAAAACTATCAACAGATAGCACGGGAGCACGAGCCAGCCCGTGACACCTCGGTCGGTGCCCCGAGACAGACTGCTTTGACAATAGCCAAATCCGAGAACTAATCATTCTGATTGGTCGAGAGCCTTTTAACCGATAACACTTCTATCTCCTTCGAATCGTCCCTTTAAACCAAATCGAGAGCGTTCCATAACGAATCGGTACGTAATCTTTTGGAGATCCTCCACGGCCGCTTCCCCAGGGCATCGGGCGACAGCTGGGCACCACATCCTTAACTCGGTTCAGGAGTTTGGATTCATTTCTATGTTACCACTACATATATCGTTCATAGCCGTATGTAATCCATTTCCATAAGCCACATTACCCTCTGTTCCAGGAATTGGTTTATAATTAGAGCATATTAATGCATAATCAGCCAAGCATTCTACAATTCATTAAATATACTATAATAAATAAGAATAGTATAATGATAAATAGCAGTAATATTGAAATATAAATATATTATTGTAATTTTAAATACAAATATAGGTATATATATATACCTAATTGAACAGATTTTTCATTATATGGGATGTCGACCATCATTCGTACTCCAATTGCAGGAGTATTATCACTGGAATCTAATATCACGTGTTTTAATCCAGGTGACCAGGTTTGCCCCTTTCGTTTCATTTTTATAACACCTTTTTCGATATTAGATTCTTTAAGCACGTTTCTTGCTGCTTCTTTTGTATAATTGCTTTCAAGTGAAACAACAGTTCCAATGTGTTTTATTTGTGTTAAGGAATTTGATTCTTCTATGTTCTGTAGATTATTGCCATTCGCATTTGTCTCCGACTTTTCTGATAATAGTTGATCTGTTTGACTTTTCGACTGTTTAGTATAACGGTCGTTTTCAATAGTTT
Source organism: Cephus spinipes (assembly GCA_963971525.1). Classification (NCBI taxonomy): domain Eukaryota; kingdom Metazoa; phylum Arthropoda; class Insecta; order Hymenoptera; family Cephidae; genus Cephus; species Cephus spinipes. The sequence goes on along the minus strand of OZ020574.1, from coordinate 12,242,291 downwards.
TTTCATTGGGTACTAATTGACTTTCAACAATATTTTCAACTTCGGCCGAAAAATCGTTTCCCTCTTGACTTTTTGTTACAGCTATATTAGCTGTTGTTTTTGTATATCTACTTTTTCTCTCCATAGAAATATTTAATTTATTAATAGTAACATTAGTGATTGGTTGCATTACCTGTTCTGTAGAGTTATTATTCTGATTATTCCTCAATTTAGTAGGTTTTGATGTTGGTGTTGTCTGTATGTTGTTTAGCATTTTTCTTTTCAGTGATATTGTCTTAGAATTGTGCGCTATTGCAGTTTTTAAGAATTTATTTTGTTTATGTTTATGTTTTTTAGGTTTAACGTTCTTCTCGTCCTTTGTAGATTTAAGACTATAAATTTCAGGCGATTCATTACTTTCTCTCATCTTTCTAAGACTGGCTCGTCGATTTATTTCAGGCTCTACTACAAGATCACTTATGAAATCAGATCCAAACGATTTATTCTGATCTAACAGACGTTTTATTTCTCTTGTCATATGTGCTTTTGGTCCTTTGGATGTTACTAAAGGATCCATAAATCTCACTTTACTTGTACTTGGTTTATTGGGAACATTTATTTTTGTTTTCTGTGGTACCTTTGAAACATTGCTTTTAGATTGTACTTCAGCTTGTGCATTTTACTGAGCTCCTGGAGCTTTCAAAGGGGATAATATGTCATTTATGGCAATGAGGAATAGCGTTACACTAATTACAGATCCTTGGGGTACGCCATTTTCGGTATTCATTGTCTCGGAGAAGGAGTTTGCCCATCTGACTTGTATTACACGTCCTTTAAGGAAATTTTTTACATAGCCAATAATATGTCCTTTAAATCCGTATTCTTCTAGAAGTTTTACAACCCTATGTTTCCATACCATTTCATAGGCTTTCTCAATATCCAGTGAGACCGCCATCAGGTGCAACTTGTTTGCTAGCGCGTTACATATGGCTGATTCAAATTGAATTAGGTGGTCGTTTGTTGAACGGAGTTGTCGGAAACCACTTTGCTGCGCTGATATTAATTCCTTTTTTTCGAGTGCCTATCTTAATCGTCGATTTATCATTTTTTCCATTACCTTACACAGGTTACATGTTAGGGCTATGGGACGATAATTTGTGGGGACTATAGGGTCTTTACCGGGTTTTGCAATGGGTATAACTGTTGCTATCTTCCATGCGTCTGGGAAGGATTCGGTCCTCCAGAAAAAATTATAGAGGTCCAAAAGCGAAAGGAGATCTTTTAACGGCAGGTGTTTAATAAGAGTTGCCGGAATTCCATCTGGACCTGGACTAGAGTTATGTCGTTCTTGTTGTGATGAGTTAAATCAGAATCTTTGTACACATGAAAATTCGGAAGATACGACTTTTACAGGTACGTGGGTTTCTGTTGAACTTCAGAAAGCAGTCAGTATGGGTTATATAATCACGAAAATTGAAGAAATGTGGCAATACGAGGTTAGCCAGTACGACCCTAGTACACGTATAGGTGGTTTGTTTGTCGATTATATTGATATATTCTTAACGGTAAAACAGGAATATTCGAGATGATCTATAGCGTGCATCGATGAGGAGAGCAAACAGAAGTATCTAGATGATTATAAAAAGGCTGAAGGAATTACACTCGATCGTAAGCGCGTAGCGAAAAACTCAGGACTGCGAGCCTGCGATGACGTGGTATATATTAACTGGTGTAACGTAGATGATACTATCAAACTCTCGAGAATTACGAACGTTGTGATTGCCGTGTACACAACAGCTCAGGCTAGACTACGACTGTATGCTCTCCTTGAGAAGATTGATAGACAATGCTTGTATTACGAAACGGATAGTATCATTTTCATTCGGTCGGACACTCCTGATTCTAAAGATTTAGAAACAGGGACGAATTTAGGGGATTTAACCGACGAATTAGAAGATTACGGAGAAGATAGCTACATAAGCGAGTTTGCATCGTGTGGTCGCGCTATGCGTGCAAAGTTGAAACCTCTAAAGGTGTTACCAATTATATCTGTAAAGTTAAGGGTATTAGTCTTAACTATGCAAATACGAAAAGCATCAACTTTGACACATTAAAATCTTTTGCAACTACTGGTATCTCGCCCAAAGGAGAAGAGGAGGTGGTTCTTTCTTATAAATCCTTAAGACGAACCCCAATGCACGATGTCATTACACGAAACGAAACAAAAACGTTTAAGAGTAATTTTGTGAAGCAACGATTAGTTGATAACTACGATTCAGTACCATACGGTATGTTGTAAATTTATGTAATTTTAGACTATGGTAATGTCCTACGACTATGTACATTTTTTAAAGAATAATCAAAAGTAAATAAAGTGTTCACAGTCTGTAACGTTTTCCTTCTTAAACTGGGCGTGCACGATTTTTTTCCAAGACAGTTATCTAAAACTATACCACCCCCAAAAACGCTAGGACCTATTGTATCACCCATTGTGCAATAATAAGGAAAAGACTTGTAGGTCTGTGGAAGGGATGGTTACATTTTTTACCACTGTATATGTATAGTTTATTAATATCGTATAAATAAATAAATTTTCGAAAATGGAAGCAATAACAGGAACCAAAGACTTAATTTTCCATATGCTCTAACTAAATTGTATGTCGGAGTGTAGCGTGTTATTATTGTTGTTATTATTGGTATTCGGTGAGAGTGTTTGCGATCCGACCCTATATGGTTTGGGGTGCTACCTGACGGACACCGGGTGTGCTCGCGGTCGTGGGATGTAAACACCCAATCTAATGATAGGGGTGGGGACCTTCAGGATATAAGGTGGATAGATTGACGGGGGAGTCAGTTTTTAGTTTTGATTTGAGAGAAGAGCTCTGTGTGACCGCGAGTTCGTCGAAAGTTCGAAGATGGAGCCTTTCTCCGACATCAGAAGTGGGATCGACATCGACCTGTGTACGGTTGCTGTACCCACAGGCGTATTAGCATGATCCGGTGAGTCGTTTTCATTTTGTTTCGATTCGGGAGCTGAGTGTTCCCTGTTAAAAGAAGCGATAGCCGCGAAATTTGGGGATAAGAGAATCGACGACGTTATCGCGCTCAGGGGTATCGGGAATTCCACTGTATACACTACTATGCAGATACCGTCAGAGGTAACGATAAACGGCTATATCCTGGAAGTTTTGTTCCACATCTTACCGAGCGAGTATTTAAAGCATGACATAATGATCGGTCGTGAGATCCTTAGCCGCGGTTTTGATGTTAGCATGACATCAAGTAGTTTCAGCATTTCGAGAGCTAAGGTGGTGAACATTTGCGCTAAATCAGACCAAGTTAGATCCCAAATTCAGGGGTCCATTCCTAATAGTAGAGGTTCTTGAGGGTGATCGATATACCCTAAAATCACTGATGTATAAGAGGACTTACAAGTACGCGCATGAAAACTTGAAAAGGATGCCTGACAATCGCGTACCCGATGAACTGAATATATGCGGTGAAGAGAGCACCGAAAGTAGTGCCGAGTACGAAAAGGGCACTAGTGCAGGTACTGATGCAAAGCACTAATGGCTGGAGGTCGCACTGCATGTATCACGCTGTAATCGCAAGTGCAAACCCATATGGGTTTGATCATGGAGCGAGGGGCAGCTGGTAATGCGGCGGGGGCCTGGGTCCGGAGGGGACCACGGTGTACATGGGTACATGGTATAGTTGCGTACGTCCGCAAGAGCCATGGGAGGTGTATTGGACGGAATGTTTGATCCGTTGTTGCTGGGGACGGCGATTCTGGCCCTATTCAAGGATGTAAGGCATTAAGCCTCCGTTTAAGTTGTAATTTGAATTTTGGATTATTTGTGCAATGAGATTTTTTGTGCGGTCTGATATGGCGCAGGTGCCGAATTCTTCAGGCACACGAGGACGTGTGAGCGTCAGAATGGCCGTGTCGGAGTGTAGCGTGTTATTATTGTTGTTATTATTGGTATTCGGTGAGAGTGTTTGCGATCCGACCCTATATGGTTTGGGGTGCTACCTGACGGACACCGGGTGTGCTCGCGGTCGTGGGATGTAAACACCCAATCTAATGATAGGGGTGGGGACCTTCAGGATATAAGGTGGATAGATTGACGGGGGAGTCAGTTTTTAGTTTTGATTTGAGAGAAGAGCTCTGTGTGACCGCGAGTTCGTCGAAAGTTCGAAGATGGAGCCTTTCTCCGACATGTATATATATTCTTACTGTTATGCCGTGGCGAACTATATCGTTATAGATTCAATACGACATACAAGATTCCGCCGCTATGACTTCACGAACGGATTTTGTTAATTAAAGAACCAGTATAGAATACACAGTCTTTTATTTTATTCTTTAGAGAACCTTCTCTTACAAATGCTCGACTGAAACTGTTCTTAGATGCTATGTTTTCTAATAAGGTAAACTTAGTCTAACGGGAACGAGGAATAGGAAGGGAGGGTTTTTTGTGTAATTGGGAAATTCCTATTTTAAAAATGCAGGTAATAAGGGTTTGTATATTTTTGGATTAAGGACAGTTTTATGATAGGAAAGGTAGGGAATTGTCAGAGTAACGGTTCCTTAATGGCTATAGTATAATACAGTGGCATAACATCCCCCGCCTTAGAGTGAAACCAGAGGTTTTATAAATTGTCGCTGTTTTCACGCCTTACAATGTATCTTCTAGATGAAAGGTGTTTCGTTTTCTTTTTGGAGGCATTACGGTTACATGATGCGGTGTATTTGCAGAAGGTAATTCAACTATGTCGTTTGCAAAATGCACGTGGTTTTGTTGTTCATTACACGAGTTTGTCCCTCCAGAATTAAAATAATTATTGTAAGTGTTTGTACATGGTCTGACGAGGAGAGTTCGCCCTAATCATTGGAGTCAGCGGACTTTTAGCAATACATACACGATAATGGTTCCTAGCAGGCAATATCCTAGGGTTTTAAGCCAGAACCAGGTTGTTTCCATGGCCGTTAATGAACACGTGTGTTTTCCAATGTTTTCAGCTTCCAGTTTGATGTCATCTAATCTAGATCCCAATGTTTTGAAAGTACGAGGTGTTGTATAACCCTCTGACTTAGTATATTTTTTTCAAATTTTCTATGAGCATGACCAACCTCTATCCCTAACACTTATCTCAGTTTCCTAAGACCCATTATCCTAGAAATACCGTTTAATCCTTTAAAACCACATCCAAGCTATAAAAACTCAGAATAGGACTTCATCCATCACCCATCATATAACTACCGTAATGTACAATTTCAAACCTAAAGCATTTTCCCTCTCCACATTTTCACAACTTCCTTAAAAACCACCCTCAACGTATTTTAGCAGGCAGTTAGACAGAAACCAGCGAAATGGACATCTCACATAGGTCACGAATAGTGTCAGGAACCCAGAAGTTCCCAACACGGATCAAGTAAAATAAAAATATTAAAACTGTGATTCGTTGTATCATTTGGGAACCCAACAAAATTTTGACGACGAGGATGAGATCTCTCCAACACTATTTCTAAAGTGACAATTTTCAATTGTTGAAATTTGGACAAGGATCTGCGACATAAAATTGGGACCGATTCAACACTAGTGAAAAACCAGCGCATTCAACGGAATTAGCAACATCGTCCTGGACACGAGTGAACTTAGTCAACCAATTTACATCAGCAGAAATCTACATTTTTAGGATTGGTTGTATATCTGGAAGTAGCGACTCGAGCACCAACCAAGGAATTATTCTGCTATAACTGTAAGTACTGACACTTTGATATTCGTTGCAACTATCGACTGAGATTATTCCATTTCCAATTCCTAAATCAGGAAAAAACGAATCAGAAAAATGAATGCAAATCTAGCAAATCCCCCCGCTGCTCCTATTCAGTGTAGCCAAGAGTTCTTAGCAAATGCCTTGATGCCTGAGAAATTTTACGGAAATAGAGTTCAACTCCGTAGTATTAATAAGCAAGTTGACGGAGTAATGGAAATTGCTAATGAGTCACAAAAATCTGCATTGTTATTATTCGTTAAGAATCGAATAGTTGGGAAAGCAAGGGAAAAAATAGATATACACTGTGAACTTACTACCTGGGAAGAAATATCCGACTTATTATTAAATTTATATTCTGATAAAAAATCAATGGATCAATTGCTAGAAGAGTTAAATCACATTAGCCAAAGCCGTAATGAAACAGTATCCCAATTCTATCAAAAACTAGAAGAATATTCATCACGAATCTTAGCAGCAACCCATAATTCCGATAATGAAGAGACAACATTAACCGGTCGCATAGCAATGATTAATGACATGACACGCAATCGATTTATCTACCTTACTCATCCTCAAACATCCCAAATGTTAAGATATCGCGAATTTAAAACTATAAATGAAACACTTACTGCTGCAACCGCCGAAGAAAAAGCTGTAAGATTAAAATATAATAGTCCAATCAAGCAAAAATGTCAACACTGCGGTAGAAACAATCATGCCTAAAATGAATGCCATTTTAAAAATCAAGTTCGGTCAGTTACGAATTTTTCATAAGCATCCAAAAGATCGCTTCGTTTCACGAATTCTCATCCCACAAATTCTTCCATCTGAACGAGTTAAAATAATAGAAGAAACTCATACATCTGCGTTAGGAGGTCATAAAGGAGTAACCAAAACTTATAATAGAATCCGGCAAAGATATTATTGGGAAAATGTTAAATCGGACGTGCAAGACTTTATTCGTCAATGGTTACAATGTCAACTAAAGAAATTAGTCCGAGTTAAAACCAGAAGTCCGATGATAATCACCCATACCCCCGGTACTGCATTTGATAAAATTTCTATGGACATAGTGGGACAATTGCCAAAAACTGATAAAAATAACGAATACATTTTAACAATTCAAGATCAATTAACTAAATATTCGTTAGGAATTCCCTTGAATAACGCCGTAGCCACAACTATAGGCGACGCATTTGTAAAAAAATTTATTTGTATATTTTGAGTTCCAAGAGCTATCTTAACAGATCAAGAAAGGAATTTCTTAAGTGGATTTATAAGAAGACTAGCAAAACGATTCCGTATTAAACGATTTAGAACCACAGCATTCTATCCACAATCGAATGGCTCAATCGAAAGATCCCATCATGTATTAGCTGAATACTTAAAACAATATGTCAATAATGATTCTGAATGGGATGAGTGGTTAGAGTTAGCTACGTTCTCATATAATACGAGCGTGCATGAAGGAAGAAAGCATACGCCTTATGAGTTAGTGTTTAACAAACTAGCCAGACAACCGTCAAACGATCCACTTGTAGGTGAAAACAAGTTGCTCACATACAATGATTATTTAGTTAACTTAGTCACGCGAATCCATAATATTTAAGATTTAGCAAGACAAAATTTAATCGGAGCTAAGTTCATATCTAAGTATTATTATGATAAAAAGACAAATCCGCAAAATTTCAAAATAGGAGATCATGTATTTCTTCTAAAAGGGCCGAAACCAAACAAACTAGGCAATCACTATACAGTTCCCCATAAAGTATTGAGAATATTAGGGAAAGGAAATATTGAAATTCAAATTGGAAAACGATCAAAAATAGTTCATGAAAATAGATTACGGTATTCACACATCACGCCAAACGATTAATTCGATCCATTCTCATATCAGGTTACAGATGAGATTGACAACGGTGATAGTACTAATAACTCTGATATGGTTACTAGAAACATGTCAAAAAGGAGAAGCTTTAATAGGATACGATTGTGGAAGTAACCAACCAAATGTTACAACTATATCTTTATTGGAAATAGGCAATTGCGATATACCACCCCCACAAGTAAAAACTACACCCGTATATATGCAACTTCTGCAATTGAGCGAATACAAAAGTACACATGTACTTCAATGTAAAATCGAGGTCAAGCGAAGTATTTTTTATTGCGGAATGCACTCACACATTTCGGTTGTCAATAATGGAGAGGCGGAATACATAGCCGAATTGTCACGAGAAGAATGTTATCGCATGCATAGTACAGGAGCCGCTAAGTTCGGAGCAAATATTGTAATTGATGGGTTAAAAAGAAATTATACTGTGACTAGAGCTGTAACCTTTGCCGGAAGTATTGGGGATGATGGATCATGTAGTGGGATGCAATATACAGACGCGTATGGCACATGGTCCAATGTAGTTGTTCTAGGCACTGTTTCTATAACCCTTCAAGACCACGAGGCTGTTGTAGACTTAGAATCTAACCTGATAAGGTTAAACAGTGGAATATTATGTAATCTTAAAGATGGAAATTGTTTTGATATGATGAGCGGACAAACCTTTTGGGAAACAATGCCAATTGACAACTGTGGGTTCGACAAATATGATGTCTTATACGAAGAAATGGGAAATAAATCTGTAGACGCGGATCATGAATACCAGGAAACTATATATTCACTTACAACACAAGATGTTACTTTTGCTTTAACTGCCAGAGGAATATTGTCCACTTGTGGATATAATTTGATTAGAACAGAGCACCCAAAGTTGTTAATACTAGAAACAACAAAAGGCGCATCGTTTGCCACAAGACATATTATTAGAGTTGAGAATCTAGATATATTCGCCTATGTTAATTCTAAATTTGTATACGTGGGAAACCATATACGAACGCAAATCAAGGGATTGTATCACGATGTATTAATTCAACGATGTTTGTTAGAACAACAAGTACTAGAGAATGCATTAAAAATCGCTAGACTCCTACCTGACGAATTTGCATATTACGTCATGAAAGGACCAGGCTATATGGCTATAATATCAGGAGAAGTAGCAAATATTGTAAAATGCATACCAGTAGAAGTTACTATAAGGAGCACTAACGAATGTTATCAAGAATTACCGGTCTATGTACTGTTATGCCGTGGTGAACTATATCGTCATAAATTCAATACGACATACAAGATTCCGCCGCTATGACTTCACGAACGGATTTTGTTAATTAAAGAATCAGTGAAGAGCAGACAATCTTTTGCTTTATTTCTCTAGAGAACCTTCTCTTACAAACTCACGACTAAAAACTGAACTTAGACGTTATGTTTTCTAATAAGGTAAACTTAGTTTAACGGGAAAGAGGAATAGGAAGGGAGGGTTTTTTGTGTAATTGGGAAATTCCTATTTTAAAAATGCAGGGAACAAGGGTTTGTATATTTTTGGGATTAAGGATAGTTTTATGATAGGAAAGGTAGGGAATTTTCAGGGTAACGGTTCCTTCATAGTTATTTTATGATAGAGGGGTATAACAGTACGAAATGAATCATACTTCTTAACACCAAAAACACATATTCTCCTAAAAACTGGAACCCAAACGACTTGCAATTCGATAGCATCACCAGTATACTATATTGAACCTGAATGGTATATGATGTTACCTGAACCATACAAAACGCGCACACCTATAATCATAAAACCTAATACTAACCCTACATGGAAATATATAGATCCTTTATCGTTAGGAACCAGCGGTATATATGGGCAAAGAGATTCAGATCATTTACGCGATCACATTATGTTTTCCGTTGTTCAACCCGCTGTACTAAATACAATGGCGAGAGGATTCGCAGGACAACCGAGCGTGCATCAGGGAATGTCTATAACTAATCTTATGAATGAAGTAGATATACGCACTAAAGCAAGTAAGGCATGGGAAAACACTTGGAACGCATTTATGAAATTTGGAACTGCGAGTGCAGGGTTATTTGGTATAATGATGATATTTAAAATTTTCAAACTGGTTGTAGATACGATCGTACATGGTTATACCTTACACACCATATATGGATGGTCGATCCATCTAATCGGAGCCTTATGGGACTCCGTTGCTCATTTGCTAATTTACTTAGGAAGAAAACAAGAATTAACTCCAAAGAAAATTTCTAGTAACCATGACGAAGAATCTCAACAAACCACACCACCAGCTGAACCTAGGCATACCTCTAATCCTAAGGAAGAACCTAGTGTTTGTGTCAAATACCCACCCAATGAACTCCAATAATTCCGCCAAGATGTATTCTCTCTCTCTCAATAAGCTTCTTGGAAAATTTATATCTCTGCTTCACATGACGTCCAGCTTTAATTCATGCTACCAATAACAATTGAACTCGACTGTACTTCATGTTACTAGGATGCGCTTACCTAATACTGACTCCGCTATAATTCAAGAATGGGACGGCTTATGTCCAGAAGAATACCCTGACAGATATCAGGGTCTAATTTCTGAAGTTTGCGTAAAACAATTAAATAGAACAGCATATATCAGCTTCGACTTACGATTACTATGCAGAGACTGTTGGGAAGAAATATATGAAGATCAAGAACACTACGAGCGTATCAAGGAATGGCATTATTTGAGAATGAATAATATGCTGATCTCTCCACTGTGTTACAGGTGCGATCTGAAATTATTACAGTACGCTGAAGCGATTTGGTGTAGAACCTGTATAGGCGGATACTTTGGAAAAGAGACAGATTATCATCGAGGGAAAATCATCTCATTATATATTGTAACGTGGCGTCAGGACGACACGTTACAAGAGCCCCGCACCTCCGCGCGCTGCCGACGGCACGGCAGTGCCTCCGGCCTCCATCTCCAAGGAGTTCGTAGGTCCGTGGTTCGGGAGGAGGGAACGGGGGAAAGCAGTGGACTGGCGGCGGAGGCACAGGGCCCTTTTGGGTTGAGAGCCCGCACGCAAGGGGTGCCCAACCGCCAGGACGCACTGCCGGTACCCCGGGAACCTTGATCGGCTACGGTTTGCGGGTCCGCGGGGAGGGCGCCGGAGAGGAGTTTGTTTTGATTTTTGACCTACCGCGAAGAGCGGTAGGTAGGATAGAGAGTGTGTCGCGGGGAGTCCGTGCGTAAGGACACGCGTGTCCGGCGGACCGCGAAAAAGGAGTCCTTCTTCCGTGCTCGGGCGATAGCGGAGCTATCGGATAATCGCGGATTGCGATTATCGGGGTCTCTCGCAGAGAGCCATGGCTCCCGGGTGTTTTGTGTGGTCTAGTGCCAGTGCGTGGCCGAGTGGGTGAAATTCCGCATGCTTGATAGACACCTTCGTGGAGCCGGGAGGCGGCACCACGGGGATAGGCGGAAGGGACACGGCCACCATGATTTGGATTTGGTACGGGACTAATGGGACAGCCAGTTCTCGGTAAGTACCGCGAGAGCGGTCTTATTTAGAGAATAGCTTGCGCGAGAAGATAGCCGAGCGGGAGTGGTGCGGACACACGGAGGCCTCAGGTGGCTACCGACGTCGGAGGGCACACTCCCGAGGAAGGGAAGGCTCGTCTCCAACGAGACCTGGTAGGATCGCGAGGGGATTCGCGAATTCGGTAGGCACACCGAGGTAGGGACAGGTCTTGGGCAGGCTAGAAGTCACGACTCGGAATAGTCGTGAGCCGCCGTTGGAGGACACACTGTACGCGACGGGATTTGTATTGTACAATCCGCCGTTTATTTAATGGTAATAAACGGAGCGGTATCCTACTCGCTGTTTTATCATTTTGCGCGCCTATCCGTTGACTCCAAAATTCTCTCTCGTCGCCCCCATGTTCCCCTCTACCATTTTCAGTACGCTGAGGCTGAGCCGCCGGGAGACCTGAAACGGCCGTGGTAAGGGATGGTGGTGCGGGAAAGCCGCACCTGGCGCCCAACAATTAGGTCTTCGGATCTTTTCTTTGATAACAGCACGTTGGGAGCAGCCACGGATTATTTGTAGGCGACGCCGATGAACGGTATACGTCACAATATCCAAAGAAATTCTTGGACAGTACCAGATCAAAACAATGAGGCATGGATGTATACCATCCACTCCAGAAAGAATGACAGAATATTTTGAATTGTACCCAGGAATGTGGGTACCGCAATTTTGGAATAACTTGGGAGAAGAAGTACTACATTCCAGAGGCCTCTTCCTATCCAATCCAGAAACGGTAATAGAAGGGATAGAACTCCTATTTCCCGAAGGTTACTACCCTCTCGAAGGAATAAACCCAAATGCAACGCAAAGAAATCGAGAACTTTAATCGCAACAATTTCCGCCCACTCCGGGAATATTACCGCCATTTTCATCACTTCCACAAGCATTCTCACGTGAAGAACCATTCTTACAAGAATTTCAACTTCCAGGACCATCTTCATTACAGTTCTCCCAACGGTCTCAAGAAGAATTGCAACTTCCAAATCTCTCTTCACCGCAATTATTAGAATATTTAGAAGAAGAATTACAACGAATAATTAATCAAATTCCGACAATATTTCCGCAACCGACAGTTGCCGATGAACTACTCGCATCACAAGCAGAATCAACATTTCCGGAATTATTTCCACAACCCTCAACATCCAGACAAGAGTCATCAAGGCAACCTCGACAGGAGGGTATTAATCGTCGAAGAGCAAAGAAAAGTGCCTCTTCCGATAGGATACACAAAAAACCAAGATGGGAATAACGGCCGTAAGCTAGGGCAGAAGCATCAGTTATAAAGCCGAAGAGGACAACAGTGGAAAAGATCCTGCCCCACTACTCTCAGATGAAGTTGCGGCTATTTAAGCACGAGTCCTCTTCGTCCAGTCACTACATACAGTTGACTGTCAAAAGTGCCATCATGACGTCGGAACATACACTCGCAGAAACAGAGAGCGAATACGAGATTTCGCCGGGGCTGTGGGTATCCCAATTCTGGAAGATATTGTCATTTGATCAGAGGCCTGAACGGAGTCTGGCGTTAAGTATCGTGGAGCTTGCCTATGATGCAAGGGCGGTGATGAATTTTCGCGAGGGGAAATACAATATCATTAACGGGCACGTGAGATTTACCCCCAAAATAAGAAATCAGTAGCAACAACAATAGCAGCAGCAGCAACCACATCATCAGCATCAACAACAGCAGCCAAATTATAAGAAACGAACCGGAAACCAACCTTTTGAAAAGAATCAGCGGCGGCGACACGAGTAATATGCCAGTGCTAAGTGTGCAGTGCCGAGTATAAAGTTAAGTGAGTGTTCAGATATATATATATATATATATATATATTTATATATTGTGACGTTATTTTTGGACGTCACAAAGGTCCCGTATTGGTTACTTCCGTTTTTCAATTTCGGGACGCATTTACGTCCCTTGTTCCAATCAAATATTACGCAACCGGCCAAGAGCTCCAGGGTCATAGGCATTAGGGAACCTTAAGTTAATATTTTCGTATACAAATATTTCATACGTCACGACCACTTCACCGGAACCGAGCCATCCGGACAGCTGGAAGCCAACGAAGGAGGATAAGCAGATTTTATGCCGAGGAAGGTGGAGAGCTACCGTGTCGACCTGACGACTCCACCCTATAAGGGACCCTACCCGACAAAGAAGACGGAGGGTCAACCCAAAAGGACAGAGCCATGGACTTCACCCTACCTATCGTTTATATCGTCAATACCGATAGTCCCTAGTAATGGGACTAGTAACGAAGACGAGGAGGTCTCGAGTTCCGCCAGACTCCTCGTGCTGAAGGATCAACGGGCCCCTGCGTGGAGGCACCGTAACTGGCTTGCTATAGGATGCAGAAACGACCAGACCTACCGAAGTCATCAGGATCTCAGTCACTATCGTCGAGGACAGGGCCGGAATCTCATCGCCGCCAGAGGCCACTGGACACCCCGAGCTACGGCAGCGAGGCTGTGACTATGTTCTGCGTGGCTAGCGAACTTACGACGAGGACGTCAAAGTGTTGCGTTTAGTCCGCGATTGGAACTTTTATTTTACGCCGTCCTTCCGAGTACTATGTATCGTTTCTCAAAGGAAGGCTCCGGCATCTATCGAATAATATCGAAGTCCGTCTCGTAGGGGTAAGGCGATTGAGCCACAGATGTTACTCGAGTATCATATCGTGTGTTTTTATCGAGGAATAGTCCAACGGCATGACTTTTGTAACGGCGTAGTAATACGAGTATTGTAAATCCTCCCGAGGATCTAATTGGCTATCTAAGGGCACTACTTTTGATTGCTGGTGGGGACGCGAGTCCCAGCCCTACAGTGAATTTTACTTGTCGAACATTCTTGTCTGAGTTACCATCGTGGTCGGGTGCGAATTTTGTATCGTCAGTAGTTTCAATAGTACCGGTAAGCATCTTGTAACGAGTCACGAAATCTTTTCCATACAGCTAACTTTCCTATCGTTTCGCGTTTGCGTTTTTCCCAGGGCTTCCGCCTATGGATGATTTCAGTGTCGCTAATGTGGAAAAGATTCCGTGTATCGCCTATATTTCTCTATTGAACTATTATTTCTTGATTTTGTAATCTTTTCTTAGCGCAAAAGTCTCGTGACCCTGGAGACCTAACAGAAAGAATCCACGAGTTCTCGCTTCACGAGAACGCGTGTAGTAATCGTGTTTGTCTCGCTTCCCGAGACTTCACGTAGCGTCGCGTGTGTCCCGCTTCACGGGAGTTCATGTATCGTATCCGAAAGTTTCGTAAAAGAATTATTTTAGATTTCGTTTGATTTGCCTAACTTGTTATTAGTTACCTTTATTTGACTTGTTTCGAAACAATTATTTGTTAATTGTTGAAATTCTCAATCGTCCTGAATAAAAGGACACCTGTTATTGTTTTCTATTCCGAGGTTCTCATTCTCCTAATCAATTCCCTACCAACACCTCGGTGATCCCTGCCCCTCTACCATCTCGCGAATTATCTGTGCTGGTCGGTGGCACTTTCTTCGTCCCTTCTGGAATTATTGTACAGATTTTGTATCGTGACGCAAAGGTGCGTCTGGCCCCCAATCGGTCTTTTTCGGTATCGTATTCCAGGGGGATAGAGGTTTATAATTTGTCGACGGAAAATCAGGTTTTTTGTTACGAAAGGCTCGAGTAATCAAATCCAGTTATAATTTGAGAAGAGAATTTTCGTCACAATATATATATTTATAAAAAAAAGAGAAAAAAAAATTATATATACATATATGTATATTCAACCTGCGTATCATAGTAAGACCTTTATAATCAATGTCAATCTTAATTCTAATTATTAACCTAGTTCATAAGACCTTTATAACTAACATAGTCCCATAAGTAATTTTTATATTACCAGTATATGTTAGCTATAAAAAATTTTAATCATTAACATAGTTTTATAAGACCTTTATAACTAACATAGTCCCGTAAGTAATTTTTATATTATCAGTATATGTTAGCAATATAAAATTTTAATCATTAACATAGTTTCATAAGACCTTTATAACTAACATAATCTCATAAGTAATTTTCCCATTATCAGCAATATAAGATTTGATCAACACCTCCATCATTTGCCACTAACCTCACATCATGCAAAATCCAAAATTGTTTTCTCTACCGAGATTCAATCGTTACGAATTTCATCCCTAACTCTTGACTAAGGGGGGAGGTGTTACGTCCGGATGAGAACCTTCAGTCACATTTCATGTTTTTAACCTACATTTCGTCTGGTGCGACGCATTATGCTAGTGTCATCTTAGTCAATCATGACAACTGATAGTCTAAACATTAATTTTCAAAGAATAATTCCAATCCGTCACTACCTTAAGAAAACACGTTGACAGCTAGCCTTAGCACCTCTGCGACAAATAAGATATGTGCGTCTTATAGAAATCATAATATAAACAAACCAGTGGTCACGCGCTATGTGTGTGACCCGAAAAGCTATGGTATAAGGAAGAGGTTACAAAAGACGAATTTAAGGTAAAAAATTAGAGGAGAACCCCCCCTAGTGATCAAGGTCTAACAGTGATTCATAGGTCAATTAAAAAGGAAGATCAGTTCGATCCAGTTGCAGTTTCGGGTCAACAGTCATAGTCAAGTCAGAAGTCGGAAGTAAAGGAAAAAGGTTCAGTCAGATGACAAAGCAAATCATTCTCTAAGAGTTCAAATCAAGGGAAAATTTCTAAGTTCTAATTCCATACTCAACTTCTAATTCTTTAAATCTTTCTAAGTCTTTTGTCACCGATTCCAAATTCGAAGTCAACAGTTAGACATCATATCGCTAATCTATTTTATAACGTAAGATATCTTATTTTAATTAAAATTATTGAGTTGTAATTAATAACCCGTATACAACTTTATCGCCAAATTTTCTATTAACTATCTTCCTTCAAATCCTCAAATCAATCCCTATCCCTGTTCAACCAACACGAAATTTCTTAATCCGTGGTCTAGTGCACCACTTCGTAAGTAAAAGTTCAGTTTATCAGCTTTCTGAAAGGTTTCATATTGTGGATTTAAATTCTAACCACCGTCAGTAACAATTCGTTTTGCGCAACCAGTCTCATGACCATCAACGACACAGGGTGCAAGTAACTGGCCGATCCCGGGTAAATTTCCGAAAGGTTAGACCCTAAACAGGCCATCGTGACCATCCTCCTGACGTTGCCCATTGCTTATAAATACTCGCCAGGGGTGTGGAGCGTATCTGACTTCCCATTACTACCTTACCGATTGCATGCGATCTTTCGTCGGAGGTAGTAAGCGTTGTAAATATACTCAATAGGGTGAAGTCAACCGATCCTCCAACTACCACTACACTGATAGGGTGCAATCGTCAATTGGATGTCACACATAAATCAACTAGCTACACTCCATATGAACTAATACTCGGTAGGAAGGCTTACATTCCTTCTTCACTATCCCAAGAACCAAAGTTCCACAATACTTATGACGACTACAGTCGATCATTACAATCCAAACTGAATGTTTCTTTCAATATTGCTCGAGAAAATGTCATAAAATCAAAATTAAGAAGTAAAATATATTACGACCAAGACGCAAAACCTCAAGATTTCAGAGAGAATGATTTCGTTTGCATAGTAGACAAACTAAATAAAATTGGTATTACGAAAAAATTATCTGGTCTTATCATGACAATCAAATAGTAGATGTATAAATAGGCAAAAGGATAGTAAAGTATTATATCTATTAAATCCATACTAATCTATTAAAACGGTATTTTCCAGATAATGTCTCCGATAATCCTTCTCCTTCTACTTCCATTAGTCCTCATTAAAGGCTCTTACTACCAAGTCACGCCAGTAGAACAGTCAAGCGGAATCTTCTATAACAAAAAAGGAACTGCTCAAATTTCTAACTCCCGTTTAACCCTTCTGGCTCATATAAATTTCACATATCTAAATGAGGCACGACTAATCTTAACTCATAATTTCGGATTAACTGAAAAATTATGTACAACTACTTTCGAAGATAAATCAAAGCACAATAATGTCAGTTTTCATAGTGAGCGGAGCGTGAAATTAGTTTTTGATGGAATTCAAGATATTCAAAATAAACATGAAATTTTGCAGCAACTAACCGTTGACAAATCATCTCGAAAACGCCGTGGACTTATAAACGGAGTTTCGAACGTTTTAAATTGGCTATTCAGTGTGCCAGACGCCGATGACGCACAATATTATTCTGATAATATAGAAATGTTAGTAATCGATGATAAACAAATACAGACTCTCTTAAAATCTCAAATTCAAGTGATAACTAATACGATAAAAACTTTCAATAGTTCAATTAGTTCCTTGCAAAACCAGGAATAAGCAATGAACCGCAATATCAAAAAATTAATGAATTCTCAGTACAAACAAATACCCAGCTTTCGACCCTTAGCATAGAAGCAGCACTAAATGACCAATCTTCAAAGCTTTTACCCCTATGCTCTACAATCTCCAGGGACTACAATCAATACATAGAAGCAATAAATCTAGGCAGACATAATATTATTTCTCTGTTAATAATTACTCCAAAAATCCTTCAAGAAGAATTAAGGAAATACCATGGTGAAGCTGAATTAATAATGACTCCAAAATCAAAGAACATTCCCATAATATACAATCTTCTGGATCTCCAATTAATAGCAGTAAATAAGATTATAATTTTTGCATTGAGAGTGCCATTAGTAAAAACCTTAGCCTACGATCTTTATCAATTAATTCCGTTACCAGTTTAACGTCAAAATAGTTCAGTTTTTGCATATATAGAGCTAAGACATCCTTATTTCCTCATGTCCGAATCCAAAACCCATTTCTCCAGTCTCAAATATCTGTCGGAGTGCAAGGAGTATCTTAGCGAAAGGTACGTGTGCTTCAACCTGCAAACCATCAAAACCACGGACCAGCCAACCTGTGAAGCCCAGCTCTTATCTCTTCACACCAATCGTATTCCGAGTTCCTGCGAAATACGGACAATCAGAGCTGTTATCGAAACATGGAACTACCTAGACCACAACCAATGGATTTACATATTGCAAAAACCAATCACCTTAACATTAATTTGCAAAGACGCCAATGATTCCCGTGACCATATACATGATGTTGTCCTCCATCAAACTGGGATCATAAAAATAGATAAAAGTTGCAAAGGGTATACGAACTCATACGTTTTGGAAAGAACTAGCCATGACGATAAAAATATAAGTCATTATATTCCAAATGCGAATATTTTAAATGATATAGACTGCGAAAAGGAAGAAGAGGAAAACCATTTCACACCCTTGGATCTACAACCAATTCAGTTGACTCACATCGATCTTAACGATCTCAAATTCGCAACCAAAAAAACTTAACGAATTTGACGAGATCCTCACCAAACGACTGAAAGACCCATTTATTATCACTTATACTCAGTGGTACATAATAGCCTTATGTGGAATTGGAGCAATAATATTCCTCGTCATCCTCTGTTACTGCTGCCGTTTGTGCGGATATTGCGAGTTTTAAAATGATTCTGCTGCTATACACGTGATTCAGATACTGGAGAAACCATTCCGCCAATTATCAAGAACTTTGTGAATTGCACGTTCGACTCAGAAATTCATACTCAGCACATTATTCCAAAGAGAGAAGTCACACGTACTGCAAGTAGACGATCCTTACCCCCAACACCAGAAACTATGGAATTATCACCTCCACAAGTAATGACGGATGATTCCGACCTGGAAGTCAACCTCACTGCCGTAGCATCAGAAGCTCATCAAAAGTACCGTAAACCACGGATAAGAAGTCGACGCAGCACAACACCAATATAAAACTTACACTTAAGTTCAGCTATCGTAATTATCTTATGTAATCTAAATTCTAGTTACAATGCCATTCTAACCATCTCATAATCTAATGTAAGTTAGCTATATTATGCAATCCAATCTAGTTATTGTGAAGGATTGAAAAAATATTTTCCAATCTTATATAGGGGAGGTGTTGTATAACCCTCCGACTTAGTATAATTTCTTCAAATTTTCTATGAGCATGACCAACCTCTATCCCTAGCAGTTATCTCAGTTTCCTAAGACCCATTATCCTAGAAATACCCGTTAATCCTTAAAAACCACATCCAAGCCATAAAAACTCAGAATATAACTTCATCCATCACCCATCATATAACTACCGTAATGTACAATTTCAAACCTAAAGCATTTTCCCTCTCCACATTTTCACAACTTCCTTAAAAACCACCCTCAACGTATTTTAGCAGGCAGTTAGACAGAAACCAGCGAAATGGACATCTCACACAGGTCACGAATAGTGTCAGGAACCCAGAAGTTCCCAACACGGATCAAGTAAAATAAAAATATTAAAACTGTGATTCGTCGTATTATTTGGGAATCCAACAGTGTTTTCCAATGTTTTCGGCTTCCAGTTTGATGTCATCTAATCTAGATCCCAATGTTTTAAAGTACGAGAATCCATATGGACCGTATCTATTCGGGGTAATGGTATCAAGGTCAGGTCTATGTTTGGTTCTTTGAATTCTGAATTATTGAATTGGTATGAGAATGGATTGACGAATGAGGTAGCAGCTCTTGTAATGGTATTAGCTAAATGAATTACAACGTTATCTGTTGATCCTATGCAATTAGGGTCTAAGGTAAGCAATTGGATTTTCTCAAGTGAAATAATTTCGTCCTTAGTGGAACAAATGACATGGAGTGCTTCTTTTGTTGGTGTTACGGTAATCCATCTGAGATTGTCTGACAATTGAATGAATATAGGGTGATCAATTTTCACTAGGGCAAATGAACAATATTGTACAGGATTATTAGTTGGGCTATTCATTATGTGATCCAAGCAGACATCTTGTTGACCGACGTAGTATTTAGGGAAGTGTCGTTTGCAGACTCTAAGTGTTCCGGAAGTTTTACAAATGCTTAAATGTTCCTCGCTGAGTAGTATAAGTTGGGAGGGTCTGGATACAGATTCCTGCACCGACATAATACCGACACTCCAGAGCCTTCGAAGGTGGGTGTCCGTGCTAAGTTGCCGTCGTGAGCTCTACGATTTTCGGAAGTGACGTCATCAGGAGCCCTCAATTCCAAGAATTTTGACTCGATTCCAGGAATTTTACGTCACATTCAGAGAATTTTGCGCTCGATTCTGGGAATTACGCACGATCGAGAACCTTCTAGAACATTCTAGAATATTCTGGAAGCTTCGACGGTTCTTGTCCGTGCTAAGTCGAGAAGGATCGCTCCCAGAGCCGGCGATCCTCTCGCGCGACGTTTTGAGACAGCCCCTTGCCCCCCACCCCGGAAAGCCTTCCAGAAGCTTCCGTGCACGTTCGTGCAGGTTTCGGACGGCAGCCCTCGGCCCGTTTGACCTCGAGCAGAATTGCGCAGCATCGCTGATGCAATCCTGCAGGAATTTTCCAGAACTTTTGTCCCTAACCTTGAACCGTGGTGCGTAGCATCGGTGAATCAGAGAGAGAGAGAGAGAGAGAGAGAGAGAGAGAGAGAGAGAGAGAGAGAGAGAGAGAGAGAGAGAGAGACGAGCGGCATCCCCTTTGAACGCAGTGCCGAAAAGCGGTTTCGGCGACTTTTGCGTCGAGGTTGATTCCAGACGAGCGGCATCCCCCTTTGAGCGCAGTGCCGAAAAGCGACTTTTGCGTCGAGGTTGATTCCAGGAAAAACGATAGCATGCAGGTGTCGGACGGCAGGCGTTATCTCGCAGTGGTCGCGCGTCAGCCTCCTCATCCCACCGAGAGGCTTCCCCATCCCAAGATTCGTCAGCATCCTCATCCCACCGAGAGGCTTCGAGAATCCCCCATCCCTAGATTCGTCAGCCTCCTCATCCCACTGAGAAGCTTCGCGAATTCCCCATCCCCCAGCCTCGTGCGAGATCACCGGCGAGTTCAAAGTCATTCTAGAATTATCTATGTATCGGTTGTTCTAATGCGTAATACCGAACGTTATCTCGCAGAGTCGAGAATGCGGTCCCTCATACCCCCGAGGTGTCAAGTTACGCGCGACGCAACTTCGTCGTCGTCGTCGGTGGAGAGCCGAGGAATATTCCGGAAGATGCATCGACCTTGACGTCGATTCCTTGAAATTTGCAGGGTTTCAACGACAAGAATACAGGTTCATGTAGTCGAGTTCAA
Source organism: Cephus spinipes (assembly GCA_963971525.1). Classification (NCBI taxonomy): domain Eukaryota; kingdom Metazoa; phylum Arthropoda; class Insecta; order Hymenoptera; family Cephidae; genus Cephus; species Cephus spinipes. Next base: position 12,220,864 of record OZ020574.1, on the reverse strand, counting down.
AATTTTATTGATTACAATATGTATTTGAGCGATTCGAATAAGGACGATATGTTATCTGGTTGATCGATTCCCTCTTTCAGATCCTTCTGTTTGACCTTGATTCGAGGTTGTATTGCCAGAAGAATTTCCTGCAGCGTTAGCACGATCTGACCTTGCAGAATTTTCATTCAACGATGCGATTCCGAATAATGTATTGTTATCGAAAGTGATACGATCGCGTCTTTCAGGTAGATCAGCGCTCCGTACCCATCCGTGGTACCGATCTCGTCGAAATTGTTCTCTCTCTCGCATAGCTCGTTCTCGTTCTCCTTCTTTCCCATGCGATTGCCCCATTTTTAGGTTATGTTTCACAGATGCTGCCTCAAAGGAATTTCTTTGCAAACTAATTTTATGATGTAGTTGCATCGTTACTTGTAACTGAATATTCTAGAAAATGCGTTCTCGATTTCGCAATTCGGGTAGGTGTCTCATCGCTCGAATCGATGCAAAACAATTCCAGGAAATCCTTGGGAGCTTCGTATAAAAGGCCCTTCGATGATGTGCAGCGATAATTGTTTCTTGAACCTTCAAGTACATTATTGCTATTAACGAGATGGATTCTACAAAGTGTAAAAAGTTGATCGAGATTATGGAAGGAGCGTATAAACTTCTGAAGAAGGGATCAACGGTTGCAGAAATTGAAAAATGGACAAAATTTGGTGTTCAAAACATTCGACTTTTGAACAAAATTCTGAGAAACGTTACTCTTACGGTTGGAGAGAAAACTAAAATCTTGACAACCATTGGAATACTTAAATCGTTGAACGAAAAATTCAAACAGCATCTTCAAAAAAGAGGTGGAGGAACGACGACAGAGAGAAGAAGCGATAGAGTGCGTTGGGATGATTTGGAATCCGCCTTTAAGGGAAGGATAAGGACTGGAGTCATTGCAAACTTGCAACACAAGGACTTGGCTCGTTTCCTGGATGATGCAAGGAAATTTTTTACTGCAAGAGTGAAAAACACACTTCGAAAGGAGGGAAATTTGAAGGTGAACGTCGTCTTGTCCTGCAAGTTTGAGACCATGAAAGCTGGTGAGATTATCGAAGAACTGAAGTTCTTCAACACCAAGAACGAGGTTATTCTACCATCCACCGATATCAGTGATTGGTTCAACACAAATGTACGAGAAAAAATACTGGCAAAAATTGAAGACTTTCAAGAGAGGGAATCAGGCTGGTCATTGCTTGACATTATAAACTTGGCTGTGAACATCAATAAATACATACCGATACACGGTGGCCTGTCCACCTTCATCGAACTACCGAAGGATGTACAAAGGAAGAAAGCAGTTGTGAACGTTAGAAACAACGATCCGTACTGTTTCCTCTGGTCCGTCACCGCAGCTCTTCATCCAGCAAAAAATAATGTAAGCGTTATCAGCTCGTACCCTCACTTCAGCTCAGTGCTAAGGTATGAAGGTTTAAATTTTCCCATTGGTTTAAAGGATATTCCAAAATTCGAAAAGATGAATGATTTGACAATAAATGTTTATGGAATAGAGCGCGATAAGAATAAGGGTAATAATGAAATAGTACCAATTTATCTAAGTAAAGAAAAATCAGATAAACAAAGGATTCACCTACTTATGCTAGAAACAAAAATTTATTCGAATGGAGATGACGTAGATATAGAAGACGGCAGTGTTTATCACTTTGCTTGGATTCGATATCTAACCCGTTTACTAAAATCACAAATTACAAAGCATACGGGTTACATTAAACTATGTGATCGATGTCTATGTCACTTTAGATTAGAAAGCTCTTTTGAAAAACATAGGCTCGATTGTGCAAATATAAACAAATGCAGAGTCGTATTACCCGATGAAAAAGATAAAATTATGAAATTTAAAAATTATATGTATAAAGAACCTGTTCCGTTTGCCGTTTATGCTGACATCGAATGCATATTACAACCAATTACGACCAAGTCTAACTCGTTAAACACAACTCTCTATCAAAGACATGTTCCTCACAGTATAGCGTATTATTTGCAATGTAACTTTGACGACTCTATCTCTAAATTTAGAGCTTATCGTGGAAAAGATTGCGTGGAATGGTTTATGAATCAATTACAGGAATTAGCTCAAGTTGTAGAGTTTTACCTGAAACGTATCGTACCGATGGAATCTCTAAATTTCAAACAAAGAAATGAATTTTACTCGACTAAGATTTGTCATATTTTTGAAAAACCGTTTACACTTCAGGATACCAAGCATCGTGATCATTGTCATTTTACAGGCAAATATCGTGGTGCTGCCCATCAGGGTTGCAATTTGAATTATAAGAACTCGCATACCGTTCCTATCGTATTTCATAACCTATCTGGCTATGATTCACATTTCTTGATTAGAGCTCTAGCTACATCTTTCGAGGGATCAATGAATCTCTTACCAGTAAATAAAGAAAGATATATATCTTTCACGAAGAGCGTCAAAGATACAATTGTAAATTTCAGATTTATCGATTCGTTTACATTTATGCCGAGTAGTATTGAAAAATTAGCATCCTATTTGAAAGATGATGAAAAATTAATTACCCGTAAACATTGTAATAATATAGAGGAATTCCGTTTATTGACTAGAAAAGGTGTTTTCCCCTACGAATATATTGATAATTGGGAAAAACTCAAAGAGGATCGATTACCTGTAAAGGAAGAATTCTATTCAAAATTAAATAACGAAGAAATTTCATACTCAGATTATGATCACGCTTGCAATGTTTGGCAGACTTTTCACATAAAAACATTAGGCGAATATTCCGATTTATATCTGAAAACTGATGTTCTCCTTTTAGCTGATATCTTTGAAAATTTTAGGCGCAGCTGTTACACCATATACAATTTAGATCCTCTACACTATTACACTGCACCGGGTCTTGCGTTCGACGCCATGCTCAAGTGTACGGGTGTTGAACTTGAGCTGTTGACTAATGTAGAGATGTTGTTGTTTATCGAAAGAGGCATTCGAGGTGGTGTAGCTCAATGCTCCAACAAATACGCTAGGGCTAACAATAGGTATATGGGTACAGAATTCGATTCAAGCAAAGATGAATCATATCTTATGTATTACGATGTAAATAACTTGTACGGTGCAGCTATGAGTCAATTTTTGCCATTCGACTCCTTCGAGTGGGAGGAAAATTTTGAGCAATTGGATATTTGCAATATTCCCGATGATTCTCTTACGGGTTATATACTCGAAGTTGATTTGGAGTATCCGATCGAGCTTCAAGAACTTCATAAAGATTTACCACTATGTCCAGAACAGTATACTCCTCCGGGGTCTAACAAGTCAAAATTGATGACAACACTCCTCCCAAAAGAAAGATACATAATTCATTATCGAAATTTAAAACAGTGTTTGACATTGGGTATAAAGTTAACGAAAATTCATCGCGTTCTAAAATTTAGACAATCACCATGGCTTAAGAAATACATAGATTTGAACATTGAAATGAGAAAAAAGTCGAATAATGATTTTGAAAAGAATTTCTTTAAACTTATGAATAACGCGGTGTTTGGTAAGACAATGGAAAATGTTAGAAAACAGAAAGATGTTAGACTTATTACAAAATGGGATGGAGCGTATGGAGCGAAGGCTCTCATAGCAAAACCAAATTTCCATAGCTGCACTGTCTTCGACAAAGATATGGTTATAATCGAACTAAGTCGTGTTAAAATTAAGTTCAATAAGCCGATATATGCAGGATTTTCCATTCTCGATCTCTCCAAAATATATATTTATGACTTCCATTATAATTACATAAAGAATACGTTTGGTAACCGAGCTAAATTAATGTATACTGACACTGACAGTCTTCTTTATCATTTTACCGTTCCAAACATATATGATTATATCAAACGGGATCTAGCTAAATTCGATACTTCAGACTATCCCCCAGATAATGTTTACGGTATGCCACTAGCAAATAAAAAAATATTGGGTCTGATGAAGGATGAAAACAATGGGAAAATTATGATTGAATTTATAGGATTACGAACAAAATTATATTCATTCAGAGTGTTAGGAGAAGATAAAGATAAAAAGCGAGCTAAGGGTGTAAAAGGATCTACACTCAAGACAATCACTTTTAACGATTACAAGCAATGTCTTTCATACCATACAAATTTAGTTAAAACTCAAAATTTAATTCAAAGTAAACAACATAAGGTTTATACCGTAAAGCAGCAAAAAATAGCACTGAGTTGGAATGACGACAAAAGGATCATTCTTTCTGATACGACCGACACCCTACCGTGGGGTTATAGAATGTAAGATGTATATAATAAGAATGTACAAAATGTAAAAATTTAAAATAAAGACAACGTATGCTTTACGTTATTGCATGTCACTTGATCCTTCAATGCAACACCAGCTCCTAACCATCCGGATTGTTCCTTCCGTTCGTTATCTTAATAAATAATTCTAAGAAGTCTCCCACACTCTTTGTCACATAGAGAGTCCAGAGGTAGGGAGCACGCTTTAAATGGCGCTTGCACCCGCTACGACTCAGTTCAAAAAATGGCTGAGAACTATGTGCGACTATTTTCGAATGTGTTTGTACCCCATGAATGGGTACAAAATGGGCTGCATCAGAGTACGCGCATCGCAGTAGAGAATGCTCTGAGAATGAGCAACGCTTACAGTTTTGTTTTGTGTGTCATAGACATTAACGGCGTTGTCGCCGTTAAAGAAGTTTCTAACAATCAAATTTGGTTCCGAAAAATATAAGGTAAGCATTGAAGAATTATTTTTCATTTTTTATTTTCATGATATTGTATACATTCAATTATGAATTTTTAATTTGATTATAACAAGTAATCTTTTTTGGTTTTATAGTAATGTGAACAGTAGCAGCAGCGGCAGCGGCAGCGGCGGCAGCGGCGGCAGCGGCAGCGGCGGCAGCGGCAGCGGCAGCGGCGGCAGCGGCAGCGGCGGCAGCGGCAGCGGCGGCAGCGGCAGCGGCGGCAGCGGCAGCGGCGGCAGCGGCAGCGGCGGCAGCGGCAGCGGCGGCAGCGGCAGCGGCGGCAGCGGCAGCGGCGGCAGCGGCGGCAGCGGCAGCGGCGGCAGCGGCAGCGGCGGCAGCGGCAGCGGCAGCAGTAGTAGTAGTAGTAGTAGTAGTAGTAGTAGTAATAACAGAAATGTACTAAAATGAAAAAAAAAATATATAATAGTTTTTTATATATTGTCTTCTTCTTCTGAAAAATTATCCATTTCCATACCATGTCCCACCTCGGTGAAGCCTACAAATCCGACTTATCGATCCAACTATTGTGCGAACCATCGAATCCTAGCCATTTCACAAATAGCTTGTTTCCACGTCTCCTCAGTACCTTCTCCACGAGATATATGTCGGGATACTTGACGCTGGTAAGTTCATGGTCGTAGAAGCTGCCTTCGATGGGGTGATCCTGGTAGTCCTTGAGATTGTACGTCACCGGATCGGTATTCTTCACTCGACTTACGGTGAAAATTTCAGTCGTCCAATTGGGTGTGTAGCCCTTCTCGAAGACGTGTTTAAATTTGCTTATTCGTACTCTGTCGCCGACTTTAAACTTTGATCGTTTAAGTGTGGACTTGACTTTGAATTTCTTGTACACCCGTTGCAGTAGATCCTTCTCGTTACGAGCAGTCACATCCGTCGGTTTCATACCAATGGTGCGATGCTTACTGTTATTGTAAGAGGATACCAAGTCCGATAAGATATCCAGCCACCGGTGATTGCCCTGTAGGCTAAACTGCATCCACATCTTACTTTTCAGAGTACGATTGAAGCGCTCGCAGATCGATGCCTTCAAGTTACTGAATGTCGAGTACAGGGTAATTCCGTGTTTTTGCATAAGATCCTCGAATTCAGAATTGTAAAACTCTCGGCCTTGGTCAACGTGCAATTTTATTCGGGATTCGACCCCTCGCCAGTACAGATCTCATAGCTGCTGTCACGTCTTTAGCGTTCTTGCTCTTGGTCGGCACGGCCCAAGCAAACTTTGAAAATATGTCGATGACGGTGAGCAGATACTTGTATCCACGGTTCTCTCTGGCGTACGCTGACATGTCAACGAGATCCGCTTGCCAAGTCTCGTCCAGCCCGCGGACGTCAACGTGTCGACGCTGGTAATTCCTCCTGGCAGGTCTATGCAGTTCCTTCACCACCGCTAATTTTTTTCCGTCCATTCTCCAGCGCACTCAGCCTGGCGTCCAGCTGAGAAATGATCAGAGAGTTGCGAATAGCCAATTCTTGTCCTGACTCGATATCAGCTTGCAGACGTTTCAACGCATCCTTCGTGGTAGAATCGAGAGATTGAATCATCAAGTTGTTGTTATCGATATCATTGCGCATTCCGGCAGTCACTTGAAACACGGTATTCAGCTCCTGCTTCACTACAGTTTTCATTAGATTCAAGGTCACAGCATCGTTTTCCTCCTCGGGATTGGCGACGTTACAGAGCTTCTTGTTATCAATGTCGTAGTGTCCAGTAGCAGTGAATTTGAATCCAATGCCAGGGAGACCACGGCTACTCGCAACCGCGGTCCTGCTACTCAACTGACGTCCAAACACGTCGACACTCATATTCAAAGTGACGAGCGTGATCGTTTCATCGAATTAATAAATGATTCCCGCCTCGCGCAATTCTTCGATAATCGACACGATTTCGTTGGAGTGACTGGGGTTACCAGCTTCCCGAGACGCAAGGAGCAGGCGAAGGCGGTCTACCAGTTCGTTGGGATCGTCCCAGTACACGTAATCCGTTCGTTCATCCTTGGCGGTGATCATGTACCGCGGTACTATACCTTTGCCCGTTACAGAGGGCTGTTCGATCAATTTCGCAATAACGTTATTAAATTTGAAACTCTTGCTCTTACGAATTTCACTATCAGGTTTATAGTACTTTCTGTGTGCATTCGTCGTTAAAATAATGTTTTTGTAATTGTCCATGTCATCCTGGGTTATACTAATCTCGTCAGGTACCTTCTTGAACAAGAGTTCGATCAAACCCGCAGTTTTCAAGTAAGTCGTATCGCCTACATGGATTCGATCACCCTCAAAGCTGATGGGTGAATCGCCTATCATCAGTTTGTTCTTGGCGAGTTTACGCACACCATAGGCAGTATCCAATTGTTTATTCTCCCTCGATAGCAGCATATCGAGATACCGTTGCGTAGGATCATTCTGATCAACGGATACGTCTGCGTCATCGTTATCTCCTTCGTCATCATGTTTACCTTCTTCCTTTTCCTCCTCCTCTTCTTCGAAAGAATCATTCTTTAACGACTTGAAGGATTCATCTGCCGATCTAAACGTATCATCCGCTTCTACGTCTTGCTTTACTTCATCCTTAATCTCGTCCTTGATAAGATTACGCTCTGGCTACGATGCAGTCACTAGTTTCTGCAGTGGAGTCACTACCGGTTTCAAAACCTCACTCATCGCCTGTTCGACGTTCTCTCTACCCAATTTTAGCATTCTATGCTTTTTGCGAATCGCATCGCTGGCTTTAGCGATTTGACGTAACACGTCTTTTTGCTCCCGAAGTTTTCCGCGTTGCATGTTTTCGCTGCTGAATCCAAAACGCTACTGCATTCACTTTTTTCAATGATCACTCATTTATGCTCACGAAACAATCGAATCCTTTTCTGTATCTACCTCCGTCGAGGTCGCTGTCCTTGTCGATCACGAGAAACCCATACTCATCACCGTTCCAGCATGTCGAACACAGGTCTTTAAACTGTGCGTAAGTCATATCAGTGTTTACATGATCATCGTACACATGCTTGAGATTCATTTCATCCTGCTTAAAGAGCACCAGCAGATTAGCATTATCCCGTACCAGATGTTTGGGAATGCGAGCGTACGTCTGACAGAGATAGAAACAGTCAACGTCCCTGTGCCGCCCCATGCTGAAGAAGGCTCTGATGTTATCTTGCTTCTCGCAAGCTATATCATCGTAAATAATTATCGAGTTTCGACGTGCCTCGTTCGGTGGCAGCACCTGTTCGTGTTCCGTAAAGGGAAAGTATCCGATGCCACCGACGGACGTGAGTAAACGTTCTAAAAACTTGTACTTTGGCTGATCGAGCGATTTCGAGTATACGTAGACGTTTTCGAATCTTAATCCGTTGGGGTGGGTTATGAGAGCGAGCAGTGCGTTCGTCTTGCCGCAATTGGATGGTCCGCAAAACACTGCACGTATACTGTTTGGCAGTAATTCGCCGTGTCGCTTAGCCTCCTTCTTCACTCGCACGATTTTGTCAAAGTTCGTTACAGATAGTTTGACGGACTGCTTCTCGAACCTGATCTCGATCTTGACTAACGTGGGAACTATAAATTACTAGTTTATAAGGATCGCTGTTCAGTCGGAACTGTTTCACCGCAGGGACATGATCGTGCATTCTAAACGTAAACGCATTGGGAGGAAAAAATCTCATCGTGGCAGGGGATTAGTCAACAGGATCATAAACAGTCTACCCTTTGAGTTACACATACCCGGTTATCAGTACTGCGGACCCGGTACGAAATTAGCAAAGAGACTCGCGCGAGGCGATCCGGGCATCAACCCCCTGGACGCAGCCTGCAAAGAGCACGACATCGCCTACTCGAAGAATCGAGAGAGCCTCGAACACAGAGGGGCGGCGGACAGGGTACTCGCTGACAAAGCTTGGAAGCGCGTTTCCGCCAAAGACGCGAGCCTCGCCGAGAAGGCGGCGGCCTGGTCCGTAGCGAACGTAATGGGTGCCAAGTCGAAACTCGGTATGGGACTCAAGAAGAAGAAGAAGCCAAAGACTGTAACGCTGAGGAAAGTCATCGAGGAAGCCAAACGATCGATGATTCCTAGCACCGACGCAGGGCTAGCTATCAGATCTGCTCTCAAGGGTACACAAGCTGCTGTCAAGCGAGCGGGTGGCAAGCGCAACGTCCGCACACCGCGGATTCTACCCGTACCGTCCAAAGTCGGAGGCTTCCTGCCGTTTCTCGTCCCCGTGTTTGCGGGTCTCAGCGCCGCTGGAGCGTTGGCCGGCGGTGCTGCGGGTGTAGCCAAAGCTGTAAACGATGCGAATGCAAGCAAGGAGCAACTGAAGGAGAGTCAGAGGCACAACGAGACGATGGAAGCCATCGCGTTAGGCAAAGGACTGTACTTGAAACCCTACAAGAAAGGACTGGGCCTTCATCTGAAACCAAAAAACTTGAAGTGAAACTACCACGCCGAGCGTTGACCGATGCGGATCTGCTCAAATACGCGAAGATCATGAAGATTCCACATTTTCTTGGAGTCTTCATGCGGAACGCTATGCCGAAGGGTGGACCGTACAAGTACGAGTCGGCAATCGTCAATCTCGAGGACGAAGATGGGCCAGGAACACACTGGGTCGCGTACAAGAAGTTCAACGACCAAGTCGTTTATTTCGACAGTTTCGGCAATCTTCGACCGCCGCTAGACCTTATCGAATATCTCGGTGTTGGTAGTGTAAAGTACAATTACGAACGATATCAGGAGTACGATACTTTTGCGTGTGGACACTTGTGTCTAAAGTTCCTATGCGGCCAATTAAATCGTAAGAACAAGTATCGTCTATATAAGCTTGCTATGTAATTTCGCAAGGTCAGTCGAACGTTCGCAATCATGGAAGATTCATTCACGTTGACCTTATCAGGCACCTCCTCCATACTGGAAGCCGAATACTTTCCTCCTATCGAGCTTTCTCCGTACAAAAATTACGCTCTGGGGCTCATCGAGTTGCTGACCTTCAATACTATTCCCAACGTGGACACGGATCACAACAAGCTCTACGTGGGGGACGAAGTTATCACTATACCCACTGGTAGCTATGAGATCGAAGATATCGAAAGCTATGTGCATAGCGCGTTGACGGACAAGAGCATCGTCATTCAGATTAAACCTAACAATAATACGCTGTGCAGCGAAATTAAGTGCAACCGTGATGTCGACTTTCGACCCAACGATTCTATAGGCCGCTTGTTGGGCTTCACTCAACGCGTTCTGAAAGCTAATAAATTACACACGTCCGACGTACCGGTCGCCATTCTCAAGGTGAACGCCCTACGAGTCGAATGCAACGTCACGACTGGCGCTTACATCAACGAACGTAAAGTGCACACCATACACGAATTCTTTCCGGTCGTGCCACCCGGATACAAGATCATAGAGGTGCCATCGCACGTCATTTATCTACCGATCGCAACCAAGACGATAGATCACCTGCAGCTGCGAATAGTCGATCAAGACGGGGACCTGGTGAATTTTCAAGGAGAAGTCATAACGATCAGGCTGCACGTCAGATCCATGCGATAATGGGTATCGTCTATAATAGAAAAATCATCAGTGGTTATAATAATCGACCGATATGCCAAAGAGGGATCAGTCGTCGACCGCCTCTCAAGACGCTAACACGTCGAAACGTCCTGTTTCTGGAAAATCTAGGATTCAAGGTCGCGAGAGGAAAGTAAAGCGTTCGTTCTGCTGCATTCTTTTCGTCTGCCGCGTACCATGGAGGAAGAAACGCTGAACATTCAGACACCGATCGTCTTCGACGAATCTATAGCACACTATGAAACGCATGCGCATCAACCTTACGCCTCGTCAACGTTCAACAACAGCGACGAGGTTCGAATCTCCGTTCAACATCAAGACCTATGCTTACTACCGAGCAAAAGTTCGCTGCACGTGTATGGAAAGCTGGTCAAGGAAGATGGGTCCACAGCGACTACGAGCACGACTCTGGTCAACAATGCCGTTTGCCATCTCTTCGAGGAGATTCGCTACGAAATGAATGCTATAGAGATCGACCGGAGCAAGAACGTCGGCCTCACGAGTCTCATGAAGGGATATGTTTCCCTGAGTCCCGGTCAACGATCCTTGATGGAGAACGCCGGTTGGCTGGACGTCAGAGAACGGGAGAAATTGACCAATGCTGACGGTTACTTCGACGTATCCGTACCGCTGAGTCTGATCCTGAGTTTCGCCGAAGATTATCGCAAGATCGTCGTTAACGCTAAACACGAGTTGATTCTGACGAGAGCAAAGAGCGATGTCAATGCAATAGTGCAAACTGCTGCGGAAGAATGCAAAGTCGTAATTCACAAATTGGAATGGCTGATACCGTACGTAAAGGTGTCGGATCGACGAAAAATACAACTGCTGAAATTCATCGAGAGGGATGCACCCATCTCCATGAGCTTTCGTACCTGGGAGCTGTACGAGTACCCTCTACTCCCCACCACTTCGAAACACGTGTGGACCGTCAAGACGTCGACTCAGTTGGAGAAACCACGATACGTGATACTGGGTTTTCAGACGAGCAGAAAGAACAAGAAAGATAAGAATGCTAGTCACTTTGACCACTGCAACGTCAGAGACGTTAAGCTCTTCCTGAACTCGCAATGTTATCCCTACGGAAATCTGAATCTCGACATTGATCATAATCAGTTTGCTCTGCTCTACGAGATGTATGTAAACTTTCAAGCTACCTACTATGGCAAGGACCCCGAGCCTTTGCTGAAGAAGAATGAATTTCTCGAGTACGCTCCATTGATCGTCATCGATTGCTCCAAACAAAACGAGTCCCTCAAACTCGGACCCGTCGATATTCGTCTGGAATTCGAGGCGCAAGACAATTTCCCTGCCGATACATCGGCATTCTGTCTGATCCTGCACGATGGCATAGTCGAATACAATCCAATCAGTGGTGGGGTGAAAAAATTGGTATAAAAACGCTGCAATCGTCTCTTCCTGCGCAGTTCATTAAAAAAAAATGGAATTCGTCGTGGACGTACAAGGTTTCAAGAAACCGTCGAACGAGTTTGTCCTGAAGGAGCTATCCGTGATTGGAGTCGACAGCAATTTCTCCGAGCCTGCAACGTTCCTCTTCCAACCACCTTGTCCATGGAAATGCTTACCCGCCAAGTACAAGAGTATGAATTTATGGTTGGAGCGCAATTTTCATGGGATCTCGTGGACCTCCGGTGACGTACCTTACAATCACGTTAAGAAAATTCTTCGAGTTATTCTGCAAGATGCTTCCAAAATCTACGTGAAAGGATTGGAGAAGAAGAGTTGGTTGGGAGCTTTCATAGGACGATCCGAACACATCGTGGATCTAGGAGATGTGGGATGCCCTTCGCTGCAAAACCTGCGCAAGAACTTACTTACCCGTTGTTCGCATCATCATGCTCCCCATTTCCAATGTTCGATGGAAAACGTTAAATTGTTAAGGAATTGGTTGTCGGAATGTATGTTTGATTATAAATAAAGACATAAGATATAATAACAAGTTGTATATTTATTTAACACGTATACATAGTAGTATTAAGAGCACGATTACAAGCATTGAAATTCAATCTGATTGTACTGCCCACCGAGATAAGGCATGAGCAGTCGATCTTCGTCAACAGCACGCACCATGTTTTGAAACAAACTGCTATCGTCTTTCAAGGCTTTTGACACCCTCGATGGTAGAAACGTCGAGAAGCTATCCTCAATGTCGACGATTAATCTTGTTCCGTATTTCGTTTCAATTTTCCGAATACAACTAATTTTGTATTCCTTTTGAATCTCTAATTCTGCCAACTTTTTCGTTGGTAGAAATGTGTCCAAACGGGCCACTTTGTTGATATTCGAAAGATCCATGACGCTCAATTAATATCGAGTTTCTTCAAATGTATTATGAGATTTTTATGATCTCTTTTAGCTTAGATCAACTGTTTCACTTCCACGATATTCCTCAATAGTAACTGTAATCGAACTCTGAGCTCACGTTGTTTCCTCTTATTCGGTATCGATTGAATTTTCGCAGCAGACTAACGAAGGCACGTTCAGCTCCTCCTTTTATGGGAAACTCTTAAGGGCTAAAACGGGGGTTGGAGGGGTTACGCAAATTTCTAGGAATCGAATCGTCTACAGAGATTCCTGGAATCGACGTCAAGGTTGATGCATCTTCTTCCTGGAATTGTTTTGCATCGGTTCGAGCGATGAGACACCTACCCGAATTGTGAAATCGAGAACGCATTTTCTAGAATATTCAGTTACTGTAATCAATAAAATTTTGAACTCGACTACATGAACCTGTATTCTTGTCGTTGAAACCCTGCAAATTTCAAGGAATCGACGTCAAGGTCGATGCATCTTCCGGAATATTCCTCGGCTCTCCACCGACGACGACGACGAAGTTGCGTCGCGCGTAACTTGACACCTCGGGGGTATGAGGGACCGCATTCTCGACTCTGCGAGATAACGTTCGGTATTACGCATTAGAACAACCGATACATAGATAATTCTAGAATGACTTTGAACTCGCCGGTGATCTCGCACGAGGCTGGGGGATGGGGAATTCGCGAAGCTTCTCAGTGGGATGAGGAGGCTGACGAATCTAGGGATGGGGGATTCTCGAAGCCTCTCGGTGGGATGAGGATGCTGACGAATCTTGGGATGGGGAAGCCTCTCGGTGGGATGAGGAGGCTGACGCGCGACCACTGCGAGATAACGCCTGCCGTCCGACACCTGCATGCTATCGTTTTTCCTGGAATCAACCTCGACGCAAAAGTCGCTTTTCGGCACTGCGCTCAAAGGGGGATGCCGCTCGTCTGGAATCAACCTCGACGCAAAAGTCGCCGAAACCGCTTTTCGACACTGCGCTCAAAGGGGATGCCGCTCGTCTCTCTCTCTCTGATTCACCGATGCTACGCACCACGGTTCAAGGTTAGGGACAAAAGTTCTGGAAAATTCCTGCAGGATTGCATCAGCGATGCTGCGCAATTCTGCTCGAGGTCAAACGGGCCGAGGGCTGCCGTCCGAAACCTGCACGAACGTGCACGGAAGCTTCTGGAAGGCTTTCCGGGGTGGGGGGCAAGGGGCTGTCTCAAAACGTCGCGCGAGAGGATCGCCGGCTCTGGGAGCGATCCTTCTCGACTTAGCACGGACAAGAACCGTCGAAGCTTCCAGAATGTTCTAGAATGTTCTAGAAGGTTCTCGATCGTGCGTAATTCCCAGAATCGAGCGCAAAATTCTCTGAATGTGACGTAAAATTCCTGGAATCGAGTCAAAATTCTTGGAATTGAGGGCTCCTGATGACGTCACTTCCGAAAATCGTAGAGCTCACGACGGCAACTTAGCACGGACACCCACCTTCGAAGGCTCTGGAGTGTCGGTATTATGTCGGTGCAGGAATCTGTATCCAGACCCTCCCAACTTATACTACTTCGCTGGTGGGCGTATACATTAAATGAAGTCGATTCACGAATATAAAATCATGTGAAGTTGTTATGTATTGATAATTTCCGTCTCCATTTCGCCTAGGGAGAAGTATAACGCGATATGTGTTATATATATATATCTGTTTCTAATATAGGAATTCTTACTTCAAATATCAAACGATTATTACTTACAACTATATTTACAGTACTTATGCGAAGATATTCGAAATAATGGGCAGTGGTGTTAGGTTTTTAATTTGTATTCCGAGTAGGACCTGAAATAGGCACGTCCTGTAACAGATTAATATTAGCGAACTTAAGTCGGTTAGCATGTATTATCAAATCTTTCCCTTGTTTTCTGATCTTGTAATTTACATCACTGATAGCCGTATTAATAGTCGAGTCTCATTTGAGAAACTCAGATGAAAGGAGTCTTGAGAACAAATACTATACAAGAAACATATCTTGAGAGTTATTTCTGAGACTGGCGTTGAGAAGAGATCAGGTAGGAGCTTATCACGTAGTCTATACTCGAGACTTGTTTTATACGGTACAATAGTCGATTCTTGAGACAGTATCTCTTGTGCTCTTATTAATAGTCACTGAAACTCATATCAGTTGAGTGCCAGAAACAGAAAAATCTCGTATCAGCCAAGTAAGGTCTAGAGGTGACTTGAGATGTGAATCTTTTGTCTGTTTTTCATGTTTACTACTAATTGGAAGGAAATTTGACATATTATCGATCAGTGGTGTGCATAAAGGTGTGCTAAAGATGGACTTACAACAGATACCTGACAATTATGATCTGTATGATGTGTATGATGTGTACGATCGGTATAATGTATATGAAGAAAATTATGCGACGCCACGTGTTCGATTGCGTAAGCGGTATGTGCGGGATGCGATAAACCCCTTCGAATGGTGGGCTGATGACGAATTTAGGAAGCGCTTCAGATTTTCAAAGCATGCCGTAATGCATTTAATTTTACCACAAATTGAGCCTGCCCTGAGATCCGATTCAATGCGGGGTTTGCCCATTTCACCGGTTCAAAAACTGTTGCTGTGTCTGCGATTTTATGCTACGGCATCGTTTCAGGTGAATCAGTACTTTTTAGCATCTTTAATACGTGGAGGAGCCCTATTTTACTTTATCTTCGATTTTTCAGATTGTATGCAGTGATCTTGAATATGTTTCACAAGCGAGTGCATCTAATATTGTTCGAAGAGTGTCCCTTTTAATTGCTCAGCTGCAGCTCCGGTATATCAAGTTTCCAGCGACCGTTGCTGGTACTGTTGAAAATAGAGATCTGTTTCGAGCATTGGGTAGAGTTGGGGCAAGAGATGGTATCCCTGGTGTTGATGGAGTAATTGATTGCACCCATATAAGGATTGTGAACACACCCGGTAGGCATTATGGTGAAGCGTACCGCAACAGGAAAACTTTTTTCTCCATCAATGTACAGGTGATGGTTCATGAACATGTTAAATTGTGAGTTCCACAATATGCATTGAGATTGAACATATATTTGTCCTCGCAGGCAGTGGTTGGCCCTAGGATGGAATTTCTCGATATTGTGGCAAGGTGGGCAGGTAGTACGCATGACAGTCGCATTTTCCAAATGTCGCGGCTCAACGTAAAATATAGGGAGGGTCAACTAACGGGTGCTCTTCTGGGGGATAGTGGATACCCTGCTCTTCGGTACTTGTACACACCCTTGCTGAATCCAAGAACAGAAGCCGAAAGTCGGTATGACAGAGCTCATGTACGAACAAGAAATATCGTCGAACGTAATTTTGGTGTGTGGAAAAGAAGGTTTCCTTGTTTGCGAAGAGGGTTGGGAAATGCACTACCCACAGTGTCAAACATTATCGTTGCCTGTGCCGTTTTGCATAACATGGCATTGGCCGGAAACGAAGAGCTACCCGATGTACTCGAAAATGATGATGTAGAGCCTATCGTTCCGGTAGACCTTGTGCTGTGCCGCGGTGAAGAAGGATTCGCAGTTCGTCAGGCTCTAATTCAGGCACACTTCTCATGATAAGTTTTTTAATATTACAATACAATTAATAATAATACAATTAACAAACTGTCATTGTTTCAAAGTAAATTAAATGAACTTATCATATTATTACTGTATATTATTACTATGATATATTATATACTGTAATATTAACTTGCATTGAAGCATAGGAACATAAAATCAATTACTCAATTTGATCTGTTTGTGGAATGAAATAATTTTTTCCCCACAAACACTGCAGGTAAGTGTCACTGTAATTCTTTCTCAGCTTGCCCAATTCGGATTTTCAATTCAAGCTCAGCAAGATCTGCCGCAGCCTTTAATTTGCGTGTATTCTCTTTTTCACTGGTAATACGCTGCTCCAATAAAGCTTTTTCCAATGTCATGAGTTGTTCCTCTCTCCTCATACGACATTCAGCCTCTTGCTGCATCAAAATATCTTTTCTATTTGCAGATGTCACAGGGGATGGTGAGCGTGACATCGACCTAGAAGATAGCCTTCGCAGTGGAGGCTGTGATGGCGGTGCTAATGGCACTGTTTTTTCATTTGAAGTTGATGAGATAGTACCTCCTGAAGTCATAAGATTTTGTATCATTGATTTTGGTTCCGCAGCTTCTATCCGTATCACCTTCTTAGGTGGACCAGAATCCACATCTGCAAAGAAACAATCAAAAACAACCTATAGTTGTGATTGTAACTCATGTGATATCTGAAAAAATAATGTACAAGTTTCTATTTAACTCGTCAGTCCCTTTCAAATAGTATAAACTTATCCTGTGTTCTGTTCATAGATGTAAGAAATGTATCACATTTTATAATTTCGTATAGTAATAGAATATTTCATATTGCTTTCTGCGTCAGATTTTGTTTCAATGGGAATGAAAATATTTCTCACGTGTCGGTAGTTCTTTGTGGCTTTCTTCGCTTAAAACTTGTGATTGAGCAACCCTGTCTTCAACTCCGAAAAATTCTAGAGAATCTTCATCTGCAATGTTAACATGCAATCAGGGTTGTGAATATTGTGTAAATTTAGTTCAATGACTCATTATAAATGTAATGTGTAATTAACAGGTACTTGAATTACAAAAGTGATTGATGCCTCCCAACCATGCATACAATTACCATTGCAGCCCATGTGAGAATCGGAGTATCTATTGAACATATTCTATGAACATATTTCAAATGTGTGTCCAGTTAACTGTCATTAAATTATTATTATTACTTACCAAAAACCACAAATCCGCTGTCGCTATCAACAGCACCTGACACTTCGACCATAAGGTTTGGTGCAACCATGGAGACATTTGGATTGATTAGAACATCACCGATGCTTGTTCCTCCACCTGTTGATAATCGGTGTTGCCTTTCCTGCGTAAGTGCATCTCGCTGGCGCTGCTTCATGTTGGTCCATAATCTTTGAAGTTGCTTCGTGTTAGCCTGATAATGAAATACAAACTTAATGGTGAAGTGTATGGAGGATTGGTCTATACGAATTGGCCGTAACTTCACATATGGCGTGACTATTAACACTGTGCAAGTTGAATGAAATAGATTGATAATGTATACTTCACAAGTTGGAAAATTACCTTCTGAACTAGGACACACATTAACACCTACCTTTTCATTGATGAGTTGAGATGCATTAAACTTGGTGGCTACATTTTCCCATGCCGCATTCTTGACTTTTACTGATGCGCCATCGGTTTTTTTATTTTCGATAATATCTTTATACTGTACTAGGATGGATGTAAGTAAATTTTTCTCCACCTCCGTGAAATTCTTCTTCTTATGATCCATTTTAATCACTGTTTATGGCCATTCTACAATGCAACGGAAGACGGTACACATAACACGTTACACGGCGTGGTATTCAATTGTATTTTCACCTAATTCCGGTGGATCCTCCAATCGCGGAGCAGAAAATCGTTTTTCAAACCGAGCGTTTGCTAACTGTCAACAATTTTAGCCACGTCTCGTATATAACAACGATACGGAAGACCGTTGCTAGGTCGTACCGTAACGTACGGATCACGGAACGATGGATTGAGCTCTCCCAATTCTTCCGTTCCGTACACGTTACATGTTACACCGTGATCACTGTATATCATAAAGAAAAACAACACTGACGACGTAAATGCATCGTTTGAACATATTTCGTAGTCAGTGGCCCTGTGCGAGGCTAGCCACCGTGATCATCTCTTTGCTGATCACTTATCAGTGGAGTGAAGAATCTAGTTTCAGTCTGAGAATGTATCACCTAAGTAAGACTTGAGAAGTGACTATTAAATAGCGCATTCCCTAAGACGAGAATCGTGTCTTGAGAGTGTATCACTTGATATTTTCTTGAGATGAGATCTGAGCAACGACTATTAATACGGGCCTAAGTTTATCTATTACTTCGTAAGGTCCTTCATTATATAGACCGGCGGATTTGTCTCTTGTTTCACATGTCATCCAAACTATGTCACCTGGTTTAAAATCGTTTGGCCGCGAAAATCGAACAAATTTTTCTTTTACTGCCTCTTTGCTCCGTTGCAGGTGTTCTCGGGCATCTTCTTGTATATATGTTTTGTCCTTTCTCGGCGAGTCTCGACGTATTCTTGATAGGTTCTCCCTTGTTTCCTTTTAAATCTGGAAATGCTTCGTGGTTTCCTCTCATATACAAATTCGTAGGGGGTGTACCCGGTGCCTTCATCAATGGATGAATTATATCTCATTGTTGCAAGTTCTATTAGTTCGTCCCAATCACGATGGTTATCTTTTCCCAACATCTTCAGATACTCTTTTAGCACTTGATGATTTCTTTCAAGAGAGCCATTACTTTCAGGATGGAAAGCGGTAGTGGTGAAATGTTTAATTCTAACGAAACTTTCGAATTATTTCATGAAGTTGCTCGTAAAGTTGGTTCCGTTTTCTGTTAGTACAGTTTCGGGGGCTCCGAAGGTGCTTACGTAATCTTTGATAAATCGTTCGGCAATTGTTTCTGCTTGTTGATTTGGAATTTGCTTAGCCATTATAAATTCGGTCAAATTGTCTTGGATGGTTAAAATATACTTGTTGCCTTTATCCGTAATCGATAAAGGTCCTACAATGTCCATTGAAGTCTTCTCGTTGAATTCCTTTGGCGAGTCCGTATAACAGAGTGGCATTTTAATTGGTCTTCTATTAACTTTCTGTTGTCGACATTGTCGACAATTTTTGACGTAATCTGAAACTTCATTGTAGATGTTCGGCCAATAATAATTGCTCAAAATACGGCGAAGGGTCCTTTTATAACCACCGTGTCCTCCCTGCGCACTGTCGTGATTTTCTTATAGGATCTGGCTTTTTTCTTCTTCGGTCTCAGGGATTAGGACTCGGTTGGCCTTCAGGTATACCAGGATGTCTGAATTTCCAAAGAGTTCGATAATTATTTTCTTTATGTCTTCTGTGCGTCCCTTCATGACATGCTGCAGGTCGCAAAAGTCAATGGCCACTGTATTAACATCATGTGCCATACAAAAGTTCCTTACATCTTCTAAGTACTTTCCATAATCATGCGGTGTATCCCCAGGGTTAAGGTTAATAGCAATCCCGACGAGCTCGTCCTGAGGGGTGATTAATTGCATACCCGACCGTCCCTCAATGTGATATTTTTTCGCCATTTGAGTGGTGGCACTGTTTCTAAGACCCTGACTGAGTTTCTTGAAAGGGCATCAGCGTTCGTGTTGAATGCTCCTTTTTTGTATATGATTTCATAATCGTATTCTTCGAGAATGATTCTCCATCTCATTAATCTCGAATTGAGATCTTTATGGTTCATGAGCCATTTTAACGGTTGATGGTCGGTGACGATTTTGAATTTTCTTCCGTAAAGGTAAGGCCTGTAGTGTTTAACTCCCCATACGATTGCAAGCAGCTCTTTATCGGTGGTGCTATAGTTCCGCTCCGCTTTGTCTAAGGTTCTACTCGCGTAACAGATCGGTTTGTCTTCTCCAATTTTTCCTTGCGACAATACTGCTCCAATAGCATCATTTGACGCGTCTGTTGTCAAGATGAATTCCTTTGTAAAATCCGGAAATAGTAATAATGATTGCGAACATAATTCTTCTTTAAGTATGGAAAAAGCGCGTTCTTGTTCAGGTTCAAATACGAAAGGGACATCCCTTTTTAACAGTTGTGTCAATGGTTTTGCCTTTTCACTAAACTTTTTTTTAATAAATTTTCTATAATAACCCGCTAGTCCTAGGAATTGCTTTATATTTTTTGGATCCTTTGGTTTAGGGAATTCTCGTACTGCTTTCAATTTATCTGGATTAGGTTTTACCCCATCCTGTGTTATTATGTGTCCTAGATATTGTCGCTCGGGTTTTACGTATTCACACTTGTCCGGCTGTAGCTTCAATCCTACAGAAGAAAGCCTCTCCAACAACATAGATAACTTTTTGTTATGTTCCCTTAATGTTTCGCCGTAAACAACAATATCATCCAGATAAACAAAACAAACTTTACCGATCAACCCACGCAATGCTTGATCCATCATTCGTGGGAAGGAGCGGGGGCATTCTTTAGCCCGAATGGCATCCTTGTATATTCATAAAGTCCCTGAGTTGTTGAGAACGCAGTCTTCTTCTTATACTGTGGGTCCATGAGAATCTGATGAAACCCACTGGCCAAGTCAAAGACACTAAAAGAGCGAGCTCTTCCAAGCTGATTCAATATTTCTTCTATGTTAGGCAAAGGATATGCGTCCTGCTCCGTTTTGGTATTGAGTTGTCGGAAATCTACGACGATACGCTATTTTTTCTTTCCGCTGGCGTCTGCCTTCTTTGGGACGATCCATAAAGCGGAGTTATATGGTGATTGGGAATTCTCTATAATTCCTTTTTCTAGCATTTCCAAAACTTGCCGATTTATTTCTTCGTGGTGCGTCGGCGAGTATCGGTATTGTTTTATGTGTATTGGTTTCTCGTCAGTCGTATCAACATATAGTGTGCTTTGTTAGAATTGTACATGATAGAGGATCTCCTTCCAGTTGAAATACTCCTTGATACTTATCAATTAATTCCCAAATAGCCCTTTTTGCAACTGGATCATGGATATGTTCTAGCCGCGTGTTCTGTGCTAACAGGCGGCTCCTGTCCGTCGAATAGTCTATCAGTCGGACTACTTCGGGCTGCCACTGGAATATGATATTCTTTTGTGCCGCGTCGACTAACGCATTCTCTTTTGCAAGGAATGGCATTCCGATTATACCTGCTTCTTCCAGCGAGAAATCATTTGGTACTATTGCGAATATATGCTCGTTCTCTCCAAAATGTAGCCGTGCTTCCTTTTTGCACATACTTATCTCATTGTTTATTCCACTCAAGTAGTTAGTTTTGAAACGTTGTAGAAGTCCTTGAGCAAAATCTTGTTTGATTAAGTTAACTGCTGCTCCGGTATCGGCGAGGAATTCTCCTCTTCTTCCGTGTGCCAATTGGAGGAAAAGGGTGGCTCCTTGATTTCGATTCGTTGAGACTCTATATACCTGGTGGGGTTCGGTGGTACGCTCGGGTTCGCGCGGTCGTGAAAATTTTGAGGTGAGGTCGTTGATGAATTATGAGGTTGTGGACAATCGCGCGAGAAATGGTGAGGCGATCCACATTTATAGCAATTACGCGGTTGAAATGGTACCCGTGTGATGGATTATGATGCGGGGTATGTTGTTCCCGAGAATTTTCTCGTGGCACATGTTCCGGTTGTTGGCTGTCTTGCATGTAACGTTTGTCTGACCTATGAAGGCGCCGATATAACTCTTCGGAAACGCATTCTGCCTTTTCTATCTCGAGGGCGTAATTTTGGGCTTCCTTAATGGTTGTTGGTCGAATACCTTGGACGCGGATTTTGAATTTGTTGTTTAGACCGCGGGTGTAGTGTGTTAGCGTAATTTTTTCCTCGTTATTGAGCAAAATTTAATGTATTTCTCGAGGATTTGATACATCATTAACGATCGCACGTTTTCCTTCTCGCTGTATCTGATTAAAACGTTTGTTGTACTGATTCACAGTACAGTCACAGGAGTGTTTCAGAAAGGCTCTCAGCATTTGTCACACTATGGCCGTGTTTCCACAGGCGAGAGAACTCTAGGAAGTCTAGCAAAAGTTACTTGCAACACCGTTTACACTAGCATGTAAATTTCCGCAATATTGCCAGAAATAATTGTCGTGCGAGAGACTGTCAGACAATACTGTCGCAAGTTATCGCAGTACTGTATACAGAGGATAGTTCGAGGTATTGCAAGATTCATCGCATTTCAGTTTACTGAATGAAATCATGCCGCGTAGACGTGAGCGTGTAGCAGCTGCAATAATAACAGTATTGGCGAACAAGAATACAAAAAAAAAAGATCTGTATGGGTTCGACAATGGATATTAAGGCGATCCAAATACGGTAGCTTCCATAATTTGTTCACGGAACTGCAAATAGAAGATTCTCAACAATATTTTAATTTCACTCGCATGACTGCTGTGGATTTTGAAGTTTCATTAAAAAATCCTTCGCAATAGTAGTGAATACCGCATTTTTCTTTATTCTATTCTTGTAATCTGCGTCCCGGCAATCCCACAAGCAAGAGTTGCATTCGTATATCTCTATTAACTTCGCTACATCATCGCGAGACCATTCGCGTCCCTTTAGTTTACTCATTGCGAAGAAGAAAAAGGAAATTACCGGATAATAACAAACAAAAACTGTCACTGCAAGCGCTAGATATTCGAAACTAGTCCTATTGCGCGCAACTTGTGTCGCAAGTCGGCGCAGACTTGTTTAAACTTGCAACTTATCGCGCCCGCAAGAACTCATGGCGAGCGCTCAAAAACTGTCGCGATCGCGCTTGCAGTACAGTTTACATGGGCTAGTTGCTATCCGCCAGTCTGTCAGACATTTCTCGCAGAAGTTTTCTTGCCTGTGGAAACGCGGCCTATGACCGTCAATTGCTGTTCGTGCTTCTTTCACCATTTTTTGTGTCAGAATTAACCGAATTACACGCGGATGGTCGTTAGGGTCAATAGTGATCATTACAGATTTTACTATCGATATAAATGTCTCTACTGAAATGTTGTGTCAGTCAAAATCCGTAATTAATAATAATTCGTTCTTTAATTTATTTGTGCTCATTGTTCTTCGCGACGAGTCAGAGGTTTCATCATCAGTGATACCCCCATCTGATTGACGAACGTTACTATCGTTATTAGTCCGGGCTTTTTCAAGTATAGATAATCTTTGCAAGAGAACCTCGTTTTGTCTAAGCAATGCTTTAAGCATTTGTTGCGTACTTAGCTCATCTGCCATGGTTAACCTTTGGCACTTGTAAATAAGTTCTTCTATCCGATTCACTGTCAAGACTATATTTGATCCTAGCGATTTTTCGTCTTTATGACAAATAAAGGACATTGACTTACGCTACAACAATCAGGAACATTTTCTCTTAGAGTCATCTCTGTCAAGTTTTTTCTCCAACTTCCGATCGCTGTCCTATTCACTGATCCCACCAAATTGCCACCAATGCTGCTGCCACCAATTTTCTTGTTATGCCGTGGCGAACTATATTGTCATAGATTCAGTACGACATACAAGATTCCGCCGCTATGACTTCACGAACGGATTTTGTTAATTAAAGAACCAGTGTAGAACAGACAGTCTTTTACTTTATTCTTTAGAGAACCTTCTCTTACAAATGCTCGACTGAAACTGTTCTTAGATGCTATGTTTTCTAATAAGGTAAACTTAGTCTAACGGGAACGAGGAATAGGAAGGGAGGGTTTTTTGTGTAATTGGGAAATTCCTATTTTAAAAATGCAGGTAACAAGGGTTTGTATATTTTTGGGATTAAGGACAGTTTTATGATAGGAAAGGTAAGGAATTTTCTGGGTAACGGTTCCTTAATGGCTATATTATAATAGAGGGGCATAATAGTGCGATGATGTGGTATATGTTAACTGGTGTAACGTAGATGATACTATCGAACCCTCGAGAATTACGAACGTTGCGATTGCTGCGTACACAACAGCTCAGGCTAGACTACGACTGTATGCTCTCCTTGAGAAGATTGGTAGACAATGCTTGTATTACGATACGGATAGTATCATTTTCATTCGATCGGACACTCCTGATTCTAAAGATTTAGAAACAGGGACGAAATTAGGGGATTTAACCGACAAATTAGAAGATTACGGAGAAGATATCTATATAAGCGAGTTTGCATCGTGTGGTCGCAAGTGCTATGCTTGCAAAGTTGAAACCTCTACAGATGTTACCAATTATATCTGTAAAGTTAAGGGTATTAGTCTTAACTATGCAAATACGAAAATCATCAACTTTGACACATTAAAATCTTTTGCAAATACTGGTATCTCACCCAAAGGAGATGAGGAGGTTGTTCTTTCTTATAAATTCTTAAGATGAACCCCAATGCACGATGTCATTACACGAAACGAAACAAAAACGTTTAAGAGTAATTTTGTGAAGCGACGATTAGTTGATAACTACGATTCAGTACCATACGGTATGTTGTAAATTTATGTAATATTAGACTATGGTAATGTCCTACGACTATGTACATTTTTTAAGGAATAATCAAAAGTAAATAAAGTGTTCACAGTCTGTAAAGTTTTCCTTCTTAAACTGGGCGTGCACGATTTTTTCCCAAGACAGTTATCTAAAACTGTATCACCCCCAAAAACGCTAGGACCTACTACATTATAATTTATTAATTGTAATAATTGTAATTATAAAGAAAGTGACAAAATTGAAATAATATAAGACAATGAAAAAATAAAATTCTAAATCAATACGAGTTATAATATATCATATATCAGAGAAAGGTAGGTCTATTCTATTTCTCTTCGGTCCATTAATCTTAATTTTAATATACAATTAATAAACTTAAAATATTTCACTCATAGCCCATTCGTACTCACGCATTACCCATTCACCGTGACGATAGAAGATCTTGTTCTTATTGATTTCTTTGAAATTTGTTCTTTTAATAGTCTCTCTTTCTTTTATGTAGCCAGGATAGTACTTTAAAGGTGATTTGTCCAGTTATTCCACGTTCATCAATTTATGTATGTTAATGCTCTTGTAAGCATGATTGGTAGTTAAAAATAATCCCTTCCGCCTATACACATAATAATTCGAAATACACGTTAGTATGAGATTAAAATATTAATTTTCTACAAAAGGACTTAATTTACCTTTATGATCTGCTACCTCTGACGATCCAAGAGCGAAAGGGACGATTCCCGTATCGCGTCTCTTAGGATGATCGCCAGAAATAACAATTAAGGTGGGGATTGATTTTAGTGTACTCTAATGGCTACCTAACAAATTACTTAAATCTTCTATTGGTAATATAGATTTCTATTACAGCATCACCCATTGTGGAAAAATAAGGAAAAGACTTGTAGGTCTGTGGAAGAAATGGTCACATATTTTACCACTGTATACATATGTATAGTTTATTAATATCGTATAAATAAATAAATTTTCGAAAATGGAAGCAATAAAAGGAACCAAAGATTATTTTTCGATATGATCAAACTAAATTGTATATACATATGTTCTTGCGAACGATTATATTAACCGAAATAATTATTTGAGAAAAACTAAGACAGACATTAGATTGATTTAGTTAATAATATGAGGCCATAGCTTTCCCACAGTCACACTTATAAAATTTTCTAATCACTATTCTTAATACGCAATTGATTTATCTGATACATTCAAAATTAATATATATACCTATTAGTTAATTATTCGCCGCGATATATGTGGTTGAACGGTGGTTTATTCGCTTTGGTCCTCCGGTGTGTTGTCTCATTGAGTTGTCGCCGTGTCCGATCGAATTCATTCCTCAATCGATTATGAGCAGTTTTTATAACATATATTATGATGTATTTTAGGGCCCTATCACCCAGAACGTACTATCTATAGAGAAAATACAAGAATACAACTACGATAAAATAAGAGCTAATTGTGCGCATTATTATAACAAAGAGAATTTCGTATCTATTATATTATTCGGAGACACGTCCTGCTTGTTCGCTCGTTATTTGGTGAAAGGGGCGACAATTCAATTGACCGGTATTATTTGGATTCCACCATTAGGTGGGGATCGAGCGATTCTCAATAGGTACATGCGGAGTGGGGGTGCACTTACATTCATATACATTGTGACGTATATTTCGCGATCGAGCCCCGTCGGGAGATGAGAGACTGACCGGCGCACAACTTACGCGATTCCTTCGCGTTCCAGGCAACCCAGGGCTAATACGTACAATTCAAAATAATACCACTGGTATTGTTGGGCGCCAGGTTCCAAAACGGGAACCACGTATTTCCTACGGTTTGTCTTCGCGTGCCTACGTTGGTTAACTCAGCTACGCGGAGGCGGCTGGCATCTTCAAGAATAAGGACAACTTCAATCAAATGGACACTTCGGCTTTTTGGGTCAACAATAACAAAATCGATCGTTTATTTTTGCGCCAATTTCGGACGCGACCACGCGGATATAACAAACTCCAAATTTAACAATTTCAAAATAAATAATGGACCCAATAAGATCGCGACTAAAACAACAATGAATGACAATATTACTTTCTAATAATGTTCTTAAACGAAATTCTACGCATAACGTTCGCGATCTATTCCGCGCAGTCCAATTCCTACGATTCGCTAAAATCCATTCGTACAATCCAATCATCTTCGATATTTAATAAATACTTTCATACGGCTCGATACAATTCGATCTTTCGACAATTTCTAACATTCGATAAATACTTTCGTTCACTTCGCGGCAAATTCGACAATTCACTTCGACATGACTTTCGGACAATTCGACATACGTTTCATTTACATACCATCTCAATATTTTAGTCGATTCAAAATTATAACGCGTGCTAATCGCGACACTTCGAACAACAACACCTCAAGGACTAATTCGTGTCTCTCGGCAACACGTCCCTAACGCGAACGCGATACAATAAGATTCGAAGATCTAACACTCAATTTTTGCCGAGAGAACTTCTCATTCGCTCACAGTCATCCGCACTTCGATTCACACAACGGGCGATAAATATGTCCACGATGGGCAACATATTTACGCGAACAAAGTCCCTTGCCGGTCGGCGGAATCTCGTACTTCCCAAAACGAACGCGATTCTACGAGTGGGAAAATCTCCCACGTGCCCACAGGCACAATTCACAAACGGACAACGCGGGGTGTTACGAGATTTCGTCGTTCACAAAAATACAACGAATCGCTTACCGAAATCTCTATGTCTCTTCGATAAGAAGAATTTAGCCCGTATACGCGGCCTCGGACGAAGTCCGGATTCTCCATAGGACTTAACCCCAGAAAACAAACGACTCCAAAACACGACTCGCGTCGTCGACGGTCCAGGCAAGAAGAAGGAAGTTGCCTTCCCTTTCGATCGTAATCGGCAGCACCGGAGACTATCATCCTCTCCCTTATTCACAACCACCGCTGATTGGTCCTACGGCCCCAATCAGAAATCTCCAAAATGACACCACGCGCTATTATTCAAATCCGTCTTCGCGACAATTCATTCGATTCGGGAACAGCGATTACTGGCTGTCCCGCGATGGGCTCCGTCGTCCCATAGGAATTCGCAACGGTTCACCAGGCGTCCCCGGATTCCCAGTTCGCGAGTCTTCGTTCCGTTCGTCGATAGCGGTGGGCCTCCGTCATGAGTTGTGGTGCGTTACAGGTGCTCCGTCGTTCGTAGGTCGATGTCACGCGGAATGAGTAATAGCTCCCTGCTAGTTACTCGGTACGCGTAGACCAGTTCATGTAGCTCGGGTGATAGCGTGCGTAGAGTTGCTCCAAGTCGCGAGGTGATTGGTGCGGTGAGCTACAGCGCGCGCAGCCGGGCCCTGCCGGCGCTCTGACGTCACTCAGCCTTTCGTCCTCGTTCCTCCCACGCTGATGATCCCTCGCTGGTTCTTCGCGAGACTCGGTAAGCCCGCGAATACAATATTCGCGGCATGGGACATAGCAAAAATCAAACAACCAAATTAGAAATCAACCAATTCGCAACTTCGTTAGCCCTTGAGGTGGTGGCTTCTTCCCTGGATTCTTTTCTAACACGCGTTTTCCCGCGTAACACGACAGTTCCCGCCGAGGACCTGACGGGGTAAAATCTGCCCCGTCACAACATACAGAGGCAACACTCACACACTAAATGGCACACTCATACGTTACAATTGGATCCAGGGAAACTCGCAAAATATTATCGTTTCTTAGAGATGCGAATTCGGAATAACGTCAGGGATTATTTTAGAATTTTGCGAGAAAAAGAAAAACATAATTTTGATTAATACACTGAGAAAAAGGTTTGGTAATATCTACCACCCAACTGCGAACACGAAAAATTTGGTTGAATCAGTCGAAACGACTACAACGTTCTTGAATTAATAAAACTGATATAGTTGTTTCGAATGTGTACTACACTTATCTCGATTGCACGACTGTATCAAAATAAAGAAAAACGGAATTTACTGAACACCCTTTTTTTCAACTTAATCGGATGTACAGTCATTGTACTGGCGGCGCATGTATTTATTTCAACTGTACCTTTCATTTGATCAAGGAAATCTGCTGTCAATTTGAGTAATCCATTCAATTAGGTAGAATATTGTGAATTTTGAATCGATAAAATATTTTGGTCAATTTAACTAAATATTCCTACGTCGTAACTACAAGAATGTTTGGCAAGACAAATTAATATGGTGACATCGATCAAAAGATTTAGTAAACGGCATCACATATTGCAATGTAACTCTTATAGATTTAGTAGGTCAAGAAAAAAATATTATTGCGCGTATCAGACGGTCGTAACGGAAATTCTGAAAAAACTCCGCAATATTATATGTGTGTATATATAGAGTGGAGGTGTGAAAGGCTCAAAGGGTTTCAATCACTTAGAAAAAAAATATTTGAACAAACTTGTTAGAACAGCTTTTTTTATCTATGAAATAATTTTATTAATGCAACGTTCTCAAACCATCCACCGAGAGAAGGGGCCGCACAACAAGGCCTACTGCCAAACGGCGTAATACAGCCACCGGCCACCAAAGGGACAGGCATACCCGCAAGCAAAAGTCGGTCAATGAGCTGATAAGCTTCAAACTTTGGTATTGAATTCTCATAAAGAGACGAAAAGGCAATAAAAGCTACTAACGTGCAGCACCTAGTAGTCCAATCCATGACACTGCTTCGATATCAAACTTTTTAGAATCAACAAACTAATTTATAATTTGCAGAAATCCTGCTACCCCTTGAAGCCAAGGCCTAATACGTTACACCGAATTACTCAAAACCTACGATATTTTCAAAAAAATATGTACATAATCAAGCAACAAAAATATTGAATATCGGCGATATTTTGTGTAGTTCAGGTAAAACTTTTTGGTTTCACATTGAATGCATTTTTTTTCTTTGCGGACTATATAGTATAATTGGATACAAAAGATAAACTACAATATTAATTGAAGTAAAGATTTTGGTAACGTAATCGTACACTGCGGGACATTAACACGTTCAACCCGGCGTGAACCACCGGTGGTTCACAGGCATTGCTTTCATCTGACAGCGTGAACCACCGGTGGTCGACACGTAGTTTGCTACGTCTGGCGGCGTGGACCATCGGTAGTTCCCATATGTTTCTAATTTTATTTGAAAAATCACACTTTAAATTGAAAGGCTGGAAAGAGACTAGATGATAATATACAATGTAAATGAAACATTATTTTTACAGTTGTTTTCAATATACAGAAAAATTTATTTTTCATAGTTATTTTTCATATAAAAAAAACAAATCGTCAATTTCGCAGGAACTCAAAATCATCGTCTGACTCCATAATACTAAGGGTCAATAATAAATGATTGAAAAACAGAAATTATAGAATATGTAACCTTAAAAAAATAAAAGCATTTTACTTACATGTATTGTAACGTGGCTTCCGCGGGACGGCTAGTTACATGAAAGTATCGGCGCACGAAGAGTCGTGCCGCCGACGCAAGCTGCCGAGGGAATGCCGATGACGCCGGAGGTTGGGGGCAAGGGGGAGCCGGGAAGAGAAACCGGCAGCGCCGAGTCCGAAGATCGGGCGGGCTCGGGTAAGGTCGGCGCCGCCGAGAGACTGGCGGGCTGTAGGCGCCGAAAACCGGAGAGCGGACCAAGGCGAGAGATAACGCACGAGTTCGGGTGAACTCGGGATTCTTCGGGAATCCTCGGGCCGGGAGGCCGAAAAGGGGGCCACTTCGTTTCGAACCGTGTAACGGGAGTTAGCGCGTGTGAAAAAGTGATTGTTGGATTTGCGAATTTTTGTGAAAAGTGATTGGGACCGATTATAGACTATAGACGACTTGGCATTTTCCCACGGATTTCGATTTTGGATTACGGCACCGCCCCGAGAGAGCGAGAAAGAGAACGAGCGAGAGAACTAGTCGGCGGATGGAAAAAGCCAGGGTCGACGAGGAAGAAGTTCCAGTGCACCGGAAGTTCCGGTAAGTCCAGGCAGAGTACCATTTTCCAAGCGAAGCCGCGCGCCGGCCGGGGATGAATCGCATCCGCCGGTGCAGCACGACACGCGGAGTGGAGGCTACGGGCCCGCCACAGGCTCACGTACGAGAAGATTGCAGCCCCCGGGAAAGTAGAAGATGACTCCCGCGACCGCGTCCCTTGATAGGATTGTATCGAGTTGCGTTCGTAAGACCACCCGACTGTACTCGTTTGCCTAGAACGGAATTAATGTCGATTGTTGAAATGAAATCCCACCGTGTCAATCATTTCGGAAAGGCCGACCGATTCCTGCAAAAACTCACAGCCCTCACGTTCCCCTCTACCACATGCGAATAAGAGCTAGCGGGAAGAGCCGCTTGACAGGACTCCCGGAAATGATGTGCCGCGGATTAGAAATTAAAGGCCCAACGAGTCGGGCTGGTGCACGCATGCACCTGGCGCCCAAGGGATCCGCGGAATGCCACGTTGGGGTCAGAGATAGAACGTAGGCCAGGAAATGCGTTACAGTATATATACAGGGTGTTCGTTATGAAACGCACTGTAGTAACACCGTTACATTCCTTTTCAAATTCTAATGAATATGTGTATTTTCATTTTTTATTTCATTTATCAAAATTTCGAGATAATCAAGGTTGAAGTTGCAGTAATGCGACCAATCAGAACGCGTTTAAACGGAGCGTAGATGACGTCGCGAGCTAGCCCGCAAGGCCTGCTTACAGTAGGCCAATAACACTAAAAATATCGTCTCTTGTATCTTACTCAATTACATGCAGATAAACAGGGACACTACGACGATACTCTTAGTGTTATTGGTCTACTGTAAGCAGGCCTTGCGGGCTGGCTCGCGACGTCATCTACGCTCCGTTTAAACGCGTTCTGATTGGTCGCATTACTGCAACTTCAACTTTGATTATCTCGAAATTTTGATATATGAAATAAAAAATGAAAATACACGTATTCATTAGAATTTGAAAAGGAATGTAACGGTGTTACTACAGTGCGTTTCATAACGAACACCCTGTATATATGTTGTGACGTGGCACTTTGTGCACGTCACAAAAGAGAGAGAAAAAAAAAGAAATAGGAGCTACACTGTGAGGTCCGCAAGGCAACCTAGCATTTGCGTCGAGCGTGGACTGGATTTAGCGGGTAGAATATTTATTAATTCCGTTCGAGGTCTGTATTTCGAATGTTACTAGTGGAGGTCGGTCCCGTAAGGGAACCGATCACAGAGAAATTGGAAGCAGCCACGGCCCGGACTATAGGAAAGGGGCCCGACCAGTGCGATCAGCAACCCTAGCGTGACGTAGCCAGCAGGAGGAGCGCCAGCGCGACCGCAGAGCACCACCTACGCGGAACGACGCCGCGAGAAGATTGAAGATTCAGGCAGCATCCGAGGGTTGCAGTGGCGGCCTGGTGCTGTACATCGAGGGATAGGGTGCGGAGGAGATTCCCGCCCCAAGAAAAGACACTACAATCGCTCAGAAGAAGAGAAGATGCGCAAATCTATTTTTCTAGGATCCCGGCGACATTTAAAGATCGCGGGCGAATTGGGCCGCGTAGGGGTTAGCGCGAATTTGATTGGGCCCAAGGGTAATATTCCTCCGCGCCAGTAGGGCACGTTAGCGGGCAAGCGATCGGGTGGCGTCACTTGCGGTGTAGCTGCAGTACTGTGCGGAGTTGTGCCGAAAGTGGTGAGTTAGCGTGAGAGAAAGAGAGTAAGAAAGTGACGAGAGTGACGAGAGAGCGAAGCATGGATAGAGAGGAGTTAGATGATGTGGCGAGAGCTATCCTGGGTGAGTGGCGCTACCGAGCTATATGATTTTTGTAATTGATCGAGATTAACCGGACCATAGAGTTAGCTGCTGGATCTTTGATCCAGACAGCACGCGTCGCCTTCCGCTTACACGATCGTTGAGATCCGATGTTTGCCAATTTGGTGGCGATCTGGAGGATCCATTATCTCGTATCAAAGTTTAGTTTTTAGTTTTGTGTTTGAGTATTCGTAGAGCATGTTTAAAGAAACTGCATGCAAACTGTTAGTAACCAGTCCACGCTACGCGTAATCGTTCCGGTCGTGCATTGTGTAGTCTAAGTGCCGCGCAGGAAGGCGGTTAGGGGATTGCGTATTCTTTGACTGAGACTTTCAGTGAAGTAATAGGTCTTCGGAGCTGATTCCGATCGTAGGATTATCCGTGACAGGATAGGCTATACACGCTAGACGACGATATCAAGATCTAGAGTCACAGCCGGGAATCTAAGAATTCGGTAGAACAGGTGATTTTGACGAGAGGTCAAGGACCGTTAGGATTACCGCGCTCGAACTTGTAAATATTGTGAAGCCGCCGAGGCGGACACTAGGCCACTCGTCGGCTGCCTTCATAAATATTACTGTATCTACCAGTTACGCGTGCATTACGTAACGCGCGTATTGTTACAGGAAACGTCTGGCATTCCAGGAAATAATTCCATATTTACGGTAGAGGATTCCAATCCTCCTAATCCGTTGCATTGTTATGATGGGTATTGCGTAAGGAATCGGTATTCCTTGTTATTTGTATTCTGAGGGCCCGTCGGCCTCTATAGAATAAATTATTTGAAATTATCAATTCTTTCATTTCTAATAGAACCGTTGTTCGATTTTATTATTATTCCTCGTTGTATAAGTTATCTCGGAGCTGTTGTTCCATACCGTGTTTTGTTATTACGCCTTTTCATTATCTGATTCTCATATTTTATATTTTATATTTTATCTTCTTTTGTTATATTTTGTCTCATTTTTCTTGTGTTCAATAAATCGGGCCCGTTTGTGGGTTCCGTGCTTTTAAACGAAACCTCAGATCTGTTTGATTTTTCGAAGTCCCTTTTGGTGTTGTCTTGTAGTTATTCTAATTTTCAGATTTTGATTATTGTCTCCCAGACCCAGGACCCCACCGCACAAGAGCTGACCGGGGTATCCTCTGGAGACAGCGGTGTATCTCTCGGTATACCTGGCGCCCAGTAATCTAAGAATTTATTAATTATTTCTCGAGGTGCCTTTATTTGTGCGATTCGTCGTTACAATGTATATACAGGGTGTCCCACGAGTTATTCCCCAACGGGCACTGGCATATTCTCCGTTGAAAATAGAACAAAATGCAATTTGTCCAAATGAAATCGGTTGCAGCGTTCTCGAGAAAATAAATATTAAAAATTTAGAAATATCATCATTTTAAGTAAGTTCCAATCATCACCAAAAGAAAACAATAGCAGTAGAAAAGGAAAGTGGCGGGCGTTTACTTCTGTGAACACATTAACTCAAGCAGAAACTGTAATATTATCATTAGACTATGACTTATCGAACATGAGACATGATGATATTTCTAAATTTTTAATAATTATTTTCTCGAGAACGCTCCAACCGATTTCATTCGGAGAAATTGCATTTGGTTCTATTTTCAACGGAGAATATGCCAGTGCCCGTTGGGGAATAAGTCGTGGAACACCCTGTATATTTCACAATTCGTAAATAAAGTTTTATAAGAACTTTATAACAATTTCATGCAACAATGTCTGACTTCAGACTCAAGCCACTGACAACAGAAAAATAGTGAAACAAACAAGCGCCGCCAGACGAATAAACAACTGATAATCTCGAGCCCCCCGACCATACGGACTTCGAAAAAATGCGCCGGATTGAACGTGTTAATGCCATCCTTGGCTGAAGCTAGTAGGGAGCGTGAGTGGGGCGGCCGACAGTGACGACTGGTGGCGAGGAAGTCAGGCCGACGCGTGGAGGGGGTAGCCTATTCCCCTCGCTCGGGACGGCATTTCTGTCCCGAGTCCAGGCGTCCCGCATAAGAGTGTCTCATAGAATTTCAACATGAGTCCGCATATGCCCCTCTCACTCGCAGTTAGTGGAGTCCCAGAGATAGCCTGCACTGCGTATAAGAGTGTCTCACTTGCGTCTAGCGCGAGTCGCCCATAAGACCCTCTCACTCGCTGCCAGCGGTGGCAGCGGGACACTCTTAGGACTCATTTAGACCGAAAGCAGCGGGAAGCGAGAAGTGAGCTGCAAGCAGCTTGAAACTTTAGAATAGAGTGGTACCTCTTTCCAACGTACTGTGACGTTGCATTTTCATAATGCACGTCACAGGATTGTTGTCACGGGAGGTTGGAGTGCGGGCTGGGTTTACAGCCCGCTATTTGCATAAACGTCCACTGGCGGGGGTCGGGGAGCCACCTAGAAAAATACGATCTGTAAATTAATGCTATCTAATTTTAACTTATACCTATAAACGAGCATACACTCACCAACACGGAGGATTGGAAGCTGGAGATCTACGTGGGACGACATTACCGACCCCGGCGTGACTGCTGTACCGACCGCCCGACCTGACTTGGAGCCCGCCGAATTCAAACGGCTCAACGCAGGCTGTTCATATCGCCGCTGCCGCCAACACCCAAATTCCCTGCAAAGGGTTATCGTCTTACCTGCTACACGCCACGTGCCTGCTGCTACCTGCACCAAGGCTTTCCGGATATCTGACATCGGGAGGCAAGTTCGAAGTCACCACATACAAATCCACTACGCCCAGAACAAATCCTCGACAGCGACGAGTGAAGGGTCACCTCGTCTCCCGTCCTAGGGGATCTTTGTGCCCTGTGGGCACGATAAGGCTTTCCCCAAAGACGTGGAGCGAGGCCCCGGTCAGCAACCTGTAAGGCGCGGGAAGCTGTCACTTGGAATAACATCGATGTCTAAATGACGGAGTAGAAGGGAAAGCTCACTTACCTGCGGAGGAGTTGTATACGCTACCTGTGGCTGCCAATATTCTGGATTACCGGCATCGGCCAACAGCTGCCTGGAGTGGTCACAACACCATTTCGGAGCACGAGTGGGAAAAGCCGGAGAGTACGGGAGCACTCCAAAACACCGCGACAATAACATGCGGACAATGGCATGGCAACGCGGGAGACGCCAGCACCGCCACACCTCGGAGCGCGGGCGAACTACTACTACCCAGAGGGCTGCGCGAACGATGCGCGCGCAACCGCTCTAACGTTTAAAGCTACCTGATAGGGTCAACGATCCTAGATCCTGGCGATACATTATCAATACGCATCAAGGATTGGCGGAAGTAATTGCGATAAGTCATTACCCAATTATAATCGGTAATTTAAGGGGTCGGGTGGGAGGAGAGCACCCCGGGTGTCGCGACAAGAATCGGAGTCGTCCTCTTTCGTCGTGGACCTTCCTGTTAAGTGGACGTTTTACTACACTGCTCCGGAAATCACTGCGAAAGCTTCCTTTGTGTGGAACATCCTTTCAATATCTTTTTGGTAAGCAATCTTTCCTGTAACCGGGCACGAATCTCTTCACGCTATCTATGGTGGCCATAGAATTGCACGCTACCTGTTAACTATCTCTGGCCTAAGGGCTAAAACAAGCGTCCATTGAAGAGCTTCGTCGCCGGAATTATAAGTGATATATGCTAGTTCGCGAGTGTCGTGTATTTTAGACAAATAGTGGTTCCCCGATTACGGCCACGGCGAAGAGCCTGTCGTGTTTCGTCCGTTTATGTAATTTCGTTATATTTTATTTTACGTCGCGGCTAACTTGTGTTAGCTTACTCCCTCGGATATTTCCGTGAGTAGCACGTGTGTTTCCTTTTGGTTGATCGGACCGCGCGTGTAAGATTTCCTCGTACGGGTGTGAATACGAATAACTACCTGGGATAGTATAAATCCCGCCGCGGCTACCTGAGTCCCCGAGACTCCCGAAATTCGCGAGAATAGGAGTTCGTCGGCACATTTTTAGATGCTACCTGGGACCATCCGAGTCCTTTGTTATAGGGGTTAATCCGAGTGTCGACCACGCGGCCTAGATCCAAGTTTAGTCGTAGGATTTTTACGTGTTGTTCCCTCGTTAACTTTGTCTGTGTGATTTTACCTCGGGACGACTGAGTGAATAGAATTGTTTTAATAATTATTTTAAGTGTATCGCTGTTCTTGCATTGTTAATTTATGTATCTGGAATGCGGAAGGGGACCGATAACAGTGCAATATTGTAGTCGGTGAATGGTGCGAGATTCAGGCGAACGTTACATCCTCTCGTCTCGCAGGCCGTGAGTGCGGCTCGGTAAAATTCCCTCTGTGGGTGCATACGAAAATATCTGTTGCCTATACCGAGGCCCGCGGACCGTGAATTACCTGTGAGGGCTATAGGCTGTCTTTCGGCCGATTCAAAATCTGTAACCTAGCAATAATATCGCGACTACCTCCGGTAGCCTTTCGTATCTTTGTCGGGTTGATTGTTTGTTAATTTCTGATTGCCAGGTGCAATAAATTGTTAAGTTTTGGTTATCTACTTTTGGCCACGGCTCTTACTTTATAATTACCCCGCCCCTCTCCTATACCTAACGAGACTGAGTTAGTCGGACTTCCGCGACGTATCGGTTCTGACACCTTCGGAGTTCCTTTATTCGTGCTATCTCGGTGCAGTTTCCTACTTTCTCCTTGTGGCATCACTGGATGCCTGGCGCCCAACGGCAAATCTATCAATTCCGTGTATCGTTTGCGTACCCGAAGGTGTTGGGCCGAGCGAGCGAAGGTACTGTTCTGTTCCCGGATCTAACTATCTCGATACCTCTTAGGAAATTCGGGAACAGGCGTTACAGTACATACGCACAGGCATATTGTGATTGGTCGTGATGTTAAATTGTAACAATGGAGACTACATGCATGTAACATACAACGAGGCATACCACGGGCTATACACACAATGATCACGAACTTGGAGAATGTAAATCAATGAGTGTAATCATGATCAGTTTGTTTTAGAATAAGATTACTGACGCAGCTTTCACACTCAATACGTAGAAGCAATTGCTTCAGTGTATAACCGCATATATAATACAGGATATTGTCATTTAAGTCACCGTGTAGCTGACATTGACCACCGTTATTCAGTTTTCTGACTTCTTCCAAACTGCTTTCCAAAATTTTGCATTTTTCTGATTCATTGCCGAAATAGATTTCTTTATCTTTTTTTTTCCATTGCAATGAGAAGATAGATCGGATTAGATCACTGTCTAATGGAATGCAATTTCCTGATTTCAATGCTGTAAGGCTATTCTTCATTAAGATTTGTTTCATCACGTCCTTGAATTGCATCATATTCGGATTCCAACCGAATGTGCTCCTGATTCCAGCGAACAATAGTTCTACATGATCTTGAGTATTGCCAATCAAAAAGCCGGTACACGGAGCCATCGCGGGGGGTGGGGAACCACTTTTTCTTAACCAGATTTCTTAAAAGAAATAACGACCAGTTATTGATTATGCTTTTATTGCTTTTGAGCTGACATCACTTGG
The DNA here is from genome assembly GCA_963971525.1 of Cephus spinipes. Taxonomy (NCBI): domain Eukaryota; kingdom Metazoa; phylum Arthropoda; class Insecta; order Hymenoptera; family Cephidae; genus Cephus; species Cephus spinipes. Next base: position 12,182,673 of record OZ020574.1, on the reverse strand, counting down.
TACAAGTTTTCTGGAAGCGAACAACGAGTGAGGGGTCAGAACACATCCGCATCATGAGTGACGGCTACGGGCTCTCTCATTCTCACAACAAGCAATTTCGAGAATATATCACCTACGGGCGATTCGACTCAAGAAAGATAGATCTAACCCCTTCGGTCCCGTAGGCCCGACCACCAAAAATGTTAACTTTGACTTTTTTTTTCGAACATTCCCACTGCCATCGCCCATGACGAAAAGAATCCGACACCCGCCCGAGTACGCACCGCTCGCTCTCGCGCTCACTTCACTACTACTCCCATCCATTATCGCTACCTTTCTTACTTCCCCCGATAATTGAAACACAAAAAATATCTCCGTATATTTTGTTATTGATATTTCTTTCTTTGGTATCGTTGCTATTTCAAATTTTAATCTATAAACAATCAGAATTTATTAATTTAACAACGCGATGAACAAATCTATCTTAACTATAAATATTAATGAAAGAATAAACTATAATTACTGAAAAACATTAATGCGATTGCCAACACTGAGAGAACTTATAAGTAAGTATGTACTTATACATTGGATTTTCGTTAAACAGTATTTCTGCTACTGCAATTATAGATTTTGAGGTATCAGTAAATCCATATATGAAGGCTCTTTTTGGGCCTGTGCACAAGAGATGTCCTGTTTTGTCACGTAGCCCGAACAAATAAATATTAGTTATTACGCTTCAAATGTTCTTTAAAGCCTTTGGCAAATGAAGAACGAGAATTTAAGAAGTCAAATAGCCTCTCGATGATTCGCAGGAATTCAAATTCGGAGCAATTTTTCTTTTGTAAAAGTGCTAATGCTTTGTCGACTGATGCGCTTAATGTTTGTGCAGCATACTTCACTTTCATTTTGAATCTGTTCCCACGCAATGTATTGCGAGCTGAGTCTGTTATTAAATTTCAGTGTAATTTGCTGTTACATAGAATGTAAATTAACGATGTTTTGCCATTGAATAGAAACATACTACTGTGAAATACTTTTTTTAGCTAATGACAGCTTTTTTTTAGCTAATTTTAGCGTATGACAGGCGTCCAATATTGCGTACACATCGTAATCAGCAGATGGATGATTGAAAGAACATTTCATTTTTTCGTAGTATGTGAAAATATTGCAGCCTAGAATTCCAAACATGCTGAAGTTAAAGTTAAAAGCTTGTGCTGTCGCATGTCACTGACCACACTCTACTTAAGCCAGTGTCTTTAGCTAAAGTCAAACAGGATTTTACGAGTTCCGCTTGGGTTAGAGCAATCATTCTATTTTTAAAAAAGTAACCGACAGCCCATTTCTATTTACCATTGAGATTAACCAACATAAAAATAAGCGCCTCATTTGCTTCGCTTTCCGCGCCTTCCAAACGAACTGAATTGCCGTAATCGCAATACCCTACGTAGCAGTGCTTTTGCGGATCCCATATCAATTGTTTCCTTATAGCTATTCCATCCAGGACAAGGTTGCAATCACGATCTTGCAAGAGAAGTTTATTGAACTCAGTGAAAATATCGCTTTGAAATGCAAGTTCCGCATTAATGGACGACATCCAGTTTCTGATTGAGGAGGGATGAAGTAGCTTTAAAATGGTACTGAAAGAAGAAATGAATAGTCTGACAAGAATTCATTTCTATTATATTATACGTACGTTTTAAAACCAATCTTGCAAAAACAGAGTGTACGATGCAGAAATGAAAGGAGAAATGAACGGCCCATGCAATTAAAACATGCAAAAGTAAAGAAACCATAATGAATATGGAAATAAAGAAACCGAAAGTCATGCTAACAGACAAAAACTTTAAGCTTTTGGAAAATTATAGTACAAAGAAAGAGCAAACTCTTTTAGTTCAATCGTGTAACATCTTCCGGAAAATTTCCGGTTTTCGTTCCTTACTTCGTTTGTAAATATTGCCAGGGGAGTTCCATTGAATTGATTCTGCAGCATTATTAAAGGATCATCATCAGTTAAGTTTTTTTGCTTCAACGTTTCCAATAATTCCGTCATATTCTTTATTTTCCAGTTGCGTCTTCTTACAACTTGCTTCAAACTTTTTACTTTACGTGCCAGTTTTTTATTTCTCTCTGTTAATTGTTTAAGGAGGAATTGCACAGTTAATCAAAATATCGAGAAATTCATGAATTTTTGATATGCTATAGGTGAATATGAAAAAAAATGATCTGCAAAGTTTGAAAACAATTGTCTGATTAATTAAAGAGATATTCAACTTTAAAATTAACATTGGTTCTTATGCGAAAACGAAATTTCTACACATTTCTTGAAGAATATTAATATAAGCCGTATCGAGAAATTCATAAAATTTGTGTGGCGGTTAGATTCGTTATCTACAATTCAATTGGTACAGTCTCCCGGGGATGTTACGGACTTTAATTTTGTGAAATTTATTGAAAACTGACCGAAACACGTGAACTCTTCTAACCAGTGCGTTAGATCGTGCAACGCTGTGCGACGCGCTATAGTGTCTGCTTCTGCAGACACTATACTCATTTGAACGCGCGCGAAAGTTTGAAAATTGAAGAACGTAATATCTTTGTTCTTTCAATATGGCTATTTACTAATTTAAAAAATGGGTATACTAGAGCTTCGTTTTTTTAAGGATTAAATAATATAAATTCAATTATTAAAATATATTGCACATCATAGCATATTTTATTATGACACATCAAAATCTGTACTTGACGTGAATCTACTTGTTGTTAGCTAGCCAATCCAATATTTTTTTATCGTAGCTTTATGAGATGTGACAACGGGTTTGCCATCAATCTCTCGCCTCAGAATTTCTTCGACCACATCCGGTCCTTTGGAAAAAGCATGCCCAAGATCTTCTACGGTTATTGAAGCAAACGCCATTTTCTTCAGAATCACAGAACTGATGACTTTCTTCAATGGTGTTAAATTTGTAAAGAAGCTCTGTGCATTTTGTGCTTTCTCCCAATGTTCTGTCTGCGTGAGCCAAGGTTTGATGTTTTTTCTGATAATATCTGGAGATAATTCTAATTTATGAGCAATTTTCTGTAGCATGTCGACATCATTCTCAGCATTGTGAGCTCCAACACGTGAAATTTGGAGCCACTGAGCTAACTCGGACAGGGAGCATTTCTCGCCATTCTTGGGACTACGCCCCGTGGCTTGACGAATAATCGTCAAGGTGTCGAGAAAAAAATTTCCCTGCATTTGAAGCTAGCTTGTCAAAGAAAGTTTGTAAATGAGTGCGTAGTCCCTCATTTTTTAAACCGCCCGGAATCACAGTATGCTCAAAACTGTCGGGATTTTGTATGTAGCCACACCACGGATCACACATACTGTGATCATTGAAAGCATGTCTTGGGATGGAACTTAGAACGTTGGCTATTGCGTTGGCATCTCCCTCATTTTGTTTTCTGGCGTAGCTGAAGTTTCGTGCAAAATATTGAATCACTTCTGAATGCAACTCCTTGTATTTATTGGCCAATTTGTATAATTCTTTTTTAACTGACCCTACGGCGTGATTGATATCGGACTGTTTGACAATCGTATGGTCACTGTCGGCTCGACATGCTGTGATGGTACTGCTATCATCGTCTCCAATAAGGATGCCCACTTCTGCATTTTCAGACTTGAGAATTTCGCTGGAAGTTACAAGTTTGCTTGCAACATGAGGTTCCATTGCCTTAGCGCTGCCATAGAACTTCTTTCGGCAATTGTGATCGTCAGGACTGTTACCTGCATCACATTTTTTGCACTTTCGATTGCACGTTGAGTAATCCACGACCTTTCCTGAGCAGTACCCAATTATCGCTCCGAAGCCATTCAGGCTGTCGTAACTCCGACCAGACCCTCTCTTACTCCAGCCCATGTCGTAAGTTACTGCAGCTCGAACTCGACTAGATTTCGGGGTTGTCGATATGTCTAATTGTTTAGAAGGTTCTATTTCGTTCTGAGGATTCAGTGTTATCGTCTCATTTATGTCTGTGGCAGGCGTTTGTACGGCGGTATTATTTTCTGCGTGAGTATCGTCGATTGTTGAAGTGTCTTCAGTAGAGTCTGTCTTTGTTTCGTCCTGTACAGTTTCTTCTACGGTACCTATTTTTGTGTCAGTTTTTTTCTGTGTAATTGTTGGTGTCATGTTTAGTGTCTCAGTTTCAAGTTCATTAGTTGGGCTATTGGCAGTCGAAGGATCTGGGATTGAATGGTCAGGAAGTAGGAAACACCCTCGCAAATCTTCAGGCCTGTCAAAACGAAATAATACAGGTTTTTTATGAAAAAATTCATGTTTATTGTGGTATTTCATAAATGTGATCTGATCTTCTGGTGATGAGGATTAATATACAATTGTGTGTTACTAATATACAATTATGTGTTTCATACGTGAACAATACGCCACACGTATTTCTAATTAAATGAAGAGAATGAAGAAAAAACTTATTCTTACAATAATTTTTCTATCTTATCAATTTTCTCGAGAGTTAATGTTTTCTCCAGAACGGCAGCTTCTTGGCAGCTCTGTTTAGCCACTTTTTCGACGGCTAACCCTACTTCTTCTTCATGCTTCTTGAATATGTGGAAGCTACCCGTTGGAATGTCCAAGCAGGCAAAAAGTTTACACAACTTCGCCCATCCCATACCGGCGTGAAGTAAACCTGTAAATAAAGAAATATATGCTGTCAGAACGGATAATAAATAAGATACAATAGATAGTTTAAGTATAATTGATGAACTTATAATGTAACTAATAACGTACCAAGTGCCAATTTAGCATTGACAGCAAACCGTAAGGAGCCAATGTTCTTTGTGGAATATTGCTTGCACGATTTGATGTCTGTATTGACAAGCAAACAAATGTGACAGCGCACTTTGAGTATGGATCCAAGACCTCTGCGTTCTTCACTCTCTATATATGAGAGAGATAAGGCTCCTTTGCACGATTTACACCACATTTGCTCTCCAAGGGTTTCATATTCGATAATTCGACGTCCTTCCATGCAATGACTGTTATTGGAGGTTATGTTCTCACGCATCCCTGGCACTTCATTTATTGTCACCGACTCCTCTTCCACGGGTGGATTTTCATCACCTATTGGCACTTCCTCAATTTTCCTTTTCTTCTTTAGCCGCTCCGCTGCTGCGAATCTTTGATTATATTGTTTTTTAGATATCAATTTTCCTTTATGTCGAAGCATTCTGATAGCTCACACTACACACATGTAAATACACACCGCAACGACTGAGTGAGGCACATAAAAATCAGGCATCCAACCTCAAAAATAGAAAAGTCGTGTTGCCAGCGGTGTTGCCACGTCTACCTCTAAATATTATGGCACTTATTTCTATTATTTACACATAAAAATATAGCTTTTGTTACAAGTATATTTCATTAGTTGCTTCAAAAACGGTGTTATGAAATAATACGTATAATTATATTTATCGTTTACGACTTTTTTTTCATTTTTTCATTTATAACCGATGAATTCAGGGAATATTCCCTGTCAAAAGTTTTTTTTGCCTACACCAATAACATCGATTTTTATAATGAAATAATTATTTTTATAAGCTGTTATGCCGTCATGAGTTCTTTAGGATCACAAATAAATAGTTGCACCGATTTGGAATTATATAGAGAACTATTATGGTTTATTGAAGTTGATATATAATGTAAATACTAAGGTCACACAAATCTAATGGTAATAGGCACAATGATACTAATTATTGTAAACTATGAATTACGCTCCAGGACTTCACTCTTAGCTAGGAACTTTGCGAGTGACCGCTGTGGCTCACAAGGTGTCTCTCATCGCTTTATCTTAACGCCTTATGCATAGGGTCAGCATTCGTCTAATGCTGACTTTGCGTCTGGAGATTAATTATACGACGAATTCTATCGTGAGGCATAACAATCCTCCCCTTAAATTTGAAAATTATTCTTTTAAATTAATGAATTTTCAATATCTTGAAATTCGGAAAGAGGGATCATCCTGACGGATGATCTGCGTTTTGCTGGTCTCGCTGGCCTTACTGTGGTTAGGTCAGATGAGCTAATTGTAGGTACCACTGGGTCGTTCGCAAAGACTACTTGCCTAGGTATTGGATTTGTTGTTACAGTGTTTTGTCCGCCGGAGTTGAAGCAATTTACAAAATAATGGTCGCACGGCTTGACGTTTGCACATAATGTTAACACACGCCATAGACGACATTTTAAAATTACATATAATATTATTAAGGCTATTATGGCATATCCGACGTACGTCAACCAGAACCATATGGTTTCTGTCAAAGTCAGGTTGCGTCTATGATTTCCGATTTTAACGGCTTCTGCCTCGATATCATCCAGTCGGCTCCCCAATCTGCTTAAGTCAATCGGCTGTATGTCGGGACTTTCCAAAAAGTGAATTTTCTCAAATATTGTACTATCTGTAATGTTATTGATTTTCCAGTATTCGTCACTAAAGCTATAACTTATCAACGGACTGTAGCTTTTGGAACTATTAAACTCTATGTCTAGTTGGGAATGCAAGATTACATTGTTAGACGTCCCGGTACATCCTGGTTTAATCCATAATAATTGCGTTCCAGAGATTGTTACTTCCGTGACTCGAGTTTCACATAATATCCTTAAAGTTTCTGACTTGGGGGCGGCATACAACCAACGTTGGTTATCTTTGAGTTGAATCCAGATAGTGTCTTTAGCGCCAATGATCTTCGGGTCGCAATCATCCTTTTTTAATTGTTTTGGTTCATTAATGATTTTACTTAAGCAGTTATCATATCCATTAATGCGATACTTCGGATATGCCCTTTTACAAAAGCGGATGGTCCCGCAGGACTTACAAGTCTTGAGGTATGCTTCATCACTAGGCGTGTATAACAGTTTTTCATCATTAGTTATAATATGGTCATGTGGCGCACTGATATAAAGAAATGTGTTTTCCTTCACTAATTGAGGTGCAGGTATGATTCTATAAGCTTCATAATTATTCAACTCTAGTATGGGGATATTCAACTTATACACTAACTTACGTCTAATAACGCCAATGGTTATATCGCTTATTTCTAAGTATCTGAAATAGTTGTCTTCGCTGATTGGAATAGGGAGTTCGTGTGGACCTCTTTTGCGTTTTATAACTTCTAAAATGGACATTAACGATTCGGGAGACACAATTCTAGGGTCAATCTGTCCGCTTTTTGCTAAAACCAGGGCATTTAATAGTATCTCGACATTCCTATTATATTCGGCAATCGCAACTTCGGTTTCTAAACATGCTTCCGTGATAAGATTTTCGTTTTCTAGTTTATTTCCGCGTTCTAGTACCCAATCAAGATTCGTTTGCGTGATCCTGAAATTCTCATTTAATTGAGCTAATTTTTTAGTGTAGTCTTCAAAGAGGTTATCTGTACGTTTCAATGACAATTTTAGGATATGAGTTTGATTTTGAAAAAGTTCTGACATCCCCTTATTGTCTTCGTGAATTTTGTCTATTTCTGCATTATAATAAGTAGCATCGCTGTCACTCATTGTTCCAAACAGTATTTTACTGATTTCTCCCACAAAATCGAAGATCCCACGTTTGAGTCTAGTTGCTCTTAATCCTAGCATCGAAAAGAGTCTTAATCTATCCTCATGAACCAGTTGAAATTGGTTATACAAGTTCGCTATGAGATGCTTACTGGTACAGTTTTTGCAGATGCTTTCGAGTGTCTTCATCCCCTTTTTAATCTGTGTCTCCTGTTTTGGCAAGTCGTCTAGGTCCAGGTAGGAAATTAGTTTCCAGGTCTCGTGATAGAACCTCACAGTCCCTCGATTCTCCAGAAAGAGGCTGGGTAGCACTTCGAATCCTTGGATACTGAAGTCTTCAGCCTTTACAATCAGCAGATTAGCAACTATCCTGTAACATGTTTACATTGGCGTACTTCAATCTATTGGCGTGGACTACTATAAATTTGTCCTTTTTTCGTAATTTATAATTAACATCTGAGATCTTCTCTACGACCTCGTATGGTCCTTCGAATGGCAGGTTCAAAGCATTGGTTCGGTCATTTGCATTGCTTTCTTTCTTCAGCCACGTGAAATCGCCTGGCTTAAAAGTTTGTGGATTGGCATACCTGTCGTATCTGTCTTTCGTCTTCTGTTTGCTTTCTGACAACAGATCTTTTGCCTCTCTAGTTAATTTTTCAATCTGGTTCTTTAATTCTACCAGATATTCGTCATACTGTTTGTCACTGTCCAATGGTTTAAGGCTAGAAACGTTCCTTGCGGTTTGTCCAAAAACTAACTCGTAGGGTGTAAAACCCGTACTCTCGTGTTTTGATGTATTAAAGTACAACATGGCTAGGTGAATTTTGTCATCCCAATCATCTAGATTTTTATTAGAGAAATGTCTTAAATAATCCTTCATAACTTGATGGCTACGTTCTAAACTGCCGTTACTTTCAGGATGAAAGCTGGTAGTTAGTATGTGCCGGATTCCAAATTGTTTTTCAAAACTTTTCATCATGTCACTAGTGAAATTACTTCCCCTATCCGTGAGGATATTTTTGGGAAGTCCAAAGTAACTTATATAATGTCTCAAAAAATTTGCAATGACAGTCTGGGTTCTAAAGTCTTTCAATGGAATTGCTAAGAAGTACTTTGTTAAACCGTCTTGTATCGTAAGAGCGTATTGATTCCTATTCCTTGTTATTGAAAAAGGTCCGCAAATGTCCATGCTAATCTTTTCGTTGAATCTAGTAGGTGTGTCAGTGATGACTAGCGGCATCCTGGTAGGTCTTCTATTAGCCTTATTCCTCTGACAGACCATGCATTCTTTTACATATTTTTCGACATCTCTTCTCAAGTTCTTCCAAAAGTAATTTTGACTGATTCGATAATATGTCTTCTTGATACCTCCATGACCTCCAGTGACCGAATCATGATTTTCTTTTAGAATCAATTTCTTCTCCTCTGCAGATGGTATCTTTCTGCGCTTTTCGTGAAGGTACACTGTGGTGTTACTTCGGCAGAATTCTTCTCTCCAAATTTTTATAATTTCGCAGCTTTGGAGTCCACTAAGTTTGACGCAAGCGTCGTAATCCACATGGATCTCCTGAAATTCTTCGGCAACACTGAGATACTTTAACTCGGTGATCTTTTGCCTTATGCTTTCGATGTTTTCATCGTCCGCCAGTGCTATCGTGACGTGGAATTCCTCTCGGTCTTCATCAGAATAGACTAACAGTGTATCCTGAACGTTCTCACGGACGAAGGATACATCTACACTTCCTTCCGGAATGTGTTCGTTCGTCGTGAACAATTGTTTTGCAATCTTTGCACAACGTGATTCCTCTTGCACTGAGGAGTTGGCAGTTCCCTCCTGGCAACTCCCAATGCTTATTCTAGTTCTTTGACAACTGTCTTCTCGTATCGTGGGACCAGCAACTTTCTCATGGTGGTCTGCGATATCTTCTAATGCTAAGCCGTCAGCAGCGAATGCTGAGGGGGCAGCAATTTCTTCTTGATCATCTGTGACTTCTTCTAATGCTGAGCCGTCAGCAACGAATGCTAAGGGGGCAGCAATTTCTTTGGTCAAGAGATCAGCATCTTCCTCTATGAGGACGTCGGCATTCATTCGCCGTGTAATAAATACTGGATTACGCGATAATGCGTCGGCATTTGTATTCAGGCTTCCCTTTTTGTAAACAATTTCGTATTCAAATTCGCTTAACGTGATTATCCATCTAGTCAGTCGTGACGATGGATCTTTGTGTTTAAACAACCATCTCAATGGTTGGTGGTCTGTAACTATAGTAAATCGTTTTCCGTACAAGTAAGGACGGAAATGTTTGGAACACCAAACAACAGCCAGTAATTCCTTTTCAGTTGTACTGTAGTTACGTTCAGCGTTATTTAACGTCCTACTAGCATATGAAATGGGATGATCCTTTCCGATGGGTCCCTGCGATAGGATTCCACCTATTGCCTCGTTGGATACATCCGTTGTCAGGATGAATTCTTTGGAAAAATCGGGGTACTGGAGTACCGGCTCTTTGCACAGTTCAGCTTTTAACATTTCAAACGCCTTTTCTTGTTCTATTCCGAAGTCGAATGGTGCATCCTTCTTTGTCAATTTGTGTAACGGTTTAGCAATTTTACTAAAGTCCTTAATAAAGCGACGGTAGTATCCAACTAGTCCTAGGAACTGTTTAATATTTCTTGGACTTCTTGGTGTTGGGAATTCCTTCACGGCCTTGCATTTGTCAGGGTTTGGTCGGACCCCGTCTTTTGTGATAATATGCCCTAGGTATTGCAACTCTGGTTTTAGATATTCGCATTTGTCAGGCTGTAGTCGTAAACCTTTATCACGCAATCTTTGAAGAAACACTTGTAGCTTTTTATTATGTTCCTTCAATGTATGTGCGTAGATTACTACGTCGTCTAAATAAACGAAACATGTATTTCCTATTAATCCGTTCAGAGCCCTATCCATCATCCGCTGAAACGTAGCTGGCGCATTTTTTAAACCGAACGGCATACGCAAGAATTCAAAATGGCCATGTGGCGTCGAAAAGGCGGTTTTTTCTTGGTGTTCCTTTTTCATAGGAATTTGGTGGAAACCATGTGCCAGGTCAAAAGCGCTGAAATATCTTGCGTGACCTAGCTGGTCTAAAATCTCTTCTATATTTGGTAATGGATAGGCGTCTTGTCGTGTTTTCTCGTTCAATCTTCTATAATCTATCACAATTCTCCATTTCTGCTTTCCCGCTGCATCTATTTTCTTAGGGACTACCCATAAAGGTGCGTTGTAAGGCGAATCCGAGTCCTGGATAACTTTCTTTTCTCTCATTTCATCAACTTGTCTGTTAATTTCCTCCTGATGGGATGGCGGATACCGATATTGTTTGACATTGATAGGAATATCATCCGTAGTCTCTATAGAGTGGCATGGCGAGCCAATGCATGGTAATGCATCTCCTGGTAGATAGTAAACGTCTTGAAAGTTATCGATGATATTCCACAATTCTTCCTTTTCTTTCGGATCTAATATGTGATTAAATCTTGAGTTTTCCTTTAACAATTTTGACCTATCGATAGAATATTTAGGTTTTCCGAGGATGGACTCTTGAACATTCAATACCTTTTGGTTTTCGATGCGTTTAAAAATTATCTTTTTATCTTTCATGTGGATTTCAGCATTTTCCATACTGAGAAACGGTCTCCCTGCAATTCCATCTTCTTCTAACGGAAAGTCATCTGGTACTATGACAAATATATGTTCTTTGCCAGCTAGATTGATTTTACATTCTCGATCGCACTTAACAGGTGTTTCATTAATTCCGGTGATTTGACTTAATTTTTCACGGACGGGTATACCACGTATGCACTTTGATTTGATTAGATTTATGGACGCTCCCGTATCAGCTAGGAGTGTATACTCTTTTCGTCCGATTCGACTGTCCATTGAGATTCCAAAGGTTGCTCCTGGGTTTCGTCTGCTGTCAGACAATCTATAGACTTTACGTTTGGTGGTCTGTCCCGAGCCGCGGCTGTTCGAAAATTTTCAGACTTGCGATTTGGGCAATCTTTTATGAAATGTGAAGTACTTCCGCAAGCATGACATGCGTACTGTCGTCTAACGGCGGTGTCGCTAGTTTGCTTAACGTTTTGAGATATTGGAGGTTTTCCGGTTCTTGGGTTACCGAAGTTATTGCGAAATATATGTTGCGATGTACGTTCTTCCTTTTCAACCTCTAAAGCATGATTCTGTGCTTCATTCAGCGTCTTCGGGTTGCAAGCTTTCACAAAAAGTTTGATTTCTGCATTTAATCCACGAATATATTGTACGAGGCCCTGTCTTTCTTCGTTCTTATAATTGTATTTCTTATGTTCGGCGGAAATATTCGCGTCATTAGCTATGGCTCTCCGAATATTTTGTTGGACTTCGCAAAATTTTTTGTTATACACAAGCACAGAGTCTTTTCCTTGTCTGCAATGAGTACGTTCTAACAGGCACATATCATACGATTTGCTGTCTCCGAAGTTCAATCTCAGAGCATTAATAAGATCATCTAAATTTCTTAGGTCATACCCATCGATGGAACGTCGTGCGTTTCCGGTAACTTTCTGTGCCATGACTAGCCTTACGAACCTGGTATGATAATCGCTTGGAATTTCTTTGATTGAGCTCTTGATTTCAAATATGAATGTTTCGACAGATATATTTGATCCACTAAATTCTGTGATCAGTTTTAAATCACTTTCTAAATCTTTTGACGTGTATCTTTTCCTAGCAGAATTCTGTGAATGTGTTGCCGTGGACTCATTGTCACTCGCTTCTTCTTCTTGATGTGCTTCGACAGTTACGTTATCTATTGTAGCATTTTTCTTTTCTAATGCGTCTAATCTTTGTGCAATATGTTCAAGTTGGATGCGAATGGTCTGAAGTAGTGCACTGTTTTCGTCAGACATTTTTAGATTCTTTAAAATTTCCGTTATTGACTCGTCAGTCGAATGATCTGACAAGGACTCGCAATTCTCGTTCGTAGTTCGGTACGTAGAAAACGTATTGTCTAACGACATGAGAAAAGAAATTTCTCACTCACCCGAGCAAAGTGCTGGAGGACTTCATATTCGTTCTTCTGTATATTCCGGTGTCGATGATCCTCCACCGCTGCCACCAATTTTGTTATGCCGTCATGAGTTCTTTAGGATCACAAATAAATAGTTGCACCGATTTGGAATTATATAGAGAACTATTATGGTTTATTGAAGTTGATATATAATGTAAATACTAAGGTCACACAAATCTAATGGTAATAGGCACAATGATACTAATTATTGTAAACTATGAATTACGCTCCAGGACTTCACTCTTAGCTAGGAACTTTGCGAGTGACCGCTGTGGCTCACAAGGTGTCTCTCATCGCTTTATCTTAACGCCTTATGCATAGGGTCAGCATTCGTCTAATGCTGACTTTGCGTCTGGAGATTAATTATACGACGAATTCTATCGTGAGGCATAACAAAGCATATAAACCTATTTTGTTTGATAATGTGTAGAGGATCGATCTCTGAAATCATCAAAAAAAGATTATATGTAATAGAATGGCCATAAATCTACATTCACGATTTTGGAATAAACTTTTGGCTGGGATTACGTGCAATTCCTCCTTAATTTTAGTCTGTGCTGCAGTATTTTCTTCAGAGGAGGTTTCGCTGCAACTTCATTGAAGTGGCATCATAACACAGGTATCGTCGGGGAACATTACTTTTTTTTTTTATGGACTGTAGAAGCGTCTGCTCCTTTTTCGTCACGAGCTCGCTTTGTAGAGGTTCTTTGATTTACTGGAGGACTTTCACACTGTTGTTTCAACTCAACACTTTTCGTAGAACTTGAAGCAAGTGGCATGTTAATACTGCTGCCATTCTCTGGTAAACATTTCTCTGCTGCAATTACAGAAGTATTGCTAGATTTCTCTGCAAAAGCTTGCTTATTGGAAGATCCTATTGTAACGGAACTAGTGTTATATCCCAAAGCGGATCTACTCAAGTAAATGCAATCCCCCAAAAAACACTTACGTGTAAAAAACTACGCCAAGTACAGGAGTGCTGTGCATTCCTCTAATAAAAAGTATTGATATCAGATTATTGAGGCCAAGTACATAAGTCACTACATGTTTGCCTATTATATGATCTAGCACTGGCCCATCATTTTAATTGTAATTTCAAAATTTGCTATAACGTTTTCACTACTCTTTTACATTACTACTGTTTCTCGTAGTTGATTATGAATTATTGGTTATTTAATAATTAATAAAACTTTAGCTGATTCCTTATCGAGTACTGCTTGGCGGGTCCGTGCAATTCTTGATATAAATTTGCATTCATAATGCCAGTCATTAAACTCAAACCCAATGTCAACTTTCTATATAGAGCTTATTAACGATAACTCGTTAATAATAATCACGGTAAAATCTTAATAACAAACATATAATTTTAGGATACTATTAGTACGTTCAAAGTAAGTACTTTGGAATTTCTGGCACGGACCCGCCAAGTAGTATTCGATAAGGAATCAGCTAAAGTTTTATTAATTATTAAATAACCAATAATTCATAATCAACTACGAGAAACAGTAGTAATGTAAAAGAGTAGTGAAAACGTTATAGCAAATTTTGAAATTACAATTAAAATGATGGGCCAGTGCTAGATCATATAATAGGCAAACATGTAGTGACTTATGTACATGGCCTCTGTAACGGATGTAAATAGGTTAAGTTTAATGTAAAATAATGGTAGATGTAACGGATGTAAATAGGTTAAGTATAATATAAAATAATGTTAAGTATAAGAAGGTAGATATGTTTAGTTTGCGTTAGAATTCTATTGTTAATATGATTATGTATTATACGATAATATGTTTATGTGTAGGAAATAAGTTCATCATAGATAAACTTAACGGACAATAGTGTATGTATAAGCTCGGCGGCGGCTAGAGACAGGCGGTTGTGGGGATCGCTTGAGACCAGAGTTTGCGGGGGACCAACTCCGGATGGCTAGCCTAGCGATCGCGGGAAACCGTAGGGTTACCGTGGCCGCATCATCCCACCCTCGGCTCGGGTTGACATTGAATTGAACCCGAGGCCGTCGAAGACTTCAGTAGGAGATTCGTCACTGGAAATCATGAAGGTCATTGCGCGCATGGGAGGTTCTTCCCGGGGCCGCCAGGGAGACAGGTGAAACCGGCGGGGTTGGTCCCGCCAGCGGCCAATCAAAGTTCGTTGATCGGAGTCCCTAAAGGAAGAAGTACGGGCAAATAAGACTTGACCCCGGAAAGGGGGGGGGGGCGCGTATATAAGGGGGACGACGCACGGCAACCGTCTGTCTTGAGTTTCCCGCGAGCGTGTCTGAGCAAATAAAAAACAAAAAAGTGAAATTACGATCATTCGAACCCCGTCCGATACAAACTGGTGCCGAAACCCGGGACTGCGGGTAGTGTTGGGGGGTTACGGTGATTGCCGGAAAAGTGAGTGAACAGTGACAGTGCGATCGTGAGACAAACCAATTCGATGCCCCCGAAGAAAAGGAAGGGCCCCGCGGGGCTGACTGAGGAAGCCACGAAGTCAAGCAAGCGACCACGGATGGCGGGGCAAGGGGCGTCTACACATCAGGAAGGCGCACATACATCCGTCGCAAACGCAGGGGGTGCGCCGCGAGCAGGCCCATCGCAGGGAACGAGGCCGATGGGAGAACTGGAGGCAACTTCGGAGCAGAGCTGTACGTCGCCCCCGCGAGAAGAAGAACGGAGCCGTGGGACCGGGACTCCAGAGAGCATCGTACCGTACGGAGAACTGACGCTGAGGTAAGCGCCCATGACGGTGAGGCATTGACCCCTTCACGCGAACCGGGATTGGTAAGTAGTAGCCCTATGATAGCAGGAGCGCGACGAGACAGGGACCCGTCCGAGCGGTTGGCAAGCGCAATTGAGATGACCTTGCGGGCCGTGAGGGAGGCGTCGACGGGAGAAGGGAACTCGCGCTTGTTGACTCGTCTAACCACGGCGAAGAGGCTACCGAAGTTTTCGGGCGACCCAATTGATTGGTTGAACTTTAAAGAAGCCTTCCGCTCATCGGCGGAGATCGGCGGGTACACCAATCGGGAAAATATATTGCGACTGTTCGAAGCCCTCGAAGGGGACGCGCGCACCAGCGTGAGCACTCTCCTAGCAACGGCGGATAACGCGGACGTGATTATGCAAACCCTGGAAATGCAATTCGGCAACAAGAACGTTATAGCGGGAAAGATCATAAAGGACCTGAGGAGTTTACCGGATCTAGCATCGGGGGACAAAGGTATTGCGCAGTTTGCCGCAAAACTGCGAAGTTCGGTGGCAGCCTTTAAATCGCTCTCTCTGGGCGGGTATTTGTGCAGCCCGGAGTTGGCAAGGGCGGTCGGCGACAAGTTGCCATCCGCGCTGAGGTATTCATTTAATAGGTATGCCGCGGGGGTGGACACAGGGACCACCACGCTCGAAAAGCTCGCGGATTTCGTATACCAGGAAGCCGAACTAGCAGTGGCGGCTGGTATATTTGATGCGGGACTGCCGGTGCCCACCGAACGCAGACCGAGCCCTCGGGGACGACGGGCGCCGCCAAGGGTCACCGCATCTACGCACATGACCACACGTGAGGCGCAGGCCGCGGAGGATGGACGCCCAAGTTCCGGAGGTCAGCCGAGCCGACAATGCGCTTTTTGCGGGAGGAAGAATCATCGCTCACAAGATTGCAGAGGGTTTGGCCGCGAGACCATAGCCAGGCGATGGGTAATAGTAAAGAGTCGGCGGCTATGCTTTAAGTGCCTGGGAGAAGGACACGCACAGAGCCAATGCAGGAGCGTGAACTGTCAATTCTGCAAGAAACCACATCATAGCCTCCTCCATCGGCCAACTCGCCGCAGCGAACCCGCCAGCGCGGCGGGCGGCGAACGAAACATCAGCCAAACGTACACGGACGTGTACACATGTGGACGTGGCCCCACAACGCGCGCGGACGAAAGCAACGCCTGACAACGACTTCCGCGGGTACTGTTAAAGGTACTTCCCGTAAGCGTGTCCGGGCCGAGGGGGGCAGCAGACACGTATGCCCTGTTGGATGAGGGTTCCACGATAACGTTAATCGATCGAAAGCAAGCGAGAGATATAGGCGCGAGGGGTCCGCGAGTAAGGTTCGCCCTAAAGGGTGTGAACGACCGAGAAGCGGTCGTGACGACAAATGAAAAGGTGGGATTCGACATACAGGGTGCCTACGAACCACATCGTGTTGTTCACGCCATTTCGGTGATGGACTTGAACCTTCCCACTCAGTCGCTTCACGGGACTATCGTGAAGCAAATAAAATCCACGGAAAATGTAACGTTGCAAGCCTACGATAAAGCGCGGGTAAGGATACTCTTGGGACAGGACCATTGGCGCATCATAGCCACCCAGGAGTTACGGGAAGTCGGAACCCTCGGATGTGAGATCTCGCGTTCCGCGTTGGGCTGGGCGATACACGGCCCCGTGCGCCCAGTGCAGCCGGTCGGCACGATGGCGGTTGTGAATGCTGCCAAGCGAACTAGTGCACGCGTAAGGGACGACACTGACGAAGAAATGAGGTTAGACGAACTCATGAAACAATATTTTCAACTAGACAGCCTTGGCGTCAGCGAGGCAAACAAAGTCAAGAACGAGCACGGGCACGCCTTACAAATCCTGAAAAACACTACTCGGCACATCAACGGAGCGTGGGAAATGGGCCTGCTATGGAGGAAAGGACCGGTGCCCGACGTGAATAGTTTATGCACCGCGAGGAGGAGGTTGGTTTCAATTGAGCGAAAAATGGATCGAGACCCGGAATACGCCGCGCTGTACTATCGGGAGATGGAGCGAATGATAAGCAATGGTTACGCGGAAAGGGTCGGCCGGAACGAGGGAGGCGTCAGCCAGCGCGTCTGGTATTTGCCTCATTTCGGCGTGCGTAATGCAAACAAGCCTGGCAAAGTAAGGCTCGTCTTTGATACCGCCGCCAAATCGGAAGGTGTAAGTTTGAACGACCAGCTTGAGGCCGGGCCGGACCTGTTACAATCGCTGCCTGGTGTGATCATTCGTTATAGGCAGGAACCCGTCGCCATTAAGGTAGATATTAAGGACATGTTCCTGCGCGTCCGGGTTAGAGAATCAGATCGGGGGGCGCAAAGGTTCCTGTGGCGAGGAAAGGAAAGAAGCGCGGAACCAGAGGTCTACCAGATGACTCGGCTTATATTTGGTGCTAAATCGTCGCCGTGTAGCGCTTTGTACGTGAAGGATAGGAACGCGGAGACCTTCGCCGACTCCAGGCCAAACACGGCCGAAAGTATAAAAAGGAATAGCTACATGGACGATTTCTTGGCCAGCCGAGGGACGCCGCAGGAGGCCGCGAAACTTGTTCGAGAACTGATAGAAATAAATGCGGGAGCGAATTTCGAGATGCACGGGTGGGCCTCCAACGACGAACGAATACTGGAAGGGGTGAGTCGAAGACGGACCGCAAACGGGCTGGAGAGCCAGCTCTGTCACCAAGGAGCAGAAAGAGTATTGGGCCTCGTTTGGGATACGCAATCCGACGAACTGGGATTTAACATGGAAGCGTCACGAATACCCGGGTGCGTGGCGAACGGCGAGAGAGCCCCAACAAAACGCGAGTACTTACGAATCATGATGTCGATCTTCGACCCACTCGGGTTCCTCTCCCCGTTCACCCTTAAGTCAAAGATACTGATGCAGGACATATGGCGCAGCGGGGTTGGTTGGGACGATCCCATAAGACGCGAAGAACATGTGGGGTGGAGGACCTGGGTGGGGCATCTTCGCGACGCGCGAGGAGTGCGAGTCCCTCGTTGCCTTTTTCCGGTTGGAACACGACCTGGGCCAGCGAGCCTACATATCTTTTGCGACGCCAGCTTAAGCGCGTATTCGGCCGCAGCGTACCTACTTTTCGAGATAAAGGGCACGCACGCGCATGTGGCGCTAGTTATGGCGAAAACAAGGATCGCACCCTTGAAGCCGTTGTCGGTGCCTCGCATGGAGCTGCAAGCCGCCCTGTTGGGCTCCAGACTGGCGGGGGCGCTTCAGGACGAGCTCGAAATTGAAGTGGCCGAACGAGTCCTCTGGAGCGATTCCACAACAGTCATCCGGTGGATCAAGTCCGAGCCACGGACGCGCCAGGTTTTTGTGTCACACCGCCTGAGCGAAATCTGTGAGCTCACGAAGGGTTCTGAGTGGCGCTGGGTGCCGTCCAGTTTGAACCCCGCGGATGATGCCACGCGCTGGTCGAGCGAGACGCTTCGCGCGGATCAGCGGTGGTTCGTCGGCCCGGAGTACTTGCGGAAACAGAAGAGTGATTGGCCCGTGGAGAAACCTTTGAATGAAAGAGAAAAGAATGCCATCGACGAGATGGAGAGACGGAAGGCTCACGCGTACGTGGCTGTTGCGACGACATTAAATCTTCCGATCGCTATGAGAATTTTGGGATGGCGAGGCCTCCTGGTGGTGGCCAGGCGGGTACGCGCGGCCGTCGGTCGGTGGAGAGGAACGCCTCCAAAGGAAGTAAAGCTGGGAAGCGCAGACCCCGCGGAACAATATTCGTACCGAGAGGTGCAAGGGGAATGCTTTGAAGAAGAATTACGCGCGATACGACGAGGGAAGGCCGTCAGCAAGGGTGGCAAATTGGCGGCCCTGAGGCCATTTTTAGACGAGCAGGGGATTCTGAAAGCGACGGGACGCGTCGCGAGGATACTAAACGTGGAATTTTGCAACGAGCCAATTATTCTGGATAGCAGACATCCGGTAACGAAACTTTTGTTAGCCGAGTACCACCGTCGCTTTTACCATGCGAACAGTGACGCGGTGGTGAACGAAGTTCGACAAAAATACTATATACTAGGTCTAAGAAGCGCGTTGCGCTCATTGATCAGTCGATGCATTGTGTGTCGCATGAGACGAGCGAAGCCGCAAAAACCCATGATGTCTGACCTACCCGAGGGGCGTCTAGCCTACAGGCAAAGGCCGTATACCCACTGCGGGGTGGACTACTTCGGGCCAATGCAGGTAAAAATAGGGCGGCGGAGGGAAAAGCGTTGGGGCGTGTTGTTTACATGCCTGACTACTAGGGCTATTCACTTGGAATTGGCGCACAGTTTGAGCGCAAGTTCTGCGATCATGGCGCTGCAGCGATTGGCGGCCCGGCGCGGCACCCCCCTCGTGATATACAGTGACAATGGCACCAACTTTAGGGGCGCAAGCAAAGAGCTCACGAGCGCAATCACGGAGATCAACCGGGAGGAGCAGCGCGAATATGCGCGGGCCCACCAAATAAAGTGGGTCTTTAACCCACCGGACGCCCCCCACATGGGCGGATCTTGGGAGCGTATGGTTAGGTCCGTGAAGGTGGCACTGAACGCGGTGCTCCGCGAACAAGCGCCTTCGGAGGAAGTATTGAGTACACTACTAGCCGAGATTGAGCACTCCGTGAACTCTCGACCCCTTACACATGTGTCGATCGACCCGCGGGACAACGAGGCATTGACTCCAAATCACTTCCTGATCGGCGCGTCGTCTGGGGCGATAAGGATAAGTAAATATGACCATCGCGATACGTGCCCGAAAAAACAATATAAGATAGCGCAACATTTCGCGGAAGCCTTTTGGCATCGATGGTTGCGCGAGTATCTGCCCACCCTAATACCGCGAAAGAAGTGGGCAGAGAAGGATGCACCCCTATCGGCGGGTGACCTTGTCCTAATCATGGACACCCAAGCCCCGCGAAACCAATGGAAGAAGGGAACGATAGTTGAAGTCTTCCCTGGTTCCGATGGGCAGGTGCGGGTGGCTAGAATTCGGTCTTCGAGCGGCGAGCTGACGCGCACAGCCAGGAAACTAGTGAAGCTACTTACCGCTAAAGAGGTACAAAATTCATAAAATTTTGTACGGGGGGGGAGGATGTAACGGATGTAAATAGGTTAAGTATAATATAAAATAATGTTAAGTATAAGAAGGTAGATATGTTTAGTTTGCGTTAGAATTCTATTGTTAATATGATTATGTATTATACGATAATATGTTTATGTGTAGGAAATAAGTTCATCATAGATAAACTTAACGGACAATAGTGTATGTATAAGCTCGGCGGCGGCTAGAGACAGGCGGTTGTGGGGATCGCTTGAGACCAGAGTTTGCGGGGGACCAACTCCGGATGGCTAGCCTAGCGAGCGCGGGAAACCGTAGGGTTACCGTGGCCGCATCATCCCACCCTCGGCTCGGGTTGACATTGAATTGAACCCGAGGCCGTCGAAGACTTCAGTAGGAGATTCGTCACTGGGAATCATGAAGGTCATTGCGCGCATGGGAGGTTCTTCCCGGGGCCGCCAGGGAGACAGGTGAAACCGGCGGGGTTGGTCCCGCCAGCGGCCAATCAAAGTTCGTTGATCGGAGTCCCTAAAGGAAGAAGTACGGGCAAATAAGACTTGACCCCGGAAAGGGGGGGGGGGGGGCGCGTATATAAGGGGGACGACGCACGGCGACCGTCTGTCTTGAGTTTCCCGCGAGCGTGTCTGAGCAAATAAAAAACAAAAAAGTGAAATTACGATCATTCGAACCCCGTCCGATACAGCCTCAATAATCTGATATCAATACTTTTTATTAGAGGAATACACAGCACTCCTGTACTTGGCGTAGTTTTTTTACACGTAAGTGTTTTTTGGGGGATATCACAAGTTTTTGTTGTTCAACTGGACATAGAAGTTTTAAGCACTGAAATCTATATTGTCACAGATATAAAATGTAAACGCATTATGATGTTGCTAATCAGAAAAATATATTGCGGTGTGGAAAATATTTAATGGCATATAAATTTAATTTGTAAGTCCCTTTTTCTAGAAATGCATAA
Organism: Cephus spinipes; assembly: GCA_963971525.1. Taxonomy (NCBI): domain Eukaryota; kingdom Metazoa; phylum Arthropoda; class Insecta; order Hymenoptera; family Cephidae; genus Cephus; species Cephus spinipes. The sequence continues at coordinate 12,161,225 of OZ020574.1, read as the reverse complement.
AGACATATACAAATTTTTAAAGAAAATGTAATCTTCAATGCATATAAGCGTCGTTAATGGTGTCCAGCTTGTTGAAGCCGTGTGGTAAACGTAAGAGAGGAGAGTGTGCTGGATTATTTCAGGCCTTGTACCTCAGGCCGTGCGAACATCAAAGAGGATACTATAGTTTGAGCGAAGCACCAAAGCTTGTTGCACACTTTTCTGGACTTCTACGTCCGACACCTAGATACAGAAAACTACGAAGCGGAATACCTGGACATCCTGAACTTCCACATCCGACACCTAGATACAGAAAACTATGAAGCGGAATACCTGGGCACCCTGGACTTCCACATCCGACACCTGGACACAGGAAACTACGGAGCGGAATGCCTGGACATCCTGGACTTTCACATCCGACACCTGGATACAGAAAACTACGAAGCGGAATACCTGGACACCCTGGACTTCCTCGTCCGCCATCTAGATACAGAAAACTACGAAGCAGAACTGTTGGACAAACTGTCACCTAAAATACGAGGAACTATGCTTATAACCGATATACGCGCGCTGCACATGAATGCTATTAAAAACTGAATAATTCTATACTCTTGTGAAAGCAGCCTTATACTAATTGGAAATTCGGTATGAACGGTAGCTTCATGTATAAAGTGTATTTGATTGTGTGTATTCGTAAATTACTAACACCATACAGAGTACAAATAGGTAAAGAAGGCACAGCAGTCAGCGCCATCTGTCGTGTAAAAAATGCGGTGGACGTGCGAAGACGACGACGACGACGATGACGACGACGACGACGACGACGACGACGACGGAACTGAAATAAAATCATCTCGCTCGCCATCTCAATATGCCCTGATCTCGTATACTAATCGTATTGAACGTGGGGGCAATCAATTCAGGACCCTCAATTCCTATAGTGAATGTATCAATAACTTTTTCTCATGTATAGCGGTTAATAAGATATTTCGTTCCAAACACAGGTATAAGAGTTGACTCAAGTAAAGAGTCTCGGAGAGCTGTGCCCTGTACAGCCGGTTGCCTGTACTCGGCGCGAGACTCGACCGAGTCTCTTGATCGGTAAATTCTTTTCGGCACATCGAACTTTTCGATTGCCTCATGTAATTCCTGGAACGCTGAGTAGCAGGCCACGCGCTCATGCCAGCGCGAGGAATGAAACAAGACTCTTTCTGCAAGATCATCAATATTGCGCTGCATTATCCCCAAAATTGGAGCTAACGCACCTACAGTATTCGGAACCAATAGGCAGTCTTTCGCGAATCCTGGCAACAGACGGAACTCCTCTAGGAGTCAGCGCCTAAATCATCGAGTCTTGCTTGTTCCTCCGCTGGCAGTATTTTACGTGTCTTCGGATCCTTGTGACCAAGCCTTCCCACCCGAGGGCCAGGGAAGTCATCGCGGTGAGCGTTCTATTAAATCTATCGCCAGTGTAACAACAGGCGATGGATTGCCACAGAAAGAACTCAGTGAAGTGCAACATCAACTCTTTCAAACTTATCAGCCATTGTAAGTCAACCTATCTTACCTACAATAAATAATCAATCTTACTACACGTCGCTCTCATTCGCCGGCATTACATCCCCCACTTTCACAGGAAACAGATACGCCTAGCGTTAAATGGTAGCCCACAATTAGATATATCTACGCCCTAGCAGTTTCACTAGCTAAGGCCTAACACTAGCATTACTAGCTAGAATACAGACCGGCAATCCCTTTTTAATTCTCCACAAACCGGGAGAATACGCTAATATAGCGTTCCCCCCTCCCCCCTTATTGAAATAAGAATCAAATAGCTTAATTGTCACAGCGTTCAGCGGACTCGTCCTTTTCGCCTAACAACCGCTGGACAAGATATAGGTATTTTTCGTGCGCTTATAAATAATTATTTAAAAGTAGTCCCTAACGGTAACTTGTATATCCTACACAGGCGTTAGTGCTCTTTGGTGATACCCATTTCTCAGCATTACCAATTGAAAATTTTCACCACCTCATTCATTTGAGAAAATTGCTGAACCAATCCCTGGCGCTAAATCTACCAATACTCACCTGGAATCCATGGATAAGGCTATCTGACGGCAGGGCGACACACATTGTCTTGCCGATTGCAAAATTTCCGATTCACCCATAAGAATAAAACTGTATCTAGTATGGGTCATGCGTCTATTGAATAGGCTATGAGTGAGTTTCGCATCATTGTGATCTGCGAATCTGTTAGAATATCATATGCCGGTTATTTTATATTTCTCTGTTTTATTATACAGGGTGTATCGCAACTATCTGATTATAAGTACAAGGTGCGATAGAGGAGACTATGCTGAGCAAAATGGCAGGTCTCAAAATGTTGTACGACAAAAATTGACCAAGCTGTTAGCGATCAAAGTTGACCAATCACAGACGAGCAATAGCTGCAAAGAATTATACATAGTGATAATCTGACGAAAATAAAAACCACACACTTGTGGTAAGAGCTAGGGGCTACGCACACATGCTACCGTTACACGGACGTAAAACAATTGATAGAGAGGAGCATGTTCAACTGCTAAGCTCAGGCAGCTCCAGAAAAATGAATTACCACAGTCGGTAACTCTAATGCATTTTTTCGAGCTGTTAAAAACAGGGACCGCAACCGAAAGAAATAACGGTTCGGTTACGGTTTTCGGAATGGTAAAAGCTTGAATTCCGGTTTTAGGTTTCGGTTTTCGGTTTCTAATTCATAATTTTTCGTTTACGGTTTTCAGTTTCGGTTTTTAAACTTAATATATTTCGGTTTCGGTTTCGGTTTCGGTTTTAACGAGATATAGTTTTTGGTAACAATTAACTAATTTATCCTTTATATTTATCCATTATATACAACACTCTAATCAACCACTTTTTTTGTGTACTGATATTTTTTCGACGCATAGAGATCTTATCAAGGAAAATTGAGGATTAAACTTTACTTATTATTCAATTGATAACTCTACGAAAAATCTGTCACATCAAACTTCAGAAGCCGAAAATCAAAAATTAGCGATCCAATATATGCAAAGGGAAAAATACACATGTATAATTTGACATAAATAAAACTTTTATTTTTTTTTAATAGAACGTAATCATTTGTAAATAGTAACTTCATATATTAACTTATTTTTTTTGTTGATGATTTTGTTATATGGGAATATGTTAACTGGGAATACCAGTTAAGAGAGATCAATAGAATTATCCTTTGCTTCCAGTGATAAGGAAACTGTGATCTATGTATGAAGGACCTGTAAAATAAATGATTTATAATATTATATGCTGGTAAGTATGATTCATAAAGATATACTGCAAATAGATGATAATAACAACATTCTTCACAGATTTTAACAGTTCAAATATTCAGGGTCGTAGGTATATCACAGACTTACACTATTATGACGTTTATTCCACATTAACAACGTAGCCATACTTTTTGATTTTATTATCAATGGCATGAGAGGAATCTGTTGGTGCTATTCGTTTTAAATTTGCAGTTGGTTGTCTTATTGCCGAGGGTTTGTCAGATACACATTTTTGCAACTCACATGGAGTACACTGTGTTCTATTATTTTTGTGCAAAGTTTTCTCTTGTACATTAACAGGAACACTAAGCATATCACAACTTTTTTTTTTTGAAGCAAACATCTTGTTGGCTCTGACTACAAGTACATCTTGTATGATAGAGTCTTTCATATTGGCTCTTTGTGAAGACAGAATAAATTTCAGATTGGAAAACAGTCTTTCCACACTTACTTCAGTTGCAGGAACTGCAAATATAATTTTAGCAAGTTCATACAACTCTGACATGGTTTTGCTCATAGACTCCCAAAATGCAATTACATCCGTTTTTCTGCTTAATCTATTTTGATTACTGTTGTAGGACTGCAAAATAGATTTTATGCTCATCGTAGAACTTCTTTTGTAGTGCTCCTCCACTCTCTTCTCTTTTAGTTTAAGTATCTCCTCTAAAATGTCATCCGTAGATGCATCAGTAGATGAAGTAGATTTCTGAAAACTATCACTATCCGAAACGTTTATGTTTATTGTTACACTTGTGTATGACACATAGTTCCACAAATCCTCCAGATGAACAATTGCTCGAGTAATTTCTGATTCTGATAACATTACTTTGTATCTTGGATCTAAAAAGACCGCTGACAATAATACATCATTGGTTAACTCTGTTTGAACACAGCACAGTGGAAGCATAGCCCATGGTTATACCATTAGTCTAATTTACCTCATACAGAATTATAGAGAAGTCTAACCAATGACGTGCAAGGTTTAAAACAGAATAAACGAACGAGATTGGTTAATTCTGTCTAAATACTGTACGGTGTAAACTAGACCATTATCCGTTTAAAATTTTTTTTCTCGAAATATTACATTTCGGTTAACAGTTTCGGTTTCGGTTTTTAATTTCAATTATTTCGAATACCGGTTACGGTGCGGAATATAACAATTTCGAAATTTCGGTTAAAGGTTACGGTTTCGGTTCCTAATTTTTTTCGGTTTTTATCGGTTTTCGGTTCCGGTTTCGGTTACGGTTGCGGTCCCTGGTTAAAAAATTAAATTATTTCTTAGCATTTTCTTGATGACTTCGTGTTTGCGAGGCTTTTGGCGTGCTACAGATTTCTCTCGCAATCGAGAGGACTGCACAGGCTCTCTCTTCTCAATAATTATTATGAATAACTATTTGCGGATTTATGATGAAGGATGAAAATAGTTATTTGGAAAGAGCGTAATGACGGCACATAATTTACCTATTGACGAAACAATTTCTGGATCCACTAGGTGATTGTGTAACTTCGATACTACTCGCTTCGATTCCACCTATCATAAGAGTTCTCGATACTTGCCGTCATTGAGCCAAATCACCAACTGCGCTGCAACCTCTTCAAATTATTACTGTAATGATATGTTAAACCCTAATGTCGACTACGACCTGCGCTTCGATTAAGACGAGTAGAATTAACAAAGTTCAATTTTTAAAAAGCCCCAGACGCCATCCCCACAGATACCTTCACATACTTCCTCGACGTAGTGCTGGGAGATTCAGGGTCCCTCGCTGTCATCCTGGGAATTTCTGTGCTACTAGCCGTTGCCGTTCATAGTACATTTTCCTGTACTTCCTCCCGCACGTTATCCCGTACGTTATTCCGCACATTCTCCCGTATATTATTCTCAGTTCTGGATGAGTTCATTTTCTTAGTATTTCGGAATCCAGCAGTTCCTCGACGTAGTGCTGGGAGATTCAGGGTCCCTCGCTGTCATCCTGGGAATTTATGTACTACTAGCCGTCGCCGTTCATAGTACATTTTCCTGTACTTCCTCCCGCACGTTATCCCGTACGTTATCCCGTACGTTATCCCGCACATTATCCCGTATATTATTCTCAGTCCTGGATGAGTTCATTTTCTTAGTATTTCGGAATCCAGCAGTTCCTCGACGTAGTGCTGGGAGATTCAGGGTCCCTCGCTGTCATCCTGGGAATTTATGTACTACTAGCCGTCGCCGTTCATAGTACATTTTCCTGTACTTCCTCCCGCATGTTATCCCGCACGTTATCCCGTACGTTATCCCGTACGTTATCCCGCACATTATCCCGTATTATATTCTCAGTCCTGGATGAGTTCATTTTCTTAGTATTTCGGAATCCAGCAGTTCCTCGACGTAGTGCTGGGAGATTCAGGGTCCTTCGCTGTCATCCTGGGAATTTCTGTACTACTAGCCGTCGCCGTTCATAGTACATTCTCCTGTACTTCCTCCCGCACGTTATCCCGCACGTTATCCCGTACGTTATCCCGTACGTTATCCCGTACGTTATCCCGTACGTTATCCCGTACGTTATCCCGTACGTTATCCCGCACATTATCCCGTATATTATTCTCAGTCCTGGATGAGTTCATTTTCTTAGTATTTCGGAATCCAGCAGTTCCTCGACGTAGTGCTGGGAGATTCAGGGTCCCTCGCTGTCATCCTGGGAATTTATGTACTACTAGCCGTCGCCGTTCATAGTACATTTTCCTGTACTTCCTCCCGCACGTTATCCCGCACGTTATCCCGTACGTTATCCCGCACATTATCCCGTATATTATTCTCAGTCCTGGATGAGTTCATTTTCTTAGTATTTCGGAATCCAGCAGTTCCTCGACGTAGTGCTGGGAGATTCAGGGTCCCTCGCTGTCATCCTGGGAATTTATGTACTACTAGCCGTCGCCGTTCATAGTACATTTTCCTGTACTTCCTCCCGCACGTTATCCCGCACGTTATCCCGTACGTTATCCCGTACGTTATCCCGTACGTTATCCCGTACGTTATCCCGTACGTTATCCCGTACGTTATCCCGCACATTATCCCGTATATTATTCTCAGTCCTGGATGAGTTCATTTTCTAAGTATTTCGGAATCCAGCGGTACCTCGACGTAGTGCTGGGAGATTCAGGGTCCTTCGCTGTCATCCTGGGAATTTCTGTACTACAAGCCGTCGCCGTTCATAGTACATTTTCCTGTACTTCCTCCCGCACGTTATCCCGCACGTTATCCCGTACGTTATCCCGTACGTTATCCCGTACGTTATCCCGTACGTTATCCCGCACATTATCCCGTATATTATTCTCAGTCCTGGATGAGTTCATTTTCTTAGTATTTCGGAATCCAGCAGTTCCTCGACGTAGTGCTGGGAGATTCAGGGTCCTTCGCTGTCATCCTGGGAATTTCTGTACTACTAGCCGTCGCCGTTCATAGTACATTTTCCTGTACTTCCTCCCGCACGTTATCCCGCACGTTATCCCGTACGTTATCCCGTACGTTATCCCGTACGTTATCCCGTACGTTATCCCGCACATTATCCCGTATATTATTCTCAGTCCTGGATGAGTTCATTTTCTTAGTATTTCGGAATCCAGCAGTTCCTCGACGTAGTGCTGGGAGATTCAGGGTCCTTCGCTGTCATCCTGGGAATTTCTGTACTACTAGCCGTTGCCGTTCATAGTACATTTTCCTGTACTTCCTCCCGCACGTTATCCCGTACGTTATCCCGCACATTATCTCGTATATTATTCTCAGCCCTGGATGAGTTCATTTTCTTAGTATTTCGGAATCCAGCAGTTCCTAGACGTAGTGCTGGGAGATTCAGGGTCCCTCGCTGTCATCCTGGGAATTTATGTACTATTAGCCGTCGCCGTTCATAGTACATTTTCCTGTACTTCCTCCCGCACGTTATCCCGTACGTTATCCCGCACATTATCCCGTATATTATTCTCAGTTCTGGATGAGTTCATTTTCTTAGTATTTCGGAATCCAGCAGTTCCTCGACGTAGTGCTGGGCGATTCAGGGTCCCTCGCTGTCATCCTGGGAATTTATGTACTACTAGCCGTCGCCGTTCATAGTACATTTTCCTGTACTTCCTCCCACACGTTATCCCGCACGTTATCCCGTACGCTATCCCGTACGTTATCCCATACGTTATCCCGTACGTTATCCCGTACGTTATCCCGCACATTATCTCGCATATTATTCTCAGTCCTGGATGAGTTCATTTTCTTAGTATTTCGGAATCCAGCAGTTCCTCGACGTAGTGCTGGGAGATTCAGGGTCCTTCGCTGTCATCCTGGGAATTTCTGTACTACTAGCCGTTGCCGTTCATAATACATTTTCCTGTACTTCCCCCCGCACGTTATCCCGTACGTTATCCCGTACGTTATCCCGCACATTATCTCGTATATTATTCTCAGTCCTGGATGAGTTCATTTTCTTAGTATTTCGGAATCCAGCAGTTCCTCGACGAAGTGCTGGGAGATTCAGGGTCCTTCGCTGTCATCCTGGGAATTTCTGTACTACTAGCCGTTGCCGTTCGTAGTACATTTTCCTGTACTTCCTCCCGCACGTTATCCCGTACGTTATCCCGTACGTTGTCCCGCACATTATCTCGTATATTATTCTCAGTCCTGGATGAGTTCATTTTCTTAGTATTTCGGAAACCAGCAGTTCCTCGACGTAGTGCTGGGAGATTCAGGGTCCTTCGCTGTCATCCTGGGAATTTCTGTACTACAAGCCGTCGCCGTTCATAGTACATTCTCCTGTACTTCCTCCCGCACGTTATCCCGCACGTTATCCCGTACGTTATCCCGTACGTTATCCCGTACGTTATCCCGTACGTTATCCCGCACATTATCCCGTATATTATTCTCAGTCCTGGATGAGTTCATTTTCTTAGTATTTCGGAATCCAGCAGTTCCTCGACGTAGTGCTGGGAGATTCAGGGTCCCTCGCTGTCATCCTGGGAATTTATGTACTACTAGCCGTCGCCGTTCATAGTACATTTTCCTGTACTTCCCCCCGCACGTTATCCCGTACGTTATCCCGTACGTTATCCCGCACATTATCTCGTATATTATTCTCAGTCCTGGATGAGTTCATTTTCTTAGTATTTCGGAATCCAGCAGTTCCTCGACGAAGTGCTGGGAGATTCAGGGTCCTTCGCTGTCATCCTGGGAATTTCTGTACTACTAGCCGTTGCCGTTCGTAGTACATTTTCCTGTACTTCCTCCCGCACGTTATCCCGTACGTTATCCCGTACGTTGTCCCGCACATTATCTCGTATATTATTCTCAGTCCTGGATGAGTTCATTTTCTTAGTATTTCGGAAACCAGCAGTTCCTCGACGTAGTGCTGGGAGATTCAGGGTCCTTCGCTGTCATCCTGGGAATTTCTGTACTACAAGCCGTCGCCGTTCATAGTACATTCTCCTGTACTTCCTCCCGCACGTTATCCCGCACGTTATCCCGTACGTTATCCCGTACGTTATCCCGTACGTTATCCCGTACGTTATCCCGCACATTATCCCGTATATTATTCTCAGTCCTGGATGAGTTCATTTTCTTAGTATTTCGGAATCCAGCAGTTCCTCGACGTAGTGCTGGGAGATTCAGGGTCCCTCGCTGTCATCCTGGGAATTTATGTACTACTAGCCGTCGCCGTTCATAGTACATTTTCCTGTACTTCCTCCCGCACGTTATCCCGCACGTTATCCCGTACGTTATCCCGCACATTATCCCGTATATTATTCTCAGTCCTGGATGAGTTCATTTTCTTAGTATTTCGGAATCCAGCAGTTCCTCGACGTAGTGCTGGGAGATTCAGGGTCCCTCGCTGTCATCCTGGGAATTTATGTACTACTAGCCGTCGCCGTTCATAGTACATTTTCCTGTACTTCCTCCCGCACGTTATCCCGCACGTTATCCCGTACGTTATCCCGTACGTTATCCCGTACGTTATCCCGTACGTTATCCCGCACATTATCCCGTATATTATTCTCAGTCCTGGATGAGTTCATTTTCTAAGTATTTCGGAATCCAGCGGTACCTCGACGTAGTGCTGGGAGATTCAGGGTCCTTCGCTGTCATCCTGGGAATTTCTGTACTACAAGCCGTCGCCGTTCATAGTACATTTTCCTGTACTTCCTCCCGCACGTTATCCCGCACGTTATCCCGTACGTTATCCCGTACGTTATCCCGTACGTTATCCCGTACGTTATCCCGCACATTATCCCGTATATTATTCTCAGTCCTGGATGAGTTCATTTTCTTAGTATTTCGGAATCCAGCAGTTCCTCGACGTAGTGCTGGGAGATTTAGGGTCCTTCGCTGTCATCCTGGGAATTTCTGTACTACTAGCCGTTGCCGTTCATAGTACATTTTCCTGTACTTCCTCCCGCACGTTATCCCGTACGTTATCCCGCACATTATCTCGTATATTATTCTCAGCCCTGGATGAGTTCATTTTCTTAGTATTTCGGAATCCAGCAGTTCCTAGACGTAGTGCTGGGAGATTCAGGGTCCCTCGCTGTCATCCTGGGAATTTATGTACTATTAGCCGTCGCCGTTCATAGTACATTTTCCTGTACTTCCTCCCGCACGTTATCCCGTACGTTATCCCGCACATTATCCCGTATATTATTCTCAGTCCTGGATGAGTTCATTTTCTTAGTATTTCGGAATCCAGCAGTTCCTCGACGTAGTGCTGGGAGATTCAGGGTCCTTCGCTGTCATCCTGGGAATTTCTGTACTACTAGCCGTTGCCGTTCATAATACATTTTCCTGTACTTCCCCCCGCACGTTATCCCGTACGTTATCCCGTACGTTATCCCGTACGTTATCCCGCACATTATCTCGTATATTATTCTCAGTCCTGGATGAGTTCATTTTCTTAGTATTTCGGAATCCAGCAGTTCCTCGACGAAGTGCTGGGAGATTCAGGGTCCTTCGCTGTCATCCTGGGAATTTCTGTACTACTAGCCGTTGCCGTTCGTAGTACATTTTCCTGTACTTCCTCCCGCACGTTATCCCGTACGTTATCCCGTACGTTGTCCCGCACATTATCTCGTATATTATTCTCAGTCCTGGATGAGTTCATTTTCTTAGTATTTCGGAATCCAGCAGTTCCTCGACGTAGTGCTGGGAGATTCAGGGTCCCTCGCTGTCATCCTGGGAATTTATGTACTATTAGCCGTCGTCGTTCATAGTACATTTTCCTGTACTTCCTCCCGCACGTTATCCCGTACGTTATCCCGCACATTATCCCGTATATTATTCTCAGTTCTGGATGAGTTCATTTTCTTAGTATTTCGGAATCCAGCAGTTCCTCGACGTAGTGCTGGGAGATTCAGGGTCCCTCGCTGTCATCCTGGGAATTTATGTACTACTAGCCGTCGCCGTTCATAGTACATTTTCCTGTACTTCCTCCCGCACGTTATCCCGCACGTTATCCCGTACGTTATCCCGTACGTTATCCCGCACATTATCTCGTATATTATTCTCAGTCCTGGATGAGTTCATTTTCTTAGTATTTCGGAATCCAGCAGTTCCTCGACGTAGTGCTGGGAGATTCAGGGTCCCTCGCTGTCATCCTGGGAATTTATGTACTACTAGCCGTCGCCGTTCATAGTACATTTTCCTGTACTTCCTCCCGCACGTTATCCCGCACGTTATCCCGTACGTTATCCCGTACGTTATCCCGCACTTTATCCCGCACGTTATCCCGTACGTTATCCCGTACGTTATCCCGCACATTATCCCGTATATTATTCTCACTCCTGGATGAGTTCATTTTCTTAGTATTTCGGAATCCAGCAGTTCCTCGACGTAGTGCTGGGAGATTCAGGGTCCTTCGCTGTCATCCTGGGAATTTATGTACTACTAGCCGTCGCCGTTCATAGTACATTTTCCTGTACTTCCTCCCGCACGTTATCCCGTACGTTATCCCGCACATTATCCCGTATATTATTCTCAGTTCTGGATGAGTTCATTTTCTTAGTATTTCGGAATCCAGCAGTTCCTCGACGTAGTGCTGGGAGATTCAGGATCCCTCGCTGTCATCCTGGGAATTTATGTACTACTAGCCGTCGCCGTTCATAGTACATTTTCCTGTACTTCCTCCCGCACGTTATCCCGCACGTTATCCCGAGCGTTATCCCGTACGTTATCCCGTACGTTATCCCGTACGTTATCCCGTACGTTATCCCGTACGTTATCCCGCACATTATCCCGTATATTATTCTCAGTCCTGGATGAGTTCATTTTCTAAGTATTTCGGAATCCAGCGGTACCTCGACGTAGTGCTGGGAGATTCAGGGTCCTTCGCTGTCATCCTGGGAATTTCTGTACTACAAGCCGTCGCCGTTCATAGTACATTTTCCTGTACTTCCTCCCGCACGTTATCCCGCACGTTATCCCGTACGTTATCCCGTACGTTATCCCGTACGTTATCCCGTACGTTATCCCGCACATTATCCCGTATATTATTCTCAGTCCTGGATGAGTTCATTTTCTTAGTATTTCGGAATCCAGCAGTTCCTCGACGTAGTGCTGGGAGATTCAGGGTCCTTCGCTGTCATCCTGGGAATTTCTGTACTACTAGCCGTTGCCGTTCATAGTACATTTTCCTGTACTTCCTCCCGCACGTTATCCCGTACGTTATCCCGCACATTATCTCGTATATTATTCTCAGTTCTGGATGAGTTCATTTTCTTAGTATTTCGGAATCCAGCAGTTCCTCGACGTAGTGCTGGGCGATTCAGGGTCCCTCGCTGTCATCCTGGGAATTTATGTACTACTAGCCGTCGCCGTTCATAGTACATTTTCCTGTACTTCCTCCCGCACGTTATCCCGCACGTTATCCCGTACGCTATCCCGTACGTTATCCCATACGTTATCCCGTACGTTATCCCGTACGTTATCCCGCACATTATCTCGCATATTATTCTCAGTCCTGGATGAGTTCATTTTCTTAGTATTTCGGAATCCAGCAGTTCCTCGACGTAGTGCTGGGAGATTCAGGGTCCCTCGCTGTCATCCTGGGAATTTATGTACGACTAGCCGTCGCCGTTCATAGTACATTTTCCTGTACTTCCTCCCGTACGTTATCCCGTACGTTATCCCGTACGTTATCCCGCACATTATCCCGTATATTATTCTCAGTCCTGGATGAATTCATTTTCTTAGTATTTCGGAATCCAGCAGTTCCTCGACGTAGTGCTGGGAGATTCAGGGTCCTTCGCTGTCATCCTGGGAATTTCTGTACTACTAGCCGTTGCCGTTCATAGTACATTTTCCTGTACTTCCTCCCGCACGTTATCCCATACGTTATCCCGTACGTTATCCGGCACATTATCTCGTATATTATTCTCAGTTCTGGATGAGTTCATTTTCTTAGTATTTCGGAATCCAGCAGTTCCTCGACGTAGTGCTGGGAGATTCAGGGTCCCTCGCTGTCATCCTGGGAATTTATGTACTACTAGCTGTCGCCGTTCATAGTACATTTTCCTGTACTTCCTCCCGCACGTTATCCCGCACGTTATCCCGTACATTATCCCGTACGTTATCCCGTACGTCATCCCGTACGTTATCCCGCACATTATCCCGTATATTATTCTCAGTCCTGGATGAGTTCATTTTCTTAGTATTTCGGAATCCAGCAGTTCCTCGACGTAGTGCTGGGAGATTCAGGGTCCTTCGCTGTCATCCTGGGAATTTCTGTACTACTAGCCGTCGCCGTTCATAGTACATTTTCCTGTACTTCCTCCCGCACGTTATCCCGTACGTTATCCCGTACGTTATCCCGTACGTTATCCCGTACGTTATCCCGCACATTATCCCGTATTATATTCTCAGTCCTGGATGAGTTCATTTTCTTAGTATTTCGGAATCCAGCAGTTCCTCGACGTAGTGCTGGGAGATTCAGGGTCCTTCGCTGTCATCCTGGGAATTTCTGTACTACTAGCCGTCGCCGTTCATAGTACATTCTCCTGTACTTCCTCCCGCACGTTATCCCGCACGTTATCCCGTACGTTATCCCGTACGTTATCCCGTACGTTATCCCGTACGTTATCCCGCACATTATCCCGTATATTATTCTCAGTCCTGGATGAGTTCATTTTCTTAGTATTTCGGAATCCAGCAGTTCCTCGACGTAGTGCTGGGAGATTCAGGGTCCCTCGCTGTCATCCTGGGAATTTATGTACTACTAGCCGTCGCCGTTCATAGTACATTTTCCTGTACTTCCTCCCGCACGTTATCCCGCACGTTATCCCGTACGTTATCCCGTACGTTATCCCGCACATTATCCCGTATATTATTCTCAGTCCTGGATGAGTTCATTTTCTTAGTATTTCGGAATCCAGCAGTTCCTCGACGTAGTGCTGGGAGATTCAGGGTCCCTCGCTGTCATCCTGGGAATTTCTGTGCTACTAGCCGTTGCCGTTCATAGTACATTTTCCTGTACTTCCTTCTGTACATTATTATTACAGTTCATTTACATATCGCATATCAAGTTGAAGTTCAGGGTATGAAAGTTACACCAATCGATAGCTAAAGGTCTCCTTATGAAGATATTATTTTGTATCGGCTTCATTTTCGTGGCCACTATTCTCTCTTCCTTCCGTAATACGTTGTTTTTTGAATTATGTAATTATCATTTTTAGTTTGATTTTTATGACCTTTTTCCCAACCCCTTGTAAAATTAGTCAAATTCGTCCGGTTATTCTCGCATAGGCACCGGTTTTTCGCCCGGCACTAAAAGGGTTAAGTTTTCCTTCGTTTGTCCTTTTTTCACTTCTTGCTCTTTCTTTTTGACAGTAATTTTCGTAAGCTTTTGGATCATTTCGTATTTTTTGTTTTCTTAATTTTTGAGCAATACGTTTTTGTTCTAGACGACTTTGTTGAAGTTCATAATTAACTAAATGAATTCCATATATTGTTAGGTAGACCGGAAAGTATTGTCATTTCTGTTATTGTTTGATTGTCATTTGTCGGCTTGTGGTGTTGTTGAAAACGCGCGAAACAGGGCCACGTGCCATTTTAAAGTTATTTTCTGTTATGCCGTGAAGATGTTATAAAATAATCAACACTTTTAATTATAATAAAATAGCAAAAACAAACTATTTTTATTGTATCTCTGTTTCGTTAACAGCGGCCCAATTTTATTCTATTTTCCTTTTATGAGCGGACGATGCTCATTCGGAGCCTACAATTCGACGACTGACTTTTTGTTGCGTCTAAATAATGAAGAGCTTCTAGGCCTTAGTACAATTTTGCTGACAAAGGGTTACTTATCGTGTGGTACTAAGAATGCTAACCTAGTAAATAACTAAGTAACGTTTAGGGCATAACAGTTCATATAATTTTTTTTTAATTTTTCACTTAGACCATTTTCATAATTAACACTAAATCAATTCCATATAATGTGGAAATTACAACCACTATCTAATGGTTCATTTTTTACAATTTCGTAAAAATTACATTGAATTAATGGGTGGGGGTTGAAGATCCAACTGATGAATATGCAGAAGGGTTTAAATTTCGATTTTTCGAAATTCTACTTAAAATGTCTATAAATTCTAGTTATTAATATTTTTTTAACAGAAAAGTTCATTTCCCAAAACAGTAAAACACGAATGATCAATCTCCAGAAAGAACACCGGATCGATTGAAACAGCACAGACAACAAGCCTATCTACATTAACAAAATCCGAAAGCCATCGATCAGAAAGTGTCAGTGATTGGATATCGTAGTTCAGTAAAGAGTAATATTTGGATAGTCCATTTTTCGACGGAAAAATGATCAGAACTGAAGGTATTGGTAGCTCGAAGTATACAAATGAATAGTACGAATCATTGAAAATACGTGAGACGAGTAAATGGGTTCTTTAAAACTTGCAGAAAGTCGAAAGACCGATAACTCTAAATTACGAAAGCCTCAATACTAACACGTCAAAATTTCGACAGATAAAACTTCTACAGCTCAAATTCCCTAAAGATAAAACATCGACAGCTCAGGATTCCGAAACGTGAACCATCAAAAGCTCAAAATTCCGAAAATTTCGGAATTTCGGTCAATAGTGCTGCCATCTGAAAACGGTAGAACGAACCAGACCACAACCGTACATTACAATTTTCGGTATTCTGACCTTCCGGGGCATCAATAGTTGGATTCTTTCCTTTTTGAATATGCAACTTTCGGATTGTTTCCTTTTCGGAAATTCAAGTTTCGAAGATCTACTCATTCGGAAAAACTGAACTCGGCACATAAAAGCTTCTGAACTGTGATTTTAAGAATTTTGAACCTACTAAAATAAGATCTATATTTTAATTAAAAATGTCAGCATTCAAAGTTTCGAACTATCGGCTATTCTAGAAATTAAGTTTCCATTCTTTACGGGTTTTTGAATTACGAACTTTTGAAATTTATAATATTACAATCCTCACTGTTTAGAAAATGATTATATCATCTATGTAAGCATTCGAAGACTGTTCACTATTTATAGATTAAATTTCGCATCATTTTTCATTTGAAACTAATAACACATTACGCTAGTCTCCATCACTTGTATGGGACTTACGCTGAAATAAGCCATCGTGAAAATATATGGGTGATATTTTTACAATTAGGAAGATTGGACCTTCGAATAATAATGTTTTGAAACTTCTATCCCCCCCCCCCCCCGAATTAATTTCTTTTTAAATAATATGTTGTGAAATAACTGATAAACTCATTTTTTTAAATTTTGACTTACACCACTTCCATAATTATGGGCACATATATCTTATGAGAATGCGTTTAAATTTATATGAGAAATAGTGGTTTTTATTCACCTGTTAGTTTCTATGTATTAGTTTTGAATTATGGTAATGTTCACTTGTATGACGAGCAATTGTTCTAATATTTTGACATACGTTCATATCAATCGTAGCAGACGGCACACAATTATTAAAAAGTGATGAAAATGTTTGCGCTTGTATTATGGAACGTTGACAAAACGATAACTGTTGTGTCTGAGAGGGACATGGAGATAAACGGAACGAATAAAGCAAAAATGAAATGGGGAAATCGAGTTTTCGCCGGACGGATCGTTGCTCGGAGCAGTAAGTCAGACTTATTAAATTCTACCAAATTATTGTTGTGTTTAATAGCTGTGACACGCTCCTTTTATACATTGGTTTATGTCGTTGTAGCTAATTAATGAGAAGCGTTTACGCGCCGGGTTTCATTGAGCTGTCACAAACTTAATCAATAAAATTTCATTTTTAAACTATTATACTGGAAAAGTATTATCTAAAAATTAGAAAACAAGACCTGGTTAGAATCACTGGAAGTTAACAAGTGCGGTATGATCATTGGGCAATATCCATCTTCACCGCAACCAGAACTTCTACCGGGTTCATCCTCTCTGCAGGAACGAGTCTCGTTTCCAGTTCGAGACGACGAAGACGAAGACGATAACATAACCGGACGCGACAACGACGACGACGACGACGACCACAATGACAACGGTAATGATCACAGCGAAAACAATGACAACGACGACGACGACGACAACCACAATAGCAACGGCAATATTAATGACCACAACGACGAAAATTACAACAATGACGACGACGATGACGACAATAATATTCCACAGGTTGAGCTCATAGAGGGAAGTGGAGTTCGTATCTCTGAGCTTGACCTGTGCGATATACAGCGACGGTGGACAAAGAAACCGAATGAAATGACGAAACGAATTTTGTTAAGCATCATTGGTCGACAGAATTTAAAACAAATGTCTCGAACTGGAAAAGGAAATAAAAGACCCATCCCTCCTGCAATACTTTGTGCCACAGAAAGTAAGGGCTATATCTTAGTTTTCCATTTATTTAGATAAATCTTTATTAAAATAAACATTTACTATAAAATTTCGTATTTCTTATTATTTTAGCTTTCACATTTAACCATACGGAGTTAGGATTCCGCCTCACACACTACGATTTTAACATCTGCGTTACAAAATTTCTTAACACGCTAAGAAATTCAAAATCAAATTAGTTAAAGAAAGAACCACACACCGTTATAACTGTCCTGTTCCTGTTCCTGTTTATTATTCCTGGTTTTGTCTTCTTCTGCGAACGGTTAGTTGATACCCCTTCATTTATATTTTCACTTGAACGATTAATCATATCCACGCAACGCGGTAGCGGAGGTCATCTCTGTTGACGGTGGTCGGTTCGAATCTGCAACCGCCAGGACACGTGGCGATAGAACCAATTTTCCATAGCACGTCCGGGGAAAAGCCATGTTGCTCAACAGATCCTGCAACTCTCACACACTCTCACCACACTCAAAACAGAAAAATCGCGATACCTTATCCGTCGATTTTCGGTATTCCCGTTCCGCGGTTCACAACAAACAATATTGACTTATATCGGTATTGGGCCACCGCTATCTAACAAATAGAATTGAAAAATTTTTAATGAATCAAGTAACAATTAGAACAGAATCACCCACCTATCCTGTAATCTATACTGAAAGCTGTGAAATCTGCAATTTGGTGTGAGTATAATTTCAATTTCTATGCTAAATATGAAATATGTTAATGGTATTATTTTTTACTATTCAGTAATATATTCTCTCAGTGTAGTCAGTGTTTGAGACGAAGCACAGTCTTAAGACCACAGATATAGTAATAATAAGACATGGTAGAGCAGGGCTTGGGGAGCATACTATTTAGACGGCCGAAAATGAGGCATTTTTCATGAATTTTTTTGAAGGTGATAACATAATCACATCATTTTGAAATTATGGTACCATTTTATTTCATCTTTAAAGCATAGAAAAAAAATTTTTTTTTGTTGTGAATGAAAATGGCGGCTCTATGTCTTATTTGGCCAGGCGTGTTTTGCGTGACACCGAAAACTGCTGCAGTTGTCACGTTCTTTGTAGTGATCTGAAACCAAAAACACAATGATTTTTCGATTACTGACATGTAAAAGGGAAGGACTAACCTAAAAAACAATGAAAAAGTATAAAATTAAAAATTTGGTAGGCTGTTGAAAAAGAAGTTCGAACTTTCAACCATTTTTTCGACAGTTTTTACCCCAAAAAAATATTTTATTTACGCGATATCTTTAAAACTTTAGGTTAGTCCTTCCTTCCGATAATATTATAGAGAATTACCTCCCAAAAATTCAGCCAGATCGGCCAATAACTTTTTGAGTTACAACACGAGCAGTTTTTGAATATGTAGTTTCGAGATAATCGCGTTTAAAGTTTCAGTACGATAAAACTATTAGTTTTAGTGACTTACCGATCAATCAGCGATTCCAGACGCATATAATAATCCTTCAGGCTCTTCGAAAAACTGATTCTCTTCCATTTGTTGTTGTTTTCTGACTATACGAGCTGCTTTAGTTTCAGAAAGACTCATCTTGTTCTGCCTCGCTACTCGCGCCTCATCGATGTTTTCGGCGAAAACTTTCAAATAGGTGCCAACAATTATATCTAATGTAGGGAATTTTATTTGGAGACAAACCATAAACTCCAAAGCAGTCTTGATGAGTAGAACAGTCTTTATTTCTTTTCTATTACAAACGCTGTGTTCACGTCCTGGTGTCTCTGCGACTACTACTTTGTCTCCTCACTTCCCCCTCCTATATCGAGACTTTTGCCCTACGCGCGAGAGCTAGGCAACGTTGCTGTGTTCTTGGAAATAGTCGACCGTTGCGCTTTGTTTACATTAAGATGCCTACAGTCGGCCAATCCTGACACTTGGACGTCTCGGACAAATATGAAAACTGAAAAATTTTTTTTTTAAAGAAACAAGAAACCACTTACATACTAGTTCGCTTCTTAACGGATACATTACTCGCGAATATACGGTTTTATTTGGTCAACAGCAACCACTCCTGTATACGGTAACTGAGTGAGCTGGAACCCCTCGATGTCGGTAACCACGTAACGATCGGAATCTAGCACTTTCTTTATGACGTACGGACCTTTAAACTTCGGTATCAGCTTCTTATTGGTACCAGCGGAAGTATCAATGTTTCGGATCATGACGTAGTCACCTTCACTATATTGTGTCGCTTTCTTATGTTTCTGATTATAGTACCGCTCGTTCATTTCCTGACTCTGACAAATTTTCTTCGAAGCGGCTTCCCTAATTGAGGCAAGATCGCGCTCGTCATTCGAATACGAATCCAGAATCAGTCTAAGATTATCATTTATCTCGCAAATTTGGTCAACTCCAAATAGCAGTTTACTGGGTGTTTCTCCAGTCGATCGACAAACAGTGTTATTGATCGCAAACTCTACTTTACTCAATACTTGATCCCATTTTCTCGGATCGTCGCAAATTTTCGAAATCATCGGAGTAATCACACGATTAAATCGCTCTACTTGACCGTTAGCGCGCGGCGTACCTACGGCTACGAGTACGTGTTTGACGGATTCGTCATCTACAAATGTTCGAAACCGATCTGACGTGAACGCCGTCCCGCGATCACTAATGATCCGCCTAGGCTTACTGTACGCTTGAAAGTAACTTCGTAAATGCTTTATCGTTTCTTCCGATGTCGTAGACTTACAGGGAAACAATTTGACAAATTTCGTAAAAGCATCGACGATCGCTAGAATATACCGGTAACCACGTCCGGTTTTCTCAAAAGGTCCACAGTGATCCACGTGGATTGTCTGAAATGGTAGCTTATCCTTTTGGATGCTGTACAGATGTCCCTCCGGTTTTCCACTCAAGGGCGAAAATTCAATGCAACGCAGACAATTCGAAATGTACGCCTTTACCTTTTCTTTGATTCGCGGAAACCAGTACACTTTTTTAATATTATCCACTACCTTATCGATACCAACATGTCCGATATCGTCGTGACATGTGCGAATCACATTGTCTTCCATAGACGAGGGAACATAAAAGAGCAGTACCTTATTCTTATTTTTACGGTATACGAGGCCATCTCTAATTTCATAATATTTATCTTCGGCGGTCTCGAGTCTATCACGAATCTTTCGGATCTCCTCATCGCGGTCTTGTTGAATCGACAATGTTTGCTCGAACGAGTTTGCCTCTAAAATGAGGATACTATGACATCGCGACAACGCATCGACGTGTGCCATCCGCGAACCGGGTCGATGGACAATCTCGTAATCATAATCTTCCAAGAACAATGCCCATCGAGATATTCGAGGATTCACTGTCTTTTTACTGAGCGTAAGACGAAAGCTATCGCAATCCGTGATGATGTTAAACTTTATACCAGCGAGGTAGATGT
Source organism: Cephus spinipes (assembly GCA_963971525.1). Taxonomy (NCBI): domain Eukaryota; kingdom Metazoa; phylum Arthropoda; class Insecta; order Hymenoptera; family Cephidae; genus Cephus; species Cephus spinipes. The sequence continues at coordinate 12,140,606 of OZ020574.1, read as the reverse complement.
GGAAACGTTTGATTGCATACACCACAGCGAGACACTCAAGTTCAAAGCTGTGGTACTTCGACTCCGTCGGCGTCGTTCGTTTACTAAAGTAGAACACCGGTCTGAATATTTTGTCACTCTGTTTTTGTAATAGTATCGCTCCGTAACCACTCGCGCTTGCATCACAATGCAACTCGGTCTCGAGGTGTGGCGAAAAGATTGCTAAAATCGGTTCACAGGACAATGCTCGCTTTAAGGATTCAAAAACATCGAGCTCTTCTGCTCCGAATTTAAATGGAACGTTTTTTCTTATGAGATCGTACAATGGTTTGGCGATTATTGAAAAATTAGGTATGAATCGCCTGAAATAACTCGCTAAGCAGACGAATCGATGAACCTCCTTCGTATTTCGCGGAACCGGATAATGCATGACTGAATTGACATTCTCTTTACTAGGACGAATACCGTTCTCATTTATCAAATACCCCAAATACGTTATCTCTGTTTGCACGAAAAAACACTTGTCTAGTCGAAATTTTAATTGGTGTTTTCTAGCCGTCTCAAACACTTCTTTGAGAATTTCCAAATGTTCGTCAAGATTCTCCGTAGCTATCAGAATGTCATCAAGATATAACAAAACCTTGTTCTCGCGAATCAGTCTCTCAAAAACTCCATTGACAAATCTTTGAAATACACGCGGCGCGTTCGTCAACCCGAAGGGCATGCGTCGGTACTCAAATTGACCAAACGGTGTTACAAACGAGGTGTACTTTGTAGAGCACTCAGACATTTTAACGTGATGGAAACCGTTTTTCAGATCGAGACTAGAAAAATACTTTTTGTCCTTCAAACGATCGAGATGATCGTCGATAAGCGGTGCTGGAAAATTGTCTCTTACTGTAACCTTGTTCAACTCGCGATAGTCGACACAAAGTCTTATTTCGTTGTTTTTCTTCCGCACAAGTACGATCGGGCTAGCGTATGGCGACTTACTCGGCCTTATCGTACCTTCTTCCAGCAAATCGTCAAGAATTTTCTTTACTTTCTCCCCATCAGAAAAAGATAAACGCCTCGGTCGGAAAGTAATTGGTTGCTCATTCTTCAGACTAATTACCATTTCCGGTTCAGGTTCCTGATCGTCAGAGCCCCACTTCGAAACATATTCGGTTTCATACAACTGTTGCAATTTTTCCGATACTTCAAATTCGATTTTTGGATTAATATTTAGTTGATCGTTAACTCGATATGGTGACTCGACATAATTAATCGTCATTATCTGTGTGACGGTATCGCGCTCCTCCACAGAGTTGTAGTTTTTCGCAATTTTTATGGTTTCGCCTAACTCGACTCTTATCAACGGATTTCTGGAAAAATCACGCCCAAGTAACGCGACACACGACATCGTTTCTTTAGGGACTACTAGAAAGCGTATCTCTATCTCGATTCCTTCAACCTTCACAGTTCTAGTGAATGTACCTAACACTTGAACGACTGACTTATTCATCCCGCAAAAACAATTACCGTTCGGCGGTACAGGTTCGCGTAAATTCGTCGGTACATACTCGCTTCTTATTAGACTTACCGGAGAGCCAGGATCGACAACAGCACTTACAGTATGAATACGCTTACTAGCTTCCGTGTCATCAACAGAGAAGTTAAGCTGAACATAGTACGGATCGCTAGCATGAATCGGTTCAATCATACTCGTTGTATTCGCTGGTGTGGGCTTCGACTCTTCTTCTGGACAATCCTTCTTCTGATGACTCGTCGACCCACAGTTGAAACACGAGCCTCTCGGTTTCTTTGGCTTCGGGCAGTTGGGTGCGACATGTCCGGCCTCACGGCAATTGTAGCATCTCGGCGTCCTTCGCTGCGACGTTGATTTCTCGGTTGTTGATGTCGAATCTACTTTCGACTGCGTTGAATTCTCCTTGACTGGCGATGAATTCTCCTTTGATTCTTTCATCGATTTCCCATCTTTCTTCCACTTCGATTCTCGATCGAATGCCCTTTTCGGATGCAGCGTCACCTTTTCAAACGCTTGAAGCAACTCCACTTGGGTCTTGAATCGCATAATTCGTGCTTGGTCCTGCAAGTTAGCGTCACTTATTCCATCGATAATATAATCAATGATCTCGTCTTCCTCGATCGGTACACGATTAGCCAAAATCACTTTATCGTGATAATAATCACCAAATGGTTCGTTTGTCTGCCACTGTCTTTGTTCGAATTTTTTACGTAGGACTAACTTCGTTTGTCGATGATCGAACATCTGTTTCATTTCCTTCAATAAGTCCTCAACACTCAGTATGAGATGACTCGGCTTTGAATGAAACCATTCCAGTGCACGGCCCTTTAACTTCGAACTGATCAAAATCCTCGATGAATTATCATCCAGGTTATACGTCACTCGCAATAATGACAATTGTTGTTCCCATCTCCAAAACGAGCCTTCGCTGCCGTTAAATTCACTCAGTAGATCCCGAACAGTCCTCACGCTCTCGTTTGTGGTCTGTGAACTATGTTTTCCTCGACTGTCGTTCGCCTCGGTATTAACATTTGGTGTATGTCCTTGTCTCGCGATTTCCAACTCCCGCTGAAGCAGATCTCGTTCCCTTCGCAATAATTCATTCTCTCGGCGTATCAACTCGTCTTCGGTCGGCGCATTCCTTGTACCATGTACCTGGACCATAGTCTCGACGCCTTCATGATAGTTGTTTTCCGACTCAGATGCATCTTCCTCGTGCTCCTCAATGCTCTCGACCAATTTTTCGCGTTCTTCGTTAAGACGTTCCCATATGGTCGCATCAAAACTTGTCAAGCGTTTTATCAGTTCAGCTTTACTACCTACCACTGGCAAATTATTTTCACGAAGAAAATCTTTCAATTCGACAACTGTATACTCAGAGGGTTCTTTGGCTGCCATCTCGATACACTTCTCGCGGTCGCTTGACCGGCCCAACAAAGAAAGTTTACTTCCTCTTCTTTTCCACGCACACTTCCGAACGCAGCAGCGCACTGTTATTGTTTCCTCGCCTTTCCACTAAACCGAGACACTTCCTCGAGACTTAGTGGCACTAAGATTTTTGTAATCACCTGTCCTAAAAATGTTTGTTTGTCCGTGTAACGATACACGCGAATTTTCCCACACAGTAAAACAAATTATCGTCACGATCCACGTTTTGCACCCAGCAATTACCCGTATCGACTGCAATTATAAATAGTTAGCACAAAGCTTCAATTCCGTATCAGTCTCGGTAATTATCGATTAACACACAGCGAAATATTCGCGACACCCAGCACCGAATATTCTCGACTGATCGCAAACAACATACAGTATTCACGATAGTTCTCTTACGGCGACACACGCGCGTATTTACTTCACTTAACTTTTGTACGTGTTCATTGTCCCGCGATAAAAACGCTTCATATCCCACTTCTGAAAAACTGTAGGGAATTTTATTTGGAGACAAACCATAAACTCCAAAGCAGTCTTGATGAGTAGAACAGTCTTTATTTCTTTTCTATTACAAACGCTGTGTTCACGTCCTGGTGTCTCTGCGACTACTACTTTGTCTCCTCACTTCCCCCTCCTATATCGAGACTTTTGCCCTACGCGCGAGAGCTAGGCAACGTTGCTGTGTTCTTGGAAATAGTCGACCGTTGCGCTTTGTTTACATTAAGATGCCTACACTAAATTGTTCATAATTCTAAGAATGTAATAAGAATGAAAAAATAATTCTCGTCGCCAATTAATGGAGTAAGATCTTCAAAGAATTATACAAAGATATTGTGAAAGAAACGTTGTTCCACCCCAAGCGTTCCGGCTACCAGACTCGTTAGTTTACGGTATCCGGACCCCGGCGCTCTCGACTATGTGCAATAACTCCATAAATATTTAATATTTCGATTTGTCCTTTTTCCAGTACATTCTTAATATATTATACTTTCGAAGTATGAAAAAAAAAAAATCAATTTTTTGAAAATTCTAAATAGTATGCTCCCCTTAAGATAGTGCTTAACACGAAGAACTGACTATGAATACGGGCCTAGGTCATTACATAGTATAGTCACAGGTAAAGAATTTGTATAGCGAAAAAAAAATGTGTGTATTCCCGTGTTTTGTTCCTCGTGATGATCGTCAAATGTTTTATTTTCCTGGTAACGTCATGTTGCTAGGACCATCGCGCTAATCTAGTGCAGTTCACGATGGCTAATTACACACGTCAGGAATATGGTGACATGGTTAAAGCTCTCGGATGGGCCGAAGATAATTATGAGGCAGCGGTCAATAGATACGCGGATTTATTTCCCAATCGTCGGCTCCCTAACGCGCGGGTAATGCGTGATGTAAATGATCGGCTATACAACGCAGCTGATATTGTACCGCAACGCGGTATAAATGGTGGTCGAACTACGTGTCATCGTGGCAGTGTTGAAGACTCTGTACTTCAGGTCTTTCACGACGATCCATGCAGAAGCTCCAGAGTCGTTGGTCGACAGCTGCAAATTAGCCATACCACAGTAAATAGAATAACGCGTGCGGATCGACTTCCCCCTTTCCATATGAACCCCGTCCATGTAATGGAAGAAGACGATGCGCAAAATCGTCTGGCCTTTTGCCGATTGCTAATTCAACATCATGAAGCCGATCCGAACTTCATAAGCTCGATTCTTTTTACTGACGAATCAAATTTTGATCAATCAGGATTAAGAAACTGCCATAATGAGCATTATTATGCTCATTCGAATCCGAACGCACCGCGTGAACGAGGTCGTCGACAATGGCGGTTTAATATAAACATATGGTGCGGCATAGTGGGTACTCATTTGGTATGTACAATTGTCTATTCCAGTGTATAATATTCATTATTTTCTGTATTGCGTAGTGTAAATTCACTTTGGGTAACAATACTATAATTAAAAATATATTACAGATTGGTCCATTCGTACTTCCCTCACGACTAAGAGGCCAAACCTATTGCACTTTTCTGAGGGAACACTTGCCAGAAATTTTAGACAATTTACCACTAGCCGTCCGTAATAATATGTGGTTCCAACATGACGGAGCTCCCGCCCATAATGCGAGCGTTGTACGACAGTTCCTGAATGAGCAGTTTCCAAATAGGTGGATAGGCCGAGGTGGTATTATAAATTGGCCTGCTAGATCCCCAGACCTCACGATTCCCGATTTTTTCTTATCGGGATTTTTTAAATCCATCGTGTATGGTCAAACGATGCCGGCCAACCAAGATGATTTAGAAACACGTATTCACTATGCTGCCGAAAGCGTCACGGATGAAATGCTCCGTTGTGCTCAGGAGAATGTTATCCTGCGTGCAAGGAAATGTATTGAAGTCGAAGGTGGACATTTTGAACACCTGCTACCGTGAACTTCGAAATTTACTCTTGTTATCACCTCAATCCGGAGCAACTTGTAAAACCTTTTTGAAGCTTCGATAGCACCCTCCCTCTCCAGCCCCGTGCAGGTTTCGGAAGGCTGCAAATTTGCCCTTGAAAGTTATCTCGCAGAATCGTGCGTCGAAACGGCGACAGTAGACCTCAGACGACGCGACTAAATTCGAAATGGATTCTGCAAAGTGTAAAAAGTACCGGAAAAAGTCCCGGTAAAAGTACTGGAAAAAATCACGGAAAAAGTACCTGGAAAAGTCTTGATAAAAGTACCGGAAAAAGTCCCAGAGAAATGGAGGGCGAGGAACAGCAGGAATTCAAGAACATGCGCGAGGGACATCCGTACTTCGAAATGCACGGCAAAGGGTTCCATGCATGTCCAGAGAAATGCACAGGGAGACTTGCAGTAAGAAGAACGGAAGAACGTATGGGGTAAAGTTTGGAAAAAAGTCCCGGTAAAAGTACTGGAAAAAGTCCCGAAAAAAAATCACAGAAAAAGTACCTCAAAAAGTCCTGGTAAAAGTACCGGAAAAAGTCCCAGAGAAATGGAGGGCGAAGAACAGCAGGAATTCAAGAACATGCGCGAGGGACATCCGTACTTTTGGATTACATATCCTTGTCAAATAGCATTAGTGCGGCCAAACGCCATTAATGCTGTCAGCTTGTCGACGCAGTATGGCGAGGTAAGAGAGGAGAGTGGGCGATGATTGTCGTATTACTTTGATCCGTGCGTGCAACGCAGTGAGCGACACAGTCCGAGCGAGCCACGAAAGCGTCGTACGGTGCGTTCTTTTCGCACAGCATGAATGGGAGCGAGACGGAAATAGGTCCCTGTGTCGCACACGGGAGCTTGGTGGGGCTTTTTCTTCTCCTTGAACGTTTAAATAAACTGCGCATGACTGGCATCACATGGCTCAGGCCTATACGCGCACCGATTAGCTGACGCGTTTGCAAAAAAAGCTTTCAAATTAGTTAAAAAAATTATAATAAATTAACCGTGCATTGTCTCCTACAGTTTTCCGACGAAATTTGATGGTAAATTTCCCCCGCTATAAATAAGTGATAACATTTTTTTATTAACTAAGTAATAGTGAAGAAATAGAAAGTAAAAGACTGTTAGGCGCAAATCTTAGATTATTATTTATAATTATTAATCTGGCCACGAAAATGAAGCCGATACAAAATAATATCTTCATAAGGAGACCTTTAGCTATCGATTGGTGTAACTTTCATACCCTGAACTTCAACTTGATATGCGATATGTAAATGAACTGTAATAATAATGTACAGAAGGAAGTACAAGAAAATGTACTATGAACGGCAACGGCTAGTAGCACAGAAATTCCCAGGATGACAGCGAGGGACCCTGAATCTCCCAGCACTACGTCGAGGAACTGCTGGATTCCGAAATACTAAGAAAATGAACTCATCCAGGACTGAGAATAATATACGGGATAATGTGCGGGATAACATACGGGATAACGTCCGGGAGGAAGTACAGGAAAATGTACTATGAACGGCAACGGCTAGTAGCACAGAAGATGCCAGGATGACAGCGAGGGACCCTGAATCTCCCAGCACTACGTCGAGGAACTGCTGGATTCCGAAATACTAAGAAAATGAACTCATCCAGGACTGAGAATAATATACGGGATAATTTGCGGGATAACGTACGGGATAACTTGCGGGATAACGTGCGGGAGGAAGTACAGGAAAATGTACTATGAACGGCAACGGCTAGTAGTACATAAATTCCCAGGATGACAGCGAGGGACCCTGAATCTCCCAGCACTACGTCGAGGAACTGCTGGATTCCGAAATACTAGGAAAATGAACTCATCCAGAACTGAGAATAATATACGGGATAACGTACGGGATAACGTGCGGGAGGAAGTACAGGAAAATGTACTATGAACGGCGACGGCTAGTAGTACATAAATTCCCAGGATGACAGCGAAGGACCCTGAATCTCCCAGCACTACGTCGAGGGACTGCTGGATTCCGAAATACTAAGAAAATGAACTCATCCAGGACTGAGAATAATATACGGGATAATGTGCGGGATAACGTACGGGATAACGTACGGGATAACGTACGTGATAACGTACGGGATAACGTGCGGGATAACGTGCGGGAGGAAGTACAGGAAAATGTACTATGAACGGCAACGGCTAGTAGTACAGAAATTCCCAGGATGACAGCGAGGGACCCTGAATCTCCCAGCACTACGTCGAGGAACTGCTGGATTCCGAAATACTAAGAAAATGAACTCATCCAGGACTGAGAATAATATACGGGATAATGTGCGGGATAACGTACGGGATAACGTGCGGGATAACGTGCGGGAGGAAGTACAGGAAAATGTACTATGAACGGCAACGGCTAGTAGTACAGAAATTCCCAGGATGACAGCGAGGGACCCTGAATCTCCCAGCACTACGTCGAGGAACTGCTGGATTCCGAAATACGAAGAAAATGAACTCATCCAGAACTGAGAATAATATACGGGATAATGTGCGGGATAACGTACGGGATAACGTGCGGGAGGAAATACAGGAAAATGTACTATGAACGGCAACGGCTAGTAGTACAGAAATTCCCAGGATGACAGCGAGGGACCCTGAATCTTCCAGCACTACGTCGAGGAACTGCTGGATTCCGAAATACTAAGAAAATGAACTCATCCAGGACTGAGAATAATATACGGGATAATGTACGGGATAACGTACGGGATAACGTACGGGATAACGTACGGGATAACGTACGGGATAACGTACGGGATAACGTGCGGGATAACGTGCGGGAGGAAGTACAGGAAAATGTACTATGAACGGCAACGGCCAGTAGTACAGAAATTCCCAGGATGACAGCGAGGGACCCTGAATCTCCAAGCACTACGTCGAGGAACTGCTGGATTCCGAAATACTAAGAAAATGAACACATCCAGAACTGAGAATAATATACGGGATAATGTGCGGGATAACGTACGGGATAACGTGCGGGAGGAAGTACAGGGAAATGTACTATGAACGGCAACGGCTGGTAGCACAGAAATTCCCAGGATGACAGCGAAGGACCCTGAATCTCCCAGCACTACGTCGAGGAAGTATGTGAAGGTATCTGTGGGGATGGCGTCTGGGGCTTTTTAAAAATTGAACTTTGTTAATTCTACTCGTCTTAATCGAAGCGCAGGTCGTGTCGACATTGGGGTTTAACATATCATTACAGTAATAATTTGAAGAGGTTGCAGCGCAGTTGGTGATTTGTCTCAATGACGGCAAGTATCGAGAACTCTTATGGTAGGTGGAATCGAAGCGAGTAGTATCGAAGTTACACAATCACCTAGTGGATCCAGAAATTGTTTCGTCAATAGGTAAATTATGTGTCGTCATTACGCTCTTTCCAAATAACTATTTTCATCCTTCATCATAAATCCGCAAATAGTTATTCATAATAATTATTGAGAAGAGAGAGCCTGTGCAGTCCTCTCGATTGCGAGAGAAATCTGTAGCACGCCAAAAGCCTCGCAAACACGAAGTCATCAAGAAAATGCTAAGAAATAATTTAATTTTTTAACATCTCGAAAAAATGCATTAGAGTTACCGACTGTGGTAATTCATTTTTCTGGAGCTGCCTGAGCTTAGCAGTTGAACATGCTCCTCTCTACCAATTGTTTTACGTCCGTGTAACGGTAGCATGTGTGCGTAGCCCCTAGCTCTTACCACAAGTGCTTGGTTTTTATTTCCGTCAGATTATCACTATGTATAATTCTTTGCAGCTATTGCTCGTCTGTGATTGGTCAACTTTGATCGCTAACAGCTTCGTCAATTTTTGTCGTACAACATTTTGAAACCTGCCATTTTGCTCAGCATGGTCTCCTCTATCGCACCTTGTACTTATAATCAGATAGTTGCGATACACCCTGTATACTATTGAGTTTAAATTGGTGTAGTATGTTCTATTCAAAATACACAATTGTAGAATAAATTACACTATCAATTGTACATCTCCAGTTCTATTTTCTTCTGTTCTATCTTGTGTACTCATTACGTTTAGTAGCTGTAGTAGTTAGGCTGTGGGTACAGACAGCCAGCTCCATGACCGTGCTTATAAGAGTGATCGTAGTGTTGCCTATCGTGTGGAGTAGGTAGACGTAATGATACTTTTAATAATTGTGCTCTTTTATTCTATCTATTTTTTTCTAAACATACCCCATCCGTACCCTAAACTACCCTAAATATACCCCATCCATACCCTAAACATACACTACCGTAACCGGGAAAACGGACTTACCCTCTCGCTTCTGAGAAACGGGAAGAATTGAATGTGGCCTGGATGGATCCCTTACCTTTCTTTTATACTCCCCAGCGCGCGCAGAGATTTTCTCCGCTAACCCCCCTTACCATTTCATTACACTGAACATACCCTGAACGTACCCTATACATATCCTAAACATACCGTAAACATACGTTAAAATACCCTAATCATACCCTAAACATAAGAATTAGCAGTTAGCAGAGGTTTTCTCCGCTAACACCCCTTACCATATCATTGCACTGAACATACCCTAAGCGTACCCTATATATACCCTAAACATACTCTAAACATACCCCATCCGTACCCTAAACATACCCTAAACAAACCCGATCCGTACCCTGAACATGCCCTAAACATACCCTACACAAACCCTAAACATACCCCATCCGTATCCTAAACATAACCTAAGCATACTGTAAACATACTTCATCCGTACCCTAAATATACCCTAAACATACCCCATCCGTACATTAAACATAACCTAAACATACCCTACACAAACCCTAAACATACCCTAAACATACTTCATCCGTACCCTAAACATACCCTAAAAATATCCCATCCGTACCATAAACGTACCCTAAATGTCCCCTAAACGTACCCTAAACATACCCTACCGTAACCCAGAAAACGAACTTACCCTTTCGCTTCTGAGGAACGGAAAGAATTGAATGTGGCCTGGATGGATCCTGTACCTTTCTTTTATACTCCCCAGCGCGCGCAGAGGTTTTCTCCGCTAACCCCCCTTACCATTACCAAACATACCCTAAATATATCCTACACAAACCCTAAACATACCCCATCCGTACCCTAAACATACCCTGAACATACCCTAAACATGCCCCATCCGTACCCTGAACATACCCCATCCGTACCCTAAACATACCTTAAACATACGTTAAAATACCCTAAACATACCCTAAAAATACCCTAAACATACTGTAACGTTACAAAACGATCAACCTCCCACTACTCCGGTACTGCGAGCGCACGCGTTACAATGGGACGACCGGGACACGCGGCTAGTATAAACACGCGCCGGCAGATGGAAAACATCTCCCGAAAGTACGAATTCGGGAAGATAGTACCAAGGCAATCCGATAGATGGTTAGCGCTTCCCGCTAACAACTATCGGATTGCGATTCGTGAAATACAACAGTTGAAGTTTATAAAGTTAGTTAAAAAGTAAGTTCTAAATCAGGGGGGTGACACTGTAAATGGGCTATAGTGAAACATAGATTAGTTATATAACCTACCGATAAGATGGCGCAGCGGTAGCGTGCGCATGCGCAGAAATGCGCAGTCGCCATCTTGGAAAAAATAAGTTTGTTGTATAAACAATTCCCTGTGCGTCACTGTCTTCCGATTCGGCGACGGCTTCGCATCTACTAATTTACGCTGGCGAATTTTGAAGTGTGTTCAGTGCAATTACAGTGCAGAGGTTTTTCTTTGAGTGTGATTATGTTCAACATCCAGACTATTTACTTGGTGGAACTTTTGTGGACGACGATTTACAAGAATTACGACAACGAGACGAAGGCTACGCCACTCATCTTTCCAGGCTAATCTTATTTCATACTTTCTTACTTTTCTATTCTTATTTGTCTACTCTGTTTTCTTTTCTCTAATTCCTCTTCTATTTTCATATGTTAGACCTTCATAATGTCTCCTTTGAAGGAAGACATTTCCTCTTTTAGATGTGTTCCTGGTTGTACATCGGTGTGCCTACAAGTAGGATCACATTGCTTCGCAAAAGACTTGGAGCTATCAAAGGCCTGGGTAGAAGCAATGTGCAACCCCATGCTGAGGCACATCGATTCATAGCTTTTAAATAAAAATTATCATTTGTGTAAACTACATTTTTCCTTGAAAGTCTATGTACCTCATACTGCGAAGGCAATACTAAGGAAAAATGTAGTACCATCACTACGTCTGCTAATGATTTTTATGCAAGTGTTACTATAAGTGCGACTGTAGTAATAGATCTTATTTTTATTCAATAAACAACTTTTTATACCATAAATAACTATGCATTTATTTTATTTCAGGTACTTGCAATTATGGTAAAATGAGACCAATCGTTTGACCATATTAATTGTGCATATGTTCTTTTGCACCACATATTAACGTTTTAGGATGTTTCACGAGGGTCATACTTGTTTTTCATAATTGCAGGTGCTTTTAAAAATACCTTATAAAACTTTCAGGGCAATGCGTATAGAACGGTGAGTATAAATACACGTGTATATCTATATATACACGTGTATACCTATAGATACGTGTATACCTATATATATCCCAGTATACCTATATATACCCCTGTATACCTATATATATCGCGTTAGTGATATAACCTACCGATAAGGTGGCGTTGCTGCTCGTGCTAACAGTCGAAAGCACGGGAGTGCCGTGTCTCCAGTAAGTGGTCTGTGTTCTAAATCGAACTCCTTAGAATAGCCCAGCGAGAAAGGATAAATCTGGGATAGTCAAAAGTCTCTCCGACGACATCGAGTCACCTTGACAATATATCGCGAAACCTCGGTCGACTCCGCGTAATTACAAGTACGTCAGACTAGCATATATTCGTGTCCGCATATTCAGCGTGCATAATCGTGTCTCGAGGCTGCGGAATATTAGCACTTGCTACTCCCAGCAGACCTCCAGTAGAAAAGCTGTCTAAGTCCTGCGAAGACCACCGTGATCTTCCGCAGTAGCTTAAGTAATCGCCCTTTTGTAAAAACTATCACCCGCGCCGTGAGTAGTTGCGTCGCACATAGTGCCATAACCAATAGATCGGCAGAGCGCCACTAGGGTTATAAAACCAACACCGGCAGGCCCTCTGAACCTCACAGACAGGTCAGAGAGAGATAGGGATAGACAACAAAACAGAGGCAGATTCCTAGGCAATACTATTTTCTACAGTACCGATAATCAATCACGACTGAGTAATTGACGTGTATCCCCAAAACTACTGTATCGATTATTGATCATTGAATAAAACTTTATTATTTTATTTTACGTTACCCACCTGTGTCGACTACATTCTTAAAGACGCCAGCCCAGAGCACTTACCTACCTCCCATTTCGTACACTCATCAGGAGAGTACGAAATTGCACTATCGTGAAACGTTACAACTGGCGGCCAACGTGGGGCTGGCGCAATTAAAAAAGGCTTAATTATCAGAACAAGTGAAAACTTTCGATATGGCCGAAAATAAGGAACAAGATTCCCACGACACAGGTTATCAAACTAACCGACCACTCGATGAAACCGAGACGTTGTTTGCAAGTACGGCACTTGAACAAACCGGGGAAAATCGAAGAAATCTGGTCGTACGATTCGCAGAATCGGAAGATATAATTATGGATAGTCCCGTGGAGACACATCCGAGGCATAATATTAGGAGTAACCCGGTAACAGGTGTCAATCTAGCCAGCGAATTAGATTTGGCGAAAATCGTTGAGCAAAGTCCCATAGATCCAAACGCGGACGCAAAAGCGTTAATAGAATTAAGACACAGAGTGCGCGATCTAGAACGTGATAATCACGAGCTACGAAAAATTATCGAGGAAAGACTACCGCGAAACCTGTTAGAACTTATCCAAGCGGAAATGCAAAAGTCAGGACGAGAGCATCAAGAAGCTCAACAAAGACAGCAGGTAGATCTCGCGAGTACACGGATAGATATCGCGGATCTAGAAATCAAGCACCATAAAATAGTCAACATTCTACAAGATCTAAGGGAACAGGTAGAAAAAATGGTACAACAAGAAAACTCTAGGAGCATTCAACAGAAAGACTACCAAAATTTAACAGAAAGTGGGCCTACCGAGAGTTTCCGAAACAGTTTTCTTAGGCCAAACGCAATGTCCATCAGACCACCAACATTTAAGGGTACAAGTAACGAGCGTCCGCTCACCTACTTGAAGAAAATGTCAAATTATTTGAGGGCAACTCAGGCCCAAGGGGAGGAGTTGCGTTTCATTGTGGGAATAGCCTCGATGGAACGGCACAAGACTGGTGGCAAGTCCAGGAGGAGAACGTAAGCTGCATAAAAGAGTTTGAGGAAAAATTTAAGGCTAGGTACAGGAACAGTGAAATCCAACAGGAGATCGGCCTAAATCTACACTACGGGAAATACGACCCGGCTAAACAAAAAATGTCTGCAGTGGAATATGCGGCCAAAATATTCAGCGAAGCAAAAGATTTAGAGCCACCCCTGCCAACAGCAAAAATAATCAGCAAACTCGCGGACCACTTTTCCAAAACCCTGTCTTTAATAATCCACGGGAGGCAAATCAATGATATCAATGCATTCACGGAGCTACTCCAAAAATATGAGAGTCCATCCCGACACGAACTGGAACGGGACAATCGAAGCGGACCAGGATCAAGTCAGGAAAAGACAAACTCGGGAGCAGCAACGACACCTCCAACGACACCTCCTCGAAACAATCAGCCGCCACCAAGACAACCTCACCAGCAGTCAACTCCGAATAACCATCCTCGGCCCAATAATCAACAACAGGGACGAAACAACAATTCCAACCGAGCAGGCTATCAACAAGCGAACACTATCCAAATGGAAGGAACGCAAGGGAACCGGCGATCTCCGCAACGGACTGTACCCCATGAAACGGATCCAGGGGAGGAGTCCACCGGAGAGAGCCACGGCCCGAAGCCAACAGCATCGGAAAACTAAGAAACGTTGTGGCCACCAAGGTGCCCCGCACTAGCCAGGGACACCAAGGCGCGTCCACAACGTGTATGACGAAACTAGAAAACCACTCACCGGAATTGAATGAAATAAATACAATCAAATTTGCTTGGCTAGAACTCGAACATATCTTGACGTGCAACAATATCTTCGAAGAAGAAGAAGAAGAAGCACAAGGAGACGGCCGTCCGCTGCAATGCCCAGAAATTGACGTGGTCATCCAAGGGATCAAGACAAAAGCACTTATAGACACTGGAAGTCAGGTCACTGCTCTCTCTGAATCTTTTGTGAATCAACACCTAAAGAATTTCAGACATTGTCATACACTTCCAATAGTGGGCATGTACGTCACAAATGCGACAACCCACAAGTCAGTGCGAATTAAGAAACAAATCCTGGCCAAGACAAATATAGCAGGAAAAGGGATCGACACCATATTTATGGTAATCCTTAAACTAATCAGAACCTGCATAATCGGAATAGACTTCCTACGGACACACCAAGGGAAGATCGACCTCCGAGAAAACAAAATATACCTGAGTAACAAGGACGAACAATTCTCGATTTCCTTAGCTCAGCGGATGGAACAACCCAGCACGAAGGACTCAATTCCAGAATGCAACCCTATTACAAAGGAAGAAACAGAAAGAGAGGACTGCATCACCATGCAAGAAGTAGAGGAGAAACTTGCCGGCTGCACAAAACTAAGCCCGTCTCAGTTAGACCGCTTCAAGAAGACAATATGGGAATATCGAGGTGTTTTTAACAAGCGACCAGGCAGAATGAGCATCTACGAACACAAGCTGAATGTGTCAGATGAAAAACCATTCGTCAACCGCTCCTACCCGATACCAGTAAAACTTCGAAGCGCCGTCGATGAAGAAATTGAACGGATGCTAAATTACGGTATCATCCAGAGATCTGACAGCCCGTACGTCAACCCGATTGTACCGGTCACTAAGAAGGATGGATCCGTCAGACTGTGCCGTGACGCCCGCAAGCTAAACGAACTCCTCGTCGCAGATGCAGAATGTCCTCAAACTACTGAAGAACTCTTCCAAGGATGCAGCGGTGTGAAGATGATGACGAGTCTGGATTTAGTCAGTAGCTTCTGGCAAATCCCACTCCATCCAGATTCAAGGAAATACACTGCCTTCCTACACAAGGGGAAAAGTTATGAATTTAAAGTAACACAATTCGGATTGAAGATAAGTAGCGCCAGCCTAATAAGAGGATTGGACTATGCCTTACGTGGTCTGGGGGACAACATCATCAACTTCGTAGATGATATTCTATGTGTCTCCAAGTCATTCGAAGAACACATAGACCATCTCGAAGCCTTGCTGAAACGGTTGCAGAAACATAATCTGACCATCAACTTCAGCAAATCCAAATTTCTCAGAGACGAAGTTACGTTCTTGGGACATATCCTCACGACGGAAGGACTGAAGCCACAACCTGAAAAAATAGAGGCTATAAAGAATTTTCCGGAACCCAAGAACATCAGGCAACTTCGAGGATTTTTGGGGTTAATAAACTACTACTCCAAATTCACCAACAAACATGCCGAAGACACAGTACCTCTACTGAAGCTAATCAAGAAAGGAGTAAAATGGAACTGGACGTCCGAGCATCAAGAGGCCTTCGAGAAAGTCAAGACACTTTTCTGCGAAGATGTCATATTACGTCACCCGAACTTCACCAAACAATTCTACCTCCAGACGGATGCGAGCGACTACGCCTTAGGAGCTATCCTGTTTCAAAGGAACGAAGCCGGTGAAGACGAGGTTATCGAGTTCGTCAGTCGAACACTCAAGGGAGCAGAAATCAGGTACTATACGACAGAAAAAGAATTATTAGCGATTGTCTGGGCTCTCCAGAAATTCAGGACGTATCTGCATGGACAACACATCAAGATCATTACTGACCACAAAGCACTAACCTTCTTGAAAACCAGTCGCTTCCCAAATGCACGATTGGCCAGATGGATCTTACAAATTCAGGACTACGATTTTGAAATCGAGTACTGCCCAGGAAAGAAGAACACAGTAGCAGACGTCCTCAGCCGCCTGCCATTCAACGAGGAAGAGGAACGGAGAAAATCTCATCGTGAGATCACCATTGCCGAGATATTAGCTCAAAATCCCTCGGATGAGTTAATCGAAGCACTACGAAATCTCAGTCAGCTCTAGAGACAGGATCCTCAGCTCTCCGAGACCATAGAAAAACTCCAGCAGAATCCGGACAAGCAGAAGAAGAGATATCTCTTGGAAAAACAGCTACTGAAGAAACGCGTAGGAAAAGATGCCTGGAAAACTGTTTTACCCACCGTGGTCATCAGTAAAATGATTTGGGAACTACATGAAATCTACGGACATGTAGGACCAAACAAGGTGTACCGCATCATTACAGAAGAGTTCAGCTTTCCGAAGATGCTGCGCCACATCCGCCAGCTCCTCGCAACCTGTGACACCTGCCAGAGATGCAAGGTACCCAACCAGGCCAGTTATGCAGCAATGCAAAACATTACTCCGTCCAAACCTCATGAATTGGTATCAATCGACTTCTTCGGGCCCCTTCCAACAGCGAAGGGAGGATTTAAACATATCCTCGTGACCATCGATGCGTTCAGCAAAATCGTAGCGCTGTATCCATTAAGGAAAGCTACAGCACCAGCTACCATCCAGAAAATCTTTGAGGAATATATCCCCAAATATGGGAGACCTGAAAGAATACAATTCGACCATGGGACACAATTCACTTCAAGTCTCTGGTTGAATAAATTAAAAGAAGAAAAAATACAACCCGTGTTTTCCTCGATACGCCATACACAAGGAAACATCGTCGAACGAGTGAACCGGGAACTGTCACGCTTCTTCAGGACATTCCTCAAGAAGAAACATAACACATGGATCAGCTGGGTTCCCATCATAGAAGAGTGCATTAATGAAGTCCATCACGATACCACTGGATTCACTCCAGTTGAACTGCATTTTAAACAGCAGCCCAAAAGGCTCTGGGAAAAATACATCAGAAAAAAACACACAAAGGCACCACCGAACAAGAAAGAATATGAGGTGAAGTTATGTCTAGCACGAGATCGCATTCGTAAGAAAGGCAAACGAAGGGCGGCCAAATTCAATGATAAACATAAACTCACTGAATACACTGAAGGCGACCTGGTCCTAATAAAAGCGTGCAATGTCTCGGACCCAGCGAATAAATGCATCGCGAAATTCTTCGCACTCTATGAAGGGCCATACATGGTCTTGAAAAAGATTGCAGAAGCCACTTATATATTGGGAGATCCAGAGACTCGACGGGAACGGGGAATGTTTCACTGCAATAACTTGAAGCACTACCAATCACCTGTCAGTTTACCACCGATTGCCAACCACCAAACAGCAAAAATAAGCAATCAAAACACAGCAGAGCCATCTTTACCTAGGACACGGGTTACTAGGGGAAAGACCTACGTCATCACATAAGGATTAACCATTGTCAGAGGATTAGTTCAGTCCTATAGAAGAAGTTACCGAGGTAACAAAGAAGAATGAGCGAGCCTAAAATAACGAAAATCAAATGGAACCTTAAAGTGATAGACATTCCCAATAAGTGGAAAGTGATTGAAATCAATATTCCCAGGAACCGGAAGCCCAACAATTGGTGGGAGTGGCAAAAGATAGTGAACAAGGAAGTTCCGGCAAGGTGGACCAATCAAGAAAAAAGGAAAAGGAATCCCAACACTAGCGAAAAGAAAACGGAAAAACTTCAACGAAAATTCCAAGAGTTATTCGGAGAAGAAGAAGAAAGCCCTCATACGGGATACCAAGAGGATTTTGGCCTAACAGAATTAAACGATCAGACGGTTAAAAATTGGATCCCCGGCGCATACTACTTCTGATGATCAACAGTTGGTACCACAGCCTAGCACTAAGTACACTTCCGGAAGACCGGGGCGTATAAAAGGGCGGAGACAAATAGGGAGATCCTCTTTTATCGAACCAGCAGACAAGCAGAGTACCCAGAACAAAGAAGATGCCGCACATCAGGAAAGCCGACATATCGGAAATCAAGGACGGACCAACGGAGGTAGTCATGGCATACTTCAACACGCCGAGCAATTTTAATATCCGGCTAAGGAGGGATCACGACCGGATGGAGGAACTGCGGCGGAGGATAGTGCGAGAGGAAAAACGGCGTATGGACCCGCAGGAGATAGTGTTCGGGGAAGGATGTCTGGTCAAGCAGAACGACACATGGTTCCGGGCGACCATCGAGGTGGTGGAAGAGGAGTGGACAACAGTAAGGCTCGTCGATTTTGGCGAATATATCGCAACCTCGCCAGAGGGGATATACCGCATTTCCGATAAGCTGGCTAGCATCCCGGAAATCTCCATATCGGTGGGCCTGGATAGGATCCGACCACCAAAAGGAGCCAGGTGGTCACGAAAAACGTGCGCGTGGCTGTATGAGCTCCTGGGGAAGAGGAATTACGTGTATGCAAGTGCGATGAGGAGAGCTCGAGGGAACAACACGTGCTGGATTAACCTCCGTGTCACCCCGCAGGGAATCCCCCTGCGACATTTCATGGTGGAGAAGAAAATGGCCCGGCTAGGATACCCGGATCTCGAAGAAATCGATCCCGATGATACATTCCTGGGATCAGATAGCGAGCAGGAAGGCGAGGCGACGGATGAAGAGGACGACGGCTACGCTTCGACGAAAGAATAAAAGAAAAGAACGTTTTTTTTTGTGTTAAAAAGTTTCGGTTTTCGTTTTTTTTTAGCGCCGTGACATCAGTATATAATTCTTTGTTTTGTACATTCTTCTTTTATTGATTTAGTTTTTTTTGGTTTGTAACAATATAGACTAATGGATACGTGTTAAACCAAGCAATCTCCCTCTCCCTCACTCTCGTTAGAATAGCATGGGGGATTATGAAAATAATTTGTTGTTGTGACCATCCACCAAGATACACGGCGCAACAATACCCTACACAAACCTTAAACATACCCCATCCGTACCCTAGACATACCCTGAACATACCCTAAACATACCCCATCCGTACCATAAACATACCCTACACAAACCCTAAACATATCCCATCCGTACCCTAAACATACCCCATCCGCACCCTAAACATACACTGAACATACCCTAAACATACCCCATCCGTATCCTAAACATAACCTAAACATCCCCTACACAAACCCTAAACATACCCTATCGCTACCCTAAACATACCCTGAACATACCCTAAACATACCCCATCCGTACCCTGGACATACCCCATCCGTACCCTAAGCATACCCTAAGCATACGTTAAAATACCCTAAACATACCGTAAACGTACCCTACACAAACCCTAAACACACCCCATCCGTACCCTAAACATACCCCATCCGTACCCTAGACATACCCTGAACATACCCTAAACATACCCCATCCGTACCCTAAACATACCCTACACAAACCCTAAATATATCCCATCCGTACCCTAACCATACCCCGTCCGTACCCTAAACATACCCTACACAAACCCTAAACATACCCTATCCCTACTCTAAACATACCCTGAACATACCCTAAACATACCCCATCCGTACCCTAAACATACCCTACACAAACCCTAAATATGTCCCATCCGTACCCTAAACATACCCCATCCGTACCCTAAATATACCCTACACAAACCCTAAACATACCCCATCCGTACCCTAGACATACCCTGAACATACCCTAAGTAATCTATTGTTACTGCTGCTATACTAACATAGAATCTATTGTCAACAGAGTACTTATTGCTTTACTTATACTTTTATACTTACCATGGTCACCTCTTATGTATTTTACTAGACTTAAGTTCTTATACTAGTTTCCTTCTATTATATGTTTGCCTCATAGTTTGACTAAGGCATAATAAACTAATCTAATCTAAATCTAATCTAAACATACCCCATCCGTACCCTAAACATACCCTAAATATACCCCATCCGTACCCTAAACATAGCCCATCCATACCCTAAACATACCCTGAACATACCCTAAACATAGCCCATCCGTACCCTAAACATACCCTGAACATACCCTAAACATACCCCATCCGTACCCTAAACATACCCTACACAAACCCTAAACATACCCCATCCGTACCCTAAACATACCCCATCCGTACCCTAAACATACCCTGAACATACCCTAAACACACCCCATCCGTCCACAGGGGGAGCTGCAACCCCTACGTGGCGCGTCCCCGGGTGGCGGATAGGAGAATGCCTTCTATACTTAGAGGGTAGGAGGCTGCTAAAAGCCTCCCGCGGACCAAACAGACTAGGGGAAGGAACCCCGATTGAAAAACCAAATATGGGAAGCGTAGCGAATGATAATACGATTACGGTGCAGGGACGCGGAAACCCAGTGCCGGCGGCTGTAGAGAGTGAGGAGGCAGGCTCCCAGTCGTCGAGATCAATCGACTGCAAGGCTACACCAGTGACATACTTGGCTGATGTAGTTAACAATGTTACAAGTAGTAAAAAAAGCAGAATATACGAAGACGGTAACACTGACCACCCCTTTAAGAAAAGCAACAAGATGGCAAGATCTCCGGTGAAGAACCCAATGCCGGGAATAGCTCAGTACTGGTTGCCAGACGCGGTGAGCATGGAGACGAGAACACCCAATGGAGAGGTTCCAATCGAGGTCCAAATGGACACCGAACAGACACTGAGCAATGCCTCCAACCGCGGACGTATCAACTCCGCTTCTACCGATACCAGACGCCAAACACAAATGGAGAGACTTGGCACGAAGATTGACGAGTTGGTCGATTACATTAAGCATAGGAATAATGTGCACGGCGAGATAAGGAAACTAACCAGGTCTATTGAAACAGCATACATCCTGGCACTCAAAGGCTTTAATGTCGCTCCGAAGGAGACTCCAAGCAAAACAGCGTCAACTACGCAAACGCCCCCCTGGATGACTTTACAGCTTGAGGCACAGTTTACTCCCAAGTCAGCTAAAACAACATCGCAGGAGTTAAAAAACCCCAAAAAAAGGCAGCTACCCACACCCAGCTCTACTTCCAACACCGACTCACCCGCACTGAAGAAACCAGCCAAGGAAGCTAGTTGGACGGAAGTGTCGCGGAGAAACAAGAAGAAGCAAACACTCCACGATGCAGTGGCTACACCAGGTAAAGCCCGAAAATCACCGGGGAACGATGGCTCCTACCCCAAAAATAGCCACCGAAAAACGAAGAGGAAAAAACCACGAGCAAAAGCTATCCTCGTCCAACCAGTAGAAGGACGAACCTACGCAGACCTCCTCAAAGAGATCAAAACAAAAGTGAACCCCACTGCGACTGGTGTAGACATAAAATCTATCAAACAAACAAAGAGCGGGGGCGTATTACTAGAAATGGGCCGTAAGACCGAAGACAGTACCGCCTTCACTAATGCTGTAAGGTCATCTGCCACGAGGATCGGCATGGTCAAAACTCTGACGCCTACAGCAACAATCGAAATCCTCGATCTGGACGGAGTCCTTCCCGAAGACGACGTGCGTGAAGCACTCAAACGCGATTTCACTACTGGCCTGGAGATTAAACGTATCAACTTAACAAGGACTAACCCACGAGGTCAGCGGGCAGCTTTCTGCGAGATCGACGAAGAGAGTGCAACCAAGGCCCTCGAGAAGGCACGGATCAAGATCGGATGGGTCAACTGTCGCATCCGGCCGGTAGCGAGAGTAACTCGTTGCTTCAGATGCCTCGGATATGGGCATACGACACGCTCCTGCAAAGGTCCGGATAGAAGCAAGTGCTGCTACAAATGTGGTGGAGAAAACCACAAGTCCGTAAACTGCACTGAGCAGCCGAAATGCTTCTTATGCACTCCGAATAATGAGGCCAAGGACAGCCTGAGCCACATCTCTGGCTCCGGGGCATGCGAGGCATTCCGTGCGGCACTAGCTGAAGCTACGAGACGCAGAAATGACGCGCGTACTCCAAGGAACCTTAACAGGAGTGTGCTCGCGCAGAACCTACTACGTCAACGTGTCTTTGAAGACAAGATTGACATCTGCATCATCTGCGAACAACACTCAAACCTCCGAGACAAAACATGGTTCAAGGATAAAACGGATACAGCAGCGATCTGGACTGTAAGCCCAAACAAGGTAACCATCATCAACAGCGGATGCGGGGCAGGATTTGTCTGGATAAAAACCTGTACGACCTACTTCATGAGCGTCTACCTTTCACCTAATGAAGGTATTAGTGTGTTTCGCCAAAAAATGGCTAGCATCGAAAACGCTATTAGCGAATTCGATGGTGAAGTCATCGTAGCTGGCGACTTCAACGCCAAATCTGCTGAATGGGGAGCGGAGGTCTCGGACACAAGAGGAAACGAAGTCGCACACTTTGCTGCAAGGCTCGATCTCACAGTCTTGAACACTGGGAACACCTCAACCTTCAGAAGACCGGGTTATCACGAGTATATCCTCGATATCTCTCTGTGTACCCCAAGAATTGCCACCAATATCAAAAACTGGATCGTCTCCGAAGAGTACAGTGGCAGCGACCATCAACACATCACATTCAGTGTTGAAGTGGCTCCCACCCCAGCAACACAACAAGGCCCTAAAGAGCGAAGATGGAACGCCAGAAAGCTCGACCCAGAAATTCTCCGAACGTCCCTTTCACAAAGCTGGTCAACCCTCAAATCCCTCCCGACTCCCAACACCAGAAAGGAGACGGAAAGAATAGTGTTGACAACGATGAAGGCCATCACGACCTCTTGTGATGCCTCTATGCCGCGATTGAAAAACCGAGGTCTACATAGGCCGGCATACTGGTGGACGCCAGAAATGGCGGCACTCCGGAAAAGATGCCACGAACTTCGTCGTAGAGCAACAAGAGCCGCAAAACACACCCCTAACCTACCCATACACTCAAACGAGTACAAGAAGGCCAAAAAGGACTTAAACCGCGCCATCAAGGCAAGTAAAGCGACGCTATGGAAAGAAATCTGCAACGATCTTGATAAGGACATATGGGGCAAAACCTACCAAATTGTTGTTAAGAAACTCTGAAAGGCTACACCAGAAGGGCCAAAACCTCCTGCTATAATGAACAACATCGTAGCAGAGCTGTTCCCCAAGCACCCGCTGCGAGAAAAAAGGCACTATACCAACAAGGGTGAAGTTACACCTTTCACACCCAAGGAACTGCAAGATGCCGCTAGGCACCTCAAGGCAGGAAAAGCACCTGGCCCTGACGGCATCCCAACAGTGGTGATTAAGATCATAGCACAAGAATTCCCAGGAATGCTGCTGAATCCATACAATGCATGCCTTGCAACAGGGACGTTTGCTACTGTCTGGAAGCGCCAAAGTCCTCTTGGACAAAGGGAAGGGAACCCCCTTAGCACCTTCGTCGTTTAGGCCACTCTGCATGCTTGACATCGCCGGAAAACTGCTCGAAAAGCTTGTTAGGATCTCGTGGGCGTTTCAGGGAAAACTCAGTGATAGACAGTCCGTTTTGAATTCCACGTAGGCACACTTTATTCTCCTATTCATCTCATAATTACACTACTGCCTTCTCTCCCAAACACAACTGATTCGTCCTCGACACTCATCCATCCCCTCTCACGCAGTCCAGTCTCGCACACAATCACACTCATACACGCTGACGCTCACATCCCGGCCATCCTGCGAACGCGGACAAACAAACAAAAAATAACGATGTGCAACGTAAGATAGCTCTTTATATTATGACGGAAGGTATGGATATCTATATATTATGTATGATTCTCGAGATCGTAGGTCAGTAAGGGCCATATTCCAGTCGCTCCGGGGGTCGGCGTTGTCGCTGACTCCTCCGTAGGGCAACCCCGTCTGGTAGAACATCCTGGCCAAACTCTTCCCTCATTGATGGTATATCTAAGGCATCGCAAGGACCCTCAGGCCCACCACGGTCCTCCGCTGGCTCCGTCGCGAGTTCTCCCTCTCGTGCAGGCGGATCTAGAACAGGAAGCAAAGGTGCTCGCGCGCGCTCATGCTTCTCCGCTGCGTCCTCTGCCGTCTCCGGAAGGTCTAGGTCGTCGCTTGGCGAGTCTATGTCCTCGCCATCGGGCGCTTCCGGCTCGGCATCTTCGCCTAAACTCTCGGCATCAGAAGAGTCGTCATCGTCGACCACTGGTTCGAGAGGAAGACGCCAGGGCTTTAATTGCGACGCATGAGCTGTTGAGATGTAGCGTCCTCTCGATTCTTCTCCTCCCAGTTCCAGAACTCGGTACGTATCGCCGGGTAAGACCTCCGTAATCGTCAAGGGCCCCCTGTATTTGGGTTGTCCCTTAGTGGGATGTCCTGTCTGTTTCCTTCCTCGTTTCATAAAAACAACCTCCCCGACCTCATAGCGTATACCCGCCCGGCGTCTCCGATCTTCACGCTCCTTCATTCGTCGTTGTTCTAGAATGATTCGATCACGAGTCTCCTGCTGCACCCTAGTAGGGTCCTGCTGTGGCGGCTCCTCTGAAAGGGGTGTCAAATCCTGGAATATTCCGTCAGTGAACCTTGGCTGATACGCATGTAAGATCTCAAACGGACTCTTCCCCGTAGTCTTGTTCACCGCGGTGTTCAGGTCTCGCTGGAGCTCCGACAGGCGCGCGTCCCACTCTTCCGGTACATGGTCCAACTGCAGCTGCTCCCCGGTAATGGGCATCCTTCTTCCCACAGCCGACTTGCGCATATCGTAACACCGGGGTTCCATTGACATCGTAGGTACTCGTGCGAGGACGCTTCCTTGTGTTATGACCTGTACCTTGTCGGACAAGTTATCGACTTGCACTTGCACATGATAGCTGTGCAAATTCGCTTCGACGAAGGATGATGACCTAGGCTCTACCTGAACCGTTTCCTCGGCCAGTATTGTTGCGTGTTCCAGCCCTGTGTTCATTTCTACATTCAGATTGTACTCGAGTCTCTTTTTGAAGTGTAGACCTGTCGCATCTCTCGCGTATTCGATACTATCCTGTTCTGTAAATGATCTCCCCACCAAGAATGGGTATGGTATTGTCCGGTCCGGTACTACTAAAACTATTACAGGCTCACCTTGTACTCCATCTACTTCCAATATCGCCTTGAACCAGCCCTTAGGTTGTACTGCGCCACCGATTCCATTAATTGATGTCGTTTCTAACGGAGAGTGTGGCTCTATTTTCCATCCAGCCTCCTTGGCCAGGGACTCTTGCGCTAAACAGTCGGAACTGCCTGAATCGATTAGCCCTATAACCTCTGTGCGGCAGTTCACTGTTACTATTTTTGTCAACGCTCTCTTTGCTCTTCGCATTCCTGGATGTGCTACCATGGTCCGGACCGCCGTCTCTCGTTCTTCCGTATTTCCTCTCGTCGGTGGGTGGCCCTCGCGCCCTGGACATCTATCTGCATAATGCCCCGGCTCTCTGCAACGATAACACACACCTCGCACTCTGGTTGGGCAGTCACGTGACAGGTGTCCTCTTTCGCCACAACGAAAGCAGGTCCATAGCTGTTGTTGTTCTTGCTCAGCTGATCCTCCCGCTCGCGCGCGCGCTCCCACATTGTTGTCGTTTAGTGCCCTTGTATCGGGCGTCGCTCGCGTGATTGTTGATATTGGGTTCGGTTGACGTCTCTCCTCTCCCCCCGGCCTTCTACTTTTGTTTGCTAAATCCGCTGCCAATATGTCTTCTAACAGATCATCCTCTCCCATGTGATTGCGAGAGGTCATTTGGACGTACGTGTCGTTTGACCACAGCCCAATCACCACCTCGTATTTTACCTCTTCAAATGGTAATTCCAACGGACGACACAATTCAAGTTTTTCCCGCGACGTATGCCATGGCCGATTCCCCCCTTCTCTGCCTCCGCGCTTGCATCGCGCGCCACATTTCCGATCGGGGTTGACCGTATGCAAAGATTCGCTTAAACTGCGCACTGAAGGATGACCAGGAGGTCATCGTTTCTCTTCTAGCGGACCACCATTGCCTTGCTGCCCCTTTTAGGTTAAGCGTAGCCATTGCCAATTTTTGCGGTCCTAACCAACCGTGTATATCTCCCATGAAATTTATTTGCTCTATCCAATCTGCTGCTTTTAGGGACCCTTCGGCACCGTTGAAATGCGAAATGCTATTTGGCTGCGGCGCAAACGAAGCTATTGTTGGAGCGGGAGAAGGCGCTCTCTCTTGTGCCATGAGTTGCATCATAGACTGCATCATCTGCTGATTTTGTGTTAATACACGGAGCATCAGGGTTTGTACATTTTCGTTCGCGGCTTCCCCACCTCCTGCTTTTTGCTGTCTCGATTGGCGCGCATCCGACTCATTTCCCATCATGTTGTGACTCAAATTCAACGCATCTTCGAGCACGTTTCCGTCCGTCCTTGCGTTTCCAGCCTCCTGGGCCTCCTCGCCATTTGGCGGTGGTGTGCGATTTAGCGGCATCTTGATTGTACTTGACCTTCGCTACCTCGACTCGCACTTGCGGGCTGCCCGATAATGGCGGCTGCCTCGTGTTTTTCCGTTCTTCTCCTGTTTCCCACTTTCCCACGTTACACACCCTCAACACTTATCCGATCCACCCAGGATCTCCCCTCTTCCACACAGGACTTCCACACGTCCACACAGGACTTCCGCACGTCCACACAGGACTTCTACCTCTTCGCACACTTCTAGCCCGCTACCACGTGTTCGCGCGAATCGCGAAAAATCGTGGCCTTACTTCACCAATCGACCTCGATTTTTCCAAAAATCCCACTTCTGATTAAATGAGATGTTAGGATCTCGTGGGCGTTTCAGGGAAAACTCAGTGATAGACAGTCCGTTTTGAATTCCACGTAGGCACACTTTATTCTCCTATTCCTCTCACAATTACACTACTGCCTTCTCTCCCAAACACAACTGATTCGTCCTCGACACTCATCCATCCCCTCTCACGCAGTCCAGTCTCGCACACAATCACACTCATACACGCTGACGCTCACAAGCTAATACAGGCGAGACTTCGTAATGACATCAACCGTGCCGGTGGCTTTGCTGAAAATCAACACGGCTTTCGGAAAGGCCGATCGGCGCGATTAAGAAGATTATAGGGATTACAGCCGAAGCGTGGTCTGGTAACCTTAAATCGCGCAAAGTCTGCATCCTTCTCACGCTTGACGTGAAAAACGCCTTCAACAGCGCAAAATGGAATGACATCTTGGACGCATTGGAGCACCGGTTCAAGATAAAAAAGGAAAACTTGGCCATAGTCGACGATTATCTCGACGCAAGAACGCTAATCACCAAAACCACAGAAGGCTCCCAAGAATACCCGATGACAGCTGGTGTACCACAGGGTTCAGTCATGGGCCCTGACCTATGGAACGCAGATTACGATGAACTGCTGGCGATTCCCCTACCGAAACAAGTACAGCTAACGGGTTTTGCTGATGACGTTGCGGCCACAGTAGTGGCGGACAGCATTGAAGAGGCTGGACTGCTAGTTCGGACGACCATTGACGCCGTCGAAACCTGGCTTGAAGAACACCGGCTAAAACTAGCTAAACATAAAACAGAGATGATAGTGCTGACGCGCCAGAAATGGTTCCCAAAACCATTTATCGTGGATATTGGCGAGACAACACTGACATCAACAAGAGCGCTGCGCTACCTGGGAGTGGTGATAGATGAAAAACTGTCCTTTCGAGATCACCTTGAAAGGGCATGCACGAAAGCTAGCAAGACGGTATCTAGCCTATCAAGAATCATGACAAACACAACGGGCCCACGAACCAAAAAGAGGAGAGCTCTTCTCGCAGTAGTTCATTCAACCCTACTCTATGGAGCGGAAGTGTGGGCAGATATTCTGAAGCAGAAGACATATCGGCGGAAGATAGCAGCGGTACAACGGCGAGGAGCCCTCAGGGTGACCTGCGCCTACCGCACGGTCTCCGAAGCTGCTGTACTTGTAATAGCAGGAGCTGCGCCCATCGACTTACTAGCGTTCGAGAGGGCGAAACTCTATGACCTCAAAACTAGTGGCGACAACACGGAGGAAGCCAGAGCAAAAGTGAAGGCGAAAACGATGGTAGAATGGGAGAACAGATGGAAGACGTGCGACACGGGTAGATGGACGGCACGCCTAATCCCGAACATCAGAACCTGGATCACCCGAAATCACGGTGAGACGGACTTCTTTCTGACCCAGCTGTTGACAGGCCATGGCTCATTCAACGCATACCTACACAAATTGGGCCTTCACCATACTCCGATGTGCAACTACTGTCCAGACAGAACCGACGACGCTGAGCACACGTTTTTCGAGTGCAAGCGCTGGACGAATTACAGAACCAACACCGAGGCAAATATAGGCAAAACGCTCAATACTACGAGCCTAATGACCTAATGATACAACGAGAAGAAACCTGGAACGACATCGCAGCATACGCGCGGCGCATTCTGAAGGTAAAGATCTCTGAGAGAGACCAGTGAAACGGGAGCGGACTTCATTTGACACAACACGGACTGGGTTGAAGTAATGCTAACGCGGTTCCGGCCCAGTCTCCCCTACGATACGTACGGGGAAAGCAGAGAGGAGGTTTTTTAGTGGGTGGAAATCCCACACTACCGACCATCATGTACCATTCAGAGGCGGTGTCTTTGAAAGATTTTTCCTCCTCCATAAATTAAAATAAAAAAAAAAAAATCACCCCATCCGTACCCTGAACATACCCCATGCGTACCCTAAACATACCCCATCCATACCCTAACTGATTTTTTACTGATTTTCCACATTTTTCTTTCAAAGTTTCTTCAACCTGGATTTAAAGTTGAACGTAACAAGCCGGCTTCTTGTGAAGAAAAAGGTTGAAAAGCTTAATTACTAAACGAATGAAAAGAACAAAGAAGTAACATCTATTGTTGGGGTACTCCTAGGTAAAACGATGATGTTTAGAAATTGATAATTTTTTTGCTATACTACAATTTCATGACGTAGCATCGTGTTAAAATAATTTCAAGGTCGGTTACGATTTTAATGATTAATTATCACTTGCATCCGCGTTTCAATTATAGATTTCTTATGTTAATTATTTTGAGATCTAGAATATAAAATATCTAATGGACTCGACAAATTTCACAGATTACTATCGCGCTTAAAAGTGTAGAGTCACCGAAGATTTTCGCAAGAAAATATTGTGATACACTAGTATGTTGATGTAGGTGGATGTGTGTGTATGCGTGATTGTTGTGTGTGTATGCGTGATTGTTGTGTGTGACTGCACTAAGAGAGACCTCCGGCGAGAGCGCTCGGAGGCAACAGTTCGGTTATGACCACGAATAAAGAGAGGACAATTACCAAGATTACACCAAGTCGTAAAATTTAACACCTTGCATTTACCAAATCCTGAAAATAGTTTGAGCCTTACCATATTATCGAAAGATGTGAAAATAAGTTCGATATCATTACAATATTATTGCGGTTTCCGCGGCGAGATAGAAAACAATGATGTACATCGTCAGCTGTGCTGTCACCGTCGCTGGCAACTCGGATTTTAGAGAAAACCAAACTAAAATTGGAAAATTATATATAAATTCGAAATTCCGCATATTTTACGCATCATAGAGTAATAAAAACCTTCTAAATTCATTTCACAGCAGTACAGCAGTATGCTCGAGAATATTATAAGAACCTCGCTCAGGCACCCACAAAAAGCGTATGTACCTTTCTGCTCAGAAACTTTAAAGCCTGTTCTACAATGGCACGTTGTCGGTCGACGTTTGTCGCAAGTCATTTCTATATACCAATCAAAATGATTTTTCCACTTTTTTCGTGTCTACCACATGGTGCTTCAAGCCATATACAGGGTGAGTCGTTTATCTTGGCACAAATGAATTTTTCAGAAAGGAACCATTTTACGAAAAAAAAATGTTCGAACAAATTTCATCTCCCAAAAAACACTTACGTGTAAAAAACTACGCCAAGTACAGGAGTGCTGTGTATTCCTCTAATAAAAAGTATTGATATCAGATTATTGAGGCCAAGTACATAAGTCACTACATGTTTGCGTATTATATGATCTAGCACTGGCCCATCATTTTAATTGTATTTTCAAAATTTCCTATAACGTTTTCACTACTCTTTTACTTTACCACTGTTTCTCATAGTTGATTATGATTTAATGGTTATTTAATAATTAATAAAACTTTAGCTGATTCCCTATCGAGTGCTACTTGGCGGGTCCGTGCATTTCTTGATATAAATTCACGTTCATTATGTCAGTCATTAAACTCAAAACCAATGTCAACTTTCTATATAGAGCTTATTAACAAATATATAAGCTTAATAACAAACATATAGCTTTAGGATACTATTAGTTCCTTCAAAGTAAGTACTTTGGAATTCCTGGCACGGACCCGCCAAGCAGCACTCGATAGGGAATCAGCTAAAGTTTTATTAATTATTAAATAACCATTAAATCATAATCAACTATGAGAAACAGTGGTAAAGTAAAAGAGTAGTGAAAACGTTATAGGAAATTTTGAAAATACAATTAAAATGATGGGCCAGTGCTAGATCATATAATACGCAAACATGTAGTGACTTATGTACTTGGCCTCAATAATCTGATATCAATACTTTTTATTAGAGGAATACACAGCACTACTGTACTTGGCGTAGTTTTTTACACGTAAGTGTTTTTTGGGGGATATCACAAGTTTTTGTTGTTCAACGGGACATAGAAGTATTAAGCACTGAAATCTATATTGTCGTCACAGATATAAAATGTAAATGCATTATGATGTTGCTAATCAGAAAAATATATTGCGGTGTCGAAAATGTTTAATGGCATATAAATTTAATTTGTAAGTTCCTTTTTCTAGAAATGCATAAAGACATATACAAATTTTTAAAGAAAATGTAATCTTCAATGCATATAAGTGTCGTTAATGGTGTTCAGCTTGTTGAAGCTGTGTGGTAAACATAAGAGAGGAGAGTGTGCTAGATTATTTACGTACCTCAGGCCGTGCGAACATCAGAGAGGATACTATAGTTTGAGCAAAGCGCTAACGCTTGTTGCACACTTTTCTGGACTTCTACGTCCGACACCTAGATACAAGAAACTACGGAGCGGAACATCTGGACACCCTGGAATTCCACATCCGACACCTAGATACAGAAAACTACGAAGCGGAATACCTGGACACCCTGGACTTCCACATCCAGTACCTAAATACAAGAAACTACGGAGCGGAACATCTAGACACCCTGGACTTCCACATCCAGTACCTAGATACAAGAAACTACGGAGCGGAACATCTGGACACCCTGAACTTCCACATCCAGTACCTAGATACAAGAAACTACGAAGCGGAATACCTGGACACCCTGAACTTCCACATCCAGTACCTAGTGCGACGATATTTCGCTCGTCGGCAAAAC
Source organism: Cephus spinipes (assembly GCA_963971525.1). Taxonomy (NCBI): domain Eukaryota; kingdom Metazoa; phylum Arthropoda; class Insecta; order Hymenoptera; family Cephidae; genus Cephus; species Cephus spinipes. The sequence goes on along the minus strand of OZ020574.1, from coordinate 12,108,720 downwards.
AGAACGCAATAAAACAGGAAATCGGGAACGGAAGTGGTCTCCGTGAACTCTAAAAGATTGTTGGGCGCCAGGTACCCTCTAAGGAGCACCACGAGCTCGGGGCTCGTCATCTATACCATACCGATCGCGAGAGATAGTTGATTCGGGGTAACCAATTGCCACCAGGCAGACTAAACCTAAATGTGCCACCAGGCGAACTAAAACTAAAGGCACCACGGCCACGCAAAATCAGATAGGGGCACCACGGCCAAGAAAAGATACTAACGCAACTAACCTAAAGGCACCACGGCCACTCAAAACAGATAGGGGCACCACGGCCAAGAAAAAGAATATCAAACGTAACTAAACCTAACGGTTACCCGGAAATCAAACGCTAATACTAAATCAGACCACTACCCGTCCCAAGGTACGCCGCTTCGGAGGCTAGCTCGTCGGAAGCGTCGCGGCGTTCAAGAGGTAAGGAAGGAACAAACTCGGCCAAGGGCTTAGAGGAAAGTAATACGCAAAACTACAAGAAAATAATCAAAATTAATTAGTTAACGCACCAGAGCTGTATTAGGCAAAACAAAATTCCAATGGATCAATAAACTCAATAGCCATAGTACAAAAGCATTAACTCAGGCCGTACTGAGGGTGCGAGCGAAAGCCAAGCATAAGTTTACAAAAGTCTTAAAATTAATTCACATTAATCGATAGTCAAAATCGAAATCTATACAATGCAAAAGAGACATAAGAATCCATAAATAAAATATCGGAAATTATAGACGCAGCATCCTTAACGGAAAATAACGATCGAAGACGCTACGCGTGAGCGCGCACGCGAGGAAGTCACGGGCACGCGGGCTCGGTACTTCTACAAGACGCAATCCAAAGAAAAATGATACAGTCGTAATTATAGAATTCCTCGAAATAAACTAACAAAGTCGTTTTGAAATAAAATAACTAACTAACGAGAATGACAAAAAAGGGAAATCGGAACGCAAGGAACGGCAGAGGAACGGCAACGGAACGATCTGCGCGGTTCCAATTCTCGCACGCGTGAAATTATAACCGCGGTCGACAATCGTAATACGAAAGAGTCACGCAAAAGAAATTATAATACGACGAAACCCGACAAAAGAATAAGGTGCGCGGGTTCGTTAACACCACTACGAAAATCGCGAACACGAAAATAGCACAATAATCAGAAATGTCACAATAAATTAATACAGAGTATGGCACACAAAAATATATCACAGTCCGAAAAATATAGAATATTATAACGAATATTTAATTATGGTTGCACGGCAAGACGTTCTCGGAACGGATAGTACAATTTCGAGACCGGCAGGAGGCTCGGCGTCGAGGAACGTAAACACTAAGGTCGCCTCGAAGGGCGCCTGGCGCGTGACGTCAGAGGGACGTACGCGACACGTAAAATTCACAAAAGGTTCTCCACGAAAGAGACAAAAATACGTTAGGCTTGGCAACGATAATTAAATATGAGAACACCAGCAATAATTCACAGAAAGTCCAATAGAAAATATCGCACACAAAAACAGAAGTATGAAAATCGGAAACATAAGTCGCAAATCCAAGCGTGAAGCAAGTGAATAGATTTGATTAATTTAGCCCAGTTAACGCAAAGAAAATTATAGAAACAGTGTGAATCGAAAATATCAGAATAAATACGGCGTGGGCTCGCCACTGACTTTAACGGAACTTAAAGTTCGAAAATCTCACAATAATTAGACAAAAGCAGAAAAATAATACTTTTACGGCAATCGATATCTCATAACAGTAGGCACAATAGAATAAATTGGCAGCGAGAGAATCTGGCTGAAGAACAACCAAGCCGGTCACCCGGGGTCAAGCGTTCAAACAGGCGGATTCCCACGTTTCCGTTAGCGAAGATTCCAGAAAAGTTAATCACAGAAAAGTATAAAGCATGAATCATATAAGAAAACGCAAAATCGGAAAACTCAACACTACCACTAAAAACGGCACTATCGTCCTTTATACTATATTAGGCGGAAAGACATTCGCCCGATAACGACAAAGGAAATTCGTCACCGGCTAAACGGACGGTTTAGCCGTGCACGTGTCTATAATCTTTAACACCAAAAATCAGAAAATATTCAGGAAAGCGAAAGATCTCACCACAAATACAATAGCAATAAAGCGTCAAACGGCAAGTTCAATCAATCCAATCGCCGGTACGGATTGTACCGAGATAATCTCTCTCTCTCTCTTTTCCTCTCTTAAGCGTTCTTTATCTCTCTCTGTGTGTGTGGTACGGGTTCGTTCCGAAACGTGGCTTCGCTGTCCAAAACTTCGCACGACAATGATTTATCGATCCCCGATCGTTGGCGAGCGGGCGTAGGTGAGGCGGGACGGCACCGGAATCGGACGGACATTGACGAGGATAGCCGAGCTCTCCCGAGCGTCGACGCACAGCGACGGAAGCGGCCGAACGGAATCGAGCGGCGATCCTGACGGCACGGTCCTCGAAGCACGCTGGGCCTTGCGGGTTGAGGAGGCGCAGGCGGCTTCTCAGCCGGACGGAGGCGCTGTCGTAGGCGGTCAGCCGACCTTAGGCGGCCCAGGGAGGAAAATCTCGTCTCCCTGCCGGTCGTATCGGCGGCGGATAGGCCCAGAGGGCAGCCCTCGCCGGCCGACGGAAACGGCGGAGCCCCCTCCCGGGTGCTCCAGGGCTTCTTTCGGCATCGTGGCAGCAGCAGGATCCCGGCGACATCCAGGTCGGCGGGACCGGCGGGCATCTCTGGTTCGGTGGAGGCGGCATGGCATCCCTGTCCGGTGGTCCAAAATTCTCCAAAAAGCGGCATCAAACAGCCATAACGTCATAACGTCACGAAATCCTCAAAAATCTCCACGGCGACGGTCCTGTCCTCACGCCCGTAGCTCGTTGTCGAGAGACTCGAGAGAAGAGATTGCATATACGTAATAGAAACAAAATAATAATTAATCGCAAGAAACGTAATCGGAACTGACAACAAGGACGATAGTGGACGTTCACAAACGGAAAACTTAAGAATAGCGTAGCATACGGAATTTCGCTGGTGGATTGTCGTGCGGAGCTTAGGTAGCGTGGAAAAAAAACAGTTTAGTAATTTTTGTGGCGAGATTCGGCAGAATCACGTCACACTAGATATAAGAAGCTACGGAGCGGAATACCTGGACACCCTGGACTTCCACATCCGACACCTAGATACAGAAAACTACGAAGCGGAATACCTGGATACCCTGGACTTCCCACATCCAGTACTTAGATACAAGAAACTACGGAGCGGAACATTTGGACACCCTGGACTTCCACATCCGACACCTAGATACAGAAAACTACGAAGCGGAATACCTGGACACCCTGGACTTCCACATCCAGTACCTAGATACAAGAAACTACGGAGCGGAACATCTGGACACCCTGGAATTCCACATCCGACACCTAGATACAGAAAACTACGAAGCGGAATACCTGGACACCCTGGACTTCCACATCCAGTACCTAAATACAAGAAATTACGGAGCGGAACATCTAGACACCCTGGACTTCCACATCCAGTATTTAGATACAAGAAACTACGGAGCGGAACATCTGGACACCCTGGACTTCCACATCCGACACCTAGATACAGAAAACTACGAAGCGGAATACCTGGACACCCTGGACTTCCACATCCAGTACCTAGATACAAGAAACTACGGAGCGGAACATCTGGACACCCTGGACTTCCACATCCGACACCTAGATACAGAAAACTACGAAGCGGAATACCTGGACACCCTGGACTTCCACATCCAGTACCTAGATACAAGAAACTACGGAGCGGAACATCTAGACACCCTAGACTTCCACATCCAGTACCTAGATACAAGAAACTACGGAGCGGAACATCTGGACACCCTGGACTTCCACATCCGACACCTAGATACAGAAAACTACGAAGCGGAATATCTGCACACCCTGGACTTCCACATCCAGTACCTAGATACAAGAAACTACGGAGCGGAACATCTGGACACCCTGGACTTCCACATCCGACACCTAGATACAGAAAACTACGAAGCGGAATACCTGGACACCCTGGACTTCCACATCCAGTACCTAGATACAAGAAACTATGGAGCGGAACATCTGGACACCCTGGACTTCCACGTCCGTCACCTAGATACAGGAAATTACGGAAAGAAACACCTGGACATTCTGTATCTCTAAAAACTGTCACCTAAAATACGAGGAACTATGTTGAAGCACACATGTACATACACCCATACACGCGCGCTCCACATGAATGCTATTATAGTACTTTGCGATACAAGTGCGAGAAAGCGAACTTTATAGGCAGGCGGTGAAGTTGGTAGCACGAGCCGCACACGAGTAACACAACGGCACGAGCCGAAGGCGAGTGCTGTTTGTTTTACGAGTGCGGCGAGTTTGAGAAACTTCACGAACTGCGTATAATGTTCGCTTTATTGTACCAGTATCGCATAATATTTTCTGTAACGAATGCATGAAAAACGCTACTTTTTGTGCCTCCAAAGTGACTGGAACATCTCTTCATTGAAGGAGGCAGCCATAAGAAGAGCCAGGAAGGCTTCCAAAGTGAATGCATTTCATGACAGCGCGCGAGAACAAAGTTTACTTTATCGCACTAGTGCGAGAAGAAAGCACTAGTGCGATAATGTAAAATTGGGCTGATTTGCGCATGCGCAGCATTTTTATCGTATCCATAGTTATAAAGCGCCACTTTCGCCACACTTCGGAGGCACGAAAAGTAGCGTTTTTCATGCATGAGTTACATAAAAAACTTAATAATTCTATACAGTGTGAAAGCACCCTTATACTAACTGGAAATTCGGTATGAACAGTAGCTTCATGTATAAAGTGTATTTGACTGTGTTGTGTATTCGTAAATTACTGACACCATTCAGAGTACAAATAGGTAAAGAAGACACAGCAGTCAGCGCCATCTGTTGGGTAAAAAATGCGATGGACGTGCGAAGACGACGACGACGATGACGACGACGACGACGACGACGACGACGACGACGACGACGGACCTGAAATAAAATCATCTCGCTCGCCATGTGAATACGTCCTAATCCTGTACACTAATCGTATTGAATTTAGTGGCAATCAATTCAGAACCCTTGATTCCTAGAGTGAATGTATCAATAAATTTTTCTCACATACAGCCGTTCATAAGATATTTGAGTCCAAACACAGGTACAAGAGATGCTTCGAGTAAAGAGTCTCGGCGAGCCGTGCCCCGTACGGCGGGTTGCCTGTACTTGGCGCGGGACTCGACCGAGTCTCTTGATTTGATTTCAAGGGGGAAATTTTATCTCTTAAGGGGGGAAACCACATTAGGGGGCACATTTTCAGTGATATTTTAGGATTTTTTTTGAGTGGGAAAAAGTAATTAGAATTCAATGAAATTTTGACATCAGTTTATTCATATTTTGAACAACCTTTGTGATTTTTTTTTGAAAGATTTCATCCAAAAATAACAAAGTTACGCACTGATGTCCGCTAAAGGTCGTAACACAAGTTCTCCTATTGCGGGACGTGTAGCTATTCCAATTTTTATCGGAAATTAAAAAGGTTTTCATTTCACATTAATAACTTATTTCCTAAGAATATGAACCTCAATGCAGGTGAAAATAATGAAAATTAAAAATTTGGCAAGTGTTTGAAAAATTTACTTCAATTTTCACCATTTTTTTTCACTAATTATGTAAAAAAAACACCCTTAAAATCATGATATCATCTCAAAAATTGGTTCATATTCTTCGTAATTTTATAAAGAATCATAGTATCAATTTTCATAATGATCGGTTAATTACTTTTTGAGTTAGAGTTCCCGCAAATGTGAAAAATGTCGTTTCGAGAAAAACGCGTTTGAAAACTACGTGACCTGTAGCCTGTACCCGATGAGCGCTCGGTTCTATGCTCATAAAATCTAAACGAATGCGAATTTCGCTTTGAAATTTTTACAGTATATTCTTGGATAGTTAAGCAAACAATTTATGCAATAAAAAAAAACGATTTTTTGAACCTCCTAATGTGGTTTCCCCCTTAAATGCACGTATCGCTAAAACTATAACTTTTGTATCCTTGTCAGCCTATAACTTTTTCAATTTTTTGATCTTTTCATTACAAGATGCTGTCTTACACTTTTTCCCTTCTGCTTCGAAAATCGCAAATTTCGCTACGAATTGCTGTCATTTAAAAAAAACCATTATTGTTAAAATAAGCTATGCCAAATACTAGTTTTATTCATGTAGTTTATCAGAAAATTTGTTGTTTGTTTCAGATGAGAGGGGGCGGGAATATCTGGTACAACGAACGCTGTTTCTACAAATATTGTTCGGAAAATTGCTGTTAGCGCCTATTTCTAATATTTTTTATTAAATTTTGGGGAAGATATTCTCAAAAAAATACTTTACAAGGCATGTATTTTCATTTTTAATAAAATATAATTTTATCTACTGTAACGTTTGTCGATAGTGCTCTTTCGTACGCTCCTTATGAGTGTACGAAATGGGTTGTAGGTAAGTGCTCGGGGCTGGCGTCTTTAAGAATTTAGTCGACATAGGTTGGTAAAGTAAAATAAAATAAAATTTTATTAAATGATTGATAATCGGTACAGTACTTTTTGTAATCGGTGCCAATTACCCAGTCGTAATCAATTGTCGGTATTGTAGAAAACAGGATTGTCTAAGAATCCGCCTCTGTTTGTTTTCTATCCCTATCTCTCTCTGACCTGTATGTGAGGTACAGAGGATCTGCCGGTGTTGGTTCTATAGCCCTAGTGGCGCTTTGCCTATCTATTGGCTATGGCACTGTGTGCGACACAACTACTAACGGTGCGGGTAATAGATTGAACAAAATGGCGATAATAAAAGTTTCTGAGGTAGATCACGGTGGTCTCCTCAGAACTTTGACAATATTTTCTACGTTGAGGTCTAACCGGAATAGCGAATGCTAATATTCCGTAGCCTCTCGACACAATTACGGACTATGGGTTTTTCTGACGCGGCTATGCTCGATCCCGGAGGATATAAATTGAGCTTATTCGTTTAATAACTCTAAATGCGCGATCCTGACGGATTTAAATTTACACTGACAATAAGTTTACTTATCCCTTCTAGTGATTCGGGTTTTCGACTATCTTGCCTCGATTGATTTGAAATGTCGTATTTCACCAATTGTAATCCGATATTTACTAGCGAGAAGCGCTAATCCCCTTTTGGATTATCTTGATACTGCTTTTTCGTGGTTTGACTTTCGGTAGACGTTCTTCATCTATCGGCGAGTGTTGATACTAGCCGCGCATCCTTGTCGTCCCTTTGTAACGGGTGTGCTCTCAGTACTCCTGTACTGGTCGTTTTGTCACGTTACAACTACATATATTGAAAATTTATTAATTCTGATTTAATTTTAGATCTGCCACAGATATGTAACCCCTTAATAAAAAATAATAATAAATTTTATATAATTCCTTAGAAGACAATTGATTAAATTGTGAGCAATCCCATTTATTCCTTTATTGGGATTTATCATTATTAAGGAGGGACGAATCACACTAATCAAATAGTTTTGTTTAAAAATTTGTTAACAAGCTCTTAAATAGTACAACTAAAATTATATTCTTCATGAAATTTTTTGTATGATGTAACATTATTGACTTATAATATTTTAATTACAGTTAAATAAAGACATTGCATCAACTACAAACATTAATTCAATCTATTTAACAAACATTTTATTCAAATGTGGTAAAATTCACTTTGTCTAATGTTTATCAGGCTATAAAATTACTCACGAAATGGTGTATAAGTATTAGGTATACTGGAAAGTTCTGCCCGATAATGTTATCTCAAGTCAATTAAAAAACGGACAGAACTTTGCGATAGACTTAATATCTACTATTATTTAAAAACTAATAACTAACAATTGTATTTTAAATATAGTCATAATTCTTCTATCATTTCAATTTATTTTTGAGTGATATAACACTTGCTGTCCCAATATGCACTTAAATTTTGATAGACTTCACAATTTCTTTTTCCTATAAGTTCATAAAAGTATATTGCTCATTACTGGATATTTTTTTAACGAAGTGCATTAGAAGATGTGCGATTACGTTTGCTACAAAATGCAGCGAGTAAATCCTACTTTAAATATCTATATTTTCATATCTAGATGGTAAGGGATTTTTATTTTTTTGATTTATGACGAGGAATATCTGGCGATATTACAGAATTCAAACTCAATGAATAATATTAGTATAGACATTTATTTTGAACCACTTTAATAAATATCTTGTTGCATCATTGTATTAAAAATACAAATTCCAATTAGAAGACAAAGAAATAACAAACAATTTACGCAGACCATATTTGAAATAAAAAAATGAATTCTTTAAATTCAAATTACATTTCTTAACTCATGCATGCAAAATCCTCATTTGCCGTTTACAGACATCCAAAATAGCTGATTGCCGCACAGTGCGCAAAGGCGATGCGCGCAACATCCTTTCACCGATGCGCAAAGTAAATTTATCAGTGAGCAAAATGTTACCACCGGTGGGCAAAATACTTTACGCATTGCTGTTATTACTAGTGCCATCTAGCGTCGCAAGCGTCTTCCATGTTAACACCGAGCTGTTAAAAAAAAAAGAAAAATCGAAAAAAAAAACCTTGATCCTATCCACCGTCTATTCGCGTTTCTTTCGATTCCACAGATCTCGGATTTTGCATTACATTCGTAAAGAAAAATAGAGTTCGATACAAGAAGCCAAATTCGCTTCTTGTGCATTGATGACGTAATAATGTTACTAGTCTTTCATGATATTTATTTTTAAACTGTAACGATTATCACAAAAATTCGTAGAGTTAGAGTTTAATCGATTTTTAATATCAATCAATTTATTGCTATTCAGCCTGAAGGCCTCGAATTGAATACTATTTTCAAAGCCTTCCTTGAAAATTGATTCATCCGCACGCTACATTCTTATCTGCATCAAAAACATTGTAAACCAAATTCAATTATAAGCAATCAATGAAAGCAATGGACATTTATTTTTCAGCATTCAGATACGTTTTAGAAATATAACTAAAACAAATCAATCTGTTTGTAATAATAACAGGCTGTGTCACCGCTCACGAACGTTAATATTTAACGTAAATTGTGGCGAAATAATTCAACTATATATATATTTCGTAGCACCGTAACATGTCAATAATGAAGTTCAATTTGTTTGCACATATACAGTGCAATAATTACTATTTTTCAAATGAAATCACTATTCTATTTCCTAAACTAATTCTTCAGATACGGATTTATCATTCTTACCACTTCACATATTAATTTTGATATTTTAAAATTTTGCAACATTCTCTAGTATTTACTCAAATTTGGCTTCATCCGTCATAAAATAAATTTGTTTCAGCTTTCGTAAAGCTGATACTACATATGCACCTTCTGAGTTTCACACTGTTATGGACCTTAGCTTTGCGGTTATTACTTTTGGTGTGCACTTTATGATTCGGAATATAAAACAATAAAATGTGAGCAATGCTAAACACATGTCATGATACAAATAAAAGTGTGTAAATAAAAATTGTAATGGAAATATAAATTGTTTAAGACGGATATGAATAAAGATGCATAAATTAAAATTAAAATAGAAATAGAAATTTTTTACGATTGGTAGATCATTTTATTTGAATTCAACTATATCTCTATAATTTGAAATGTATTTTCAATTAAAAAACCAATTGATATCGTCTTTATACCGTGACGATATTTTTATAGTGTAATCTAAGGCCTATAATGTGTAACGTATGACTTTAAAAAGTGATTGTGTAGGGGCAACGGCGTAAAACGGGCATTCAAGGCAACTGACAGCACTCTCGATAATTCCTAATTATTGGGAAAATTATTTCTACAGTTTCCTCAGATTTTCTATGGATAAACTAAGTTTGGAGATGAAACTTTGACAAGGAAATTATGCAAAAATAATACTTCTTTTTTCTCAAGGACTTTGATTTTCCTTACGCAAACGGACTTTATTTTCTATATAACGGAATAAATATGAGGTATCGACAGTTTATTTACCTGTTGCCATATGCCTGTTTCATCCTGGTTGTCGACAATACTCGTTTTGCCTCGCTCTCTCGTAAATATAACTTTTAAGTTACCGGATAAATATGTGAATCATTACGACAAATCCGATCTTCTCAGATAAAGGATACTAAATGGTACAATTCAACAGAAAATTAATCTTTCGGTTTTCTAACAAATATTTCGCTAAACTTTGAAATTCTCGACGTTATGCTTTATGAGAGATTTGAATGTAATTCACGTCGAAAAAATTTCACAAGCCGAGACAATGCCCATAATACAAAGGACATGTTCGCAAATTATAATTGCTTCCTCATAGAGAAGCTGTTTTCATCCAAAAATTTGTTTTCGAGATTTTCATGTTAGAATACTTAACATGGTCTAATACGTCAAAAAAAGTAGTTTAGAAAAAATGTCCGCGCGCGCGCGCGCGCGCGTATGTGTGTGTGTGTGTGTGTGTGTGTGCTGCAGGGCTTCGAAAATTCAAATGCCTCTTACTCAGTAACCGTTAGAACGATCGGACTGAAATTTGGCACGTAAGTAAAGTAGATCCCCCAAAAAACACTTACGTGTAAAAAACTACGCCAAGTACAGGTGTGCTGTGTATTCCTCTAATAAAAAGTATTGACATCAGATTATTGAGGCCAAGTACATAAGTCACTACATGTTTGCCTATTATATGATCTAGCACTTGCCCATCATTTTAATTGTATTCTCAAAATTTCCTATAACGTTTTCACTACTCTTTTACATTACTACTGTTTCTCGTTGTTGATTATGAATTAATGGTCATTTAATAATTAATAAAACTTTAGCTGATTCCTTATCGAGTACTACTTGGCGGGTCCGTGCATTTCTTGATATAAATTTGCATTCATAATGCCAGTCATTAAACTCAAAACCAATGTCAACTTTCTATATAGAGCTTATTAACGATAACTCGTTAATAATAATCACGGTAAAATCTTAATAACACACATATAATTTTAGAATACTATTAGTACGTTCAAAGTAAGTACTTTGGAATTTCTGGCACGGACCCGCCAAGTAGTACTCGATAAGGAATCAGCCAAAGTTTTATTAATTATTAAATGACCATTAATTCATAATCAACTACGAGAAACAGTAGTAATGTAAAAGAGTAGTGAAAACGTTGTAGTAAATTTTGAAAATACAATTAAAATGATGGGCCAGTGCTAGATCATATAATAGGCAAACATGTAGCGACTTATGTACTTGGCCTCAATAATCTGATATCACTACTTTTTATTAGAGGAATACACAGCACACCTGTACTTGGCGTAGTTTTTTACACGTAAGTGTTTTTTGGGGGATATCACAAGTTTTTGTTGTTCAACGGGACATAGAAGTATTAAGCACTGAAATCTATATTGTCGTCACAGATATAAAATGTAAATGCATTATGATGTTGCTAATCAGAAAAATATATTGCGGTGTCGAAAATGTTTAATGGCATATAAATTTAATTTGTAAGTTCCTTTTTCTAGAAATGCATAAAGACATATACAAATTTTTAAAGAAAATGTAATCTTCAATGCATATAAGCGTCGTTAATGGTGTCCAGCTTGTTGAAGCCGTGTGGTAAACGTAAGAGAGGAGAGTGTGCTGGATTATTTCAGGCCTTGTACCTCAGGCCGTGCGAACATCAAAGAGGATACTATAGGTTAAGCGAAGCGACAAAGCTTGTTGCACACTTTTCTGGACTTCTACGTCCGACACCTAGATACAACAAACTACGGAGCGGAACACCTGGACACCCTGAACTTCCACATCCGAAACCTAGATACAGAAAACTACCAAACGGAATACCTGGATACCCTGGACTTCCACATCCGACACCTAGATACAGAAAACTACGAAACGGAATACCTGGATACCCTGGACTTCCACATCCGACACCTAGATACAACAAACTACGGAGCGGAACACCTGGACACCCTGAACTTCCACATCCGACACCTAGATACAGAAAACTACGAAACGGAATACCTGGATACCCTGGACTTCCACATCCGACACCTAGATACAGAAAACTACGGAGCGGAACACCTGGACATCCTGGACTTCCACGTCCGCCATATAGATACAGAAAACTACGAAGCAGAACAGTTGGACAAACTGTCACCTAAAATACGAGGAACTATGCCGAAGCACACATGTACATACACCCATATACGCGCGCTGCACATGACTGAATAATTCTATACTGTTGTGAAAGCACCCTTATACTAACTGGAAATTCGGTATGAACGGTAGCTTCACTTATAAAGTGTATTTGATTGTGTTGTGTATTCGTAAATTACTACCACCATACAGAGTACAAATAGGTAAAGAAGGCACAGCAGTCAGCGCCATCTGCCGTGTACAAAATGCGATGGACGTGCGAAGACGACGACGACGACGACGACGACTGAACTGAAATAAAATCATCTCGCTCGCCATCTCAATACACCCTGATCTCGTATACTAATCGTATTGAACGTGGGGGCAATCAATTCAGGTCCCTCAATTCCTATAGTGAATGTATCAATAACTTTTTCTCATGTATAGCGGTTAATAAGATATTTCGTTCCAAACACAGGTATAAGAGTTGACTCAAGTAAAGAGTCTCGGCGAGCTGTGCCCTGTACAGCCGGTTGCCTGTACTTGGCGCGAGACTCGACCGAGTCTCTTGATATCCCTCTTTAACTGTTGCGATTTTTATTGAAATATATGTAGCCATTCAAATTTTATGTCATTTAAAATTTTTTGAAAAAAGGGCGTGGTCGCTCTAATTTTCGTAAAGGTTCGACGATTTAGCTAAATAATTCTTCATAACTGAAGATACGTTCAATGTTGTTTGGTATTGAATTTCGACAAGATCGCTAAAGCGGTTTAGATTTTACGTGGTTTTGAAATTTTCAAAAAATTATCGTTATTTTTTTGTTTTTTTACCTCATTTTTAACTGTATTATCAATAAAAAAAAGTTACAACATTCGGACAAAAGCTGAACTAAAAGACGGTAATATATGTTGTGACGTACTGGACCACGTAAATGGCCCAGGGTCTCGCAATAGCAGCTATCTCAATATACTGGGGAAAGGGGGGACGTAAGAAGAAAGGGGAACACGGTGTAAAATAAAGAAAAGAATGTGTAATTAATCAGAATTCGAAAATAAATACAAGAGAGAAGACAAAACTATACTAGAAAAGAAAAGACTAACTAATAACATGCGGGGCTCACGCAGGAGCACGCAGTGGTCTAGTGGGCGAGGATGGAGGGGGCAGGCGGGACAGGGGAGGGCTATCAGCTGGGGACTTGGATTCAAATGGTTTTGGGCGCCAGCTACTGTAACGGTGTAGCACCGGCGAGTGACCTCGCAAGGTCCTCGTTTGTTTACTCGATGGGAGATGGCTAGGCTAGCGGAGGGAGAGGTGAGGGGATCTCAGGGAGGAAGGTTCCCGAACGCAATAATGGCTACTTTAATACCTCGGGCTTTACACGATCCAAAAACGGGCGGGGAAGGGAGAGGGCACGGAGGGTTTTCCAAAAAGGGCGCAAGCTACTCTAGAGCGCACGCAATACACCACTGGCCGCACGCGGGTGGCGGAAGGCCAGGCTAACACTCCAAAAGATACGATACTCAAAAATGCCGGTCCACGTGGGGACGGCTTACTATGTCCTGAAGGGACTTACAAAATCTACAGGGCTAATTATGATAAAGGGTGTGCTAGGGAAGGGATGGCAAATAGGGAAGATCCAATCACTCTGGGGTACTCACTCTAAAACGCTCGTCACACACTGATAATCCCCAAACGCGTACAATATCCAGGATTCGCACTTCGCACACGCACTCTCACTCGGGACACCTGGCTCGAAGTGACGAAGTTTGGTGCTCTTACGGTCCTCGCATGGTGGAAGTAGACAAGGTGTGGTGGTTTTCGAGACGCGTTTTCGACCCAACTGCGCAGCCAAAAGCATCGGCCATTTTGTAACATATATATAATGTATAGCAGAGTATACATATAAGAGTACATAGTACATGGTAACCAGCAGCATGTAACCATCCGCGCAAGGAATCGTGATAGAATTTTAATAAATAAACGTAAGTAATTAAATTCTAAAACATTTTTGCAAACGTACAATGTTGTTATCTTTTAAAAGTAGTCAAATATCCAAAAATACATTCTGAATACTGCTATGTCGCTTTTCGATTTAAAGCAAAATATGATTTCCTAGGCACAGAAACCAGGAACTTGGACCCAGTATCTGTCGATTGGATCCAAATTATTTCGAGAGGTGGATTAATGTATCCTTCCGACCGTTTGTTAAAAGCTGCATTCGAAATGAACGCAACTTTCGAACAATTCCACGGCTCAACTTTGTCAAACGAAAATTACATTTTCAAGAAAGTTTCTAATCTTGTTTATGAAAAAATAAGGAATGATATCCCATATGACGTAATATTATGTTTAGTACGAACTAGAACATACATTCGGCTCCGAGAATTAAACAAACAAATAGTTAATAGTTGCAGGAACAAGAACTTAAAACATAAAATTTATAAGCTGTCGAATAAAAAATAAGTTTGTATTTTGGAATGATTATTTAATACAGTCCTTTCCTGACAATTTCTTCCTTAAAGGGACATTTAAGCCCCGCCTTGCGTTTATGATGTTAGAACTGATATTTGTTATACATTTTTCTTTAAAACCACTTTATAAAATAGAAACTAATAGTCAGGCCAACGTGTAATTGATAGATATATTTAGACGGTCCATCTATTCTTTTTTTTATTCAATACAGGTTTTCGATAAAAATTTGTTACAAGCTTTTTTTTGTTATGTTCATCAGACACGTTCCTTAAAAATTGTTAAAGGGATATACATCTTTTCTTTCACTCTGATGTGATCCCCGTATGCCGTTTCTATTATTTTCATACAATCAGTGTACGTGTTTAACTTTACATAAAAAAAATTGGATGTAATATCGGTGATGACAGCAGACGATTTCGAATTCCCGCTCGTAATGGCCGCCGCTTTTGTCACTTTTCCCTATTGGCTGTTTCGTATATATGCGCATTACCACACCTTGTCTACTTCCACCGTTGAGTGTAGATGGGTATAGAGGTGCGGAGGACGTGGTGGGGGTATGTCAAGCATGTACTATAGTAAAATTGTAGTTCCAATCCCGGCGGGTAGATGGCGCCCCGAAAATCCCAAGCTATCTGGTGGCGCTGCTTATGAGTCGGGATTTGTACTAAAAGAGACTGTAGCGCGCACGCGCAAATGGTTTGCAAGAAACAAGCACCATTTGCTCCGAGTGACATTAATAACACAAATAACATTCTAAATAGAATTAATGATGGAGAAATTGTAGGATTTATCACGTGTATCAAAGATTATATAATAGAAACGAATTTCAGTGTCATAACTCTTATTGCTTTCTATTGGGAATGTATATTTTCGGATTGTAGATTACATATGCAAGTGCACATAAATAAATATAAAATCATTTTCTTAAATAACTATGTGTTATTTGTTGTAGACCTTACCTTAATTTTTAGGGTAGCTTCTCATTTATTTTTATTAATAATTTAGATAAGAAGAACATACGAATGTATTTAAAGGAAAATCGTGCATATGGTTTATCTGTCAATTATGTGGTAGAGCAAATGACGTAACTACTGAAATACAAGTTTCGAAGAAAGTATAAAAAGTACATGATGCTGGTCGATGGGCAAGGCATTGGGTTAGGAGGCTAAAGGTCTGTGGTTCGAGACTCTCCGTCGGAAGTTTTTTTTCTTCTTCTGGACGTTATGATTTTTTTTTTTAAATACAAGGTATTAAAGAGGTTGAAGCGCTTCACGCCGGTCAAATCAGTGCTCAATATTTTTTATCGTTTTCACAAAGTTTTATGAATTAATTGATTGCAGTGAAGGGTGATTTGTATTATAACATGTGCCCATAACCCATAAAAACATTCAGAGCGATGAATTTACAATAATATTACCTGACCAATATTACATAATGCATTAAGTTTATAAAAACGATTACTAAAATTTAGCACTGATTTGACCGGCGTGAAGTGCTTCAAACTCTTCAAAAGTTGTACGGGCTGCACGCTGAAGGTAAAAAAAATCGAACCAAATATCAATTTTTTTCTAATTTTATTTATTACTTTATTATAATAAAGGCATCAACAACGATAATCTACGGGCTTCCACATCACCCAAGAGGTGCCGTAGTCGATGCGTTCCCATTATTTAACGTAGCGGGTCCCCAGTAGGCCTATACTACTATCGAAGTTAATAGTCATACAAATGATCCATTTAAATAATTAGCGTATAAGCAAATTACAATAACGTAAAAAATGGTTTGACTGTAAAATCTAAATAACATGCGCTCTGTAGTAAGAAATAAATTTTGTTCATCGAAGATGAATACTAAAATTCTCGACTATATTTCTATTTAAGGACGTTGTTCGGTGACAATCTCACGAAAAAGTTATATCGTACCGCTAGCATGAATGCCATTGCGCGTAGTACGACGAACGGTACAAACTTTTGTTTCGGATTGGTCTACGCACACGCGCACAAATGGTGTGCACCGACAAGCACACACTAATACGGTAAACGAGCTGGCAACATCGGACTGCCCCATTACGCTCAGCGGCCAAACAGACATATGTATATGTGCAAGTGACGCGCTGTCCCCTCCACCGAACCAGCTACGCTGTTGCCACGTCGCGAGCGTTCCCCCCACCACACACCTCATACTATCGAAAATTTTACAGCTTTCGTCAAAATAAACATGGATCGAGACGGTCAAAAAATTTCATTTTTTTTGAGAATATGTCTTTTAGAGTCTTTTAACTGTTAGCAAAGTTTCATGCATGTGTTAGACCTCCATCGATGTCAAAAAATTAATATAGGGCATGCGTCTATGCTTTGCGTATTAAAATCATCACTTTCAATGACATTTTTTACCAATTCCGGACGGCAAAACGATTTTTGCCTGAGGAGAAACATTTTTTTAATAATTCGAAGAATATTTGGTGAAAGTTTCAATCCTCTGTTGGATCTTTCATTTTACCGAACAACGTCCTTAACTGGACTAATGCTGTGTTGTTTATCTCGATATACCTAGGTATATTATATTGCATGCACGTACTTGGCCAGGTAAAAACAAAGAGTGCTTTCCTCGAGAAAACGCGAGAAACACGCTAGTCGAACGTCTAGATTCGACTGGAAAAACTGTCGTTCGTTCCTAGAAAGATCGCACGAGATAAGACGAATTTAACGGCCAAGTCTCTACAATGTTGTGGCTATTCCTCGCGGCTTTGTCTGAAGTTGAATTTCTCGAAAAAAGGTCACTCGTTGCAGGAAAAATCATCACTTCGTTTGGGAATATATATATGTATAGTATATTTGCTTATGCATACGTGTAGATTTGTAAATAAGTAATGCACCTAGCCAAGTACGTGCATGCAATATAATATACCTAGGTATATCGAGATAAACACCACAGCATTAGTCCAGTTAAATAGAGATATAGTCAAGAATTTTAGAATTCATCTTCGATGAACAATTAGTATATTGTGTACCAAGGGCGTAAAGTGGGCTTTTTTAGACCGAGTGTGGATTTTGCAGTACGAGTCAAAGGCAAGGTAGCACGAGCCGAAGGCGAGTGCGTATCCGAGCCGAAGACGAGTACTGCAAACCACACGAGGTCAAAAAGCCCGCTTAGCCCTTGGTGCACACCATAGTTTTTGTGACGCATGTATGGATTTTCGCGTTTTTCATGGCTATAAAGCGGGAGTGAATTAGTTGTTTTTTTACCGGCGGGCAACAAAAATTTTTTTTTGCCCGCTGCTCACTTTTTTTGCCCGCTACTCACTTTTTTTGCCCGCTGCTGACTTTTTTTGCCCGCTACTCACTTTTTTTGCCCGCCGGTAAAAAAACTTGTACTTTACGCCCGCTTAATAGGTACGAAAAACGCGAAAATCGTGCATGTGTTACAAAATAGTATATTACGACCCTAGGCCAGAAAGTTGGATTTCCTGGCGTATGTGATACTGTAGGAACGGAGCAATCGCGGCCGTTATTGTCCGAAATGCCCTACCCATCCCCTTCCCCCGCTCAGCGGCGCGGGCGAACAAGGAGAAGCGAGCGTTGGCAAGTTAGTAGGGAATCGGAGTCTGTATAGGAGGTATTAATAAAATTGAGATTAGAGTGTCGATCGAACCTTGTTGTTCCCTTTTAAAATTCCTCCCGTATTCCCTACAATACAAAGGCCGAGGCGAAGACGAGGCTTTTATATCACATACACCAGGGCATTCAACTTTTTGGCTATGGGTCGTATACTATTTTTCTTGATCCCCTGCCGAAAGTTCGTTAATAAATTATTGTTAGTTTATAAATTAAAAGCAATATGTATTTACTATTCGTACCCGGATCGAAAAAACGATATTAAATTAGCTTACATCAATTGTTTTAACAGTCAGGTAACTTCATGTAAGTTAATTTTTTTCGATTCGGTATACTTTTACGGATTATGTTAGAACATTTTCCCGGTTCTCTCGCGAAGTGGAGCGCACTCCGAGGCGAAGCCGAGGTTCTTGCTGGTCGGGGCGGGCATTAAAACACATACAAAATAAAATGCAAGAATAAAATGACTAAAAAAAAGATTATTATTAAAGACAATATTATTATTATTGTTATTAATATAATAATACATTTTATTTGGCTATTTTTCCTTTTTTTGCGCGTTATTTTTTTTCCTTACTGCAATTGCACATAGTGATGGTATTACCCGCTACGTTAAATAATGGGAACGCATCGACTACGGCACCTCTTGGGTGATGTGGAAGCCCGTAGATTATCGTGGTTGATGCCTTTATTATAATAAATTAATAAATAAAATAAAAATAAAAATTTATATTTCGTTCGATTTTTTTTTACCTTCAGCGTGCAGCCCGTACAACGTTTGAGGAGGCTGGAGCGCTCACGCCGGTCAAATCAGTGTTAAATTTTAGTAATCGTTTTTGTAAATTTAATGTATTATGTAATATTGGTCAGATAATATTGTATATTCATCGCTCTGAATTTTTCTATCTGAATTTTTTCACTGCAATTAATTAATTCATAAAACTTCGTAAAAACGATAAAAAATATTGAGCACTGATTTGATCGGCGTGAAGCGCTTCAACCTCCTTAATACGTTGTATTTAAAAAAAAATCATAACGTCCAGAAGAAGAAAAAAAAACTTCCGACGGAGAGTCTCGAACCACAGACCTCTGGCTTCCTAACCTAATGGCTTGCCTATGGACCAACATCATATACTTTATATACTTACTTCGGAACTGACAGATAAACCATATCCACGATTTTCCTTTAAACACGTAACCATCTTACCTAAATTATTAATAAAAAAAAAAAAAAAACGAGAAGCTACCCTAAAAATTAAGGTAAGGTCTACAACAAATAACACATAGTTATTTAAGAAAATGATTTTATATTTATTTATGTGCACTTGCCATATGTAATCTACAATCCGAAAATATACATTCCCAATAGAAAGCAATGAGAGTTATGACACTGAAATTCGTTTCTATTATATAATCGTTGATACACGTGATAAATCCTACAATTTCTCCATCATTAATTCTATTTAGAATGTTGTTTGAGTTATTAATGTCACTCGGAACAAATGGTGCTTGTTTCTTGCAAACAATTTGCGCGTGCGCGCTACAGTCTCTTTTAGTACAAATCCCGACTCATAGGCAGCGCCACCAGATAGCTTGGGATTTTCGGGGCGCCATCTACCCGCCGGGATTGGAACTACAATTTTACTATAGTATGTGCTTGACATACCCCCACCACGTCCTCCGCACCTCTATACCCATCTACACTCAACGCTTCCACCATGGGTCCTCGTGGGCCTCCAGGGCCTCGGGGATTGGTGGTGGCTGCTCAGCTGAGAGGGCTACGTGCTCTGGCATTGGTTGGCAGTTCCGGCACGGCAGGGCATTGGTCCGTTTGAATTGGCTGCGCCGCCGGGCCTTCCAGGACCTCGTGGCGGCAACACGGTGCTGGCTTCGCCGGCGCGCGGACTGGCTGCGCGCGCCGGTCAAGATGGCGGCCTCCAGGGCCTGTCAAAGTTCTCCCGGGCACGTCCGCGGACTCGGAGGGAGAGGGCTCCGCCGCTGTCACACGGGACTTTTCCTGCCCGTGTGACGGGACTGCACCGGGGCTGCATACATTGGTGGTGATGGTGGTGGCTGGGGATCCATCCCACGGGCGACTCGATCAGCTGGTTCCTCCTGCCAATGCCATCCCTGCTGTCCGCTGCCTCGGCGACGTAGCCACTCTCGCGGTCCATCCAGGGATGCTGAGTCCTCGTAGCTGGTTCAGGGTGATGTCCTCGGTGGTGGTCCTCGATGATGGTGTTCGAGCCAGTGCCCTACGGGGGAAGGGGACAGGGAGGGAAGGGTGTAGGGAGGGGATCTTAACTCTAAGTACAGTAAACCTAAAACACTAAATAAACGCAATTAACAATACTTTTCTATAATATACGCAATATTCGTGCTCGGGGACAGTGGTGCCCTCGAGCCAGGTGACGGGGAGGAGTTTATTGTAACGTTTTTGTTACAATGTATATAAATAGCCAAAATAAATCAAAGAACTTCCTCATAGTGGAGGCTTTCTGAACGAAGGAAAGAAATCAAGAAGCAAAAAAAATTTTCACACATATTTCATAACGTATAAGCACGTGTGTTATAGCCATGTGATTACTATTCAATATTTCAATATTATTTTGAAGCTGAGACGACGGCTAGATATATAAATATAGATACATGTATATTGATTGAAAAAATCGATTTGAGAGAGACGAAGGGACTCGCATTTAAAAAAGCATGCTGTTTCATCAGAAGCAAAGTATAAGATTCTACTTTGCATCATTGTGATAGAAAAAACCAAGTAAAATAATGAGGAAGCAATTTGCAAAGTTCTTTGCAGCCTTTTTTATTTTTACAATTAAATTTCGAATAAAATTGAATATTTTCATATTTATACATCAAATTATTATAGTTATATTATGTTATGTTACGTTGAATAGTCCAAATAAAAAATTACATTCTTTTTAGTGATTACTATACTATGATCAGTTGCAGTCTCTGTGTCTCGATTATATATTTTAATTTTTGTGACAATACAAGAAGAGAATAGCAATAATATATTTTTCGCATTATCACTAAATAAAGATATATATTGAGTTTCACATATATTCTACTTAAATCAACTTGAAGCATGGCTCTTGGGCGGCTCGAATAGAAAGTTTCCGAAACGATCTCGCATGCAGTTCTCCTTTTTAGCCAAATGTAAAACGACCTGCACACGATAAAATCTCAATTATCGTCCTCTGGAGTTAGGCTACATAAAACAGCGCGAGGGTCAACCAGGTCTCTTCATCATGGTGAACACCTAAAAGCGGTCACTCATTTCGATACACCATAGAGTACCTATGAACCGGTTTCGCATTTATGTATTTTTTCCTCCTTGAAACTTTTTTACCCTCAGGCGCGCGACCTAAGAGTTTTCTCTTTCATTTCTTCAATGCAAAAGTCTCACGTTAGTGTCCAATTACGGTAGTTGTGATACATAACAATCGGAATAATCCAAATAGTACTAGTCTCATATAAATAATAAGAGATAGCTCTTTGTAGTAATTTTTTAATTTTATTCGATACATCGCTCCATTCATAATAGTAGCAATCGCAAGAATAACATTGTTTTTGTGAAGGTAGCAATATCTGTCACAATTGATAAGTTTCAATAATATAAGTACAAAATTTGAGCACAATTGATACAAATAAATCATTTATATTTTCTCACTAGTAGATGTATGATGGTATATAAGTTGCAATATTAAGAATGAGCTTGACATTCGACCCTTTTAGATTTTGGGTTCTTGCCATCAAAATCAAGATCGATCAGTACTAGTGTTAATATTCTCTCAGCGATTCAGACGTGTTGAGCAGTTCGTTGGCAACGTGCGATAGGCACACACCTGCAATTGCTCCGAATTCTTTAAGACGCAGTCGCACACGGTCGAATCTTACAATATCCAACTCATAGTCTCGAGCAGAACAACCTGAGTTTCTTCCAAAAAGTTGATATACATCGCGTAAGGTATATATCTCGAAAGTTGAGAGGCCGATTTTGAGTATTTTTGTAAAGGGAGTTTCACAATAAATTTTTGTCGTTGAAGTTGAACTACCCACTTGCTTAACAGTGGTGCGATATACATACGTATACACTTAGAAGATGACTACGATGGTCCGGACACTCGGCAGACTCAAATAATCCGCGAAGCTGAAGCAAACGGTTGGACTATGACTCGAATTTGAAACGGTGTTGAACTAGTTGAAAGTGTGATTGGGATGGCATTTATTGGCTAATTTGTTGTTGCGATTGGAACTGCATAAAGTTTTATAAAAATTTCAAGGTTTCTATGACAAACTTATATATAGCGTATTGCGCGGGTGATAATGCCAGTCAATACTCTCAAATTCTGAGAAACGATTGATGTTTAAAATTGATGTGCACGTTTAAAAAATGCCTATGCAATGACGTAAAGTTTGAACAAATCTGTCACAAAGTGAGAAAATATATATTATTGTGAAATGATTCTTGAATTACCTGGGTGAATTAGTGAATTATAATGAACTCCACTAAAATGATGGCTATCATACTATGCAATTATTTAAATAGTATTCTTAATATTCTTATTCTATCTATAAATCGTATAATTGCCAATATTGAAAATCAGTTCCGCGAGAAAACATATAAAAGATCGAATATTTCTCTCGTTCTTTTGTATTGTCTTTAACTCCTCGTCAACTAACATATTGATACTGCATTTGTGGAATAATAACTCCTGGGTTATTGTTTACAAAACTATGCATATTCTACTCACAGAGGAATGTAAATGTTGATAGAGAACCGATAAGAATATACTTAGTCTATATCGTCAATGTCGTGTGACATTGACGCTGTTACCTTGAAATAAGTTTTGCAATGTTCATTCCTTTCTGGCGGGACTCGCGGTTAATAGTCAATTCGATGGTTCAAATTATGCACTTAAAATATATTTAACCCGAAGGTTTGTGATAAAATAGGCGTAGCTGAATAAATTTCGAATGTGACCCACTTAGAGGCTACATGCAACAGCAATTAACCTCTTGTTGTAACGTTTAATTCTTTCCATCTGTAAAATCGATTTTGTACGTATTGCATATCCAGGTACAGTTTGTTAACTTTGTATGATCTCAATGAAGTGTAGATGTCTCATTATAAATTTGAAAGGATTTTTGTGAATTCGTAAGAGGAAAGTCGAGTTGTCGTAGGTAAAATTAGGGACACGCGACGCTTCTGCAGACACCTGAAGCTATTATTATTAAATCATTATTAATGGAGCCGCTTTATCAATTTCGTATCTTCTTCGTATAGGCCTTCGTGATAAATATATTGGGTAAATTTTTCATGGTATAAATTACGTGAAATATATAATTAAATAAAATGTAAATTATATATTGCTGTGGTTTTTATGGAACATTTTAAGTAATGTTTGGAACTATATTTGGTTTTCATCTTTTCTCTTTTTCTTTAACTAAGAGTCTTTGACGTGTGATTTTAAAGCTTCTGTCAAGTAGATAGTTCGTTATACTATTATTTTATTGATATGTGGAAAAAGTGTATAGAGGTACGTTTTCAATAAGAATGCTATATAGTTATATTCGTTACGAACGTCGTAGATCCTTAATCTATTAAAACGTTAAATATCTTCATATCTCGTTCAGTCGACAATAACAATTCAGACCGAGGTAAGTTCTGTTTTTAAATTCTTTGGTAAATATAGCAAAATTCTTATGTCATGGATTCACTAACGGTACCTCTTCAAGAAAGTTAAGTGGATAGTACTATAGCAATCCAGACGTGAAAAGATTTCTTGGATTACGTAGGCTGTGAAATCCTGTTCATAAATAAATTCTAACCTATATTTATATAAAGAATACTATTGTGTGATACGAGGATTATCTTAAAATCATAGGATATTATGCTTTTATAATTTAAGTATTGCTTAGTATATTACTAACAAAGTATAATCAAAGTATATTACTTTGACTTTGAAACAGTATCATACAAGAATTATAATATGTCATACAAGGGATTGTTGAGTAAGTTTGAAAAATTATACATTAAGTTGAAAAAAATTTACTAAATTTTGCTACCATTTTTTTATAATTCGCAAACATTCGACTCTCGGGGATTTCACACGCCCGGAAATCTAATATAAAATGTGTTTTCTCAGACAGTCTTACTTCGAAACCCCGGCTATATTTACCAACGGCACTGCATACTGGCGCAATTCCCAAGCTAGCATTATTTACAGGGTGTCCTAAGAAATACACATTTGTGGCGGCCACGCAGTGGCATCTGGCTAGCAGTAAAAATATTATAACTTATTAGATCATCGATAAAGAAACAACCTTGTGCGAAGATTACCACATATGATTAAAAAATTTTCTGGTCAAGGCTTTCTGTTGCGTTCTGCAAATAATTCAAGATTATTCAAATAATGTTTACAATTTGATTATTATCAACTATTTTGAGGTTTTGAAAAAAGAACGTATTTTAAAGAAACATTACATTGATAATATACTTTAAGTACAAGTAATATCAGTGATTCGAATATCACGCGCGGCTACTATGGACTAAGTTATGTCTAGTGTGGCAAATAGAAACTACATTATATAGCTCGATTTATCTATATAGGTCTAGGGTAGACCTAGGCCTAGTCTGGCCCAGTTTAACTCAACTTACCTTTTAGAGCCTCGGACTATTTCTAGCAAATGATATACAGGGTGTTCGTTATGAAACGCACTGTAGTAAGACCGTTACCCTCCTTTTCAAATTCTAATGAATTTATGTATTTTCATTTTTTATTTCATATATCAAAATTTCGAGATAATCAAGGTTGAAGTTGCAGTAATGCGACCAATCAGAACGCGTTTAAACGGAGCGTAGATGACGTCGCGAGCCAGCCCGTAAGGCCTGCTTACAGTAGACCAATAACACTAAAAGTATCGTCTCTTGTATTTTACTCAATTACATGCAGATAAACACTGACACTACGACGATACTCTTAGTGTTATTGGCCTAGTGGAAGCAGGCCTTGCGTACTGGCTCGCGACGTCATCTACGCTTCGTTTAAACGCGCTCTGATTGGTCGCATTACTGCAACTTCAACCTTGGTTATCTCGAAATTTTGATATATGAAATAAAAAATGAAAATACACGTATTCATTAGAATTTGAAAAGGAATATAACGGTGTTACTACAGTGCGTTTCATAACGAACACCCTGTATACATTATAGAAATACAGTAGGTAATTGGCATTTGCGAAACATTTTGTTTGTAATTAATAAAATGAGATAATAATAAATTATCGTTAAACGAAGTGAACAAGATATTTTTTTTAGAATAACAAGTACTTATGGTTAAATTAGAAACTGACTAAATATATGAAAATCTATGTTTAGAATATTTGCCTGACTGAACGTGAAATTTCTTCAATTTTAAAGAACATTTGCATTATCATTAATGCATTCCTCGCCATGCACCGCGTATTTGCATTCTAAGAAACCACCGCCGAGGCTTCCGGGATAATAAATCCAAATCTCCCAACGCAAACTAAGAACAATAACGTATCTTTGAAACTTTGCTAGGGCCTACAGATAAAAATAATCGATCTAATTGATGACTTACAGATGAAGAGCACTGCACCGTTGCACATTTCGTACAACACGACGGGACTGTGGAAGGTATTATTGCACCATACTAAAGCGGTTTCAAATATGGCTTGCGATAATGATCCGTAATTGAAATTGAGAATGAAAAAAAAAAAAACGCGAGCATCATTACATCGATTTCGTGATCGTGCCGAATCGTGAGCTGCTCTGAATGGGAACAAGATGACGGTCTCCTACCAATACGAGGTCGCCAGTTCCACGAGCGGAGGATTCACTCGTCTCCTGTTTATGTGGCGTGGTTCTCTCTACAAGCTCATCTACAGGGAACTTCTCCTATTCCTGGCCCTATTTATCACAATCTCGGCACTGTATCGCCATGTCTTCTCGCAGTCTCAGAAGAGGTCCGATGATCGACCAGTCAAAACTAGCTTAAATGAATTTATTTAATTTCGTACAGTTCGTCATTATACGCATTAATATATCGTTCTACTTATATACAGGGAATTTGAACGAGTTGTTGTGTACTGCGACACGTTCATCAATTTGATTCCTTTGAGCTTTGTGCTTGGGTTCTACGTGGCTTATGTAGCAGGAAGATGGTGGCAACAATACACAGCTATTCCGTGGCCAGACAAGTAATTATTTATAATTATTACAGTATCATTATACTACGATTAATTTATTGAAACAAGTCTTCTCCCTCATCAAGGGTCATGCACTCCGTGGCGCTATATGTTACTGGCGATGATGAATATGGCCGTATGCTGCGAAGAGCTCTTATGCGTTATCTCAACCTCTCTCTTATCCTCGTATTGAGATCAATCAGCTCTGCGGTTAAGAGACGATTTCCTACCCTCGATCACGTAGTTGATTCTGGTAAGATTAGTAATTGTTGAAGAACACCTGTCGCATAAAGTATAGGTCATTCAATTATAGTTTTTTTTTTTTATTGAAATAGAAATGGGATTGGGAAAATATTCATGATTATGTAGATACTTGTTGGTAGGTTTTATGACGTCGCTGGAATTGGAGCTGTTCCAATCTGTACCCAGTTTGGAATTCAATACTTATTGGATTCCTTGTACTTGGTTCATCAATCTTTTAAAGGAAGCACGTCAAAGTCACAGGTTATCTGATGCTCAAGGACTTAAGATAATCATGGAAGTGAGTATAATGTTAAATTAAAAACTGCTTTTTTCATTATACTCAAATTCATTGCGAGTTTGATTATTTTATGGCTATTTCTTGGGTTGTTGGACTGAATGAGTTAAATGGATTTGGTTACAGCCACAATATGACTGGAAATACATTTTCTGTTAGCGGAGTTGAAATGTTGATTTACACGATTGCAATGAGCAGCTTATATCGTAAAAACATTTCAATTAAGTACCTGCGGTGGCATTGTTCTTTCTTAAAATTTTAGCAATTTACGAGCCACTAATTGTGATTACTTAGAACCTTTGGCTTTGAGTTACTACTCAAGTCACTTACCATGGCTGGTAATACGAACATGTGACAAAGATACATTGTAGATTTATATCAACGGCCAACTATTGTTTTCAGGAATTTAATGATTTTCGATCAAAATGTGGTCTTTTATGGAGTTATGACTGGGTATCGATTCCGCTTGTATATACTCAAGTGGTCACATTAGCAACTTATAGCTTCTTCGCTGTAGCATTGGTAGGCCGACAATATATAGAGGGAGGAAAAAAAGATTTTCAATCGCAAGTCGACATTTATTTGCCAATTTTTACAATACTACAATTCTTTTTTTTTATGGGTTTACTTAAGGTACGTAATCATTGACACATTATCAGAAAAAGAGTTTAATAATTATATATTGTTATTATCTACGGATAGGTTGCAGAACAACTAATTAATCCATTTGGAGATGATGACGAGGACTTTGAATTGAACTGGCTGATAGATAGACATATTAAAGTATCTTATCTTGGCGTTGATACGCTAATGAATCGCTGCCCACCTCTCGTAAAAGATATATATTATGATGCTGAAAATCTTACATTACCCTATACCGAAGCAGCAGCAGCTTACAAGAAGAAGACTTATCGCGGAAGCGTCGCAAATATGACGTAAGTAACTTGACATAATGAGAATATGCGTTTTATAAAGGTACTCAAGTTGATAGTACTACATATAACGAATACCGAAATCCAACAGAGTACCGGAAGAGAAGCAAAATATGTTTTTACCTGATATCACTGAAGAAGAAGAGAACACAGGAACTATGCCCACTCCGAGAACATCGACAGCAAGTCTTGTCACTCACGCAAATGACAGTCCTCATAATACCAGGCGGTAAAGTTGAAATTGATTTTTATTTATTGAATTACATATATCTCTTTGTAGATATTGTTAACAATTAAAGTTTAAGACATTAGTCATATTTTGGACCTTATTAAGTTAACTTCGTTTGTTCCAGCCAGATTAGCGGGTCCCCTCCAACAACTCCGAAACTGTCTCGAAACTCTTCTGAAACAATTATCCAACTGGATATGCAAGAAATATCTGCCGAAGGTGAACAAGGGGAACGTCGTTCATTAGCAGATACCGTGAAGAAATATTCGGCCAAAACAAAATGCTCCACCCCTCGTGTTGAGTCACAAAATAGAAAACCATTTTTTGGTCTTGCGAAAGCAGCTAGAGTGAATCTTCAACCATGGCCCAGTGCGACTAATCTCACTCATTTCAGAACGTCACAAACAAGAGAAACAAGCTTATCGCCTACTGCTGCAAGAAGGGAACCAGAGCTAATGCAACAAAGAAAAAATTCTTTGAAATTGAAAGTTCCCACGCAGTATAAAGGTGGTGAGGAACATATGAAGAATGACTATCAGGGTGTCATAAATTCTGCTTTTTCCCAAGAACGGCTTATTAACGTTGAATTAGCTAAAGAAGACGCCACTTCTTCTCAGCGCAACGCCTCAAATTTTAATGACAGAAAACATTCCATGTGTCAGTCTCAGCGTTCCTATGAAAATATTTGTCAACATGTGGCATGTCGTGATATTCCAGCTATAGAGATTTTTGAATGCCCAAGGAGACCAAGATTACACAGTTGTCCTAAGTACCTGGTACGAAGACAAAGGTCCATGGGAAGTAGCAGGAAGAAAAGTGTTCGTTGGAAACCAGTTACGGTGGATGGTGCAGGAGACTCGATAATTCGAAGAAGAACCATTGATTCAGCACCAACTGTTAAAAGAATGATAGTACAAGCAAAGAGTTCTCCTGAACTTAGTAATTTGGGAAGTATATTATCTACAACTGGTAATGAAAGACATGCGCAGGTTAAAGAAGATGAAAAAGACAAGAAGGAGCCTCAAGACACTGAATAATAGAATATTGAAATGATGTATTGTGAGATGTGTTCGGTGCAGAGGACCATTATTGAAACATGAAGTGCAATTGTTGTGATGAATCGACACCATAAAACTGGATCAATTATTTAAATTGAATGTGACCTATGGGACAGACTATCAAAATAGGCATCATTTATATTTTATTTACTAAATCTTATATTGCTGCTCACTGCTGAAAGTAAACAGGTTTTGTATAACATATAACTTCGGAAATGAGATCTATATTAAAAATTATCTATTGTATGGATACAGGCAATACATTATAAAATTATGATTTAGAGTGGCTTCACAGCTTTGCTGGATTAACTCTACTAGTCGGAAAACTAGTAAAACTAGACTTCAAATTGTACAAAATCATTCCTTGTGAAATATTTTACTAATTAGGAGTCTGATAGTTTAGTCGTATGACTTGTCCAGCAAAGTTATGAAGGTGACTTTATTATATTTGTAGGAATAATTGCTCATTAAACTATATAGTACATAACTGCCGAAGTATGTTCGAATTTATACTATGTAGAAAATATATATTCCTTCTATCGCTATGATCGTTATATAGATAATTTCATAGACTGATATTTTTTTCCTTAAAAAAAGCACAAATCTCGAGATAAAAGATACCTTACCATTAACTCTATTCTCTAACACGTATTGATAGTTGGCGGTATCGTTGGACAATGATAATTGCATTTCATTCAATAGCGACATCTTCTTTCTTAGACCTCATTTAGACTTTCCAGTCTATTGAGATATATGTATGTATACGACCTACTGATTCAGAGCACACGTCTATTGAATTAAATACATCCTGTTGGGTTAATAATCTCCCAAGTAATAGATAGGACGTTGGGTGTTAGTTTTCTCTTTATTTGATATACATATAACCTTATTTATATGTAAAAAAAAGTTCTCAAACGTGTTGAAAAAATCAGACTTGAATGGGTTAAGGCAGAAAGCAGCAATCACTGGATCAGATTGCTTAGGTCAGATTTATGACGTCACAGATCGACGCCATTTAATTATTGGTCGCTTACTGCTGATTGTCGCCCGCTACTTTGGTATGTGAGGTCTATTACAACACATTATTAGTCTAATTGGCGATAGGGTAAACATTTAATTATTGATATTTAACAATACTGACAACTTTCGTTGTTACACAATACAGAAAAGTTACAGAATAGAACTACAGGTCCATGACGTTTCCAAAGTGTATTCTAATATACTGTCTGTTGTGAAATATTAGACACATTATAGTTCTTCAATCCTGATGAACTGAGGTGCTGTATGGAATGAAAAACCATTAGAAATTGGGTATTCTATTCTTAATAAAAATATTATAAATTGGTTTATATTTGTTATTTGACGCCTTGGTTCATAGATATAGAAATACCGGGATGGAGCAAAACCCTGCAGGGTGGGGGAACCTATTTAGAGAGGGGTGCCAAGGTACATTAAGCCTACTTGTGCTGGGTTACTATTGAGAGCAAGCGCAGTGATGTAAAAGTGCTACATACTCTGTCGTTTCTTTATACACACAAGGAGAACCAATCATAGTAAGGCAGGATCCTCATTTTGGCTTCACTCCTCTTGCCCATAATATCAGTTTATACACTGATATATATATATACAGAGATGAGTAGGGAGATTGCCAATGAGCCTGTTTTTGGTGGTCGCAATTTTTCTCTGGTTTCGGCGCGCCACCTTAGCGGAGGGCCCTCGAAGCAGTTCCACGTTTTTGATTGGTCGTATATATATAGTAATACTACGCGTGTTAATCTGGAGCTGTGTTTTGGCGCGTCGACACGCCACCTGAACGAGACTCTCGAACTAGTTCCACGTTTTTGATTGGTCGAATGAATTCGTGTGTTCCTCGAGATCCACGATTTTAAACCGCGTGAACACTCAAATAGGAAGACTTGTAACTACCTTTTTTTTACAGGATATTGCATAAACCGTAGTAATAAGGTAGTCAATACCCTTAATATCCATATGAAGCTTTGGAAATAATTAGAGTAAGCAAATCAAACTTTAAAAAAAAACCTCGAACGTGGGTAACTACAGAAATATAAGTTTGCTAAATAACATACCACAATGACTCGATAACACACGTGCTTGCTGCTTTAAGGATGTTGTTCGGTAAAATAAAAGATCCAACAGAGGATTGAAACTTTCACCAAATATTCTTCGAATTATTAAAAAAATATTTCTCCTCAGGCAAAAATCGTTTTGCCGTCCGGAATTGGTAAAAAATGTCATTGGAATTGATGATTTTAACACGCAATGCATAGACGCATGGCCTATATTAATTTTTTGACATCGATGGAGGTCTAACACATGCATGAAACTTTGCTAACAGTTAAAAGACTCTAAAAGACATATTCTCAAAAAAATGAAATTTTTTGACCGTCTCGATCCATGTTTATTTTGACGAAAACTGTAAAATTTTCGATAGAATGAGGTGTGTGGTGGGAGGAACGCTCGCGACGTGGCAACAGCGTAGCTGGTTCGGCGGAGGGGACAGCACGTTACTTGTACACTGGGCCACAGGAATGGTGTCAACGGTAGACGCCGTGCGGTGAGGTAAGAGAGGAGATTTGGGCGGCGCCTGCTCGTCTATCTTGGCCTGTGCGTGCGACGCAGAGAGCACTACGGTGCGAGCGAGACGTCAGAGCGTCGCTCGGTGCGTCCTTGTTGCACAGCACTAGTGTAAGCGAGACGCCAACAAGGCCCCTCATTCGCAATAGGGAGCTTGGTGGGGGACCGCTCGTGTTCGGGGGCACGCTTTCTCCCTCTCTCTCAGACTACCGCTCTATGACGAGGACAGCTAGTACCCCGCCAAGAATCGAGAAGGATCTATGGGACTTTCGGTAGTGGGAATGAGATAGACTTTTCGATTATCCGTCCTCGTCAAACAGCGTTAGTGAGACAAAGAGAGATATATGCGACGTGGTGGCTAGGAACAAGTGTCCAGCGTCTAACCCATAGCTACCGTGCGCCCTATTCGCGCAGCATGAGTGGGGGCGAGACGGCGATAGGTCGGGGGTGCTAGCGTGCCAACTCTGGGACCTATCGCCGTCTCGCCCCCACTCATGCTGCGCGAATAGGGCGCACGGTAGCTATGGGTTAGACGCTGGACACTTGTTCCTAGCCACCACGTCGCATATATCTCTCTTTGTCTCACTAACGCTGTTTGACGAGGACGGATAATCGAAAAGTCTATCTCATTCCCACTACCGAAAGTCCCATAGATCCTTCTCGATTCTTGGCGGGGTACTAGCTGTCCTCGTCATAGAGCGGTAGTCTGAGAGAGAGGGAGAAAGCGTGCCCCCGAACACGAGCGGTCCCCCACCAAGCTCCCTATTGCGAATGAGGGGCCTTGTTGGCGTCTCGCTTACACTAGTGCTGTGCAACAAGGACGCACCGAGCGACGCTCTGGCGTCTCGCTCGCACCGTAGTGCTCTCTGCGTCGCACGCACAGGCCCAGATGCGCGAGCAGGCACCGCCCAAATCTCCTCTCTTACCTCACCGCACGGCGTCTACCGTGGACACCATTCCTGTGGCCCAGTGTACACTGCAGGACAGTAATGCCGTCCTTGGGTGGAGCTAGTAGGAAGCGGGAGTAGGGCGACCGGCAGTGGCGACTGGTAGCGAGCAAGCCAGGCCGCCGCGTAGAGAGGGTAGCCTATTCCCCTCGCTCGGGACGGCATGTCTGTCCAGAGTCCAGGCGTCCCGTATAAGACTGTCTCAGACAATTTCAACAGAGTTCGCATAAGTCCCTCTCACTCGCAGTTAGTGGAGTCCCAGAGGTAGCCTGCACTGTGTATAAGAGCGTCTCACTTGGGTCTAGCGCTAGTCGCCCATAAGACCCTCTCACTCGCTGGCAGCAGTGGCCTAGCGCGCATAAGAGCGTCTCACTTGGGTCTAGCGCTAGTCGCCCATAAGACCCTCTCACTCGCTGGCAGCAGTGGCCTAGCGCGCATAAGAGCGTCTCACTTGCGTCTAGTGCTAGTCGCCCATAAGACCCTCTCACTCGGAAGCCAGGCCGCCGCGTAGAGAGGGTAGTCTATTCTCCTCGCTCGGGACGGCATGTCTGTCCAGAGTCCAGGCGTCCCGTATAAGACTGTCTCAGACAATTTCAACAGAGTTCGCATAAGTCCCTCTCACTCGCAGTTAGTGGAGTCCCAGAGGTAGCCTGCACTGTGTATAAGAGCGTCTCACTTGGGTCTAGCGCTAGTCGCCCATAAGAGCCTCTCACTCCAAACATTAGGCTCTCTTATTATAATCCGCAGGCCACTGCTGGCAGCGAGTGAGAGGGTCTTATGGGCGACTAGCGCTAGAAGCAAGTGAGACGCTCTTATACACAGTGCAGGCTACCTCTGGGACTCCACTAACTGCGAGTGAGAGGGACTTATGCGAACTCTGTTGAAATTGTCTGAGACAGTCTTATACGGGACGCCTGGACTCTGGACAGACATGCCGTCCCGAGCGAGGGGAATAGGCTACCCTCTCTACGCGGCGGCCTGGCTTGCTCGCTACCAGTCGCCACTGCCGGTCGCCCTACTCCCGCTTCCTACTAGCTCCACCCAAGGACGGCATTACTGTCCTGCAGTGTACATATACATATGTCTGTTTGGCCGCTGAGCGTAATGGGGCAGTCCGATGCTGCCAGCTCGTTTACCGTGTTAGTGTGTGCTTGTCGGTGCACACCATTTGTGCGTATGCGTAGACCAATCCGAAACAAAAGTTTGTACCGTTCGTCGTACTACGCGCAATGGCATTCATGCTAGCGGTACGGTATAACTTTTTGGTGAGATTGTCACCGAACAACGTCCTTAACGTCCGAGAGTCTCGGGTTCGAAACTCACGTCTTACCTCTTTTTTTTGTTTAATTATCAACTATGCTTATTGGTTTACCTATTTAACTGAAGTTTCATGAAATACATGAAAATATTAATCTACAAATATTGTATTACATTACATCGTATACATGTAATAAATTGGTACATGAATCAGCGAACGTTTCTTCTTCCCGAAAGCCTACCTGCGACAAACACCTATGTTACGCTGTTTCATGTTTTAATAGCATAAATAATATTTAGACGGATAAAGAAGGCATTACAGAAAATTACCAAAAACAAAAATGCACTTATAAATCTCGGGCATAAAAATAATGATGAGCATATAAAAATGAACCAATTATTTTCTATAGTGAGATGAAACGAATAATGTATCTGGTTAGGGATTTTTTTTCATTTAATTTTTACCATTCAAGGCTATGTAAAGGTAACATTTTTAATACATCGAATTATCAGAAAATTATGTCGAGGTATAATTTTAATTCTGAATTATTTTTTACATCAGAACATACTGATAATTCGAGATATTAAAAATACAATTATCTTTCCGTAGACTTGAATAAAAAAAAATTACTAAATTGAATCAGGCTACTCAAAAATGTATGAAACTAACAATTTCTAAGCAGATACTCTATTTGTCTCATCTCACCATAAATTTGGCTATTGCATACTTTGGAGTCGATTTCTTTTACGAACACGCTTATTCGAGATCTTATGGCTGTTTGGGGTCCGACCTCAAAGTTTTTCCAGCGTAATGACTGTTTTGAGGCCCATAAAGGTGACTCTCACACCGAATTTGTTTATATTTTTTTATTGTTAATAAAATTGTTTATATTGTTAGGTTAGGTTAGGTTTCGTTAGGTTAGTTTAGCTTAGAATTCCAATGCTGTGACACCCCAAGCTATTAGTTTTTTGTTTTAAAAAAAACATTAGCTTACAGGTTTGACCCCTTAATGTTTCGGGTCCCCAAAGTATCTCGTGGACATATTTATATACATATGTATAAAATAATTGTGTGGGTTTTTACGCTTTTCATTTTTTTTACCCGATATTAATAAGTGCAATTTTTTGGGACATGTTTTACTACTTTTCTATTCGGCTGAATAATATTTAAACTATGAAGAAGTGAAACAGCCTGCCATACGTGCGAGTGTTATCAAAATTTTTTTTTTAATCAGAGCACGCTGCGACCCCGGCACATTAAAACAAAACATGAAATGGAGAAATTTATCTATGTTAGAAATACAAAAGCGTTAAGCGTTAAGCGAATAAAACGAGATTTTTTTCCATTGCTCTCAATTTTTCTCTTACGTCTTCATGAGAGTCCATATCGCAACAAGTGAGGCTGCTCATTTCTACCAGCTATGGATCATTACGTATGTAGAACATGCATTGGGTGCGTTGACAACGATTCAGCTTCGTAATCGTAAGGTGCCGCGTTCACGTCTAGAAACGAAAACTTTTTTTTTCTCCATTTCTTTTTTGTTTAATTTTTTTTGACCCGGTGTTGCTTGGCTCGCATAGGAGGGCGAAGTTAAAAAATAATGCAGTCCTAAGCAAACCACACGCGAAATAAAATATGTGTAGTTCAAGACATTGCATATGCAGTTTTATAACAAATACTTTATGCAATGACATGTGCGCCTTGCTAGAGACTTCATTGTTTTCCATTTGTCAAAGAAAACACATGAAAATCGGGAACGAACTATAGCAATCCTAGAAAAGTAATAGTGAACGGAACCTTTTCAAGAATATGCCGCGAACCCATGAAGGCATACAAAGTTGCAAGCAAACTGAAAACATTCCCGCGGCTTCTGCTAGCCTTTTTCAGTTCTTTCTTCTAGTTTGAGAGTGTCAGTTCGCTCTGCGTTTTCAAATATAGAGTGAATGAATATAAGCGTTTCAAGTATGGAACACGAAAATAAGAAAATGGAGATGCAGTATGATTTTAAGAGTATACAAAAATTTTTTGTTTAATTTTTTTTCGAAATGATGGCGTACCCAACAAACCTTGTTCAGAACAGTGTTCTCTGGCCAGACAAATGACTCCTTGGAAGTTTAACTCGAAAAAAAAAAAACATTTTTCATTTCTGTGTAAGAATAGCTAGAGAAATACGTAGGGAAATTAAAAAATAACATGTTTTGTAAAAATGGCGCACGTCTAAAATCAAAGTTCTGATTAGACCTTCTACAGCTATTCTTATATAGAATTGAAAATTATTTGGATTTTTGTTTCAGTTCAAACGTCCAAAAAGTAATTCGTCCAGTCGCAGAACACGGTTAAGAACAAGAGGTTTTGTTGAATAAGCTGCGAAGTCACCAGTTTGAAAAAAAAATTGTAGTATACTCTTAAAATCATGTATGTACACTGAGCGTCATTAATGGGTCTACCTTGTTGACGTAGTGCAGTGAGGTAAGAGAGGAGATTGGGCGGTGCCTACTCCCGTACATCTGCCTGCGCGTGCAACGCAGAGAGCACTACGGTGCGAGCGAGACCCCAGAGCGTCGCTCGGCGCATCCTTGTTGCACAGCACAAGTTTAAGGGAGACGACAATACGGCCCATCATTCGCAATAGGGAGCTTGGTGGCGCATTTTCTTCTCCTACGTTGTCGACCAGGCTAGCTAGCGCCAATGTCCCACCAAGCTCCCAGGTGCGACTCAGTGGGACTCATGTATTGCCGTCTCGCTCCCACTCATGCGTGCGAAAAGTACGCACCGTACGACGCTTTCGCGTCTCGCTCGCACCATAGCGCTAGCTGCGTTTCACGCACCTATCCTGGTACATACGTCCGTCAAACAGTCACTGTCCACTCTTTTCTCTTACCTCACCGCACTGCATCAACAAGCTGGACAACATTAATGACGTTCAGTGTACAATAAATTCATCTAAATAGACTTTATATTACATATGCTATTTTTTAATAATAATTGACCACAATTTTTTATTTTTTTGAACCGTTATAGTGGCATTACCTCTTAAAAAAATTAAACAAAAAAGAAATGAAGAAAAAAAAGTTTTCGTCTCTAGACGCGAACGCGGCAGCTTACGATTACTAAGCTGAATCGTTGCCAACGCGCCCAATGCATGTTCTTCGTACGTGATCATCCAACGTGCGTGAAGTTAGCACTGTGACTTTTACTATTTGAATTTTTTCTTTTGCTAAAAAATTGTTGGTTTTTTGTTGGTTTTTGTTGGAACAATTACAAAATTTGTTGGTTGCTCATTTGTTTGGAAAATGGAAAATAAAATTTGGAATGTGAAGTTAGCCCCAAAAGTCTTATTTTTCATAAAAATAACTTTCTATTGTGTGTAATCGATGCCAAATTTTTTGTTGGTCACGAATTACCTAATTAAAAAATTTGTTGGTAAGCGGTTTCGTTGAAAACAAAAGAAAACCATTCCTCAACAACGGGGGCAGCCATATTGCGTGGCTGTGAATTGGGCTCCATACGTCTAATTCGTATTTTTCAATTAAAATCATCTGCAGAAGTCGACAAGGGCTTAATCGATGCCAAATTTTTTGTTGGTCACGAATTACCTAATTAAAAAATTTGTTGGTAAGCGGTTTCGTTGAAAACAAGAAAACCATTCCTGGACAACGGCGGCAGCCGTGTTGCGTAGCTGTGAATTGGGCTCCATACGTCTAATTCGTATTTTTCAATTAAAATCATCTGCAGAAGTCGACAAGGGCTTAATCGATGCCAAATTTTTTGTTGGTCACGAATTACCAAATTTAAAAATTTGTTGGTAAGCGGTTTCGTTGAAAACAAGAAAACCATTCCTGGACAACGGCGGCAGCCGTGTTGCGTAGCTGTGAATTGGGCTCCATACGTCTAATTCGTATTTTTCAATTAAAATCATCTGCAGAAGTCGACAAGGGCTTAATCGATGCCAAATTTTTTGTTGGTCACGAATTACCAAATTTAAAAATTTGTTGGTAAGCGGTTTCGTTGAAAACAAGAAAACCATTCCTGGACAACGGCGGCAGCCGTGTTGCGTAGCTGTGAATTGGGCTCCATACGTCTAATTCGTATTTTTCAATTAAAATCATCTGCAGAAGTCGACAAGAGCTTAATCGATGCCAAATTTTTTGTTGGTCCCGAATTACCTAATTAAAAAATTTGTTGGTAAGCGGTTTCGTTGAAAACAAGAAAACCATTCCTGGACAACGGCGGCAGCCGTGTTGCGTAGCTGTGAATTGGGCTCCATACGTCTAATTCGTATTTTTCAATTAAAATCATCTGCAGAAGTCGACAAGGGCTTAATCGATGCCAAATTTTTTGTTGGTCCCGAATTACCTAATTAAAAAATTTGTTGGTAAGCGGTTTCGTTGAAAACAAGAAAACCATTCCTGGACAACGGCGGCAGCCGTGTTGCGTAGCTGTGAATTGGGCTCCATACGTCTAATTCGTATTTTTCAATTAAAATCATCTGCAGAAGTCGACAAGGGCTTAATCGATGCCAAATTTTTTGTTGGTCACGAATTACCAAATTTAAAAATTTGTTGGTAAGCGGTTTCGTTGAAAACAAGAAAACCATTCCTGGAGAACGGCGGCAGCCGTGTTGCGTAGCTGTGAATTGGGCTCCATACGTCTAATTCGTATTTTTCAATTAAAATCATCTGCAAAAGTCGACAAGGGCTTAATCGATGCCAAATTTTTTGTTGCTTTATACAAAGGGCTTTTCAACCAATCGTGCGGCTTTCTTGAGATATCGAGGATGCAATTGGGACTAACTTCACACTCCACAGATGCACGTACGGCTTATGTTTTCAACGAAACCGCTTACCAACAAATTTTTTAATTAGGTAATTCGTGACCAACAAAAAATTTGGCATCGATTAAGCCCTTGTCGACTTCTGCAGATGATTTTAATTGAAAAATACGAATTAGACGTATGGAGCCCAATTCACAGCTACGCAACACGGCTGCCGCCGTTGTCCAGGAATGGTTTTCTTGTTTTCAACGAAACCGCTTACCAACAAATTTTTAAATTTGGTAATTCGTGACCAACAAAAAATTTGGCATCGATTAAGCCCTTGTCGACTTCTGCAGATGATTTTAATTGAAAAATACGAATTAGACGTATGGAGCCCAATTCACAGCTACGCAACACGGCTGCCGCCGTTGTCCAGGAATGGTTTTCTTGTTTTCAACGAAACCGCTTACCAACAAATTTTTTAATTAGGTAATTCGTGACCAACAAAAAATTTGGCATCGATTACACACAATAGAAAGTTATTTTTATGAAAAATAAGTCTTTTGGGGCTAACTTCACATTCCAAATTTTATTTTCCATTTTCCAAACAAATGAGCAACCAACAAATTTTGTAATTGTTCCAACAAAAACCAACAAAAAACCAACAATTTTTTAGCAAAAGAAAAAATTCAAATAGTAAAAGTCACAGTGCTAACTTCACGCACGTGATCATCCATAGCTGGTGTAACCAGAGATGAATAGGGAGATTGCCAATGGGCCGATATTCTTGAAACCAATTTTATTTGAGAGTAAACGCGCCACCTGAGCGGAGGGCCGTCGAACCGTACCCACGTTTTTGATTGGTCGAGTATATATAGATATACTACGCGTGATATTCGTGAGCTCCGTGAGACGCATGGACTATAACGGGTGGCACTTTAAAGCGTATGTTTTCTATTGTCGACGCGTCACCTAGACGGAGAAGCTTCGAACCATACCCACGTTTTTGATTGGTCAAGCGTATGTATCAGAGTACTCTAGCAAACTCGAAACGTGTATAACAACTGAAATACAGTTTTCCCAATCTGTACGTCACGGTAATTAAATATCATACGTCCATGGTAACGAGTCAACGTGCAAGAGTCTCGGGTTCGAGACCCGATTATTATTACTTTTTTTTTATTCATGAACAATGCTTATTGAATCTATTAATTAACTTGGAATGTAGCAAATGCATGATTATATTATACTATATACATTTTATTATATTATACAGTCGTGTCTATTTTTATGCCGTTGATACGTTCCACAGAAAACAGAATATAAAAAATAAAGGTAAAGTAGAAGGAGGAACCCGGAATTTTCATGAACCTTTAAAACCGCATTAAAAAGCCACCTGCAAATGGATTTTACTTATTGAAATGCTATATGTGCATATATTCCGCATATAAAGATCGCGAGGTACATAATACATGGGTATGTCCAGTCTATTGACATATAGTGTGGACTACGCGATCCCTACCTTAGATCCTTTGAAAAAGTGTCCGCTCAAATAAACAAAGAGGAAATGAGGTGGCGGCCAATTGTTCTCCTTTTCTAATGTTCCCATTGCCTATGTTTTCTATACTCTCGTACTACGGCTGCTGGTTAGAAGAAGATAGGGCTTGGCCGCCACCAGTCGTTATCTTTTTCTTTCAGCCGACCATTTTTTCTGTCTATGCGTAGTCCATACTATATGTCGATGGACCAGTCTATTTGTACTGATAAGGGGAGGAAACGGTATGAGAAATGAAGTTCCGAATGAGACTTCGTAATGATGAAACCTCATACCATGCTCAAGTTCTACAGACCAATGGGCAGCCAATTTTGAGAAAAAGAGCCCTAAAGTTTGTATGGGAACTTATATATCTAAAGGTGTAACTTTAGCTATAAGTGGGTTGGCGGGCGAAGCGGTAGCGTGTCAACTTGATAAGCCAAGGATTCCCTGCTCGAATTTCTGTGCTCGAGATTTTTAATTTCACGAATTTTTTTGCATGTTACTTATGAGTTTGTTTAATATTATAATAATAATCATGCAAATATGTGTTGTCATTACAATTCTATTATTTTTGCTTCTTGTAAATAATAAAAATTTAGAAATAAAATGCAAAAAAATTTATGAAAAAAAGAAGTTTACAAGCAGAGACTCGAACACGAAAACTTAAAAAGTCACAAGCCTGTATGTTCAATTTTTTTTTACATCCAATTTTTTTTAATTGTTATGAGTAGCTATTGAACTTTATAAATAAATTTTACAAAAATGATCAACAAATAAGTAATTTAAATAACTTTTTCAATGTAAAATTCCTTTCACTCTAGAAATGGACTTTGTTGTTGAAAACGATGTGCCATTGAAAACTAATATCAGAAGACATTAAAAAATTAATGATTGTTAGTAAAACTAGGACTTTCTTAAGAGTTGATAAATGTGAGGAAAATGGAATTTCACATTGAAAAAATGATTTGTTACTTATTTTTTTATTATTTTTGTAAAATTTATTAATAAAGTTCAATCATTACTCATAAAAATTTTTAAAAATTTCATGCAAAAAGAATTGAACCCTGCTCGTAAACTTTTTTTTTTATGAATTTTTTGAATTTTATTTCTAAATTTGTTTAATAATATAATAATAATCAAGCAAATATGTATTGCCATACATATCTGTATGTCATACATGTCATACGTATCATACCTGATACGTTTATATTTATTCGCTGTTTGCTTCGAAATGTAGAGCAAACTGCCACTTTCGAGACGCAAGAAACAAATGATGAAAACGCACGGGAGTCACATTCACGGGACTTTTTGGAAAAAACAAAGCGGAGAAGGATGGCACTCTATCTGAATTTTTAATATCATAAAAAATATGTATTAAAATGAAGAGCATATTAAAAAAAAAAACAATTATTTTATATCGTGATATAAAACGCAAAATATATCTGTTTAGACATATTTTGTTTCATATATTTTTGGGTAGCTTAATTAGGGTGCTTCTATGGACAATCGCATGAAATGCCATAAATTCTGAATTTTTCAGTATGTTTGTCAACACACAGTGCAAGCTCTTACGAATATTTAAGGGGTTATATACAGTCAGGAGGCCCAGAAAAATCGACTTTTCAAGAATTTTTCTTAAGAAGACCTTTTAATCTATTAAAGTAAAAATTTGTACACATATTATGGTAACTTTTAACTGTATTTTAACATTTTTTATTTGTAAAAAGAATTATTTTGAAAGCTGATCTCCGAGAACACCTTTAAAAAAAGGCGTCTTGCGGTGAGCACGATATCTCTGGACTGGATCATTTAAAACGAAAAAACCAAAAATATTTCGTTAATATAATGTATTATCTTGTAATTGATCGAAGGAATAAGCAAAATAATAATTTTTCACAAAATGGGGGCTTCTCAAAAAAAAAAATCGGTTTTTGACAAAAGTTTAGGCCTTAAATTGTTTATAAAATGAAAAATATTTATCGGTGAGAAAAAACCTTCGATTAATTACTAAAAAATATACTTAAAAAGCTTGTGTTAAAATTTCAGACTGATCGGTTCAGCCGTTTCCGAGAAATCTTGCTCACCGACTTTAAAAACGCAGCTTTGAGAAAAACGCGTTTAAATTTTCAAAAGCACTTTACATATACTTGCCACGTCATTACAAATGTGCGTGTAATGACTGGCTGTCCCCAATGGGAGGAGACTGAGGAGGAGTTACCAGTTTTCACGCGCTTATTATTGGCTTACTTTAATCTTTAATAATTAATAAACTAATTAAAATTTTTGATTTTTGTTAACGCCAATATTTTTATTTTTTCACGCCGGATCTAACGGTATGTCTCTTGTCCGGGGCTTAAGATACACCCTGTATAACCCCTTAAAGTAATCGCTTACCTCGT
Organism: Cephus spinipes; assembly: GCA_963971525.1. Classification (NCBI taxonomy): domain Eukaryota; kingdom Metazoa; phylum Arthropoda; class Insecta; order Hymenoptera; family Cephidae; genus Cephus; species Cephus spinipes. The sequence goes on along the minus strand of OZ020574.1, from coordinate 12,065,896 downwards.
TACTTAAATATTTGAAGTCAAAAGTGACCGTTCTATTCAGCTTTATGCATAGGCCTTATAACGTTATAGGCCCACACATCGATATATCGTCCCACATCTTTTTCCAAACAAATTCGAGCCATATATAAAATTGATAATAAGTAGTGAACAATATAAGGAAGGTTTACAGAAAGTTTTACTGAGATCGCCTACGTTCTAAAAAATTAATATCGGTCAGCGTAAATGAATTTTGATTGAAAATGTGTCTAATGCCAAAAAATTGTGGTGAATTGACAACACTGTATTTGAGATAGGAGGGTATAATGGTATGTGTAACGCACACACTCGTATTTTTGTTACATATATACACCTATAGTTCGCATGCAATTGTATAAATATAAGAATTACTCGAGCCAGCTGTTGCAATCTGTCAACCATATTATCAGAGCTGCTACGCAAAGCGCGCCGCTCATAGTCGGCAACCAAAAAAAATGAACACGCCATTGTCAAGCTATCTCAATAATTACGAGTAATTGAAACTCGCACATTTAGGTATATAGTCGAATGCAAATAATATCTCAAATCTTTAATAATCTAAATTATCGTTTTTTAAAAGATTTTATCGCTATCTAGCGATTTATTTATATTTCTAAAATTGTTGTCCATAGAAACACCTTAATAAATTTTACAAAAATAATAAAAAAATAAGTAACTTAAATCATTTTTTCAATGTGAAATTCCATTTTCCTCACATTTATCAACTTTTAAGAAAGTCCTAGTTTTACTAGCAATCATTAATTTTTTAATGTCTTCTGATGTTAGTTTTCAATGGCACATCGTTTTCAACAACAAAGTCCATTTCTAGAGTGAAAGGAATTTTACATTGAAAAAGTTATTTAAATTACTTATTTGTTGATCATTTTTGTAAAATTTATTTATAAAGTTCAATAGCTACTCATAACAATTAAAAAAAATTGGATGTAAAAAAAAATTGAACATACAGGCTTGTGACTTTTTAAGTTTTCGTGTTCGAGTCTCTGCTTGTAAACTTCTTTTTTTCATAAATTTTTTTGCATTTTATTTCTAAATTTTTATTATTTACAAGAAGCAAAAATAATAGAATTGTAATGACAACACATATTTGCATGATTATTATTATAATATTAAACAAACTCATAAGTAACATGCAAAAAAATTCGTGAAATTAAAAATCTCGAGCACAGAAATTCGAGCAGGGAACCCTTGGCTTATCAAGTTGACACGCTACCGCTTCGCCCGCCAACCCACTTATAGCTAAAGTTACACCTTTAGATATATAAGTTCCCATACAAACTTTAGGGCTCTTTTTCTCAAAATTGGCTGCCCATTGGTCTGTAGAACTTGAGCATGGTATGAGGTTTCATCATTACGAAGTCTCATTCGGAACTTCATTTCTCATACCGTTTCCTCCCCTTATCAGTACAAATAGACTGGTCCATCGACATATAGTATGGACTACGCATAGACAGAAAAAATGGTCGGCTGAAAGAAAAAGATAACGACTGGTGGCGGCCAAGCCCTATCTTCTTCTAACCAGCAGCCGTAGTACGAGAGTATAGAAAACATAGGCAATGGGAACATTAGAAAAGGAGAACAATTGGCCGCCACCTCATTTCCTCTTTGTTTATTTGAGCGGACACTTTTTCAAAGGATCTAAGGTAGGGATCGCGTAGTCCACACTATATGTCAATAGACTGGACATACCCATGTATTATGTACCTCGTGATCTTTATATGCGGAATATATGCACATATAGCATTTCAATAGGTAAAATCCATTTGCAGGTGGCTTTTTAATGCGGTTTTAAAGGTTCATGAAAATTCCGGGTTCCTCCTTCTACTTTACTTATATTTTTTATATTCTGTTTTCTGTGGAACGTATCAACGGCATAAAAATAGACACGACTGTATAATATAATAAAATGTATATAGTATAATATAATCATGCATTTGCTACATTCCAAGTTAATTAATAGATTCAATAAGCATTGTTCATGAATAAAAAAAAAGTAATAATAATCGGGTCTCGAACCCGAGACTCTTGCACGTTGACTCGTTACCATGGACGTATGATATTTAATTACCGTGACGTACAGATTGGGAAAACTGTATTTCAGTTGTTATACACGTTTCGAGTTTGCTAGAGTACTCTGATACATACGCTTGACCAATCAAAAACGTGGGTATGGTTCGAAGCTTCTCCGTCTAGGTGACGCGTCGACAATAGAAAACATACGCTTTAAAGTGCCACCCGTTATAGTCCATGCGTCTCACGGAGCTCACGAATATCACGCGTAGTATATCTATATATACTCGACCAATCAAAAACGTGGGTACGGTTCGACGGCCCTCCGCTCAGGTGGCGCGTTTACTCTCAAATAAAATTGGTTTCAAGAATATCGGCCCATTGGCAATCTCCCTATTCATCTCTGGTATTACTATATACACGACCAATCAAAAACGTGGAACTGCTTCGAGGGCCCTCCGCTAAGGTGGCGCGCCGAAACCAGAGAAAAATTGCGACCACCAAAAACAGGCTCATTGGCAATATCCCTAATCATCTCTGATGAAAGTGATGAAAATTCTATTGTTGAGTGTAGATGGGTATAGAGGTGCGGAGGACGTGGTGGGGGTATGTCAAGCATATACTATAGTAAAATTGTAGTTCCAATCCCGGCGGGTAGATGGCGCCCCGAAAATCCCAAGCTATCTGGTGGCGCTGCCTATGAGTCGGGATTTGTACTAAAAGAGACTGTAGCGCGCACCCGCAAATTGTGTGCAAGAAACAAGCACCTTTTGTTCCGAGTGACATTAATAACACAAACAACATTCTAAATAGAATTAATGATGGACAAATTGTAGGATTTATCACGTGTATCAAAGATTATATAATAGAAACGAATTTCAGTGTCATAAATCTTATTGCTTTCTATTGGGAATGTATATTTTCGGATTGTAGATTACATGTGCAAGTGCACATAAATAAATATAAAATCATTTTCTTAAATAACTATGTGTAATTTGTTGTAGACCTTACCTTAATTTTTAGGGTAGCTTCTCATTTATTTTTATTAATAATTTAGATAAGAAAAACATACGAATGTATTTAAAGGAAAATCGTGCAAATGGTTTAACTGTCAATTATGTGGTAGAGCAAATGACGTAACTACTGAAATACAAGTTCCGAAGAAAATATACAAAGTACATGATGGTGGTCGATGGGCAAGGCATTGGGTTAGGAGGCTAAAGGTCTGTGGTTCGAGACTCTCCGTCGGAAGTTTTTTTTTCTTCTTCTGGACGTTATGATTTTTTTTTAAATACAAGGTATTAAAGAGGTTGAAGCGCTTCACGCCGGTCAAATCAGTGCTCAATATTTTTTATCGTTTTCACAAAGTTTTATGAATTAATTGATTGCAGTGAAGGTTGATTTGTATTATAACATGTGCCAGTAACCCATAAAAACATTCAGAGCGATGAATTTACAATAATATTACCTGACCAACATTACATAATGCATTAAATTTACAAAACCGATTACTAAAATTTAGCACTGATTTGACCGGCGTGAAGTGCTTCAAACTCTTCAAAAGTTGTACGGGCTGCACGCTGAAGGTAAAAAAAATCGAACCAAATATCAATTTTTTTCTAATTTTATTTATTACTTTATTATAATAAAGGCATCAACAACGATAATCTACGGGCTTCCACATCACCCAAGAGGTACCGCAGTCGATGCGTTCCCATTATTTAACGTAGCGGGTCCCCAGTAGGCCTATACTACGATTGAAGATAATAACGTCATACAAATGATCCATTTAAATAATTAGCGTATAAGCAAATCACAATAACGTAAAAAAATGATTCGACTGTAAAATCTAAATAACATGCGCTCTGTAGTAAGAAATAAATTTTGTTCATCGAAGATGAATACTAAAATTCTCGACTATATTTCTATTTAACTGGACTAATGCTGTGTTGTTTATCTCGATATACCTAGGTATATTATATTGCATGCACGTACTTGGCCAGGTAAAAACAAAGAGTACTTTCCTCCAGAAAACGCGAGAAACACGCTAGTCGAACGTCTAGATTCAACTGGAAAAACTGTCGTTCGTTCCTAGAAAGATCGCTCGAGATAAGACGAATTTAACGGCCAAGTCTCTACAATGTTGTGGCTATTCCTCGCGGCTTTGTCTGAAGTTGAATTTCTCGAAAAAAGGTCACTCATTGCAGGAAAAATCATCACTTCGTTTGGGAATATATATATGTATGTATAGTATATTTGCTTATGCATACGTGTAGATTTGTAAATAAGTAATGCACCTGGCCAAGTACGTGCATGCAATATAATATACCTAGGTATATCGAGATAAACAACACAGCATTAGTCCAGTTAAATAGAGATATAGTCAAGAATTTTAGTATTCATCTTCGATGAACAATCGATGGAGATCGGTAGATTTTCCCGGTGTTTAGAGAACGGGGAAAACGAAGAGACCATATTTACGTGGCCGCACTAGCGGGAAACAAAAATTCAAATTTAATTTCCCTCTCATTTAAAATTAACAACGAAAAAGTACTCCATGAAGCCATTTTTCCTTCCCTAGAAGCCCTAAGAATGTGTTACGTACATAACATTATTATAATTGTTCGTTTTTATATTTTTTTTCTGTAATTTCCGGGTGAAATAAGCTGTTTCACATTTTTCTCATTTTTCAGACGCTTTTAGGGTGTCTGAAAGTTTTGTAGTTCGCTTTCCGGCCACCCATTAAGTCTAATGCTATGCTAGTGGCGCTACTATCGCCATCACTTCGAAATTACAAAAATAAGTTTTAACTATTTATAAGGCATATTTGTGTGCAAACTCTGACGGAAAAATTCTAAAAAAAAAAGAATGAACACAAATGTAACGAAATACACCATAATTTAAGTCAAATATTTTAATCTATCAAACACGTCAAATGCTGGCGCACGCCGGAGCCATGGCCAGAATCATCGCGCGCCACTCGTTAAAAATGCCCAAAAAAACGTGTTTGTGGTGTGTACGGCACTTTATAGTGTTTGTTGATGTTTGCGGAAATATAACAGCTGCCAGGAGCAGCCAGGAGCGTGCTAGGCAGTTTTTAGGATATTATTCCTTGAAAAAATTTAGACAATTTTGACGGATATATATCAGATAAAATTTGTCCAAATATCGAAATGAGTGAATGTATAAAAATATTAAATCTTCAACACGCGTGCAGTATAATTAAATGCACAATTATTGTAATGATATATAAAACTGTTTAATTGCACAGTAAGTTAGAAATTATTATCAAGATTGGAACATTCAACAAAAAGAAGTGATATCCCCCCAAAAAACATTTTCAATGTAAAGTTGCGTGTTTAGAGATCGAGTGACTCTCATATAAGCCTGCAAATTGTCAACAAAAAGAAGTGATATCGCAAACACTGCAATAAGGAGTTGAGACACAATTTTGATGGCATTCCGAAAATATCTGCATACACGGACAGAAAATCATGGGACACAGTGATTCTATATATTCGAAGCTGTTCAATTTCGAGGTCGTCTGTGCATTTTTCCGGCGTGTTTAGATCGTCGTTCTACGCCATAGTATAGAATCAATATCACACTGTGTGCCATGATTTTCTGTCCGTGTATGCAGATATTTTCGGAATGCCATCAAAATTGTGTCTCAACTCCTTATTGCAGTGTTTGCGATATCACTTCTTTTTGTTGACAATTTGCAGGCTTATATGAGAGTCACTCGATCTCTAAACACGCAACTTTACATTGAAAATGTTTTTTGGGGGGATAGTATATTACGACCCTAGGCCAGAAAGTTGGATTTCCTGGCGTATGTGATACTGTAGGAACGGAGCAATCGCGGCCGTTATTGTCCGAAATGCCCTACCCATCCCCTTCCCCCGCTCAGCGGCGCGGGCGAACAAGGAGAAGCGAGCGTTGGCAAGTTAGTAGGGAATCGGAGTCTGTATAGGAGGTATTAATAAAATTGAGATTAGAGTGTCGATCGAACCTTGTTGTTCCCTTTTAAAATTCCTCCCGTATTCCCTACAATACAAAGGCCGAGGCGAAGCCGAGGCTTTTATATCACATACACCAGGGCATTCAACTTTTTGGCCATGGGTCGTATACTATTTTTCTTGATCCCCTGCCGAAAGTTCGTTAATAAATTATCGTTAGTTTATAAATTAAAAGCAATATGTATTTACTATTCGTACCCGGATCGAAAAAACGATATTAAATTAGCTTACATCAATTGTTTTAACAGTCAGGTAACTTCATGTAAGTTAATTTTTTTCGATTCGGTATACTTTTACGGATTATGTTAGAACATTTTCCCGGTTATCTCGCGAAGTGGAGCGCACTCCGAGGCGAAGCCGAGGTTCTTGCTGGTCGGGGCGGGCATTAAAACACATACAAAATAAAATGCAAGAATAAAATGACTAAAAAAAAGATTATTATTAAAGACAATATTATTATTATTGTTATTAATATAATAATACATTTTATTTGGCTATTTTTCCTTTTTTTGCGCGTTATTTTTTTTCCTTACTGCAATTGCACATAGTGATGGTAAATACACAGTTTGTTGTGCCGTAACGTCTCGATAACGAAGGTGTTCGATAAGAGAGGTTAGGGCTTGGATATTTTTGGGATCGTTGCCGGTTAAGGAGTTAGAACTCGCGTGAATATAACAAAACAGAGAATGTTTATTAAAAATAATCAAGAGTGGTGTACAGTATGTCGACGTACGTCGACCTGGAAAAATATAGGCACCGTTCGGTCTTCCTATTTCCTGTACCGAGTCTACTCCACGAGACCACCTTATCCGTTCGGATTTTAACTGTAGACTCCCGATTTTCGAATGTGCAGCCATAAGCTGGACTTCCGAAAAAGTGATTATTGTGCGATTTTATTATTTCTTTATTTTGGTTGCCAGACCGCCTTTAGTTCTGACTTAGCACATTGCTGCACGCGCGGACTACCAGGCCTGGCATATTTCTATGGGGTCAGGAGACTCCCAGCGCAACAGTTGTTGAATGTACAGTTGTCAAATTTTACAGGCTTCGCCTCGGCCTTTATATCACATACGCCAGGGCATTCAAGTTTTTGGCCATGGGTCGTATACTATTTTTCTTGCTCCCTAAGCCGAAAGTACCGTCTTCTCGTTTTTCATTATTCAACTGACATTACAAATTTACGGTTATGAAGAGTTGAGTAAAAACATAGGTGCTTAGAGTTTATGATTGAACATTCACTTGTTTGCATTTGTTTATATGCGGGCAAGCAGGCCACAAAAGTGGCTCTTCCCGGACTCAAATGCGGCCGGGAAGACGGTACTTTCGGCTTAGGGGGTAAGAAAAATTTATTTCCTACTACAGAGCGCATGTTATTTAGATTTTACAGTCAAACCATTTTTTTACGTTATTGTGATTTGCTTATACGCTAATTATTTAAATGGATCATTTGTATGACGTTATTATCTTCAATCGTAGTATAGGCCTACTGGGGACCCGCTACGTTAAATAATGGGAACGCATCGACTGCGGTACCTCTTGGGTGATGTGGAAGCCCGTAGATTATCGTTGTTGATGCCTTTATTATAATAAAGTAATAAATAAAATTAGAAAAAAATTGATATTTGGTTCGATTTTTTTTACCTTCAGCGTGCAGCCCGTACAACTTTTGAAGAGTTTCAAGCACTTCACGCCGGTCAAATCAGTGCTAAATTTTAGTAATCGGTTTTGTAAATTTAATGCATTATGTAATGTTGGTCAGGTAATATTATTGTAAATTCATCGCTCTGAATGTTTTTATGGGTTACTGGCACATGTTATAATACAAATCAACCTTCACTGCAATCAATTAATTCATAAAACTTTGTGAAAACGATAAAAAATATTGAGCACTGATTTGACCGGCGTGAAGCGCTTCAACCTCTTTAATACCTTGTATTTAAAAAAAAATCATAACGTCCAGAAGAAGAAAAAAAAACTTCCGACGGAGAGTCTCGAACCACAGACCTTTAGCCTCCTAACCCAATGCCTTGCCCATCGACCACCATCATGTACTTTGTATATTTTCTTCGGAACTTGTATTTCAGTAGTTACGTCATTTGCTCTACCACATAATTGACAGTTAAACCATTTGCACGATTTTCCTTTAAATACATTCGTATGTTCTTCTTATCTAAATTATTAATAAAAATAAATGAGAAGCTACCCTAAAAATTAAGGTAAGGTCTACAACAAATTACACATAGTTATTTAAGAAAATGATTTTATATTTATTTATGTGCACTTGCACATGTAATCTACAATCCGAAAATATACATTCCCAATAGAAAGCAATAAGATTTATGACACTGAAATTCGTTTCTATTATATAATCTTTGATACACGTGATAAATCCTACAATTTGTCCATCATTAATTCTATTTAGAATGTTGTTTGTGTTATTAATGTCACTCGGAACAAAAGGTGCTTGTTTCTTGCACACAATTTGCGGGTGCGCGCTACAGTCTCTTTTAGTACAAATCCCGACTCATAGGCAGCGCCACCAGATAGCTTGGGATTTTCGGGGCGCCATCTACCCGCCGGGATTTGAACTACAATTTTACTATAGTATATGCTTGACATACCCCCACCACGTCCTCCGCACCTCTATACCCATCTACACTCAACGATTCTATATTGCATATTGGGGTGGCGCTGCCGTCGTCTGTAGACCGCCGACAGAGACGACTATAAAATGAGCGAGAGGGAGCTTGACATACATTTCGCCATGTATGGTGGTGAAATGTCAAGAGCTCTTCTATTTACTTAGTTATATATTTTATAATGTTTTTAAAGTGACAATTCATCAGGGTTTTTTATACCAATGAATATGCTGCGAACACAGTAATAAAGTCTGTTTGGTTGGATACTTTGTAATAAATTTCAAAATAACTTAATTTGTTAATAATCAATATAATAAGTCAAAAAAAATATATCAAGTGTGAGAGTCTCAGTGCTTGATGTAAACAAGTATTTTTTTTACATTCTGTTAAAGATTAATAAATTAATTCGTGTTTTTTTAGAATTTATCAGTGCTTCATTAAAACATAACCCTACCGATCATCATCCCTGAAGTGTATATCCGTATCACATGAACATTGTTAATGTGAACAAACGGTTTTATAGATTTCGCTGAAAACTAATAAATAGGTCGTTTCGACCAGAATTGTGGTCTCATTTGGGCAACCTCAATCTGAAAATAGTTTTGCTTCCGGTAAGAAAAGTATTTTACGCACTCCAGCTGATACCATGCAATGTGGAGCGGCACCAAGCAGCTTGTTAATCTTAATTTTGTGCCTAACTAAAAAAAAATAAATGTATTTTCACCCCAGAGTTGATAAATTGAAGAAACCTTATATGGATGAATGCACATGTGCTTGTCAAAACATTGTAAAGTGAGTATATGGGACAGCGGTAGTATTCTTAAGACTTTGATTAAAAGAACTTGACGTCAACAAGCTGATGCAATCTGCAATTGAATTTTCAAACTAACAATTATGGAACTAATAGAATGAAACAGACTTCACCATAGCTCTGGAAACGGTAAAATGTGACATTTTGGCAACTTGGTGCCATATTTAACCACATGGAGCAACTCCGAAATATAATTTAAGTACTAAGGCTAGGCAAGCTTTCGTTGGACTGATATACTGTATACATTCTAATAAAAATAATAGGATATATTTTAATAGAAATAAATAGGATAAGTTCTGAGGATAAATCTATAAAATCACATCTGCATTTCTCTATGAACTTGTGTTCATGAAGAAAAATATCAAAGAAACGTGTCTACGAAAAATTCGATATCACGATGTGACAACAAAGACCGAAAAAGCGGGAAATGGTATGATCTATTCAATGCTGTTCACTGTGCTCACTTCAAGAAGACATCTTTAACAGCTTACTTCGCGTGGTTTACAGGTGACCAAAGCGACGCTAGTGGCAAAATATCGCAACACAATTTTCTACCGTTCCACGAGCCATAGTTTCGGCTGCTTCTCTGCAGCCGTGCGGTCTTCTTTACTCTAGTCTCCATGAGAAAAATGATAGAAAAGGACAGAACGGTCCTTACGATTTGCTCTCTCTTTCTATTCCCGATTACACTTTCTGCAGCTACAGTCAACAGTCCAGTACTATATGTCGATGGTCTATGCTCCATCCCGGTATTTCTATGTCTATGCCTTGGCCACATTTCGGTTATCTGGTACATTTCCTCATTGGAGGAGACAAGCATAAGGAAAGGAGGGAAGGATTTTGGTTATAATACTTTGGCTCATCTCATGCACTTTGGAGAATAAATATGAAAATCACGTGCGTTATATGTTGCGATCCCCTTACACCTTCGGATGACGTATTTTATACTCCATGCGGTCATGTATTTCACTTCTCCTGCATCGTAAAATGGTTGGAAAGGTAAATATTCTTTAGTATTAAACTTTTCTTTGAGAATATCATTAGTTCAAGTTTAGATGTTTTTATTTTTGAGATTCTTTTTTCAGTATTTCACGTAATAAATCATGTCTAATGTAATTTGTTCTCGTATGCATAATACAACTTTTGCTCATTAAATTTCAGTAAATACTTTAATGTTAAATCTATATTGTGATATTAATCTTTTCTTTTTTCATAGATCCAAATCATGCCCACAATGTCGAGAGAAAGTTACAGAAACTAAGATCCATCGAATTTACTTCAATTACTCTGATACTAATGTGCCTGTTGAAAGCTCTTCCTCGCTACAGGAGCGAGTTGAAAATCTTAAATTTCAAATAATGTTGAAGGAGAATGACATAAAGCATTATACCTCAAAGGCTGCAACCCTGGAACATCAAACTTCAGGACTTAGGAAAGAGGTGCGGAAGCTTGAAAGTGAAATGCTACAAAAGGATTCTGCTATATATGCTCTACAAAAGCAGATAAATTATTTAAAACAGCAAAATGAAGAGGCTGAAGCTGCAAAGAAACAAGCTGCCATTCTAAAAAGAAAGTTAGAAGAGTTACGAAGGTATGTCAAAACCTTCAAACAGTTACTGTTAAAAGATTAATATTTCAGGATAATTTATGTATAGGGTTATTCATGACAAACGCATCACCTGAAGATGGTTCTGCCATTGAAATTAGACAGAATAACTTAAGATGTTGTGTTTTTCATTAATAACCCTGTATAATAGAATTTGTGAGATCAAGTTTTAGTATGATGAATTCATTAACAATTGTTCCATTACTAGTGTTCAAGTAATACTGGATGCTCCTGCTGAAGAGGTTGATGAAATTATAGCAAATACAAAAAATCCCGCTAGTCTTGCAACATATATTTGTGTGATCAAAAGGCGAGCTATTTTCTTTAATAATGTATAATTAAAATTTTTAGATTAATAACAGTTCTAATAGATTTTACAATGTAATGTCATTAGGGAATTGACTAGCAGTTCTAATAAATGTAGAGAATTACGGACTGCTGCCAAGAAGTTACAGCAAGATCTTACAAAGGTTTCCTTAGAACGCAACTTTCTCAATGATGAACATTCAAAGAGAATGTATGTTTGTTTCAATATGAATTATTTCCATACCATTTCATGAATTATTTCATAAATTTTAAATGTATTATTTTTATTACAGGCAATTGCAAGAAGATTATGCAATATGCAAAAGTGAAAAAATGGCACTTCAACAAAAGTGTGCAGAACTGGAAGCAGCAATTTCAAATCATTCCAGTTTTAACAAATCTAATGATAGCAATCGTTTATCTATTGAAAGTAATACACAAAGGGAAGACACCTCGCGTATTAGCTTATCCTCTTCAGTCGAAAAGAAGAACAGTGATGAATCAGTGATTTTTCTATCGGTAATAATCAATGAGCTTGTTGCGAATATATTTGCTTTGTTTGGATTAAATAACATTCGCGATGGATAATCGAATTCTACGTTTTCTTCCCTAAATATCATTTCTATTTTTTAGTATTCAGTTTCTGAACCTTCGCGGTCGACTGAAAATGTTAATAATTCTCAAGTAAAATCGATTGGTGTTCCTACTTTGAAAGCACAACATTCGCAACGGCACAAAAATAGTGGATTTTCTATCTTGGCAAAAAAATCTAGAATATCTCATCCCTCTAACGTGAGTACCATACATAGGTTTTTGTAATTCTTTTTAATATAATCAAAATGTTGAAAGATACATCTTGCATTTGAATGTGGCATACATCTTGAAATTGAAGGATTGTATGCTAAGTAGCTTCAGATTAGACGTTAAATTCTTCCTTTTTGTACATTTTGTGTAAATCACGATTATACTTTACTTGATATGATGGAGTATTCTTCATTAATCTATTTATTTAAAAAACTTGTCCCATTTGAAACAAATATTATAAATATATTGCTATTAGCTACTTCATACTAATTCCTTATTTTATTAATATTATTAGATATAATTAAGAATCAGCAGTACTTCCATTGAAGGTATGAAAGTGTCATTGTACTTTTTGCTTCAGACACGCGTGATACCTGAAGATATTACATACAATGGGTTTGGTGGTCATTCGAAATCTGACAATTTTCCTACATCTAGCAGTGAGACAAAACAAAAAAAATTAAACGACTTCCGCAAATCCAAAAAACTGAAACTTGACAATTGAAGCATTCAAGCATTTACTATTAACAAAATATAATTCTGTATACAATTAAATTTTAGGATTTCTTCCTGGATAGTTCGACAAGAAGTTGTATATTATTTTAATTATTATATAAAATATCAAGAGACTGATCTTTACAATTGAAGCATTCAAGCATTTACCGTTAATAAAATATAATCCTGTAAACAATTAAATTTGAGGATTTCTTCGTGGATAGTTCAACAAGAAATGTTATATTATGTTAATTATTTAAAATATCTGTACATTTCTGCGATGTAGAATTTGGTAGTGAGTTTTGTAAGAAAAAATCTTTAATTTTCATATTTCATTTCATGTTCAATAGCACCTTTCATATTTGTCATCATATTTTGTGGACCAAGAAAATATATTTATGTAATCCAATTCTATTTAATGGCATTATTTATAATATTGTGAATAAACTAAGAAGCGATAATTTTAAGTTGAATAAACAAAATGTTCGTTACCTCGTTAAAAAAACATACTCAGGCATAACGCTGTTCTGTTGTCTCTTGATCCATTGTTAAAAATGTTCAGAGTACACACTGTTATTCAGTAAAAAAAATACCAACAAAAATATAAAAATAAAAGTTTCTTAGGTCAAGTATAACTCGTATTATAAAAAATTAAGTATTATAAAAGTTCACAATTAAGATGCCTAATAAAAACATGTTAAAAACCCAAACCACTTCTCGTTTACCGGCATTGCAATCATCTTTCATGGGAGCGTACCCTCCCACTAAGACTGATGCTACGTCATACAATGGAGGCATCATTAATTATTTTCAAAAATACAGGAATGAAGTACTATCCAGATTTTCGGTATGTTTTTTAAATATATCTTTTTTGACATGGCTAATCCTATTTCAAAAATTGTTTCCAAAAGATGCCATCGTATGATTGGGGAAGTTCTTGCAAAGTGACGTATGTACCAAGACCTGAATTATTATCAGCAATCGGGGTTCATAAATATGAACAATCCTTGGCAATACCAATAAATAATATCACAACTATAGATGCTGGACGTATGAGAGAGGTTGATGAACTGTATAAGGTAACCGTAAATCTTAACTTGTATCAAGTTTCCTTCAATTTCATCACACTAGTTCAATAGTCGACTTGTTATACTGAACTTCAAAGCCGCATGCTCGTTTCGTAAGTTTCAACTAGCTTTTCAGTTGCGCAAGCAATTTCCTTCGTAATCATTCCTAACGCGGTTTGTACTTTGGGAAGAGCTTGTTGATAATTTTATGAAAAATATTTTTCACAGGGAGTGCAGATGCATCGCCAACAATATAAGGATCACACGAGAAAAATTCATCCTTTAGATTTCTTCAGGTTTGATGAGTATTCGTATCAGTGTGCACCGAGTCTTTTACCTTCATATTTATTTAAATATCCACAAACTTATATTGAGTATAAATTACCGTCAGTTTTACCATTGACGTATGAGAGGAGAATGAATACACCATTTATTCCTGATTTAGCATTTCCAGGAATATATAATTCCGGCAGTTGTATCGCTTATAAAAGATGATCTCGAATTAGAAAGGAGTAATCAGGATCGTAAATTTATAATTTCTATCTGGGTTAATTAAATATTGATTCTTTTATTATTTTGATATTGAATAGGTTATTTTATTCACTTATTTAGCTATGTAAAAAAAAACCAATGCGCACTCTACAGAGTGAGAGAAACACTTCTTGTTTTAGATGATTAATTATTGAAAGTACTTTGACTTTGGCAGTACCTTATCAGATACCAATGTGACAACAATTTTATTCGAAACTTTCAATCGACTCAACATACCCGTTATGTGCGATTTGTTCTCTAGTTCTTGCCAACGAAGCACTGCCGACATTGTCATTTCCAGTTATAAGAGAAATATTGATGTCATACTTCAATTTTTCATGGAGTTGATAAAAATGAAAGGTACAAGCAATCACTGAAAAAAGGGATTAAACGAGTTTTATCTCTATATGGCAAATGTTCGTAGTATTGTGCGTTCAATAGAATAAATTGAAAGTTTAAGAATAGGGGGTGATTTCGTTTGTCATACATACATAAATCCTACGATTCTTAAGAGTCGAACGCACTTCTAATTGTTTACTAACGTTCACCATTTGCCCGTTGTATGTCAAATAACTTAATTGTTCTCTCGTATGATTAGCTAGACTATTTTATCAATTACTGCGGAGCACTGAATAAATAAAAAATGCACATACGGACATAATCATATGGTGTATATTACTAATGCTTACGTGGAATTATAATAAAAATGTACAGAGTGTATCAGCTAAGATGCACATTTGCGATTTGCGGTAAAACGGTGCACAATATAAAAAATCTGATGTAATGTATATTCAATATTTTCTGATTGTGCATCGAATGGGCATATTATTAATGTGCGTTTGACTTCCGTTTGCAAATAAAAAAAATTATCTTTGCCATTTTAAATGATATCGAAAAAAAGTTAAAAGCTAAAGTTGTAGAGCAAGAAAAAATAATAGAGATGAAAAATATTCGCACGGATAGTATATATATTAAAGGAGATATTTGCGTTCGAAATTTTGTCATTTTTTGACAGATTTCCGATACTGGCCTAACGCTTGGCTTCGTGCAGCAACTTCATGCCGAACTCTTGATGCCCAATTGTTTTGAGATAAGCATTCAGTCAGACGCAAACCCGTACACGGTGGCAAAAACATATTGCAATGCTATTTTTTTGTTACAAGTTGGAAGTCGAAGTATTCTTGGCGTAGATTTCCGTTTTTCTAGACGTAGATTTTGGAGTCTTCGTGTTTCTGGACGTATATTTTGGAGTCGAAAAGTCAACACAAACTTAACAACATGAAGAAAGCATGAGTATACCGATTTGCGACTTCCGGTGGAGAAGTTAGAGAAAACTTTTCGACTGTGTAATGAACTTGGTAATGGCCATGCTAGGTTAAGATACCTTAGAATTCTAATGTTAGATATTCTTAGGTTTATTTTTATTTTTTTTCGAAAAATATTCCTAGTTATATGTTTATCATATAATATCTATATTATATGATCTATGATCTATGATCATATGATGATATAATATCTATATTATATGATCAGTGACATTCAAAGAATTGTTTTGATCATTATTCCTCAGAGTGTCGAATATAGTAGGCCTACTAATGTCATTTGTACTGTTAACTTTCTTAATATTGGCATTTATATATTTTGATCGGAAACACTGCATTGGAAAGAAGCTACCTGATTATTATAATATGGTATATATATTATTTAAGATATATGAACGTTATGTAAATGAGTGAGAAAATATAACAAACATGCACTTTACACTAATATGTAACTTTCTGTTTGTTGGTCATAAACATGTACGAAAAAATGGTAATTCTGTCATTAGCCCCTTTTGCGAAAAATGGCTGGAAATTTTTTTTTCCAGTTGCAGTGGCTTACAACCATCCGTAGCAGTAAAAATTCGTCGGGGGAGCCCAAAATTTTTTGGTAGAAATATTTTTTTCAGGCAAAAAACGGATTCATTAATTTCTCACAATTTACACCCAAACACACACATATATGCACACACACACATTTAAATTAATGAAAATTAATGAAAATTAATTGAAAAAATATTTAAATAATGAAAGTCAGTCGGGGAAGCCCGAATTTTTAAAAAATTTTTTTATTTTAACCAAAACCCACTAAACAGACATAACGTTCTGCAATGACCACACACACACACACGCGCGCGCGCACGCATGTCTGTTATCTGTGTATGCGTGTTTGTGCATGCGTGCGTGGTGTATGAGTTCATGTGTGTGTGTGCATATATGTGTGTGTAAATATAGATTTCAGTGCTTAATACTTCTATGTCCCGTTGAACAACAAAAACTTGTGATATCCCTCAAAAAACACTTACGTGTAAAAAACTACGCCAAGTACAGGTGTGCTGTGTATTCCTCTAATAAAAAGTATTGATATCAGATTATTGAGGCCAAGTACATAAGTCACTACATGTTTGCTTATATTATGATCTAGCACTGGCCCATCATTTTAATTGTATTTTCAAAATTTACTACAACGTTTTCACTACTCTTTTACATTACTACTGTTTCTCGTAGTTGATTATGAATTAATGGTTATTTAATAATTAATAAAACTTTACCTGATTCCTTATCGAGTACTACTTGGCGGGCACGCAGCTATGCACGCAGCTATGTATAGTTTTTCTGAAACGTATTATTTATAATATTTTTACCATATTTTATATATTATTATTTTTGTCAGTTATGACAGGTTCTCGAATAATTCAGACTGACAAGGGGACCCTCAGGTAGCCGGGTCAGGGATTTTTTTCATATTTATGGTATATAAAGTTCAGACCCCCAATAACACATGAGCAAAGCCATTCGACCCAATATTCAGGCATTTTCGAGAAAATCGATTTTGAAAATATTCGAGTACCGTATATCTCTTAGATGTAGACAATGGAAGCAGTGAGGCCGTGGCTCAGTGGGCAGCGCGTCAGCTTAGTAAGTGCAAGGTTGCTGGTTCGAATCTCCCTGCATGCGTATTATTTTAATTTTTTTTTTAATTTTTTTTTTTTTTTTTTTTTCGTTCTACGTTTATTGTTGGTGGAAGCATTTGTAACGAATAACGATTTGGTTGCAAAGAGATTGGGTCAGATATAAAATTTTTTTTATTTTTCCAAGTTAAAGACAAAATGAAATGTTAGCAATGCGCGTGGTACGCTTCGAAACTGTGCGATAATAGGAACATTTTTAGAAACGTAAATGAGGTTTGTTTTCCGATAGACATTTCAAAAATGCCTTGTACCTGCAAAAGTTCAGCGTTCGTGCAGTGTGCTAGATGCCGCAAAACCTTTTGCTTTCCATGTTTTTACGACGAGTACCATCCAGACTCTTGTGAAACTCCACTACCAAAATCGAAAGGTGCAGTAGCCGATGTGAATGTACAATAATTTTATTTTATTGTTAGACAGTACTCTAACATTTCATTTTGTCTTTAACTTGGAGAAATAAAAAAAATTTTTATTTCTGACCCAATCTCTTTTATTTTGCAACCAAATCGTTATTCGTTACAAATGCTTCCACCAACAATAAACGTAGAACGAAAAAAAAAAAAATAAAAATAAAAAAAAAAATTAAAATTATACGCATGCAGGGAGACTCGAACCAGCAACCTTGCACTTACTAAGCTGACGCGCTGCCCACTGAGCCACGGCCTCACTGCTTCCATTGTCTACATCTAAGAGATATACGGTACTCGAATATTTTCAAAATCGATTTTCTCGAAAATGCCTGAATATTGGGTCGAATGGCTTTGCTCATGTGTTATTGGGGGTCTGAACTTTATGTACCATAAATATGAAAAAAATCCCTGACCCGGCTACCTGAGGGTCCCCTTGTGAGTCGTTCGCCGAGGAGATGTGGTGTAAGGCTTGCAATGTGCCACTGTCTCTTCGACACGCACTAATTGAAAAAAAAAAAACGGAGCTGCCAGCATCATCACCGTAAAATGTTGGTCCTGTTCGGGACTTCACGAAATAAGGACTTCCCCGTCGGAACCATGCAAAACCAGACCAATTTATAGCATCAACTCTCGGCTTGTCATTGGTACGCTGATATATTCTTTTTTATTAAATTATAATCTATTTCGTCAATTCATATTTTATGTTGAAAATGAATATTTACAGTTTTTGACTTTATAACCTAAAAAATAATGATAATTACTTGTCTATTTTACTAATGAGTTTGTTAATAAATTCTCGAATTTCTGTGAACGTAGGTACAATTGAGAGCGGAATTGGCTGTACACATTTAAACAAAATTCTGTCATCAGCAGATCTTCCAATCATACCATCCTCAACATTCAAACGTCATGAACAAAAAGTCGGTGCCGCAGTAGAACGTCTTGCAAAAGATACTTGTCGTGAAAACTTAGAAATGGAAAAAATACTGACGATAGAAAGAGAAGGGTATACGTGATTACGAACGATAGCAATTAAGACTGATTATTATTGTATCATTGTAATATTTCAAACATAATTTAAATTTTGACCGATATTTCACACTAATCAATTTTGAGAATGCAGGTTTTTCGATAACGATGTCGTTGTTTATTTTATGGAAAATTGAATTGTCGATGTTTTTCAGTTTGAAACAGGTGACCGATAGATTAGAAAATTCTATAGTCGATTTAACTATAAGCTACGATGCAGGCTGGCAGAAAAGAGGATCCGGGCGATGCTATAACAGTTTGACAGGTTTGTGTCCGAACAATACTGTTAATAATTTACAAAATAATTACGAAATAATTACAAAAAGCTTTTATTACAGGTCATGGTACAGCTATAGGGTTCTATTCCGGTAAAGTAGTCGGCTATACAACTCGCAATAAACGTTGTATAACGTGCGATAACAAAAATCAACGGGATGGAAATAATAACTTCGCTACAGAAAGCAATGTAAAGAGCCATGACTGCTGTTTGAATTTTGGAGGATCTTCTGTTTTGCCGAGTTAAACGTACAATTGGGAACATTAATCGGAGATGACGATTCAAGCACAATCGCAACCTTACGTCGCGAAGCCACTCATCCGATTGAAAAATGGAGCGATAAAAACCATGCGGTGTCGAAATTGAGCAAATGTCTCTATGCAGCACAGCTACCGGCAAATTTGGTAAAATATTTCAAGTATTGTTTCGGATGCGTTCTAGAAATGAACAAAAATGATACAGCAGCAGCCAAGGCAGGACTACTCAACATCGTTCAACATGCTTTCTACTTCCACGATGAATGCGGAGTTTGGTGCACGTATAAAGCAGATCCTGCAAACTATCGTCATAAATTACTACCACGCGGAAAAGGACTCACACAAGAAGATCTTCGACAAAAACTACAAGCGATATTCCAATCGTTTGCTAACAATAGTGAAAAATTGAGTCCTTGCGGTTCAAGCCAAGCCAATGAGTCTCTAAATAGAACCATTTCATCAAAAGCTCCGAAACATCTCCACTATGGAGGTTCAGCATCGAATGATATTCGTGTTGCTGCAGCCATATTGCAGAAGAACGCCGGCAATGCTTCAATTATCGAAATAACGGATGAAATGAATAATCGGATTTCCGAAAATTCTTGCAAGTATCTTCAAAAACAAGACGATATTGCACGAAAACGGAAAATCAAAGCAAAAACTACACAGTTCAAGAAACGTCGGAGACAGCTATCGGATCAATCGAATCGAAAAGATATAAAAAAGAGCGCCAAAGAAGGACTCTCTTATGAGTCTGGTTGTGGACTTGACCTCGGAACAGAATTTATCGATAAATCAGCTGAGCCAGTATTAGTAAACACAAATGAGACTTTTCAGATTGTATACTTCGACCTGGAAACGACAGGATTTGGAAAAAATAAAGAAATAGTTCAGATAGCTGCTGTATACGAATCGACGGTCTTCAATGTATATGTAATGCCGAAAAACGAAATCGCACATCAAGCGAGCGAAGTAACAGGACTTCAAAAACGAAACGATGTTCTGTATTATTGTAATACACCGGTAATTTCTTTGTCAGAAATCGACGCTATGGAGAATTTCCTGCAATTGTTGTCACAAATTCGAGACAAAATAATTCTGACTGCTCACAATTGCTTTTCATTTGATTCTTGGACGTTGATAAATGCTACACAGCGCATGGGATTGGTGAAAACATTTAAAGAATTGGTAGTCGCATTCGCAGATACTCTCCCACTTTTTAAGATGAAATTGAAGAAAGATCGCAATCCAAAGTCGAGTTATAAGCAACGCGTTCTTACAGAAGAGTATCTCGGTTCGAATGTTTCAATTGGTGCACATAATGCTGTCAATGACGTCGTGGTTTTGCAAAAACTAACAGAACATCCGGACATCAATATTCATAAATCGGATATAGTTCAGAATTCGAGAACGATCGATCGCTTGTTAGCTAAACAAGTAATAGATCAGAACGTGAACGCGTTGAAACAACATCTTCAAGTCTCAAAATTTATGGATAAAAATGAGAAGGAGGGAGTATCTTCGATGATTATAAAAAAAATGGTTATCGCCGGAATCACGCGCCATCTTTGTGAAACCTATAAATCGAGTGGGCAAAAGGGAATAAATATTTTACTCGCTCAAGATATTGGCGGTAAGCCACGAATAACTAAAAATAAGAGGGTAATCAGTAACCTATGTACAAGAATAAATAATATTTTATCCAAAGAAAATTAATCGCATATGTTAGCCGCTTGTCTCCATGTATTCTCATACATATTGTATTTTTTCACCTGTGATCAAAATAAATAAGTGAAAAAATGTTGTTTTTTTATATCTGAAAATGTTTAAATAAATGCGCAAATATTTGAATAAATTATAGCAATTTTGGTATAATACAATAAATAAAGAAAGAACGTAACGTTGAACTGCTGTCTATTCAATCATTTCAAGTAATGAACCCAATTTAAAAATTATTTTCTGTATAAATTTGTTTATTCAATTATTTAAATAAATAGTAACGACTTTTCATGAAATCATCACGATTATCTCTATTCATGAGTCGTGGAGTTATGATACTTCATGGCGATATACATTGTGACGTGGTGGATTTCACCCGTCTTGTCCTCGGCGGAAAATCACGCCGAAACGCGATACGGGCCTAAAAGGCCATTGCAAAGTCCAGGCAGGATCCACCGACCGCAAGGGCCTATTAAAAATTTCGATAGATTATTTTATTATTTTCTTTTGTTTTGCGTGTACTCTGCCGGAGTTCGACTAGGTGCTCGCTCGCCGTGCCCGTGAAGACGCGTAGGAGGAAGAGAGAGGGAGAGCCAGCTGGAGTCCCAGGTGGGAGGGAGCTGCGACACGCGAGGGTCGACACTCGCGCTATCTGCGGAGAGCAGCTCTACTGGCCCCGGAGGCGCGCGCAACGCGGGACAGCTTGACGTCACGCGGTAGCAACGCGCTCTACTCAGCTGGTACTCAACCACGACTGGAAGCGGCGCCCACAGCGCCACCCGAATGAGCACCACCACCGACCCCTATGGCAGAGCGCCCACCGCCAGGGCACATAATTATATTTCCGCG
Organism: Cephus spinipes; assembly: GCA_963971525.1. Classification (NCBI taxonomy): domain Eukaryota; kingdom Metazoa; phylum Arthropoda; class Insecta; order Hymenoptera; family Cephidae; genus Cephus; species Cephus spinipes. The sequence goes on along the minus strand of OZ020574.1, from coordinate 12,044,027 downwards.
AGTTGGGAATCCAGGGAACGCCTGGTGCACCCTCGCGAGAGAACGAATGTTACTCTCCGTAGGACCCGACATTGTATGAATTGTCCACGAGAGATATGGAAATTATTAATTGTCGCGATGACATGTTCGAAACTGGCGCGTGGCGAAGACGCTGGGTTGAAGGATTCGTCCGCAGGGCGAATCCCCGCCCATTAGCCTAAAGGGAGGGGGTGCTATCCTTCACGCGAAGACAGAGCGCGTGAAGATCGAGAGATTCCTGCTTGGACACGCGTAGACGTTAGACGTTTTGGTATTATCGGAATTGAATTGTGAGTACGCGAGTGCACTAAGTGCCATTGGGCTGTCGATTTGGTTTTCTCTTGGATTACGCGACCAGGGAATCTCACGGTAAGCGAGTACCATTGACTTTTGTGAGCGACGTAACTTCGTGCGAATCTTGGCATCGTATTTTGTTTGTTTTCGCCAGTTTTGACCGCGCGTGTAACGGACACGCGGAGGGACGATCCCTCACCTCGAATTTGACCAAGGCACGAAGGTCCGTCGACCGGCAGGGTTCACGGTTTAGAATTTTGTTTGATATTATTTTTGGACATAGACTTTGGTACGTTATCCGAATTGTTTTTGTGCCGTCCGCCCGTCAGGCAATTGTACCTTGTTGATTTTGTAACGCGAAGAACGTGTACAGGTCCTTGACGGTCGGTTTTCGTAGTTTGGGAAACGCGGATTATCCGTGTTGCGATTTGGTTTTTGAATTCGTATGGTACGCGAAGTACCCGTCACTCTTTTCTTGTGTACTTTTGTTTTGTCGTTTCGATTTATTTTGAATTAGTTTTTCCTGTAATTCCTAAATTCGGTATTGTACAAAATCGTCGCGCTTCGCGCCGCCGATTTTCTTTAATAAACCGAAACATTTATTTAAATCGAAGTGTCCGAATGATTTTATGTGTCGCGTGATCGTCTGACCCATCCGACCTATTGTTCCGAACCCCGCCGCCTCCGCGGTACTGAGTTAGCCAAGGAAGGCCGGAAGGAAAGAATCGACTTGAAGCGGATACGTGGTTCCCGTTTGGAACCTGGCGCCCAACACTATCGTAGAAATTTTACAGGAACAGTTGTTAGCCCTTGGGTCGCCTGGACACGCGAAGGAATCGCGTAAGTTGTGCACCGGTCATCCTTATATTTTCCGGTGAGGTTCGATCGCGTGAAAATACGTCACAACATATACATATTAAGATACGCAGCTTATCGAAGCCAATCAATATATATATATGTATAATTGTATATCTATATTGTAACGTGACAAAACAAGCAACCTCTCAGTACTCCTGTACTGAGAGCGTACCCGTTACAAGGGGACAACGAGGACGCGCGGCTAGTGGCAATACCAGCCACTAGATGGACAGCAGTTCCCGAAAGTAGATTCTCGTAGAATAATAATAATTAAATCCGATAGATGATTAGCGCTTCCCGCTAATCAATTTAGAGAACCAACAGAATAAATAATAGTTTTCCAGTCAATTTATTTATCTGAAGTAAAAATACAAGCACACACCGAACTTCCGTCAAGTGAATTAAATCCGAAAGGATCGCGAACAGTAAAATCATCAGTCAGCTCGATCTATGCCCTTCTGGGATAGAGCATAAATGTATCATCACATCTCACCATATAAAATCTTGTCAACGGCTACGGCACATTAGCGTCCGCTATCCCGCCTAGACCGATCGTAGAGAAAAGTTGTCATAGTTCTGAGGGGACCACCGCGATCTATCTCAGACACATCAGCGAGAGCCATTTTGTTTGACCTATTATCCGCGCCGTGATTAGTTGAGTCGCACACAGTGCTAGAGCCAATAGAGAGGCAAAGCACCGCTAGAGCTAACAACAATACTTAGGCATCCTCTCGATACCGCACAGACCGGTGAGAGAGAGATAGGAATAGACAACAAGTATAGGACGACTCCTGGACAATCCTTTTCCTACAAAACCGACAATAGATTAAAACTGGATAATTGACCGTGATTACAAAACTTCTGTACCGATGATCGATTATTTCAATAAAACTTTATTATTTTGTTTTACCTTACCCACCTGTGTCGCTTACGTTCTTAGAGTCGCCAGTCCCGAGCACTTACCTACATCCCGTTTCGTACACTCATAAGGAGCGTACGAAATTGCACTATCGTTAAACGTTACAATTGGCGCCCAACGTGGGGCTGGCGCAAATAAAAAGGCTTAACTATCAGAACAAGTGAAAACTTTAGATATGGCCGAAAATAAGGAACAAGATTCCCACGACACAGGGTATCAAACTAACCGACCGCTCGATGAAACCGAGACGTTGTTTGCAAGTACGGCACTTGAACAAACCGGCGAAAATCGAAGAAATCCGATCGTACGATTCGCCGAATCAGAAGATATAATTATGGATAGTCCCGTGGAGACACATCCGAGATATAATATTAGGAGTAACCCGATAACAGGAGTCAATCTAGCCAGCGAGATAGATTTGGCGAAAATCATCGAACAAAGTCCTGTAGATCCAAACGCGGACGCAAAAGCGTTAATAGAATTAAGACACAGAGTGCGCGATCTAGAACGCGATAATCACGAGCTACGAAAAATTATCGAGGAAAGACTACCGCGAAACCTGTTAGAACTTATCCAAGCTGAAATGCAAAAGTCAGGACGAGAGCATCAAGAAGCGCAACAGAGGCAGCAGGTAGACCTCGCGAGTACACGGATAGATATCGCGGATCTAGAAATCAAGCACCATAAAATAGTCAACATTCTACAAGATCTAAGGGAACAGGTAGAAAGAATGGCACAACAAGAAAACACTCGAAACATCCAACAGAGAGAATGCCAAAATTTAACAGAGAGTAGGCCGACAGAGAGTTTTCGAAGTAGTTTTCTTAGGCCGAACGCGATGTCCATAAGGCCACCGACATTCAAAGGCACAAGTAACGAGCGTCCGCTCACGTACTTGAAGAAGATGTCGAATTATTTGAGGGCAACTCAGGCCCAAGGGGAGGAATTGCGCTTCATTGTGGGAAATAGCCTCGATGGAACAGCACAAGATTGGTGGCAGGTCCAGGAGGAGAACATAGACTCCATAAAAGAGTTCGAGGAGAAGTTTAAAGCTAGGTATTGGAACAGTGAAATACAGCAAGAGATAGGATTAAATCTGCACTATGGGAAATACGACCCATCCAAACAAAAAATATCTGCAGTGGAATATGCGGCCAAAATATTCAGCGAAGCAAAGGATTTAGAGCCACCCCTATCAACAGCAAAAATAATCGCAAACTCGCGGACCACTTTTCCAAAACCCTATCCTTAATAATACACGGGAGACAAATCGACGATATAAATTCGTTCACGGAGCTACTCCAAAAATATGAGAGTCCATCCTGACACGAACTGGAACGAGACAATCGAAGCGAGCCAGCATCAGACAGGGAAAAGACGAACTCGGGAGCAGCAGCCACGTCTTCAATGACACCTTCGCGGAGCAATCAGCCTCCACCAAGGCAACCCCACCAACAATCAACACCAAACAACCGTCCTCGACCGAATAATCAGCAGCAAGGACGGAATAACAACTTCAACCGAGCAGGCTATCACCAAGCGAACACCATCCAAACGGAAGGAACGCAAGGGAACCGACGCTCTCCGCAACAGACTGTACCCCATGAAACGGATCCAGGGGAGGAGTCTACCGGAGAGAGCCAATGCCCTAAGCCAAAAGCCTCGGAAAACTAAGAAACGTTGTGGCCACCAAGGTGCCCCACACTAGCCAGGGACACCAAGGAGCGTCCACAACGTATACGACGAAACGGCAAAATCACTCACCGGATATGAACGAGATAAATACAATGAAATTTGATTGGCTACCCTAACCCGAACATATCTTGACGTGCAACAATATCTTCGAAGAAGAAGAAGAAGAAGAAGAAGCACAAGGAGACGGCCGTCCACTGCAATGTCCAGAAATTGACGTCGTCATTCAAGGGATCAAGACAAAAGCACTTATAGACACTGGAAGTCAGGTCACTGCCATCTCTGAATCTTTCGTGAATCAGTACGTAAAGAACTTCAGACATTGTCACACACTTCCTGTAGTGGGTATGTACGTCACGAATGCGACAACTCATAAGTCAGTGCGAATCAAAAAACAAATTCTGGCCAAGACAAATATCGCAGGAAAAGGATGGGACACCATATTTATGGTGATCCCGAAACTAATAAGAACCTGCATAATCGGAATCGACTTCCTAAGGGCACACCAAGGGAAGATCGACCTCCGAGAAAACAAAATCTACCTGAGGGACGAGGACGAGCAATTTTCGATTTCCTTAGCTCAGCAGATGGAACAACCCAGCACGAAGGACGCTATTCCAGAATGCAACCCCATTAATAAGGAGGAAACAGAAAGAGAGGACTGCATCACCATGCAAGAAGTAGAGGAAAAACTTGCCGGCTGCACAAAACTAAGCCCGTCTCAATTAGACCGCTTCAAGAAAACAATATGGGAATATCGAGGTGTTTTTAACAAGCGACCAGGCAGAATGAGCATCTACGAACACAAACTGAATGTGTCAGATGAAAAACCATTCGTCAACCGCTCCTACCCGATACCAGTAAAACTTCGAAGCGCCGTCGATGAAGAAATTGAACGGATGCTAAATTACGGTATCATCCAGAGATCTGACAGCCCGTACGTCAACCCGATTGTACCGGTCACTAAGAAGGATGGATCCGTCAGACTGTGCCTTGACGCCCGTAAGCTAAACGAACTCCTCGTCGCAGATGCGGAATGTCCTCAAACTACTAAAGAACTCTTCCAAGGATGCAGCGGTGTGAAGATGATGACGAGTCTGGATTTAGTCAGTAGCTTCTGGCAAATCCCACTCCATCCGGATTCAAGGAAATACACTGCCTTCCTACACAAAGGGAAAAGTTATGAATTCAAAGTAACACCATTCGGATTAAAGACGAGTAGTGCCAGCCTAATAAGAGGATTGGACTACGCCTTACGTGGTCTGGGGGACAACATCATCAACTTCGTGGACGACATTCTATGCGTTTCCAAATCATTTGAGGAACACATGGACCATCTCGAAGCCTTGCTAGAACGATTGCAGAAACATAATCTGACAATCAACCTCAGCAAATCCAAATTTTTAAGAGACGAAGTCACATTCCTGGGGCACGTTCTCACAACGGAAGGACTGAAGCCACAACCTGAAAAAATAGAGGCTATCAAGAATTTCCCGGAACCCAAGAATGTCAAACAATTTCGAGGATTTCTAGGATTAATAAACTACTATTCCAAGTTCACCAACAAACATGCCGAAGACACCGTACCTCTCCTCATGCTAATTAAAAAAGGAGTGAGATGGAACTGGACGTCAGAGCATCAAGCGGCCTTCGCAAAAGTCAAAACACTTTTTTGCGAAGACGTCATCTTGCATCACCCGGACTTCACCAAGCAATTCTACCTCCAAACGGATGCAAGCGACTACGCCTTAGGGGCTATCTTGTTCCAGAGGAATGAAGCAGGTGAAGACGAGGTCATCGGGTTCGCCAGTCGAACACTGAAGGGAGCAGAAATCGGCTATTATACAACAGAGAAAGAATTATTAGCGATTGTCTGGGCTCTCCAAAAATTCAGGACGTATTTACATGGACAGCACATCAAGATCATCACTGACCACAAAGCACTAACCTTCTTGAAAACCAGTCGCTTCCCAAACGCACGATTGGCAAGATGGATTTTACAAATCCAGGACTACGATTTGGAAATCGAACACTGTCCAGGGAAGAAGAACACAGTGGCGGACGTATTAAGCCGCCTACCAGTCAATGAGGAAGAAGAAAGGAGAAAATCTCATCATGAGATCACCATTGCCGAGATATTAGCCCAAAATCCTTCGGAGGAGCTAACTCAGGCATTACGAAATCTCAGTCAGCTCCAGAAACAGGATCCCCAGCTCTCCGAGATCATGGAAAAACTCCAGCAGAATCCGGATAAGCAGAAGAAAAGATACCTCCTGGAAAAACAGCTGCTGAAGAAACGCGTAGGAAAATACGCCTGGAAAACTGTTTTACCCACCGTGGTAATCAGCAAAATGATTTGGGAACTACATGAAATCTACGGACATGTAGGGCCAAACAAGGTGTACCGCATCATTGCAGAAGAGTTCAGCTTTCCGAAGATGCTGCGCCACATTCGCCAGCTCCTCGCAACCTGTGACACCTGCCAGAGATGCAAAGTACCCAACCAGGCCAGTTATGCAGCAATGCAAAACATTACTCCATCCAAACCTCATGAATTGGTATCAATCGACTTCTTCGGACCCCTTCCAACGGCGAAGGGAGGATTCAAACACATCCTAGTGACAATCGATACATTCAGCAAAATCGTAGCACTGTATCCGTTAAGAAAAGCTACAGCACCAGCCACCATCCAGAAAATCTTCGAGGAATACATCCCCAAATATGGGAAACCTGAAAGATTACAATTCGACCATGGGACACAGTTCACTTCCAGTCTCTGGTTGAATAAATTAAAAGAAGACAAAATACAACCCGTGTTTTCCTCAATACGGCACCCACAAGGAAACATCGTCGAAAGAGTGAACCGGGAACTGTCACGCTTCTTCAGGACATTCCTCAAGAAGAAACATAACACTTGGATCAGCTGGGTCCCCATCATAGAAGAGTGCATCAATGAAGTCCATCATGATACTACTGGATTCACTCCGGTTGAGTTGCATTTTAACCAGCAGCCCAAAAGGCTCTGGGAAAAATACATCAAGAAGAAGCACGCAAAGGTACCACCTGATAAGAAAGAATATGAGGTGAAATTAGGCCTAGCGCGAGACCGCATTCGAAGAAAACGCAAACGAAGAGCGGCCAAATTCGATGAGAAACACAAACTCACCGAATACAACGAAGGTGACAGGGCCTTGATAAAAGCCTGTAACGTCTCGGACCCCGCAAATAAATGCATCGCCAAATTCTTTGCGCTGTACGAAGGACCATACACAATCTTGAAAAAGATCGCCGAAGCCACATATATACTCGGAGATCCAGAAACTCGACGGGAACGGGGAATGTTTCACTGCAATAACTTGAAACACTATAAACCACCTGTCAGTTTACCACCGATTGCCAGCCACCAAACGGCAGGAATAGACAATCAAAACACAGCAGAGCCATCTTCACCTAGGACACGGATGACTAGAAAAAGGACCTACGTCATCACCTAGGGATTAGCCATTGTCAGGGGATTAGCTCAGTTACAAAGAACGAGTTACCGAGGTGACACGGGAAAAATGAGCAATTTAAAAATAACGGGCATCAAATGGGATTTAAAAAGGATCGAAATTCCCAATAAGTGGAAATTGATCAAAATAGAGATCCCGGAAAACCGGAAACCCGACAATCGGCGGAAGTGGCAAAACGTGGTACAAAAGGAACTTCCGGCAGGACCACGCTGACCAACCGAGAAAAAAGGATGAGGAACGTCAATCAGAGCAGAAGTAAAAGAAGGAAGCTGCAACAAAGGTTCCGAGAGCTATTCGAAGAAGAAGGGGAGAGCCAAAGTAAGGGACACCAAGAAGATCTTCATATCAAAGAATTAAATGACCAAACGGTGAAAAATTGGTTCCCCGGCGCATCCATATTTCAATAAGCAACAGTTGGCAACAAGTCCTAGCACTACCTGTATGTCCGGAACAAAAGGGTATAAAGAGAGGAGACCCGGATGGGAACAGTCTTTTTGGTGAGTGAGCTCGGAATAAAAGTGACACGACAAAGAAGATGCCAGCGATAAGGAAGCCAGACCTGAAGAGGCTCAGAGACGGACCGACGGAGGTCACCATGGCACATTACTTGACCCCCAGCAATTTCTACGTCAGAACGAAGGAAGATCAGGCGGAAATAAGGAGAATCTGCAATCTGATGGGACAAGAACCACGAGAAAGCATGGAGCCAGGGAGGATCAGGCCAGGCAGGGGATGCCTCGTGGAGGACGAAGGACGATGGGAACGAGCCACCATCGTATTAAAAGAAGATGAAAGGGTGCTGGCACACCTAGTGGATACAGGTGAGGATATCAATGTACACCAAAGCATGATATGCCACATCACCAAAGACCTGGCGGACATACCGGCAACCACATTCCACGTGGGACTCGACAGATGCCGCCCACCAAAAGGAGCGCGATGGTCCAGGGAAACATGCCGGTGGCTATGGAAATTGTTAGACCAAAGGAGCTATTTCTATGCCAGTGCCGTGCGGAGGAACACAGAAGACTCGGCATGCTGGGTCAATATCAGGGTGGCCCCACGAGGAATCACGCTAAGCCACTTTATGGTGTCAAAAAAATTGGCAAGGCTGGGGTACCCCGATCTCGACGGCCGACACCTTCCTAGGATCGGAGAGTGAGCAGGAAGGGGAAGCAACCGACGAGGGCGACGACGGCTACGCCTCATCACCGGAAAACCAGCGGCGGTGAACATGATGTGCGCGGAAAAAGACAGTTTTTTTTTATTCGTAGAGTGCATTGAAGGCGATATTTCTTCTCATATATTTTAATTTTATATTTTTTTTCTCATTATTTTTTTTTGTGTGTTTTTTTTTTTGTAACAATACATGAGCAACACTATTTCTCGAACATGAACCCCTACATAACTTTCCCAAAGCATAGCATAGGAAGACAGAAAAATAATTTGTTATTGTGACCAGCCACCAAGGTGCCTAGCGCAAAAACAATTTATTTTGGGGGACTGTTGTAACGTGACAAAACAAGCAACCTCTCAGTACTCCTGTACTGAGAGCGTACCCGTTACAAGGGGACAACGAGGACGCGCGGCTAGTGGCAATACCAGCCACTAGATGGACAGCAGTTCCCGAAAGTAGATTCTCGTAGAATAATAATAATTAAATCCGATAGATGATTAGCGCTTCCCGCTAATCAATTTAGAGAACCAACAGAATAAATAATAGTTTTCCAGTCAATTTATTTATCTGAAGTAAAAATACAAGCACACACCGAACTTCCGTCAAGTGAATTAAATCCGAAAGGATCGCGAACAGTAAAATCGTCAGTCAGCTCGATCTATGCCCTTCTGGGATAGAGCATAAATGTATCATCACATCTCACCATATAAAATCTTGTCAACGGCTACGGCACATTAGCGTCCGCTATCCCGCCTAGACCGATCGTAGAGAAAAGTTGTCATAGTTCTGAGGGGACCACCGCGATCTATCTCAGACACATCAGCGAGAGCCATTTTGTTTGACCTATTATCCGCGCCGTGATTAGTTGAGTCGCACACAGTGCTAGAGCCAATAGAGAGGCAAAGCACCGCTAGAGCTAACAACAATACTTAGGCATCCTCTCGATACCGCACAGACCGGTGAGAGAGAGATAGGAATAGACAACAAGTATAGGACGACTCCTGGACAATCCTTTTCCTACAATACCGACAATAGATTAAAACTGGATAATTGACCGTGATTACAAAACTTCTGTACCGATGATCGATTATTTCAATAAAACTTTATTATTTTGTTTTACCTTACCCACCTGTGTCGCTTACGTTCTTAGAGTCGCCAGTCCCGAGCACTTACCTACATCCCGTTTCGTACACTCATAAGGAGCGTACGAAATTGCACTATCGTTAAACGTTACAATATGTATAATCTCTAGTGCAACGCTGCCAAGTCAATTCTGGATCGCGGCGCAGCGATCTGTCCCGTTCGCGAACCGAAGTTCTACATCGATTTATTTATTTGTCGGAGAAAGGCTCCATCTTCGAACTTTCGACGAACTCGCGGTCACACAGAGCTCTTCTCTCAAATCAAAACTAAAAACTGACTCCCCCGTCAATCTATCCACCTTATATCCTGAAGGTCCCCACCCCTATCATTAGATTGGGTGTTTACATCCCACGACCGCGAGCACACCCGGTGTCCGTCAGGTAGCACCCCAAACCATATAGGGTCGGATCGCAAACACTCTCATCGAATAACAATAATAACAACAATAATAACACGCTACACTCCGACATATTTATTTCATCGATAACCCCATATTATTATTATACTAACTTATTGAGCACGTTTTCAAGTATCGGATGTTAGTTTTTTCCTTCCTTGAAGTTGGGTAGTTCCGTGTAAAAAAATCAGAAACCTAGCCGTTATACCATCTTGCGTCATATACGCAATGTACAAGATCCTGAAAACTCGCTACTTCAAGTTCACATATCTCAATTTGTGGACGGTGAATCTCGTACGAATTTCAATGCAAGTCGCGTAAGTAGATACACACCACCATTGGCCGTCACAACAAACCCCCACCACTGTCCCTATGAGTCATAGAGCGCATCGCGTTGGGTCCCCCCGCGCCGCACTATGGCGCCACCCCCTCGCCCATGTGGGCGGCTCTCCCCACCACCGTCCTATACCGAGCTCCCCCCATCACGCGGCCCTGGTCCTAAGGCCCGAAACCCTCCGTAGCAACAGTGCTGCATGTCCCCAAGGGCCTAGCACGGTCGGTAACTATGCACTGACCGCCGGTCGGTAACTTTTTTTTTTAATTATCCTAAGGAGGTAAGTGCTGAAGTAGACCAGTGTTTATGTAAGAAATGCTATATATATATATTATAAAAACTGCCTGATGTGATACATTTTTGATGATTAGCCTGAACCCTGTATAGAGGAATACGCTTAATGTTTATTCCCTACCACCCGTTACCATTATTGACAAGATATGAGGAGATGGAGGTGAAGGAAACAGAAAAGAAGAAAAATAGATATTTTAAATATAGTATATTGTATATTGCAAGAAACAGTAGCTGTACATATTTATTAAGAGAATAAGTCCTTAAGCATGGCCATTCTGGACAGCCGTGGCGCTCCGCACGAAGGAGAGGTACTCGTGGTTATACAGGGAGAGTAGCTCCACCAATAGCTGATAAAGAGCCGGCGACCACAGGCCTTTCTTTTCCAAAACCAGCCGAAGATCGGTGAATATGTTGGCCCTGGAGGGGTCATCCCCGCGGCGATCGAGCTCCGCAATCAGCGTGTCTTTGCAGCTGTTAGCGCTGTCGGTGATCTCGCGTAGTCTGCTTATTTGGACGGTCACGCAGCGCAAGACCCTTTGGAGATTTAGGTACGACACCCTCTTCATTACGACCATGGGTGTGTACGCTCTAGCTCTTTTAACGCCCGAGTCGTCGCTACTCGTAGATAGCGGTACAGATGGTTTGAAAATAATGGCCCGCTCGCCATACGAGTACGTGAAGATTATTTCGTGAGCGGGCGTGGCAATAGGTGTGTTAAAAGCCTCAGGTACTTCCTTCATGTTGTCCTCGGCGACGAAGAACTTGTCGATGACGGGGAAGTGTTCGGCGACGATACCCCACTCGCTAGGTTCAAACTCCACACCGGAATAATCTTGATTAACGAGGCGTATTACAGGCGACAAGCCTCCCGATCGATTTAAAGAGAAGCCGGTAATTATTTGTTTCGAAAACGAGCGGTTTAACCCGTACACAGTGGACAGCAGTACTTGCTTCTTGTACATGGTGATTGTAGGAAGCGATAGTATACGACCAGTACGGGTGTCTGAGCAGTACTGCCTAAGGCGGCATCTAAAAAACGGATCATCGAAATATCATTGAACATATACCCCCACCACCACAGCCTCCGCCACACACTGTATTCACAGGATACAGCGGACAAAGAGTACATGGCCTTGACAGAGTATTCTGCTGATACCGTAGGATGTATCAGAGATGACTAGATACTGATACCCTATAGCGAGTGAGTCACTCCCGCGTGCATCTACATCAGCGTTAACATGATCCAGCGGCACGCGCGAGCGTCCACTGATGTACAGTCTGAGAAAGTCAGTAGAATCGCTACAGTGGTACATTGCACAAAGAAATTTATAAAGCTGTACGAAGAAGAAATGGCGCACTACGACGGCGAGGAATTTTTGCGGCATAGGCGTATACAAAGGGCGAAGACACGAGCCCTCTACCGCTATGCAAACCCCGAACAATATCCAGAGGAAGAGACCATACGAGAGTGGCTGCGATTAGGTCATTTAACGGGTGTACCGCTAGTATCGATATACATGTCGAAACCGGGAGCCCCGGACGCTGATGAGCTATACGGTGATAATCCTGACATGATCTGCCGCAAGGGTTGGGCCTCTGGTGTGAGGCCAGTGATACTACCGGAGCTATCTATCGCTGCTATACTGGACGATGGATACCGCGATTTCACACGGTGTAGCGTGACGCTGGGTTTTATCGGTGATCAGCGTTGTAACGATAGCCCTTACGCACAGCGCGTATGCACCCACGAGTGGCTGGCAAAAGACGAGTGGCGTATGTCCGACGATGGTAGCCCCAAGTGCCGCATCACATATCGACGCCCGATGATCAGGTCAGCCCTAGCGATGCTACGAAGCAGGTGTGAACGGCCCACACCGGAGGAGTTACCGCGTCACGCACCTATGCGTCTGGAATCGCAGGCGTGGTTGGCGGCATTCAATCACCTCGAGAAATTACGCGAAAGCTGCGTCACCCTATGGTGTTTGAGGGCTATGCGGGCCTACGAGACAGCGCTACACACTCTGGAGAAACGATGCAGTCTGGCAGAGTTTATAGGGTGCGTTACCCTGGCGACACGGGATGGTCCACCACACCTGAAATATAAGGAATGCCGAACGAGCGTGGTCAGCATGCCCAGCGGCCTTTACGCGTACCTGGAAGCACTCGACGACGCGTGGGATGTCTATACAAGCCACGATGTGTACGATGAGGAGGGAGAGCACGCGGAGGAATCGAACAATTTGGGGTACTATGCAATGGACACGCGAACAGCAGCCCGACGCAACATTCGACACGTACGGTGTATGGCAATTTTTTGCGACGAGAGCTGCGAGACACTACTGCAAGATGGTCGCGTCGGAAAGGATATCGCCGTGCAACTCATAGGTGGCGATATCGATGAGTTCGATACTGTAAAAGATTGGTGCGATCTTCTGGTAGCTACGGATTGTAAAACAGAGTAACACGATACGCGTCTCTGACCCTTACATCGCGATGGCGAGAGAGAGCGATGGTGATGCATGCTGGAGCGGTGTGCGTCAGCAGATCGTTGCAACTACCGATGCAACACCTCTATACTGTTTTACACGTATTATGGATACACGGTATTTCGGGATCAGTGAACGAACGATCGATAAATTCTGTATATATATTTGTCTGTTTGCTACGATTGAAACGGTTTACTCGATTTTGCCCGATTTTCGACGGATAACGCTGCCATAAGAGAATCGTAATTTTTTACCGCTGAATCAGCTGTTTTGCATGGTCACGTTTTAAGACACTGGTTTGAAATTAATATCGCAACGACTGTAAGATGGGCACGGGCTAGATGTACCCTGCTTTAGTTCGTATCACGACGTCCCGGTAGACAGACTGATCACCTACAGCAATCAACAGTTTAAAAAAAAAAATGTCATCTGGAACGCATATTCGCGAATGTATTGTCGATTTTGTAAAGACCCGTCGTCTGATAACACCTACAAACGCGCGATTATTCTCGCCGGCGTGGTGCAGAGAATTAAGATATTTTGGTTTACGTACGTTAACTCTTAGATTAAAAACTGTATTTGCCCATTGCACTCTACGCGTGCTAGCCAGGGGTCACGAGAGAGGATATTTTAAAAACGACCCGTACATACTCTCGTTAGCCGTAGCGGGTATTAACAAACGGGGAGTGCGCGATAACCGTATCACCAGGGCTATTATAGCCGATCATGCGTTCCACGAAGGTATGTATTTTCCACCTACCGGTAATATTACTTAAATAAACTGCTTTTAAAAACTAAATAAATTTTACAAGAATTGACGCGATTTCGCAACGACGATGCACCCGAGGAGGAGGACCGGTTGCTTTTAGGGTGCCTCAATCGTGTGGAGGAGGAGATTTACCCGGAGCCAAGCACCAGCACAGCGGTGATCCACTACGTAAACGGTAAAGCATATACTTTTAAAAAAAAAGTTTACGGCTAATATACGCCTTTTTTTAAAAAAAAAAAAGTGCTAGGACCATCGACAGCCCTGAACACGCGAGTGGCTGAAGAAGAAGAAGGAGAAACACGTTACGACACACAGGGTATGTGTCATACAGCGTCGAAAAAAAAAAGAAAAAATGTGTTGTGCTATTCAAAAATTTTTACAGACGCATTCACGGCTATAACGTCGGACGCCAGCGAAGACGACGACGACGACGACGACGACCAGGACGATGTCGAAGATCGCTCCACCGTTTCCAACGATTCAAACGAGCACGATCCAGGTAATAATGATAAAGTACAGAAACCGCTGAAAATTTATTTGTGTGAAAATAAAAAAAAAATAAAAAATTGTAGATTCGCTCGATACGGATATAGACAACGATGGTCGAGAGCCTAGTGTACAGGGTAACCTGCTACCACCACCTGATCAGGCCAATGCTGAAGAACCGATACTCTGGGTTGCCAGGAACGGTGTGCACGTAGCGGCGGATGCCGACGAGGCTGCTGAAGTATTAGCAGAGCTCGATGATACTGATGATGATGATAATCCAAACGATTCGGAAGAAGGTAGCGTATAAAGTTATGTTCCTTAGCTTTTCTTTTGTCGAAATTGCTAACTTTAAAAAAATGTAGGGGGTGATGAAAGGCAGTTAGACGCGCTATTCTCATACATAGGGTCAATGTTTAATCCTCGCGAGGAATGATAAGTCAGTATGCGCTTAACACTTTTTTTTTTGTTTAACAAGTAAAAAATAAAAAACTTTTTTTTTTCCAAACGCTAGATGCAGAGGACGACGGGGTATGTCGACAGATCGGTGGTGGCCCCCTTCTTCGACCGCAGAGCGACAACGATGACGGCGACGGAGATATCAGTAACAACGTGCTACCGCCTGGATATAGATTTACAATACTGTCCGAAACGACGCGTCGTATAAATAGGTTCCGTTTAGACGGGCGTGAAATAGCAATGGCTATCCGGAGGCCGCCCGAAGACCCTGATACAAATACGGTATCATGGTTACACGGGGCAGTCAGAGATATACATGCGTACCTCACAAGTTCGTGTACCGCGCGGGACTATATAGGTCTAACGATCAAATCCGACAGTTTTGCGTGCGGGGCAGCGTGGCTGTCGTACAGACCGGCTCGAGAACTTCTCGAAAACGATGTGTGGGGTGTGATATCGTCCGTCGCGCAGAGCGCCCAGGCATTCCAAATAGATAGGTCTTTCGTCATCGAGTCGTGTATAGTCGAAGTACCGCGGGGTACAGGACGCGTGCGATTAGCGCACGAATTTGTAAAAAAAAATTCTATACTGACCATAGTGAATAACGATAACCTCTGTCTACCTAGGTCGCTCGTTGTGGCGATGGTACACGCTGAACGCGGGGAGGTGCGCTCTGGGGAGCTGCATGAGCGATGGAACGCTGTACGGCGTCAACGGGGTAAATTACAAAAACAATTTGCTCTCGAACTTGTGACAAACGCGTGTGTAGACATACCGCCGGACGGCTGCGGTATTCCAGAAATTGATAAATTTCAATGTTACCTAGCCCCGAGCGGTATAGCAATCGTTGTTTACGATTTTGACAGCATAGGCAGCGGCGAGAAACCGCTGTACGACGGTTCGCAAGCAGTCGATAACGCGTACGGATCAGAGAGACCACGGCAAACGCTCCGCATCCTGTATTATAATAATTCGCAGCATTATCAGCCTATTTTAAATATGCGGGGTGCGGTCGGTAGTCGTGGTTTTTGCATACCATGTAACAGATCTTATACGTACGAGGCAGAGCATAAGTGTTCCCACAAATGCGCTAGATGTTTCGGAAAACCGCTCTGCGATTCAGCTCTCCCCACACTGTATTGTCGCGAGTGCCATAGGTACTTTTTTGGCCAAATCTGTTTCGATAACCATATAAACACGCTATTTATCAAACAGAAGGGAAAAGAAAAGAGCGTATGTCAGGCCGTTCGCAGCTGTCCACAGTGTCTCAGGCCGCTTCAAAGAGCGCTGCGTAAACACTCTTGCGATAAGGTGTACTGCAGAGTCTGCAAGAGCGTTAACAGAGTAGGCCATCAGTGTTACGTCAGACCGGTAAAAAAGGCGCCCGTGGAAAAAAATATTCTATTCATTTTTTACGATTTTGAAACACAGCAGATACAGAAGCTGCCCGGTGACGACACGGTACGCATCCACACACCAAACCTGTGTATCGTTCAGCAAATGTGTACAGCGTGCATAAACGATACAGATCTCGCGAGGGTATGCCCGTCTTGCGGTGTACGCGAGTACGTCTTTGAAGATGACCCCGTAAGGCAGTTTGTAGATTACGCGTGCGACCCTAAAAGAAAATCGTTTCAGAGAGTGATCTGTGTGGCGCATAACGCCAAGGGTTTCGACGCGCAGTTTATACTGAAGTATATCGTGAAGCGTAAACGGAAAACTCTAAAGCCACCGACGCTGATACTCAGTGGCACGAGTATCATAATGATGAAGACGGGTCGTGTAACATTCATAGACAGCCTTAATTATTTTCACATGCCTCTGAGTGCCCTGCCAAAAGCCTTCGGTCTCGTGGACTCGGCTGGTTTGAAACAAAAAGGTGTATTTCCGCATCTATTCAATACTCCCGAGAATCAGCATTATATCGGTCCTCTACCACCACTCGAGTTTTATTCACCCGACACTATGCCTACGGCCCAACGTAATCAATTCTTAGCATGGTATAACGAACAACGGTCGGCGGGCTACGTATTTAACTTTCGAACAGAGTTTATTGATTACTGTAGATCCGACGTCACCATCCTCAGACAGGCATGCGTTTCTTTCCGCGCAATGTTTCTCCAGCACGGTAGCGTTTGTCCTTTCTCGGAGAGCACCACCATAGCCTCGGCGTGCTCGAGAGTTTTTAGAAAAAACTTTTTGCGGGACGAGCAGATAGTCATTTTACCACCGGGTGGATACCGTTACTCCGAGAAACAATCACGTAAGGCCCTGTTATGGCTCCTCTCGCTGGAGCATCGTTGGGGTTGTACCATAGTTCACGCAGGGCGCACTCGGGAGTACCGTCTACCGGAGGGTACGCCCGTCGACGGTTACTACCATGACACCGATACAGGTCTGCGACACGTCTTGCAGTTTCAGGGTTGCTTCTGGCACGGGTGCCCAAAATGCTATCGCATAAACAGGGATACGCGGTTACACACGGGCGAATCTATGGATGCGCGCTTCGAGAGAACGCAGGCAACGAATGATAAGATTCGATATCTCGGTTACGAATTGACGGAAATCTGGGAGTGTGAATTCGATAGCTGGATAAACGATCCAGCACAGGCCGCATTATATAGAGCATTGAATGAGAACCCGTTGGTAGCGCAACTACCGCTGGAACCTCGCGATGCTTTCTTCGGTGGACGTACAGGGAATACCGTCAGTTTTTACGAAGTCGAGGGGTCTGAGAGGATACACTACGTAGATGTGTGTTCGCTCTACCCCTTCATATCGAAAACGGGGAAATTCCCTGTAGGGCACCCTAGAGTGTACGTGGGCGACGATTGTCGCGAACTAACGGGTGATCACAATAACGTCGATAGCGTAGAGGGTCTGATTAAGTGTGTCGTGTTACCACCGCGAGATCTGTATCACCCCGTGCTACCGACACGCATGCACGGTAAATTGCTTTTCGCACTGTGTCGTTCCTGTGCAGAGTCAACGCTACAGGGCTCGTGTCCTCACGAGAATCCTGAGGATAGAGTATTCGAAGGGACATGGGTTGTGGACGAGGTCAGACGCGCTGTACGTAAAGGATATCAAATAACGACGATACACGAGATATGGCAATACGAGATCACCCAGTACGATCCGGTCACGCGAAAGGGCGGTCACTTTGCCAATTACATAAATACATTCCTGAAGATTAAGCAGGAGGCTAGCGGGTGGCCACGTGAGTGCAGCGACGACGAGTCTAAGAAGCTGTATGTAGAGGAGTACGATCGGGTCGAGGGTATTCGACTAGACTCTACTAACATAAAATCAAATCCCGGTCTGCGGGCAGTCGCCAAACTATGTCTGAATTCCTTTTGGGGTAAGTTCGGGCAGCGCGAAAATCTACCTAAAACGGAAATCGTAACGACTCGTCAGAAGCTCGTGAGTTTGCTTACATGCCCGGAGGTCGAAATTACGGGTATTTTACCCGTAGATGACGAAATACTCTACGTCAACACGAGTAGTACGAGCGAATCGGTGATACCCACAGCGTACACAAACGTTGTTATAGCCGCGTACACCACGGCTCAAGCTCGTCTTAAGTTATATGACTATCTCGAGAAATTAGATCGACGTGTACTATATTACGACACCGACTCGTGTAGATACGTATCGGGTGGCCGTCACGCCGATAACGCTTACGAACCGCCGCTCGGCAGTCTTTTAGGCGATTTAACGGACGAGCTGGAGTCGTACGGTGTTAGTAGTTATATCACGTCTTTTGTATCGGGAGGCCCGAAATTTTACGCGTACCGGGTACGTAAGCCAGACGGTTCTCACGCAGAGGTCTGCAAAGTCAAAGGTATCACGATCGACCACGCGACGAGTCTTGCCATTAATTATGACTGGATACGGTCTTATGTAACGGGAGAGACGAGCGAGCCTGTTGTTTTACACTACGACGCGATACGTCGTACGCCGTTTCACGACGTAGTTACACGCCTCGAATCAAAAACGTGTAAACCGACCGAACTTCAAAAACGGCGGCGCGACGGTCGTCTCGGATCCTTACCGTACGGCTTTATATAACTAGTATTACCAAAAAAATTGTACAAATGTATATACAACCCTGAACAATATTTTACCGTACAGTCTTATGTAACTAATATTACCAAAAAAAAATGTACAAATGTATATACATCGCCTGTACAATAATAATAAAACATATTTATTTGAAAAACAAAAAACCTCTTTATCGATCTATTCCCGAAGGCTCCACCAACCCGCCCATGTTATTTATTTTTTCAGTGGCGCTTCGGACATGCTAGCCGTGCACTATGGCTAGCTATGCGGCTGACACACATACATGGCGACTATTAGCTCACAGGTGCACGATGAGCTCACCCGGACGAGGGGGCTAGCAACGTCACCGATAAGAGCTAGCAAGCGCGCGCGACGTCACGAGCCTCACGCGTGTCGCGCGCCCGCCGCGGCCGGGCCCCGCGATGGAAGGGGGAGCGTGTAAAATCCAGCAGACTCTTTAACAGTATATTCGTAAAGAACACCGCCAAATTGCCTCATTTGACATAATGGACACACGGTGGAAGCACCCGTGGACGTCGATGATCTGTGGGCCAACGGGGTGCGGGAAGACGTTCTTCGTAAAGAAATTCCTACGGTTCATCGAGGACATGAGCGACGTGCGATTTGCACGTGTTCTCTTTCACTATGCAGAGTGGCAGGAGGGGTACAGGGAGTACGGGAGCGCTATAGAGTTTCACGAGGGACTGCCGCAAAACACCGATTACGGCAATGACCCACGCCCGAAACTCGTCATCATCGACGATCTCATGAGGGAATCGTCCAATAACACGGTGGTCGACCTTTTTACCAAAGGCAGCCATCATAAGAACATCAGCGTTATCTTCATTACGCAGAATCTCTTTCATCAGGGGCCCGGACAGCGCGATATCTCGTTGAACGCCAACTACATCGTTGTATTTAAAAATCCGCGCGACAGAGCGCAGATACAGCATCTGGCCAGACAGGTGTTTCCTGAAAATCCGCGCTTCGTACAGGAAGTCTATCGCGATGCCACGGCCCAACCGCATGGCTATCTACTACTCGATTTGAAGCAGTCGACCCCCGATAACTGCCGCTTTCGCACTTGCGTGTTTCCTTCGGACCCGTTCCACTACGTGTACGTACCGCGAAAGGGTATAAAGGGAGGGCACACCGATCGAGACGTACCAGTCATTCGGTTGTAATGGTATCCGGCGCACGCTGCTCTATAGGGCGCAAACACGCCGCAGTGTTAAAGGCTATTTGCCATCTGGATAGCAAACAGCGTAGCGCTTTGTTACGAGTGGCCGACTCACGACTCGTCAACTGTATATGCGAATGTGCTTTGAATATTCTTCGCGGTAACGTGCCTCTCAAGCCGACGCAGAAACGCCGCTTACGAAAACACGCATCGTTGTTGAGACGTTTATCCAGACCGGGTTCAGCCGTCAAAACTAGAAAACGTCTTATCGTTCAGAGCGGCGGTTTTTTACCTCTTCTGCTAGCACCCATACTAGGCACCGTCATTTCGAAACTCATAGGGGGAGGCGGCTAGGGGTATACGTCACGAAGAGCGAGATGGAGCATGCCAAAAAGATGGTTCTAATCCCTCAGGAGAGCGTGGAGCAGCAGCACTACCGGCCAATGCCTCATACATCCCACCACCACCAGCAGCAGCAGCAGCAGCAGCAGGAGCAGGGTGTCGACACCGTAAACACCGTGCAGACCCCCGGGACCCCCTTAAGCAGATTAGACGCATCCATGAAGGAGATCCTACACTCACCGAATTTCATCGACGAGCGCGAAAAGTGGAAGATGTACAATCAGGTGCTGCAGCGTTATCTACACTTTATCGAGGATCTGCGAAATAACGTCGACGAGGATAGGCGAGGCGATAACGATGCCAAGAAAAAAAATAACAGTTCTGCGGAGGATAATGTCAGGAGTTTGACCGACGATGGCGACGACGACATCATCGCTAGCGTACCCCAAAAGTACAGAGCTAAGGCTAAGCTCTTACTAGGAAGGCTGCGCAACGCTGGTTCGCCACGCATCTCGTGGAGTAAACAGGGTGTTACGCGTATCGGCGGCGCCGTCGTGCAGGACGCCAACATCGTGGATTTAATCAACGATGCTATGCGTGAGAGAAAAACAGCGAGACCGGCGGGGAGTCGCCAGTTTGCGCGGTTCCTCCGTACTGCAGGTATACCGCGTGAATATATCGGCAATCAACGTCTATGGAGGGAGGGGAGCAACACGACGTCTCTCGGTAATCAGACACCGCGCCGTGTAACAATCGTACCGCGCCCAATCGAGCAGACTCAGAGCTCGTCTACAGAGGAGGAATTCGGCGAGGCGTTTCAGGAAGTGTTTAGAGACTCCGGGGAAGAAGAGCGCGTGGGGAAAAAATATACGCGATCCGCGTCGGCCGGTACAACCACCGATAGCGAGAAAAAGAAAAGATTAGAATGGTTAAGGCTGCCGTGAAACGGAAGAAGAAAAAGATATCGGCTGATGATAGCTTTCTGAGGCGTCTTTATTACACGCCAGCAGAACCGTCTTCGTACGCCGGTATCGGTAACCTAGCGCGAGCGGCTAGGGGCAGGGTAAAACGAGATTCCGTCACGCGTTGGTTAGAGGCGCAGGACGCGTATACGCTGCATAAGCCCGTGCGACATACGTTTCAACGTCGCTCTTACACCGTCAGCAATATCGACGACGTTTGGGAGGCCGATCTTGTGGACCTTCGATCGTTGAAGGAGTACAACGATGGTTACACGTATATACTTGTAATAATCGATGTACTCAGTAAATACGCTTGGGTGGAGCCTTTACGCGATAAGACCGGTGCGACGGTAGCCGCGGCATTCCGGAGGGTTTTGACACGTAGTAAGAATAGGATATCCATGTACCTACAGACAGACAAGGGTAAAGAGTTTATCAACGGTGTACTGCAGCGTCTACTCGAGGAGCTTGGTATAGGATTCCGTGTAGCGCGCAGCCCCGACGTAAAGGCTGCTATCGTCGAACGCTACAACCTTACTCTGAAGGATCGTATGTGGCGCTACTTTACACATAGAAACACTCGGCGGTACATAGATATTCTTCAGAATCTCGTGGACTCGTACAACAGGACACGCCACTCCGCGATAAGAATGCGCCCGGTTGACGTAACCCTGTATAATGCCGCTAAGGCTCGTATGAATCTATCTATGCGATACGCCCCAGTGCGCCCGCGTGTCCCTAAATACAGTGTCGGCGACCTGGTACGCATCAGTAGCGCTAGGAACCCTTTTGCGAAAGGTTACGAGGGTGGGTGGACTCGAGAGATTTTTAAAATCGTATGCCTAGGTACAACGAGGGAGCCACCCGTCTACATCTTAGAAGATCTCGCCGGAGAGGAGATTGACGGTATTTTTTACGAAGAGGAGCTCGTTCGAGTTCGCAAGGACCTCGCAAAGGACGCGTTTCTCGTCGATCGTGTAATAAAACGAAGCGGTCGTGGGAAAGCCCAAAAAGTACTGGTCAGTTGGGTTGGTTACCCCGAGAAATTTAATTCGTGGATACCGGCATCCCACTTGAAGAACAATGAAGGACCAATTTTATCTCGTTCTTCCCAGTAACAGCAGTATGTCGTACTATCCCGAAAATAAAACTACCAGTTTTACGACACATCTACCGCATCAGATCGATTTACACGGGGCATGGTCTGTTGCTCTGGTTGAAATACAGATTCCTATGACCTTTCTGCACGTGCCGGTGGCGCTAAAAGATTGGGATCACGTGGTCGTGGTCACTACCCGTACCAAACCGCAGAAGAACCACAAAGAACCGCTAACCGGCTTTATAGTGTCGGGTTCTAACGTAGCGCACGGTGTTTACGATGACGTAAAGAGCCTCATTGACGAAATAAACGCTACCACGGCTATGACGGGCCGTCTGAAAGTAGAGCTCTGCAGAGGTGGTTACGTGAGCGTATCGTTCGTCTCTACCGATAACGATCTAGACGATCCGCACGAGCTGAGACTCTGCCGCTCCCTGGCTCGCATCCTTGGCTTTACCGAGTCGCTCGTGGTATCGAAAGCAGAATCTCCCGTGATGGCCGATCAACCGGCTAGTCTGATCAACGCCCTACCCAAGACGCTTTTCGTTTACACGGATGTCTGCGAACCGTATATCACCGGAGACGTCCAAACGCCCCTGCTCCGCGTGGTACCCCTACAGCCAGATAACAAATACGCGTACGCGGCTGTAAAAGTGCTCTCGTTTTCGCCGTTAAAGTACATACCGCTGCTCCGAACGACTTTTCAAACGATCGACATCGATATAAGAGACCACCTGGGCGACCCCATACCATTTGAATCAGGAACGCTCTCCGTAACACTACACTTTAAACGGTTAGAGTGATGGCTCATTACACCGATTACTACGATTCGCAGATAGGCGGGGGATATTCCACGAAATTTCGGGTGTTCGCGGGGTCTCCGTATCAGCGGGGTCATGGTATCGGTAGCTTTCTTGGTGGTCTTTTTCGGCGCGTGCTACCCCTACTATCGAGGGGGGCCCGAGCAGTCGGTAAGGAAGCGGTGCGCGCTGGTATGAATATCTTGACGGACGTCAGCGAACGCGGTGCTCCGCTCAAGCAGGCGTTTCGCACCAGGGCCGCCGAATCGGGTATGAATCTTAAACGTAAGGCGGAGACGAAAATTGACGAGCTCATGAAAGGATCGGGTTATAAATCTGTAAAACGATCACGCGGCGCCCACTCTATCATCGGCGTCGCTGGAAGGAGCATCGCCTCAAGAACTGCTAACAAGCGTAAGAGACGTACGGGGAAGAAGGCTGCTCCGCGTCGAAAAAAAAAAGTAGTAAAAAAAATAAAGTCAAAAACCAAGAAACCCAAATATCGTCGTAGGATCGCTAGTAAGAAAGTAAAGCGGAGTGTGCTGGATATTTTCTCCTAAACGCTACCTCTATCATGGCCTTCCTACACGCGCACTCGTGCGAGTGTATGAAATCGGAGCTCGAGCTCTTTACACTACCACCGACGCAGACTACTATAGAGAGCGCTCAGTGGGTGCACTATAAGCCTATCTCATCGCTGACCGATGACTCGCCCATTGAATTTGTCGTGCCGGGTAACGGGGATGAGTACCTCGATCTAGCACACACCATGCTGAGTTTACGCGTACAGCTGCGCTCCAAAGACGCGTCAGCAGCGGACGCTCTGAGCAAAGCGGCCCCTGTTAACAACCTGCTACACTCGCTATTCAATCAGGTGGACGTATTTCTTAATCAGAAGCTCGTATCGCCGCCTAATAACGCGTACGCTTACAGAGCTTACATAGAGACGCTATTAAATTACGGGCCCGCCGCTAAGGGGTCGCACCTCTCGAGCGTGCTCTGGTACAACGACACGCCCGGCCATATGGACGATACAGCGGGCAAGAATATAGGCCTCGCGAATAGGCAAGCGTTCGTCGGTAAAGACAGGACGGTCGATCTGATTGGTCATTTACACTGCGATGTGTTTAACCAAGAAAAATTTTTATTAAATGGTGTTGAGCTCCGTTTACGCCTCGTACGCACGAGAGACGGTTTCTCCCTCATGGATCCAAAGAGCGAGTGTTCTTTACATATAACGGAGGCCACGCTCCTCGTTAGACGCGCCAGAATAAGCCCCGGTATTCTAATTGCTCATTCTAAAATGCTATCGAAGACAACTGCAAAGTATCCGCTTACGCGTGTAGAGGTCAAGGCACTGACGATGCATGCCGGTTTGCACGGTGGCACTATGGACAACGTGATTCTCGGCCAATTACCCAAGCGTATTATAATAGGTTTCGTCGATAATAAGGCCTTCAACGGCAACTATCAGCTCAACCCGTTCAATTTTAAAAACTATTGTATTAATTTCTTATCGCTGTACGTCGACGGTGTTCAAGTACCCTCGAAAGCACTGCAGACCGATTTCGGCAAAGCCGGTCTTTACGTGGACGCGTATCACACCCTCTTCAGCGGCACGGGTATACACTTCCTCAACGAGGGTAATTCGATATCTAGGAACGCTTACGCAAACGGTTACTGCCTGTTCGTTTTTGATCTTACACCCGATCTCTCGGCAAATAGCAACACCCACTGGAATCTGATCAAGCACGGTAGTGTACGAATCGAGGTACGCTTCGACGAACCGCTGGCCACCACCGTGAACTGTATCGTCTACGCAGAGTACGATAATGTTTTGGAGATCGACGCTGCGCGGCAAATCGTCGTAGATTACGGCGGCTAAACAATCGAAGAAAATGCATAGGTCAGCAGTTTGGGGTCTGCGTCATCATCTTTTGGATACCCTGTATCGTGAGTGATCGTCAGCATCGCCGTTAGTTTCTCGTTGAACGCCTTCGAGTTAGCATCACGACCATGGATTTTGTCATCGAAATCGAATACTTCAAAGACTCCGAGGGGCATCTGGCTCCGAAGGAGATCGGCGTAGTGGCTGTGGAAAGAAAATACATAGGCCACTGTATCGTTTCACCACCCTGCGATTTCAACGAATTACCACCGGCGATCAGAAGCGAGAACAACACCATGACCCGCTATCAACACGGCCTAGAGTGGTTCGACGGTGGTGTAACGTACAAGCAGTTATACACCAATCTCCGAAATATAGCTGGTATTTCACGGTGCATATACACGAGGGGCTCAGAAAACGTACTTTTTCTGCAGACCGTTATGGCCCGGGAGGTTATAAATTTGGATGAAACCCCCAATAACTCACCATACGAGGACTTCCCACCGAATTGTGACCATTACGAGTGCATCGTTCACGCCTGTAAGGAAACCCGGGGATCGTTTACCTGTGCTCTGAACAACGCCTTACGCCTTGAATTTTGGCTTCGGAATAACGGACCGCATATATGAACACGCTAGACCTTTACCTCGGTCTTCGCGGTATATCGGCTCATACGACGGGTGTCTACGCAGCTGATAGAATACCCCGAAACTGGTCGAAACCCGCTGCCATTATAGCCAACACGGACGATCATACGAAGCCAGGAGCGCATTGGGTTGCCATGTACGTGGACGCTGACGGAGACGGTTACTACTTTGACAGCTACGGATTACCACCGCTGAATCATCACCATGCATCGAGACTACGACGGAACTGTCGATCCTTCCGATGGAACGCTCAGCAGCTTCAGAGCGAGACGTCGACGGTGTGCGGCCAGTTCTGCATGATGTTTCTACACTACCTCTCTTCCGGCTTCGGGATGCATGCCTTCCAGAATGTGTTTAGTGGTGATTTGCGGAAAAACGATAGAATCGTCAGAGAGTATTACGACGCGTTTGTGCGAAAGAAACGTTTGGCTGATCGCCAGTATGCGCACGATAATAAGATCTACGGCGGCGGTGGTGTTGGTAGGATACAGTATTCACTGTGTAAATCCGGATACATGCGTTAATGCTTCCCTTTTTTTTTTTTTTTATGTATTACTTGTATTTATTGTATTTATGTTATAGAAACAGTAATAATAAGGCGCGATATGTGTATTTAATATAATAGTAATAATAATATGTGTATATATATATGTAAGCAAAAAAAAAAGTGATAAATATATATGTATAAATAATTAAAATATAATAATAAAAAGGAATAACAGACATAATGTGCGTATATATATATCTAATCAATTATTCAGTAAGTAAGACAAAAAAAGTAATTGTTCGTTTTTCTATCACACTTCTCTTATTCTTCTTCTTTCCTCCTGCGTCGAGGCGTATCCGTCGTCTTCCTCATCCGTTGCCTCTCCTTCGGGCTCGCTGTCGGTTCCCAGGAAGACATCGTCCGGATCTATCTCCTCCATATCCGGATATCCGAATCTGGCCATTTTTTTGTTTACCATAAAATGGCCTAACGGGATTCCCTGTGGTGCGATACGGGCATTTATCCAGCATGCAGCATTCTGTGCGTCCCTTCGCATCGAACTGGCGAAAAAGTAGGCCCGTTTTTGCAGAAGATCCCACAACCATGTACATGTCTCACGTGACCACCTTGCACCCTTGGGTGGGCGTATTCTGTCTAACCCCACAGGGATGGTCATTTCTGGTATGCCGGCAAGTTCTTCTGAGATATGAAATATCGCCTTTCGCGGGATTCTGATATATTCACCAAAGTCTACCAGTTTTACGGTCACCAGGTTGTCCTCGGCCACTTGTATGGTTGCTCGGAACCACGTGTTTTCCTCTCTGATCAGGCACCCTTCACCGATCCTGATTGTTCGCGGATTCATTCGTTGTTTTCTTTCCTGCGTGATCTTTTGTCGAATTTCCTCCATTCTCCCGGAATTTCTTCGTAGCCTAATGTGGAAGTTGCTTGGGGTGTAAAACTGTGCCAAGATAACCTCTGTGGGTCCATCCTTGATCCCTTCCACGTCCGCCTTCCTTATTACTGGCATTCTCTCCTTGCGCCAATTACAAGTCGTCTAGAAATAAGGGCAAAGGTGAGAATTGTGCGATACATTTTTAAAATCAAATAAAAGGTGTATTTATTTAAAGCAAATAAAAAGAAAAAAACGTATAGTCTTATTACACTTACCGATCCAATAGCAGTAATAGCACTTATTCTTTTTTTGATTTTCTACTTTCACCTACTGCTCGTTGTCACAGTACTGACAAGATGCTGCGAAGATGGTTCACAGGTCACCGTCTTTTTCCCCCGCCATGACCATAAATTTTTGCATAGTTGCAAATAAGAGATACCCGTAGTAGGGGTTTACGCTGGTCGGGATTTCATAGGGCTGGTCAAGACAGAGGTACCCCCCACGGCAGCCGTATTTGCGCATCGTTCGCTAGATTGAGCGAAAGAGGGGCCCCAGCATTCCAGAAGCAGCTACGTTGTATGTGGAGGGTTCATCCCCAAAAATATTAGGGGTTGGATATCATCGATAGTTAAAAGTATCGAAAAATAAACGGCGGTGTATACGATACCTCTATATTATAAGGTATTTTTTACAAAAAACAGCTGTGTTCTACTTTACCATGTTACCCCCCTTAGGGTAATTAAAAAAATTACCGGCCGGCGGTCACCGCATAATTACCGACCGTGGTACGTCCCCTGGGGGGACATGCAGCGCTGTTGCTACACAGGGTTTCGGGCCTTAGGACCGGGGCTGCGTGGTGGGGGGAGTGTCGCGTAGGGTGGCGGTGGGGAGAGCTGCCCACATGGGCGAGGGGGTGGCGCCATAGTGCAGCGCGGGGGGACCCAACGCGATGCGCTCCATGACTCATCGGGACAGTGGTGGGGGTTTGTTGTGACGGCCAATGGTGGTGAGTATCTACTCGCGTATCATATTTCTCATGCTGGATGCCAAATTCCATTTCAAAAAGTTGGAAATTAATTTTAATATAAGATACTATCGAACCTCCTTAATGTGCCGGGATCGCAGCGTGGTCTGATTAAAAAAAAAATTTTGATAACACTCGCACGTATGGCAGGCTGATTCACTTCTTCATAGTTTAAATATTATTCAACCGAATAGAAAAGTAGTAAAACATGTCCCAAGAAATTGCACTTATTAATATCGGGTAAAAAAAATGAAAAGCGTAAAAAACCCACACAATTATTTTATACATATGTATATAAATATGTCCACGGGATACTTTGGGGACCCAAACCTGCAAGCTAATATTTAAAAAAAAAAAAACTAATACCTTGGGGTGTCACAGCATGGGAATTCTAAGCTAAACTAACCTAACGAAACCTAACCTAACCTAACAATATACATAATTTTATTAACAATAAAAAAATATAAACAAATTCGGTGTGAGAGTCACCTTTATGGGCCTCAAAACAGTCATTACGCTGGAAAAACATTGAGGTCGGACCCCAAACAGCTATAAGATCTCGAATAAGCGTGTTCGTAAAAGAAATCGACTTCAAAGTATGCAATAGCCAAATTTATGGTGAGATGAGACAAATAGTGTATCTGCTTAGAAATTGTTAGTTTCATACATTTTTGAGTAGCCTGATTCAATTTAGTAATTTTTTTTTATTCAAGCCTACGGAAAGATAATTGTTTTTTTAATATCTCGAATTATCAGTATGTTCTGATGTAAAAAATAATTCAGAATTAAAATTATACCACGACATAATTTTCTGATAATTCGATGTATTAAAAATGTTACCTTTACATAGCCTTGAATGGTAAAAATTAAATGAAAAAAAATCCCTAACCAGATACATTATTCGTTTCATCTCACTATAGAAAATAATTGGTTCATTTTTATATGCTCATCATTATTTTTATGCCCGAGATTTATAAGTGCATTTTTTTTTTTTTTTTGGTAATTTTCCGTAATGCCTTCTTTATCCGTCTAAATATTATTTATGCTATTAAAACATGAAACAGCGTAACATAGGTGTTTGTCACAGTCTCTCGGGAAGAAGAAACGTTCGCTGATTCATGTACCAATTTATTGGATGTATACGATGTAATATAATACAATATTTGTAGATTAATATTATCATGTATTTCATGAAACTTCAGTTAAATAGGTAAACCAATAAGCATAGTTGATAATTAAAAAAAAAGAGGTAAGACGTGAGTTTTGAACCCGAGACTCTCGGACGTTAACTCAGCAGCAAGCACGTGTGCCATCGAGTCATTGTGGTATATTATTTAGCAAGCTTATATTTCTGTAGTTACCCACGTTCGAGAGTTTTTTTTAAAGTTTGATTTGCTTACTCTATTATTTCCAAAGCTTCATATGGATATTAAGGGTATTGACTACCTTATTACTACGATTTATGCAATATCCTGTAAAAAAAAAGGTGGATACAAGTCTCCCTATTTGAATGTTCACCCGGTTTAAAATCGTGGATCTCGAGGAACACACGAATTCAGTCGACCAATCAAAAACGTGGAATCAGTTGGAGAGTCTCGTTCAGGTGGCGCGTCGATGCGCCAAAACATAGAGTCCCTCTAGTAAGAGTCCGGCCAACGGTGGGCCTCTTACTGATTGGCTCCGCCATTTTTAGGACTCTTTCCGGAATAGGATGGGTGTGTATGAATACATATATCGGAGGGATTCACATTGTTAGTGGGGGTAGTGTTAAGCCTTGTATGGCGGGTTGCCTGTACCTGCGCGCAATGTCATGGCGGCTCCAAACGAGCCCTAAACATGGCGTCCCTTCCGGGTATTGGCCGGACTCTTACTAGAGGGACTCTACCAAAACACAGCTCCAGATTATCACGCGTAGTATTACTATATATACACGACCAATCAAAAACGTGGAACTGCTTCGAGGGCCCTCCGCTAAGGTGGCGCGCCGAAACCAGAGAAAAATTGCGACCACCAAAAACAGGCTCATTGGCAATCTCCCTACTCATCTCTGATGAAAGTGATGAAAATTCTATATTGCATATTGGGGTGGCGCTGCCGTCATCTGTAGACCGCCGACAGAGACGACTATAAAATGAGCGAGAGGGAGCTTGACATACATTTCGCCATGTATGGTGGTGAAATGTCAAGAGCTCTTCTATTTACTTAGTTATATATTTTTTAATGTTTTTAAAGTGACAATTCATCAGGGTCTGTTATACCAATGAATATGCTGCGAACACAGTAATAAAGTCTGTTTAGTTGGATACTTTAATTTAAAATAATTTCAAAATAACTTAATTTGTTAATAACCAATATAATAAGTCAAAAAAAAATATCAAGTGTGAGAGTCTCAGTGCTTGATGTAAACAAGTATTTTTTTTACATTCTGTTAAAGATTAATAAATTAATTCGTGTTTTTTTAGAATTTATCAGTGCTTCATTAAAACATAACCCTACCGATCATCATCCCTGAAGTGTATATCCGTATCACATGAACATTGTTAATGTGAACGAACGTTTTTATAGATTTCGCTGAAAACTAATAAATAGGTCGTTTCGACCAGAATTGTGGTCTCATTTGGGCAACCCCAATCTGAGAATAGTTTTGCTCCTCAAGAAAAGTATTGCTTGCTAGAAAAGTATTTTACGCACTCCAGCTGATACCATGCAATGTGGAGCGGCACCAAGCAGCTTGTTAATCATAATTTTGTGCCTAACTAAAAAAAAAATAAATGTATTTTCACCCCAAAGTTGATAAATTGAAGAAACCTTACATGGATGAATGCACATGTGCTTGTCAAAACATTGTAAAGTGAGTATATGGGACAGCGGTAGTATTCTTAAGACTTTGATTAAAAGAACTTGACGTCAACAAGCTGATGCAATCTGCAATTGAATTTTCAAACTAACAATTATGGAACTAATAGAATGAAACAGACTTCACCATAGCTCTGGAAACGGTAAAATGTGACATTTTGGCAACTTGGTGCCATATTTAACCACATGGAGCAACTCCGAAATATAATTTAAGTACTAAGGCTAGGCAAGCTTTCGTTGGACTGATATACTGTATACATTCTAATAAAAATAATAGGATATATTTGTAAGATGGGTATATTGGGTGAAGAAGAACAATTGATTAGTCCAGCGCAGATTTACAAAACATATATTACTTTTATTGATATTCTTTTCAATACATAGAAGAAAACGCTCCATGCGTGTTTCGCTCGTGCGAAGCGCAAACGACAACTAACTTCTTCTTTCTTTGCTCGCGTCCCTTCCTCCCTTCGGCGCTCGCACGTCGTATTTCGGCGAAAAACGCTCCTCTCTCCCCGCAGCCCGCCCTACGCTCGCTTGGCAACATAGAAGTTAAGACGCCGCGTACGCCGCAGAGAAGCTTCGAAAAAGTAAAGCAAACTCATAGGCAACCAAAAGTCGTCGCAATAAAATTCGACACTACACTCGGCCGTCCTGACCGAATATTCGCCTCGAATATTCGCTACTGTTCATCGTCTTTGTCGCTATCGGATGAATCTTCGTAGTCATCTTCTATCCAGGGCTTCATTGAATCAGCAGCTGTCGAGGTTTGGCGCGGCCCTTCGTGCTCACCAACTTTTTGCACCACGTAACGATCGTTTCGCAATACCTTGATAATTTCATAGGGTCCAAAATACTTGTGAGCGAACTTCAATCCGGGACCCTGCTGTGTTCGCCTTATGGCGACGATGTCACCCTCCCGATAAACGAAGGCTTTCTTTCTTTTCGCGTCAAAATTTTTCTTATTCTGGCGCTGAATGCTCTCGATACTCTCTTTGGCTTGATCTCGCAGTTCCTCTCGGTCGCGATCGAAGGAAGTGATCAACTCGTTTTGCAGCAACTCTTTAATATCAGGATTATCACGGACGCGTGGGTGTATCCCGAACAACAATCGAAACGGCGTCATCCCTATACTCCGTTGTAGCGTTGTGTTTAAGCATTGCTGCACCGCGTCTACGTACTTGTGCCACTCTTCGGGTTTAGGCGCCGATAATTTTGTCAACAGCGGTATCATCGTTCGGTTAATTCGCTCGACCTGACCGTTACTTCGCGGAATCCCAGTCGTAATTAAAACATGCTCAATACCCTCCGCTTGACAATAATCTTTGAATTCTTTCGACACAAAAGCGGAACCTCGATCGGAGATTATTCTCCTCGGATTTCGAAAAATAATCGACTGCTTTTGCAGGCGGTTAATTACTTCGGCGGCAGTTGTCGATCTCGTCGCGTACAGCCACACAAATTTCGAAAAAGCATCTACTACGACAAAGATGTGGGCGTAACTTTTTTTCGTCGACTGTAATGGACCCAGATGATCGATATGAAGCGTGTCCAGCGGGACGCCCCCCTTTTCGATCGGATTGAGAAGACACTGTTTTTTACCTTTTTGACGCTCTGCCAAAATACATGCGATGCAGTTCCGAACGACCTTCTCGACTTTTGATCGTAGCTGCGGTATCCAGTAATCATTTTGTACCAGAGACTCAGTTTTGCCGATCCCAAAATGTCCTCGCTCATACGCCCTTCGAATTATCTGCATGTGCATCGCCTTGGGAACAGCTAGTCGCATCTCGTCACCAACGTCTTTATACAGGAGCCCCCCACGCACTACATAACCGTTGAGATTTTTCTGTTCCGCCTCGTCTAATTTTTTCCTTAGATCTTCGTCGTTCGATTGCGCCCGTCTCAATCGCATCGTTAAACCTTCGTCGCATTCGTCAATCATCATACACGTTTGAAGCGGGTGTCTGCTCAGAGCATCCACATGTTGCATACTCTTGCCAGGTCGGTGCTCTATCGTGTATTGAAACTCCTCCAGCAATAAAGCCCACCGAGCCACTCGCACGCAAAGATCTCGCTTGTTCATTGTTAGCGCGAATGCGCGACAGTCGGTTATGATCTTGAAAGGTATGCCTAATAAGTACACGCGGAATCGTTTGAGCGCCTTTATAATTGCAAGAACTTCTAACTCGTAGCTTGTGTATCTCGACTCTGCCGACGTCGCCTTGCCGCTCGCATAATATACCGGGTGTAGCAGTTGGTCCTCGCTGTCTCGTTGTAAAAGGATCGCTCCATAGCCATGCATTGATGCGTCAGTATGAAGCTCCGTATCAGCCCCCACCCGATATATGTTCAACACGGGTCTCTCGCTCAGCAATATCTTCAGTTGCATAAACGCGTCTTTCTCATTAGTACCGAAATTAAATTCCACGCCCATTTTCAACAGGTTAGTCAGTGGTCGAGCTATCGTCGAGTATCCCGCGATAAATTTGCGGAAATATCCGGTCAAGCCCAGAAACGCCTGTATTTGTCGCACGTTCGTGGGCTGCGGAAAACGTCTCACCGCCTCTGTCTTTCGTTCTGAAGGCCATACAGAACCGTCCTCTATCGTGTGGCCTAAAAACTCAACCCTTCTTTGTAAAAAACGGCACTTTTCCCAATTTATCGTTAACCCAGCTCCGCTAGCTGTTTCAAGCACCTTCTCAAGACTCTTTATTCCGTTTTTTTCGTCGTTTGAAGGGACGATTAGATCGTCCATATACACCAACACCGTTCCATCTCGAATCAAGTCTCTAAAAGTCGCGTTGACGAATCGCTGAAAGACGGACGGCGAATTGCATAAACCAAACGGTACTCGCAAGAACTCGAACTGGCCATCAGGCACTACGGACGACGTATATTTTACACTTGACGCGTCTACCTTCACGTGGAAGAAACCGTTCTTCAAATCAAGCGTACTGAATATTTTAGCACCCTGCAACCGATCTAGCGTATCCTCTATCAGAGGTAGCGGATAACGATCCCTTACCACCTTTTTATTCAGTAGACGATAGTCAATGCACAATCTGTGCGAACCGTCCTTCTTCTTAACCAGTACTACTGGACTCGCGTAGTCGGAGCAAGAGGGCCGAACTATACCCTGCTTCTCCCATTCGTCGATCTGCCTATTGACTATGTGATTCTCTAATGGCGATAAGCGCCTAGCTCTCTGGTAGACCGGTTCGTCATCTTTTAGCACGAGCCTCATCTGAACGTCGGCCTCGATCATCTTATTCGGTTTATAATTCTCGATTAACTTCGATATTATACGTTTGTACTCTACATCGCGCACATCAACTTGATATGTTTCCTTTTCGTCCTGTATATCAATCTGAAAGA
The DNA here is from genome assembly GCA_963971525.1 of Cephus spinipes. Classification (NCBI taxonomy): domain Eukaryota; kingdom Metazoa; phylum Arthropoda; class Insecta; order Hymenoptera; family Cephidae; genus Cephus; species Cephus spinipes. Next base: position 12,009,566 of record OZ020574.1, on the reverse strand, counting down.
TATCCGGGCTGTTGTTATCGTTGAGGACCTCACAGATCGGCTTGATCGTGGATTTACCTCGCGCTGAATGTAAGTCTACGGTGTCTAGAAAATCAGCTCCGATCAATACTTTTTGTCGCGATACCTCATCGGAAACGACTCGAATTAAAATCGGATACGAGTGCCCATCTATCGTGATTTTCGCGCAAAATTCTCCCAATGCTGGAATGTTATTAGATCCTACACCCGAGATCTTAATCGCGGTCGGCTCGAGTGGATGTATTCCCATTTTCACGAACTCGTTTTTACGCATTATTGTAACATCGCTCCCTGTGTCTAAAAGCGCTTCGACATGTCTACCATTTATCATGATATCTTTCATGTATTTCTTACGCACACCGCACGACACAGTGCGTGCGTTCCTCGATTCATCGCTCTTCTCTGTACATTTTGATGCAATGTGTCCGTGCTTACCGCATTTAAAGTTCTTAACACCGAGATCCTTTGTCGGACACGACGAACTAACGTGGTCGGGCATACCACAGTTGTAGCAGCGCCTTGTGCTTGTTATTTTCTTCGTTCCGCTGCCACTTGCCTCGCTCCTTTCGCCAGATTTCTCGTTCTGCTCAGCTTTTGACGATGCGCCGCTTCGTTTGTCATGTCTGTTGGAACTCGATACACCGCGGTCTCGTAGCGTTATCTTATCAAACGCCTCTAGTAGAGCGTCTGTTGTATCAAACCGCTGTATTCGGGCTTGATCACGCAACGTATTGTCCGGTATTCCGTCTATGAGATAATCCACTAATTCATCTGCATCAATTGGTACACGGTTTCCCAGTATCATCTTATCATGGGCATATTCATGGAATGTTTCCTCCCTTTTCCATAGACGTCCTTCAAATTTTTTCCGCATCGCGACTTTACTCTGGCGATGGCGAAACATCGCTTTTAATTCGTCGATAATCGCGTCGAACGTCATACTGATGTATTCGGGCCTCGAGTGGAACCACTCGAGCGCCTTCTTCTTCAACTTCATCCCGATCACAATTTTCGCAGCATCGTCCTCAAGCCGATACGTTGTTTTTATAAATTTTAACTGCTTTTCCCACGTGTCAAAATCACCGGAGATACCGTCAAATTCGCTCACCAAGTCGGCGATTGCCGTCAGAGTCATTCGCATGTGCCCTTGCGCCGGCGCCGCCGCAACACCGTTACCGCCGTCTACCACCTGAGCGTTTTGGTTTGCGTTCTGGTTTGCGTTCTGGTTTGCACGCTGGGTACCACGCAAAAATTCGATCTCTCGTCGAGCCAACGCAAGTTCGCGCTCGGCGAGTTCTTTCTCGCGTCTACAATATTCGATTTCTCGGTCGTGCGATTCGTTCCCACCACGTCGTGCATCTTCCTCGTCGTCATCTTGTCCATTCATCCAATCACCGGATGGGTCATTTTCCATTAATCGAAGAATTAATTCGGCTTTTGTTCCCGTCGTTGGCAATCCGTACGTCCTCGCAATATGTTGCAATTCCACCAAATTAAAATCGCTTGGCTCCGGCATAGTTGTCGATTTTCGTCAGCACGTCTATAAAACACACGAACTCCGTATGCATACACAATCGTCGTTCACACAGTCTTTTTGCGCACACGTATAACCCGTCTAAATATTTGTGGCACATACACACAGATCCCAACGCACACGTATACCCCCCGTCTGAATATTCGTGACGCACTCTTGTTCTCTTCGTCTTATCGTCTTATTGTCTTTAGTCTTTGGTTCGCAAACAACTTCCACAATATCTATGCTTCAACACGACAGATCGCGGTTTTATCTTAGCGCCGGTCACACCAACAGATTCTTCTCATCAATATCCCGGACGAGCCCCCAAGATGTCAGATGGGTATATTGGGTGAAGAAGAACAATTGATTAGTCCAGCGCAGATTTACAAAACATATATTATTTTTATTGATATTCTTTTCAAAACATAGAAGAAAACGCTCCATGCGTGTTTCGCTCGTGCGAAGCGCAAACGACAACTAACTTCTTCTTTCTTTGCTCGCGTCCCTTCCTCCCTTCGGCGCTCGCACATCGTATTTCGGCGAAAAACGCTCCTCTCTCCCCGCAGCCCGCCCTACGCTCGCTTGGCAACATAGAAGTTAAGACGCCGCGTACGCCGCAAAGAAGCTTCGAAAAAGTAAAGCAAACACATAGGCAACCAAAAGCCGTCGCAATAAAATTCGAAGCTACATATTTTAATAGAAATAAATAGGATAAGTTCTGAGGATAAATCTATAAAATCACATCTGCATTTCTCTATGAACTTGTGTTCATGAAGAAAAATATCAAAGAAACGTGTCTACGAAAAATTCGATATCACAATGTGACAACAAAGACCGAAAAAGCGGGAAATGGTATGATCTATTCAATCATCGACGTATAGCATGGACTACGCACAGGCATAGAAAAACATGGTCGGCTGAAAGAAAGAGATAGAGATTGATAGCGGTCAAGCCCTGTCTCTTTCTAATCAGTAGCGTAGTGAGATATTTGAGGACCCCGGACATAATAAGTTTTTACATCATAATATTATAATTAAATTCTAAATATTCGTATTGTTTTCTAGATTTAATACAAGAGCTTTCTGATCTATTAGTACGTTCTATTTATTGTTATTTTCATATATCTTAGACATTTTAAAACTAAGCTTTTTATATAATTTTCGGAAAGTGAATCGTGAGTGAATGAAAGAATTTATCTGCATAATGTATTTTTGGTATATCGCAATATATTTTTGTTACAAAATTAATAATTAATCGTTTAACACAGTTTTACATTACAATATTTCATCTTACAAGTCGAAATAAGCACTATGCCAAGCAATTTATAAGCAAAGGGATCAGCGTGTAACAGTACGTTCCTGAGATCCTCTGAGCGATAAAAAAGTAGCCAATAGGAACATTAGAAAAGGAAAGCTATTGGCCGCCACCTCACTCCCTCTTTGTCTATTCGAGCCGACACTTTTTCAATGAGCTCAAAGTACGGAGTGCGCAGTCCATGCTATACGTCGATGGTATCGCCTAAAACCGGAGCGTTGTGCATCTCCCCACTCATCTCTGTATATGTCGATGGTCTATGCTCCATCCCGGTATTTCTATGTCTATGCCTTGGCAGAGAACATAGAAATACATGGAACAACAGGCCTTATGGGAGCATTTGGCTGGGGTGCTCGGTTAGTTATCACCCCAGCCACCGCGGCGCTACTAATGTTCATGTGAGCAGACACATAGAAAAATCGCGAGGGTGAGGGGCACGGCTTCGAGTATTTCTAAGGGCCCAGTCACACTCGTCAAACGCGCGTTCGAACGCGAACGCGTGCGCGGACGCAAAGATTGGAACACATGTAATGTAATGCGACAAGTCACGATGGCATTGAACGCACGGTCAGACGTGCGTTCGAGCGCAGCGTTTGGCCCATTTTCTAATTTTGCGTCTACGTGCGCGCGTTCTCTTAGTAGTTTCTCATCTAAACTTCGCACTTTTTATGGTTAAGAATTCAAACAGTTTTGCTCATGTGACTTTATTTCAAATGTTATGTGTGATCTTACAGTAAGGTAATGACAATGGAAAATGAAATTACGGCTTTTTTAATTGCCTTCGTACAAGATTGTCCACATTTGTACGACAAGAGACACCCTGATTTTAAAGATGCGGTAAAACGTGATAATTCGTGGAAATCTATAGCTGAAGTGTTAAACATGACAGGTATGCATAATGTGTCATTTCTTGTAGAACGGACCAGTTGCGAAATATATTATATTTAATATTATATGTTTTCAATATTATCTTACAGTTGAAGATTGCCAGACTCGGTGGAAGTCTTTAAGAGACCGCTATTGTAGAGAGCTGAAAAAGCTTGATGCACCAAGTGGCAGTGGAGCTATTAATATCTCAGAAAGTTCTAGACATCTGTTAATTAATTTGAGTTTTTTAAGAAATGTGGTGCACCACAGAAGGTTTGTAATAAAGTAGTTATACATACAGAATCATGGATCATTATATTAAGTAGATCAACTGATTGTTAATGTTTCAGATCAAGTGGGAACTATGCAATGGGAAATTGACAGAACATAAAAGAACATTCAGAAATTTTTAGAACCGAATATACATACTAAAATTTTAATTAAATTCTTCAAATAATTTCTACGTACCTTTCAATTATTCCTTCCTTACTTTTCAATGCTTCAATAATTTAAAGGTTAGCTATCCAACAACGTAGCATAACACATGCACTCTAGTGGACTTACGTATAAACGGCTTTGCGTCGGACGAATGTGACTAGGAACGCATTAAACTGTGATCGCGTCCGCGCACGCGTTCGTGTTCGAACGCGCGTTTGACGAGTGTGACTGGGCCCTAAGTGACTCTCATACTGATATCAGAGATGAGTGGGGAGATCATCGACATATAGTACTGGACTGCTCACTGTAGTCGCAGAAAGTGTACCAGGGAATAGAAAGAATCGTAAGGACCGTTCTGTCCTTTTCTATCATTCTTCTATTGGTCGAAAGGTTTCTGGATGGAAGGGGTTCAGGACTGTAATATGCAAAATAAGAACCATGTGAAAGATTACTCCGCACATCTAGAATGTATGTACGTTGTTACAGTCGAATCATGGAGCCTCCGTGAGTCAAATCTCAATTGTCGTGATTACTTTGTTGTAGTTGAATTTATCAAAATTCAATATTACTAAAAAAAATGGTGATTCGCTGTGTTAAGTGAGGGCTACCGCGAGACCTGTATTTTGAGCCCAATACGATAAGCTTTCACAACTAAGTAAAATGGTAAAATAACCTTAAATTTTATGATTCACATAAAATTAAATCAATTGTTCAACTTATAAAATATATAAATAAAGTTCATCGTGAAACGTACATTTCACTGCGCGGGGTTCCCTTATTCCTGATTCCGCTCCTGCCCAAGAGAAGGACAGAACGGTCCTTACGATTCGCGCTCTCTTTCTATTCCCTGGTACACTTTCTGCGACTACAGTGAGCAGTCCAGTACTATATGTCGATGGGGGAGATGCACAACGCTCCGGTTTTAGGCGATACCAAAAGCATGGCGCTAAATCGTAGCGGCGAGTCCGGGAGTAGGATTTCGTGTTCATCGCCTCTGTCGATGTTACAGATTTCGCGTAGCCGCGCGGGCCATGATCATCGTTCCAGCCGATATTGCAGTCAGCGAAAATGAATGGATTGCTCGGTGGTGGGGAGAAAGTTGCCGCCCCTCACAAACCGCTCTTGAGAAACACGTGGGGCAGCAAGGTCTTCCGTCCAACCGAACGCTGCTGGTTACGGGTTCGATCCCCCATGAAGAACTCTTTTTTCATCTTTTTTTTTTTCATTTTACTACAAACAATGTTCAAGGTTCCTCTCTTTTAAGGACGTTGTTCGGTGACAATCTCACCAAAAAGTTATACCGTACCGCTAGCATGAATGCCATTGCGCGAAATACGACGAACAGTACAAACTTTTGTTTCGGATTGGTCTACGCACACGCACAAATGGTGTGCACCGACAAGCACACACTAATACGGTAAACGAGCTGGCAACATCGGACTGCCCTATTACGCTCAGCGACCAAACAGACATAGGCATATTTACAAGTAACGCGCTGTCCCCTCCACCGACCCAGCTACGCTGTTGCCACGTCGCGAGCGTTCCGCCAACCACACACCTCTTACTAAAAGTTGCTGCCCCTCACAAACCGATCTTGAGAAACACGCGGTGCAGCAAGGTCTTCCGTCCAACCGAACGCTGCTGGTTACGGGTTCGATCCCCCATGAAGAACTCTTTTTTCATCTTTTTTTTTTCATTTTACTACAAAAATTGTTCAAGGTTCCTCTCTTTTAACCTTTTTAGGTTGCCCAAACTTTTTTTTAAGTTTATATATATTTTTTTTTAATTTTATCTATGACAGAATCTACTAATATTTTAAACGCCCGCTCGTGCCGCGCGACCGGCGACTTGAGCGATTGCGAGTCCTCTCTCCCTGAGGGGTCTGCTATTGCTGTTACTGCTGCTGCTGGTTCTTATAATCTTGTAAATACTTTTTTATTTGCAATCTTCAGTTCCAGCCCCCAGTGTAAACTCAATAAGATTTACTATGAGAAAATAATTAGCTCACTTCATTACCTGGAATCAATAATCTTGAGAAGCAAATGGCATTAGGGCAAAATAACTCGGTACAAAAATAACTGACTAACTAATAACTGACTAACTAACAACTGACTAACTAATAACTGACTAACTAATAACTAACTAACTAATAACTAACCTAACCTAACCTAACCTAACCTAACCCCCCTCGGCGCTTCGCCCCAGGACCCCGTTCCGCAACATCTGACTATCCCAACAAATGACCGGAGTTATTTTTATACCGAGTTATTTCGACCCGAGTTGTTTTCATCGGAGTTATTTTTGTACCGAGTTGTTTTAGTCAGAGTTGTTGTGATCGAGTTGTTTTGACAGGAGTTATTAAAAACCGAGTTATTATGGACGGGTCCCCCCCACTAGGCCTATCAAGAGACTCGGTCGAGTCCCGCGCCAAGTACACTGGGCCACAGGAATGGTGTCCACGGTAGACGCCGTGCGGTGAGGTAAGAGAGGAGATTTGGGCGGTGCCTGCTCGCGTATCTGGGCCTGTGCGTGCGACGCAGAGAGCACTACGGTGCGAGCGAGACGCCAGAGCGTCGCTCGGTGCGTCCTTGTTGCACAGCACTAGTGTAAGCGAGACGCCAACAAGGCCCCTCATTCGCAATAGGGAGCTTGGTGGGGGACCGCTCGTGTTCGGGGGCACGCTTTCTCCCTCTCTCTCAGACTACCGCTCTATGACGAGGACAGCTAGTACCCCGCCAAGAATCGAGAAGGATCTATGGGACTTTCGGTAGTGGGAATGAGATAGACTTTTCGATTATCCGTCCTCGTCAAACAGCGTTAGTGAGACAAAGAGAGATATATGCGACGTGGTGGCTAGGAACAAGTGTCCAGCGTCTAACCCATAGCTACCGTGCGCCCTATTCGCGCAGCATGTGTGGGGGCGAGACGGCGATAGGTCCCAGAGTTGGCACGCTAGCACCCCCGACCTATCGCCGTCTCGCCCCCACTCATGCTGCGCGAATAGGGCGCACAGTAGCTATGGGTTAGACGCTGGACACTTGTTCCTAGCCACCACGTCGCATATATCTCTCTTTGTCTCACTAACGCTGTTTGACGAGGACGGATAATCGAAAAGTCTATCTCATTCCCACTACCGAAAGTCCCATAGATCCTTCTCGATTCTTGGCGGGGTACTAGCTGTCCTCGTCATAGAGCGGTAGTCTGAGAGAGAGGGAGAAAGCGTGCCCCCGAACACGAGCGGTCCCCCACCAAGCTCCCTATTGCGAATGAGGGGCCTTGTTGGCGTCTCGCTTACACTAGTGCTGTGCAACAAGGACGCACCGAGCGACGCTCTGGCGTCTCGCTCGCACCGTAGTGCTCTCTGCGTCGCACGCACAGGCCAAGATAGACGAGCAGGCGCCGCCCAAATCTCCTCTCTTACCTCACCGCACGGCGTCTACCGTTGACACCATTCCTGTGGCCCAGTGTACAGGCAACCAGTGGGCTGAAACTCAATGCTTTCGTAGCTCCGCTTATTTGCCCGCGCGCTGATTGGTCGAGCGCTCAGAGGTATGATTATATTGCCAACTTCGTAAAATGTTTAGAGAGCGGGTGAAGTATTTCGTGCTACGATGTTGGTATTTCTGCTTTTACAGGTCACGCGGGAAAATTTGAAATAACTCACTACTGTAATACCATGCAAAACTCAGTAATACTAATGGTAGTAAATGGTAGTAAGAACGTGAACTAACACTGTTTTACTTGGATTAATAAAGCCTTTATTTAAGTATGTAGTATATAGTATGGTAGTAATATATAGTATAATATAGTATAGTATATAGTATGTTATCGAATGTTCGCATTTGCTAAAACCTCAGTCTCTTTCACTTTGCAATTTAGAATTTTACACTGCTGTTTTATAAATAGACGAATAAGAATAGAGTAAAGGTCCATTGCTATTGTTGCGCCGTGATCTTCACACTTTAACCAACAACTTTCTCACCAACAAGTTAACAAATGTTTAGCCAAATATGGATATACATCCCAGCACGTGGCAGCACGTTTTAACAATGACCGGACCCATTAAAATGGCGGCAGATGTAGTGCAGCCAACCTATACATAAATATACCAAAAAATACCTCACTTATTTTCTACAGTTGGCACAACAGCATACCCGCGAGTCTGGCAATTAAGAAGTGGAGGGGAGTATTAAAGTGTCAGCCCACTGCAGGCAACCCGCCGTACGGGGCACGGCTCGCCGAGACTCTTTACTCGAAGCATCTCTTGTACCTGTGTTTGGACTCAAATATCTTATGAACGGCTGTATGTGAGAAAAATTTATTGATACATTCACTCTAGGAATCAAGGGTTCTGAATTGATTGCCACTAAATTCAATACGATTAGTGTACAGGATTAGGACGTATTCACATGGCGAGCGAGATGATTTTATTTCAGGTCCGTCGTCGTCGTTGTCGTCGTCGTCGTCGTCGTCGTCGTCATCGTCGTCGTCGTCTTCGCACGTCCATCGCATTTTTTACCCAACAGATGGCGCTGACTGCTGTGTCTTCTTTACCTATTTGTACTCTGAATGGTGTCAGTAATTTACGAATACACAACACAGTCAAATACACTTTATACATGAAGCTACTGTTCATACCGAATTTCCAGTTAGTATAAGGGTGCTTTCACACCGTATAGAATTATTAAGTTTTTTATGTAACTCATGCATGAAAAACGTTACTTTTCGTGCCTCCGAAGTGTGGCGAAAGTGGCGCTTTATAACTATGGATACGATAAAAATGCTGCGCATGCGCAAATCAGCCCAATTTTACATTATCGCACTAGTGCTTTCTTCTCGCACTAGTGCGATAAAGTAAACTTTGTTCTCGCGCGCTGTCATGAAATGCATTCACTTTGGAAGCCTTCCTGGCTCTTCTTATGGCTGCCTCCTTCAATGAAGAGATGTTCCAGTCACTTTGGAGGCACAAAAAGTAGCGTTTTTCATGCATTCGTTACAGAAAATATTATGCGATACTGGTACAATAAAGCGAACATTATACGCAGTTCGTGAAGTTTGTCAAACTCGCCGCACTCGTAAAACAAACAGCACTCGCCTTCGGCTCGTGCCGTTGTATTACTCGTGTGCGGCTCGTGCGACCAACTTCACCGCCTGCCTATAAAGTTCGCTTTCTCGCACTTGTATCGCAAAGTACTATAATAGCATTCATGTGGAGCGCGCGTGTATGGGTGTATGTATTGTAACGCCTGTTCCCGGATTTCCTAATATTGAGTCACGATAACTAGACTCGGGAACAGGGAGTACCTTCGCTCGATCGGTCCAGCATCTTTGAATTCAAAAGCGACACGAAACCTGTGAGATATGCCGGTGGGCGCCAGGCATCCAGTGATGCCACAAGGGAACGATAATGAAAAGCACCAAGGTAGCGATAAGAAACGAAAATCTAACGACACTAGGACCGATGCGTCGCGGAAGTCTGACTAGCTCAGCCCCGTTAGGTATAGGAGAGGGGCGGGGTAATTGGGAAGTAAGAACCGTAAGCCAGGATTACGTAACCAAAAACTTAACAATTTATTGCACCTGGCAACCAAAATATAACAAACATCAAAACCCGACAGAGATACGAAAGGGCTACCAGAGGTAGTCGCGGTAAGGTTCGGCGATTACAGAGTTCGGAAAACAGATAGCGAAGAGCGTAGATGCAACGCGCGCACCAATCCCGGCCGATCTGCCGATTACAATATTACTCTTTTACAAGGACCTTTCGCATTCCAGGGAACACAAATAATATGGATAACGCAAGCGGTACAATCAAACAATAAGTAAAGTCAGCGAAGTCAATAGATCATCCGAAGATAAAATTACACAGTCATAAGTAACGAGAGAACATCACATAAAAATTCGAATCCAGACCGCGTGGTCGACACTCAGATTAACTCCTATAACAGAGAGCTCGGGTTGTCCCAGGTAGCATATAACATTGTGCCGACAAACTCCTATTCTCGCGAATTCCGGGAGTCTCGAGGACTCAGGTAGCCGCGGCGGGATTTACACTATCCCAGGTAGCTGTGCGTATTCACACCCGTACGAGGAAATCTTACACGCGCGATCGGATCAACTAAAAGGAAAAACCACGTCCTACTCACGGATATATCCGATGAAGTACGCTAACACAAGGTAGCCGCGACGTAACGGAAACTATAACGAAATTACACAAAACAGACGAAACACGACAGGCTCTTCGCCGTGGCCGTAATCGGGGAACCACTATTTATCTAAAATATTCTACACTCGCGAACTAGCATATATCACTTATAATTCCGGCGACGAAGCTCTTCAATGGACGCTGGTTTAAGCCCTTAGGCCGGAGGTAGTTAACAGGTAGCATACAATTATATGGCTACCGTAGATAGCGTGAAGAGATTCGTACCCGGTTACAGAAAAGATTGCTTACCAAAAAGATATTGAAAAAGATATTCCACACAAAGGAAGCTTTCGCAGGTATTTCTGGAGCAGTGTAGTAAAACGTCCACCAGGTAGGGAGGTCCACGACGAAAGAGAACGATTACAATTTCTTTCCCGACACCCGGGGTACTATCCTCCCACCCGACCCTTAATTTTGCTGATTATAATTGGTTATTTATTCACCGCGATTACTTCCGCCCATCCTAGGTGCGTATTGCCAATAGATCGGCAGGATCTAGGATTCGCAATCCTATCAGGTAGCTTTAACGTTGGAGCGGTTGCGCGCGCATCGTTCGCGCAGCCCTCTGGGCAGTAGTAGTTCGCCCGCGCTCCGAGGTGAGGCGGTGCTAGCGTCTTCCGCGTTGCCATGCCGCGGTCCGAATGTTATTGTCGCGGTGTTTTGAAGTGCTCCCGTACTCTCCGACTTTTCCCACTTGTGCTTCGAAATGGTGTTGTGACCACTCCAGGCAGCTGTTGGCCGATGCAGGTAATCCAGAATATTGGCAGCCACAGGTAGCGTATGCAACTCCTCCGCAGGTAAGTGAGCTTTTCCTTCCACTCCGTCATTTAGACATTGATGTTACTCCGAGTGACAGCTTCCCGCGCCTTACAGGTTGCTGACCGGGGCCTCGCTCCACGTCCTCGGGGAAAGCCTTATCGTCCCCACAGGGCACAAGGATCCCCTAGGACGGGAGACGAGGTGGCCCTTCACCCGTCTCTGTCGAGGATTCGTCCTGGGCGTAGTGGATTGGCATGCGGTGACTCCGAACTCGCCTCCCGATGTCAGATAGCCGGAAAGTCTTGGTGCAGGTAGCAGCAGTCTCGTGGCGTGTCAGCAGGTAAGACAATAACTCCTTTACAGGAAATTCTGATGGTGAGCCGGTTGAATTTGGCGGGCTCCAGCAGTGATGATCGGGTCGAGCAGTCGGTATAGCCGTCCCGTCGGGGTCGGTAATGTCGTCCCACGTAGATCTCCAGCTTCCAATCCTCCGTGTTGGTGAGTGTGCGCTCGTTCATAGGTATCAGTTAAAATTAGATAGCATTAATTTACAGATCTTATGTTTTCTAGGTGGCTCCCCGACCCCCGCCAGTGGACGTTCATGCAAATAGCGGGCTGTAAATCCAGCCCGCACTCCAACTTCCCATGACAACAACCCTGTGACGCGCATTTTGAAAATGCAACGTCACAGTATATGTGTGCTTCAACATAGTTCCTCGTATTTTAGGTGACAGTTTTTAGAGATACAGAATGTCCAGGTGTTTCTTTCCGTAATTTCCTGTATCTAGGTGACGGACGTGGAAGTCCAGGGTGTCCAGATGTTCCGCTCCATAGTTTCTTGTATCTAGGTACTGGATGTGGAAGTCCAGGGTGTCCAGGTATTCCGCTTCGTAGTTTTCTGTATCTAGGTGTGGGATGTGGAAGTCCAGGGTGTCCAGATGTTCCGCTCCGTAGTTTCTTGTATCTAGGTACTGGATGTGGAAGTCTAGGGTGTCTAGATGTTCCGCTCCGTAGTTTCTTGTATCTAGGTACTGGATGTGGAAGTCCAGGGTGTCCAGGTATTCCGCTTCGTAGTTTTCTGTATCTAGGTGTCGGATGTGGAAGTCCAGGGTGTCCAGATGTTCCGCTCCGTAGTTTCTTGTATCTAGGTACTGGATGTGGAAGTCCAGGGTGTCCAGGTATTCCGCTTTGTAGTTTTCTGTATCTAGGTGTCGGATGTGGAAGTCCAGGGTGTCCAGATGTTCCGCTCCGTAGTTTCTTGTATCTAAATACTGGATGTGGAAGTCCAGGGTGTCTAGATGTTCCGCTCCGTAATTTCTTGTATTTAGGTACTGGATGTGGAAGTCCAGGGTGTCCAGGTATTCCGCTTCGTAGTTTTCTGTATCTAGGTGTCGGATGTGGAATTCCAGGGTGTCCAGATGTTCCGCTCCGTAGTTTCTTGTATCTAGGTACTGGATGTGGAAGTCCAGGGTGTCCAGGTATTCCGCTTCGTAGTTTTCTGTATCTAGGTGTCGGATGTGGAAGTCCAGGGTGTCCAAATGTTCCGCTCCGTAGTTTCTTGTATCTAAGTACTGGATGTGGAAGTCCAGGGTATCCAGGTATTCCGCTTCGTAGTTTTCTGTATCTAGGTGTCGGATGTGGAAGTCCAGGGTGTCCAGGTATTCCGCTCCGTAGCTTCTTATATCTTGGTACTGGATGTGGAACTTCAGGGTGTCCAGGTATTCCGCTTCGTAGTTTCTTGTATCTAGGTACTGGATGTGGAAGTTCAGGGTGTCCAGATGTTCCGCTCCGTAGTTTCTTGTATCTAGGTACTGGATGTGGAAGTCCAGGGTGTCCAGGTATTCCGCTTCATAGTTTTCTGTATCTAGGTGTCGGATGTGGAATTCCAGGGTGTCCAGATGTTCCGCTCCGTAGTTTCTTGTATCTAGGTGTCGGACGTAGAAGTCCAGAAAAGTGTGCAACAAGCGTTAGCGCTTTGCTCAAACTATAGTATCCTCTCTGATGTTCGCACGGCCTGAGGTACGTAAATAATCTAGCACACTCTCCTCTCTTATGTTTACCACACAGCTTCAACAAGCTGGACACCATTAACGACAGTTATATGCATTGAAGATTACATCTTCTTTAAAAATGTGTATATGTCTTTATGCATTTCTAGAAAAAGGGACTTACAAATTAAACTTATATGCCATTAAACGTTTACGACAACGCAATATATTTTGCTGATTAGCAACATCACAATGCATTTACATTTCATATCTGTGACAACACAGATTTCAGTGCTTAGAGCTTCTATGTCCCGTTGAGCAACAAAAACTTGTGATATCTCCCAAAAAACACTTACGTGTAAAAAACTACGCCAAGAGTAGTTACAGGCCACTATTGGCCGTCACAACAAACCCCCACCACTGTCCCCCATGAGTCATGGAGCGCGCCGCGCTGTGTCCCCCGCACCGCACTACGGCGTCACCCCCTCGCCCGTGTAGTCTGTTCTCCCCACCGCCACCCTACGCGGGACTCCCCCCACCACGCGGGTCTGGTCCTAAGGCCCGAAACCCCCAGCAGTAACGTTGCATGGCCCCAGAGGGCGCACCACGGTCGGTAACTATGCACTGCCCACCGGTCGGTAACTTTTTTAATTACCCTAAGGAGATAGCGTGGTAAGGTAGAACACGGTTCTTTTTTGTAAGAAATACCTTATATTATACAAGTATCGCATGTATTGGCGATGCTTTTTTCGATACCTTTAGTTAGCGACGGGGTGGCTATCCGACCCCTAATACTTTGTTTGGGGTGAATCCTCCACATACCACGTAACTGTTGGAATGATGGTACCTTCTTTTTGGATCATCTAGCGATGCGTCAAACACACCAGGCGTGGGGGTACCATTGTCTTAGCAGCGTAAACTACTACATGTATCTCTTATTTGCAACTATGCAAAAAATAAGGGTCATGGTGGGGAAAAAGATGGTTACCTGTGAGATGTCTTCGCAGCATCTCGTCAGTACCTTGGTGACAATTGTGGAATACAAGCAGACAAATAAAGAAACAGTGGCAATAAAAAGTTAGTGAAAGTTAAAAACGGTTCAAAATCAGCGGTAGGTGTAATATTTTTCTCGTTTTCAATTTCTACTATAGTTATTTCATCTAATGTTCACCATGTTTCTAGGATAATTCCGAGGGAAAAAAAGTGGAGAAAAAGAAAAGTGGTATGTATAGCGGTGTTACGATTGTACGCGTTTTTATTTGATTTTAAAAAGGTTATTTTATATCTGGTATTTTTACCTTTATTTCTAGACATTACCAGAAAGAGAAGGAAAACTACGAGCGTTCTCTTTACAGCCGGTTATTACCGAAACTGTAAGTACAATAATTTTTAGGCATGCACCAGTTTTAATTTGATTTAAAAAAAAAAAAAATTTTATATATCTGACACCCTTTACTCTTATTTCTAGCACAACCACCACCATCATCGCAGCGTACTGTAATAGTCTTCCCCAACAACAACTCATTACTAGATCGGTAAGTGTAATAATTTTAAGACTACACTATTTTGTATTTGATTTAAACAGATTTATTTAAAAAAAAAAACTTAAATATTACAGATTATGGCACCAAGGCGCCCGGATACGCCGCCCGAGGGGGCAGAAGGACCATTTGAGGGACCGCTCCTTGATGGGGTACCGCCGCCCCTCAATGCGTTCTTCGCCCCCTTTTACGAAGGGCAGTGCTTGTTCGGGTGTGTTTACGTGCGGGGTGTGGGGGATGGGCTATGTTACGGGTGCATGCGTGAGCAACCCGCCGAGCACAGGACTCAGTTTACGCCCCGTGTAATACATCACCTAAAGATCGACCCCTCAATAGATCTGCATGTGGGTATCTGTGCACGCTGTGCTCGGTGTGTGATGCGCGCGTATGCACCCGGAGACTGCACAGCCTGCATAAGTTATTTCTGTGATAACCGGGAGTGGCTATTAAGGCAGGGGTCTGCAGAAGTTCCTCCCCCACTCCGAATATAAATTGTGAGCTATACATATATATATATGTATATATATATATATATGTATATGTGTGTGTGTGTTTTTTTTTTTTTTTGTAATCATTTGTCTTAATCTTGTTTTTTCACACCTGTTTCTAGAAATGGCACCACGAATGGCTCCTGAAGGAGGTGACGACAGCGTGGGTCGTGGTGGCAGGGACACTCCATCGCCCAGGCCGGACGACATGTTCTATGAGGCTCTAAACAACGGTCTGTGCCTCTACGGATATATACACGCGTACCGCTGGGAGGAGCTGTGCGCCGGGTGCGTGAGCGAGCTGCCGCCGGACGTGCAGCCGCTATACACCGCCCACAGCATGCACTATTTGTTGCTCGACACCGGTATGGTGTTTAACTTATCGCGCTGCACAACCTATAGTCGGAGTGTCTTGCTCGAGCACGCACCCGGTGATTGCCCGAGCTGTGTGCTGTATTACGAGAGGCACAGAGCCTCCCTGATACGCTACGGCTACGGGGAGGTTAGGCTAGACTAGGTTAGGGTAGGTTAGGCTTTACAAAAAAAAAAAAAACTAGGCTTACATACGTTACATACATTTATTATTTTTTTTACTTACATACTTATTATTATTAAAACTTACTCGCTACTGCCTTATATACATATATATATACTTATTATTATTATTGCTTATATATATATCATTGTTATTATTATACGCTATTTTTTTTTTTTTTTAATTTTGTTCACTAGTACTATTATTATTATTACTACTATTATATTGATATATACCGTTTATAATAAAATAAAAATTAGCAAAATTATATTTTTAATTTACATAATTAAATGCACAGCCCACGCACCTTAACGCATGTATCCGGATTTACACAGTGAATACTGTATCCTACCACCGCCACCGCCACCATAGATCTTATTATCGTGCGCATACTGGCGATCAGCCAAACGCTTCTTTCGTACAAAAGCGTCGTAGTACTCTCGGGCAATTCTATCGTTTTTCCGCAAATCAGCACTAAACACATTCTGGAAGGCATGCATCCCGAAGCCTGAGGAGAGGTAGTGTAGAAACATCATACAGAATTGGCCGCACACCGTTGACGTCTCGCTCTGAAGCTGCTGGGTGTTCCATCGGAAGGATCGACAGTTCCGTCGGAGTCTCGATGCGTGGTGATGATTCAGCGGTGGTAATCCGTAGCTGTCAAAGTAGTAGCCGTCTCCGTCAGCGTCCACGTACATGGCAACCCAATGTGCTCCTGGCTTCGTATGATCGTCCGTGTTGGCGATAATCGCAGCGGGTTTCGACCAGCTTCGGGGTATTCTATCAGCTGCGTAGACACCCGTCGTATGCTCCGATATACCGCGAAGGCCAAGGTAAAGGTCTAGCGTGTTCATATATGCGGTCCGTTATTTCGAAGCCAGAATTCAAGACGCAATGCGTTGTTCAGAGCGCAGGTGAACGATCCCCGGCTCTCCTTACAGGCGTGAACGATACACTCGTAATGGTCACGATTCGGTGGGAAATCCTCGTATGGTGAGTTATCGGGGGTTTCATCCAAATTTATAACTTCCCTTGCCATAACGGTCTGCAGAAAAAGTACGCTCTCCGGACCCCGCGTGTATATGCTCCGCGAAATACCGGCAATATTTCGGAGATTGTTGTATAGCTGTTTGTACGTCACACCACCGTCGAACCACTCTAGACCGTGTCGATAGCGAGTCATGGTGTTGTTCTCACTTCTGATCGCCGGTGGTAATTCGTTGAAATCGTAGGGCGGTGAAACGATCCAGTGGCCTATGTATTTTCTTTCCACAGCCACGACGCCGATCTCCTTCGGCGCCAGACGTCCCTCGGAGTCTTTGAAGTACTCAATCTCGATCACGAAATCCATCGCTGCGGTGCTAACTCGAAGGCGTTCAACGAGAAACTAACGGCGATGCTGCCGATCACAGGCGATACCGAGTGCACAAAAAAAGACGATGACGCATACCCCAAATTGCTGGCCTATGTATTTTCTTCGATTGTTTAGCCGCCGTAATCTACGACGATCTGACGCGAGGCGTCGATCTCCAGAACGTTATCGTACTCGGCGTATACGATACAGTTCACGGTGGTGGCCAACGGATCGTCGAAGCGTACCTCAATTCGTAAACTACCGTGCTTGATCAGGTTCCAATGGGTGTTGCTGTTTGCCGAGAGATCGGGTGTAAGATCGAAAACGAACAGGCAGTAGCCGTCTGCGTAAGCGTTCCTAGATATCGAATTACCCTCGTTGAGGAAGTGTATACCCGTGCCACTGAAGAGGGTATGATACGCGTCCACGTAAAGACCGGCTTTACCGAAATCTGTCTGCAGTGCTTTCGAGGGTACTTGAACACCGTCGACGTACAGCGATAAGAAATTAATACGATAGTTTTTAAAATTGAACGGGTTGAGTTGATAGTTGCCATTGAATGCCTTGTTATCGACGAAGCCTATTATAATACGCTTAGGTAATTGGCCGAGAATCACGTTGTCCATAGTACCACCGTGCAAGCCGGCATGCATCGTCAGCGCCTTGACCTCTACACGCGTAAGCGGATACTTTGCAGTTGTCTTTGATAGCATTTTAGAATGAGCAATTAGAATACCGGGGCTTATTTTGGCGCGTCTAACGAGGAGCGTGGCCTCCGTTATATGTAAAGAACACTCGCTCTTTGGATCCATGAGGGAGAAACCGTCTCTCGTGCGTACGAGGCGTAAACGGAGCTCAACACCATTTAATAAAAATTTTTCCTGGTTAAACACATCGCAATGCAAATGACCGATCAGATCGACCGTCTTGTCTTTACCGACGAACGCCTGCCTATTCACGAGACCCATATTCTTGCCCGCTGTATCGTCCATATGACCGGGCGTGTCGTCGTACCAGAGTACGCTCGAGAGGTGGGACCCCTTAGCGGCTGGCCCATAATTTAATAGCGTCTCTATGTAGGCCCTGTAAGCGTACGCGTTATTAGGCGGTGATACGAGTTTCTGATTAAGAAACACGTCCACCTGATTGAACAGCGAGTGTAGCAGATTGTTAACAGGAGCTGCTTTGCTCAGAGCGTCAGGGGCTAGCGCATCCTTGGATCGTAGCTGCACGCGTAAACTCAGCATGGTGTGTGCTAGATCGAGGTACTCGTCGCCGTTACCCGGCACGACAAATTCAATGGGCGAGTCATCGGTCAGCGATGAGATGGGCTTGTAGTGTACCCACTGCGCGCTCTCTATAGTGGTCTGTGTCGGTGGCAGTGTAAAGAGCTCGAGCTCCGATTTCATACACTCACAGGAGTGTGCGTGTAGAAAGGCCATGATAGAGGTAGCGTCTAGGAGAAGATATCCAGCACACTCCGCTTTACTTTTTTACTAGCGATCCTACGACGATTTTTGGGTTTCTTGGTTTTTGACTTTATTTTTTTTACTACTTTTTTTTTTCGACGCGGAGCAGCCTTCTTCCCCGTACGCCTCTTACGCTTGTTAGCAGTTCTTGAGGCGATGCTCCTTCCAGCGACGCCGATGATAGAGTGGGTGCCGCGTGGTCGTTTTACAGCTTTATAGCCCGATCCTTTCATGAGCTCGTCAATTTTCGCCTCCGCCTTACGTTTAAGATTCATACCCGATTCGGTGGCCCTGGTGCGAAACGCCTGTTTCAACGGAGCGCCGCGCTCGCTGACGTCCGTCAAGATATTCATGCCCGCGCGCACCGCCTCCTTACCGACGGCTCGGGCTCCTCTCGATAGCAACGGTAACACACGCCGAAACAGACCACCGAGAAAGCTACCAATACCATGTCCTCGCTGATAAGGCGACCCCGCGTCCCTGATTCGAATGGTATAGGTTCGCCTAGTTGATCTCTTATATCGATGTCGATCGTTTGAAAAGTCGTGCGGAGCAGCGGTATATACTTTAACGGTGAAAACGAGAGCACTTTCATGACTGCGTAAGCGTATTTGTTATCCGTTTGCAGGGGAACCACACGAAGCAAGGGTGTTTGGACGTCTCCGGTGATATACGGCTCGCAGACATCAGTGTAAACAAAAAGCATCTTAGGTAGGGCGTTGATCAGGCTAATCGGCTGATCGGCCATCACAACGGACTGTGCTTTCGATACCACGACCGATTCGGGAAAACCTAGGATGCGCGCCAGAGAGCGGCAGAGTCTCAGTTCGTGTGGGTCGTCTAGATCGTTATCGGTAGAGACGAGCGATACGCTAGCGTAACCGCCTCTACAGAGCTCTAATTGCAGGCGGCCCTTCATAGCCCTGGTAGCGTTTATTTCGTCAACGAGTGTCTTTACGTCGTCATAAACACCGTGCGCCACGTTAGAACCCGTCATCATAAGACCCACTATCGGTTCTTTGTGGTTCTTCCGCGGTTTGGTGCGTGTGGTGACAATGCCCACGTGCTCCCAGTCTTTTAGCGCTGCGGGCACGTGAAGAAAGGTCATAGGGATCTGTATTTCGACCAGAGCAACAGCCCACGCCCCGTGTAAATCGATCTGATGAGGTAGATGCGTGGTAAAACTGGTAGTTTTATTTTCGGGATAGTACGACATACTGCTGTTACTGGGCAGAACGAGATAAAATTGGTCCTTCATTGTTCTTTAAGTGGGATGCCGGTATCCACGAATTAAATTTCTCGGGGTAGCCGACCCAGCTGAACAGTACTTTTTGGGCTTTCCCACGACCGCTTCGTTTTATCACACGATCGACGAGAAACGTGTCCTTTGCGAGGTCCTTGCGGACTCGAACGAGCTCCTCCTCGTAAAAAATACCGCCAATCTCCTCGCCGGCGAGATCTTCTAAGATGTAGACGGGTGGTTCTCTCGTTGTACCTAGGCGTACGATTTTAAAAATCTCTCGAGTCCAACCCCCCTCGTAACCTTTCGCGAAAGGGTTCCTAGCGCTACTGATGCGTACCAGATCACCGACACCGTATTTAGGGGTACGCGGGCTCGCTGTGGCGTATCGCATGGACAGGTTCATACGTGCCGTAGCGGCATTATACATGGTTACGTCGACTGGACGCATTCTTATCGCAGAGTGACGTGTCCTGTTGTACGATTCCACGAGGCTCTGAAGAATATCTATGTACCGCCGCGTGTTTCTATGTGTAAAGTAACGCCACATACGCTCCTTCAGAGTACGGTTGTAGCGTTCGACGACAGCTGCCTTTACGTCGGGGCTGCGCGCTACGCGGAATCCTATGCCGAGCTCCTCGAGCAGACGCTGCAGTACGCCATTGGTAAACTCTTTACCTTTGTCTGTCTGTAGGTACACGGGTATCCTATTCTTACTACGTGTCAAAACCCTCCGGAATGCCGCTGCTACCGTTGCACCGGACTTATCGCGTAAAGGCTCGACCCAGACGTATTTGCTGAGTACATCGATTATTACAAGTATATACGTGTAACCATCGTTGTACTCCTTCAACGAGCGAAGGTCCACGAGATCGGCCTCCCAAACATCGTCGATATTGCTGACGGCGTAAGAGCGGCGCTGAAACGTACGACGTACGGGCTTATGCAGCGTATACGCGTCCTGCGCCTCTAACCAATGTACGACGGAATCTCGCTTTACCCTACCCTTAACCGATCGCTCGAGGTTACCGATACCGGCGTACGAAGACGGTTCTGCTGGTGTGTAGTAAAGACGCCTCAGAAGTCCATCATCACCCGCCTTCTTCTTCTGTTTCACGGCAGCCTTAACCATTCTAATCTTTTCTTTTTCTCGGTATCGTTGGCTGTACTAGCCGACACGGATCGTGTATGTCTTTTCCCCACGACCTCTTCTGCTTCCCCCGAGTCTCTAAACACTTCCTGAAACGCCTCGCCAAATTCCTCCTCCGTGGACGAGCTCTGAGTCGTGTCGATTGGGCGCGGTACGATTGTTACACGACGCCGTGGCTGATTACTGAGAGGCGTCGTGTTGCTCCCCTCCGTCCATAGACGCTGATTGCCAATAAATTCGCGCGGTATACCAGCAGTACGGAGGAACCGCGCAAACTGCCGACTCCCCGCCGGTCTCGCCGTTTTTCTCTCGCGCGCGATTTTCAATCGCGTCATTGATTAAATCAACGATGTTGGCGTCCTGCACGACGGTTCCACCGATACGCGTAACGCCCTGCTTACTCCACGAAATGCGTGGTGAGCCAGCGCCACGCAGTCTGCCTAGTAAGAGCCGCGCCTTAGTCCTGTACTTTTGGGGTACACTGGCAATGATGTCGTCGTCGTCAGCATCGGTGGTCTGGTTCCGGGCGTTATCCTCCGCAGAATTGTTATTTTTCTTCTTGTTATCGCTATCGGCGCGCCTATCCTCGTCGACGTTATTGCGCAGGTCCTCGATAAAGTGTAGATAACGCTGCAGCACCTGATTGTACATCTTCCACTTTTCGCGCTCGTCAATGAAATTCGGCGAGTGTAGGATCTCCTTCATCGACGCGTCTAATCTGCTTAAGGGGGTCCCAGGGGTTTGTACGGTGTTAACGGTGTCAATGCCCTCCTGACTGTGCTGATGCGTATGAGGCGCTGCACGGTGGTACTGCTGGTGCACGGTATTCACGCTCTCATGAGGAATGAGAACCATCTTTCTCGCATGCTCCATCTCGGCGTATATCCTATCCGCTTCCCCCTATGAGTTTTGATATGACAGTACCCAGTATGGGTGCTAACAGAAGAGGTAGAAAACCGCCGCTCTGAACGATAAGGCGCTTTCTAGTTTTGACTGCTGAACCCGGTCTGGATAAACGTCTCAGCAGCGGTGCGTGTTTTCGTAAGTGCCGTTTCTGAGTCGGCTTGAGAGGTACGTTGCCGCGAAGGATATTCAGAGCGCATTCGCATATACAGTTGACGAGGCGTGGGTCGGCCGCTCGTAACAAGGCGCTACGTTGTTTGCTGTCCAGGTGGCAAATAGCCTTCAACACTGTGGCGTGCTTCCGCCCTATAGAGCAGCGTGCGCTGGATACCATTACAACCGAATGACTGGTACGTCTCGATCGGCGTACCCGCCCTTTATACCCTTTCGCGGTACGTACACGTAGTGGAACGGGTCCGAAGGAAACACGCTCGTGCGAAAGCGGCAGTTATCGGGCGTCGATTGCTTCAAATCGAGTAGTAAATAACCGTGCGGTTCGGCGGTGGCATCGCGGTAGACTTCCTGCACGAAGCGCGGATTTTCAGGAAACACCTGTCTCGCCAGATGCTGTATCTGCGCTCTGTCGCGCGGATTTTTAAACACAACGATGTAGTTTGCGTTCAACGAGATATCGCGCTGTCCGGGCCCCTGATGAAAGAGATTCTGCGTAATGAAGATCACGCTAATATTCTTATGATGGCTGCCTTTGGTAAAAAGGTCGACCACCGTGTTATTGGACGATTCCCTCATGAGATCGTCGATGATGACGAGTTTCGGGCGTGGGTCGTTGCCGT
The DNA here is from genome assembly GCA_963971525.1 of Cephus spinipes. Classification (NCBI taxonomy): domain Eukaryota; kingdom Metazoa; phylum Arthropoda; class Insecta; order Hymenoptera; family Cephidae; genus Cephus; species Cephus spinipes. The sequence goes on along the minus strand of OZ020574.1, from coordinate 11,986,987 downwards.
AATCTGTGTTTTGCGGCAGTCCCTCGTGAAACTCTATAGCGCTCCCGTAATCCTTGTACCCCTTCTGCCACTCTGCATAGTGAAAGAGAACGCGCGCAAATCGCACGTCGCTCATGTCCTCGATGAACCGTAGGAATTTCTTTACGAAAAACGTCTTCCCGCATCCCGTTGGCCCACAGATCATCGATGTCCACGGATGCTTCCACCGCGTGTCCATTATGCCAAATGAGGCTATTTGGTGGTGTCCTTTACGAATATACTGTTACAGAGTCTGCTGAATTTTACACGCTCCCCCCTTCCATCGCGGGACCCCGGCCGCGGCGGGCGCGCGACACGCGTGAGGCTCGTGACGTCGCGCGCGCTTGCTAGCTCTTATCGGTGACGTTGCTAGCCCCTCGTCCGGGTGAGCTCATCGTGCACCTGTGAGCTACTGGTCGACATGTATGTGTGTCAACCGCATAGCTAGCCATAGTGCACGGCTAGCATGTCCGAAGCGTCGCTGAAAAAATAAATAACATGATCGGGTTGATGGAGCCGTCGGGAATAGATCGATAAAGAGGTTTTTTTTTTCAAATAAATATGTTTTTTATTATTATTGTACAGGCGATGTATATACATTTATACAGGTTTTGTTTGTAATATTAATTACATAAATCCGCAGGGCAAAGAGCCGAAACGACCGTCGCGTCGCCGCTTTTGAAGCTCTGTCGGCTTACACGTTTTTGATTCCAGACGCGTCACTACGTCGTGAAACGGTGTACGCCGTATCGCGTCATAGTGTAAAACGACAGGCTCGCTGGTCTCTCCCGTTACATAAGAACGTATCCAGTTGTAATTAATGGCCAGACTCGTCGCGTAGTCGATCGTGATACCTTTGACCTTACAGACCTCAGCGTAAGAACCGTCTGGCTTATGCACTCGGTACGCATAAAATTTCGGGCCTCCCGAGACAAAAGACGTGATATAGCTACCAACACCGTACGACTCCAGCTCATCCGTTAAATCGCCCAAAAGACTGCCGAGCGGTGGCTCGTAGGCGTTATCGGCGTGACGACCACCTGATACGTATATACACGAGTCGGTGTCGTAATATAGTACACGCCGATCCAATTTCTCGAGATAGTCGTACAATATCAGACGCGCCTGAGCCGTGGTATACGCAGCTATAACAACGTTTGTGTATGCCGTGGGTATCAACGCGTCGTTCGTACTACGCGTACCGACGTAAAGCAGCTCGTCATCTACGGGCAGAATACCTGTAATCTCGACCTCCGGACCCGTAAGCAGACTCACGAGCTTTTGACGAGTCGTTACAATTTCCGTCTTTGGCAGATTTTCGCGTTGCCCAAACTTGCCCCAAAAGGAATTCAAACATAATTTTGCGACTGACCGCAGACCGGGATTTGATTTTATATTTCCAGGGTCCAGACGAATACCCTCGACCCGATCGTACTCCTCTATATACAGTTTTTTGGCCTCGTCGTCGTCGCCACACTCGCGCGGCCAGCCGCTAGCTTCCTGCTTAATCTTTAGGAACGTGTTTATGTAATCGGCAAAGTGACCGCCCGTCCGTGTCGTTGGATCGTACTGGGTAATCTCATACTGCCATATTTCGTGTATCAGCGTTATTTCATACCCCTTACGTACGGCGCGCTTGACCTCGTCCACGACCCAGGTCCCTTCGAATACTCTATCCGCGGGATTCTCGTGAGGACACGACCCCTGTAGCATGGCCTCTGCACAGGAACGACACAAGGCGAAGAGCAGTTTACCGTGCATGCGTACCGGTAACACGGGATGATATAGATCTCGCGGTGGTAACACCACACACTTAATCAAACCCTCCACGTTATCGATGTTGTTGCGATCACCCGTTAATTCACGACAGTCATCGCCCACGTACACCGTAGGGTGACCTACAGGGAATTTCCCCGTTTTCGAAATGAAGGGGTAGAGCGAGCACACATCTACGTAATGTATCCTCTCAGACCCCTCGACTTCGTAAAAACTGACGGTATTTCCTGTACGGCCACCGAAGAAAGCATCGCGGGGTTCGAGCGGTGCTTGCGATACCAGCGGGTTCTCATTCAGCGATCTATATAAAGCGGCCTGTTCAGAATCTTTTATCCAGCGGTCGAATTCGCACTCCCAAATTTCCGTCAGCTCGTAACCTAAATACCGAATCTTATCGCTCGTAGCCTGCGTTCTCCCGAAGCGCGCGTCCATGGATCCACCCGTGTGTAAATGACTATCTCTGTTTATACGATAGCATTTTGGGCAACCGTGCCAGAAACAACCCTGAAACTGGAATACGTGTCGCGAACCTGTGGTGGCGTCCAGGTAGTAACCGTCGACGGGTGTACCATCCGGTAGACGATACTCCCGAGTGCGCCCTGCGTGAACTATGGCACAGCCCAAACGATGCTCCAGCGAAAGAAGCCATAAGACAGCCTTACGCGATTGTTTGTCACCGTATCGGTACCCGCCCGGTGGTAAAATAGCTATCTGCTCGTCCCGCAAAAAGTTTTTCCGAAAAACTCTCGAACACGCCGAGGCTATGGTTGTGCTCTCCGAGAAAGGGCAAACGCTGCCATGCTGAAGAAACATTTCTCGGAAAGAAACGCAAGCCTGCCTGAGAATGGTAACGTCTGATCTACAGTAATCTATAAACTCGGTTCGAAAGTTAAATACGTATCCCGCAGAGCACTGCTCGTTGTACCATGCTAAAAACTGATTACGCTGAGCCGGCGACATCGTATCGGGCGAATAAAACTCGAGCGCTGGTAACGGACCGATATAATGCTGATTCTCAGGTGTATTGAACAGATGCGGGAAGACACCCTTTTGTTTCAAACCGACCGCATCCGCGAGGCCGAAGGCTTTCGGTAGGGCGCTCAGCGGCATATGAAAATAATTAAGACTGTCTATGAATGTCACACGCCCCGTCTTCATTATTATGATGCTCGTACCGCTGAGTAGTAGCATCGGCGGCTTTAGGCTTTTTCTTCTACGCTTCACGATGTACCGTAGTACAAACTGCGCGTCGAAACCCTTGGCATTATGCGCCACGCAGATCACTCTCTGAAACGATTTTCTTTTAGGATCGCACGCGAAATCTACAAACTGCTTTACGGGATCCTCTTCGAAGATGTACTCGTGTACACCGCAAGACAGGCATACCCTCGCGAGATCTGTATCATTTATGCATGCTGTACACACTTGCTGAACGACGCACAAGTTTGGTGTGTGGATACGCACCGCGTCGTCACCGGGCAGCTTCTGTATCTGCTGTGTTTCAAAATCGTAGAAGATGTACAGAATATTTTTTTCCACGGGCGCCTTTTTTACCGGCCTGACGTAACACCGATGTCCAACGTCATTAACACTCTTGCAGACGCTGCAATACACCTTATCGCAAGAGTGCTTACGAGAGGTTCCTTGAAGAGGTCTAAGACACTGCGGACAGCTGCGAATGGCCTGACACACGCTCTTTTCTCTGCCCTTCTGTTTACTAATCAACGTATTTATGTGATTATCGAAACAGCGTTGACCAAAAAAGTACCTATGGCACTCGCGACAATACAATGTGGGGAGAGCCGAATCGCAGGGTGGTTTTCCGAAGCATCTAGCGCATTTGCGGGAGCACTTATGCTCTGCCTCGTACGTGTAAGATTTGTTACAGGGTATGCAAAAACCACGACTGCCGACCGCACCCCGCATATTTAAAATAGGTTGATAATGCTGCGAATTATTATAATACAGAATGCGGAGCGTTTGCCGTGGTTTCACTGAACCGTACGCGTTATCGACTATCTGCGATCCGTCGTACAGTGGTTTCTCGCCGCTGCCTATATTGTCAAACTCGTAAACAACAATGGCTATACCATCCTGAGCAAGGTGCCTTTGAAATTTATCAATTTCCGGAATACCGCAACCATCAGGCGGTATGTCTACACGGGCACTTGTCACAAGCTCGAGAGCTAATTGTTTTTGAAATTTACCCCGTTGACGCCGTACTGCGTTCCATCGCTCATGCAACGCCCCAGAGCGCACCTCCCCACGTTCAGCGTGCACCATCGCCGCAGCGAGCGATCTAGGTAGACAGAGATTATCGGTGTTTATTATGGTAAGTATAGAGTTTTTGTTTACAAACTCGTGCGCTAATTGCACGCGCCCCGTACCCCGCGGTACTTCGACTATACACGCCTCTATGACAAAAGACCTATCTATCTGGAATGCCTGGGCGCTTTGTGCGACGGACGATATCACACCCCACACGTCGTTTTCGAGAAGTTCTCGAGCCGGTCTGTACGACACCCATGCTGCCCCACACGCAAAACTGTCGGATTTGATCGTTAGACCTATATACTCCCGCGCGATACACGAGCTTGTGAGGTACGCGTGTATATCTCTGACTGCCCCGTGTAACCATGATATCGTATTTGTATCAGGGTCTTCGGGCGGCCTCCGGATAGCCATTGTTATTTCGCGACCGTCTAATCGGAACCGATTTATGCGACGCGTCGTTTCGGCTTGTACGGTAAACCTATGCCCTGGTGGTAACACGTCGTTATCGCTCACTCCCTCGTTGTCGGCGTCTTCGTTGTCATCAATCTGCGACCGAAGAAGGGGTCCCCCGCCGATCTGATATTGCGCGCCCGCATCTAGCGTTTGGAAAAAGAGTTTTTTATTATTTTTTTTATTAATCAAGAAAAAAAGAAAGAAAGAGTATTTGGCTCATACTGACTTCTCATTCCTCACGAGGATTAAACATCGACCCGATGTATGAGAATACAGCGCCTACCAGGTTTTCATCATATCCTACATTTTTTTTTAAAGTTAGCCGTTTCGCCAAAGAAGGCTTTAAATGTTAAAGAATATCTCTTTCAACGCTACCTTCTTCGAGGGTATCCGTGGCGCCCGGGGCCTCATCGAGCACCGCTAATGCATCGGCCGCTTCGTCGGCATCCGCTGCCTCGTACACGCCGTTCCTGAGAACCCACAGTATCGGTTCTTCCACGTCGTCGTCGTCGTCGTCGTCGTCGTCGTCGTCGTCGTCGTGCTCCTGCAGCGGCCGTGCGTTACCCGGTGCAATGCGGTCATTGTAACCAGCAGCCTCCAACGGATCTACAACTTTTTTTTTTACTTTTTATTTTCACACAGATGAGTTTTCAATGATATCTGTAAATTTATAATTATTACATTGATAGCTCTCGTTAGAAGCGCTGGATATTGTGGAGTGGTCATCCTCATCACCATTGTCATGGTCCCTGTGGTCGCTAACGGCCGGTGCTATTGACATGATCTCATCTGTAAAGAAAATTATGAAGCAGATTGCATTTTTTTCCCCCTTTTGTTTCCGATGCTGTTTTAACGCATACCCCACGTATCGTTGAACGATTCTTCGGCCTCTTCTTCTTCTTCTTCTTCTTCTTCCTCCATCGACTGTATATCCAGCGCTGTCGATGGACCTGCCACTTTTTTTTTTAAATAAAACGTAAATTAGCCGTAATCTTTTTTTTTTTAAAAGTATGTTTTACCGTTAGCACGCTGCATCACTGTCGCCGTGCTGGTGCGGGGCTCCGAGTAAACATCCTCTATACAATCGAGGCACCCTAGAAGCAACTGCTCCTCCTCCTCGGGGACGACTTCGTGATGAAAGCGCGTCAATTCTTGTAAAATTTGATTTTATTATTTTTTTTTTTTTTAAAAAAAAAGCAATTTGTGTAGGCGCTATTGCTGGCAAGCGACAGATACATACCTTCGTGAAACAGATGATCGGTTATAATAGCCCTGGTGATATGGCTATCGCGCACTCCGCGTTTGTTGATACACTCTGCGGCTAGCGAGAGTATGTACGGATCGTTCTTGAAGTATCCTCTTTCATGACCCCTCGCTAGCACGCGCAGAGAACAATGGGCAAACACACTTTTTAATCTACGCGTTAACGTGCGAAAACCGAAATATCTTAACTCGCGACACCACTCCGGTGAGAATAATCTCGGGTTTCTAGGGTTATTCAAACGACGTGTCCTGACGAAATCGAGGATACAATCGCGAATATTCCCCAAAGATGACATTTTTTTTTTCTTTGCTTAGAGCTGGTGATTGATGTAAGTTATCAGTCTATCTGCCAAGACGTCGTGATACGAACTAAAACAGGGTACGTCCAGTCCGCGGACGTCTTACAGTCACGGCGATATTAATTTCAAAACAATACCATGCGATACATCTGAATCAGAAAAAAATGGCACGACTTTCTTATTGAAGCGTTATTCGTCAAAAATCGGATAGAAGCGTTTTAATCGTAAAAATGAATTACATATTATTGATCGCTCGTTCGCCGATCGCGAAATATTACGTATCCATAATACGGATAAAAAAAAAAAAAAAAAAAAAACCCTGTATAGAAGTGTTGCGTCGGAAGCTGCAGCGATCTGCTGACGTGCACCGTTTGAGGTTGCATCAGCATCTCATCGTCGTAGTGTAGGGTTAGAGATACGAATCATACTACGCCGTGTACATAGGTATTTTTTACTTTATTTATATTTATCAATTACAATGGACTGGTACCAAAAGATCATACCAATCTTTTACAGCATCGAACTCGTCGATATCACCACCGATAAGCTGTACGTCGATATCTTTTCCGCCACGGTCATCCCGCAGCAGTGTTTCGCAGCTCTCATCGCGAAAAATTGCCATACACCGTATATGCCGTATGTTGCGTCGGGATGCTGTTCGTGTGTCCATTGCGTAGTACGTCAAATTGCTCGATCCTTCGGCGTGTTCCCTCTCCGCATCGTTGTAAGCATCATGGGGTGTATAGGTTTCCCACGCATCGTCGAGTGCCTCCAGGTACGCGTAAAGACCGTGAGGCATGCTGACCACGCTTGTTCGGCATTCCTTGTAGTGTAGGAGCGGTGGACCATCCCGCGTCGTCAGGGTAACGCACCCAATAAACTCTGTCAAACTGCATCGTTTCTCCAGAGTACGTAGCGCTGTCTCGTATGCACGCATAGCCCTCAGGCACCACAGTGTGACGCAACGTTCGCGTAATCTCTCAAGATGATTGAATGCCGCTAACCAGGCCTGCGACTCCAGACGCATAGGTGCACGACGCGGTAGTTCTTCCGGTGTGGGCCTGCCCCACCTCTTCCTCAATATCGCTAGCTCTGATTTGGCCATAGGGCGCCGATACGTGATGCGGCATTTGGGATTACTATCGTCGGATATGCACCATTCATGTTTCGCAAACCACTCATTGGTACATATGCGCTGCGCGTAAAGGCTATCGTTAGAACGCTGATCGCAGATAAAACCCAGCGTTACACTACAGCGTGTGAAATCATGGTGTCCTTTATCCAGTATCGTTGCTATAGACAGCTCGGGTAGTATCACGGGTCTTACACCCGACGGCCAACCCTTACGACAGACCATGTCGGGGTTATCAACGCCTATGTCTTCAATGTTCAGTGCTCCCGGTTTCGTCATGTATATTGAGGCTAGCGGTACACCCGTTAAATGCCCCAATCTCAGCCACTCCCGTACGGCCTCTTTCTTTGGATCGTACTCGGGATTTGCGTACCGATAGAGGGCTCGTGTCTTCGCCCACTGCACATCTCTATGCCTCAAAAAGTCGTTGTCGTCGTCGTCGTAGCGATCCATTTCTTTTTTCTACGGTGGCTGTCGGTAAATTTTTCACTGTAATGATTCTACTGCTTTTCTTAGACTGTACATCGCTGCCTGCTCGCGCGTGCCCCAGCTGCGTGTTTTCTTTTTCACAGGATCATCTTATCGCTGATGCAGATGCACCCAGAAGTACAGTGATTCACGTGAATCACTCGCTATAGGATATCAGCATCTCATCATCTTTGATACATCCTGCGGTATCAGCAGTATCATGGCCCTAGGCTCTTTGTTCGCTGCATCCTATGAAAACGGGGTGTGGCTATGGTGGCGGTGGTGGGGGACATGTTCGCCAATATTTCGATGACCTGCTTTTTAGATATTGCCTTAGACAGTACTGCTCAGACCCTCGCACCGATCGTATAATAGTATTTACTACAACCATGTACAAGAAGCAAGTACCGCTGCCCACTGCGTACGGTCTAAACCGATCGTTTTCGAAGCAAGTGATCACCGGCCTCTCTCTAAATCGTTCGGGAAGCTTATCACCTGTAATACGCATCGTTAATCAAGATTATTCCGGCGTGGAGTTTGAACCAACCGAATGGGCCATCATCACCGACCACTTCCCCGTCATCAACAAATTCTTCACCGCCGAGGATAACATCAAGGAGGTACCCGAGGCTTTCAACACTCCTATTCTCATGGCCACTCATGAGCTAGTCTTCACGTACTCATACGGTGAGCGGGCAATTATTATCAAACCTGCAATCCCTATGTCTACGGACAACGATAGCTCTGGTGTTAAAAGAGCTAGGGCATACACACCTACGGTTGTGATGAAGAGGGTGTCCTACCTCAATCTCCAGAGGGTCCTGCGCTGCGTAACCTTGCAAATAACCAAGCTACGCGAGATTACCGACAGTGCTAACAACTGTAAAGACACGCTGATTGCGGAACTCGACCGTCGCGGAGATGACGCCTCCTCCAGGGACAGCATATTGGGCGATCTTCGACTGACTCTGGAGAAGAAAGGCCTGTGGTCACCGGTACTTTACCAATTATTAGTGGAGCTGCTCTCCCTGTATAACCACGAGTACCTCTCCTTCGTGCGGAGCACCATGGAGGACCAGAACAACCATGCATAACGCTTATTTTCTTAATAAACCTGTATGATTGATGTATCTTGCAATGTGCTTATAATATATTTTTATTTAAAACTTTTTTCTTGTTCTGTCTCATACACCTCAATCTCCCTATATCTTTTCCTCTGCACGATGTTCATCATTGGAAATGAGTGTTATACGACGCCATCGCACACCTGCAGGGATTCTCACTGAGATAAAGACATTCTTCAGAGGCGATCTGAACCATGAGTACGTCATTGTTCGGAGAATATCTTGAGCATAACATTCTTAAAGTCACGCGGCTTGGGAAACGGGGGGACCAGGCCTTACCAATTAATCAGAATACGTTTTTTACGACTTAAAGTAGATTCGCGTCAACAATACGGTAATAATCGAAAATGTATCACACCCTACAGCTTTATAATATACATAAGGGGTCTTACAAAATATGGTGTTCTATTTTACCACGGGTACACTCTTAGGGTAATTAAAAAATTACCGGCCGGTGGTCAGTGCATAATTACCGACCGTGGTACGCCCTCTGGGGCCATGCAACGCTACTGCTGGGGGTTTTGGGCCTTAGGACCAGAGCAGCGTTGTGGGGGAACGCGGCATAGGGCGGTGGTAGGGAGAGCCGCCCACATGGGCGAGGGGGTGGCGCCGTAGTGCGGTGCGGGGGACACAGCGCGGTGCGTTCCATGACTCATAGGGGACAGTGGTGGGGGTTTGTTGTGACGGCCAATAGTGGCCTGTAACTACTGCCAAGTACAGTAGTGCTGTGTATTCCTCTAATAAAAAGTATTGATATCAGATTATTGAGGCCAAGTACATAAGTCACTACATGTTTGCGTATTATATGATCTAGCACTGGCCCATCATTTTAATTGTATTTTCAAAATTTCCTATAACGTTTTCACTACTCTTTTACTTTACCACTGTTTCTCGTAGTTGATTATGATTTAATGGTTATTTAATAATGAATAAAACATTAGCTGATTCCCTATCGAGTGCTACTTGGCGGGTCCGTGCCAGGAATTCCAAAGTACTTACTTTGAAGAAACTAATAGTATCCTAAAGCTATATGTTTGTTATTAAGCTTATATATTTGTTAATAAGCTCTATATAGAAAGTTGACATTGGTTTTGAGTTTAATGACTGACATAATGAACGTAAATTTATATCAAGAAATGCACGGACCCGCCAAGTAGCACTCGATAGGGAATCAGCTAAAGTTTTATTAATTATCCCCCCAAAAAACATTTTCAATGTAAAGTTGCGTGTTTAGAGATCGAGTGACTCTCATATAAGCCTGCAAATTGTCAACAAAAAGAAGTGATATCGCAAACACTGCAATAAGGAGTTGAGACACAATTTTGATGGCATTCCGAAAATATCTGCATACACGGACAGAAAATCATGGCACACAGTGTGATATTGATTCTATACTATGGCGTAGAACGACGATCTAAACACGCCGGAAAAATGCACAGACGACCTCGAAATTGAACAGCTTCGAATATATAGAATCACTGTGTCCCATGATTTTCTGTCCGTGTATGCAGATATTTTCGGAATGCCATCAAAATTGTGTCTCAACTCCTTATTGCAGTGTTTGCGATATCACTTCTTTTTGTTGACAATTTGCAGGCTTATATGAGAGTCACTCGATCTCTAAACACGCAACTTTACATTGAAAATGTTTTTTGGGGGGATATCACTTCTTTTTGTTGAATGTTCCAATCTTGATAATAATTTCTAACTTACTGTGCAATTAAACAGTTTTATATATCATTACAATAATTGTGCATTTAATTATACTGCACGCGTGTTGAAGATTTAATATTTTTATACATTCACTCATTTCGATATTTGGACAAATTTTATCTGATATATATCCGTCAAAATTGTCTAAATTTTTTCAAGGAATAATATCCTAAAAACTGCCTAGCACGCTCCTGGCTGCTCCTGGCAGCTGTTATATTTCCGCAAACATCAACAAACACTATAAAGTGCCGTACACACCACAAACACGTTTTTTTGGGCATTTTTAACGAGTGGCGCGCGATGATTCTGGCCATGGCTCCGGCGTGCGCCAGCATTTGACGTGTTTGATAGATTAAAATATTTGACTTAAATTATGGTGTATTTCGTTACATTTGTGTTCATTCTTTTTTTTTTAGAATTTTTCCGTCAGAGTTTGCACACAAATATGCCTTATAAATAGTTAAAACTTATTTTTGTAATTTCGAAGTGATGGCGATAGTAGCGCCACCAGCATAGCATTAGACTTAATGGGTGGCCGGAAAGCGAACTACAAAACTTTCAGACACCCTAAAAGCGTCTGAAAAATGAGAAAAATGTGAAACAGCTTATTTCACCCGGAAATTACAGAAAAAAAATATAAAAACGAACAATTATAATAATGTTATGTACGTAACACATTCTTAGGGCTTCTAGGGAAGGAAAAATGGCTTCATGGAGTACTTTTTCGTTGTTAATTTTAAATGAGAGGGAAATTAAATTTGAATTTTTGTTTCCCGCTAGTGCGGCCACGTAAATATGGTCTCTTCGTTTTCCCCGTTCTCTAAACACCGGGAAAATCTACCGATCTCCATCGATTAAATAACCATTCAATCATAATCAACTATGAGAAACAGTGGTAAAGTAAAAGAGTAGTGAAAACGTTATAGGAAATTTTGAAAATACAATTAAAATGATGGGCCAGTGCTAGATCATATAATACGCAAACATGTAGTGACTTATGTACTTGGCCTCAATAATCTGATATCAATACTTTTTATTAGAGGAATACACAGCACTACTGTACTTGGCGTAGTTTTTTACACGTAATTGTTTTTTGGGAGATACTACGATCGGCAATATCAACATTACACAAACGATCTATTTAAGTAATTAAAGTATAAACGAATGGCAATAGGAGTTCTGCACTCAAATATAAAGTTTGTTCATTGAAGATGATTACGACAATTATTTTACATTATATTTCACACACACATCACGCGTGTAAATATCTAAAAGTAAGAGAAATTGAGAAAAGGACAATTGGAAAGAATAGTATATCGGTCTATTGAGATCACGTACTGGCGACTCCAACACAACAGTCTAGGAATCTGACGGATCGAATCTGAGCGGGCGTCTGCAACATTGTTGCTAACTATCGCGCGACTAGCAATACACATTCACAGTCGTACAGGCAGCAGAGAGAGAATATTGTGAGTTAATAGAAAATGATTTTCGATCCTGATGACAACCTTTTTTTTTAAATATTTTATATAAGCTTAAAATAAAGTTTGGGCAACCGAGAAAGTTAGAAAGAGAGGAACCTTGAAAAATAGTATAGGCCGATCGTAGTATAGGCCTACTGGGAACCCGCTACGTTAAATAATGGGAACGCATCGACTGCGGCACCTCTTGGGTGATGTGGAAGCCCGCAGGTTGTCGTTGTTTATGCCTTTATTGTAATAAGATAAATAAATTAATTGGATATATTCTTTAATCTGTTAATCCCATTTGCAAAAGTACATTTTTTTTTTGTAAAAAGAAAATGCTCTCCATAGAGGGGTCTCGAACCAGAGACCTCCAGATTCGTAACCGGGTGCACTAGCCAGACGCCAGAAACATCTATTTGTTTTATTTATTTCGGAAGTTGTATTTCTAGAGTTTGATCGTTTATTCAACTGCTTACTATTGTCGTTTCGCTTACTTTACATATAAGACACCCTTCTCCACGGGGACGAACAATTATTACAGACAGAGATAATGCTCATTTCCATATTTGCTTCTCAAGATTATTGATTCCAGGTAATGAAGTGAGCTAATTATTTTCTCATAGTAAATCTTATTGAGTTTACACTGGGGGCTGGAACTGAAGATTGCAAATAAAAAAGTATTTACAAGATTATAAGAACCAGCGGCAGCAGTAACAGCAATAGCAGACCCCTCAGGGAGAGAGGACCCGCAATCGCTCAAGTCGCCGGTCGCGCGGCACGAGCGGGCGTTTAAAATATTAGTAGATTCTGTCATAGATCAAATTTAAAAAAAATATATATATAAACTTAAAAAAAAGTTTGAGCAACCTAGAAAGGTTAAAAGAGAGGAACCTTGAACAATTTTTGTAGTAAAATGAAAAAAAAAGATGAAAAAAGAGTTCTTCATGGGGGATCGAACCCGTAACCAGCAGCGTTCGGTTGGACGGAAGACTTTGCTGCCCCGCCTGTTTCTCAAGAACGGTTTGTGAGGGGCGGCAACTTTTTCCCCACCACCGAGCAATCCATTCAAATTCGCTGACTGCAATATCGGCTGGAACGATGATCATGGCCCGCGCGGCCACGCGAAATCTGTAACATCGACAGAGGCGATGAACACGAAATCCTACTCCCGGACTCGCCGCTACGATTTAGCGCCATGCTTTTGGTATCGCCTAAAACCGGAGCGTTGTGCATCTCCCCACTCATCTCTGCTGATATATCGGCGCGCATTCTATCGGCAATAAACGACAGCTCTATTTCTATGCCAAATTCTAACACGGACCCTGTTGTTCCTGTTACTTCTATGTTCTCTGGCCTTGGTCACATTTCGGTTATCTGGTACATTTCCTCATTGGAGGAGACAAGCATAAGGAAAGGAGGGAAGGATTTTGGTTATAATACTTTGGCTCACGGTCGTACATACAGGTCTTGAAACTCCCTTGGAGGGGGTAGTCTTCTTTTTGAAGCATTTTTCATTTCGCTTCATGACCACCAGAGGCGTTGCGATCAAGCGACCTGTTCTTATTTCTCTCTCCCACAGCCGACTGTAGAGTGAGATAGACATGGAGTCGCTCGATCACAGCGACGCTTGTGACTAAAATTTAAAATGTTTCGTGCTTCAAAACCACGTCTACCCCCACCGCTGAAAATTGGGCGAGTTGCAAGACCTGTATGTACCAGAGATGAGTGGGGAGATGCACAACGCTCCGGTTTTAGGCGATACCAAAAGCATGGCGCTAAATCGTAGCGGCGAGTCCGGGAGTAGGATTTCGTGTTCATCGCCTCTGTCGATGTTACAGATTTCGCGTAGCCGCGCGGGCCATGATCATCGTTCCAGCCGATATTGCAGTCAGCGAAAATGAATGGATTGCTCGATGGTGGGGAAAACGTTGCCGCCCCTCACAAACCGTTCTTGAGAAACACGCGGTGCAGCAAGGTCTTCCGTCCAACCGAACGCTGCTGGTTACGGGTTCGATCCCCGATGAAGAACTCTTTTTTCATCTTTTTTTTTTTTCATTTTACTACAAACAATGTTCAAGGTTCCTCTCTTTTAAGGACGTTGTTCGGCGACAATCTCACCAAAAAGTTATACCGTACCGCTAGCATGAATGCCATTGCGCGTAGTACGACGAACAGTACAAACTTTTGTTTCGGATTGGTCTACGCACACGCACAAATGGTGTGCACCGACAAGCACACACTAATACGGTAAACGAGCTGGCAACATCGGACTGCCCCATTACGTTCAGCGGCCAAACAGACATATGTAAATGTACAAGTAACGCGCTGTCCCCTCCACCGACCCAGCTACGCTGTTGCCACGTCGCGAGCGTTCCCCCAACCACACACCTCATACTAAAAGTTACACAAACCGTTCTTGAAAAACACGCAGGGCAGCAAGGTTTTCCGTCCAACCGAACGCTGCTGGTTACGGGTTCGATCCCCCATGAAGAACTCTTTTTTCATCTTTTTTTTTTTCATTTTACTACAAAAATTGTTCAAGGTTCCTCTCTTTTAACCTTTTTAGGTTGCCCAAACGTTTTTTAAGTTTATATATATTTTTTTTTTAATTTTATCTATGACAGAATCTACTAATATTTTAAACGCCCGCTCGTGCCGTGCGACCGGCGACTTGAGCGATTGCGGGTCCTCTCTCCCTGAGGGGTCTGCTATTGCTGTTACTGCTGCTGCTGGTTCTTATAATCTTGTAAATACTTTTTTATTTGCAATTTTCAGTTCCAGCCCCCAGTGTAAACTCAATAAGATTTACTATGAGAAAATAATTAGCTCACTTCATTACCTGGAATCAATAATCTTGAGAAGCAAATATGGAAATGAGCATTATCTCTGTCTGTAATAATTGTTCGTCCCCGTGGAGAAGGGCGGCGCAAAAGTTCCTAACTGGTGTGCATCTTCATATTATTCTGCTTGCATGTAAAGTAAGCAAAACGACAATAGTAAACAGTTGAATAAACGATCAAATTCTAGAAATACAAGTTCCGAAAATAGTAAAACAAACAGATGTTTCTGGCGTCTGGCTAGTGCACCCGGTTACGAATCGGGAATTCTATGGTTCGAGACCCCTCTATGAAGAGTATTTTTTTTACAAAAAAAAATGTGCTTTTGCTAATTGGATTAACAGATTAAAGAGTATATCCAATTAACTTATTTATCTTAGTACAATACAGGCATAAACAACAACCTAGCGGGTCCCCACTAGGCCTATACTACGATCGGCGATATCAACATTACACAAACGATCTATTTAAGTAATTAAAGTATAAACGAATGGCAATAGGAGTTCTGCACTCAAATATAAAGTTTCTTCATTGAAGATGATTACGACAATTATTTTACATTATATTTCACACACACATCACGCGTGTAAATATCTAAAAGTAAGAGAAATTGAGAAAAGGACAATTGGGAAGAATAGTATGTATATCGGTCTATTGAGATCACGTACTGGCGACTCCAACACAACAGTCAAGGAATCTGAGTGGGCGTCTGCAACATTGTTGCTAACTATCGCGCGACTAGCAATACACATTCACAGTCGTACAGGCAGCAGAGAGAGAATATTGTGAGTTAATAGAAAATGATTTTCGATCCCGATGACAACCTTTTTTTTTTAATATTTTATATAAGCTTAATATAAAGTTTGGGCAACCGAGAAAGTTTGAAAGAGAGGAACCTCGAAAAATAGTATAGGCCGATCGTAGTATAGGCCTAGTGGGGACCCGCTAGGTTGTCGTTGTTTATGCCTGTATTGTACTAAGATAAATAAGTTAATTGGATATATTCTTTAATCTGTTAATCCCATTTGCAAAAATACATTTTTTTTGTAAAAAGAAAATTCTCTCCATAGAGGGGTCTCGAACCACAGACCTCCAGATTCGTAACCGGGTGCACTAGCCAGACGCCAGAAACATCTATTGGTTTTAGTTATTTCGGAAGTTGTATTTCTATAGTTTGATCGTTTATTCAACTGCTTACTATTGTCGTTTCGCTTACTTTACATATAAGACACCCTTCTCCACGGGGACGAACAATTATTACAGACAGAGATAATGCTCATTTCCATATTTGCTTCTCAAGATTATTGATTCCAGGTAATGAAGTGAGCTAATTATTTTCTCATAGTAAATCTTATTGAGTTTACACTGGGGGCTGGAACTGAAGATTGCAAATAAAAAAGTATTTACAAGATTATAAGAACCAGCGGCAGCAGTAACAGCAATAGCAGACCCCTCAGGGAGAGAGGACCCGCAATCGCTCAAGTCGCCGGTCGCGTGGCACGAGCGGGCGTTTAAAATATTAGTCGATTCTGTCATAGATCAAATTTAAAAAAAATATATATATAAACTTAAAAAAAAAGTTTGAGCAACCTAGAATGGTTAAAAGAGAGGAACCTTGAACAATTTTTGTAGTAAAATGAAAAAAAAAGATGAAAAAAGAGTTCTTCATGGGGGATCGAACCCGTAACCAGCAGCGTTCGGTTGGACGGAAGACCTTGCTGCCCCGCGTGTTTCTCAAGAACGGTTTGTGAGGGGCGGCAAGTTTCTCCCCACCACCGAGCAATCCATTCATTTTCGCTGACTGCAATATCGGCTGGAACGATGATCATGGCCCGCGCGGCTACGCGAAATCTGTAACATCGACAGAGGCGATGATCACGAAATTCTACTCCCGGACTCGCCGCTACGATTTAGCGCCATGCTTTTGGTATCGCCTAAAACCGGAGCGTTGTGCATCTCCCCACTCATCTCTGATGTACGACCGTGCTTTGGCTCATCTCATGCACTTTGGAGAATAAATATGAAAATCACGTGCGTTATATGTTGCGATCCCCTTACACCTTCGGATGACGTATTTTATACTCCATGCGGTCATGTATTTCACTTCTCCTGCATCGTAAAATGGTTGGAAAGGTAAATATTCTTTTGTATTAAACTTTTCTTTGAGAATATCATTAGTTCAATTTTAGATGTTTTTATTTTTGAGATTCTTTTATCAGTATTTCACGTAATAAATCATGTCTAATGTAATTTGTTCTCGTATGCATAATACAACTTTTGCTCATTAAATTTCAGTAAATACTTTAATGTTAAATGTATATTGTGATATTAATCTTTTCTTTTTTCATAGATTCAAATCATGCCCACAATGTCGAGAGAAAGTTACAGAAACTAAGATCCATCGAATTTACTTCAATTACTCTGATACTAATGTGCCTGTTGAAAGCTCTTCCTCGCTACAGGAGCGAGTTGAAAATCTTAAATTTCAAATAATGTTGAAGGAGAATGACATAAAGCATTATACCTCAAAGGCTGCAACCCTGATACGTCGAACTTCACGACTTAGGAAAGAGGTGCGGAAGCTTGAAAGTGAAATGCTACAAAAGGATTCTGCTATATATGCTCTACAAATGCAGATAAATGATTTAAAACAGCAAAATGAAGAGGCTGAAGCTGCAAAGAAACAAGCTGCCATTCTAAAAAGAAAGTTAGAAGAGTTACGAAGGTATGTCAAAACTTTCAAACAGTTACTGTTAAAAGATTAATATTTCAGGATAATTTATGTATAGGGTTATTCATGACAAACGCATCACCTGAAGATGGTTCTGCCATTGAAATTAGACAGAATAACTTAAGATGTTGTGTTTTTCATTAATAACCCTGTATAATAGAATTTGTGAGATCAAGTTTTAGTATGATGAATTCATTAACAATTGTTCCATTACTAGTGTTCAAGTAATACTGGATGCTCCTGCTGAAGAGGTTGATAAAATTATAGCAAATACAAAAAATCCCGCTAGTCTTGCAACATATATTTGTGTGATCAAAAGGCGAGCTATTTTCTTTAATAATGTATAATTAAAATTTTTAGATTAATAACAGTTCTAATAGATTTTACAATGTAATGTCATTAGGGAATTGACTAGGCGTTCTAATAAATGTAGAGAATTACGGACTGCTGCCAAGAAGTTACAGCAAGATCTTACACAGGTTTCCTTAGAACGCAACTTTCTCAAGGATGAACATTCAAAGAGAATGTATGTTTGTTTCAATATGAATTATTTCCATACCATTTCATGAATTATTTCATAAATTTTAAATGTATTATTTTTATTACAGGTATTTGCAAGAAGATTATGCAATATGCGAAACTGTAAAAATGGCACTTCAACAAAAGTGTGCAGAACTGGAAGCAGCAATTTCAAATTATTCCAGTTTTAACAAATCTAATGATAGCAATTGTTTATCTATTGAAAGTAATACACAAAGGGAAGACACCTCGCGTATTAGCTTCTCCTCTTCAGTCGAAAAGAAGAACAGTGATGATTCAGCGATTTTTCTATCGGTAATAAACAATGAGCTTGTTGCGAATATATTTGTTTTGTTTGGATTAAATAACATTCGCGATGGATAATCGAGTTCTACGTTTTCCTCTCTAAATATCATTTCTATTTTTTAGTATTCAGTTTCTGAACCTTCGCGGTCGACTGAAAATGTTAATAATTCTCAAGTAAAATCGATTGGTGTTCCTACTTTGAAAGCACAACATTCGCAACGGCACAAAAATAGTGGATTTTCTATCTTGGCAAAAAAATCTAGAATATCTCATCCCTCTAATGTGAGTACCATACATAGGTTTTTGTAATTCTTTTTAATATAATCAAAATGTTGAAAGATACATCTTGCATTTGAATGTGGCATACATCTTGAAATTGAAGGATTGTATGCTAAGTAGCTTCAGATTAGACGTTAAATTCTTCCTTTTTGTACATTTTGTGTAAATCACGATTATACTTTACTTGATATGATGGAGTATTCTTCATTAATCTATTTATTTAAAAAACTTGTCCCATTTGAAACAAATATTATAAATATATTCATATTTATTAAATTTACTTCATACTAATTCCTTATTTTATTAATGCTATTAGATATAATTAAGAATCAGCAGTACTTCCATTGAAGGTATGAAAGTGTCATTGTACTTTTTGCTTCAGACACGCGTGATACCTGAAGATATTACATACAATGGGTTTGGTGGTCATTCGAAATCTGACAATTTTCCTACATCTAGCAGTGGCACAAAACAAAAAAAATTAAACGACTTCCGCAAATCCAAAAAACTGAAACTTGACAATTGAAGCATTCAAGCATTTACTATTAACAAAATATAATTCTGTATACAATTAAATTTTAGGATTTCTTCCTGGATAGTTCGACAAGAAGTTGTATATTATTTGAATTATTATATAAAATATCAAGAGACTGATCTTTACAGTTGAAGCATTCAAGCATTTACCGTTAATAAAATATAATCCTGTAAACAATTAAATTTGAGGATTTCTTCGTGGATAGTTCAACAAGAAATGTTATATTATGTTAATTATTTAAAATATCTGTACATTTCTGCGATGTAGAATTTGGTAGTGAGTTTTGTAAGAAAAAATCTTTAATTTTCATATTTCATTTCATGTTCAATAGCACCTTTCATATTTGTCATCATATTTTGTGGACCAAGAAAATATATTTATGTAATCCTATTCTATTTAATGGCATTATTTATAATATTATGAATAAACTAAGAAGCGATAATTTTAAGTTGAATAAACAAAATGTTCGTTACCTCGTTAAAAAAACATACTCAGGCATAACGCTGTTCTGTTGTCTCTTGATCCATTGTTAAAAATGTTCAGAGTACACACTGTTATTCAGTAAAAAAAATACCAACAAAAATATAAAAATAAAAGTTTCTTAGGTCAAGTATAACTCGTATTATAAAAAATTAAGTATTATAAAAGTTCACAATTAAGATGCCTAATAAAAACATGTTAAAAACCCAAACCACTTCTCGTTTACCGGCATTGCAATCATCTTTCATGGGAGCGTACCCTCCCACTAAGACTGATGCTACGTCATACAATGGAGGCATCATTAATTATTTTCAAAAATACAGGAATGAAGTACTATCCAGATTTTCGGTATGTTTTTTAAATATATCTTTTTTGACATGGCTAATCCTATTTCAAAAATTGTTTCCAAAAGATGCCATCGTATGATTGGGGAAGTTCTCGCAAAGTGACGTATGTACCAAGACCTGAATTATTATCAGCAATCGGGGTTCATAAATATGAACAATCCTTGGCAATACCAATAAATAATATCACAACTATAGATGCTGGACGTATGAGAGAGGTTGATGAACTGTATAAGGTAACTGTAAATCTTAACTTGTATCAAGTTTCCTTCAATTTCACCACACTAGTTCAATAGTCGACTTGTTATACTGAACTTCAAAGCCGCATGCTCGTTTCGTAAGTTTCAACTAGCTTTTCAGTTGCGCAAGCAATTTCCTTCGTAATCATTCCTAACGCGGTTTGTACTTTGGGAAGAGCTTGTTGATAATTTTATGAAAAATATTTTTCACAGGGAGTGCAGATGCATCGCCAACAATATAAGGATCACACGAGAAAAATTCATCCTTTAGATTTCTTCAGGTTTGATGAGTATTCGTATCAGTGTGCACCGAGTCTTTTACCTTCATATTTATTTAAATATCCACAAACTTATATTGAGTATAAATTACCGTCAGTTTTACCATTGACGTATGAGAGGAGAATGAATACACCATTTATTCCTGATTTAGCATTTCCAGGAATATATAATTCCGGCAGTTGTATCGCTTATAAAAGATGATCTCGAATTAGAAAGGAGTAATCAGGATCGTAAATTTATAATTTCTATCTGGGTTAATTAAATATTGATTCTTTTATTATTTTGATATTGAATAGGTTATTTTATTCACTTATTTAGCTATGTAAAAAAAAACCAATGCGCACTCTACAGAGTGAGAGAAACACTTCTTGTTTTAGATGATTAATTATTGAAAGTACTTTGACTTTGGCAGTACCTTATCAGATACCAATGTGACAACAATTTTATTCGAAACTTTCAATCGACTCAACATACCCGTTATGTGCGATTTGTTCTCTAGTTCTTGCCAACGAAGCACTGCCGACATTGTCATTTCCAGTTATAAGAGAAATATTGATGTCATACTTCAATTTTTCATGGAGTTGATAAAAATGAAAGGTACAAGCAATCACTGAAAAAAGGGATTAAACGAGTTTTATCTCTATATGGCAAATGTTCGTAGTATTGTGCGTTCAATAGAATAAATTGAAAGTTTAAGAATAGGGGGTGATTTCGTTTGTCATACATACATAAATCCTACGATTCTTAAGAGTCGAACGCACTTCTAATTGTTTACTAACGTTCACCATTTGCCCGTTGTATGTCAAATAACTTAATTGTTCTCTCGTATGATTAGCTAGACTATTTTATCAATTACTGCGGAGCACTGAATAAATAAAAAATGCACATACGGACATAATCATATGGTGTATATTACTAATGCTTACGTGGAATTATAATAAAAATGTACAGAGTGTATCAGCTAAGATGCACATTTGCGATTTGCGGTAAAACGGTGCACAATATAAAAAATCTGATGTAATGTATATTCAATATTTTCTGATTGTGCATCGAATGGGCATATTATTAATGTGCGTTTGACTTCCGTTTGCAAATAAAAAAAATTATCTTTGCCATTTTAAATGATATCGAAAAAAAGTTAAAAGCTAAAGTTGTAGAGCAAGAAAAAATAATAGAGATGAAAAATATTCGCACGGATAGTATATATATTAAAGGAGATATTTGCGTTCGAAATTTTGTCATTTTTTGACAGATTTCCGATACTGGCCTAACGCTTGGCTTCGTGCAGCAACTTCATGCCGAACTCTTGATGCCCAATTGTTTTGAGATAAGCATTCAGTCAGACGCAAACCCGTACACGGTGGCAAAAACATATTGCAATGCTATTTTTTTGTTACAAGTTGGAAGTCGAAGTATTCTTGGCGTAGATTTCCGTTTTTCTAGACGTAGATTTTGGAGTCTTCGTGTTTCTGGACGTATATTTTGGAGTCGAAAAGTCAACACAAACTTAACAACATGAAGAAAGCATGAGTATACCGATTTGCGACTTCCGGTGGAGAAGTTAGAGAAAACTTTTCGACTGTGTAATGAACTTGGTAATGGCCATGCTAGGTTAAGATACCTTAGAATTCTAATGTTAGATATTCTTAGGTTTATTTTTATTTTTTTTCGAAAAATATTCCTAGTTATATGTTTATCATATAATATCTATATTATATGATCAGTGACATTCAAAGAATTGTTTTGATCATTATTCCTCAGAGTGTCGAATATAGTAGGCCTACTAATGTCATTTGTACTGTTAACTTTCTTAATATTGGCATTTATATATTTTGATCGGAAACACTGCATTGGAAAGAAGCTACCTGATTATTATAATATGGTATATATATTATTTAAGATATATGAACGTTATGTAAATGAGTGAGAAAATATAACAAACATGCACTTTACACTAATATGTAACTTTCTGTTTGTTGGTCATAAACATGTACGAAAAAATGGTAATTCTGTCGATTAGCCCCTTTTGCGAAAAATGGCTGGAAATTTTTTTTTCCAGTTGCAGTGGCTTACAACCATCCGTAGCAGTAAAAATTCGTCGGGGGAGCCCAACATTTTTAGGTAGAAATATTTTTTTCAGGCAAAAAACGGATTCATCAGTTTCTCACAATTTACACCCAAACACACACATATATGCACACACACACATGAACTCATACACCACGTACGCATGCACAAACACACATACACAGACAACAGACATGCGCGCGCGCGCGCGCGCGCGTGTGTGTGTGTGTGGTCATTGCAGAACGTTATGTCTGTTTAGTGGGTTTTGGTTAAAATAAAAAAATAAAACAAAAATTCGGGCTTCCCCAACTGATTTTCATTATTTAACATGCTAACAAGCCAATCGAGGTGAAAAAAAAATTTATCGGCTATTTTCGGAAAAGGGGCTAATCGACAGAATTACCGAAAAAATTTCTCAAAGGTCTTAAAACATAAATTATTCGTTAATTTAACGGAAGTGAAGACAGTTTATTGCAGTATCTTTATTGAACTTCTTGAATCTTGATAGATGCTGATTCGAGGCGAAATCGATAGCAGTATTGTTCTCGTAGAACCTTAGCCACCTACAGGAACTTGTGGTGTTTAGTAGAAAATGTATGTGCTTATATGCGATAGCTAATTACCCGGAAGTCGATATCAACGAAGTGAATTTACAGCATTAACTCTTAATATTAATAAAATTTACAAAATATAAATTACTCTGATAATCTTTAATATTTGAGTCTACTGAATCGCAGATATCAATACGGTATTACTGGTTTATTAGGAAACGGATAAACTTTTGTACTTTATCGTCTGTACGTACTAAACAGATAACTTTATATTTCATATGGATGATATTAACTAAGTATTAATTACGAAGTGATTGATTATTCTAATATACAGAATCACCAAAGACACATGAATGAATATTTTTGAGAACTGGCAATTCCAATTTTATGTAGAATCCCAGAAAATATTATATAAAAGGGTTGTATCACTTGGATGCTGGAAATAATATAACAAATATTATATCACAAAAATATAATTGCTGTATGAAATTAGCCCAAAAATGATGCATAACAATGAATTTTGAATATAGTGCAACACTTGTGATAGCATATTACCATTGTTATATTAGTAAATCATATTGTAATATATTAATAATAAAATATGTAGTATAACAATAAAGATAAACGGATTATATTATTTTTATGTGAAATCTATATTACATTGTGTGTAACCTTTTCATTTATATGTAAATTATTTCTAACACAGTACAAAATGTCCGTGGTACATTCACAAAACGTGTATACGTCCATGCACACGTCCGGGGGACATGCTTAGAAT
Organism: Cephus spinipes; assembly: GCA_963971525.1. NCBI lineage: Eukaryota > Metazoa > Arthropoda > Insecta > Hymenoptera > Cephidae > Cephus > Cephus spinipes. Next base: position 11,963,056 of record OZ020574.1, on the reverse strand, counting down.
TTTTGCGACGTGTATGAAGCAATGCGTGTGTTATATTAGCCCTACTATAATACATTATTATTATGTTATTATACATAACATAACAGTGTTTGCTGGAATAGGAATTTCCTGTTGGATTTCATTTAACTTTTGGGGTTATTTGCGCGTATTATAACGTGTATAAAAATTCATTACAAATGAAAGGGCGACGATTTGAATACACGCGTCGAATTTCATTTTATATCTATAGGATGCGTATATTTTATATCACTTTTTTTAATTTCATATTATACGCAATATGTTTTTCGTCTTTGAGCGGGAGTACTTCGTATTTCGGAATGGTACAATTTATCACGACAAAAGCGTAAGGTAATTGATAAATAATTCAAATGTTTATCTAGCGAGTCTTTCTCGTGGAAGAATCCGTGGTTAATGATATTAACAAATAAAATTGTCCTTCTATTCGACGTCACGTACAAGTTATTTTATTGTAAATATATGAATATTTATTCAGAGATAAAGTAATTATTGATGCTTGCTAGAGTTACTTAAAAATTTCTTAAGCATATAAAACAATTAATATACCCCAAAGCAAACGGCACGAAATAAGTAACGAGTTTATTAATTTGTTTCAAGTCCTATATAAATAAACACTAATTTACAATTAATTGGAATATTAATAATTTTCTAGAGGTATATTTAATTTATGGGAGGGCTTTTAGCAGCTTGATCAGTATAAATAATTTACACGTTGTTATGGCATTAATTGGAAAGTCTGTGCAAATTCTGGCATTCTTGCAACGGTATGTACGAACTCTTGTGGGCCGATGCTTCCAGTATGATCAAGATCCATTTCCTCTAATACCTAAAAAAAATATTTTGAAAAAGATCTGTGTATCCATAGTAATATATATACATATATATATGTCTTAATGACCGATCAGCACAGGAAAGTGTCGAAAACGAATATAGAATCTTTTTTGTATCTATTTCAATGACACTTGACGATAACAATTTTATGGGGTAAAACACTTTTATGGTTAAACCCTTAGTAAATGGCACAAGAATAATAGTGGTAATGCTCGTATATAGTATGCATTGACTTTAGCCAGGTATGAGGGTGCAATCCTTTATAACGCAAAATGCGCTCGACATTGAGCAGGACTTAGATCGAGGAGGATATCGATGCCCTCCATTATGGTGCATAAGACAATAGCATTATTATCCCATAAGCCATAATAGAATCACGCTCGCACCACGTGAGAAAAGTTTCACGTTGTAGATTGAGTACATACACTTCTCTCTTTGTATATGGAAACGGGAGATTCTGCGTTCTTGTACATAATCATGTACATAGCCACATACAGGCAGATAGACATATGTATACACGGATCGATACAAACCATTTGGGCTATGTGTTCTGCACTCTGCCGATCAATTCTGATCTGTCCATTCTCATTGAATCCTGTCAGCCTCTCTACAGCTTCGATCAAATCGTCGAGAGAGACTTGATTGTCGCCGTCAAAGTCTGGCAACAAATTTATTGATATATTTCAGTAACATTTACATCTAATTCAGAAAGCGTATATAAATAAATTTCAATTTCAATTGAGTGCGGAGAATACAAACTGTTGTACCATCATTTCAGCCATCATTGCAGAAATCATCGGATAAGTGATATTATCAGTCTTTATTTTATGATTATCATTTTGATCAAATATATTTTACATTTTTAAAGACTTTTCGGAATTTCACGATGCCTTTAAAGCACACGTATGATGTCCACTTCGAAGAACGTTAATTAAGTGAGTCTAGGCTGATATCCCCTGAGTCCTCGTGCTTAAAATGATTAGCAAAGTTCGAACCCTTACGAGATTGCTTTCGTAATGAAATTTTGGTTTCTTTAAGTTGCAGCACGATTTTTGTATTAAAACTGTCATCAGATTCAATTAATCCTCGTGGCCCAAGAAGAAGGCCTCTTGTTAACATGTGAATAATGTACAGTACGTGAATGGGGACAGGAAGGTATTATTTGAAATGCGATCAGTCAGTAGTAAGAGTAGAGATAATTAAGCGGAGAAGACTAAAATTACCAAAAATTTGAAATGCCCAGGCAGCGCGTACATATTCAGGACAATTGTCCGAAAGAGCTGAACACAAGTCCAGAACATCGTCGAAACTCATACAGCCGTCCTGTTCGGATGAGAATACTCGTAGCACGGATTCCCGGAATGGATTGTGCTGAAAATTTCATGAAATCTCTATGAGATTGGCAATATTTCAAATTTGACTTCATCCGGCGTGGTTCTACTTTAAAAGCAATTTTCATTGCTGGCTATTTTGCAGAAGTATATATTTTATCAGTGATTGTCCTGCTACGGGTAAACCTCATACGTGTGAAATATGTAATTTGTCATCAGACTAACATACGATCGAATGGTTCATAGTTAAAAAATATTCTCTGTTGTTGGATAACGATTAAAGTACGGTTCGATACATTTTCTATGTAAATATTAAAACGCAATTGTTTCGTTATTAATATTTTACGTATAGAAGAAAGGAGTGAATTTTTATGTACCGTGTATTTTAACAGTAATAAAAGAAGTTTCTATTCTATTGTCCGTATGGCTATTAAATCGGATCTAGATAAAAATAATAAGATATGGATGTATACATATACATATATATATATATATATATAATCCTAACGCGAATAATTGATATCGAAGCAAATTATCAAGTTATACACTTAATACGCAATTCAGCAAATTTCTATAATTATAGAAATTACAAGATGTTCTTTGCATATAATTGTCACCAATTTTTAATAAATTATGTACTTACTCGTATTTGTGGTAGAATTTTCAAAATATCGTCGACAGGAAATCGATGATATATATCTTTGGACAATTCTTCGGTACCCAGTGTTTTAAACAATTTAAAAATACTGAAAGAATAAATTCCATGCAATTAATTACATTGAAACAGTAGATTACCCAAAACATTTCTTTAATCAAATAAATTCACTTTTAATATTCGCAATTACTCACTGATGAATTTCAGCTTTGGTCAAATACGTAAGTTGCGTATATTCTTCTAGCATCTCCTGCGTGATGCCGACTCTGACTGATTTCGAGTTTCCCATAATCGATAGTCACTACTCTTTATCAGTGTTAGCGTTTAAAAGTCAATATCGCATTGGTAAATATTTAAACTTCCCGATAAAGATATGTAACCTGTTTTAATTATTCTATCTGAAGTAAATGCTAAAGAATTTGATAATTCCAACGGTCTAGCGTAATTAATGTTACCGAATGAATATCCATTCGAATACTGACTTAAAAGTATAGTCTGGTGCTATCAAACGGATTGTCGTGATTCATAATCTTATCAAACCAACATAAACGTAGTACGTATTATAAAAAGCACTGACCTCTTTCCTGTTTCATGTCTATGTATCGGAGAGAGACATAACTATGGTTGGAGGTAAATTTGAAAAATACGTCATATAGATAGAATGCGTGGTAAATGTTTTATCGTAATTCTTTTTTATATTGTGTTCTGGCATCATAATAATTAAAAACGATGTGCAGAAACTGCGCCAATTGCATGACGGGATGTCGGGATTGGATCAAAGTATTGGCGATGCATTATTATTATACCATATATAAAAACAGTGAAATAATGCACGTGACCAAATAGATGCATGATTGGTTCTGATTTGTACAATACAAACAAATTAATTTGCTTTAAAAATATATGAATATAACTCATCGTAATTATTATATTTTAAAATTTTAAACATCTATCAAATTCATACTCGTAAAAAATATATTTGTGAGATGGATCAATATATTTCTCAGTATAGATATATAGCGGTAGTAAATATAATACATTAGATTTTTTATTAAGATTATTAGTAAATATTATTATTACTATTACGTTAAATGTTATTAAATTAATTGTTATTTAACAATTGTTTATATTGAGTAATTTTCTTCAGTAAATATAGCCTGTTCACGTTTCTTCATATAGAGATAGTAAACATTTGGTGTTGCGAGATAATAGAGTAATTATTTATATTCTATCGTAGCTTGCAAAGATAAAGTCGCTATTACGAAGCAATATGTATATAAAGAAACAGTTGATCGATCAATTTGATTATGAAAGATTGACTATGATAAAAAAAGTGATCAAATTACTTGACTTTTTTCCACTTGCTTAATTCACCGGTTCAAATTGCGCCACAAGTCATATTTATCATAATGAAATATGACTATTATTATTATTTCAATTGGAAAGTATATGCATACATATATGCATATATTTAAGCATACAATTTGATTATAGAGGTGTAAAACCGTGTTTCAATGATGCGATGTAATCGCTGAAAGTTAACATCGACATTGGTCGATCTATATATTTATCTACATGCATTGGAAAATTCAGTGTAACGCTGTGATAATCTCCCGATAGTTTAATTGCATTATTCAAGTATATAAACCTTGATTGCTAATCAATCAATGACAATCAATATAGATTCAAATATATCCCCCACATCGGTATATGGAAAATAGTAATGAAGTTGAAATTTTGATAAACGTACAAACTTTTGACATTGTCATATGATGACGTTTGAATTTCACAATTCGTGCATGTTTAAAGATTGTTATTGAAATCGAAGAGTTCTCCTACACACGTTTCCACAATGTGGATGCAGCACGGCGTACGATTGAACCGTAATAGAAGAAAATCCCTCACTCATCATCATTTCTTCTTTTTACGCACAGTACGTACGTTGGCTTTCACATATCCCAAGTATATAATCTCCACATACACCCGATAATGAACATCCTCGACCCTTCGATATTTAGCGCATGAACGGCGTGGTCGTTCGGATCGGGCTTAAAGCTAGCCAATAATTATTACATGACTACGGAGCGGTTATTGTCCCAATTCGGGACGGTTGGGGATAATGGCTCGACTAGAGAGGTCATGTGAAGCTGACGTTCCAACATGTCAACAGCAACTATGCATCATGAGATGTCTGGCGCACGTAACGCATCCCGTGGATATGGGCACGGAGTGGTTCATTACAATAAGCAGTCAGCGTTCAAATGAACCGTGTTTCCCATGAAATATCCCCCCCCCCCCATAGTTTCCGTCGTACAAGAAAATGCTTCTGATACGATCCTAAGCCATTAATTGGAGAATACCGATTTGCCTACATCTGTGGCAGAGCTTTTATTGAAGTTCAAAAATGCCGACGACAGAGAACAAGCGAACTCTGATTCCAGATGATTTTACCGACTAATGGGAATTCAAAGTTCATACGGCAAAGTATAGCAGCCAGGAACGATGGGAGTCATAAATTCATGACGGAAGGATGAAATTTAAGTGTCTCGTATGTCTTTGAATAAATGTAAAAAAATGCTTACCTAGGCTGATAAATTCGAATTAAAGAGAGTACTGAGAGAGGTACATCATACCTACCATCAGCATTCATCACACGTACCCATGAGAAAGGGCTGAAAAGGTCTTACGTGGAAGTTGATGCTCACTGCACTGCCTGAGCTGGCTGTATGTCTATCCTTAGAATTGGAGTGGATGGCAGTGGTACAATAGTTCGCATTGCATTGGACCTCAGGAAGTGATAGCGATCTAGTCAAGTGATAGCTTGGTGTTGTATTGCATACTGTGAAATCTCCTGTATTATACGCCGCTGACAAACGCGTTAAGATGTGCACACGATTGGCTTGTATTTACTGTTGAATTCGGATTAAGTCTTGTATTCGTTGAATATCATGAATGTCTATATTAGGGAAACAAATTGATTACGGCTATTCAAGTGATTCCTGCTTAAGTGGCTAACCGTCGCATGCATACTGACGGCTATTATTTATTAGGAGAAATTGATAGATCTTGGGATTAGGATTAACATGCCTTTTTGTGAAACGTTTTCTATGAAGAAATGAAGCTAACGAGAGTTTCGTTACTATAGTGATTGGATTTCCGTATTTCTCTATATTGCAATAGAGTTGCAAACGCAGGTTAAAATCCTTGCTAAAGCTGTCTAGAAAATTTATCGATCTAATTTCTCTATATATTTTGATTATTCAAACTGAATCGTGTGCATAAATACTTTTAAAAAATTTAGATATATTAAATATCTTGGAACATTGTTTATAATCAATACAGAATGTCGAATAGAAATTGAAAAGGATATCAAAAAATATTATAGAGCGTTTTTTATTCGTCGGTGCTTTATTTGGAATTGTAAGAAAATCACTTGTGTTTTGAATCGATATTAATAAACGTGGCATTGGCGTCGGTCGTAAATCAAAGCAAGGATTGTCAATGGCAGGGGAATTTAATTTTATTTAATTGTGTAAAATTGTATGTTGTCGATAGTTTCGAAGTCCAAATCCAATAAGCTTAATTAAGAGCTTTAATGAATTCTCCTGTTCTAGTCGCTCCACTTCCTCGTAACTACCAATGCTTATTAATTATTTTCCACCAGGGATTTCTCGACGGAGCAATGGCACGAATAGTTTGCATTATTCACAATTTCCAAAGTTTTACCGAAGCCACGTGAAAATTCCAGGAAGTTTACCATATACACGTGTATGGTAATAGGCTTTGAAAAACTTTAATCATCAACATATTAACATATGATATATTCATCATTCATAAGATTTCATTTTTATTCAAGTTGCATTAGACTCAACCTCTAACGTTGAGACTTAAGTAAATCAATTTGAACAAATTTAATAGAACATTGTACGTCAAATATCATTTCAGTCGTCTGAATAATATACTTTATACAAAGCCACAAAATTTTCTTTCTAAGAATATGCTTGGCGCGGTTTGGCGTATCCAATTTAATCTAGAATTAATTACGTAATGGCGTCCTATGCCAGTTATTCGATAATGTTATATGTATAGTGTAAAGCTTGAGCGTGGGTGAATATTTCGGGTAGCACGAAACCACCGTGGATACTCGAAATTGTTTTGTCGATGTTCAACTACCTTGGGAATGATCTAGTCTATCGATTAACCGGGCGAAAAATGACTGCGTAACGTCACATAAAAGCAAATTACATATATTTATTAACCCGCCCACTGTCGCACTACATTCATTAGATGCGTGGCATTAGTACATTTATTTCCATATAAAAACAATTTTATTATAAATAAATATATTCTACCATTAATATATTTAATACTTATTCTTAATATCCATAATAAACAACTATAGCTATAATAAGTTATTAAAATATTTGTTGAAGTCAAAACCCTTTCATATATCCCTCTCCATTAGTCTCGTAGCAAACTACGAAATAGCATTAACATGATACGATTATACATATATATTAGGTACCATTCCATGAAAATCTTACGAGTTATTGTGATTTTCAACGTTCATGGATCATGATTCATAAATACTAAATTTAGACATATTACAAAATAAGAACTCCAATGATATTAACCAACATGATTATTACGTAAAACGATCAAACTTTATTTGTGGCATTAATAATTATTTCTCTGGAGATTAGTATGTTGCCTTACAAACGTATAATGCAAATCTGTCTCCTTGAAGGTTTCTGAATAACATAGTATTGATTAAAGGTATAGTGAATTGTAAAATTGTAACGTAGAAATTTTAAGTGCAGTAAATGACTAACCAGAAACCGATCCTTCTCGCCAAACGTGATCGTACCGATATAATTGGCATTCGTCAATTAGATTTGTCATCAACGTTCAGGAAAATTGAATTAGCAGTGAGTCCAGAGCGAATACGGAACAGCAGTATACGGACGTGACCGATCTCGTTGAATTTAAATTTCTCCGATAGGAGAGACCGTTTCACTCATCCAATTCCGTTGAACCGTATAGCCGGTCACATCGGATCGGTATATTCTAGCAGAAAGTATCGCCAGTAGAAACGTGCTAAAGATAACCGGACAGATACCAAAGCTCTGGCTTCTCATATCATTCTCATAGCATTCCTTAGTTCGAAAGTAATATTCATACGATAATACTTCACTACATAGACATCGTGGAATTATTCAATCCATTTACAATTTCGCTAATAAATTTTTCAATTCTCTTCTTAATATCTTTCCAGTTGCATTTTTTGGGATATCTTCTAAAAAGTGTACACCTCCTCTCAGCCATTTTTGAGGTGACAGTTTACCTGGAAATATTTCGCAATATCAATTTTATATACAATATAAAAATTATGTGCCACGTGAAAAAAGAATAAGCATTTACTCACTATCGACAAACTGACGGATTTCCTGTGCCGAAACGTCGTAGCCAACCTGCTTAACCACAAAAGCTAAAGGAACCTCGCCACAAAGTTCATCGGGCTTCCCTATAACAGCAGCATCCTTAACACCAGGATGAGATAGTAATATGTCTTCCAACTCGGCAGGAGCTACTTGAAATCCTTTGTACTTAATCAACTCCTTCAATCTATCTATTATAAAGAGATAACCATCCTGATCATAGTACGCTACGTCACCAGTATGTAACCAGCCATCTGTATCGATTGTTTCTGCAGTAGCTTTTGGATTTCCACGATAACCAAGCATAACTTGATCACCTTTACAGCATAATTCACCATGCTGATAACGACCAAGTATTGCGCCAGTCTCGATGTTGACTATTTTAGCCTGCATACCTGGCGCAATAGTACCGACTGCCATACTATTCTTATTCTCTTTAGAGTTGACACACAGTGCTATCGATAATTCAGTCATACCGTAAGCGTTTCTTATGCATTTTACGCCCGTATTATTTGTAACGGCCTCTAGAACCTTTTTAAGAAATTCATCTATTAAAAATAGTATTCCTGGGAATGATTGTCAACATTTTCTTGCTACGAAACTAACGTCTATGAAGAAGTAGAATCTTCCATTAAGAAAAATTTGACTGCTCAGTATGGTCGGTTCACGAAGTCCACGTGTTTTTGACAGTTCGCAAGCAATGCAACTCTTACCACATGACACGTGGTTTTGCATAAACTAACCTAAGTATATGTTAAAATAGAAAAATAGTATATATTTAGTGCAAAACCATGCATATGCATACTTTTTAACAAATATTTTAAATAACGAAACGTTTGCCTTGATTGGAGAACTCACTGTTTTCGATCTGTCAAAAAAACCATGTCGAACTCGTGGTCCGTTTTAGATATGCTTGATACAGAACAAAGTATATTTGCAGAAAGACTATCAGTACATACACGCTACTGTAGGATGCTTGTTAAAACTTACATCTTGCGAAAGCGGAGCAGCACCACAAATGATTTCTTTCACACTACTGAAATCGTAACTCCTGACAACTGAATGTTTAGCAAGAAATACCATGACGGATGGTACCACGGGGAAGTGAGTGATTCGATACTTTTGTATAGAGTTCAAGAAAGTTTCAGGTTGAAAGGAATTCATTATTACGAATTTTACACCCGCTAACAGTACCGTTAATAACATTCCTTGACCGTAACCATGGTAAAAGGGTAACAATAACAACATTGTATCATTTCCTTGTAGTCTTAAAACTTTGTTTCTGCAATAAAAGACAATAAAGTTATCGTAAAGCGTAAATTGCGACAGTAGAGCATTACTCTTTATTGATAAATACGATTAAAATCCTTACTGTAAAAAATAAATTGTCGTTAACATATTTTTATGTGACAGCATAACTCCTTTAGATAAACCAGTTGTTCCACTGGAATATAATATGAAAGCTTCTTGTTTATTCGGGTTAGCGATACTCTCGGCCTTGTATGCTAAGGGATCTGGAATATATCCAGGTCTCTCTAGGATACTCTTCAAAGTGGAAATATTCGTTGACATCGCTTCATCGTCCAACTGAATGAGTTCCACGGTCCAGGATAAAGTTTGAACCACTTGACTGATCAATTTCTCCGTTCGCCGCGACACGAAAATAATGCTAGGCTTGGAAATCTCGAAGGTGTTACGAACTTCCCCTGGGAAGGTGTCAGAAAAAAGTAGGTCGGTACTTGACGTTTACAAAAAAATGAAATAACTTTTGATTTTCCGGAAGAATTACCTTCGGCATAGGCTGGATTGAATGGAGCTAGTACCGCGCCAAGGTAGAATGTCGCGCACATGGGGATGAGCCAGTTAGGGTGGTTTTCACTGGATATACTGACTCTGTCAGTTGCTTTTATTCCACGAAATCGTAGAGCTTCTGCGAGTTTTATACTTTTTACCAAGATGTCTTCACTTTTGAGAAATTCTCCGCTTGCGGCATCCACCTGTTACAAGAAAGTTACAAAACTCTTGGGCACAGTGTGTAATTATTTTATTTTCTCTTGTAAAAAGTATGGGAATAATAACATTTTTTTTCTCTTTATATACGAACTATAATTAATAGCTGATAAAAAGTCGGAAAATGATATTATTAGTCATAGAAATTTGTACTAACGCATATTTTGAACTTATCTCAGTTTAATCGATCTTTAGGCTGTTCTATTATATAGTTATATATTTTATTTATATATTACATACTTGAAGAATCCGGTTCTGATTTTGTTGTAATCGGTCCAGAATCCATTGTCCAATACAGATTTTGGGCACTGGCAACGCTGGTGAACCATATAGAATCTTGTCTTGCTTCTCCATTTCTCTTTCTATTTTCCACTTGACGGTTATTTCTGAAATATGAGAACGTATAAAAACTTCAATTGGTTATAGGATTCGTTGAAAAGTTATCATAAAACATAAGTTATCATAAGCATAATACCATGTTTTTATCAGATTTGTTTGTATATCAATATCTTAAGGAATGTTCTTCTACTTATAACTGCCCTTGCATTTTATTGAACGTCAGACTGTGCGATCATGATAATCATAATAATAATAGGTACTCATAGGTTAAATAATCAATAAAAAAATATGGAAATTTAAAATACAAACATTAATTAGTCAATGTATTAGAAAACATTAAATTTCGATTCACAAATCACGAAAATTCACTGTACATTAAGTTTATTCATTTTTATATTTATTTATATTGCATAGAAGAAAATAATCTTCATGACAAGGGATTCGCAAGAATCTAAGTACATTAATGGGTGTATTTATATGTTATAAAGCAAAATTAAATTTGCAGTATTTGGATACGATGAGAAATGCAATTAATGATGCAGACTAAAAGCTCTCACTCTACAAAAATTTATTACTTAAGAAAAATATGTTGTTACTGTAGTTCATTCTGTGATATTTAACCAATGTTAAAAAGTAATCCAACTGATCAAAGTTTATTGTTCCCATGGACAAATCAAATGAGTAGATAGATAATTGAACATTGTTTATATTAAATTCTATTCTTCAATGAAATAAGTGATTTGTTATACTTAAACGGTTACCCTACTGTGAATGTACTAAAAATAGGGTCAATTTAAAAAATTAATTACTCGACAACTATAACTGAAAATAAATTTATATTTGGCTACATGTTAATATGAATAAGAATAAATTTTGAACAGTTCAAAAAAATATTTATTTTTAAAAAGGGTATGTAGTGTTGCATGGAAGGTTGCTGCAATTGAACAACAAATTCGTGTACATTGATTCGTCCATGTAGTTTGTCAGAAACAAAAGTGCAAAATATATTTATAATTTATATTGTATTGTCTACAATGTGACGGACACATTAAAAATTTTTTTTTTATTAGCGAAAACTGATTCTTGCATTTTTTTCGATGTTAGACCTCAAAATTTGCATTAAAAAGATTAATATTTTAATACTCAAAATATTTATTTGAAAAAATGAACTGTCACGTGATAGTTATTTCTTTTAATGAACATTTTCTCCAAATTTGAAGCTGATTCATTAATTAGGTCTCGAGATATCGTGTACATCGTTTTGTTGTCCATTCGCAGCAGCCTTCCATGCGACATTACATAACTTTCTTTTTTAAGAAATATTTTTTTCAAATTTTCAAAATTTATTAATAAATATGTAGTACATGTATAACTTTTTTAGTAATTAACATTTTAAATGGGCCCTATTTTTTGTGCATTCACAGTAGGATAACCTCTTAATGATATTGAATTTAAATAGAACATGTAGCCGACAAATGATATATGAATTTTAGTCATTAAACTTAATTCTGTTCCTTTCCATATATTAATATTGTTAAGGACGTTTTACCTCTTTTACCATATTTTTTATAGCGTTTCCAATTTATATTATTATTGTACATCTGAAGAATATGCATACAAAATGTTAATACTAGGTACCAAAAAATAAATTATCGACGCATTTTAGAAAGTGCATGTTTAGTGCATGCTCTTTGGTCGTCAAGCTATACAAGAAAGGAAGCACATATACTATACATTTTTTATTTTGAAACTCCTAATAGGTTTTCAAAAAAAATAAGACAATGAGGGCAGCACTTAGAAGCTTTCTAAAAAGCACAAGAATAATATACTTATTCGAGCAATTGAAAAATATATATTTATTGTTGAAATGTTAGGAAACTCGGTTTCTCTAGTGTTCGTAAGTTCGTGAAAGTTGACGCAGTTGCTACGTGCGAAACAACAAAAAAATTCTCAAAACAAATCTACTATATTTTGGTATATCAACTACACTTTCTTCCCCGCAGTAAACATACAGATTGAAACAAGAAAATCAAAGCGCTTATTTTATCGAATAATATCTTCTTCTCAGTGTACAGAAATAAATATATCGAATCTTAAATTTGTTCATATTTACATGTATTATGTCTACAAGGTTATTCAAGCCAAGGTTATACGCACCAACCGAAAATAGTCTATCAGATTTTATTTCTACAGTAAAACTCCTATATTTGTAGTAAAAATTGATTTTCTATAGCTTAAGAACCGTATGGTAAATTTCAATAAAATGTTGTGTAGCTCAATTAAGCTATCGTCTACATACAACATTGCGAGTGACCAAACCATCTTAACCAGGATAAGTGTAATTTAAATCACGAAATTTGACATTCATATTTGTTTACAAAATAATCTAATTCGAAAGGTTTTACTGTTAGAATATTCAGTATCACTGAAAACGATGTTGTTTCAGGAATTGTTATAACGCTCGTCTTTTAGTCCACTTTTATTTCAAAGCGATCCAACAATCAATCGACAGTCATCTTTTCATATTGCAGACGGTATATCTGCGTCTTTACTTCGAACGTGTCTAAAATTAAAAGAATTGATAGCAACTGATTAATCGACCTGAAGATAACGAAAGTATGATTACACTTATCACAAGGTAGAGTATATATGAACCGCAGAACTATATCACGTTGCTCTAATACGGGAAGCTATTTGCGTGATAATTTACAACCCGACATTATTTTCCACGCGGTACCATAAATATTGGTTTTCCAAAAGCACTGAATGTTTATCACGCTCGAGTCTTATTCGGATGCCATAAAATTTCGGAGGCCGTTTTCGCAATATTAAAATATCACAAAGTTTGCCGTCGGAGAACGAAGCCACGTAACGAACTATGCGGATGTGATAGGATGAGAAAAGGAAGATATGACAAATTGTTTATATCAGTCAAGTTACCCGTATGAGTAGAAAAACCCAAACATCACCAATGATCATTCACATTCCATTCTGACAAAATAAAGAAAGATGTCACTGAAAACAAAAATTCGAAACGTGGTACCTATACAAAATTTATTTACGCCATTATTATTTTTGGATTTAATCGAAATCTAAAAAGACATATCACTGTTCATTTACTCTCCAATTGACAAATTTGGTTTGCACTTTGCTACGATTGAATCTATAAACACCTAGTTGAAATTGACCGTCTTGCTTCGTTCTATCTTCGTGTTGTCGTCATTCCTCTCCACAGATGCTTGCGGCTCCCCGTAACCCGATACAATTTATGCGTCTGCGTATGGAAGTGGGGTGTGCAGGGGCACTAGGATGAGCTGAGAATGCGTTCCGAGGAGTCATTGAAGTGTTGGAGATCCGTTCAATCGAGGGGTTGGTAGTTCTCTGGGGGCAGCCAGTGAACGTGGGCAAATGTGGCCCGGAATAGCGCGTGCCGTTCTGATTGTAGCGCCCATACTGGGACACGTGAGCGGCATACCTACGATATAGACTGTCTCAAGCAGCGCGTCTGGACACACTCCGGGAATACTTATGGATAGCAGCAACATCCATCTAACCTCTGTAACCTCATTCCGATAGAATTGAACGTGAAGGACTTTTATGGAAACCAATAGGAATTCAGACATAAGACGAGGTCCAGTTTTGTTTCGAGCTTTGCGAGCCAACACGATCGTTTTGTATTTGACCCAACATATTCCTTGAAGATGTAAGAAACTTCTACTGAAAATTCATCTCATGGGAAGGAATATACGAATCTGAGGATTGAAATGCAAGCAAAAAATGTCTCAAAGATTACAAGCGTACACCTACTGGACCAGGAAAAACAATAATACGAGATACGAGAATAATAATAAAGAAACGGCGCAGTCTTTGAAAATCCCATTGAAATCTCAAAATAATAAAGCGATCCGCGAGTAAGTAGAATTTCGTGAATTAGTGGATGAGCGAATTAGTCTATAGCGAAGGATTTTGATAACGTATGACTTTATCTGGCATTCTCGCTAGCAGGTAGTCTGTTTACTCAAGATAATAGCGACGTGGCTGCGCCTCGCGAAAGGGGTAAGTAAGGATATTTCACTGAGCAATGTCAGTCGTCGGAGATTGTACAGTAGTATGAGGCTCGAAGTAGGGTTGCTGAGTAGATGGTGGTGGAAGTCGGAAGCAAGGAGAGGGAAAAGGTCGGCCCTGGCTGTAGAGCGAAGGGTGAGAGAGATTCTCTCTCGGCGAGCTACAAGAACTTCATTTTCCGAGCCATTACGCCCCGTCCCACTGCACCTCCTAGAAACCCCTTTACCCCTTAAATTAATTTATATCGAAATTTTAAATGACACTCATCGGGCCATGCAATAAATAACCGGGGGCAGCGCTTTTTCTCTAACACGCGCCTCACTATTTACACCACGCTAGACTACGAGGAGTGACAATGCCCATAAGAGATAGGTATAGGGTTGGTACCAGCTACCTTTACTTGAAAGACATTTCGCCCCTCCACCTTCTGAGAGCCATGGTAACCAAGAGAAGTGAGGTACTTGAGAAGCAGCTAACGCGAAGTCACTCTTCCATCCTTGAAGAATTGTATCAGAGAGGAGCGTTCTTGATATATTCTACTCGCGTGGCTGACACCTTTATGGTAAACCAAGAAAAAAAGTCGGAAATAGTCGAACCAAGTGTGGGTTAGCTTTTGCCTCGAGAATCTTAACATCGGAAATCTTGAAGAGGGTATATTAGATTTTGTATTTTAAGCAGATACTTTATCCTCTCGAGTTTAATACACTGAGGGTATTTTGAAAATAAATATCCATTATGTCACTGTGGAAGAGTACTTGAGTATTACTTATAGGTACAGAATACCGTATCGTTTGATAACAATGGGAAGTAGGTCAATTGACTAGCATTTTAAAATTACAAGCTTTCGGATAAAGAGTGAGTATTATTACTACTGGGAATGCAAAATGGCGAAATGTGATGACTTCCCAATAGTTTCAGCGGACACACTGGCTGTGTAAGTGAAACGAGTTGTATGGGAGGTACCACAAAGGAGAAGCTGATATGGCAATCATATCGATATGGGCATTATAATGGCCTGTTATCATAATCGCCTTTTCTTTTCTCAAATTGATCTTTATTTCGTACTTATTGGTAACAGAAGCCCATTCCACGTGAATGAATCACAAAACGTTCACCTGCGTATTTCTGGCTTACAAAGGTATCATTATTTCCCATAAAGTCGAACAATTGTTAAACCGCCATTAGCCACTTGATACTGTTTCAAAGTGAAGTACTTTAGGATTTTTTATATTGCCGAATCAGCTATTATGATACAGCTTACTTATTATTCGTTTTATTTATAAAAAGAATATATCGTTTCATTTCACAGAATATTTTGATGAGTGCTTTTCAAGATGTTGTACGTTCATTAGTTGTCGCGTTAAGTCTTAATCTCTTTAAAGATTCGTCTTTTACCTAATTAATAATTTCCACGCTCGTAGGAATCAAACTCTATAATCACTCTCGCTTTTCAAGCCTTTCTATCTCCCTTATCTCTTTTAAAATATCGGACGTACAATGCTCGGCTGCCCTTATCCAACTGTTGTCTTTATTATCAGTAAAGATTTTTGCATGGAGATCAATTTCAATTTCTATTACCAACATAATTTTTAAAGTGGAACAAAATCTTCCATTGGACATCGATTTTATACACAAATTTGATGTCTGTCTACCTACGTCAATTTCTACTTGCAAGCTGTTCTCTTAACATGGCTATATCTCAGCCAGTTTTTCGAATGTTAATTTGGAATTTACAGATGCTATTCTTAAAACTATAAACTAGCAGAAAAAAATTGATTTCGTTTAACCCGCAAGTAGAATACACTCTTAACCTTTAGACAACCGGCAAATTTGCATGAAAAAAGTGATCTTTTTTCACTGGAAATTCATGCATGTATATAACCTGTATGTTCCGGAAAGTCGTAAGTTTTTGTTAGCACTACTATAATGGGGTTACCGGTACACTAAAAGTTAACTAAAGACTTTGAAATCGACTCTTCTACACTTTATAAAGATATATCAATTATCAACTATTTAATTACCTTTCTTTTTATATACATTTGAAGCTGAAATTGATTCAAGACATGTTCTTTAGTAAATATACCTGTTTGGAGGATTGAATAACGAGAGTTAATACGCATGTGCAGAGTAAATAACCTAGGACTGATCACTTGGGACTTTAGCTAAGATAATCCGGTGATCTAACAAGACGCGTAAAAACATTCCGAAGGTAATTATTGTCATCAAATTGTTATACATAAAGTAAGCGAAGATAATTTCTTTAGAATATTTAAGTGCTCAAGTTAAGGCGTAACTAAAGAGTATGAAACATGATCTACCTACATGTTCAATAAACAAGCGACTGTTTTCGTGACAAATTTTATTTCAGTAAAAAATGTTTCCACTTCAGTAAATTATATGAAATATTTATTTTAAAATTTTTGACCTAAATATTTGGTATTTATGTGGTTTTGTATCCCTGATGTACCATATATTCCGACCCGCGTACGACACTTGAAGATGCTGCGTTCAAGGGCAAGTTCTCCCCCTCGTTTTGGCGCCAAAATCTAGCAACATTGGCGAGCGATCAAATATTTTGACAGTTTCAATATGTGTCACAAAAGTAGACCAGAACTCAAAAATCCAAAATTAGGGTTAGATTAAGAATCACATCTACCGATCGACTTATTATTTTGTATGGTAAGTAGTAAGTTTCTTAAGATTAAGTTAATAAGTTTCATTTAAGGGCTCACATACCTCTGACATTTTGAAAAAATCGAACTTTTTTACGGATTTTTATTTGTTATATTTTTAAGAATTTTTCAAACAAATTTTAAGAAAATTCCACTCCGTCACAAAGTTATAGCAATAAACGTGACCGGACGTCGGATTGGGACGGTTACCGGTTACCTGTCGCGCCCCTCTCGAAAAAAGATGCTAACCGATTGAAATACGCCAGGATACAATCAATTCAATCCATAAAAGAAGCTAGAATTGACAAGAGATTGCAGAAAACCATAAAAAACACGAAGATACAGGAGGAAGAAGGTGTACAGTACGAAGCTGGAATGGGAGACTGCCGTAAGCTCACGTTGTACCTACCAGAAACTTTAAACGCGTTTTTCTCGAAATTTCGTTTTTAGACAGTGTCGACACGATAACTCAGTCAATTTTGAATATTTAAAAATTTTTTTTAATCTTGGTAATTATTTTCTCTATTGTCTGACGAGAGTTTTTTTTTAATTCTTGGTTGGACAATTTTTTATAAATTATTAAACACTTATTTTTTTTTATATTGCATTTTGAAGTTTGAAATACTGTAATTTCTTTATTTCTGAATAAAAATTCCCTCCGTCAGACTACAACTAGTACATTATTTTACAAGATTCTTTTTTATTTTTGCAGATAACTCATCATTGCTCGTCGTTCTCTCTTTTCAGATAATCAAATTTAATTCCATTTTATTGTAGCTTGTACGGAGTTTCAAACAATGTCTCAATGTAATTTCATGTCACGGAGGACAAGGGATTCAACACTAGTGTATTCTACGAGTTAGTGCGAGCATCCCTGAATTATGAAGAAAAACCAAAGATACCCTTCGACTCAGAAAGCAGATAATAGAGTACATTTTCAGATTAGAATAAAAAAATGAAGCTTGTTATTCATCTCCAAATTCCTAAACATTTTATTGAATTGTCTTCCAGGCTATAAGAGCCATGTCAAATACACCAGGAAAAACAAAATGTCCTTTCCCACTTGATAATCCATCCTATCTGTGCGTCTGTCCTTAGTTCTGTAGTTGCGTACGACTTTACCGACTCGTTTCCTTCTTATTTTTTAGAAAATTCAAGTAACGATGATCCGCGAGATAATACGAGCTTCCCGTGATGTTGTCACGTAGAAAGACGAAGGATTTACCCCATCTCCGAAAGCCATCCCAGAGTGCTAATTTATTATGGATCAAACGTTGTGCTGGAATGCACAGACTTCTTTTCTTTTTCAAGTTTTTACGGAATTTAATTCGAAAAAATTTGGTGAGATACTACGAGGATCTCTGAGTCACAAAGAAATAGCAGAAACGCTGTTCAATCGTAAAAATCTCGACAAAACGTAAATTTTTACATATTTTGATATCTAGGACTCTACTAACATGTATTCCTCTTTCAATTTTTGCATAGTCAAAATGAACAATGATCTACACGACATGGTAAAAACATGTTCCGTGTCCTTCCAATAGCAGAACATAAGTTATTTATCAATTGTAAGAAACTCTGATTCAATTAAGTTTATTGTAGTAATATAATTGTACAATAAGTTATATTCTGTATTTTCTAACTCAAATTCTCTGTTGCGTAAATTAGGTTTCAATTGATTTTTTTTCTTTAAAAAATGTTTAGTATAAAATCCTGAAATACGTACGTCATATACATATACTTTTATATTAGACATTGGCACGCATTCAGCAAATGGTAAAATTACCTTAATGTCTTCATGTTTTCTCAAACATTATTGGAGGTCAAAATATACAAGTTTTCTCTTAAGTGAAGGACAATACTCTCATTTCTCGTAAGAATGAAGTAAAAGTACCACCTATCAAAGTGAAAGTACCCCTTTGAAACAAACCACGATAAATCTCACTTTATGAGTTACTACGAAACGCCATCAAATGGTGGCTCAAATAACTTGCAAATGAAATTTGAAAAAATGAATATTCATTTGGTTCCTACGTGCCCACTGGCTCGTGTAATGGATATCCACTTTTAGTCTAGCCTATAGCATTCAAGGCTCGTCCACTTCGACAATTTCGAATTCTTTAGCCACTGTAATCAGCCCTATATCGGCACTTATATGATCCATATCGAGCAGACATAAAACTTAAAAGAGATTATTTAATGGAAATGAATATATTTACTCGAGTGATATTTAACTCGTAAAATTCATGAGCTCGTAAAACGAGCCAATCGATTGTCATTTCACAAGGAACGCAGCATGTCATAGTCGACGCAATGTCTGCAATTCAGTACGTCGATTATTATCAGAAAATGCTGTCGTCATGTGCGCTAAAGCTCTAAAGCAATGTCAAGAGCGCGACTGACAGGTATATGCCAGAGGATTCTCGCTATAGTAACGCCCAAGAGAAAAGGGCCAAGTATCGTTGTCAAAGTACGTGGCGAAATTGTTTTGCACCGTAAAGGAGAGATACCACAGCTTACCACACGCCAAATACGTGCAGTAAGTTGGTATACATGTGTAGTACTGCTCACGTACCGGATGTCCTAAAAATGGAGGAACCAACTTTAATAAAAATATAAAACAACCCACGGAATACAAATATATTATACTACTATATCTTGACATTGGATATTGAACACAAATATGTAAATATTTATTCCAAAGATGCTGTATACGTGACATTGTGGATTATTCCTATTAAACGTAACAATTGGCTAATACAAGTTTTATTTTTAAATGACTGATTCCTTTAGATTTGATGGTAAAATGAAGATGCAGTTCTGTTTACAGACCTGATTTTTCTGTTGTTTGTTTTGTGACCTGTTTGAATCATTTACTCTTCGACACCCTGTAGAGAGATCTAAATACGTATAGGGGATATAGTCAAGAGCTATTCCGCTCAGACTCCAAGCTCTGGTTATACTACGACATAGGAACTCGGCTCTAGCGAACTGTCAAGGCACGACGGTGGCACGCGCGCTGCGAACAGTTAATTCGGCGATTTCGTACAATTTTAACGACCCTTTAACGTTGTCGCGACGTTCACCGTATCGCTTGATAATGATAATACTTCAATCACCGACGTAACTTCTACTATTATTATTGAAAATCTTTCACCGGTTATAACGCTCGTTGGTACACGATTTTGCAACTATCAATGCAATTTTATACATACTGTATATTATCCCCCAGAAATTGTTGTGAATTTCCCACCTTAAAAGGAAATACCTATATTTATATCATGCATTATTGTTCTACTAGCAAAAAATCATATTATACTGCCAAGAAGCATAAGTTACTACATATATGTATATTATATGATCTAGCATTGACTCATAATTTCAATTGTATTTTTGAAATTTCTTGTAAGATCTTTGATATACTTTGGTGTTAGTACTGCTTTTTATATTTAATTATGTTATGATGTTCATTTAATAATTAATAAAAACGTTAAGAGTATCTTATCGAGTACCGCTTGGTGGATCCGTGCCCAAAATTGTATTTACATTACTGACTTCGAGATACCTTGAAATTCCTCGTCCGATACCTAGACATAAGGACACCCTGGAACTCGAATTCCAACATATAAAATACAGGAAACTACGTCGAGTTGCGCGCGCGTGCTGTACGCGAATGGTCTGTTTCTTGTGAGGGTTAAAGAATGAATTAATAATTTTATACTGTTGTGAAGGCAGCTTGACACACAAAATATGTTTTTTTTGTATTGTATATCTGTGAATTGCCAGCGCCATCTGTTGTTTAAGAAAGTATTAGGATGGAACATAATAATTTTAAAACTTTTTGAAATAAACTTCTCGTTATATGTTTCTTAAAGAGTAAATACAATTTTAATTAATATATAATTCATCATTAACAATATTACACTGGACACGCAATCTAGTATTCATACCCGCACTCCTAGACATTTTCAAAAGCTTCTCTAAAGTTTGAGACTAATACCAAACTAGTTGTCCGATTATTATGTTCCAACTTAATAATAAAGGCAAAGCAGTCATCCGTCGTGTAGAAAAGTAAATGAGCATGTGAAGACGACGGAACATAAATAAGCTGATATTGCTCGCCCTCTCAATACGTCCTGATCTCGTAAACCAATCTCTTTGATCTTGGTGACAATTGATTCCGAACTCTCGATTCCTATAATGAATGTATCAATAACTTTTTCTTAACACGTGCATGAAAAAGGCCCTTTTTCATGCATTTAAAGTGAATGGAAAGTTGCTCATTTCGAGCGTGCGGGAGAGAATGATTCCCTCCCGCTCTTCAAAATTTTAAAAATTTTGTTAATTTTATTTATTTTTTTCAATATACCATTGTGATTGGAGTTGGGAAAAGAGTTGTGCACGATTCAAAATGCGCAACTTCCCATTTACTCTAAATACATAAAAAAGGGCCTTCACCTGCACTTGTCAAAAAAAGCACAGTGTGCAACTAGGGGAGGAGGACAATTTCTAGCTCGGGCGAGATTTGAGCACTCGTCTCCGTCTCGGTCGCCTTCGGCGCCCTCGACTCCAACTCGTGCTCAAATCTCGCCCTCGCTAGAAATAGCCCTTTTCCCCCCCTAGTTGCACAATATACTATCTCTCATATATACCAATTCGTAAGATATTTGATTCCAAACAAAAGTACAAGAGTTAGCTCGGGTAAAGTCTCGGCGGGTCGTGCCCTGTACAGCCGGTTGTTTGTACTTGTCGCGAGTTACGACCGAGTCACTTGATAAGATATGACAAGGCCATGGATTTCATAACAATAAACTATACTTGAAAACATTATACTAAAGACCTTTGCTTATATTCTGCGTATATATTTAAACGTCAGGAATTATTATTAAAGTAATAGATAATTCTTAGGCTTATAGATTTATTACTGTGTTAATATAAATATACGTAATTTTGGATCTATATCAAAAAATTAAAAGTGTGTACTAAACGGTGATAAATAGGCAATGTATATTAGTGGGGAAAAAATTCTCTCGGTATAAAATTAAAACAAAATAAAGTTATTGATATAATAATTAATATATTAATTTTACTTACCAATATGTATATAAGAATATTGTATCGATTACTCACAATTTTCTAGGTTTCCGTAAATGTATTTTTTTTATATCAAAGCAGTGGGTGAGAATAGTTTCTTCTATGAAAGTTACTAGAAACGAAGTGAACTGCTGTACAGTCTTATTTCAACTGTGTCAACATACGACTATGTATGAATGGTAATCGACCGCAATATCAGAAAGACTTTATTTGTTATCACTATTACAGAATAACTTCTAGAAATATTCCAATAGTAATACTTGGACTCCATTAAATGGTATAATTATCGCCTGCGAGTATACATGATAAATAAAGCAACGCTATATGTACCTAAGTATACTATATGACAAGTTTCTTTTAACCTTTAGTTATGAAAAGAAAGAAGTTGTACGTATCAATAAGTATCGGGTATGAATTATGAAAAAATAAAAGTATGAAAAATACAAGTCTCCCATTCTTTACTAAATCACTAAATTCTTGGGTGCTTTCATGAAATAGCTTTAGCCTTCCTGGCCTTAGGGTTCGCTTTGCCACTTCATGCTCTTCTGATTCTCCGTCATAGTTGAAATACCCTACGTGCCGAACGCAAGAGAAGAGTTATAAAGCTGGACGCATTGTTCCGCGATAACTACGGTTCATGGTAGATACTCTCAGTGCGAAATGAAAACCAATGGATAGAAGCAATGAACCGAGCTTTACACTCCTATGAATACTTTCACAGGTATATGTATACTACGAATGTAAAGGACTCTGTTTTTTTTATTTCGACATTTATTTCTAAGACTTTGTTACCTTAGACCATTAAGATTGATCTCCCACTGATTAAGATGCATGCAAGCGTCGAGGTGACAGCAAATGGATTGAAAGTAGCAGCCCACTATAGATAATCTTTATTATTATAGAAAAACAGTTTACTTGTCTTGTTATCAAAAGAGGTAAAAAAAAATTAATTGGAATATTATAGAATCTTTGGATAAATAGTCTATTCCTGGAGAAAGTAATTAATCTTTATAAAAATCTCCAATACGTAATACCTATTAAAGAAACATCTAATCAAATCAGGCACTGGAGTAATACTAGCTATTCGTTACACAATTAAGAAACGCATGAAGCTATATGAGATGCCCGTATAGAGGAATATCGAGTGCAACTAATTCGTCGGAGATGATGAAGGGATGTAGATATAATTAATATATCATTAAAAAAATATTTCCACGGTTGTACCTTAGAGCCCTTTACCAGGAGCTCACTAGGTAGGTTACTCGACACTGAGATCCTTTCATCGTTCAGCCTTCAGAAACGGACTATATTACTCGGCAGTTTCATCGTCCTGAAACGTGAATAAGTGAGTAAGGTTAGAGGGTTGAAATGCTGGTGAGGATTGAAGGGCTGGGGGTGAGTGCGGCCAGTGGTTCCTCGCCAGTGAACACGAGTTACTCGTGGAAACTCCCTTTCTATGTGTCACACTCTCAAAAGTCATATCCGGCGGTAGCACGTGAGCGAGTATGAGTTAATTCGAAGATCCTCGGTGACCGTAACGGGTTCCGACGTAGAGCGTCGCAACGTTCACCGTTTTACTAGTCAGTAACGTCCATCCTTGGTACGCTTTCTAGCCGAAGGGTATTACTTTGTGGATTTTGAAATATTAAAAGTCTTTCGAGCACCGAATTGCCTAAAACATATCTTACTGTTGACGAACTATTGTCTCATACAATTTTACTTTTGCTCTTAGATTACACCGCTGGCTTCTCTATGCGCAACAGTAATATACAAGCACGAATATACCTAGCCTATATCCAACCAGGTAAGTGGTGGATTGGCCATGTTGAATTTAAACGCAGCTGTAAACACACATAGTCTGGCCAAGTGCAGCGGAAAGCACACGTTAAGGTAGAATTATGCTGGTTCGGAGTGGAAGAATTTCATGATTCTTTTTCCTTTACCCTTCGTGTCATTTTATTTTTGTTTTATGTACATACGTACTTTCTATCTTTTTCTATCTTATCTCTTTAATTCTTCTTTTCTAGTTTCGTTCAAGCTCTTAACATATTGCTGTAGTAGCTACTACTGGGGCTGTCTGATGTTTCGTTTTAGCTTGGCTTCTGAATTAAGTAAAATGTATTTTCGTACCTACTACGTCTATCCTTAACATTATTATGAGTTTGGAAATCTGGTAACAAGTGGATAAACCGCAATTTCGAAGAAAGTTTGATCATTACGGGAAGAGTAAACGGAAGCCAACATCTCGCGAGACTAATTAATGATGAATTGCTCGGCTAATTATTCAAGGTCATTTTACCGTAATAAGAGGAAAATTATGTTTTATACGATGACAATTGAAACTAGTAACACTCGAGAAACAACTAGAATATACATATATGTAGATTGTCTTAGCATTGTAATTGATTGCATCCTGTAATCTTTACGTGTCTATTTCAGGAAGTGTCGCGAGGAAAGGATATATTGCGTCAGATAATATTGTGCTATGAAAGACTGTTACCTTTTACATGTTTGTTAACGCTCTAGAATCTCTTTACTACTATTTCTTTTTTTTTTTCATTACCTTTCTCTTTTTAATTTGATTTTCAAATATTCAATCTTTGCCTCATTTTATAATTATATATAAAGCAACGAAAATACGAACTTCCGAAGAAAAGCGTATCTTTCGCAGGAGTTTCGTGGAAGTGAAAGCCGTTAAGTACCAGCTTGAGAAAATCAATGCTAAATCGGAGGTGAATCTCCGAAAGCTTATCGAATAAGGCTGTAACTTTGCATTAAGACTTTCTTCATGGCATTGCTTCCATGAGGTCGACTATAGAATCCCAGCACACAACGGCCGTCTGTTTCTCCACTCAATCCAAATACAATCTCGCTCGCACACCCGTTAACCATTCCTGAACGATGAGAGTGCCGTGTAGAGGTTCACAAGGGAATACAGAGTGTCCTCAAAAGCACGCTTCGTCGAGCTGTAGGTATTATTTGAAACGTACCTGTAAACAGCATAACAGCTACTGAGATGAGCTAGTGCTTCTATTAGATCACAAAACAAATCGGTTATCAAGGAAAAGAAATTAGTACATTAAAAAAAATTTACTTTTTACTAATTGATTTTTTGTATCATTTATTCTTTTATTTATTTCTACTTTGCAAGCAAGTATCTCAGTCTTATTTTTATTAATCCTTATCATTCGAGTTAAAATGTTTGATATGGCTCATATATTGAATATGTATATATATATTATCTATGATAAGAATCCACATGTTAAGTATGAGATAACTATGTTATATGTCTCACAAATTTTGTATACAATGACCGATCTATTTAACCATATTTCAAGATTTACCCATCGCTCAAGATAATATCCAATGTCCATTTTTAATTATGCGCATATTGCATTCATGCTTTTATGCCAATGTGCATGTGTTACATGTCTCGTATCAACTTGTGTTAAAGTACGACCGCATAAAACACATGGGAGTGTCTTATGCATTAGCCAACAAAAAAAGGGATGTGTTTGTATACATATACATATGTAGGTGCACGAACAATTTTGTGGTAAGGTTCCAAACGAACAGCTGAACCGTAAAAATTTGTAGAGAATATTAAGTTCCGGATGTACATGTATAGTAATATTTACAGATGTCAAGCATCTCCGGTTTCAAAACGGCACACGCACTAATATGCAAAAGTTTAGTGTCTTATGCGTGCATAAAAATATTGGATGAGCCGCTTAACTAAAATGGGTTAAATTTACAGAAAAAATCATGAGCAGGTTAATGGTACAATATTTGGAAATTCCAAGCACTTTCAATTTTTAAAGGTCTACATCCGTGAAGTTAATATTCTTTTAGAACGGCGAATGTATAAGATGCGACTGCCTGTTCCAAGCGGTTGTGACTTAAGGGAAACCAGCTTGTAGTGATAGTTTTATTGGTACATTTATTATAAAACGGATTTAGACATGTAGATATTGTAAAATTAAATAGGTGTTTTCGAAAAACGTAGAAGAAGTATGGATGGTAGATAGTTTAAAAATAAATAGACAGTATGGATAGAACGATTCAATATATAATAAATTTATTGATAACATTGAAGTAATACATATAAGAATGTTATACATATATTAAGCTCAATGTTATTTTATCGCTAATATTTATAGGGATAATATCGATATACTGCAAGAGTATCAATTTCTGGTAGTGTTTTCTTTTTTAGAATGTTACTGTTTTATTAATGGTACAATTGGATTGGATAAAAAAATGAAAATAACGTGAAGCCTATACATATACAAGTACCATACGTTGAAAACTGCGCAAAGGAAAGAAAATACTGTTCACTGGCCGATTGAATAATTCATTATGCAACATATGTGGAGCCCGTCAACAGCGAAAATCCACACAAAGCGATGTCGGCGATTTTAAAATCATAAATTTTAAAATGACCGAAGAATGGACAATTCAATTAACGGATTATTGAAACATCTGGAACAACGGTACTTGCTTTATAGAGTACGATAGATTCGAATAATGTTTAGAATTGATCTTAAGCATTAGATAGACACTTTTCGAAATTTTCATCGTAAATTTTGGAGAAATTTTGAAAATTATCTTAAAAGTTTTTTTTTCTCTATCGCCCTTTTTTTATTGCCTATATAAAATTCGTGTACAATGTAACACTGTACTATTATTAAATTTTCATTTTTATTCATTATGTATTTTTTATTCGTTGCAGTTGACTTATAAAGATATTCACAGCGTGACAGTTCCTTGTAATCGTAATATACTTATTTTTATATGTAACCCATTATATGCATTTATACGCAAAAGGAATTATCGTATTAAGCAACAAAATATAATTCGAAGGTTTTTTGATCGTTTACATTTTATTTCAAATAACAATACGCAATTAAATATTTGAACAATATTTTAAGGGGGTATCCTGCTTTAGGAGGCATAAAAAACGCGTTTTTTGGGGAATTTTTTTAGGACAGAAAGAAATAAGCAAGCGTAGCAAACTTAGAAGATTATTTTATTGCATATTTGAACGTTATAAAAAAATTTTTTTGAGCGAAAAATATTCAAACAGCCGATTTTTATGCTCATTTGTGGAACACCGTGCAATTGCAGTCTCCAATCTGCGGGCAAGATGCAGCTCGCAATTTTCGTATGAAACAAAGAAACCGAAGAAAATCTTAATTTCCATATATTTTTCTTCTATATGAACTAAGAAAATCCCAAAGAGTTGTGAAATCTAAAATTTTTCTCAAGTTTGAGAAAAATACGTGTTTTCTGTACAAACAAAAATCATTTTAATTTGCTAAAACAGTTGTTTAGAATTGTTTTTTCATGAATCTTTTTAGTTCAAATAGAAGAGAATACAAAACTGAAGCTAACAAGCCTTGGTTCATTTTGATTGGTGGTCTAGTTTTCTTGCAATCACGCCCGCCAGTTTAGAGAATGCGTAAAAATGAAAACTCGAGAAAACGCGCTTTAAAGTAAAGGAGCGCGCGCTCCAGCCGCCCGAGCGCTCGTATACCTGCTCTCCATACCCCATTGCGTTTAGTGCTGTATATTTGAATATATTGTGAATTAGCCTCTATAACTTTGAATACATATTCTTGGATACATTAGGAATAGATTTAGGCAATAAAAAAAAATCGATTTTTGGAGCCTTGTAAAGCAGGATACCCCCTTAAGCCACAAATATGTTCATCAGATTGCGATGTAAAACGCAGCCAATCCGAACTTCACTCGTAACCTGAGAGTCTGCCTACTGGTTAGAGTCACGGTTCGTAAAAATAATGGATTATACAAATTTTCTATAAGTTTTTGCTTCAACTCACCAGACGCATAACAATTCTTTATATTGTAATTTAAAAAGAAATATTCAGGAAATTAAGGAGTGATCCGTTCCGTTCATTCTTTGATTATGTTTTTTGGAAACTAAAATCGAAAGATCGTTCGACTTGAGGCAAAGTGCGTCTGGCGGGATTAAGCAAAATTGTATATAAAACTCAGACAATCCATGATTTGCAGGCACCGTGACTGTAGCCAGTAGAAAGGTCCCTTACCGTTCAGAGGGTTGGCATTTTTGCCGAAAACTAGTGATTTTTTGATATTACAAATTTATAGATATATAACCAACAAATGTTGCGTCAAATTTTTGGGCTTTTTTAGGAACCCCAAATGGTCTGGGCCGGTTCTCCAAAGGTTAAAATTACTGTTAGCGCGAATGATGAATAAATTATTTAAACGACGTTAAACATTTTTATCGCGTAATGCACCTAATGAAAAATGTCATTATTCGCCGCATTACCAGAAGAACAAGTCAATAAAGTGCTTCGCGATGTACACCCTTGTAGACCATTATACAGTCCATAGAGTCTCCTTAATGAAACACTGTATAACCTTCCATCATATAAATGCGATCCAAATGCTTATGGTCTTTAAATACCATTATCCCTTTGTTTATCGTCCTATCAAGTTTTTACGTTTCGTGCTTCCGATGAGGACTCGTATAGTCTGATCGTTCCTCGTTAACTCTAGGAGGTCAGAAATTGATAGCGAACTGAAGCTTGCATCACGCAAACCACTTATTATATAGGGTGTAACTTTTAAGAGGTCCAAAGAGGGAGCTCATATCAGCTGAGGATCCGTCTCCTTCTATTTATACTTGTTGTCGCAGGAGTAATATTAATCCCCCCAAAAAACATTTTCAATGTAAAGTTGCGTGTTTAGAGATCGAGTGACTCTCATATAAGCCTGCAAGTTGTCAACAAAAAGAAGTGATATCGCAAACACTGCAATAAGGAGTTGAGACACAATTTTGATGGCATTCCGAAAATATCTGCATACACGGACAGAAAATCATGGGACACAGTGTGATATTGATTCTATACTATGGCGTAGAACGACGATCTAAACACGCCGGAAAAATGCACAGACGACCTCGAAATTGAACAGCTTCGAATATATAGAATCACTGTGTCCCATGATTTTCTGTCCGTGTATGCAGATATTTTCGGAATGCCATCAAAATTGTGTCTCAACTCCTTATTGCAGTGTTTGCGATATCACTTCTTTTTGTTGACAACTTGCAGGCTTATATGAGAGTCACTCGATCTCTAAACACGCAACTTTACATTGAAAATGTTTTTTGGGGGGATATCACTTCTTTTTGTTGAATGTTCCAATCTTGATAATAATTTCTAACTTACTGTGCAATTAAACAGTTTTATATATCATTACAATAATTGTGCATTTAATTATACTGCACGCGTGTTGAAGATTTAATATTTTTATACATTCACTCATTTCGATATTTGGACAAATTTTATCTGATATATATCCGTCAAAATTGTCTAAATTTTTTCAAGGAATAATATCCTAAAAACTGCCTAGCACGCTCCTGGCTGCTCCTGGCAGCTGTTATATTTCCGCAAACATCAACAAACACTATAAAGTGCCGTACACACCACAAACACGTTTTTTTGGGCATTTTTAACGAGTGGCGCGCGATGACTCTGGCCATGGCTCCGGCGTGCGCCAGCATTTGACGTGTTTGATAGATTAAAATATTTGACTTAAATTATGGTGTATTTCGTTACATTTGTGTTCATTCTTTTTTTTTTAGAATTTTTCCGTCAGAGTTTGCACACAAATATGCCTTATAAATAGTTAAAACTTATTTTTGTAATTTCGAAGTGATGGCGATAGTAGCGCCACTAGCATAGCATTAGACTTAATGGGTGGCCGGAAAGCGAACTACAAAACTTTCAGACACCCTAAAAGCGTCTGAAAAATGAGAAAAATGTGAAACAGCTTATTTCACCCGGAAATTACGGAAAAAAATATAAAAACGAACAATTATAATAATGTTATGTACGTAACACAATCTTAGGGCTTCTAGGGAAGGCAAAATGGCTTCATGGAGTACTTTTTCGTTGTTAATTTTAAATGAGAGGGAAATGAAATTTGAATTTTTGCTTCCCGCTAGTGCGGCCACGTAAATATGGTCTCTTCGTTTTCCCCGTTCTCTAAACACCGGGAAAATCTACCGATCTCCATCGATCTTCGTTTTCCCCGTTCTCTAAACACCGGGAAAATCTACCGATCTCCATCGATATTGTAGTGTACCTCGTCCAAGTAGAATATTGTGTTGATACGCGTGCTAGCTATACTACAATATTAATATTATTCCTACGACAACAATTATAAATAGAAGAAGACGGATTCTCAGCCGAAATGGGCTCCTTCCTCATCGGACTTCGGAGAAGTAACACCCTGTATATGCAGCATTGTACAAGATGCCTCATGAAAAATATTCAATCTAAAACATTAATTATTGTCATTAGGTTAATTAGAGGCATTTGACGATTGACTTATATCCCTTGGATCAAATTGTTATACATTAGAACCACATGGATAAATCCTAAAATGTTCAGAACTTCTAGGATACCTAATTCCGTTTCCGGGTTATGACAATAATGAAGTTAGCTGAGATAACATCCGACGACGCGACATCTTTACAGTCGAAGTGGCTGAACCATCGCTAGCTGGCTGGCTGACTGGCTGGCTAGCGTGGGATAGATAATAGGTGGGTGGTTGACTCCACATTAGTAGCGAGTTAACGTAAGGATAAAGTTAGAGACCGGATGACCTAATCCGTAACTCGGAACAACGCTAATTCGTAGCCACTGGATGTAACTCTAATAACGGGACTTCTTTAAAGCGGAGTTAGAGTGGGAATTGTACTGTAAATTTTGAAGTTTGGCGCTACATTAATTTGAAGTTGGCTCACAATGAACAGTCGACTACTCGACATCTTTAAAACGTAGGGTTGGTTCTCCAGGATCAGTTATATCCTATTCTATTCGTCCAGGAATTAACTAGACGTCGTACGAAACGCATGTCAGAATCGTAGGGTCCATCCGGTTCCTAATTTTCAACTATATAACTACAGCACGAGGGTGAAATTAGCGAGCACGCTACCAGCCGAGGTAAAGCCGCCTATTTACAGCCAAAGCAGTCCGAGAATTCCCTGTTCAAGGCGCAAATCATGAAACAGTTACAGTACGATCTACCTGCGTTCATGTTACATGTAGGCCAAATTCACAAGGCCAAAAGCCTTTAGCCAGTACAGTGTAGTGTCCAGTGAATATTGCCTAGTATCAGTCAGCTGCTACCTATCAGATGCAGCTACGAGCTAGTATAAATGCTTAGTAAATATATACCAAACAGAATGGCACAGTTCAACTTTTCTTGATATACAAAAATATTTTCACGAATGCAGTGTATAAAATAGAAATGTCTAAAGGTTTAGATATAATCAAAAAATTAAAATAAACTAAAACGATTCATACTTCAAAGTTCCGGTCTATATTTTTATCCCATAGAATAATACAGATGGTGCAGACCGAGTGACGCATATACTTTCTTGCGAGACACTCTGTAGAAGCAGGATAGAGAATAAGGGAGGGATAATTGAATACAACTTGATCGGGCTGCGCGTTTCCACCCCATTAAATCGGGCTTAAACTGCTTGGAGACGGTAGGGGGGTGAATTGCCCCTCGCCTAGGTTGGTGCGAGGGAATGTTTACTGCTGCCCCAGCTGGGGGCCAATCAGTATAGTCTCCATACCCTACAACCCCTATAGGCACTATACAACCGTGCAATAGAATCGCGCCGGCAATAGCTAAGTCGATGTCGTTATATTGCCGGATTATTCCTCACCGCTTTTCGTTATGGGTATAATCAAATTAACTTACTTCAGATTTCAGAGTCGTCTCTGTACCTGCCAGCTATTTGATTCCCTCCCGCCCTCCCTTCCTCTCTCTACATTACTCTCGCTCACTTTCTGCATCCCCATTATCCTTCTACCAGCCCTGCGCGCAACACGCTCACCTGCGTCACTGACGTTTACCACTCATTACCGAGCTCAGTGGCGCCAACTGCCAGCAGGAAATACTTGGCGGGACTTGATCGTCGCCAATATATACCTTTCGATGCCAAACTGGTACTTACAGTAATCTTACGAGTTACACGAAGATAATCACTCAGCAAATATTCTAAATTCAAGGAATTAAAATCGTCGTTCGAAACGTTGGTATATAATCAGTATGATTAAAATTTCCTTGTTTTTATTAAACCTCTCTAAGTATCCTTGAGAGACCATGAATCTTAATATGCTGGAAACTGTCGAACGTTTCTAAGATTGTTTCTTGTCTTATGATTTATGAAACTCTTGCAATTTTCAGTTATTCTCAATATAATGGATTCAGTTCATTGATCCGAAACATCGGTGGTAAAGTGCAATTGGATAATGCGACAGCTTTCGGTATTGGTTTACGATTTATGTTTAATCTCTCGATTATGGCGGTTTTGATAAACGTCAGTCACATGTAGTGATCCTTAATGCCTATCATCAATTTTGTATTAATGGAGCTTATTCACTGTAAGTCGATGGTAAACTTAAGGGTTTATTGACGTATTGCCTTGTTAGTCGATATATATTTCCAATTAATCTTTATATGTTAATTTCATGAAATCTATTGGAGTCGAGTTCGTTTCATTTGTGCGATATTTATTTCTTGCTTGTCTCTATTAGTAACATAGTTGACAGACTTGTTAATGGCTCTTCATATTAATTACGAATTTCTCGTTAAGTACTGAGTATATATAGTGACTATTTCGCTTATAATTGTCACAGTATGAATGCACATAGATACTGCTGCATCTGTCATTTCCATGATATTGGACCATTACGCCTTCGTGTGCGAATGTTTGATCAACATTCATTCTTCTTTTTATTCATGATTTATAGATAATATATTCATATATGAAATGGCTTTACTTCGAAAAATTGATCGACATATTCATACAATTGTATAGAAAAAATGTATACATACCTTGTGAAAAAATTAGTTATGTGAATTTCTTTGATACGTAAAACGTACGTACAAGGAACATATGATGCAATATTCATAGATAAAATACCACAGGTTTCATTACGGCTATACTTTTATTAAAACTTAAAAATCATTTTTTTATCTCTTATTTCTCTCAGTGAGAAGAAATTTCCATATTGATAAAGGTATGTATACTTCTTTGTACAGGTATGTGTACTTTCGGGCATACGAAATCAATTGCAACCTATATAAAATAATCTATGGGACTACGATGTTTCAAGGGGCCGCGAGATCTAGAAAATGTCAACTCCTTCGTCGTCGGCTTCCCAACATATTATTCCTTTCTGAAGACACTGATCCGTACCCCGTGTTTTAATCAAATTAAAATAACACTAACTGCATCATCATTAACAACTCGAAATTTAATTAACACGTTTACCATATAAATGATTAAGCACGTTGAGCATCACAAGTTATGCTCATGGCAGCGAAAGTGTTAATATGATTATATTGAAAATTCAATATTGGAGAAAAGAACATTTTTGTTTCAGTTTAATATACATATCACGGCGATTCACAGTAATATACCTTCATCCCATAATATATCAACCAAAATTACCCAAGAGACGGAAAAAACATCACAATCATAGCCATGATCAAAATTCGTTGACAAAATAGAATATAAATAAATAGAATACAGATCCGAGTCATCTGATAAGCAAAATATAGTAAAGGAATTAATGCAAATTCCATATCTATATCTTTATAGGAATGAAACAATAACAGCTCATTGTGTATACATATTTTCTGTCTTGGTTATACATAATAATTAAATTAAATTTCAATATTATGAGTTGCACGTATGCAATTAATATATGGAACAAATGAAACCAAGTATGAGATAGATTTAGAAAGTACTAATTGTTCGACCCAGCTTCACTTGGATAAATGTTGGTGTGCCTTTAGTATTAACTTAGTATTTCTAAAATATTCTTAAAAATGATATGTAATTGAGAGTAATAACGAATATGACCAATTTGTACATATATTTTTGGTTATTACTCTGTTTGTAGATTTTGTAGCGTGATTGAATATGAATGAAAATTTGACTGGAAAGATACTGAATCATATTAAAAAAACATCCTATAAAAATTCGTTCAGTAGTTACAGAGCCTGTGGCAAACAGATAGACATAAAGCATAATATCGGTTATAACTTTCAATATGAATATTTAAATATTTACGTATTATCACAGCATATCAGACCTTCCTCTGAATACCTTGCAGAAATTTCCTTTGCCAAATTCAGGGCCCGTCTAGGACTCCCTGAGCCACTATAGGACTAGCTGGGACCTCTACGGACCCTCGAATTTCATAATGAAATTTCCATTATGGATGTGATTATATGTTTCTCAGCTTTCTACGTATGCGCGGATGTACAGATGGAGAAAAATCCTACCACAAGTATAGGAAATTGTTTATAATCAATTATTAAGGGTACAGAACAGATTCGAGGATCGTAGAAAAAAATATGTGGCCGGATCATATACCAGATTCGTCCTAGATATCTTCCGCAGACCTCTTCCATATTTTTCATTTTCATTACTCCATCAGGTGAGCAAATATCAAAGAAGAATACTCAAATTATTCTTACGTAAATATATAGGAGTAAACACGTCTGATATCCCTCAGATTATCCGAAAAAAATATACTTCACCCTTGACCCATCAACTAGAAGAGAAAGACACATTAACGTAACGAAAGCGTGAGTTTAAAAGTAAAGGATTCGGTGAGCAATAAAAGAGGCCACGCTGAGGTCGTTCAGGAAGGACTTTGGACTTTGATTAGCCGGATATACAGCGTATACAATATAAAGGTTAGGTATACCTTGAGTGGTACAGTATAGAACTAGGCAGGATTAGACGGGTCTGGGGGCTTTGCTGGATTGGTAGAATCATGTAGTGGCTGGGTAGCCTAGGTTGCTCGACTTCTTGGCGAGATTAGCTTAGTTACAGATAACGCCAACGAAGTCCATACTGGGTCCTGGGCCTGATGCGCGAGATCGGGATACGGCAAGAAGTTTGATTATCTTTCCGGGAATACAGGGTGAAGTCGAGGTCTGAGGTCGCTCTCGTCGTCAGATGTTTCTATACGGATGGAAGGATATTGTGATCCCTGAAGCACAACTAGAGCCACGCTTTGGTAGCTACTCGGCTATATTACATGGCCACGGTGCGCACACCACGCGGAGGCATCCAAACAAGATCCCTATCCCCACTCGGAGTTAATTGCCTTGCCAATGTAGGATTAGCAGGCTTGAGGACTCTGGAAGCTGCCCTGTGGCCGCTTAACCTTCTGCCTATCCAGAGAAATACCCGTTGTTCCTACCTGATGCTCCACTTCAAATTTCGAGCGGTTCTCTACCCCTGACTCAAACTGGCACCGTCCTTCTATATATGATCGGCTTTCGACCTCTTCAAACATCAAAAATGTATATGCTTAAAGCATATAAGTATCTATCTAGAGTCTCTATAAATACTTCAATTATTTTCTCTCGTGTCCCCACTGGATGCATCGATCTTCATTGTACACCGGAAAAAGAGAACAGTAACGGTTACTAGTCGGGTTAGCAGTGAGCATCAGTAGTGATTTCCACTTTGCTGAAAAGTGTTGATCCTTTAAGAATCCTGTAAGAAGTACTTTAGAAACGGTAATGCCTATTTGTCACATAATTTCCATTTCAACTGGGACCTGCTGTTATAACCATAGTAATCATTATTGTTCTCTTTTCTCCGTTATACAACTTGTAGAGCTCATACTTCTTATATTTGAAATTAAGAGTATGATCTCAAAACTTTTAGATTACGTCTAGATACTGATATTCTTATTAAGGAACTCGTTAGTATTCGTTACGTATAATAGCATCTCAAGTAGCTGGTACAGATTCTTACCACCTTGAATCTTTTAAGATTTTCGGATAACTTCCAAGTTTTGCTGACCAGTTAGTGTACTCGAGCGGTTAATCTAACTAGGTGTAAGCAAGATGTTTGGAAAGTTTCGACTTCCGGTACCCATCTCTCAGTGAGAGGTCTGACTGTCCGAGTTCCGTTACCACTTGGTAACCTGGTTAGGTACATCGTCGGTAAAAGGTTCGGTAAGGAACTCTGAGATTTTCCGCTATCTGGAAAAGTTGTAGAAGTTACGAGAGCATTTTGACCACGGAGTGCCCTCTGCAGTGACGAAGCAACGTGAATATAGGTGAGATAGGAAGATCCAAAACCGAGTTCCATTTTTGAAGCAGAACGACTGAAACCACACTTCTGTGGCGATCGGTTTGGCCTGCCTTCAAAGCCAATGGTACGAACAGGACTATTAATCAAATCGAATCAAGCTGTGCCTAATCAGTCGGTGATAGCCGACCGAGTAGGGAACCATAAAAACTTGGATTGGCTATCGAGCAGCGTGCAGGGTTCAGCACGGGGATCGCGAGGGTTAGGTAGCTTCTGTTATGTTGTAGAGCTAGGCTGTACTGACGTTGAAAGATGGAGGTGCTCCTTCTCTCTAGCCGCTGCTTCCAGCATGATGTAGCACCATCCGAACGCGCTGATAGATCCAATTTACAGAACGCCTTGCTGCTGTAGAAGACAATTTTTAACTTTACAGAGCTACAGCGAGATACAGACGGCCACGATTAAAATTAAGAATTTTACTATAACTATATCTATCATTTGACCAGTTTCTCTCCATACATTTTTTGAACCCTGGTCAGTAGAATTCAAATTGGACATAATACAGTAATTTTGCCTGGCTATAAAAACCATGCCTATACGCGCAAACTGTCTGTATTTAACTCGACCCTCATTAAGAGAGCCGATTAAATTTTAATTTTCTTCAGAAACACTATATGCTCAACTCGCTTTACGTAATAGGGTATAATGATTTTTCTAGTATACTACACTTTCAAATAATGTTATTTTCTTACTACTCGGCCCAAGCAACTCACCCGGAAAGTCGACGGTAGGAGGGCGGCGGCGCCAATTTGCTCCAGGCGCTTCAGACAGCGTAGAACGAGCGAGCGCCAGGAAGAAAGTTGAAAGGAAAAGGTAGGGCGTTTAAAAAGATATTGCAATCTCGACCTTGCTGGGACCGAAAAACAGTATCGATCAAACTTGTAACTATAACCGCACTTCAGCTACCATTAAAAATATACTGTAAAACATACAATATGACGAGGAACGTATTACACAATATATTATACAAGCTCCTCCACTTGAAAAATCATTTCATCCCATGAATTAAAAAAAAAAAAATCAGAGGCTCAGGGTTTTTCGGTTTATCGATAATATTTATCCACCTCCCTGTACCAAGTGGTGCTAGCTCCATTGTTGCTCTGGAGTAATTAATGTCGATAAAGATCACCGTATAAACTATGGTGGTTTGGTGTCGTATGGTAGGGCAAGTCTGGTGCGGTCCAGTTTGGTAGAGAACATCGGAAGGTCTCGCCAGCGTAGGTGACTGAGCATTGGCCATGTGAGCACAGCTGCCTCGACGATTAATGGAAAACTTAATTATTGGTCGTAGATCGGAAATCTGTGAGGGTTAATTCTATATATGTATAAATACCTTCGAATATATATGTCTATATATATGTATCTATGTACGTATTGTTATATATATATATATACGTATACAACGGGAGCGTTTCATAGGGTAGGATGATTGCATACAGAGGCTGACCGCGTGGGATGTACTTGACGTATCACTCGAATGATCGGATATCGATTAGACCATCGACCGTACGGTTGACCCTCGATAGGTCGTAACTTGCACTCGATGCTATTCCACTAATTACCAAGGCGACATGGCAATGCGTATGGCACTTCAACTTCCACAGTTTCATCATTATACAAGGAGAGTTATCCTAAACTCCGAATCTAGGAGGAACCTTCGTATGTATTAGGCACGCTACTCTCTAATCAGATTACTCCCGCCCTCCGGTTAAGGTGAGATTGACACGAAAACTTGAATGATTCTGTGAGCGAGTCATTGATAAGAAGTTGTAGTCGATTGTTGACAGAGAACCGAGTGAACTATTCGAATAGAAAACTGTCGTACGTATCGGTACCCTGACATGTTTATAATACGATATCAAGGAACACGATGCCTGTAGGTGCGGGTAATCTGATTAGAAAACAGCGCACCTAATACATACGGAGGCTTCTCCCACATTCGGAGTCTAGGATAGCTCACCCTGTATACTGTGACGGTAAAATATCGGGTTACAAAGTCCTGGAATTAATAACTAGTGTGTTTCGATCAAGGGACGCAGTATCATCGTTGAGAGACGTTACGAGACGTACCGACCAAGAACTCCAGGGTCCAAAAATTAATTCTTATAGGAATTAAGTTAATTTTATTGTATAATTATTTCATGCATGTGGTACCCGGTTATCATCACGCCGCGGTAACCAGTCGTATGAAAATCCAGATACGAGTACCAGTGTCGATATCGCAGGATGAAAGTCGTCATCACTTATGCAAGGGGTAGTGAAGGACAGTCAAGACGCCCGGCGCCTCCAGCCTCCAGCCGACGACTCCCAAATTGAGTAGAGAATTGGTCACGTAGAAGACATCGCCATGGATCATCTCGTATTACTATAGTATCGCCGGTACTGATATCTCAAGAAGGGCACATCGCACGTACTGAAACGGAAGTGAGCTACCCTGTCAAGGCGATATGAACCTCTGCCACCCATCAGTCCTGACCAAGTCCAGGATCACCGCCAGAAGACACCTGAACACCCGACGCTACCGCAACGAGTTCTGGCAGACTTTTAGCAAGACCCGGACCTCGCGACCAGACTACGTACACTATGATTGCTCGTGTAGCGAGTATAAAGAATTTAGACCGTCCTTCCGAGTATTTAATGTTTCCGATAGGAAGGCACCGATTATAGCATTATCTTATTGCGTCCTTCTCGTGATAGGCGTAGTGATTTAACATTTTGGTAACTGAAATCCCATATTGGAGCCCAACGCCGTGCTTCGAAATTAGCGTGTAGCGCTATGATTGGCGAATACTTCTGCGATGACGATTGGCCTAGAAGGCCTTAGCTTTGGCGACAAGGAAGACACTGATCCAGCCCGTAGGAAAAAATCCTTCGTGCGAACATTCTTTCGTTGCCAGCCGTCTTAACCGGATGCGCCTATGCAAGTTTTCGTTATTGTCTCGCGAAGTATTGCATCGTTCACGGTAAGAGTCTCGCTGTCCTGAGAACGAAATTTTTTCCGCCTTCGTGGCTTCTGCAAAACGCAATTGTTAAATGTGTCTCGTTTCTACCCTCCCGGTTGTGGCCTATGAGAGGCTCAGGTTTCACCAGCAGGGAAAGATTCCGTGCCTCAGGCTCTGAATATTATATATTTCTCGATTGTCTTTGCATATTATATCCATTAGCTTTCAAGCCTCCGTGATCCTGGAGAAGTCTGTAAAGATTCCGTGAACCACGCTTCTTGTGTATTTGCGTAGTAGGGTAACGCTAATCATAAGCTAGATTTTTTATCTTTCTATTTTATTATATTTCCTACTTTTTCTATTTCTCTTATATTTTTTTGTATTATTTATTTCGCGATATTTAGCTCATTTATTTGCTTATATTCTATGTATGCTTTCCTATCTTACTCGACCTCGTCCGTGCTGGTAACGGTATTCGAATTGCGTGAATCATCCCGCCCTACGTCAGGATGTCGCGTAGATTTTTCGTAACAACTGTCACTCGTATGTTTCGGTATCTCTATCGAACTGTAATTTCGTAGGACCATAAAGGACTATCGAGTTCTTTCGGTCTGAGGAATAGAGTTTCGAATTTTGTTGAATTTTATATTTCGATTGCTTGGCATGTCCCTCAGGGACAGTGTATACCACATACTTAGTTTTTGCTTTCCTTTGTCTCACATGTTCCGTAATGGACCTTATCTCGCGTGATTCTGAAATATTAATTTATTTTATTAATTGTTTTCTCGAGCTTGTTAACTTTACTTGAGTCTTTACCTACAACTTATTTCCAGCTAGCTAGATAATCTTTCCTATTTTTTCTGAAATCGCGTACCTTTCCGTGACACGACGGTATATCTGGCGCTCATTGTTAAGTTCCGTGACCTGTCCCTCATAATTCTATATCTTTCCCAACCCTTTTTAATCCTCACCTTCCATAAAGACTAGCACATCGTTACTCCTCGCACGCCGCTTCCTCACCATTAATTTTTAATTTACTAAAACACCCCCTTAATATTTTCCTTAATACTTCCTACTTCGTACTTTCAAAAATCCGTAATCTCAAAACTTCAAAAAACCTATTTCCTTGCCAATCCTTTCCGTTATACTGAAACTGGATTTTCTAGATTTTTCAACCCCTACCTTCTATCATTTTTCTCAGTATAAAAGGACCAACCCTCTTTGGTTTATTTAGTTAGTAGTATTGACATTGTACACGATACTTCTGGCAAAATGCATTCTTCAACATCGAGTTCATCTACCGAGAAAGCGATCAGCTTCCTGAAACTTATTACAAAAATTGATCGGAAACGATTCTTTGGATCGTAACATCAGACGGTCCCGCGCTTTCACATAATTTTTTAATGATATCTCAGAAGAAATAAGAATATCTCGATCATATTTGTTGACTGCACATCTACAAGGATCCGAGTCCCGGGATAACATAAGGGACACCTAGAGTAAGTAATAAGACACTTTGAAGCACCAGTCTGTTGTTATTGAGGAATGTGAAGGGTCAAGGGAGGACTTTACAGGATGATCAGTCGGTTGTATATCCTATATCACAGTAAAGTTTAGCAATAGACACTGAATATATTCCATCCTAAAGTAGACGGTGATAATTATATCAGGAAATACGGGAAGATAATTGAAGCAGAATGTAGCGAAGATGCTACAGAGCGGATAATGGAATAAATAGTTTGTCGTGAGCAGAAGGATGCGAAATGGCGTAAGCGCAGAGTCCTAGTAAATTTGCGAGCGTATAATAAAACGGTAATAATAAGGAGCGAGTTTCCGATAGCTTTCATATAATCTTTGTTTAATTCCTGCAACTTATATATAATATGGTAGTTAAGATTTCGACTTTAAAGAAAAATCGATGAAAAATATAAGGATCCGAATGTTCGAGCAGCGTCCTTGGTGCGCTAATTCTTAGGTTACCAATTAAGGCACAGGTTTGAACCTAGAACCCCTTCATCTACTCTTCTAGGCCCTTAACTATGTAAACTATCCACCGTGTGGTTAAGACATCTCCCGATAAGCAACTCTTGGGTGGCTCGCTCCCCCTTTGAGACTTCACATGTTGGAAGCTTCCACAGCCTAGAAACTATAAGACGCTTGTTGCTAACACAGCCAACTAAATTGCTCCCCAGCAACAATTTATTATCGCCACCGAAGCTACTGGTAATAAGAAGATGGCGTGTAATCCACTCTCACCAGGAGAGCTTATCGCCTTGTTCCTAAACGTGAAACATTGTCAGCATGCGTGTTGCGTGCAAAACGTCCCTCGGTCATTCTTTCTGGATCTATCGAAAGGCACTGTGTGTTTCCTAGGAGCGTGTGTTAGCAGGTACGCTTCGACGAGTTTGAATGATTTTTCAAATCTACTCTACACCTTTTAGGGATCCACTGACACGTGCGAGAACCACGAGGAATCAAGAAGAGACATCGCTGGCAGCTTCGTGAAAGAATCGGAAGAGATGTGACTCCGTTATTCGAGGATATTCAGAGTAGGAGATACGCGATATTATATAAATATACCTATGTATAACGGTTGTGTATACTATAGACACACGTATACTGGCTATCTCTTACGGTCGAGTCTTCACGTCTGGAAATATGTAAACGTTAGGTTATGTTCTAGAGCCAGTAGGTATAGGAACGTACGTTGCTTTAAGAACATTGAATTTAGACGTATGTCGAAACACATGCAGAGTGTTACGTGTCCTCTGAAGTACGGGTTAAAAAAGATGAAAACAATTTTAGTCAAAAGTATAGAGTCAGACCCTTAGCGCACTTTAAACCACAAGGACAGACTTCAATTTGAAAGCTTCCGCGTTCAGCTAGAACGTACGCTTTTACGTAACGCGCCGAAAGAAGATCACGCGACGAACTTGTGCAGCCGTAAAGTGCCCAGAGCCAGTGCCGCTTTTAATGCTGTTTGCTCGGTCCCAATGCCCATAGTAAAAACTAAATATAAAGCAGGGCTTTTGTCGATGTAACTGGCTGGAATAGGAGCGGCTGTGTTTGTCGAGCTAAGTGACACTAATTGAAAGTTCAATGCTGGCATATTGATTACACCATAGGTCACATAATACCGTGCAAACGTGCCGGTAATTCAATCTCACTTGCTTCTAATTTATCCCGCAACTATCCACAGTTACGTATGATCAGCGTTAGTCGGTGCTATCGTACAAGTCTATTGTCATTATCTTATTTTAACTGACAGTCCCATTTGATGCCAGTGATACGTAATTCTTCTTTGGGATATTCATCTTTCCGTTCAATAGATCTGCCATGATGCCGTCTCGTGCGCTTTTATTGATGACGTCTCGCGTGGCCCATTACGAGTAACGCTAAACTGTATTAATCAGGTGTAGGAGTGCCGTGATACGGTTCCTTCTAGTAAAGAAATCCTGCGATATACTGACCAGAGACACCTACGAAGTCGTGCTTCGAAATAAATTACTTCGAATTCTTACTAAAGCTTGGGAATGTTACGAATGCTGGAACACACTCTTCGTCAGAAAATGAAACAGCGGTTTGTCTACGTTGGACCGGACTAGATTTTCTTGGGTACTACGCTAGATACTCCGAGACAATGAATTGTAGAATCACTTTGAAAAATTCTGACGTTGTGCCATGACACAAGAAAAAAAGCTGGCAAATATAGAGAGAAAGAGAAAGCTTCCAGAAGGCAACAATTACCGGCACCCAAGAATATCTATCCTACTTTTTATTCCGAGCGTATCTTTCTCCAGACGATTCGATAGTTCTTGTAAGGAAAGTGACGAAGGACAATAATAGGCGCGGTGAACGGGTAGAATT
Source organism: Cephus spinipes (assembly GCA_963971525.1). Classification (NCBI taxonomy): domain Eukaryota; kingdom Metazoa; phylum Arthropoda; class Insecta; order Hymenoptera; family Cephidae; genus Cephus; species Cephus spinipes. Next base: position 11,919,597 of record OZ020574.1, on the reverse strand, counting down.
GCTGAACACACGTTTCAGGTCTGACGCAAAGAATAGTTCCTCTCGTAGAAGGTTGTGCTATGGAAGAAGAGAAGAGAACCGACGCGGAGTCAGGATGAGCTTGAAGGATTAATTTCCTCCTTGAGAAAGCTTAACTTCGAGTTGTGAAGCCACCCAAACTCTGTCCCGGCATCGTCGGATAAATGTTAATCAAGCATTTATCCTCGTCCTCGTCTTTGTCAGATACGTGTTATATTTGTCAGGGCGTCGTGCACGTCTATTTGAGTATAGCTGTATAGAAATATATCTATATTAATTTATAAAGGCAGACGTAAAAACACATGTACATCTCGTTACATATGCAGGTACTGTTGGTATATATATCTAGAAATAGCCATAGCAGCCATCCACTTCTGAATGGTACCTTGCAAATTTTCACTCCGCATACGATAGTGGCAGTTGCACGCGCAAACTTGGCTCAACTTGAAGAACTCCTGAAGAATACTTCCGGTACTCCCTGCAGTGCCTGAATGTGGATTGCATTTTGCAGCTACGCTCGGAGCGCGACTACGCTGGGTACACGATTTTCCTGAGTTTATTCCGCCACATTACGTAGCGGAATGCTCGCTGGTTTCAAATTCCTGGACAATGGCGTGCCTCCAAGCAAGAGCGTACCCAGCGCGATAATAACTTGAGAAATCATAGTGAACCTTTGGCCAACTATTATGAAGACATTATTCGACAATACCGAACAAGTATCTTCCCAACTATACAAGAATTCATCTATACCTGCCACCATGGTTAAGTTCAAGAGCATAGGTAATAAAGCTCAAAGGATCAACGGAAAGAAGCGGAAGTGACCAAAAGATTAAATCTAAAGCCGGAACGCGAGGATGCTTCTGAATCGGCCTTATTTTTCGGCGGAAAGAAGAAAGACGATGAATCCTTAAAATGTTGAGAGAGCATGAGACAGCGGGAAGAGTGGCACGAAATAATAATAAAAGAAGGCAAGAACGTAGACGGAGACTCAAAGGTTGAAAGACGAAGAAATTTCGTAGGAAGGCCAAGGAGAGGACATGACAGTGGCACAATTATACCAGATTAAAGATACGCGCTCCACTACAGTAGGGTCCTGGCCAAGTATAGTAGGGGACATGGGGCCAGCTCGAAGTAGCTTAGCGGAGATGGCTCACAAACTCTCGTGGCTTCTTGTTGGCTTGTAGAGGGAGGATTACAGGCTCTTATCTGCACCTACTCAGGAAATTAAAAAGACCACCAGCCTGATCCTGATACTTGGAATTGGGAGGCACTCATACAGTCCCACGTCAATATACTGGTTTACAGTTACACGTGGACGATACCCTGGGAGTGGGAAAAGCGACAATCTGCACGTATTGTACGTTACATACGAGAGGGAGTATGTGACCACACGAGGGTTCGGGTGGAGAGTAGCGCACCTATGATCCGCAGCACGTGTCTCTATGTGCTGTTTATAGTTCTGTTGTCAAAGGACGCAACGCAGAGCGAAACCGTGGAAAGCATACAGACAGCTACGAGCCTAGTATATTGGCGACCTCCCTCTCCCTAAGCTAGCTTACAAAGTCACAACACACGATCTAACTCGGCTGGAAAATTGCAGTCGAGTTATATTCCCGTACACGTGGGTATATTTGTACACGCTGAACATATTGGAAGAAAATTCATAGATTGTAGCAATCATGGAGAGGACGCACGTTCTTCCAGTTTCTCCCGTCTGATCTGTGAATAGTGCCTACTACTTCGTCAAATCAGACAGAAAAATTGCCAGTGCCGTAGTTATTCCATCAAAGTCTTTCAAGTCTTTCAATAACACGTAGATAAAGAAAATCGAGCTAGGGATGGATATGGAGTTATGTATTATTACGCTGTCTTCATATATGCCAAGAGAGAATAACACGATGTCGTATGTAAAATAATAGAGACTTTTTAACGCGTCGTAATGAGCTCAGTAGAAAATACCTGCTGTTACATTGCGTAGAAACAGCGTACTTTCAAGATGGCTGGTGAATCTGTTGAGGACTATAAGGAATGACATTTATATCAAAATAGTTTATTTGTACCGCCAGGTAGATAAGTAAAAAGCACTATGGACTCGCTACTCCGTGTTACCTCCTGGGAAATTTCCGTAGTTTTCATTTTCTATGAAAAAGAGGGCTGTTTTCTTCACTGTGCAGTGAGCTTTATTGAAAATGCACTCCCGCATCGTTCTACTTTATTTACAACGTACTTATACACGTGCGTGTATAACGTCTAGTCACGATTCAAAATCCTCCAGCATGTAGAACCCAACCACGTGAAATGCCTGAAAGATGATGGTGGACGTTACATTCGTCATATTCTTTCACGGAGAAAATTTGTGCCTTTCATTTCGATTTGTGATATTCTCACACTGATTGTAACGATGGGATTTTATCTGCATTTAATCTTAAAATTTGAGACCTGCGCGCAGCCGCGTATCGAAGACATACGCGCTGTTAAACGACTGAGGACCATTTGCGGCAGAAACTTAGTTAACTGCTTTTGAAAGTTTCAACCCAAGGAAGTAATCTTCTAGCAATTCTATAATTTCGCCAAATAAAGTTTGCACCCTAGTTTTCAATTTAGTTGAATAGTTTCGTCGGGCTCCTGGAATGAAAAACAACGACAATTCTTTGAAAATGCGGTTACAGGTATTAATATCTTAATCAGAAATTGCACGGGGAAGAATTATTTTTTATAAAAGAAAAGAAATTGATCTGGAAATTTCGTAAAATCGGTTATTAAAAATTCCAATACCATGCATTCACGGCCATTAAAAAAAAAGTTACATAATAAATATACGTCCAAGGCTTCAATCAGTTCGTGTTATCTGCTTGCTTGTTTCGAATACTCCTAAAATCGAACGAGCCACGCGTATGTAGAATTGTATTGACAGGTTTACGCTACACTGAACAAATCCGCTAGATTGCCGTCCCAGTACAGCACAAAGAACTGACACTTCAGTACAATACTGAAGGATCCAATGGAACCTTGAAAAAACTATCTACAGAAGAAATTAATTCAAAAGAAAAGGGAAGAATAAATGAAAACTACACCGAGAGAACATATAGCAAATATGTATCACCATAAACCATTTTCATAAAGATCAGATGAAAAGATATTTTTGTAACAAATGCTCAAAGGATACCCCGTAATTTGTCGCCAGAGGGTACCTTAAAATATTATTTTTCAGACAAATGACTATAAAATTACTTAATAATTTAAGATAGTGACCTCATAGACATCTAAAATATTTTCAAAGAAGGGGAAATCTATTACAAAATATTTTTCAGGCAGGTTAACAGTGCCATCTGTCGTGAAAAAAAAAGCCCAGACGAACTTTTCTTTGAGCGTTCGTTACAAAAACTATCTAACGTTTCTAAACGTTTCTAAACGTATCTAACTAGTACGAACGAATATAAGACTCGTGTGATTGGTACACTCGTGTCTTATACTCATTCCTATTATGTAGATAAAATACTATTTCACACTATTATAATAAAGTACATCAGAAATTGGTACACATGAGTTATATATGTATATATATAACATATGTCGAGCCTGGAATATTTTTACTCCCTCAAAAGAATCCCATCGAGTTTTCAAACCCTCAGCGAAATCTGGTTGGCAGTGCAAACAAAATTGCGTATACGTCTTGATAGAAGATTTTTGGGGTAAAAAAGCATAAGAAAAGGGATAAGGGGAGTCTCGTTCTCGGGTTACTGTTCACACGAACCACCGCTGTCACCGCTACCACCGCTCGTTCTCGTTCTATGTCGAGAGTTGAGAGATGACAGGAGTTTCCATGTCGACCATGGCCGCAACTTCTCCCGGAGGGCGCATAGCGGTATTCTGATAGTAATATTAAACTTACTCGATGCCTCTGGCAACTAGAAATTCTCTACCTCTTTCATATACCACTTCTCTGCTCAATAAGCTCTGAGGATGCAACTAAATATATCTATACGATTCTTACTAGCTGATACAGCGTGTAGCCTAACCTAACCTAGAAAGATTAGCATTAAAGAGCATCATAAAAGAGACGTAGGACATAGATATGATTGGCTGGACAGAAAGTGACGGGGAAAAAAAAGTAAAAAATAAAAATTATCAAAAATAGTTGACGGTACCGCGGATTTAAACGTTTCGTATTCCCTCGAGCATGAACTACTCGAACCGTGGCGCACGAACAATTGCTCACACGATCGAACAATTTCGATAATTGCACAGTACTCGTTTGCTTTATTTTTTCTCTATTCTTTTTTGCCGCCTGTTTCATTTTGCTTTGTCTTTTTCCTCATTTTCTTTTTTTTTCATTATTTTCGCAATGGATTCGTAATAGCTGAATTTGCTTGTACGATGCTAATTGTGTTATGAGTTTACGTGATATCTATCTTGGTTCAGCATACATCAGGGTAAAAAAGTTATGATGTAACATAGAGAAAATCCATTATTAATTAAATGCAATCAAAAGATAAGATGTTTCAAGCGTAAGATGATATCTTCTGAAATTAATAATTTTTTGCTGTACTACAAATTCATCACGTAGCATCGTGCTTATAAAGTCTCAGGCTCGATTACGAAACTTTGAATAATTGTCACTTTTAAAAATGAATTATTAGTACAGAGGCATATGGAAAAAGCTACCATCCACGTTTCAATAGTCAATGTCTCATGTTAATCATCTTGAGATCCGAAATATAAAATATGTAATAGACTTGGCAGATTTCAGAAATGAAGTATCGCGCTTAAAAAAGTATAGTTATCGAAATTTGTCACTAAAAAATATTATTGAAAGATATGAGAATAAGGTCGATTTCATATTACAATCATGGTGATTTCCACGGCGGAATAGTTGATATTGATGTACATACATCGTCAGTTGTGTTGTCACTATCGTCAGAGACTCCCGAAAAATTCAATGAATTCTGTTTGAGATTAATTATTTTGTGTTTGCAGTCAATAGATCAATAGTCAAAGGAAAATCGAAAATTGAAATATTTTATACAAATACCAAATTCTGCATAATTTATGCATCGCAGAAATTAATAAAACCTGTTACGACCTTCTATAATGATTTCACGACAATACAAATTTGTATGCCGAAGAATATTATTGACCCGCTTAGAAACCCACAGAAAACGGCCCTTCGCCCATGAAATACTTTAACTGGTTTGATTCAAGGAAATAATCTCAAATATTTTCAAATTTCTCTCTATGATATCTGTTATAATAATGGATACACCTTCAATGGATGTAAGAAGTAACGTTTATTATTATATTAATTGCGGACAAATACGTAACAACAATCTGGATTTATCTAATAACGTAAAGTAAGACCGCGTCTAGGAGAAGGTCAGATTTTCAAAGTTCCCAAAGAAATATTGGCTGTCCCTGCTTTTGCTCCGTATATTTTCCACGATTTTCACGACGAGCTTTAGCTGCGCTGGTCACAAATAATTTTTCTATCACCTCAACAAGCGGTATTTTCGTTCTTCCATCTTTTTATTATCTTTTTTGCTCTTTCTTATCCAATAGCATCTCCCCAGAACGCAACAAAGGCTTCGAGTTTCAGCGGTTGATAGAGCGGGCAAGAAATCTGATTGTAAAGAACACCTAACACCTCCATTTTTCCAACATCCGAGCCCCGCAAACTCTATTTCTCTCTTTTATTATTTCTCTCTCAAAGAAATATCGCGACTATTTCAATTTTCGCTGATATTGGCGAGCGATAGACGAGGGACGCCTCAGGGTAGCCAAGCTATCCTTTATTTTATCCGATGCCTGTATGGGCGTGCATTCTTAGCTACCTTCAGTATCGCATATGATATTTCGCATCTACGTACATAGGAATGTATATAATATACTACACGTAGATTACATATGTACAGGTCATGAATACATGAAAAGAGGAACGATGCCATTGTCCAATAGTCGAGTTGTATTTGGCAGGAGTGAAACGCCCTCGGACGGAGCAATGCAGCTTTTTTCTACTTATAAGTAGAAAATATATTTTTTAAATATATATATATTTTATATAATTTATTTAATATATATTTATTGAAAATGAACAAATTTTTAGATCACATAGAACGAACATCTTGGGGGTTTCGATGTACATTGTGTTTATATAAAAACATTTACACGCATATACAGAAAAAATTATACTAAATATAATTGGTCGAGAATGATAAAGTAATTGCTAATGTAATATGAATTTGCATTATCAGTGGAATATTAGCAAATAGGTCTTTCATAATATGAAGAACAAAATCGTCGTACATGAACCTCCAGATAAAATTCGTTCGAAATAGCACGTGAGGTAACCTACTCGAGCATATATATATAGTATATACAATATATATGTGTATAACTCATCATCATTTCTTTAAAAAACACACCAATGTAAGTCTTTTTTAAAGTCAACCCTGAAGTCACCCTAACACGTAGAGACAGTTATTTATCCAAGGGAAACACGGATTTGCATATACAATAGTAGCCATTACGTATTTTGTTGCCGCAACAGGCAATAGGTACCGTGCATTAGAAACAACACCTCCGAACGGGTGAAAAACATCAGACTCTAGTGGCGACGAGGCTAGTTTTTTCTGTTTCCATGTAAAAAAAAAAATATTAAAATTGAAATGATTCTTCACTTTTCAGCTAGGCTTATATCATTCTTCGAAATCCTTTGCCCACTTAACCAAGAATCACATCTCCCACACGTTAAGCTATCTACGGCCCACAATTGCTTCGTACATTTGGAATATGTATGCGGGCCGCTGGCTTTTAACCCAAAAATTGTTTGTCGCGAGACAGTTTGATCTCGCGTGACCGCTGATTAAATGCCAGGTTAAGTGGTTAACCAGCTTTCCCCGCTCAGGCTTGTAGAGGTCCAACCATAAGTACCCTTTGAGCTGCTCCAAGAAGAAGTATCTTCCGTATAAGTACCAAGGACAGGTTCCACATAACGTAGAAGGTCAGTACCTAGACGGTACGATCCATCAAATCATTCATCCATCTATCCAATTGCCCATCCATTGGCAAATCACAAAGGCATCTTTCCGTCTTGACGCAGGTTCGCCTTTCACTGACAATGGGCTGCTGGAGCGTATTAAACGAAGGGGCCTATCATGAGAATCGAAGCCGTCGAGCTCAAGCCATAAGGCTTGGACGTGTGCACGCGAGTTCTGGTACAGGTGTGTGCATAAATCTCGTAACTAACCTACCCTAGGCCACCCTGGCACGCTCCAAGTCGGGACGGGCGAGGCAGTTCGAGAAGAGCGTGCGCGCGATTATCTCGGAGGGTTGCGCGCTTTGAAAATCTCCTGTGACTGCCAGTTCTGGAAGGACATGGAGAGTGAGAGTGAGAGTGAGAGCGAGAGAGAGAGAGAGAGAGAGAGAGAGAGAGAGAGAGAGAGAAACGAAGAAGGAGTATTCTACTAGCCAGCTAGGCAGCCCCAACGTCAACGTCGAGTCTTAAGCGTGAACCGGAGTGGGATTCTTAGAGAGGGAGTCCCACCACTGAAAATAGTGGGAGAGCGTATAGTGGGAGTATGGGCATTTGGCGAATGGTGGGGAGAGGCCGCAAGAGCACGAGAGGGTAGTGATTGTGCTACAGTCGGACCGCGACACCCCCACGAGTGAAACCGCGCGCGCCAACGTGCCCTCAGCAACCCAAGCGTCTGAACAGTGCTATGCTTTTAAGACTGCACCAGCTGTCGACTTGAAACGACCCTCGCCGCTAGCCCCTTTTCCATCGTGCCACGTATCGCTCTCACCCTTCTTCGAGACTCGACTACTCTCTCGTCTCTTTTACCAGCCCGAGCCACATCGCGCGCCAACTCCCCGCGGCAGAGTATTAATCGGGTAAGTGGTTATAAAACTAGAGAGAGAGAGAGAGAGAGAGAGAGAGAGAGAGAGAGAGAGAGAGAGAGAGAGAGAGAGTCAGTTCTGTTTTTACCAAATTTTCACTACCGTCACATCTACGCGACTTCTCACCTTTACTCTGGGATGACACTACCTTGACACTTTATAAGAATCTACTAGAAATCTGGACCACTGTCAATGACTCGCTCGGTCGATGTGCAGGAACCTGTTGATGAGAGCGTTCTTTTTTTTTTAACTGCTGAATTTACGGGTCGTGAATTCTTTTGACTCCTGTTGTGTCTTGAGAGTTTATTATTCGTCAACGGGACATTTTCAATGGATTGCATTTGTGCATGAAGAATCGTGGATCATTGGTAATTGTTTTCTTAACGTTCTTCATACGATAGGATTATGCTTGTGTATCCGTAGGTATCTTTGAAACTGTGTTTTGCTTGGGAGCAGTTGCATGATGACAGTTTTTAATATTTGTTTGTGTACTTACTTTCTTTTCTTTCGTTTTGTACTTTTGCACGAAATTTATATTTTTTTTGACATCATATACTTTTGGGAGTAACTTTCATAGAGAAAAAGTTTCTATACGAAAACCACCTTTTCATGCCAACTTTCACGGCACAAAACTTTATTGATTGTGCTGAATTTTTGACGTGTGCATCAAAGCTTTGAAGGATTTGTCTCTTATTATTGAGCTAGGTGAGATTATTGGTCCATTTTTTTTATCTTCTGGGACTTCTCCACATCACACGATCATCTCGTATAATAATTCTAGGTAGTGTTAGTCAATGAGGTTCAAGACGAATTTTTGTTATTGGGCAAAGTCTCACTTGAATCCGTGGCATAGGTTTATAACAAAATCGTAATTGTGCCGGTGCAAGATTGGACACTTGCTCATATCGCACCCTCGGCTAGTTTCAAAATTCAGCCGCGGATCTTGACCATTGATTTTGGGCTTGAGGATTACCCTATCCCGGTAACGAAAGGCGACTATCAGGCAATAGTGAAATAGGATTTCGATTATCGCGTTGACATGGCCTACTTACGGCACGTCCCCTGTGCTGATCTTGACCCCCATTTTCTTTCTTTAAATGCATTTATTATTTTGGTCCTTATAAGAGTTCTTATATCTATCATCTTCTAATTCTCAAGATTTGTCGAGTGGCTCTAAAGCTTGAACGAGTTTTGTGGTATCCGCATAGTCGATCGTTGCTAGTATTTCACGCACTCTCATGGGCATCTGTTGCACAATTGCATAATGCCTCTCATATACCTCTAATCGTAGTGATACATATTGCACTACTCTAACATGGTCGTAAAAATCGGATAGTATATTCCCATCAGACATTCGATATCTTCGCTCTTGCAACCTATTTTTCATACCGATTCGCACCGGTACTGAATAAAATTCCGCCTCAAATTTGGTTCCGGAAAAGCTGATAATTTCGAAATTTCTCACGATGTATTAAATTTCAATTAGGAGCTCTACCTGTTAAACAAGTTTCTATCACGCTTACCTGACTTTCATGAAGCATATCGCTTACACGAAAATATTGTTCTAATTAGCGTAGAAATTGTTGTGAATTGGCTACGCTATTGTCAGAGAATTTAGGAAGCGGCACCTCGACTCGACTCCTATGAAGATTTTTTATAAGTTTTTACATCAGTACTAAACTCGAGCCATTGATTGACGAACTTGACGGACTACCGGGAGCTTCACGACATTCTAACGCTCATACCCTATTACGCACTGTTGTTAATTCGGGCAACGTATTATATAATTCGTAACGCCTGCATTTCTCTTCTCAGTTCAACGATTATGTCCATTTTCCGATTATTTTGAACCGCGTCCATCCTGACCTCTCACGCCACATTACTTGCGTTATCGGAACTATCACTATGACCCTCTTCTCTCTCACCATATTCAAATTATCATCAGCAGCCCTTCTCTACTTTCTCGTTTCAATTGGAGAATATGCTACACTCATTATAATCAAATTTCACTATACTTTCATTATTCTCTTGAATAGTTCCTATCTTGACTTTTTATTGGGCGTACATTTTATAACAATAATTTTATGTATATTATTATTTAAATAATAATGCTTACGTAAATACAGTAATAGGGTTCGCCTTGCAGATATTCGATGATTCGTTGAACTAAATTGAGGTCCTCATTTTTAATATGTCAGATATCGTGATAAGTGATTATGCTTTTCTTATTATTTTCCAAATTTTCAATGGACGAAGCCAATATATTGGCCCAAAAGCGGGTATATTTCGTTCAGTTCCATGACAATAAACTTTCTGGATTGACGTATTGCACGGTTGAAAGGCAAATGGGACGAATGGGACGAATTCGGCAGTATAAGCGCTGAACTCGGCGGCACACTGCGAGTACGAGGGCGCTCAAGTATCACCTTGATATTTGGCACGAAACATAATTTGTTGCATACTTCTAAATCAAACATTTAATATTCCTACCCATTTCTAGACAAGCGAGTTGTTAATAATCGCGATATATACTTGTCAAAGGGTAGTTATAAGGACGTGTGGCCCTCACAGCGGCAAGCCGATGTTTTTTTTTTTCAAACTAAATCTTGAGACATGTGGCATTGGAGTTCTAACCTAACCTAACCTAACAAAACCATTTCTTAGTCCATCGCAACTCCTAGTGTCTAACATGAAAAATTCTTTGGAGAATTCGGTGTGAGTGCTGCTTTATGGTCCTGACAGTATACCTTACGTATCAAGATGCCATCAGGCCCGTCCTGACCTAACACTGAGTCCTGACACTGAGTGTCCTCATAACTTTCAATATTCAAGACAAAAAGTCCTGAGAACTATCCTTCTTGAAAAATAGACATACACACATTTATATGTATTCCTATTATATTATAGAGGTACGTAGGAAGTTCCGTCGAACGATTTCCACTAAGCCGCGGTTTGAGTTTATAATTGTCCGTGAACTTCCCACCCTCATAGCTCCGACGTTCTTTTTCATTTTATCTCTCCTCCATCTCTTTTTTTTCTTGTCTCTAGTCATCTTTTTTTTCCTTCATTTTTTCTTTCTTTTCCTCTTCGGCTATTCGACGGATCTTTTTTGTACCTCTTTTATATACGGTAAAACATTTTATCGGGCCGCCACCAGGCCTCATCGCGATGCCATCTCATGACTACCACCCGTGTAATTCCCAATTCTTTTCGTTTCATTTCCGTTTTGATTTACACGCTGAGGAATCGACCCCTACGACGCGTCCCATTACTTTGACGGCAAATTTTTGACATGCGATTTCCCGGCCGAGTAAAGAATAAGCGATATGCGGATAATCTTCGTAATTTCTTTATCATGTGCTCGACATTTGTATTCAACCTGCCTTGACCTAACCTTAATCCCCTTATCGTTCGAGCGGGGTGAATTTTTATAGTAGTCTATTTTAGTAAATGGTGCTTACTGAAGAATGAATTTTAATGTAATTATAATAGCAGTTGTGTGCCAAATAATTTTGTAATATTTTACGATGGCGAAAAATTTCATTTTTATGTTGCTCTGTTATCTGTCGTTTAACCTTCAGTTTATATCATAAAGTATTTTTGTCGGGGGACAATAGAGTAAGAGTCATGGCACATGTTTCTTTAATTCATTTGAAAATTCATGAGGATGATAATTTTTCAGAGATTTTGTCTCTCTTTTAACAATTTTAACAAAGCAATTTGAAACGGTATGTGTAAACTGAGTTGCTCGTGAGAAATACAGATTCTGTGAGATTATGCGGAAAAATTGAGAACTTAAAAATGACATTACAGGGAATTCTATTGGAATTTGTATATGAATGTCATCTTTAAGGGTGAATTTCATTTACAATGATGTAAATACCTTCGTAATTTCTACTATAATTACATATTTGAAATTCACTTTCCTATAGAGCGACAATGGAAACATTAAATGATCACTCTTGAATTATATCCGATATCGCCCATTGCTAATCTCGTGTTATCAATTTCTAATAAGACCCAAGGGAATCTCGTTGAATGCAGTCACAGTTAGTTTCTATAAATATGTATAGCATATGTGGTGGCAAGTGCTATAGTCTTTTTTTCTTTCACGTAAAATTCTAAATTTTAGTTTAATACCACATCGCCATATCTGGCAGTGACGTTGTCGGTTTTTCCGGGAATTCGGACGTTATTGCAAAAAATGCGACAAACGGCAGATGTTACGAGTTTTTACGGTTTTACCGGTAGGTACCCACTATCCAGCCTCTATTGAATTTCAGTCGAAACGGCATTACGATGTGATATTCATTTTTGGTGGTTTGCAAGAAAAGCACATGGTACCAAAGACAAAATAATTTTCCATACCTTCGCACGTTTTTTGACATGCGCACGCGCGGAAACATATATCCGCGAGGCCGTGTGATACGAATGAAATTTAGCCACGAGTTACCACTCTGTGTCGATTTCTATCGCGATAATATTACGATTAGGTGGTGCGCAACAGACTGTGTAATTAACAGGATATATTATCTTTTAGTCAACTCACCTTACTCCTCGTCTATGCTTAGATATTACTGGACCAAGGATAAAAAAGAGAAAGAATCACTATCCCTCGCTATCACGGAGACCGAATCTCGTGACCTTTTGAAAAACTCCACCTTCTTTCTTGCCAAACTTTTTCAACCCTCCGATTCCTTCTATCGATTTTGTTCTACCATGTGAACATATGAACATATCTGACCCGGGTGACTTTTGACAAAGTCTACTAAAATACTTGATATCGGAAATGATGAAGATGACAATATACTTTTTAATATTGAATCCAAGGATGTGTTTAATGTTGTACTATTGTACTCGCTATTCGACTCCGAACATGTAACCTTTTATTTTTGAACTACTACATTTTTGTGCCGCCGATTTCTTCCCTCTTTTGCATACGTGCATAATGACATATAAATCTGTAGAATTGTATATAAACATACGTATTGGTACGGTTACGTAGTCACGTTTGTTCAGTCTGAGCAAGTAGGTAGATTGAATATTGGCAATTACTCCATATTCTCTCAGCGGGAGGATAGGCACGAGTACACTCAGTTTCTGCTAGATCGACGCCTTCCTATTACGTGCTTTTACTATATCGACTATACGTATATCGCACATAGTGGTCGTAAGTTGTAGCGTTAAGGCGTCAGAGAGATTTCAATGCCCGATAAGAACGCCCAGAATTAATCATCCCCTGCGTGCATTATTATGGGCTCAGTCGGTGGTGCTCGTGTGTGTACTATAAGATTCAGCAATCAGTGATGCATTAAAAGCATTGCGATCTAAATATTCAACGAAACAGCCCGATCCATTACGGCGCATTTACGCGACATAATATAATCGCACTAAATAATTGGGTGGTCTGAATGTGGATATGACGTGTAGTAGATGGTTTTGTTTGTTGGGGAAGTGTGAGAGAGCCAAAGGGAAGAGTGAGTATGCGCTAGAATGGGCGAAATAAATATTCTTAAATTACATTCACAATATTTTTTCATAATCAAATACTTATTACACATAATTTTTCAGACGACTACAATTATATGAATTTCTGTTGCATCCGGTCTAAGCGTATTATGTTAATCACACGAAAAGATGACTTCAGGAGGTATGCATATTTATATTAGATATTTGGTATCAACTTTAAGACGAATTAATGAACCATAAGGATCCTGGCTTTCGTTGATAATTGGAGAAGTTCAGAGAGTTGCGAAAAAAAGGAAGAAAGCTGATTAATATTAAAATTCACAAAGACAGGGGTATTGGGCACATCAAATTTTTCTTTTCAACGAAAAGAAAGCGTAAGAAATCTATTCTTTGTGCTTCAAGATAGAGGTGCAATTGTAGTTGCAATAATGAAAGAGATATCTTGAAGCTCTGGTTTTTTTTCAGTTATGGTGTTTTTACTTTTATTCTTCTCTGTTCTTCATGCACTCTATAATTTCCTAGACGACCCGTAGAATTTTGCTCGCAAATTACGAGAGATTACAGCATGCGGCCGTGAGTATATATACTTATCATGGACTATCGCGAGCATCATGAGAAATAACAAAAATATATTCGTCGAGAACTAGTGTCTAGTGGTACGTTATAAACATATCTGTACGTAACGCATTAGAGGTATAACACCGAGCATTCACCACAGAGCGGACGTTGCTTATATTTATTGCGATAGGTTTTGGGCGAAATACCGGGTATACAAGGGAATTTATCGTCGCGCGTACAAAACCATTTTTTTGTCAGCTCGTCGCAGTCCTGCCCGTCACTAAATTCTCAACGGCGAATTTCCACGGCGGTGAGCGAGAGAATTTTGTCAACTCTTTACGAAGACATAAACCTTTCCAATTTAGTTATTCACACCGACGTCTCTTAAGGGTGAAAACTATCAAGACGTCATATAGCACAATATTCCGTAGAAGAGCCTGCGAATTCTTTTTATCATTTTCCACACAGAAACTAAATTTCCATATTTTTACCCCTTTAACCCTAAGTCGAATACTGATTTCCCCCAGCCCCCCTCTCTCTCTCTCGGTCTCAAAAGTATCGAGGGTCACAAAATCCGATAAGTTCGTAAAATTCAACGTTTTTCGTTTCTCTTTTCAAAGGGTCTAAATGAGGTTGAAACGGTACACGAAACGTGGCTGAGTTGGTTCAATCCTCCAGTTCCGATAGGTCAAAACTTTGGTGAAATTTCATCTGTAGACCAAACGAACCGCGGAATTTTTACACTCACACGCGATGCCCTTCCACGAGGAAGAGGTTACAACAGAAAGTCCCGTGGAGGTTGACGCGCGCGATGGGGAGAGAGGATCGGCGAGCCGTAGCCAGTACCTACGCCTCTGTTGAAAGCGAGTAAAAGCATTCCTGAGTCTTGGCTGGGATGTTCTGTCCCCCCAACACCTCTTCGCAACCCACTCAAGTTCGTATAGAGTGGAAGGCTGGAGAGTGCCATAACAAGCGAGTGAACGAGCAAGCGTAGCTTTGGAAACCGCGGCGCAGGAAGAGGTGCTGGAAAATGGCTGAAGGTTAAGTTCTACCGTTCGATAAGGATCGTGATATGCTGGTAAAGTGGTCGTGTTGTTGTTATTCAAACGCACTTGGCGCGCCTTCTCGACCTTTCTTCCGAGTTACGTAAGTGGCAGCTTCCCGAAATGACTTCGTAGGATCTTTAGGATACAAGTGGCACGAAGAGAGCGAACTTTCGGACTATCATTTCTACGATACATTCGCGGATAATAAGTATACCGGTGCATATAACAAGGATTATAAATTCGGTAGGCATCTACCACGTGTGTATAGCAGTTATAGCTACTAGTGGAAATGTTTAATTTTTTAAACGACATTTTTTTTACTTGCTCCTATATCACAGGGACTTAGTAACGTGTTTTATTTTATCTTGGAAATACCCAGTTATATTAATCCACATATGATATATATAAACTTTTTAATCTACTGTATACTGATTTTGTACGATTTCAAAGTCTTCATGTTCGCAAGCGGTTCGCGAGATGAAAGTGAATCTCTGAACTATGAGAGTATAGAAAAGCTTGCCGTGCTAATATACTAGCTCTACGATCAGGTAATGGAGGTTGGTATTCTGTATATGAGAAAGTAGTGCGAATAACGTGACATACTTATAGAGACGGTTGCGAAAATAATTTCGAAATACGAATTAAGGAAACGCTAGGCAGGCGATCGAAACTATTTTTACCATGTGCCGCTGCTAATCCTCTCCAAGTCCCCGATCCACCCCACGGCAATCGTGGCCAGGAGTTTAAGTACCGGGGGATTAAAGGGTCGAGTACCTACGGGCCTCTTTATTCCCGACCGACTTGAAACAATGGATTCTCTCTCCATAGGCGACGGACGTTTCGCAAAACGCCACAGAGATTTTCTTGGTTTTGCATCCAGCTCGCAGCGATTACGACACCCCTATGGTAAAATTGTATTTACTTTTCACTTGGAAGAGCAAGGGACTTGAAGTAGTTAGTAGACGGTATACCTAGCTACGACCCGCCCAAATACGAACTGAACTTCCACGTCCCTAAGCTTGATCCCATCAGAAGTTTCCAGTATGTTTATAATCCACTAATCGCCCGCTTTCCTGGCACAATTTAAAACTTTCTTCGGCGCTGTTATCCTCCCGATCCGGTGCCCCCTTGCCAATCCTCCCTTACCGTCTCTACCACCGGTCTCCTTTCGCTTCCGTTCTTTCTTGGTACTTCCGCCTCTTTACTTCCTCTTTCTCAGGACGCCCTTTCGCCTCTCGACCTACCGTAGTTTCAACTTCATTTTGCGGCTCATGGACCACCGAATATCTCAGAATCACCTTTCAAATCCCACACGCGCACATTGGTTCTCGCGGGTTGCCAGTCAACTATCTCGATTTCAAAGTGGCCATTTTTACCGAGTGCCTTCTCCCTTATAGAAAAAATTTAGTCAATACCCCTTTTCCAAGAGTTTCCTCGTTAGGCGTCGAGGGGTGGCACTGATAGGGATCATCCTATACCATCACCCTCGTCGGACCGATTCTCTTGAAAGGAGAAATCCTCGAAGGCAGGCAAGTGTTAGGGGTATACCGCGGGATACCGAATGATAATTATTCGATATTTTGAGAGCCGTGAAGGAGAGGAAAATAACGTAGTGTTATAAAAAGTCTCCCTTTTATAACTAAGTCCGCTTTAGCTCGATTTAATACCATTTTCGTCGATTAAAAAGATCTTGATGTGATTTCTGGATGTTGGGATAAGTTGATAACCAAGACCCTAAAAGGATATCAATTATTCCGCGTTTTATAAAGACACGCGTACATAATGTATATCCAGACGAAAGTCTTAGAAAGTTCGGAAAAGTGGTGGTAATGTCTCATTTGCCAGAAAATGAAGTATAAAAGTAAAGTCAAACTCCGTAGCTCAAGCAACAGATTAACCAAGAATATGAATAATACAGCTGCAATGTATAAAATATCAAAACGGAAGTAAAAAATTACAGCTGATACCTCTGTAGTAAATTAAATATATCTCTCCATATCTAAAATCCGTCCAAAAATTCCTTTCCAAATTTATCAGAAATGTCCACATGAAAGAACCAAAGCAAACACGACGAATCGTATCAAGACCTGAGGCTGACCGGGACGTTATAGGGTTTGAGGAATCTCCTTTTTTTCTGTCTTTCTCTTTTTCTCTCTCATGTCCCTCCTCCGTCCCACTCTCTCCCTCTCTTGCTTGCCAGGAACGAAATCTCTCGCGAAATACTAATTCAATAACGTTCCCCGCGGCACCGTTCGAAATCAGTTTAGTCGTCGGGGCGAGTTCGAAATTGCGTTGCTTACAGAGAAAAAAAAGGGAAAAAGTGTGAGAGAGTCAGTGTGGGAAGAGGCACGAGAGGATGCTGGGTTCAGAAAAGAAAGGGGAGAGAGTCAGTCAGTACCTAAGGGTGAACTGGCGGAAGTGTAGAGAGGGATCGCCAGGAGTTCCCACTTGCCAGTATTCCCACTGAGTATGCAGCTGACGTACAGGAAGCTCCGTGAAATGAATCATTTTATTTCACGGAAGGAAGGACACGTCGGTCACAGTAGAAGATCTTGTAGAAGTAGGAGGACGTACGTCGGATACGAACACCTGCCCCACCTACCAACGCTATCTTTACCTAACCGACCAACCCCCCCCCCCCCCCCGGTCCCCCGATTACCCTCACCGTCAAGCGTGTCTTGATGACATTTACGAGGAAGGGGTCGTTTTGATTTGAAATTGTTCTGAGAGTGTCACTCCTGATTGAACAAGAAACTAATATGGGAAAGTGATAGGGAGCAACGGAGATAAGCTATATAAATAAGATAAAATAAAGATAGCAAAGTCATCGCCAGAGACAAGAATGAACGAATGGACAATCATTCAATTTCCTTTGACCTTATACCCAAAGCATACATGTCAAGGAGCAATTGAATAATATTGTCAAAATGAAATAGTTAACGAGCTATAAAGTAACGATACATCTTTATGGGTATTAATTTTATCGAATAAACTATTTGCAAAATATTCAAGTTAATGTTATCAGGTAGGCATCTACGTTAAATATTGCGAATAATCTAAATTCCCGCGAATACTTTCTTAGTTGAAGATCGAAGTTTCATGGCAAAGTTCATATTGTCCTACTTCAGGTATTATCTCAAGATAATTAATTGAAATTAATCAGTATTTCGCTGTAAGTTTCAAAGAGCTATTCAAAGATATCTCGTATCGTACTTTTGACTTTTCTTTGCCATCCTATCACGGAGAGAAGTTTGTGGCAGTCTCTCTTATAAAAATACTGTAATCATTGGCATACGATATAGTAGGCTTGACTTTTTTGAGAAGGATAATAATCATTGTCTGCAATATGGTAATAAACACAGTTACACTGTATGATTGAATATTTCAATTAGTCTAACAATTAGTTATTTTCCATGATAATTTCTGCTGGTTGTCATATTGTCTTTGGAAGACAATGCTACGGCGAAGTAAACCTTCCAACTCAGGTATGAAAACCTTTGTCATTCCATCTGAAAATCGTGATTCTATCCCCATTGTGGACAAAAAAAATAAAAAGTAAGAGTGGAGAATCGACCCCGGAAACTCTACGTACTAGTGTCACACTTTACTGACTCCTTGTTTGTAATAACATTTTTATTAGTTATAACATCGTATTACAATTTGTATTTATAAATTCGTAAATGTAGTAAAGTTCTTTTATTTCTTATAAGTATCACGCAGGCCTATTTTACTATAGACTCTCGATGAGTTAGTTCCTTTTTAGTTTACATTTTTTTAGTTCTAATGCGTTATCTCAATAGTTTATTATTAAGAAATATCTTTTATATATATGTATTTTTTATAGTTTAAACATGCTTTTGTACATACAGAAAAGACTGGAAAACTGTTTGGTATTTTTTTCACTCTACTGACTGTAATTCATCGCTCGTTTTAAGGATAGAAACATCTTCTGTACTGAAGTTGTATGTCGCATAAGGGATGTATAAATTTTCGTAAATTTCACTATAGTGCAACAATCTTTGCCACACCTCTCATGAATATCTGTCAGGTCGTGTCGACAATGCCGTTACTATAGTGTGTAGTACTGTATAATACAGATTAATTATCCAGAATAATTTTGTATTTTAAAAAGTAAAACGTAGTGATATTTGTAGTGAAAACTTGTGATATTAACCGATGTACCATAAAGAAAGCTTTACTATATCTATAGTATGCAAAAGTCTACTTATACATTCTACACCCTTAATCCTGTCCGTCCTTTTCTTTATTATCCTGATTTCTTCATCCTTCACTATGCAAGTGTATATTCCAATCAATTGCCGAGTAATCGTGACGAATACGATCTACACTGAAACACTGTTTGAAATCGAAGCGTTTAACTTGAATAGCGATCCTTTATTGGTTAACTTTATTTATTGATACGCTTCAACGAAGCGGATTTCTCTTGCGGCTGGATATACAACCAATGCCTCAGACGTGGTTGCATAGTTTACAGATCCCAATCTCCGTATCAGTTTATACTCCTGTTATTGAGACATGAACGCAGTAGCAGAATGCCTGTATAATATAATATTAAACCTGTGCATCGATGCGGCCGCGCGCTATTCCAATCAAATAGAAATGAATTGACCTAGCATAATAATTAAGTGAACCTTGTGTGTGAGATTATAGATAAAAATCAGCCGTAGGAAGACACTTATAATTATCCAGACTATTTTTACATGTATCCACCCCATTTAGTAGAAAATTGTTATACATTTTTTTAATCGTATAAT
The DNA here is from genome assembly GCA_963971525.1 of Cephus spinipes. Taxonomy (NCBI): domain Eukaryota; kingdom Metazoa; phylum Arthropoda; class Insecta; order Hymenoptera; family Cephidae; genus Cephus; species Cephus spinipes. Next base: position 11,899,838 of record OZ020574.1, on the reverse strand, counting down.
CTTTGGTCTGGTATCTAATTCCGCCCTTTTCATCCGCGAAAAGAGTATTGTGTTTTAAGCGACACGTCCACCCCACAACGACTCGGTAAACGGTACCCATCATTTCCCGAGTAAACGTGTGAATATGACAGAAACCTTGTAACAGTATGGGCAGGTACGGGCAGTTCTGCTGCTGGTGCGATTCGAGCGATCCAAGACGTGGAATGTGGATAATCTGGTAAGTGGCTGGCACTGATCTGGGGAGTCTGGCAAAGGAATTAAAATAGCAGATGGCATCACAAGAATATAGATAGAGTCCATTTCGACCAGACTTCGTTCCCAGAAGCATGAGAAATGGTATCGCTATTGCCATGTACAGTCTCTGCTCCGGAGGCTATTTGGTCTTTATTCAGCAAGACTCTTGATAAATTCAGTTTCGATGCATTTTAAGTGTTCCTCGTCATAATATTTTTGAACTTTAAGAATTAGCTACGATGGTTTTCTTAACTTCGGAGTTCCTTCTTGCAGTGAAACGGTTCGCAGGTGTGCCTCGCCATGATTTTCCAAGTGTTTTACGTCGTAATTTTTGAAATCTAAATGTAGACTCACATTTTTGACAAATTGTTTCGTCTTATCCTTTCTTTAAAAAAATAGATATAAACCCGTGGTCTAGTTTTGTTTATTCTTAAACAATTTCAAATTAAAGGCCATCAAACACATGTATACATACGTATGTTCATATTTAGGTACGTAGAAATCCAGTGTAAGTTTGTAGGTGTAGGCGTCGGGACGATAGCGACGCTGTTTAGGGACATAGGGATAACGGTAATCCAGTACGGATGATTCGGATCGAAGGACTCGGTATAGGAGTAGCCGTATATACTATAGTGCGATATCAGGAAGAGAGCAGATCGGGAACGATGGATGAGGCTGATTTGACCTGGTGTAGTATCACTGGGTGGCTGCTGGGTGAGGTGTTGGGGCTGTCTGGGCTTCCAGTAGGGGCTCAGAGGTGGTCAAGGGATAGGAAGTTGAGGGTGAGAGAGTCGAGGGGTAACAGGTCGGACATCCGGCAGTCCGTCACCGGCTATCCCCGCGTATCTCCGGCGTTGGTCACGTCATACCACGCTGTGCCTCGCCATATCGCTGCTACAACAAGTCCTGAATATGCATATATTCGACTATAGAGTTAGCTATAGACAGCAATGCTTCCCACTCTCGTAACCGCCATTGCACACCCCCTTACCATCCCTCTCGTCCACCCCTCGTGTTTGTCGTCATCTCTCTCTCTCTCTCTCTCTCTCTCTCTCTCTCTCTCTCTCTCTCTCTCTCTCTCTCTCTCTCTCTCTCTCTCTCTCGACCATCGCCAAAGCACCATTGACGCCAGTTCACTGCCTGCCCACACAGATTTATGGCTGTGTACGTTGCCGCTCGTATATTCGCCGCACATTTTGACGTATCGCGTACATTAGGGAAATTCTAATTACCTACCCTTGCCGGACGCTGCCTTTGCAAAGGAAACATGTTGCGACCGAAGCGCTGCCAATAGTTCAGTACTCGTGAGTAGTGACGTCCTTTCAATTGCTTTGATAATCTTGTATACCCAGAAAGACCATTTTGATTTTGTTTATATCGTTAATAATTCGTTTGACCATCTTCTCTATTAGTAGCAAATGTTATCCATTCCCTCCTAGCGGACTGCATCGCTTGCGTGAAAACGCTCGCACGTATGATAAATATACATAGGAATTTCTCTTTGACGCTGAATCCTTTTTGATTTAAAATACTTAACACGCGGGCTTACTTCACAATGGAGAGGCTGCGCAAAGCTTTAAAGAGAGTGAATGACGTTACGGGTTTCGCTGTTGAATCTGAATGAGAGAGACGGAAAGAGAGTGGGGAATTGAAATACGTATTAATCGATCTTCGTACCGTTTCTCCCGTATGGCTTTTGTATGCGTATACGTATATGATCATCTCACTGAAAGCAAGGGTTGCCCGGCTCTATTAATTTTATAAGATAGTCTTTTTGCGAATGGCGCTAAAATCGTCCTGAAGTAAAGACTCAGGGGTCAGACCCTTCGATTTTCCGAAACCTCTTTAACACGAGCACTCTGGGTCTCCAGGACTCGGCGAAACGATAAAACTATGGACCATACTTACTGACTCATCGACTTCTCGCCGGTGCCTACCAGCAGGGACGTTTATCCTGTAACGCCCTGAGAATCTCGTGCATTTTCCCAAAAGTGCCATTAGCGGTCGGCAAACTGCTTTGGATTATTGACGAGCCATTTCGAGGGCACGGAACTTGGACGATCACGATAATAGTTCGGCAAAGTGTTGCTATTTCTGGATACCGTCCGTTAAGAGGGTTGCTACCCTATATGGTATAATAATTCAAAATTTTATATGCTAATTTATGCCGAAATTTTCGAAGCTCGAGCGTATTCGGTACCCGTACATAAAATTACAAGTATTGTATGATTCAACTTAATTTTGCTTACAACAAGAAGCACCATTATACTTTTCAGACCTTACATTCATACGTGAGTATGCATAGTCAGCTGTACCATCCACGCGATAAACGAAGGTGTATTATGGATGGATTACAGAATGTTTTGTAATGATGCACAATGGTCGCGGCGCACCTGCATGGAGATGTATCGTCGGTGCATAGATACGTTCTCATGTAAATTTATGCAATCCTCCAGCGTCCAACTTAAACGCATTCTGTATTCAGGGAGGCATTAAATATCCTCTGAGAAATAAAGAAGAAGCGAGAAAACGTTCGCGAACTTTGGCTAATTTAACCGGAACGAATAACGAGAGAAGTGAGAGTAACAAAAAGAGACATAAGAAAATTAAAGAAAAAAGACAAAAAACATGAAATGAAGACGAGAAAGGAAACGTCTAATTTTAATGCGGTCATAAGGGGCGAGTAAAGAAAGATCCCTTTGTACGTGAGTCGAATAATGACTCTTGTACATTTGATATTAAACTAGCCGAAGGGAAGATACTCTGTATTATTTGCGCGAAGAATAAAAGAAAAAGCAAAGAGAAATTCTAAATGAACGATAATGCTTTTAATATTTCCTTTAAGCAGCTGCCAAGATCACAGGCATATGTGAGAAAGGTCCTTTTTTGTAAGAAAATAAATTTATTTACAAATATCCACACGAATGTTATTACACATTATTTCACAAATAATCCGAAGACTTATTTTACTCAATGGCGGCATCACGGTTAGAAAAAAAGCAATAGGAGTGGTTCGCAGTACTTTTATCAGGTAGGTACCTTCTTAGTTTACTGTCCGGAGAAAATTGAATCGTTCTTAAAGGCAGTAGAAATAGTTTTAAAACCTACTAAAAGGTACGGGACGGCGGAGATCGACCTTTGAACCCTTAAGGAACGCTATAACGGAATGGACGTTGAAACATTGCCAAGGGGAGTAGCGTAGCCGCGACAATACGGTTACTCACACTGATCACGTAGCTAAAGAATGTCTTTTCTGTTCGTGGAATCCCATATATTCTTCAACCATTATTAATATGCACTTACGGATTTCCCTGTAAACAATGATATTTCCAGCTTATTAATACGAAACAATCGCTTCTATTATCTCCGCTCCACTGCCGAGTAAGGCAAGCCAGTATCTCTTTGAAACAGGCATTTCCACAATACCACCCTTACCACCTACTATAACTTGTACCATTGACGTTGGATACCAACCTTACCATTGTTTGTCAAAATACAATTGAATTTTCCTCAACGATACTTTCAATATCCATTTCGACTCATTTGTAACATGGATTTAGTTTATTAATTATTATGGGCTTCTATTTTATGCATACGCTTGATAACATTATCATCGGTGAATTAGCACTGCTATTTGGTATTTAGGATACTGGATAAGTATCTCTAGAGGTTAAAATTACTGTGTCATTTTTTTATAATCTAATATGCTTTTACACTTGATTCTAGTATTTATTCAGGATTCTATGTTCATGACGATCCCATGGTCCATTAAGAGATCACTGTGAATACTGAATCCATCATGCTCATTCCTAAGTGCTAAATTCCTTTAACTGTATGCACCATGATGAGAGTCACGCGAGCCACGAGAGGATAGAGGACTTCTAGAGAAAAATTAGCATAATCGCCATTACGTCGGAAGAGCTTATCAACATTCGCGAGAAAACTTTTCAACGGAAACAGCGCCAACTGTCTATACTCGTTTTGAAATTCTGACCCACTTAGGAAAAGGTCCGTATCCCTTGGAGGAACAAGTCAATCCGAGAAGGACCCTTCATCCGCAATTACGGCACTCACACGATAATCGGGACTTGGACTATGATTAGCACATAGCAGAATCGCGTGCAGACATTTCAATGCCGATTCTCTTCGCAGTTATCTATTTTTCTTTTTCTTCCTTTTTCTTGTATTTTTACATCCGTATAAAATTCCACGAAAAGGGTGGAGTGCGTGAAACGTAATGCGAAATATGATATTTTTCTCTCTGGAACTTAGCCAGATTATGAGAATTATACGGCGAGCAGAAGGATTTAATCCGTATGAAACACGACGGCAGCAGGGATTAGTCAACGCAGAGAAATTCAATGCTTGCTACGAATGAGTAAGGCCGGAGAGAGGAAGTCCTGCACAGGACTTGATTAATTTAAAAATCGAAATTGCGATGGTTTTGCTGTAAAGTATGTATAATCTTTTCACGTTGACGCCACGGCGGAAGTGCATTTTCAGACACTGTAACTTTTGTATATACAAGCTAGGACTCGGTCACTTTTTTTTTTAATCGTCTCTACCGTAGTGGAAATTTCCTTTCGTAACACTGGAGCCTGTCTACGTCCCCGCTAGGACAGTATAGACCTCGCTAGGACCTTCCTCGGACCTGGGTCATCATAACGACATTTCTACTAGAGTACAAGATACACTTAATCGCTTCGGTATTCAGTAAAAATCTCATTAACGACAAAGTTTCCTTGCATGCTTAGTTGCTTTATACAACATAGTGATGGCTTCAATTTAGAGAGTTTATGTGTCTAAAGAAATTTGTACTGATGAGAGATGAGAGAGGTCTCTCTGAGAATGATACTTGCGATTTAAAATTACCAAAATTTTAAAGGACTGAAAAATGAGTGAGTGATGCTTTTACGTCGAGTTATATTCGAGCAAAAATCGCCGTTCTATGAAACGAGTGTAACGAACTCAATTAAAATTAAGTGCCACTCGAAAGAGTAAACGTAGATTCTTTGATAATCGAAAGAATTTCAAAGACGAGTTCTCCTCCAGTAATGAAAATTGATGTGGGAACGTGTAAATGTGCGAAGCAAGAAGGTTCAAATCCAGGCTGCTGCGACTCCTGGAATTTCAAATATTTTATGAATTTGAAACGTCACGACGATCGTAACTACGCTTGCCAAAAGATCCACGATAATAAAAGAGGGATGGGCAGGAGAAGCAGTAGAAGTAAAAGTGTGTTATTCGATTTTCCCAAATTTTACTCTATTATTTATGAAATGGTTTATGAGATTCAGCAGCTATGTCATAACGACCTCTCAATCTTTAAAGTTGTACATCTAAAATGATTCTAGAAAAGATAACTTCTCAGCACATTCTACTGAGATTTTTTTTCTATGATAGAAAAATGATCAGTACGTTACAGCAATATGAAGAATCTCAAAGGATATTATTATCTAGCTACTTATTAGAGGTAGAGTTTGAAAGCACACAGACGCTGGACGGTGTAGATTCGTGATAATAGTAGGTATCTACGTTGAGCATTGTAAGTACTGAATGCGTCCTCTACTATGCCATACAGCGGGCCAATCATTTCGGCTTTGTTAAACCAAAATACGAACCCATTTATAGAGAATCTATACATTACGGCTTACCAAACAATAATTCCCTAAGCTTTCCTCGCTCTCAATCATCCTGCGACCCGCGTCCTTATATAGTTACATCAGGATCCCGGAGGACGGTACTCTGGCTTGCGAGTAAGTCAGCGCTCTGTGAAACTTAATTACTGTAACGATTACTGGTTCGAGATTTATCGCTTCCTAACTGGAAGTTAATCCGACACTTCGGACCTCAGAACAACGCAAGCTAGATATGAGCCTTCTTCCAATATCCAATGAAATTGGAATAGTCAGACTGAACACTCGACATCGTTTCGCAATATGAAGAAAAGAGAATACGATATATATATAGTATTTAATATATAATATAATAAACTTCAATCCCAACGTCTACTCGCAATACGATGCGTATAGCATTCCTGTTATAAAATTAGACGTTTTTTTTTCTCGTTTCTTCTTCTTTATCCGAGACAGCCAGAAAGCTCGTCCCTGCCTGTGTAATATTCCAATGAAATTGATGACAAAATCCTATACTGAAAAGTGATGTTTGTGAGTCAAGAGTTGTTTTAGTCAGTTAAGAATACGGTCAACGAACCATTTGGAACAACTTTAATAAGCTTTGCAACGAGCCTCTAATAAATGTTGTACGGCCTACGGTTCGTGAGACATGAATTTCTTAAAATAAACCCTCGGAAATTTTCAACGAATTTTTCAATTATTTCTTTGTAGAATCAACATTAAAATTAAAGATTCGGATTCCACAATGGAATTAGAACCCTGCCCAAATTTGTTGATTTGAAATTAAATTATTCAGAAAAGAAAGTATACTTTTTATTTAGATGACCAGTATTCTCTTAAGTATACATAAATTTGCATTCTTTTATAGCATATTTTTTACAAAAGGAATCAAATGTTTGGCCTCTATCTTTTAGGCTGTGCTGAGTTCTGATACAATTCAACACGGCTCGAGAATTAAGCAGATCAAAATCGAGTTAGAACTGGGTCGGCAGCACGTATTGCTCAAGCCGGCTTCAATATCCTTGTGCAGGGCAATGTTTGTTTTTGTGAGATTCCATAGTTTTGTTTGTTGGTCCATGTTGTCCAAATATTTATGGTTGCATGGAGACTCGCAAGCTTTGTTTGTATCCCATGAGGCTTGTACCGAGCTGTCGCCGATACAAAACCCCTTATTATATAGAACATCCGTTATTTCATATCTCACAGATTTTATTTGAAAGCATTTCCTACGTTCCATGCTCCAGATATTTTGAAATTCGACAAATTTATGAAATCCCAATCTTATATTGTATAAAGCATTTGTTTTTGCTCATGTTCTATATAAAAATATATGTTACATCTGGATTTTCTAAAAATTATTCCGATTGCTCGATGATAAAGAGTTTAATATAATAATACTTTATATAAAAAAAAAATCGAATGGCAATTCCGACGTATCCATATGTACATAAACGAGATCAATATGTTCGCAATGCATCACAGTATAAATTAATAATTATCGGTATATGTAATATCAGACTGGCTGTACTGTTTCCGTTATTTATCAGTCAATAAAAGTCATTGTTTAACAACCCATTCACGATGTAATAAAAGCAGTTTAAAAATTTTGTATATACAGCTCACACGAGCCGTGGGAAAACTGGACGTGGACAGAGATTATTCTAACTACGAACGATAACTTCTGCGCTTTTGGAAAATTAGTTGCAAGCAGTTGTTCCATGGCGCATTTCGTCTCGGTAGTAGCCAAAATACTATGCACTGCAGAATGTGCAGCTATATCACTGGATAATTGTTAGCGTATACAGGGCGCTTCGGACGGATTGCCTGCCGTGCAAAGTTTCACAGCGACGTTACTTTGTACAGCGTGTAATGTTGAAACCCTTAAGGACAACATCACGTCGTGCAGAAATATCCTATACTAAAAAAAAAAAAATACTAACTGTTCCGTATACGTTCTCGATAGCCGACGTATTCTGAAATACCTTAAAATCATTACATTCATCCAACACTCGTAGTACGTGTTCAAAGTAAAAAAGACCATTAAAAACAAATGGCCACAGAGTGTATTGCGTTTCGCGAGCACAGCATAAACGCTTTACTTACGCAGCACCAGGGTGGGTTAACCGCGCAGGACATGCTTAAAAGATATTAACGTCATAGTACCACACACAGTATTACAATGAGGCCTTGTGAATTATGCAACAGAATAACAAGATCGACGTCCCCTGGTGCTTTACAACTATCGTAAAACTTCTGTTCCACAAGACGCTACTTTAAGCCGCATCAGTCCTCAAAACCCGAAGTTTCTCTCTTCTGCTTGTTGCAGAATCTCTCTAAAGATGCCTAAGAAGCGAGCGTTACGAGAATAAAAAGAAAGAGGAAAGACAAACAAAAAAAATTATAAACATCCTCTCGTAATGCCTTTTCAGAAAACTGCTAGGAATTCATGGAAACCTACGAGCCCCAACGTGGAGTCTAGAGAGGCGCACACCGTGAAACGTAGGCACGACGTCGCGGCGCACTTAATGGAAGAGAAGATCGGGAAATAATGATTCTCGAGAAAAATATAAATGGCAAATGGAGGGCTTGGGGCTTGGTAGTATACGCAAAGAGCGTCAGGTAGTCCTGGTAGCTGGAAAATGCTAAGCTACATTCCTGGGACGCCCGGTATGCCGGCGGTATTGCACGAAATTGCCGCACTCTGTCCGTGTCATTCCCCAGCTACTCCTCTCTCTGCTCTGGCTTCGCTTTACCCGATGCCTCTCCTCTCTCTCTTTCTCTCTCTCTCTCTCTCTCGCTCAATCTCTCTCTCTCAATCTCTTACTCACTGTATCCCTCTCTTACTTGCTCTCGTTACTCGCTTCCTCTGTCAGCCCTTTTCGTTCTTCTAGTTTCTCTCCGTATCAACATAGGTATATACTTACCACCCGGTATATTCGCGTACCCTTTCCTACTTTCGGAGAAGGAGCGCACTGTGCCTCTTTCCTCCGCGACTGGAAGGTTGGAGGGTTAAGGCTTGAGAGGCTGGAAGGAAGAGCGTCCGCGGATCCACTTCTAGGGTAGGTACCTACCTACCCACCTACCTTACCTACCTACCTATACCTCCTATCTACTTCTGAGATTGCCACTGTGAACTGAGAGTTTCGTCTGGCTGTGTTTCAGATTCGCGATATCCGTGTCTCTATCGAGCTAAATTGAATTTATACCGATGGACCCAGAGTACGCGTCGATATACTATATAGAGCATCCATGCGATTCCGAATATAGTATACCCATTCCTTACGATAGTTACCAATCGGAAATACTCTGAAGGCTTCCAGTATCGAACTTTACTACTCGCACAGAGACGGATCTTTCTCTTAGCGGTTATTATTTCTTTCTACTGAATATCTTTGGGATTCGATTTCGCAAAATTTCAAGCGACATTACTCTGAGAATCTCGAGTTCAGCATCTCTATGCTGATATCCGCATAGCGCAATACGTCTTTAGAACTCTCGCATTGTTCTTACTTTAATAGCGATGCACGATATCCTTCCGCGATACGATATTCCCAATTGAAAAGCGCCGACTCGCTCGTCCTTGGTTATCGCCCGTTTATCACGCTGGTGTCTGCCCACGAAATTTATTTACCTACTACCACCCTTTACATACGACACAGCCGATACGATACGATCAGTGTTATTTTGATCGACTCCACTTTATCGCTTTTTATACCCTATATAGTTTTCGGTGGATTCCATTGTCAATTCTTCATTCCGAAAAGTGATAGGTGCAAGAAATATTATTGGCAATTCCCTTATCTGTTATATCTCTATACATACAATTATGTCAGGGAAATCAAATCCTGGAATATAATTACGCAACACAAAGACCATTTCATTATATGGAAATGTACAATAAGCGAAAATTTTCTCTTTATAATCACGATCAGAGAAGAATACTGGAATAACGATTTAACAACAGTAAATTATTCTTTTTTCAAACTGACAAGTCGGCTACCCACTACCGCTTATGTTCCTGTAATGGCTCTGTGAAGTTAACAGCACGGCAGCATGTTCCACCGACAGACGTGAAAGGGAAATAAAACAGTTTGAAAGTCATGGTAGTCAAATGAACTACAACAAATTTCTGTATGCTTTTTTGTACGTCTCTTTCGTTTCAGTATTAGTGAAATTCTTGAATACGTACGGTCCTACGAATTTCTATAATACAGGTTGAAACATATTACTGGCCCATTTGCTAGTAGATGTCGTTAAATTGCACCACTGATTTATATAACAAAATGGTGCCTGCCAACTGGACCTCTAACTGCAATGATTATGGCCTCTAGATTTTCACTGAACCTTTTGTCAAATCCCCATTTCATTCACGCGGAAATTGGAATAGTTTTCACTAGAATATATTTGGTCTTATGCATGTGCAATAAAGTCTGTGAACACCAACCCTTTTACATTATGTATTTTAAACCGCAAACAAACGTTAATGACTGTTTTGCCAAATTATTGGTAATTGCTTGTTTCCACCAGCAGCATATGTATGTATATACACGCATATCGCTCGACTGCAGTTGCAGTCAAATACATGTAGGTGTTATACGTACCACGTGTATCAATATATCCATGGAACAGTGTTTTATTCGAATTGCCATTCATTTCATATAAACCACTATAATCCACTGAGATACATCAATAGTGCCAATGAAGAATCAAATCGGCGAAGAATAATAACCAAGTAATGGATATAAGCGCAATAGAAAGATTCGCAGTAAATAAATAGTTCGGTGTATACCTATAGATATATACCTGTGTCTGAATAGAATTTTAATGTAGGAACAAAATAATTTTCTTCTGTATATATGTTACAATTAACACCCGTTATCCCTAATGGAAACTAATTCTATCTAACTGATTTTGTTAAAGCACGTTTAAAATATATAGTCGGTTTACAGTAATTTCTTGGAAATTCGATTCTTTGGAAAAAAAAATGTGTTTCACAGCAGTGGACTGCGCTTGACGATTTTTATGAACTAAAACACATGAGAAAAAGAAATTCGATTAATCACAAAATATGCCTTTGAATGTTTGCGATTTCGTTTCATCTTCGATAAATATTATTTTGTCTGAATTTAATATTTTTTTTTTACATTTCCATCAATACTATCCTTAAAAAATACAGTTTACTGTGGCCCAATTCAGGCATCGAGCGATTTTAATCAGTACTATAATTAGTGAGAACGAGTATTAACTGAAAGATGTTTAGCTAGTACTCGTTTTGACCAACATTCATTAATAAATACTATTTTTTTCTAGGGAAAACTAGTCTTAGCGAAAGCAATTAGTTAGAACTTATTATTTATCTAAATTCTGAAATCTCCTGCTATTCCTTGGCCATTCGTTTTCGCCATTTTTCGTGTTTCCGGATAATATGATACCGAAAGAGTTCGCCCTACCCGGGGACATAAAGTCCCACATACTTCGGAACATCCCCACCGAGCAAATAATAAACCACGAAAGGTCTTTCTTTAGCTAGAAAAGCGTTTGATGCTTGCCCCGAGGTCCACGTACCTACAGTCTCTTGCTTACACAAAGTCAATTTATTTTACTTGACGAGCAAGCAGCACGACGCTCTATAACATAAAACGGCAAGAAATGAGAATAGCGCTCTTCAAAAAGACTCAATGAAAGATGCACTGTTCGAAATTCTAACGAATTCATTGACTTAGCCAGGAATACTTGGAATTATCAGACATATAGAATAGGGTGAATTAAATGAACATAAAAAAAAATGGAATGCAGACAAAAGAAGATTAAATAACGTAAAGCTAAAGTAAAGTACCGGAGTTCAAAGTCCGCCGAAGTTGTTCAATGAGTTTGGCAGTGACAATTCTCGTTCCTTTTCTTTGCGATTCTATGCAATTCCATCTATCCGGCCCTCCTCAATCTCTCGAGGAAGAATTTCCATTCGACCACGGACAAATTCGAGTTTAACACAGGTGAGCATCCGAGGCGTGGAATGTTTTGTATTTGAAAAATAATGGAGACTCACGAAGTGTCTGCCGCCCTCGAGTGTAACGATAATGGCTTTGGAGTGTTGCGGCTCCAGAGCTGCCAAGAGAAGCACACACGTCTTCATGTGTGTATTATGTACATTTAGACACAGATATACTAATGTAAGTTTACCAGCATACACTTGCCATTGCGTTATATATAGCGTATACACACAAAAGCGTGTCACTGTATAGATACCATAAGGGGTGGAAGTAATGTGGGTGGATCCGCTACTGAGACTACAAGGGGTTTCACCCTACGGGCGATGTAGGGCGAGTACCGCTGCTAAGGGTATGTGTGGTATGGAGTTGTTAGTTAAACAATCAGTCTGCTCGCTAAATGGTTTCAGACATTATTACGCGTTTGGTCGACAAATAATAAAACATGCAAATAGTGAGGAAGGAAAGAGATGGTGGTAAATTACGTTGAGCGTATGTCAAGCGTTTCGAGTGAAATGAACTAGAAAGAAAATGGTAAAAATAAAAAAATACAGGAAAGCACTGGACGTAGCTATGAAAGGAGAAAAAGCAAATAGCCAGAGAAAAGCACAGCTTGCAGAAAAATGTTGGGGTAGTTCGCACTTGTAGCGGCTGACCCTCAGAGACCTCTTTCTACTGCCGGCCAGAACGCTACGTATGTACATACGTAGTATAGTTATACAGAAACGGACTTACTATACGCGTACCTATTCCAACTGAGACACGTAATGGTTCCCAAGATCTGAGAGCTCGTAAGAGCTGGTAATTGGCGCTCAAAAAAAGAATTACTTCGACTAACTCCGTTATGTTGCATTAAAAATATACCAAGGAAACAATTGCACCTGCGTGTCTAAACTGCCATTCGGATTTTATACTATATATATAATAGTAATGGACATTGATGTTATGAGATAATTATAATAGCTTGGTAGAGTGTAACTGTCTATATAAAAATACATGCACGTATACTAACAGACGTATACTGGCATGTATACGCTGTGACGTGAAATTTTGATGCACGTCTCAAGATAAGTGAATTTGGCTACTACATCGTGAGGCTCGATGGGTTACAGAGCGTTTCGCGTGGCATTACACTGAATTAATTTTAAGAGATTGTATTAATTTTCTGGTGAAAAACGTTTCTTCAGTGTTTTGAGTTCATGAGGTTAGTACAGTAGAGTTATACTATAAAGTTGATCCTACAGTTTTAATGGCTAATCAAAAGAGCTCAATCAGCTGCGCTTATTGGCTCAAAAAAAATTTGTTTACCGTCTAGTTAAAAAGATATGAATTATTAAAGTTGAGGGAAAAATGGTAATATTTAGTCGGATTTTCAAAATTTTCACAAAAGTTAACTTTTTAAGCTATGCATTAGAATATATTTTTAGAGGACTTGATATCTGAGACCTTAATATTAAAAAATGGGCATCTATGGGCAATTATTATTTTCTAGTATTAAATTCACATTTTTAAAATATATTTCTATTTGTTTTATGGAGTTTAACAAATTATATATGGTTACTGATTTGACTTCAGCGACACTGTACCGCACTACCTTAAGCGAATCCGAGAAGATTCAGTAAAAATTTAATTCCTACAAAGTCCAAGAGAGCCAACTACGTGAGATTTTCGGCGAGCGTCTTCGAGATCAGAGGATATATGGGGTTTGTAGAAGCGGCACAGAGCCGTATATCGAGTGAGTAGAGGTGGATGCGATTCCAGCCTCCCGAAAACACCACTGCACCTACCCAACAGCGAAAGATGCCAGGATCTATTTCTTCGAGATCGTTAAAACAAACGAAGATCGCGAGCGCTTGACTGAAATCGATGTGTCCGCGAATCGGATTGGGCTAAGGCATGTATTAGAGCGCATTTCTCGGGAAGGCTCCTGATTCTGAAAAATTGTAGCGTCATTTACGACGTGATCTAGCTCCAGGATAGATGTGCTATCGTATGTATTGTTTGGTCTAGTTTACCGTATCCTTATCCGTTTGAGGGACCTACATTCCAGGATACTGTGTTCTTGTGGATACTAGGAGTATCTGGACGATTGTGAGCGACGCTCAGGAATTATATTGTTTTCGTTACAAGATAAACCCATCTTTCCTGTTCGATGTACTCTTACGCGTCGCCCTACGCTTTCCCAATCGTTGCGGATCCGAGGATAACTAATACGGTGACAGATGATCGGTCTCTCTCTCTCTCTTCTTTCTTTTATTTCGAGTTTTTGCGTGAAATCGTTCAGTCCACGCCTCACGGCATCGTCTCCCTAGGAAGCTGATTAGACCGATGATGAACTGATTAAACTAGGTTAAATTCCACGCCGAACAGACAATATCGAATTATTACTGAAAAGGCTATTATATTTTTTTATTAATTTAATACTTTAATATACACAAATTTTATTTAAAGGCGTTGTAATAGAAATTTCTTGATAACAATTCTTCGTTATCAATTTGTCGTTATGTCATCAGATGTAGTTGAATATTAGATTAAGTTACAATTGTGGTATATGAATTCAACCCTTAAAAAGAAACCAATTCGAAACTTTGTGAATGGAATTATATTACTATTCAATACACGCATGAACACAGAGATGCCACCGGAAGTTTATGTTTCTTAATAATTTTGTTCCTTCTTACTCTATCAGATATGGGATTTAGAATGATAAAGACGTCGCGCGAACCAGGATGCTTATTAGCGTAGAAACTCTCGTTCCCCGACTTCGCCTGGACACTCGACTCGAGGACATTCTTATTCAGAAATTCACTATTGTGAAGCTACCCCCTACGAGCATCATTCATTTGAAGCTGCAACTCATCAGTGCCGGGAAGACGTAGCCTCGGGGTAGACGCACAGGCATTTTCAGTTTCCCTACGTGGCGACGTTGCGCCTCGTTTCTCGCCTCAAAAATATTCCAATTGTATTGGACGATTTGTCGAAAGCTTCCAGAAGCCAGGAATTTTCTATAGAAAGAGAAAAAAATAACTTGTCCCTCACCCTTCGCATTTTTATCCGTCAGGATTTTTCTTCCAGAATAGAAGTTTTTTCTATTTCAGCGACTTTCTCTCCCCTCCCCTTCTTTCTCCTCGTTCTCAACTATGACACAGGCGTCGTGACAAACTTCTTCACGCGAGAATCCATAAGTCAGATATGGGTACTTATTGGAAGAGAAATGGAGTTAGAGGCTGTGTAGATAAAGTTTTCCCAGATTTCATCGTGATCTTTCACGCGTTTCCACGTCTCGAATCTCCCGCAGGCGTTTATCTCTGTGTTTGTCTTTAATTATCGGAAAGGTTTTTGCTTTTCTGCCGCGTCGAGATCTGCACAGTCACAATCCTATCGTTCCCCTCTGTCAGCGACGCCGATACCGACGCCGGACGTCCTGCTAAGGCAATAGCCACTGGGCTACACTGAAAAAAAAATGTCATTGAATTAAAAAAATATATCATTGATTCAACTAAACGTGACCATTGCGGGCTGCCATCGACAAATGTAGTCGTTGCAACTACGTATGTAATAGTTTGCATTTTTTAGAGAGAAGGCTGGGACAGTACCATCTCGTATTAAAACAATGACTTATGTCATTTAATTCACTAAATACGATGTACGCTGCAAATGTCTATTGGTTGCATCAAATCCATAAATAATCGCTTTGATACGTGTAAAGAATGACACAATAAAACGTTTGAAGGTAGGAACGATTCATGTAATCGATGCAGTATGTTCTGTCCATAAACCGACATCATGTGTACTCGCATTGATAGCTTGTAAACACGTTTTAACTTTTTTAAATATCGTTATAAGTGCGGTCATCTGAAAATGTCGATATAACAATTATATATTTTTTTGAATTGTAGTTGCGAAGCATTGAATTTAATGTGCATGCTTTCAGAGCAAAATGTATAATCTTGCAGTAATTGAGAGTTCATTCGGTTGAAATCATTAGAAAGTTCATTGAAAGATATCCGGTAATGAGACAATAAGAGATAACATCGAAAGAAGTGCGTAGGTAATGGAGTAATTCAGTGTGACGTATTACGCCTTGCTTTCGAGGGGTAGGAGAATTCCTGCAAATTATAAATTAGTTTGTTGATTCTAAAAAATTATATATAGAAGCAGTCCGATGGATTGGACTACTAGGTGCTGCAAGTTAGTAGCTTTTATCGACTCTTCGTCTCTTTTACAGAATTCTATAAAGTTTGGAACTTATCGGCTCAGTGACCCACTTTTGCTTGCGGGTATCCCTGTCCCTCTGGTGGCCGGTGGTTGTATTACATGTATATAGTTTCATATTAGGGCAATTTCAGTGTTGCCTGATTTCACCTAATACGGCAGCTCTGAATAACGCCTGACTACGGCCAAGTCAGATTTTCCATAATAGGGCTTGCCATGAAATTGCCTGATCAGGGCCTGATCCTGTTCAGGATCTATATTTCAGGCTGATCACATTTACAAATGTTGTACTGATGCACGATCAGGGCAAGATCTGGGCCTCATCCGGCTATCCTGATCAGGCATGCCATACCGATACCTGATCCGGACCTGATACGACATCAGGCAGCCTGACCAAATTTCTGCTCGGGTTACTTATGACGGGCGTCTATTTGTTGTAATGTGAATGAATTTACGTAACGTAAAAATTCGCAAGGAGAGTTATAAACTACGTATGTAATTGACTCAATGTAATATTTCATTCGACTGAAAGCAAAATTAATATACTTAAAAATGTTGCAATAAACATTTTTAGTAACACGTGTATTGACACGATAAAATAACTACTTGTTTCAAGAGAATATGTGCATGAAGCAATCCTTCAAGTGTTCTCGACAGCGTGATTGAATTGCGGTAATAAAGTAAGCACCGAATGTATTAGATTGGATAGCAGATGTATTTGAATTGACTTCAAAAATTCAATGACGGCACTGTAAATTTTTTCAATTCATGTCACATTGAAACTAATATATGTGTGTTCCAAGTGATAGTAGAATCTATTGTCTCAAATACATTTTTCGATAGCATGGTACTATTAATCACAACTACACCAGTTCTTAAAACACAGCAGACAGCCAGTCATTTTGATATCGATGCTATTGATTCAATGAAATGAATGTCAAGTAAATTGGTGTTATTGAATCAATGACTTTTTTTTCTCAGTGTATCGGTGATCCCGATTAATCCTAAACGAAGCTGCTGCAATTTATCGATGCCCAGTTTTCTCACGATGGCGAGTGGAATTGCTTGACGTCGCTTCCAAGCTTCGATGGTAAATTCAAATCTGCCTCGTAGAACGCTGGCGGCTGGCCTAATCCACTCAGACGCCTCATGTAAACGACACATCACTCCGCGCCCCACCTGGCAAATCGTTAGGTAGGTTATACCAACCCGCAACTAACTTCAAACTTCACTCTCCTTGCACGATACCGCCAAGTTGTTCGCTCTGCATTTGCATTTGAACTTGTCCCAAGTTGCTGGAATAGTCCACGGGAGCTTCATCGGCAGTGGTATAATATTATGCGCGGCTCTACGATCCTCCTTGCGAGATCGGATCGAAAATTTATTCTTGCTGCTCGACTAGATACGCCACACGTATTGAATCTAGATACATATATAGGAAAGGGTCCGGACAGGTCAATTGTACGCTATCTTCGTTTAAGTAATGTCCAACTCAGAAATCCGTCGATAGATGCAAGAAGAAGGTACTGCAAGGGAAAAATAAGAAACTTGCTCCCCGAGATTATTAACTTTGGATTCGAAAGCACAGGAATGCAGTACATGTCTATCTACGACGTCCAATTGCGTGAATCAATATCAATACAACGTATCCTCAGGAATTCTCATTGCTCCTCTCTATGCAACCTTCTATATGCTCAACTAGAACTAAGCTAAAACTCAGAGAAAAAGCTGTGCAAGAGAAAGGCATGTAAAATACGTTGAAAAAAAAAAAAAAACTCGAAACCGAGAGGAAAGTAATAATATACTATATGTATTCCTAGGTATAGTTTATGAGCGTACCCACATGCTAGAAGCAGGTATAATCGTGTCATGGTATGAGAAGAAGGTGGGAACTGTGGCAACCAGGAGTTTTCTAATTGTTGATGAGGAAGAAACGACAGAACCACGTAGGCAGGATTGCATAGGGAAACACGGAAAGCCAAGGGCTAGAATACCTCGGGCCATGCCTAATGAGCTTCCTGCAGCATCCACACTGCCACCATTCACGATTCAGGCTCTAGCACCACAGAGAAGGGATGAACTGGAGAACTCACAATCGGCACTGAGACCATTGTCTCACGGCTGGCGCTACTGCACGGATGACTGTTTTAATAACCCAGCCGTTCGGGTTACGATTCAACTTAAAAAAATGTCTTGGAAAAGTAACTCCCACGTGAGAATATCTGGGGTTGCATCTAACGCTCGTTTTCCCCTCGCTCTTCCTTCCGCCATTGTGCTTCTTTATACAATATAGTATAGTAAAGTAGCTATAGCCCCGCACCTAATGTTCTGTCCTGTCTTCCAGATCTGACACTTTCAGTGAAGCCTCTGAACGTAAATCCAAGCGATACGATTGGAAGCTTAAGGATCGCTGAAGATAATTGAATCCACGAATCGCTTTCCTCCACTCAGTGCTTTTTGCTGAAAGTATATTCTGAGAAACCCTTGAGATAGGTACGTACTTACTATTATACCTGACTTTCCTTAATTCGTATATTAGGTACCGTCTGTATCTTCTTCAGACATTCAATGGCGACAGTTGCCATGGTGCTTGAAATTAAATTTCGCCAAAGGCACCGTGAAATCGCCCTCGTAACGATTTTGTATAGCAACAATGTCACGATTGACGTGCGTCCAGAGGCGATCAAAGCCACGTTGGAACCTGAATCAATTCGGGCGAACCAATAATTCTAGAAAACACATACGGTTTTTATTCGTTCAACCAGTGCGAATACTCCGTGCGGAAATGTCGGACCCAAAGTACCAACGTCCATGGTAATGTACACGCGTCTGTGATCAAAGGCTCGATCGAAATGCCATGTAATCAATTTGTAAGTCTTTGTTCGATTATTTCATTGAATAAGAGTGGGTTACAATGCATCAGCGAACGTTGAAAATTACACAAAGAAATAGTTCACTGGCAGATTGCTTTGCGATGATACATCTCCAGTGGCGCGATCGAGTTTTGGCTCGAATGTCAACCGTTAGAGCAAATGGATAGGGAGTGATTATTAATCCACGCAAACAGCCGCATAACTCGGATCATGAGGTATTCTACAACGTGACGTACGATAGCACCTGTGTTTGACTCTGTATGTATGTGGTTTGAAAAAATGGCTGCCGCAGAATGTGATTGCCACGAACAAAGCTGCAGCCTGAGTTTGCATGTATTTCAACCCTCGCAGTATTTCACGGTATAACTCAGCGATTTTCGGCTGTATTCATCTTGATATCCGAAACATCTCTAGAGTTCCATTTCCAAATCGTTTTTTCTACTTTTGCATGAGTGCATATATTGTACTTGTGCTGTTGCAATGTACGCGAATTGTTCACGCAAGGATCTGCCTGCCTGTTGAAGAATTCTCGATACACGTAGAGAATGTGTGAATTTGAGTTGGAAAAATTCTGAGCGATTCCGGCACTTCGAGTTGAAAGCAGCGAGTACTGTCAATGAAAAAAGCGAAAAAAGAAAATCGTACGAGCCACGATATACCACAATGGGCGCCGAGCAGCAGGAGTGCGATATATTAAAAAAAAAAAACGAGTACTAAGGTGAGAGATAGAGAATCGTATATAGAATTCAATGACGGAAGATAAACCGGGAATATTTGTCAGAGTTGGTTAATACCGTAGCCAGAATATAATCAGTACGATAAAACGTGAAGAACGACTGACATAATGATACAAGTAGCAGTCAAGAACTGTCTGATTTGACACGGGAAAGCATTCAAGAGAGTTTGCCAAAGGAATGCCTGACATTTACATAAAGCCTTGCAGTTACGGTCTTTTTGACGAAACATTCATTTCTGTTATTACGTATCTACCTACAGCGACTTGAATACAAAAGCTTTAGGAGCAATAAATTTCGAGAGTCCGCATCCATCCGTTGACTTGGAAATGCCAACAGAGAAAGCTATTAAAATAAGTTTTTCCCAAGAGTAATTAAGAATTTTCGTCTCTAACTTCCTTCTGTCTCTAAGACTCTTCTTGAACAATTCTTGTATAATCATTAACGGTTTGCACGTTATAAGATCCAAATTTTACAATTACAGTTTAGGTGTTTCAAGGGTTCATCAAAAATTTTTGTAATTGAACTTCGGTGTTTAAGCAAAGAAAAAAGAAAAGGTTTAGTTAAATTCATCAAATATATTCAGCCAGCATAAATCGCATTGAGTCGAATGAGCAATGATTATTTCAATCGCCAAATAGTTATAACAAATAATATGCTTTGGTTGGTATAAACTAATTATTCAATTGGATATTATAAGCTACTCAACATCGCGATTTAATTCAATCCTTCGAAATACCTATGGAAGAACACAAGGGCAGTTAAGCATATTTTGAATAGAGCTAGAAATTGAATATTGTTTTAAATAACTGTATAGTTATATTAAATCCTTGTAATAGTCTTGACACGCAATAATTTTATCGTACTTTGTCATATAGATCAATCATTAATTTATATTACAATCATCAGACTCTTATTAAACAATCAATAAATATAGTTAACCTGAATGCGTTTGTTGGTACATACTTTATGCATTTACTTTATTTAACTGTACAAACAACATCTAAAGATAATGTTAATAAAGCAATGAAAAACTCTATAAAGTATAATCACCTTTCTGAAGAGAGTAATGGGTACGAGAGATTGCCCCTCTCGGGTAAATAATCATACCTAATCATATTTAACTATATATAATTACACAAAACGGAATAAATTCAAATGAAAAATGTGTTACTATTTGATCAGATTTAAAATGATCAGATTTAACAAAAATACACTATAACAATTCTATACAAATGATATTTTCTGAAATAGTTCCAATGAACCCATTTCTGGATAAAAATACTCTTTGAGAATATTTCTTATATAGAATTTACATTTTTATAGTAAGTTTTTGTAAAGATTTAAATCAGATCAGATACGATTAGATGAAAACGAATATAATAATTCTTTTATCCCCGGTATTCATTATTCATGCACTTCCTCTAGTAGAAATTTCCTAGTCGTTTCCCCAATAACAAAAAGGTCCCAGCCAGGCTGAGACTAGGCATCCCTAATAATGAACACGTAGGTAGGACCAAGCGTGGCTTACACCACTACGTCCGACTGCTAAAATAAATTGCGATTGGCTCTTTTCCAAGGTGTACTAGCCTAAGTTTATGTGACAGTTCCTTGGTAGAGTCACACCAGTTTTCAGAATGGATTTTACGTGTATGTACATGGTTTCTCTAGTAGACATTTCTTAATCACTTGATAACGAAAAGGTCCCAACAGGGTTGTGACTAGGCATCCTCAATAATCGAAACCTAGTTAACACCCGGTGTGGCAGCCAATACGCCGAATTGCTAAACTGTCACTATTTACTCTTACCCAATTATGGAAGACTATCTGAGCCCGAACTAGGCATTCCCCAGTACCCCAAGAGTTAATAATCTAATTGTAAATTCAGTAGAGATAGATCCCTGTTACAGTGATAATTTATTGATTGGGCCTCATCAATATTCAGGACAGAATTTGTCTGTTTGTTTACTGTGAATATAATGAACTGTGAAAAAATTCGACTTGGTCCAATGTGTGTGCCAAACTGATAAATGTTTTGGCAATGACCAATCATAACGATTGAGCACGTGCTTGTGAAATGCACGAACTAACGATAAAATTCAACAATCAGGCATAAATCTTTTTGATATAATATAAACATTTTAATATAACATTTGATATAATTATTGAAAAATCAAGATCTTTTTTCTAAATCTTAACAAATGCTCTTGAAAATACTCCGTAAAATTATGTTTGTCACATTTAGTCTGTCACACATTTGTTAAGACTTATAAGCAATATAAAGATTATATTTTCAGAGGAATTCTACAAATTTTACGGTATTCATATATACTGTATTAATTATCACTTTTATCTGAAGCAACATGTATGTAGATGAGTAATTTTTAAATGTTGTTTTAATCATACAATTTTGCCAATATTTCAATTACTTATTTTATGTTTCTATTTAAACAATATCAAAACAGTTTAAACGTTTTTTTGTGTTAATCCTACATGTCCAAATGGGTAGTAAGGAAACTTCTTTTAAAAGTGTCTATGATCTAGACAGGGCATGCGTTAAGATTCTGGTCGGGTCTTGTGTAATTTTAAAATTACACAAGATTTATTATTTACATGGATTAAATTATAAAAAACTAGCATATACCCGGTTAGGGCCGATATAAAATTTCTACCGGGGAATGTGTGCGTAAGATGGTTAAAAAAAAATGATACGAAATTGGGTATATCC
Source organism: Cephus spinipes (assembly GCA_963971525.1). Taxonomy (NCBI): domain Eukaryota; kingdom Metazoa; phylum Arthropoda; class Insecta; order Hymenoptera; family Cephidae; genus Cephus; species Cephus spinipes. The sequence continues at coordinate 11,877,431 of OZ020574.1, read as the reverse complement.
AACGCAGATTGGTCGATTCTTCTCACCACTCAGATAGACCTATTTATAATTATCAAAATATCTACTAAAACATATGATAGGTTTACGTGTACCTCATAGCATGATGAAAAATAATTTTTTTAATACATCACATTATGGACCTTGCTAAACGTTGTGTTTAATCACGTAAGTCTATCTGGGTAGTTAATAGGGGAGTTTAAAAAACTATATATTTACTTGAGTTAAACATTTTATTATTCCTATGTATCAGATATTCCACGATATACGATAATTAATCGAACTTAAGTTTAGTTTATTAAAATTGTTTGCATAGTTAAATTATTGTTTTTATTTAAGCAAATATTTATTTCGCCGCCCGCCACCGCCAGATTTAGTTGGTTGAAACTAATATTAATCGATACAACATTTTTTTCTTTGGTTTGTGAGGTGTCGATTTCTTTGACTTTACGAGTTGGCAACGGCTAAGAAACACCCTCTTACTCCAAAACAATAAATTCATCCATTCATTTAATATAAATCTACATCTCGTAATCAGTAAGTAATAGAAAAGCACTCTATCCATTGTAAGGTAAAGCGGATTTCGTTGCTAAGCAGATGGACATGCAGAGAATGTTAGTACCGTAATGCACCTCCATGCACTAAACCTTAGAATATAGTGTGTAAGGTATGCGTACACACATAAGCAAACACGGTAGAGGATGAACCTCCATACGTCTACACATGGCAGGAACACATTCACATTTGTACATAACCTATCTTCATACACAATTCATATAAAATTCCAAAGCCACGTAGAAACGGTACAAAAAAATCTAACAGAATTACCTCCACATGTCGTTTTACGAAGTCATACGTTCTCAGCTAAATATGACTTGTTCACATTACCATTACTCTTGTAAAGAGCAAAAATAATTTCATTTCTAAAATAAAGAAATATACCATTTTCAGCTTACCATTCCCTTTTCTTCATAGAGAAACCGGATACTTGAAGCTGATTTCCAATTGGTGCCATCTACGAGGGATGATTCTTAAACGTAGTTAAGAAAGCTACTGGGTATCTTGATGATTCTATCCACGAGTTTCTACTATGCTAACAAATTCGATTGCGCATTTGAATTGAGATATTAACAGTTCCAGTCCTGTAAGGGCGCACGTGTAACGAGAGAATGTAATTTTTGCTTCGATTCATCGGAGGACAATATGCTTGTTGGAAGCATACTGGACGTGCTTAATAAGGCGAAGGGCGTTGCGTATTGACAGTATTACTGTGAGAGCGTTTCCCAGTGGAAAATCCAACCCTATAGCCCCAATCCCAATTCCTGCTTCCGTTCTCTACCTTATACACTGGGAGACTGGTAAACCCTCAGCATATAACATTTACTTTCGGTACATTAGAGGCCGAGGCCGGTTTTCCGCGCAAGATACACTTCTGACTACTTAACCTCTATCGTTTGTAATGAGTTTACTCCCAACAATGCCGTACTCTGGTTAACTCTCTCCAGTGCACTCGCATTCGTAAAATATATCAACTCACTATGCTCACACAATTTGAAGCTGAACACGCCCATGTATAGCGTACTAACTGTGTGGCGTATGCACAGATACCAACGTCCTCTTTATTATACCTACATGGGGGTAAAGGTACCACCACAATTGTCTCGATCTCGTTGGATTCGCCATCGCATTGGTGCCAGAATCCCACACAAGGGGCTAACTTTGCAGACAGTTTAAACCTCTACTATTCCTAACCTCATCCCTAAACCCATCTCACTCCTTCTACTACCCCGAATTCAAGCAGTCTCCTAGTTGACCGTTCTAGGCTTTGAATGGTGAATATCTTGGCTGTAGGGAAGTTCTACCCTCTTTGTGAATTGTACAACGAATGCACAAAGCCATGTATGATCATATATCGGGTGTCCTAATCATATTTTATTTCGTCGTGGGTGCGATAGGTAATTTTATTTATAATAGCTATGCATATAAATATATAATTGAATTGGTGATATATGTTTTTTAAGAATTCCAATTTATAAAGAACACCGAGATAAGAAGAGCGTTTTAAGTGGTAAATACTGATGGAAAAGTAATCACTAATCACAATAATTTATCATCCATACTCGCACGGTCATCAGATAGGAAACGTAGCTTTTTTATACTGGCGAAGAAGCCTCTTTAGAAAATCTTGTTTAACAAGATTGATAATTACTCCCAGTGCATTGAAAGGTATAGTAAACAAGAGAGGAGTATGGTTATGATCGAAGCGATGGAGGTAACGGCCGAGGGCTAATTCTAAAGGGGTAGGAAGCATAAGAGGTGTTCGGTGTAGAGGTGGAGGATGTGATGGCGGATGAGAAGAAGGGTAGGAGGAGTATGGTAAAGGGGTGAAAATAGGTAGCCCTGTATATCCAAGACTAATTAATCAACCTCCGAAAACAGCTTGACAGGAGCCACCCTACTTAAAGCTACTCCGAAACTGCGATAAACGCCCTATATTCATAAATATAACCTTGTTGTCTGCTTTGTCACCCAGAACGCCCGTTAGTAATTCATTATCGACAGTGGCGGGAAAAGCGAATTGATATACTATGAAGAGTATCACATCTCCATCAGGATCACTTGGAGCTGCGACTCTCAACAAGTGTCGCTCAGTGGATGTGAGCAACATGAGATTAATTCACTCGTGATATACGTGGGTGATTTGTAGCACGTGTTTTCCTGTCGCCATTTTTTAAGATTGAAACTCATACCGTAGTCACAGTATACCTGTATTAGAGTCCCATGACATAGAGTATTAGGAAAGTCGCAATAAATCGTAGGGACATTTGGCGATTTTGAGAAAAATAAAAATATGAAATACTTTATCGATAGCCAGTGTCATATTGATGGTTTCGCATATAGGCCCGACTGGTCAACGTGCCAAATCGAATTTCTTATTGAAAGCACCGGTACATCATGCACCCTATAGAGGATGAAATCACAAAAAAATGACGCATACGCGATATAATAACCGATAAAAGCGATGCCCTTTGCGCGATAACGTTCGATCGGACCGTAAAACTGATAAATTAGAACGACTTTGTGGTAAAGTTGCGTCGGTATAATCATCATAGATAGTAATATCAACCCTTATAATCTCCACCATTTACAGCAGCCTTTCGAATTTCTGAACAAGTTTCTGTCTATAAGTAAATAACGGGGGTCCTATACTGATGAAACACAAACAATCCTTCCATGTTATGAACCATATTATAAACCGTATTATAAACGATACGCACTATCAGCGTGCGCAACACATACAGTCGGGCTAGGAAGTAACGATAAAGTTTTATAACGACCACACGCTTTTCCAAGTTATAACTTTAACCCAGCAACGGTGAGGATTACAAAATTTCCAACGAGCTGTTGCAGCCCCTGACGCCATACGAATCTTAAGCCTGTAACAGACTCGATCGTGCTTTAACGTTTACTACGGATGTAAAGCTATGGCAGAATTTTGATAGCCATAGTACATAGGTTGATACCTATAGTCATCAAGGTACCTATAGCGTATTTGTGTCAGGCTAAGGGTAATAGGTCGAGGGATATATCCAGGAACGTAACTCAGCATCAGCTAGCCGCCGGTACGAAGCTGAGCTAACCCCCCGCATTTCCGTAATCCTAGCCAACACGTTCGCCGGACCCCCATACATCTAACTACGTCGGATGCATTCCACTTGGCAGTTACTTTGAGGTCGAACCCGTCCCACTGTCCATCCGAATAATTGGCCATCTTAATCGCGATAATTCTCACGTATCAAGAACACTAAATCTAGAGAAAGGATAACCCCGTAGGAAAGACTGGCCAACGCTCCACAGGATAGCAATATAAGCTTCGATTCGACGAATAACAAGACGGCAATTGTGCCACGCTTAATCTCTGCGCAAAATACTGGCGAATGTTGCCGTCTGGTCGAAAGCTCTAAACTCCCTGAGGTAATTACTTGGGTAAATACAACCACCTAAAGAAAGCCCTTTCCCGACACTGGAGCAATCGTACATTGTATAGATATATACACGTACGCGTATATAATGGATAGATACATAATACATTTACAGCGACGAAACGAAATCCAAAACTGTCTTTAGCGTCTGAAAACTCTTTCCGACCAGAATCGAAAGTCTCTAAGAAGAGCTGATTCAAAAGCCTGAAGTTATTCCGTGCGAGTAATACGGTTTTGCATTTAAATTGAAACGGTTGTCGCTAGCCGAGCGCTGCCTATACTCGTAGATATTTCACGGGCGAAGATGGCTGTTATTCTGACAACAACAAAAAAGATAAAGCGAGCGACGAATTCTTAAGATATGCCAAACTGACGACAACGACAAACTATGAACTTCGAGCTAGAAGCAAATCGCCTTACGATTTTCCATATTTACAAAGTAGAAGCATCTCAAGTACTTACACGATAAGTCGCGTATCTGACCTGTCGTCAACAACACCTCATTAATAGTACATTATCAAAACCTCCGTGGTAAGTCCTGACAGTTTTCAAACCTAGTAACTTTCTTTAACACCCATTATGTTCGATGGTATATAGAAACCATGAAGCTGTCAGGATTATTTTATCTTATGGATTGATCGGTTTAGATTATGGCTAAGAATCTAATTACTTCTTGTTACGGTTTCACCTTACTGATTGTCGTCTATGGTTAATAAATATGTGGTAATCTCATCACGAATTGCATTAAATTGAATATGAAATTGAGCATGAAAAAAGTTTATACTAAAAGTTTTATTATTTATAAAAAAACAGGTGGAAGGTGGTAGTGCCACAGGTTCACTCTGATATCCGGGAGCCTCCTATTTTACTTGCTATGCCACTGCTTCTCATGCTGATATTCCCTGCATAATTATTATTGTACTCTCTGCCAGAACCTCTTATCGACCAAGCCAAGTAGCATGTCTCGAATACCTGATGTATTCTGGTGCCAGCCTGAAGTTTCTTCAGACGGTTTTTACAGTAAATAATCGTGGGCTTGATGTGAGAGTAGCTCAGAAAAAGTATAGAAGAACTGCTCGAAAATCAAAAGATGTTGGATTCTTTCTTGATACAACAGACTTTATAAGCAGTTGACTAATTATTATTTCAAACATCGGGGCCAACAGTGAAATTTACAGATCAGACTGTTCTGCCGATATGCGCAACTTAAAGTTTATTATAAATTATAATTAGATTGATGAAATGAGTAATTGAAAATCGTGGATTAAGGTATGAGACATTAACTTTTCGGATATCCGAAAATTCCCTAAATTGATACCAGTCGTGTTATACGTTTGAAAATATTACTGTGCAATTTACACGCAAAACTTGATTCCTCGTGTAAATATTAGTCAGATTCGTCGGTGGTTCGTTCGGAATTTTAAATACAAACATACGATATTATAATAACATTTTAAATTTTTGCGCACGCGTTATGCTGAAACCGGAAATTTTTAATATCTGTAAATATTTCAGTTTCATGTATTTCTAATGGGGTTGTACCTAAAAATCAAAAGTACAGAAGACTCAAAGTGACTCGAGAATCGTCGCGACGCCGTTACAAACTTCAAGATCTTTCAACATCAAGTAAAGCCAAAATGCTTAAACTAATCGTGCTGAGGGACTCATGGAAATAGTAAGAGGTACCGCGAAGATGCCAGGAACAGTGACGTCCGCCATTCTCTTCGTTCTGCTTCCACCCTCCTTATGTCATCCCCATCCCCATTATAGTCAGTTTCGGATGAAGTTTTCCTCCCCCCAATAAACGTATAACATATACCTATATCTATATGTACATACACAGGTAAATATACGACCCTTATAACAACAATGGAAAGTTGTGGAGAAGTTCAGTTGCGTTTTACGCGAGTGGCTGAAAATAATTAGAACGCCGGCCGGCATCGCGAGAAGGGAACGTTCACACGCTTATAACTAGTATAGCCCGTACTTAAGGGCGGAGGGTGGATTTTATTATCGTAAGTCCGAAAGCTCAATTTAACACGTTCCACCTTATCTGGCTTAATGGGAGACCTCTGGTAGGGGCGTTCCTCCTTCGAGCATGATTATATATGTACCTGCTCATGTTCTTCTTCTTCTTTTTCTTATGCTTCATTCCTTCACCTTTTTTTATTTCCATCAAAATTATTCTCACCAGAGAGCGCAGCTTCTCGCATCTCTATTGTATTTCGCATAAGATTTGAAATTTAAATTATATTCCATATCAGTTTTTATTTGATTTTATAGATCCAACTTTTCTCCGAATTAATCATTTAAACTTCGCGCTACGGACATTCAGCGTTGAAGCGCTTTAAAGTTGAGCAGATATGGGTTATGTGATGGGGATTTAGGTATGGAAGTAGAGGTTGAGTATATTATGAGATATTCTCAACGGGGGTTGCTTGACGGTCCATTTCAGTTACGGGGGCGAGATGGCCTCCTGATAGAGGAAACATGTTGCAGTTCACCACCGCGCATACGAAGTATCCTCTTTACGCTTTCTCTCACGCATCCAAAGTCCCAAAGCTGAGAATATAAGTGCGATGAAAGCTGACAAATCAAGAGTAGCTGGTCTTTTATATATTGTAGTGCCTTCCATTCTCACAGATGGCGCTGCTACAAAAGGGTTCAGCAGACTTTAACAAACGAACCCTTGCCACAGCTTTAACCTGACTGTATTCAAAATTTTAGCATCATATAGACCTATCGTTACCGTATAGTTGAATGGGATAAAGTTAACTCTTAGAAAAATTCAAAGTGTAAAGAGATACGTTCGCTTTGATCTCTTTTTCCAGTATATGGAAATTTATCGGGCAATCCTTGTATCCTGTCCATACGTATGTTTCACGTAGTTCTTATCTATATATCCAGAATGGACGCGATAGGTAAAAGTAGTACAAAACAATGTAGGAAATCGCTTGCAAATAAATATCTTGAAAATTGCATGTACACGCACGTACGAGGTTTATGTGAAATAGTATATAGAAAATTGTACGCCTTGTATTCTCCGTTCGAATAAAGGGAGACCGAGTGTAAAACATAGGTAAAAAATCGTTAAATCAATCACCTATTTCCGTTTCGCAAAAGAACTCGATCGGATATATTCGCCTGGCGGTTCTGTTTCATGTCATAAGCACACATGCATTATCGAGACACAGTAAACTGAGGAATTGTGCACACATGTTGACATATACACATATCTATATACCAATCGGATATATAAAATACAGTATACATAGTTATACTTCACAAAGTATAAGCAATTCTTGTATCGCTTGACTGAATAACTGTTATCCACCTGTCATAAACAGGTAGAGCTATCGAACTACACGAGTACCTGGACGCAGTTGAGCAAAAATATTGTTTCCTTCAGTTCCATAAAATTTATCAAACGACTGTTACGACTTTGCTGGTTGGCGGTTTGTTCGTGCCAGAGAGAAAAATCAGTCCAACGTCTAATCCGATGAGAAACGTTCGCTATTAGCACATTCCATCCCATTCTCTCTCTCTCCTCTCCTCTCTCTCTCACTCTCTCTCTCCTCTCTCTCTCTCTCTCTCTCTCTCTCTCTCTCTCTCTCTCTCTCTCTCTCTCGTCTCTCATCTCTCCTCTCTCTCTCTCTCTCTCCTCTCTCTCTCTCTCCTCTCTCTCTCTCTCTCTCTCTCTCTCCTCTCTCTCTCTCTCTCTCTCTCTCTCTCTCTCTCTCTCTCTCTCTCCTCTCTCTCTCTCTCTCTCTCTCTCTCTCTCTCTCTCTCTCTCTCTCTCTCTCTCTCTCCTCTCTCTCTCTCTCTCTCTCTCTCTCTCTCTCTCTCTCTCTCATCTCTCTCTCTCTCTCTCTCTCTCTCTCTCTCTCTCTCCTCTCTCTCTCTCTCTCTCTCTCTCTCTCTTCTCTCTCTCTCTCTCTCTCTCTCTCTCTCTCTCTCTCTCTCTCTCTCTCTCTCTCTCTCTCTCTCCCTCTTAATTTTAATTTTTATTTTTATTTTATGTTATATTAAGTAGTTTTGTGAAACTATGAGATTTTCTTACTTATATCACTTATAAAACTTAAGATAAATGTAGTTCAATTTTTTGCATAATTTCTTATGTTTTATGCAATATATTTATAATACTACTTGTTGAAACCTCGGCAAACAAATTATTATCATATCACAGCTTTCTTAGGTGTATTTAAAGTATAATATTTAAATTTCACCTAAAACAAATAATAATATATTTACCTAATAATGCAAGTACCAATATCAAAAAGCTGCAAATTGAAACTTGCCATTTGCTTCCTTCGAATCATAGGTAGTGTACGAAGTCCCTATATGAGGAAACATTTTTATTTTTTTTTAATCTTTGGCTTTCGCATAGATGAATCTTCATCTACTACCGACGATTCAGAGGAAGCAAATTGCAAAATTTAAATTCTTGGCTTTCTCATATAGGGCCTTAGTACACTACTTACGATTCGGAGGAAGCAAATTGCAAGTTTCAACTTGCAGCTTGTTTAACGTGAGTCCCCATGCCTCTCACAACTTGGGGTGCTTCATACTGTAGAGAACGCGTGTAAGGATAAATTTGTTGCATGATCTTTTCGGGCCTAACATTTTTGAATGGGCTGCAATTTAAAAACTTGAATATATGTATAATCAAATCCGTTTTGCCGATCTCTGCCAAATTTGAGGCATATCACAGCTAAATGATATTCTATACTTTTGTAAAATTGGAGTTCAATCGGTCAAAGTTGACGTGAGTTATATTGATAGAGGAAAGTGACCAAATATGGAATACCATTTTGTTTTTGTGGCACAAAAAAAACATTATCATGAATTAAAGACTTTTAATTATAAACACAGTCAGTCATACATTTTGTCTTATCTTAGTCACAGTCTTGTGTTTTAATATTAGGCAACATATTTTTTTTAATTAAAAAATGTAAGTAACAGAATAGTAGCCATTTATGGAATAGATACCCAAATATGGAATATGGAAATAAGAGACACAGTTTCTTACAAAAAAAATAATAAAAACAGTAGTCTTTTTATAAGAGATCTTGAGACTTTGGTCAAAAATAAAAGTAACTTATTCGTGTAATGGATGAATAAATCTAATTGGTTAACGACGACGACCCCCCCCCCCCCCCCCCCCGGAAGCTATCCCCGCTACCTCTTAGTTTTTGGACAACATCGCTGCGAGAGACGGACTGGAGTCCGGCGTGAACCTTGTAATACTATAGTAGAATTACTTTTCTGGAAATATAAAATATGGTGTACATACTATCACTGCCTTTGATTTATAAATAATAGTCCCAGACAATTAAAGAACTCAAGTCTTACATTCGGTTAAAATTAACTTATGCTACTTGCAGTAATCACAAACCCAAGTCTCAATCTCTAAATCTCTCTCTAATCTAACATTCCATAATTAGGCACCCATTGACTGTCCATATTTGGCATTTTAGATAGGCTCAAACTGGTCGTCGCGTTTTACAAATAACAATAGCTACGCAATAAAGAGTATCACAATTATCAAAACAAACATCAATACAATACGCTGAATGTAAAATAACGTTATTCTTACAAATTAACTAACGAAAAACACTTATTTTCTACATACCTTGAAAAGTTTGTTGGCACCGACAAATCAAAACACTGTTGCCGTCTCTACGGCGCTCGCTCGACTGCCGAGATAAAATGAGTGCAACACTAAAGTGAGTAAGTGAGATAGATGGTCGCGTATTTCGTCTTGAATTGATTGTTTAAGAGAAACAGTGGTATTCCATATTATGGATACTATTCCATATTTGGTCACTTTCCTCTAAATTTAATTTTTCGAAAAATTCAAAATATAAAATCAAAACTTCTCGATGAATTCGGCTCAAATGCAATACCAACCAACCTTGAATACCAATTTTTTTGTCAAGAACTATTTAGACGATTATCACGAAATTTGCGATCCCTAGAGTGATAACGTCCTTTCTTTGGGAATTTGAAAACGACATAAAATCCGAACCACAGCTTGAACCATGACAAAAATAGTCAGTGAAGGTATTATAGAGCTGCACATGCCTGCAAAATTTGGGGGCTGTAACTAAAGCCATTCTCGAGTTATACAGGTTTGAATTTTAGGAGGCCATTACGTACACACACACATACATCCGGACATTTTCTCCAAACGTGTTTTCTCGACGTTTTGGCACATTCTGAACATGGTGGCATGAAAATCTCAACAGGCAAATTTTCCACCGTCATGTAGCTCCCTGTATGAGGGAGCAAAACAATTTAAACTCAGTATAATATTATGACTGTGTTAAATTATGCATTTTATATAAAATTATATAAAATTTATAAATACGTGATTAAAATTTAAGTGATATATAGAACTAAACAGATCGTTTTACATGAAAAAAAAAATCCATCAACAGCATCGATCACCACATATATATACATATAGTAGTATAACGTAACGACGGAAACATAAAAATCTAATTAAAAGTTCAAATAACACTCCATAATCATTCATGCATACATATTCATTTCAGTTTTATATAGATATTGATAATTTGTCTCTTGTAGTTTTGAACTTCACTGGTAATTAGATAAGCCTTGGAGTTCGCCTGATGATATTTTCTTCTTATTTACACGACAAGTAACCAGGAGGGGATAAATAATTTTATTGTTCCGCCATATTATGGACATTTCTGAAATTACCTAAGAACTCAATCTTTAATCCGTTACAAAAGTCAACACTTACAAGTAATTACGAAATTTTAATTTAAGCCACACGGAGAGAATTTTTCAGTAATTTGTCCGATAAAATTCACGATAAAATTTACCGTATAGAAACCAGTAATCATGGGGCATCGTTACCATTTCATTAGTTATTGCTTATAACGTTATAACATACGATACTTTTAGTGGCTACAAGTAAATTTTACAGTGCACATGGTAAATATTGTTATTTGAAATTTTTACTGCGTTCCACAGTAACATTTTCCTTTACCGAATGTAAAATTTTTTGTTGCTTTACAAAAAAAAAAAATCTGATTGATATAGCAAAAAACTGATTTATATTTTCGTACAATTGCAAAACGTATATAGTGTTATTTGGAAGCATTGCATCAACTAAAATTATCTCATCCATTCGGTCTCTACGGCAGAACCATATTCAGACTGTTCAATAAACCTACATTTATGAAATTGAATTATTATATTTTTTGAATACTTATTTCTAATTCTCTGCATATCTGTGAGAGAGTAACTAAAACAGATAAATATAAATTATACAATAATTTATTAAATTGATACAATTTCTTACCAACATGCTGGCTACCATGGCTTATACGTGCTGAATGTGCAACAACCCAACCACACATTTGATTATGATTAATAACCGCCCATTCATAATTATTAGTAATAATTACATAGGATTGCACGTGTTCATCTAAAAACATATCTCTTAACAACTTTCCGGTTATTAAAATGTCCTCATTGTCATCAATAAAATTTGTATTGAAAATTACAGAGTAATGATCCACCTTCAGAAGACACTATTGTAACTGCTTTACATTCAAGCCACCTTCTAAAGAAAACAAAAGTTACATAAACAATTTGTTACCAGATTCTACAGTAAAAATCTTGAAGTCTTCAGAAAAACATAAAAAATCACAATATTTTTCGTGGTTGACTTCAAAGGTATGAAAAGTAATGCACACTTCACGGTAAAATTCAATGCAGCGCACGAGATAATTCAGCTGTTTTAGATTACTATTAAATTCAACAAGATAAAAGCTGTACTTAACACTACATACTTTCAATTTTCGATATTTTTGACGTACACTTCAATTAAATTTGACGCGTCATGCTTACCCTTCAGTATATTTTCGTGAGTTGCTCTTATAATTTTTAGGCAACAGGGCTATTTTACTTGATCAATCATCCAATATAATCTAAAATATTAATAGACAATTCCGAATGTAGAATAACAAGTACCGTACACAGTTCACCTCTGTAAATGACTGTCACCATAAGAAAGAAATATCATCAGGCGAGCTACATGATTTAACTCGTTATTACTGAAGTACAAAACTACAAGAAAAAAATTATCAGTATCTACAATATATAAATTGAAGTGAGTATGTATGCTTGAATGATTATGGAGTGACTATTTAAATTTTAACTAGAATTTTATGCTTCCGTCGGTGCGTTATACATATGTATATATGTATATATACGTAGTGATTGATACCGTTGGCGGATTTTTTTTTTTAATGAAAACCGAAATATTTATTTCTTTACATCACTTAAATGTTAATGACGCGTTTATCTCGCGTTTATAAAGGTATCTAAATTCAAATTCATAATTTAATACAATCAGAATTTTATATCGAGTTTTAATTTTTTTATATATTAGTAATTTCATCATTGATAGTAAATATAAGATTACAGTGCGTACATACTCATGTATAATTTGCTAGATTTGCCCCAAAGTGATTAGTGGAGCTTAATAAATCATCATGATGGTTTATACTTCGTTCTAGATAAATTGTGCTGATGACCATCATCATATCTTTCTCTTTCTCTTTCTACAATAATTCTTAACCGTTCGTCGAGCGGAAACTTTTAATTGCATCGTCTATTACATATACGCGCGGCTTTATATAAATGATGCTATTTAAAGCTTTTCAACTAAAGAAAAGTTATTACCACGTAAAGCCTAAGTGCTGTCAGTATAAAATATGCGAAAATCTTTTTAACCGTTCTCTTTTTCAATATATTGTACACAGAAAGGTGTGCAATGGCGAAAAGCGGCGAAACGGGATGCCAAGAGGTTGCCGAACAATAGGAGCGTAGCAATCGCGATTAAATGATCGAATGCATTCAGGAATAGGCAGATACTGTAAAACACGGGCGTCCTACGTTATCGACATGTGCTCAATGCATAAAGCAGAAAGTTCCTATCTCATGCATACATTCATGCGGCGAAAGACATAAGTTATGGCGTTCCAAGAGCAAGTATCGAATACTCTGAAAATCAGCCAGACTGACGGAAGTACGTCGACCATGAAGTCTTTTGCGTCGCGTGAACCTCGGGTCTTTTAATATTTTATTTTCTCAAAACCTTTCGTTTTATATATAATATTATCGTGTATAGGAATATATTATCCTCAGTTATTATGAAATCTCTTTGATCCCATGAAAAAGTGTGCACGCATGATTTGTATATACAATGCATATACCAATAAGTCAGTCTCTACGAATTCAATGTATTGTTTTGACAGATCGAAAACAATAAAATTTCTAGCAGACCACACGTGGCTCTATTTACGTCATTTTTGTTACAAAGCATGCCTGTCCATGGTTTTGCACTGAAACATAATGTTTTTCCATTTTAACATATATCTTTATGATTTTGTGGAAAGTTACGTATCATTTACTAAGGATTACATTCTCTAGGAACTGTCGCAAAGACATTGGACTCGTGGACGAACTAGATATACGATAGAATGCTTATATTCATACCCATATGGAATATACATACATCCTAGAGCTTGAAGCTAGTGCCGTGTTGAGACGATGGCGCCACCGCAGAGCGTCGAACAAAATTTGTATACGAATACAAGGATAAAAAGTGAATGGTGAATATTGCATAACAAGGTAAACACGGAGTTTACAATGTCTGTGTGGCTCAGATATATCTGTATTGAGCATTCGTGGAACTTGAGGGATGCTGCGACAATCGTCGGTCCATCGATGTATTTGTCCTTTTTCTTTGCGAAAGAAATAGGTAATATTGAAATATATCGGCAGTGCAAATTTAAAGTGGTATGAAGTCAATAACGTCGGTTATTGCATTCTCTACTGTCATTCTTTTCCTTTCGAATGCCAACAATGTATATCTGCATGAAGTTGCACGTCAGATTGTGACACGCATAACCGTAGAAATATTGAGGTAAAGAATGCTGTTACTCTAAGAATTCTTATAAATAATCGCATAATATAATTAGCTATAATTAAAATGAAAAATACTTGACAATGCTTTTTGTAGCGGGACTTGAAGATACGATTTTTCCTTCTGCAGTCCTCCTTAAAACGGCGAATCTCAGTCAAAGCTTTCCACCATCTTTCACTTTTCTAATGAAGCACGGTCAAAGTTCCTTCGTGAATAAGGGGCTCGAATAAGCGTTTGTGTACGTCGTTAATGTTAAATTGTATTTCACGCTTCATTGTCCAGGAGGACCCATTCATTCAGTCAGTACGACTTTCTATTGAAATAACGAGACATTGCCCCCTCGTTTAAACGAATAGACTGCGCGCGTATCAGGCGTAATCCTGTGAGGAATTCTATGTAGAAATTTCCTGGCAAAAACGAGAGGGGACACGATATCATTTCCAAAATAATTGACAGAACGGTATTTATTCTTAATCGGGATCGTTTAACGAAATAACTCCCCCACGTTGAATGGTTTGCTTCTTTGACTTTGGTGTTTAAAACCCACCCAAGATAGGTACCGTAACGTTCATTTTATATTTCGCGCTAAATTTACTGCGTAGTTGCTTGCACTTTAGTCAAGGAAACTCCCACCACTAAACTAGTGTCCAGTCCTGTCCGGTAAGCGGCAAATATTGTCCCAATTTGCCAATTGTCTGACTGGGACGGATCGGACTGACAGAAGCACTATACATATTCATTGTAACGTATTTTCTGAATTCGACACCGATAACGAAAAATCCGAGAACCAACCTATGTTACCTTCGGCCGTGCACCCTTCGCTCATGCATCCGTAAGCCAGGCGGGCGCCAGCCAATTCTTTTTTCACCGCGAATTAACGAGCCGGTATGACCTGGGAGTTGGGATGGACCAGGCCCAACTCCGCAAAACGAGAGCTCTGACGAAACGTATCAGAAGAGACGATAACTTAACGGATCCTATCGATTTTTGGGGACGCATAAAATCGAGAAACGCAACTGGATGCACGAATGGGAACGGTTACGGAAATGCACGGCCGCTCAGGCTGCTAGGTTGAGGTAAAGAGGGTCGGACTAAGCGTCAGGCAAATAGTGCGGGATACAGAGAGAAACTAATCGAAAACGTAACAGAACGAATCGAACGTATCAAATCGAAATCCCTTCACCAATTAATAAATTGGGAGTCCTCACCGAAGCTGGTGCAGCTAATCCGTGAAGGCCGAGAACCGTATCCAGAGGACACTTGGGTGGGCATTGCACTAGGACACAGCACTACACATCCGGAACACTCACAGAAAATCCATAGAACTTCCTGTAGAGAAATTGTTACTGACTGAATTAACAACGGAGAAAGAAAGGTTAACATTACCTGAGTTGAGAGGAAGTCAAATGGGTAGTGAAGGTACGGCCAATGACAATGATGCTAGTGTAACAATAATGGAACATCTGGTAGAGCAATTTCGGAGTAATAAGGTAGAAATAGCATTATCAAAATTGTCGGAAAGAGCATTAAACTGGCCCCATTTTCGAAATTTTCGAATTCAACATTTTGTTAATAAATTTGAGGCGGAATTTTACTCTATTTCAGTTAGAATACGCATAAAAACTCGATGGCAAGAACACCGTTATAAATTATCAGATGGAAGTATACTTGCATATTTTTATTACCAGGTATCAGCATCGCAATATTTATGTCCACGTATAGGTGTTTATAAGAAGCACCATGCGATTGTGCAGCAATTGCGCATGAGAGTTCGGGAGATTCTCGCTACAGTAGATTATGCAGATACAACCACTTTGGTGCAGGCCTTGGAGCAATTAGACATGTCGCGTGAAATTGAGAATAAGCGACATAACAGTATAAACAAAAAAGATAATAATAATGATAAGATGCATCGACAAGTAAACATTATGGGTGTGATTGAGGAGGGACAGACACAATCCAGTTATCAAAGTACTGATAATAGTAAGCGAGAGGGACTGGTATGTATAATGGAGGTCATTCTAAAAGGCAAAATGAACCACATAAGCGTAGAGAAAGCAATCATAATTTAATACTACCGGATACGAGATTTCTACCGCCAAATTATAGTGCATCCAAAGAAATTAATAATGCTCCTAATTCGGAAAACTGTTAGTGGGTTTGGGGAATAGTGGTCCATTTAGCAACACCTATGATTATAATTTTATAACTAAAATTAAAGAGGACCTTCAAGGAGAAGATAGTAAGAAATCCCAATCTGGTAGTAGAGGAAACAAATGTATACACTTGTTAGTTGCAATAGGGCAGCGTACTTATTTCGCAATGGTTGACACGGGCGGTCAAATTAGTCGTGTATATGAATATTTTTACCGAATATTATCGAACCATTTGACTATTGCGGAATTACCAGTTTCAAATCTGCATATAGTTACGGCAATCGGATTAAAATCGAGTATTGTAAGGAAACAGGTACTAATACCGTAGCGATGAGCAAATATTTTATGTAGTACCAGGTTTAACTTCTGCGATGATCTTAGGTAATAGCTGGTTGATGAAGATGTGTGGCATATTGAATCATAAATCTAAATCGATAATCATAAAAGACGGTCAAATTCCTGGTAAGCTGACGATGACTGGGGGTAGCTCGGTTGAAGAAGCGTCAGTATTCGTTCTTGCAATTGTTAATGGTGCAATGGTCTGGGGGGAAGGGGAATATCAGCCTATAATAATGTGAATCGTGATGTACATGAGTTGTGTAATGAGTCATCGCTTGTACGAAGAGTTTACCGAGGATCATCAAAGTGTACCGGTTAATCGACGAAACGCATGAATCCAGAAAAACCCAGATGACAATGAATTAAATAATTCTTTAAATAGTTCTTGGTTATTTTGCAGAATAGAATCAATACGAGATTTTGTAAATGATTCAGTAACGTTTACGCCAGTTGGCTCGAAAAACGGTTGTAGCGTTGATATTAAAAAAAATGTTGTTCCTCATATTAGGACGCGTATAACGAAGTTAACGATGACTCTATGGGTGGTAAAGATAGTAAAGTTGAGTCGAGGACATTGTCTATTCATAGTAATCCTAATATAAAGTGTATCGATTTAAATGCGAGCACTATTGATGAATTTCGAGAAAAATATTTTGATGAGTGTGATCAGTTATTGTGCATGATGTTGACTCCATATGTTATTAATAATTTAATCGATAAGGGTGCCGCTGAGAATGATGCCTTCTCAGCAAAGCTATTTACTATCGTACAAGAGCTAACATCACTCAGTTCTGAGGAGAGAACCTGTTTTACTCAATTAATGATGAAGCACGAGCTTTGAAATTATAACTGACCACCGATGTTTGACTTTTCTAAATAGTTCATTATCAAGAGACTCGGTCGAGTCTCGCGCCAAGTACAGGCAACCGGCTGTACAGGGCGCAGCTCGCCGAGACTCTTTACTTGAGTCAACTCTTATACCTGTGTTTGGAACGAAATATCTTATTAACCGCTATACATGAGAAAAAGTTATTGATACATTCACTATAGGAATTGAGGGTCCTGAATTGATTGCCCCCACGTTCAATACGATTAGTATACGAGATCAGGGTGTATTGAGATGGCGAGCGAGATGATTTTATTTCAGTTCCGTCGTCGTCGTCATCGTCGTCGTCGTCGTCGTCGTCGTCGTCGTCGTCGTCGTCGTCGTCGTCTTCGCACGTCCATCGCATTTTTTACACGACAGATGGCGCTGACTGCTGTGCCTTCTTTACCTATTTGTACTCTGTATGGTGGTAGTAATTTACGAATACACAATACAATCAAATACACTTTATACGTGAAGCTACCGTTCATACCGAATTTCCAGTTAGTATAAGGGTGCTTTCACAACAGTATAGAATTATCCAGTTTTTAATAGCATTCATGTGCAGCGCGCGTATATGGGTGTATGTATATGTGTGCTTCGGCATAATTCCTCGTATTTTAGGTGACAGATTGTCCAACTGTTCTGCTTCGTAGTTTTCTATATCTAGATGGCCGACGTGGAAGTCCAGGGTGTCCAGGTATTCCGCTTCGTAGTTTCTTGTATCTAGGTACTGGATGTGGAAGTTCAGGGTGTCCAGGTATTCCGCTCCGTAGTTTCTTGTATCTAGGTACTGGATGTGGAAGTCCAGGGTGTCCAGGTGTTCCGCTCCGTAGTTTCTTGTATCTAGGTACTGGATTTGGAATTCCAGGGTATCCAGGCATTCCCCTTCGTAGTTTTCTGTATCTAGGTGTCGGATGTGGAAGTTCAGGGTGTCCAGGTATTCCGCTTCGTAGTTTTCTGCATCTAGGTGTCGAATATGGAAGTCCAGGGTGTCCAGGTATTCCGCTCCGTAGTTTCTTGTATCTAGGTACTGGATGTGGAAGTCCAGGGTGTCCAGGTATTCCGCTCCGTAGTTTCTTGTATCTAGGTACTGGATGTGGAAGTCCAGGGTGTCCAGGTATTCCGCTCCGTAGTTTCTTGTATCTAGGTACTGGATGTGGAAGTCCAGGGTGTCCAGGTGTTCCGCTCCGTAGTTTCTTGTATCTAGGTACTGGATTTGGAATTCCAGGGTATCCAGGCATTCCCCTTCGTAGTTTTCTGTATCTAGGTGTCGGATGTGGAAGTTCAGGGTGTCCAGGTATTCCGCTTCGTAGTTTTCTGCATCTAGTTGTCGAATATGGAAGTCCAGGGTGTCCAGGTATTCAGCTCCGTAGTTTCTTGTATCTAGGTACTGGATGTGGAAGTCCAGGGTGTCCAGGTATTCCGCTCCGTAGTTTCTTGTATCTAGGTACTGGATGTGGAAGTCCAGGGTGTCCAGGTGTTCCGCTCCGTAGTTTCTTGTATCTAGGTACTGGATGTGGAATTCCAGGGTATCCAGGCATTCCCCTTCGTAGTTTTCTGTATCTAGGTGTCGGATGTGGAAGTCTAGAGTGTCCAGGTATTCCGCTTCGTAGTTTTCTGTATCTAGGTGTCGAATGTGGAAGTCCAGGGTGTCCAGGTATTCCGCTTCGTAGTTTTCTGTATCTAGGTGTCGGATGTGGAAGTCCAAGGTGTCCAGGTATTCCGCTTCGTAGTTTTCTGTATCTAGGTGTCGGATGTGGAAATTCAGGGTGTACAGGTATTCCGCTCCGTAGTTTCTTGTATCTAGGTACTGGATGTAGAAGTCCAGGGTGTCCAGGTATTCCACTCCGTAGTTTCCTGTGTCCAGGTGTTGGATGTGGAAGTCCAGGGTTTTCCGCTCCGTAGTTTCTTGTACCTAAGTGTAGGACGTAGAAGTCCAGAAAAGTGTGCAACAAGCTTTGGCGCTTCGCTCAAACTATAGTATCCTCTTTGATGTTCGCACGGCCTAAGGTACAAGGCCTGAAATAATCCAGCATACTCTCCTCTCTTACATTTACCACACGGCTTCAACAAGCTGGACACCATTAACGACGCTTATATGCATTGAAGATTACATTTTCTTTAAAAATTTGTATATGTCTTTATGCATTTCTAGAAAAAGGGACTTACAAATTAAATTTATATGCCATTAAACATTTTCGACACCGCAATATATTTTTCTGATTAGCAACATCATAATGCATTTACATTTTATATCTGTGACAATATAGATTTCAGTGCTTAGAGCGTCTATGTCCCGTTGAACAACAAAAACTTGTGATATCCCCAAAAAACACTTACGTGTAAAAAACTACGCCAAGTACAGGTGTGCTGTGTATTCCTCTAATAAAAAGTATTGATATCAGATTATTGAGGCCAAGTACATAAGTCACTACATGTTTGCCTATTTTATGATCTAGCACTGGCCCATCATTTTAATTGTATTTTCAAAATTTCCTATAACGTTTTCACTACTCTTTTACATTACTACTGTTTCTCGTAGTTGATTATGAATTAATGGTTATTTAATAATTAATAAAACTTTAGCTGATTCCTTATCGAGTACTACTTGGCGGGTCCGTGCCAGAAATTCCAAAGTACTTACTTTGAACGTACTAATAGTATCCTAAAATTATATGTTTGTTATTAAGATTTTACCGTGATTATTATTAACGAGTTATCGTAAATAAGCTCTATATAGAAAGTTGACATTGGTTTTGAGTTTAATGACTGGCATTATGAATGCAAATTTATATCAAGAATTGCACGGACCCGCCAAGTAGTACTCGATAAGGAATCAGCTAAAGTTTTATTAATTATTAAATAACCATTAATTCATAATCAACTACGAGAAACAGTAGTAATGTAAAAGAGTAGTGAAAACGTTATAGGAAATTTTGAAAATACAATTAAAATGATGGGCCAGTGCTAGATCATAAAATAGGCAAACATGTAGTGACTTATGTACTTGGCCTCAATAATCTGATATCAATACTTTTTATTAGAGGAATACACAGCACACCTGTACTTGGCGTAGTTTTTTACACGTAAGTGTTTTTTGGGGATATACTGTGACAAGAGTCCCTGACCAGACACGGGGTATCCGAGCGAGCACTAGTTCGCTGCCGCGCCACTAGGTGGCCAACGCAACTCGCATGAGAAAACGTAGAACGGGGTAAATAATTAATCCGTCGATTTTACGGTTTTTTGGTCTTCTTTGCCATCGATATATATATTTGTATCCTACATCCTGCATCTGATATCCAGCTTCTACCTATCCGAGAAACATTTTTTTGGGATCACACACCGTCCGTTTTGAGGGCTTTGTGGTTCTAGTTTCGTTTCAGCAACTTAGTCCAGTAGCGCAGCGTTTAGCTACCCTGGACAAATTAGCAGAGAGTGATCGCTCTCGCATTATCCGTAGCAGGGAAATGTTGGCTTCCGCAGTCTCAAATCACGCATCCTCCGTAGCTGGAAGTGTTGGCTTCCACATCCTCAAGTCAATTCCTTCGACATTTTTCGAATCACGATTGTAATAGAACTGATAAGATGATACCGTATAGAGACGCAAATTATTGTATAATAAACGAAGAAAAGCTTACCTGAAAAGAACGTTTTATTATTGCTGTAACACAACTATCCCTTTACCGTTCCGAACCCTGGTTCACTCTAAAAGCTAAGTGGCCAAAATCGTCATTCGAGGGAACTGGTACTTCACCAGTCTTGACAGTTGGAAATAATATACGTTACAATACTAATGCGCGGTTACTTAGATGGAGCTTGTTACTTTATCAATATAATTTTACAGTTTCTTATTGCCGTGGGAAAGACAATTTAATTGCTGATTTTTTTGCCGTAATCCAAATAGTCCATTTCAAACGGATAATCGTCAGCATCTAATCGATATCATTGTGTGATTTAGCATTACCGGTAAATACGTTGAGTACTGATGATGAGTCTTTAATGTAGTTGTGCCGATTGGAAAATGACCATGAATATGTTACGCTCATAAAACAAATTGACAAGGCACAGACAACGGACTCTGATATTATTAAAATTAGGACATATTTGTTAAATGGACAAGAAACGAAAAGATACCAATTATATAGTAACATCGTATTTCAACGGGGATCGAAAATTGAATGTTGGCGTATAATAGTCCCAAAAATATTGAATGAAACCTTACTTTATTTATGTCACCATAAATTGGACCATCCTGGTACTTATAAAATGTTTGCGTACTTACGACAATATTTTATATGGAAGTCGATCATGAAAGATGTTAAATAGTTTGTTAAGGGATCATCACAGTGTAAAATTTTCAAAAAATCGATTTTTTTTGCATTATCCGATAGTATACACGGTTATAAACATTCTGTCCAATTTTTATGTCGAAATTCGAATTATTTCGGTCGCTACAGCCTTTCTTAGAAAAAGGGATTGCAGGGTCAGACCTGGTGCACTCCGAACTTTAAACGCGTTTTTCTCGAAATGGTGTTTTTCAAAACGGTGGCCACTCTCAATGGAAGAATTTTCAAGCTATCCATTTGAAATTTTAACAGAACATTCTTCACGTAATTTTTTATGTTGCTATGGAAGCTTTTTTATTTTTTTTGAAATCTTCCTATTTTTTTACGAAAAACTGTCGAAAAAAAGACTAAATTTTATACGTTTTGTTCAAACGGACGCCATTTTTTCAAATTTCACTAAAAACAAAAAAGCCTCCATAGGAGCATAGTGGCTTTCCCACAGATTTATAAACCATTTGAAATTTTTGTTTGAGGTAAAATTTGCGCCCGCAATCCTGGCCACTATGGGACACCATTTTTTTTCCATTCAATTTTCCACAAATAAAAGCAACGTTAAACAATACATAACGAAACTTAAAAAAATCATTTTGTATACTTCATAGGTGCTTCAATTTGTAAAGACAAAAATTAGACCGATTACTTTATTCCATCCACCTAAAAAAAATCGCGAAAATCAGCTATTTTTCGGGCGGTCACGCTGTGATGATCCCTTAAGCATTGTGATCTGTGTCAGAGAGTGAAATTTAATAATGTATGTATGGAAGGTGAATACCAAATGATTCCATCAAAACGTCCGAATGAACTTGTAGCAATAGATTTTTATGGCCCGTTACGTACTTAGGCCAATTGAGCGGCCGGATTCCATAACAGGCTCAACTCTCGGACTCAGTCCCCTCCATAGCGCCATACATACCGAACGCGGAAATTTTACTGTGAAATTCCAAGGTTGAAATTTCCTTATACAAAAAATACTAGCGTGTCCAGCTTGATTGCGTGCACATTTTTTATATTGGAATATTATATAGCTAGGATTGTTAGTTCTCTTTTAAAAAAAAATTAAAACTTGTTTGTTCGGCGATCAAGAAAATTAATGTTTTTTTTTTATATTCAACTCGCGACCACTTCGTTAATAATTGATCGATCGCTTCGATTCTATTTTCCCCAAGCAAAAGATACTCTAGCGATGACGACAGTATCATTACCTGATCGGAGAAGCTTTTTTTATTGATAACTATTTCCATTACTTTTTTCTCCGTTATAATAATTATTCGATATTTTTGGATTATTGTGATGATTCATCAAATCATCAGTCATAAGAATTTATTCTAGTGGTTTATGTTGTTTTTTTAACGAACAATGCCTTTCATGAACTATATTTTACAAACTCATTCTTCAGTGCAATGAAGAAACTGTGATATTCTAACGTTAATTGATTAACCATGGCACTAATGCACTGTTTTACCAATAATCCTTTACTAAAGGAAATAAAAATGTAAGAAAATTTATTGAAAATTGATAAATTTTTACGATTGTGATGAAAACAAACGAAAGCATCTTTCTGTTGGAATATGGCTAAAAACAATGAATGATTTGTCAGCTCTATTCAGAGTCAAGCAACCGCAACTCTCGTTCTTTCTTTATCAAACTATTATTCACTTGTCAATATATATCTTTCACTAACGCATCGCTTGTATTTTATTGCTGTTTATTGAAACAGTAAGAGTAAACTTGCGTTGTCTTTTACGGGACTCATTTTCTACACTTTCGTCTTTGTGACTCCGCTGCAAAGTCGGTGGGCGTCCATCTCTTTCGCACCCTTACCAAACGCTGCCTCCGCCACGCGCATCACGTGTCGCTCTCGCGCTCGAGCGCGATTGTGAACAACCAATCGTAGAAGCTTCAATTTTCAATTTTCTCAGCTGAAACTTTCCAAAAATCTTCCTGAGGCCTTGACACACATGAATATGCCTATGTGCCATTTCATGTTTCGAAAAATTTCGTCGCTACGAAAAATTTCGTTGCTACGTTTTTCGATCGAAGTTTTGAGATTTAACTGTCAGCGAAGCGAGATGAGAAGTAAATAATTAAATACTGTCGTCATCGCTAGAGTATTTTCTGCTTGGGGAAAAAAGAATCGAAGCGATCGATCAATTATTAACGAAGTGGTCGCGAGTTAAATATAAAAAACCACTGATTTTTTTAATCGCCGAAAACACAAGTTTTTAATTTTTTTAAGAAAACTAACAATCCTAGCTATATATATTCCAATACAAAATATTTCACTCAATCAAGCTGTGGATACACTAGTATTTTTTGTATAAGGAAATTTCAACTTTTAAATTTTACAGTAAAATTTCCGCGTTTGGTACGTATGGCGCTATGGAGGGGACTGAGTCCGAAAGTTGAGCCTGTATGGAATCCGGCCGCTCAATTGGAGGAATGCGATATGTTTTGGTTATGTTGGATGTGTTCTCAAAATATGTTAAACTGTGTGCTATGAAGCGTGCGACATCAGCTATGACACTCGCTATCACACTCGCTTCGCTCGAGCGGCAAACGTCTCACTCGTCAGGAATCACCAACCCGCACACCCGTATCATATACTATTTTTTGCAACAATGTTCGAAAAGGTCGCAGTATATGCACTAAAACGAAGCACGAAATGGCTGACTCTTGATGAGTTCAGAGTGTACGGGAATCATAACATTCCCGTACATCAATAATGGACCATTTCGTGCTTGTTTTTTGGCGCACAAACTGTATACTTTCCGTACAGCGTTGCAAAAAAGTATTAACCGACTATATGTATACCTCAGATAGGAAAGCCTTGCCCGATATTCTCTGATCACGGAACTCAGTTTACAGCTACTAAGTGGCGTGTCACATCAGAGGAATCTGAAATCAGAGTATTATTCTCATCTATTCGTCATACGCAGTCAAATCCTGCTGAACGAATTATTAGGGAAATAGGTCGATTGTTTTGAACAATTTGTACAGAAAAGCAAACATCTTGGGCGTAATATTTGATGAAAATTGAAAATTTATTCAACATAATAAGTCATTCAAGTACGGGGTATACACCCCATACGTTAGATTTTGGAATATTTGTGAACGACATTATAATGCGAACGGTAGAATTTCCATCGAGGGTGCCTGAGGATCATGAGAAAATCATTGAATTTGCTCGTGAACGATTAAATAATAATTATAAGAATCGTTTAAAACAGCAAACCGGTAAATCTAATATCCCGTTACGATTAGGAGATTTAGTATTGCTGTATGCCCCAATGCATTTATGTTGGCTGATAGGTTTAAAGACGATGTGATTAAAGGTACTTACAATAGAATTAATTTAAAATTGTATTATGAGCGGCCTATCTTGAGTGAATCGATTTACATGTATATTATTAAACACCCAATTACTATTTACTCGTTATAGTTCTGTATAGATTCTATTTTCTTTTCAGTGTAATGTGGGAGGGGAAATGTAACGATCATTTTATATTTCGCGCTAAATTTACTGCGTAGTTGCTAGCGCTTTAGTCAAGGGAACTCCCACCACTAAACTAGTGCGCCGTCCTGTTCGGTAAGCGGCAAATATTGTCCCAATTCGCCAATTGTCGTCTGACTGGTACGGATCCAAACAATCGGATGGACAGAAGCACTATATACAAATATATGTATAGGCGGTCATATATAACAAGGTATTCATAAAAATAAATTTAGTGACAATGATAAATTAAGTATAAATTATACCACATTTCTGTATTTTCTTTGCTTCATATACGTATAACAGTTCATACCGGTATAAGGCAAAAGGGCCACTTATAGTATATCTGCAATAGTACGTTGAATCTCTGGAATAAAGTTACCGGCTAAATAGAGCAAATGAGAAGAAAGAGAATTTAATAAATCCGATTTGCTGAGGACATTCATACCATCTAATGATGAAAGAAAAACATTACAACCTCCTCACTAAGATAAAGAGAAAGAAGTGAACAGAATTATATATTATAAGGTATTTCGATCAATGTAAGGAATGGACGTATGAGTATGAGTGAAAGTCTGTATGTATAATTAATTTAATATCGTTTAGAATAGTATTTAATTGAAAGGAGAATGTTTCAGATCGAATTAATTCATGTGATAAACTGTTTCTTCATGTGATAATTTTCTTGTTTTTCTTTTTTGTTTTCCTTTTCCACGTTTTATATATAATAATAAATATTGTTAAATTAAACTTAAATATTACAGTACTCATTATTTAAAATCCTGCAAGCACAAAAGATCTCACTGGTGTCTGCAGGTTTGACGTACTTGTTTCAATCTGCAAGAAAACATTAGATGCCTAACCAACATTTTTGTTCCAGATTCCTGACCTCACTATTCAAGTTCTAAGCTCTCGTCATAATACTGTTCCGGCCTCATGGCAGCACTGAAACTCACGCCACTTCTTGTCGCAGTTCTGCAACTTTGCCTATGTGAGTCTTTTTCATAGTTACGTTTAAGTCTTTGGGATAAGTTTATCCGAAGTTCCTATATCGTGCAACCGCCTTGCCTGCTTCCTTTCTTTATCATTTCCGTTGGATCCCGAAAATCGTTGAGATCTGCAAATTCTCCAGACGAAAGTCACAAATTGAAAATCCTTGTCTTCCCGTCGAGCCGTGGGATCGTGGCTTCGAACTTTCCATTGGCTTCCACGCATGACTACTCAATGTTCAACAACTTGTCCCTTGATTCAAGTATATCTAAACGAATTATGACTTTCACAAAAAATACCATGACTTTATTAATAAATCCAAGCAAATATTCCCCTCCCTATTGATTCAAGAAAAAATGTCTCACTCGAGCCAAATATTGAAACAAGTTTGTAGATGACCTAAATTGTCCAGGAAGGGAACTAATTAATAAAGTTTACACGGTAAGCACGAAGTACCGTCATAGTAGCATTGAGTTTTCACTCGGTACCCTTTCATAACTATATCCTACATTTGCGGGGTAAGTTCGTTTATTACAGGAATACGAGTTAATCGAGCGTACCTGATAAATGGTGTCGAAAAAAAATTTTAATCAGCAGACGAGAGGCCGAGACAAATGGTCTCTCTATTCGCGAAGAAACTTCCAGGACGGTAAAAGTAGATCGGCGGCTCCGACCACAAATTTCAGTCCTCGATGAAAATAAATAAAATCGATCGATTTTACTCAACAAGAAGGGAAATTGCTTCTTTGCACTTTTTTCATGCGATACAGTGAAATTGAACGGCACCCGAGGTCTTTATTCACGGGTAGACAGTAGCTACGATACACCGACTCACTCAGTCACTGAGGGAACAGTAAATTTATCTGTACAGTCGCATAATTAAGTGTGGCCGTGTAGTGGATAGCTTTTTAACGGTTCCTATCAGTCTAAAAAGCTGTGCCGTTATTCGTGGCCACAGAGCCTCGTGGCTGACTAAATCATGACGGATTTAAGTGGATTCTACAAACCCCTTGAGTCCGACGATGTATTGCCTTGTACGGCCGTTGCGAAATAATACAAACACACCTAAGAAACTGTCGCAAATGTATTCGGGGGTCTGCGTTACGTAATACTTACACTCTTCGTGAACCTACTCTGAATTCGAGGCACGAAGATTATGGCCAACCTAGTTTACAGGAGGATTCACCCGTCAGTGTATTGTAAGAACACTTTCCTCATCGGTTCGCAAATCATTTATGTAACAAACAGAGTAAAGTGAAGTCTAGAATCAGATATATGTCCTACCACTCAATACGAAGCATTCTGGAAAAATAATAGGATCTGTTGAGAAGCTTTGTCGTACCATTAAGACCAATATGAGGTAACCTATATAAGAAAGAAGCAGTGAGGTACGTTTTTTGATTAATCGATGTGATAAGGGAAACTGTCATTCAAAAGATAGGGCTAATTCGAATAGCTTTGATGTTAAAGGGAGTTAAAGAAATAACATTGAAGAAAGTAAACCATTTTTCGGAGTCCTAAGAAAGATGAAAAAAATAATTGACTCAAGTTTTACGAAACAACAAAGACCAGGTGGTGACATTATGGCTGGTATAGTTCAATTACAGTGCGTAAGGGCTGATTTTTTGTCGGCTTTTGAAAGAAACGAAGTTCAGAAGGAATGTAGTCGCGGTACCAGGAGGCTTGCGAGCTGTACGAGGGAATTGAAGCAAGAAAGTGGAGAGAGTGAAATAAGAAGCTTGAGTGAAACAGTTTTAATACGGCTGTCGCGCCCTTAAATAAAGCACAATGGCACCACCCTCTAACAAGACCCAAGCTCCTTGGAGAGCCAAGACTTATTGAAAAAATACCAACGTGAACTCAATACGGTTGGTACAAATACGAAAAAGTATAGAGTGCAATCTCAGGTGCCGTCGACGGAACCGACGACCCGTCTGACTCGTACTTTCTCGGGATTATGCTAACGAGACAATCTCCCTGGTACATTGAAACACATCTGAAGCTATCTCGCTACTTCATTTTCATCGTTAATTTGTAAGTTTTTACGGAACCATGGAAAACGTGATGATAATTTATAGATGCTGTCTTATCGTGATCAGAATCCTAGTAGAATTTTCACTCAATTCGCGTTTCATTATACTTTCCGGAAATGTAATTGTTTCCTTTCTTTTCCTCTTTCATTTTAAATTTTCTTATGTGCCTTCGTTATAAATCTTGTTTCCCCACAAACGGGCAGATTGTACAAACACTGGAACGTCTTCCTTCTTCTGCGTCTATAATGACGCATTTATAATACTGAAAAATTCTCATCAGAGTTACAATGGAGAATATAATTTCGCTAACTTCTACAAACTTGGCTTAAAGAAACGTTTGCATCGCGAAGTTCTATCTTTTCCGAATCCCCATTTAAGCCAAAATCAATAAGTGTGTGTTCCGATCTGATAAGTACTTTCAGTGAACTCCAGTTCGCATAAGAAATCCTCTCTATCTTATACAAACGTAATTTTCTCAGATCTGCAACGAATCTTATCTCCGACAATGGAACTCCTGATATTATACTCTAAGTTAAATTTTTGGAAAATTTCTACCTGTATAGTAACGCTTAATCCAATAAGGTAGGAATAAAGGAGTTGGCTCGAATGTCCGTCTTACTCCTGTCCAATAGACATAGGACGATTTAATATACACAGTAGTACTTTACATTCGTTCACTCGTTTTACTATTCTATTGCATTCCAACTATGTCTCATCGACTCGAATCGAAACGAGCTTCGAACACGTTGACGTGACTTTAAAGACCCCGGTTGGAAATTTGTAGCTACACTTCGCCCATTCCAAAGCGACCGGTTCAATCTTCGGAGAATTTCTGGAATTCTTGGGTTCCTCGCGCACCCGTTTCATGCTATGAAAATCCTCCGGAAAATCCACTGGAAAATCCGTACCAACACGTTAAAACGTTTCCGCAACTCCAACACACTGTGCAACTGTACCAAATTGATTCAAACTAGATTGTCGGTGTATCGCGCAACTTTGAACTAACATATTTTGCTTTTCACTCCTCTTTTTAACTTTCTTTGTATTTCACTGCTCTGTCGACACCAACAATTTTCAGAGTTTACGCTACGCGAGTTCCATGGCGTTTTTGTCATCTGTTTGTGAACAAAGGAGGTTCGGGTTCTTTACTTTTAATTTGACGTTCCATCGCGTCCTTATTTTCTAGGATAGAACTTTAAGTTCTTCACTAAAAAGGTAAAGTACGCTAAATTAGAATTCTTCCTGGGCGTTTGACTAGACTACGTATATAAAATTCCATGAAAAAGTAATACCACACACGCGTCGTATTACGATTGCGCCCCAAGAATTTTTCCATTTATCGTTTGCTACGTGAACGCATACAAGAATTCGATACGCCAATATGGGTAACTTTGAGCTGATTCACGTCGTTGAATATCTAATCGACCATCATTCATTCATTTTTCCACCACGATGCCATCGGAAAATTCAATGACGCCACAAAATAAATATCTACGCTGACTCGAAAGTTCCTCAAACGTACAGAATTTCTAATTCGCCCGTATTCGTCGAATAATCAAGTATCAAACACGATCGTGTAAAAATATTTGATTTACGTCAGAATTTGTTTACAGGTCAAATGTCACAGGAACTGGAACCGGTTTTCTTAGCTGCTTTAGAAAATCATACAGTAATACAAGGACGTGACGTATTCTTCACATGCGTAGTAAATCATCTACAATCCTACAAGGTACAAGGCTCTTACCGCAATTCTAGATATATCTAAAAAAATATGTTAGCATCTATACTGTATGAAATTTTGAAACACTGTTTCAGGTAGCATGGATCAAATCCGATTCGCGGGCTATACTAGCGATACATACCCATATGGTTGCACATAACCCACGCTTATCAGTAACCCATAACGGCCACAATACATGGAAACTCCACGTTGCCAACGTGCAGAAAGAAGATTCCGGCACTTATATGTGCCAAGTCAACACAGATCCAATGAAGAGTCAGGTTAGTCCCTAGAATGTTTAATCTAGCTCACGCTATATGTAATATAGTTGCTTTAGTACTTATGTTACTTACTCGGAGTAAAGAAACTCCATCTCTCTCTTTTTCTTTCTCCCCCTCTCCTGAGCTTCTCTTCTTCGAATTCCCTCAGAATTTCCGTGAAATTCACAGGGGCGATGAAATACTTGTAGTATGTACGTACTTTCGTGTTTACAGGGTAAACGTTCGTTAACGTACAATAATAAGTAAACTAAAATAAACTCAACCATATTTACGCAACGAGTATTTTTTAATTGTAAATTTTTTATTCAATTATTTTAAACCATACGTATATCTTTATCCAGATGACGCGCACGAGTATAAATCAGTATAGTGTACCGTTAAATCAGCGAGCACTCATTGCGCGAAATCCAGTGAAATGGATGAAGCGATGGAGCTATTCCTCTCCGGCTTTCTTATAGCAAAGCCTGTTCGCGCGTAAGCGATACCTATACCTACCCCTTATGGGGCAGAAGTGAGAGAGAGAGAGAGAGAGAGAGAGAGAGAGAAAAAGGGTCAACGAGCTTCAACATCGAAAGGGCACGTGCCTTTGTAATGCCACTTCTGTATAAAAATACTTTTTCGAGTTGCATTCAATACGTTTAATCACGTTGAATGAAACGGTCGCTGATACGTGGCTTCCAACTTGTAAGATTTTTGCCCTTGCAAATTCACTTACGAACCTAGTCTATACTGACTATTAGATTGTAGCTTGTATTCCTTTCCGAGGGAGTATTGCAATCCGCATTCAATTTCCCGAGACATGCGTGGATGCGCAAGGAAAATACATGTGGTGGTACAAATGGATATGTACTAAACGAATTGTGTTGCTATAGGATGGAGAGTGTATATAATGTAAAATGCTATACCTACGTGAGGTACACAAAGTACCGACGTGAACGCAAAGATTTTACACGGTTTCCCGTCAGTCGCGTTGCATTTTTCTCAAAGAACTACTAGAACGCGGCGCACGAAATTTCATTGGGAGTCAGAGCGATAAGGAGTGCGGTATGTATGTTGGTTGCGGGATCCACAAGCCATCCTGTACGCTGCACAACATTTCCGTAACTCCAACGCTGTAGTACGGGGTATTAGAGATGTTATTGGGAATCTGCGCGCTTCGCTAGGAGTATTCGAAATGCGAGTCACGTTGCACGGAAATAACTTTTTCTTTAATGCCACGTTACACTCGCGTGTGTATAAATTCGGTTTAGCTGTATACAGGTCATGGGACTCACCTAAGGATTTATTGAAAAGACTCGGTTTAGCAGTCACGTGTAAATAGTATATTTAGAAATTTCGGACTTGGTTATAGAAACTAGTTATAATTCTGTGGAAGCTGGTAGATCAGAGATAGAAGAAGGTAGATAGAAGCCCGTAACGATCAGGAACACCGAAAGCGAATTTATGATTGATATACATGAATCGGAATCGATAAAGAATTTTTTTTTATATATTCTGTCTCTTTTTAAGATGGGATACATGGTCGTTTTAATACCACCCGATATAATGGATGACGAGTCAGCTGATGGTCTGGTGGCTCACGAAGGTGGAAATATTAAATTACAGTGCGTCGCAACGGGAACACCAAAACCTACAGTCACCTGGAAACGCGAAGATGGAGCGAATATTACACTACGGGGAGACAGACAAAAGCAATGTATGATATTATTATTATTTTTATTATTATCTTTCTCACATTCCATGTTTGCAGATGCTTTATATTCAGACATAATAAATAGAGTAACTGTCAGGACATCAAAGTAAACGCGATAACGTACTAATCGAATTCAAATAATATTCATAGTCTTCAGTCCTTAATTATAAGAACCGCATACATTTGGAGTATCTACCCATTAGATTTGATTATAGTCAATTTCATATGCGTTAGTCCTTTCTAGATGGTAAGCGAACATTCAGAATTTACAGTACCGTCAATTATTCGTATAAGGGCCATTTCCGCAGTGTCCCAAACTATTTCCTGATGGTTGGTTAATACCTCTATCTTTGCAATATTCTAGTTACAGTCAAATACATGAAAGTGCATTGCATCCGATCAAATAGACACAGTAATACATCATAAAATAATAACTTAACAAAATATAATCGTAATAGGTAGTTTTTACATTTAAAATGATCCTACTCTACTGTATCTATTTCGCAAATAATAATTCACGAAATTACAAAAAAAAAATGTAATTTCCGAATAAAATATCGTTTCCTTATACGAACAGGATCATCGTAATCCTATTACGCTACTATCCTTCATCCGGTTTGGGGTTCGGTGAGGAAACTACTGTCGTAAAAAAACGATGTCCGTTAATACAATCCTAAAAAAAATCAATCGCAGACGTCAAGATCGTCGGATAATCCGAGTAGAAGAATAGAATAATATATACCCAGTAGTGTTCGTCTAGCTTTTAGGACAAGAGGATCATAAAATCTTTCATGCATCATCAATCGCACTGAGTTCCGTAGGGTCTAGGGTCCATAAGTTTCAGGCAAAAGCGATAATGGAGTTTGGCAAAGGCATCGAAATGGCTCAGAGCCCGCTATTCCTAATACACGAGAGTTGATCTTTTACAGCCGTGAAGAAGTACGAGGGGGAGACATTGGAATTAACGAATGTGGTTAGGCAAGAGATGGGAGCATATCTTTGCATAGCAAGCAATGGCGTACCACCTACGGTCAGCAAACGATACACCGTAAACATTCACTGTACGTATAATAGTTAAATATTATAACATATAAAAATTGCATAAATTATTCCATAAAATAGTATCGTACCGTATTGTGCGGTTTACGAGTAAATTAAAAACACGCGAATACAGGTTCAATCAGAATAATCTGTTACAGTTAAGCCACTGATCAAAGTAACGAATCAATTAGTAGCTGCACCGATCAACAGTGATGTTGTCCTACAATGTTACGTAGAAGCATCACCACATCCGATGAACACATGGTACGAGGAATCGGGTGAGAAAATGATTTAATTAATAATATTATAAAAATTATAAATATTATAACATTAATTATCAGTGATGCTATTCAGTTTTTGTTATCGCAAGTTCTTATGTTCGTGACAGATAAATGTGTTCCATTTAATATTTTCCGAGGCAGACTCTCATACTAATTTTCAACAAAATTCAATAAGCACTTCATCAAGTACGTTTGTCACTGTATACGCGTATATGCGCACGTGAAACATTTTATCGGTTTTCTAGGCGACAAGTTACTTCTAAGCGACAAGTACACGATGACAGACTATGCACTGAATAACGACTACTCCTGGCAGATGAATCTAACGGTTCACTCGCTCGACAAAAGAGACTTCGGTGGTTACACGTGTAGCGCAGTGAATGCCCTGGGAAAATCTGAAGGCGTGGTGCGTTTACAAGGTAATAATCAAACCTAATAATATTGATACGTATTCCACAGAAATTGAGCCTATGAGATTTGGCTTGTGTTCAAAGTATCCACGAGCAACATGTCTATTGCAGAATTAAATCTACCAGTAAAGACTACACCGGGGACGATAACAAGACACACAGATTCAAGAGCGAAAAAGAAAGTAACGAAGGCAAAAAAGAAAAGTAGACGTCCTAACATTGATGGATTTGATGACAATGACCTTATAAATGGTATTGAGGATGATCTTGGTACTACTCAGATTATGGCTGGTAATGCTCTAGAAGGTCAACGCACCGAGAAACCCTTAACGTTACCATCCCTCTCACCACCATGGGTCATACTTAACGAAGCAAGTTCGAGATACTCTTTAATCTGGAACTTGACAATTCTGTCGTTGTTATTTACGGTAACCCTATAAGAATTGACAGTAAATTTGTAAATCCGATGCCAGAGGGACGTAGCCTGAATGCGTATTCGACAATCCAGTCATAAGACTTACGTCCTTTTGGCATGACACGGCCGACTTGTTATTAATGTAAATAGGGAGATGTGAAGTGTGGCATCCCAGTGAAATAGTTATTGGACGTTCGCGCGTATATTAAGCTAGGTTAACGAAAGCAAGATGGATGTTCTGGATGGATGGACGAGTCACATCCGGCGAAAAGCCAGAAGGCCAAAAGTGAAGGACTGCTGGCAACATGGCCTACGAAGAGTGTATGTGACAGAGAGAGAGATAGAGAGAGAGAGAGAGAGAGAGAGAGAGAGAGAGGCGGGAGGGGATGAATCGATCCCAAAAAAAATTAGGTCTTCCTGTTGTTCGAAATAATAAGCTGTACGTGCGATTTTTTGTACCGAATATGGTAAATCGTCAGTGCAACCAATGAGAGGCTGCTACTGCGGAATTACGACTTTTCATGTAAATAAGGAAATTGAGGCAGCGGATTTAAGTCGTAGAGCTTTAGTTTAATTTTAAAAATGGTTAAGATTCGTTTAAGACATCAAATGCGCAAATGTATGAAACGTAGAGAAATAGGAAGTACCTTTATTGAATCCGTACAGTTCTTTTTCCGTTAGAAATGTAAACTTTGGTATGGATTCCTTAAGTGAGGTTGTAATTACTGAGGGGATGAGAATTCTGGTAATTGAGCTACGTGAAATAACTTTTAATGATAATTTTTATACTCATCGTGTGGAAAATAAACGCCGAATTTTTCGCGAGATATTCTATGTTATGATACGTACCCATTATACATCCGTAAGATCATTTATGACTTCACGTATCAAGTATCATGTGTTTCGTATCGGTTTTTCCGAAATAAAAGAAAATAAAATTTCTGAAGCGTATTCTGCATGACTGAAGTCAGAATAGCTGAAAGAGAACAAAAAGAATCACCTCACACATAAATCTGTATACATTAACAGTGAAATAATGCAAAGTGAATTACAATAGCGGTACGTGCTCCGCAGAAACGGTAGTAACAGAAAACGAATATTACAGAATCGCATTTTTATTCCAAAGAGCGGTTTCAGCATATTCCTGAAATGTTTCACGGTATTCGTAAATTTCACATCCGATTGACTATAATCACACGTACCATAACGATCCAACAATTCTTCCAAGAAGTTCTTCCAATATTTTAACGCATTTCTATCTACATAATGAAAATATTATTTTTTATATTGAAATACACCTTCAAATTCACTGTGTACAATTCTTTTGAAAAATTACTGACAATGAGTATTAAAATGTGCAATGAGACTTCGACATTTTAGTTGTCGATTAATTCACAGGTAAATTCACTCCGATTGTTGTGTGTCGTTACCGCGTATAATTGAGTTATGCTTACTACGTAAAGAGTGTTAATTGCCAACCACAATCACGGAACAATGTACTCTCAATAGAATTCGACAGATATTACATGACAAATAATTACCTTGATTAATGACGTTCCTTTAAGTCATTATACTCACGTATAATCAAACGAGAAGTAGCTTTACTAACTAACCATGAATATACGTATAATATGAGAAACATTGAAAATTCGCAAATGCCCTAAAATGATCAAGGTGAAATTCAATTCCCAACTTAGTATAATAACGCCTAACGACAGGTCATCAAAATCTGTACTGTTAAAAAGACAATTACTGGTTGAGATATCACCGGATTTCTCATTTAATCTGAATTTTTTATTTCTGATAGAATTCATGTTTCTTCACTATTAAATTGGAAATTTAAAAAAAAATGAACCTAGTCAACCTAGACCAATCGCATATCGATTTTGACTAATAAGAAAAAAAAATGAAAAGTACAGTCAAGCTAAGAATATTCAGACATAGGGCGTGAGACGAAGATCCTGTAATTGACTATGCTAATTGTGAAAAAAAAATTTTTTAAATATATTTTCTAAAGTTTTTTGATTTTGTCTTATCATTATCTCGTGCTGCGTTCAAGACACTATATAACGTGTATAAGGTATATCTACTCTTGTTACTAGACGACAAACTTACGATTCAGTGCATAGGATTGTACATAATTTACCTCAATTTATATCAATTCAATTTACCTTTTTTACCTCGTGATTAATAACCTCAAAATTTGACAAGTAATTGAAATTTGACAATTAATTTTTGTTTACTGTATAATGCCTACGCTTCGCGCGAAACGAATTAAAACTTTTGAGATAAATGGCGCACACAATGATTGGTCCGTACGAATGAGAGGAGTAAGACTTTTAATATTGGATTCATCTAAGCAAACTTGAATATCTTGAATGTATAGTGCATATATATTGCAACTGACAAGGGGAGGACGCGAGCTTGGGGTCACGGATTTAGGAGTCCTTTTGGGGTAGGAAAGTACTTTGTAATAAGAAACTACAGGCCAAGTGGCAGGACGCGACTCGGACCCGTTTTCGAGAAAAACCGGTTTGAAAAACGCAGTACTACTCATATACCTGCACCGTTGCCAATGTTTTCGGGAAGGCGGCGTAGCTCGGTGGCAGCGCGCCTAACTACCACCCGAGCGACCAGGGTTCGATTCTCCCATCTCACGTATTTTTTTTTATATTAATTCTTTTTTTTGCTACCCGACAAGCCATGTTTATCTATTAACAATTTTGTCAATTTACGTACGAAATGAGTGCATTAGAACACTATTATTTTTCATTATCAGACACTGGTTTACCTCACGCATCGTATGTTTGTTTCGAAAATAGTTGTACACTGATTGTCAACCCCTGCATACTTTACTGTTTGTAAAACTTTTGTACTTGCTTGTACATCTTTTGTATAAGTCCCTTTGTTCCGACTCGACTTGTATATCTGGAATTCCCATGACGCTTTGAGGGTCCGAGTCGCGTCCTGTCACTTGGCCTGCAGTTTGTTATTACAAAGCACTTTCCTACCCCACAAGGACTCCTAAATCCGTGACCCCAAGCTCGCGTCCTCCCCTTGTGAGTAACTGCTCTTATGCGTAAATTTGGACCATTCCCATTTGATGTTAATAATGCGATCATTATAAGGTCTTTTCATAGTGTATATGAAACGCAATTACAATTTGAATCAATTGCGCAAGGAGGAGAACGATCTGTCATTAATGGTTCTCAAAGAAATGAAATTCTGCTAGCTTATGATCCGTGTTGAGCAGATGTCACGACAATAAATACAATATAGTATAATCCGATATGATTCAGGATTTTCTAAGAAAATTGATAAAGACCGTCTCTGGATAATTAAACGAAAATTTATTTGTTCAATATTATACGTATCATTTAATTGAATTCATTTTTCTCGTCAAAACGATAAAGTAATATCCGTGGGCTATTTCGGCCTTTCTAATGAGTAGTTGTTACTATTTTTTTCCAGGGAATTCTTTAACCCAATAAAAAAACCTGAATCATTATACTTATCACGCCTTTAATTAAACTCCCATAGGTATATAGGAAGGAATGGCGAATTTATCGGATATGATACGTAATGTATACATAAATATATATGTATATACAATGATATTGCAACGATACATATGAATATTATAGGACCACGTTTTATGTACATACACCCGTACCTATACATGTATTAAGTATCCATGTAAATAACGTAAAACTAAGTGTTGGAGTCGTACGTACGACAGTATAATCGAACAATGACGTTCATGAATCTGCTATATAAAACGAGACTAGATTTTATATGTGATATTAATCAAATCGGTATGTAATATAATAAGGAGGATAAAAAGGCAACCTCGTTACCCGCATGAGGTAAATCTATAACTGTATAGGTTATTTCGCAATGGATGCTGCGCATGGAACAATAACGCTTATTATATATATATTTCTTTACATCTGCACCGCATATATTTTAATATACTATAAAATTAGCTTTTACATCATAGTATTCCTGATAAATGTTGTTTTTAATAACTTTGATTTTATAATCGAATTACATTAATTATATTAATAATTTTTATTACTTTAAATTAAAAATATATTCATGCAAAATATATTCATATATTCCATACGTAACATCCCTGGCATTTAATTCTGTATAAATATAACAAAATCTGTAACGTTATAATTACAGCGAATTGTCGCTCCGTAACACAACGAATATTCGGACACTAATTTTTCGCAAATCCGGTAAGCTTTCGGGGACTCTTATCTTTGTGACGAATATCATACACTATACTATTTTCATAAAAGATGATTTTTTGAGTCGACATGCAATAAATTGATGTGGGGATGTTTCTTCGTTATACCGAGTGCAGTCGAACTAGTACTAGCACTCAGGTCACTCAGGTCATTAAAAATTATCACATACGCATGATGGATACGTACAGTCCAATCTCGATACAAGTCTGTCCATTATAATCAGTTTTCTCTCCGGTCTAATTATTTTGGAATTCGAAAGCTTCCTCCACTTAAAAGCTCTTTTGAATTCTGGGACGCATATCTTATTATAAGCCTCAAGTGAAATGTTAATTAAACGTACATGTGTAAAATTAAAGGCTTATGACGAGTGCTCTTACTCAATACTGCTACATCCGGTAGTGGGAAAACTGTAATTCGGAGAAATAATTCCCCCACAGGGCAAATGGAGGCTTATAATGAGATTGGACTGCATATCAAATCTTATGATCGTCCCAGTTACGACCCCGATAGCTTTGAAATACCCCATAGTTTTAAATTCAAGTATTGTATTCCAATGTGATTATAATTATTACTATATGCTATGTCTATCTTCATGTAAGTTGAGACATATGTGCATGTATTTTGACCTAAACCATGTATTTTGAAAATTGTAGAAGAAGCAAGTCAAAACGATGTTACTTTGAGGACGCTGTTGAAATTCTATTGGATTCCGATCATTAAATTATTCGTATTGCAATCAAACGTATTAAGTGGTAATTTCGTATCATATCGAGATAACATGGAAACGTAAATAAAAAAATAGTCTGGATGCATTTTTCCAAGTTGTAATATTGCGTAGATTAATAAAAATGAATAAAATCGTATCTGTGAGGTTATTAGATAAATAATATTGTTTATCTTTTATAAATTAAATTGTGAATAATTGCCTTCGATGAAATAAAATGATCACAGTAATAATTAGTATTATATATAATTTGGAATTGACGTTACTACCGATAACAAAACTTATGATAGGAAAAACATATGATGTATGATACCATTAACTTCAGACAATAAAATGTTATTATCGATGTTATAAAAATAGTATTATTTATGATTTGAGTAATTCAATGTATGATTAAAAGACAATTGTAACTAGGAAGGCAAAATACTTGGGACATACTACGAGGTGGTACGTAAATATATTTACACGTTGCCGTAACAATACATACACAAATACTTTGCTTTGAAATCAATTTCTATTAAGACTGTTTTCCACGTCTACGCTTTGTTGCTTTCAATCGTTGTAATGTTTCCGATTGTTTTTTATCCAAGGTTTCTTTTAATTTCTCAACGTGTGCTTGATAATCTATGGATTCAGCAAAAGTCTCCAGTTCCAATTTTTCAATATTTGGTACTTTTTTATGCGCAGCAGTTAACATTTTGTTAAACATAGCTATTTGATTAGGAGCCAGGATTGACACTGCGGTTCCTTTAATTCCAGCACGGCCCGTTCTACCTGCTCTATGAATATATCCCTTGATGTGTTTAGGAAGATCATAGGACACAACGAGTTTTACACCTGGAATATCCAATCCTCGGGCCAGAGCGTCTGAGCTTATAAGCCTATTCGAAAATAAAGAGAAATACAGAATGTAACTATATTGAAGGATTTTTTAAATCCATAATAAGAACTTACACTTGAACTTTTCCATCAGCAAACTTTCTAAGAACATCCTCGCGTTGTTTCGGTGCCAAGAGTGCTGATAGCTCACCGACTACAATATTTTTTTCATTGAGAAAAGACTGGGCAAGAATGGCTAGTCTGTGAGCCGATTCACCAGAATTTGTAAACACTAATGCTCTGTCTGATATTTCGTTCTTGGTCAAGAGTTGTAAAAGTGCCAGTGGTTTATATTCTGATGAACATTCAACTGCCAGCTCTGTCAATTCATCTGGACTAGTGTAACGCCCAACAAACTCGCCAGTGTCAGCATCCAAGTCGACATCATCGTCTTTATCAGTTATCACTGACGTGAATAATATCGGCTGAAATAAGCCGAGCCGACTTAACTTTTCAGGATCTTGAGATAAGGTTGCGCTAAATAATAGCTTCTGTGCCGGCCGATTTGAGCTATTTTTTAAATAATGATATTAGTTCTGAATTTTTTGTTGAAAAAAAAAACTACAAAACACTAAACACAAATGTCACTATATACAGGGTGTCCCAGAACTACCTGACCAACGGGGTATAGCGGTGTTCGGGAGGCACCACTGATCACGAAAATGACCTTCCTTTTGTCCGGAAGGTCATCGTTTTTAAATGGGAGCAGGTCAAAGTTGACCAATCAGAGGGAGGCGTCAAGAGAAACGTAGGCACCTGCGAACTCTGAGTTTTCTTCCCTCGCTTTTGTTTCTCGGTGGCTTCGGGCAGGATGACGTCAGCCGAAGACATGCCTATTAGAAACAAGAAACAAGCTACCGAGAAACAAATGCGACAGAAGAAAACTCAGAGTTCGTAGGTGCCTACATTTCTCTTGACGCCTCTCTCTGATTGGTCAACTTTGACCTGCTCCCATTTAAAAACTATGACCTTCCGGACAAAAGGAAGGTCATTTTCGTGATCAGTGGTGCCTCCCGAACACCGCTATACCCCGTTGGTCAGGTAGTTCTGGGACACCCTGTATAATATATTAATATGTCAAGAATAATTTACCTCGAGCGTAAATTCTCAACGGTAAGTGGTGGTACTGATAAATGAGGTGATGGAAGATGCTGCAGCCATTCTGTAGAGCGATCAGCTTCATCGATTACTAAAAATCGCAAAGCGGCCAGGGAAAAACCAACAGTTTTTTTAATGTGATCCACAAGGCGACCGGGCGTAGCTATTACAATATCCACTCGACTTATAATCTGGCCTCTCTCGGCTATAAAAGAAAAACAAAATTTAGTAAGATTGTAGAAAGTATTTAATATTATCAATCAGTTAGTACGAACTTTTTTTTACAAGATGCATTTGTTCTTGTTCAAAGGATGAAGCCCCTGAAATTAGCGTCACTCTGAGATTTGTATGTGCTGTGTACAAAAGCATAACTTTATAGACCTGTGCAGCTAACTCTTGCACTGGTAAAACAATCAAACAGCGTACCTTCGGTACAAATCGAAACTGTAATTCCTGGACTATTGGTAATACATATGCCAATGTCTTCCCTAAATATAAATAGAGTATAATTAGAAAAAGAGCATTAATTTTATTTAATTGTGTATTATATAACCCAATATCTGAAGCAAAATTATAATACATACCACTACCAGTTGGTGCAGACACGCATGTATCCCGTGGCCACCAGCCCATTTTTCTGTCTTTGGAACATTTCAATAACCACGTTATCGTGCTGGCTTGCACAGGAAAAAGTTTAGTAATGCCATTTTTTCTTAAAACTTCAAGAAGTTTTGAATCTAGAATATCTTCAAATTTTTCTAAGTTAGGGCCATTACTTAAATCTGCAGATATAATTTCTGGATGGGCTAACCAATCTGGCAATACTCTTTTAATGGATTGTTTTGTTTTATGTAACTCAGAACCTAAGACCATAAAGTCCTGCTTGCCTTCTAATTCATTTAGCGCATCCTTCAATTTTATTGGATCAACTGACTTCTTAATGCTTTCTGCTTCAAACTTATTTACAATCGCATGTTCTACAGTTTCTGTAATTACATGCTCTGTAAGGCTACTATTCTCCTGTTTAATGACCTTTTGATTCTTTCTTTTCTTCTTCACAGGACCTTTTTCTTGCTGCGCATCTTGTTTTTCTATTTCATTACCAGCAGTACCAGCAGCTTTCTGCTTTTTACGATCCTCAATTCTCTTCAGTAAAGCTGAAAGATGGTCTTCTTCAACTTTGGGTTTTTCCACATCTTCTCCCTGATATCTAAATTACATTAAATTTATAAATATGACATATATACATCATAATAACTTAAATTAATATTACTAATTTATATAACAATTGTCAGTAATAAATATAAATTATAATGAATGCAAATTTTTTGGAGTAAATAAAAATTACAAAGAAATCTCTTTTGCCTTACCGATTTATTACAAAAAGACTCATTTTGTATAATGCCCATGCGCTATTACTTTTCTAGGTTATCCAATGTTTAACAATGTTCTCACATAACAAGTCATTGTATTATATTTTTCGCGTGTTCACATTAAAAATTGATTATACTGCATAAAATATATAAAATAGTACTATAAGTAAGTTATAGGTATGTAAATAATTGAAAAACGTATCTATTATCAACAATTCATCCACAGTAGAAACCACAGACCACTCATGAGTGCTCATCACAGACCACTTATTGGAGACACGGCACTCCCGTGCTTTCGACTGTTAGCACAAGCAGCAGCGCCACCTTATCGGTGGGTCGTATAAGTAACGCGATATATATAGGTATACATGGGTATATATAGGTATACTGGGATATATATATAGGTATACACGTGTATATATAGATATACACGTGTATTTATACTCACCGTTCTATACGCATTGCCCTGAAAGTTTTATAAGGTATTTTTAAAAGCACCTGCAATTATGAAAAACAAGTATGACCCTCGTGAAACATCCTAAAACGTTAATATGTGGTGCAAAAGAAAATATGCACAATTAATATGGTCAAACGATTGGTCTCATTTTACCATAATTGCAAGTACCTGAAATAAAATAAATGCATAGTTATTTATGGTATAAAAAGTTGTTTATTGAATAAAAATAAGATCTATTACTACAGTCGCACTTATAGTAACACTTGCATAAAAATCATTAGCAGACGCAGTGATGGTACTACATTTTTCCTTAGTATTGCCTTCGCAGTATGAGGTACATAGACTTTCAAGGAAAAATGTAGTTTGCACAAATGATAATTTTTATTTAAAAGCTATGAATCGATGTGCCTCAGCATGGGGTTGCACATTGCTTCTACCCAGGCCTTTGATAGCTCCAAGTCTTTTGCGAAGCAATGTGATCCTACTTGTAGGCACACCGATGTACAACCAGGAACACATCTAAAAGAGGAAATGTCTTTCTTCAAAGGAGACATTATGAAGGTCTAAGATATGAAAATAGAAGAGGAATTAGAGAAAAGAAAACAGAGTAGACAAATAAGAATAGAAAAGTAATAAAGTATGAAATAAGATTAGCCTGGAAAGATGAGTGGCGTAGCCTTCGTCTCGTTGTCGTAATTCTTGTAAATCGTCGTCAACAAAAGTTCCACCAAGTAAATAGTCTGGATGTTGAACATAATCACACTCAAAGAAAAACCTCTGGACTGTAATTGCACTGAACACACTTCAAAATTCGCCAGCGTAAATTAGTAGATGCGAAGCCGTCGCCGAATCGGAAGACAGTGACGCACAGGGACTTGTTTATACCACGGTCTTACATACAGGTCTTGAAACTCTTCCAATTTCGCGTGGTGGGGGATCAAGCTTACGCTAAAAATTTTTTTTTCCTGATGCTGCAACTAGTTGGCGCTGCGATAAGGTAAGGTTGACAACGGAACCTCTAAATTTCTTTTTCGGGGGATTTC
Organism: Cephus spinipes; assembly: GCA_963971525.1. Classification (NCBI taxonomy): domain Eukaryota; kingdom Metazoa; phylum Arthropoda; class Insecta; order Hymenoptera; family Cephidae; genus Cephus; species Cephus spinipes. Next base: position 11,833,588 of record OZ020574.1, on the reverse strand, counting down.
CGGTTGGTCTCGTCAGGGTCGGTGATAACAGGAAAAACAGGAAAAAAACAAAAAAAAAAAGAAGAGAGGAATGCCAGTAAACTGGACGAAACACAGAAGATGTGACTGGTAGTTGTTCCTCAAGGAATTATAGCCGATTATCCGGAAAAGAAGAAGAAATTTCTTTTTCATCATGACGAAGCCATGTGCTGTACCGAACTGTAGAACGGGCTACAAAAGTGAAAAAACGAAACGTTCCGTATTTCGTGTACCAAAGGACCTAGAGCGACTCAAAACATGGGAAGCCGCCATTCCTGGTAATGTGAAGCTGCGGGCTACGCACGTTATATGCGAAAAACATTTTGAAAATCGATACATTTCTCGCGAGTGGCTAAAATATGACTCGAATGACAAATCGAAGATCATTGCAAGAGTAAGTTTATTAACATATTATATGTGCGATCTAACAGAATTCTAAACGCAATAATATTTTTTTGTAACACATGCACGATTTTCGCGTTTTTCGTACCTATTAAGCGGGCGTAAAGTACCAGTTTTTTTACTGGCGGGTAAAAAAAGTGAGTAGCGGGCAAAATTTCGCTGTAAACTGCACAGAATTTTCAAAATTATTAAAATTTGGTAAATTTTCAAAACAGCTAATTCACTCCCGCTTCATAGCCATGAAAAACGCGAAAATCCATACATGCGTCACAAAAACTATGGTGTGCACCAAGGGCTAAGCGGGCTTTTTGACCTCGTGTGGTCACACTCGGTCTAAAAAAGCCCACTTTACGCCCTTGGTACACAATATACTATTGTATGTTGCAGACTCCCTATAAGTATCCTCAATTAAATAAACTTGCTGTGCCAACAAGGTTTGATGAAAACCTAGAAGAGAAAAGGCCTGTTGACTCGATAATGGGGTTTCTGGATGCTCCTTCAGTAGAGAAGTCTCCTGATGTACACAGTATGTATTTTTGTGTAACTATATGAAATATAATAAGTTTTCATGTTTTATTTCTCTTTGTCTTACAGATATCTCAAACAATGGATCATCTATCATTGACAATGGTGAAATGGGGTCGTTAATGGAAGTCCCTGATGGAAATCTGCCCATTGATAGCAGTTCAACAAAGTTGACAATGAATGACAAACAGTATTCAGTTGTTTCAACTGTTACTATCAGAGAAAGTAAATTCAAATTCTTATTGATACTTATTATGACTATTGTGAATGTGAGATTGCTATTGATTTGTTTATGATTGAATTTTTGATGAACATAAAAAACTAAAGTTACTTACCTTCCTTTGAAAAAGAGAATTAAAAATGAATGTGGATTGTTTATTAATGGATTTTCAACGAACTTAACAAATTAAAGTCAGTTACCTTCCATTAGAAATCGGAATACCTGAAGAAAAGAGAATAACAAATTAACGCGTGTGTGTGTGCGGATTGTTTATCACTCAAATTTTGTCGAGTTTAACGTACGTGACGAATTTAATGTACTTAACTTCTTTAAAAATTGGAATACCTTAAATTTTAAGAGATGCTCATGGGTTGTTTTTTAATTTTATCTTTCAATTTAATTGTTATAGAGATTCAGAAGGCGAATAGCGATACTATGGATTATCAGCAGTATTCTACCGTAATACCAAGTTCTTGGACCGTCGGCGAGTCAAATGTGGAAAAGGGACAACGTCTTGTATTTCAATACACAGTGACGAAGTTATACAACGACGAACAAGTTCCAGTAGTAGAAAAATGCGTAGTTCTCGATGAAGACCAAAATCTGAAATATTTCGTTTACGGACGTCGTGTTCAAACACAAGTAGCAAATCTCAAGCAGACTTTGGGTGAGGCTGCATCTCTTCGGAATACGTTGAAAGTCTTTCAACGTATGAGGATTTGCGCCGGTCTCGGTGTTAACAACAAGGATTTTTCGATAGAAAATGCATTCGCGGACTGCATTCAACAATGGCGGCACGATGATTGCACTCTCATTTCCAAACGAAAAAGATGCGTGAGCTGCGATAAGCTTAGAAATCGCGTTAATCAGCGGATAAGAAGTCTGAAGACTCGCCCGAAGTTGAAACGGATCCATAGGAAAGCGTCAAATACATTCGATCATCGTAAAATATCAGCTTTGTTAAAACGAACTGCTCTCGAACGACGTAATAGACAAAAAGCTGAGAGAAATGCTAACTCTTTAATAAAGGAATTGCAAGAGTTAAGAGAAAAAGTAGCACACATTGAAGGCGAGACGTTTGAAAAGAAGTGTTCAGAATTGAATGTTCCACAAGCTCAAAAATGAGCATTGAGAGAAATTATAAAAGCTGCCAGCAGAAAAGACGACAGGGGCCGTCGTTACACCGATGAGTGGATGATGCTTTGCATGTTAATGAACATTCGTTCAAAGGGAACTTACGAATTTCTACGGAAAAACAACGTACTGCCGTTACCGTGCTCGAGAACAATCCGCAGCTATTTCTCTCAAATTGATCTAAAATGTGGTTTCGACGAAAAGTTCGCGGAATTACTAAAGAAACATTTGGAATCGAAAACTCCTCTGCAGCGTCACGGAGTACTACTTCTGGACGAGATAAATTTGCGGAAATCTGTGTCTGTTTGCTCGAAAAACCTAACTTACGTTGGATTGATAGACCTCGGCGATGACGATGTGCAATCCAGAGATATTAACGATCAGGCGACGCATGGCCTCGTTTTGATGTTCCAGTCCATCGCAGATAAGTACACACAACCAATCGCAGTTTTTGCTTCAAAGAACCCTGTAAAAGGAGAGGAACTTGCAAAATTGACTGTGAGAGGTATTTCCTATCTGGAAAACTGCGGATGAAAAATTCACGGTATTGTTGCTGATGGTGCTGCCACGAACGTAAAGATGTGGTCAATGTTGGGTATCAGCAATACAATGGAAAACACGAAGACCTGGTTTCCTCATCCTTTGGACGGCGAACGAAAAGTGTTCGTATTCTCTGATGTGCCGCATCTTATCAAGAATGTACGAAATAGACTGCACAATAAAAAACATCTCAGGGTACGTACTCAACGTTTATGTAGTTTGAAACCTTGGAGAACTAAAAGTAACAAAATAATTAATTAATAATAAGGTTATATAATTTATGTTTTAAAGTTATATATTTATAAATTGGAACGCCTACAAAATAAAAGTAAAAATGAAGGGATTTATTGTTATCTGATTATACTCACTGTGTAAATAAAATCATATTTAATATTTGTCTACTTTTCCAGCTCAAACGAACGAGGAATTACATTCGCTGGCAGTATTTTCAGCATCTGTTCGATCTCGACAGAATTCATCCTGGCAATATCAGAGCATGCCCAAAAATCACGGCCAGGCACGTTGTACTCGATAGCACATCGAAAATGCGTGTTAAATTAGCAACCCAGGTATACCTATTTATTGCACTATCGGAGGGAATGATAAAAAACGTAACAATTATTGCAGTTTTATCAGTTCGAAATAACTTTATTGCAGATTTTCAGTAATTCGGTCGCTCAAGGACTATCGTTCTACTTATCCCATAAATGTGAGACTCTGGTTGGTTGTGAAGAAACAATTAGTTTTTGTAAACAAATCAACGACATGTTCGACGCCCTGAACAGAAAGTCTCCAAATCAAGGGCTCGTGCCAGGCTCAAAAGATTTCAAGGTACAGTAATAATTTATTTGTAACCAATTCTCAAGGTAACTCAGGTTATTCACCTTCCTTTATAGGACACCTGAAAAAAAAGAAATTAACGAATTTTCAAAAAACTTAACTAACGAACATCACTTACCTTCCTTTAAAAATCGGAGTACCTGAAAATCGTAGATAAATTAATCTGTGCTTCGATTCTTTATTAATTAACTTTATACAAACTACGAAATTTAAGTTACTTACCTTCCTTTGAAGAATACCAGAAATAAAAAAAATTGACGTGTGATTGACTACTTGTTGAACACTTTCCCGATATTGGTGCACTGATTTCAATATTTCTTACCAGGTATTAGAAGATTCGTTGCGCTGGCTGAATGAATGGGAATCGGCAGTTGTTACGAAAGATATTACGCCGGACGAATTCCTCACGACTGCAACGTCAGGGGGCCTCCGAATGTCGCTCACTTCTGCCATGGATATGTGCCGCTACCTCATTAATAAATTCGACTTTCAGTATCTATTGCTTGGAAAAGTTAATCAAGATAATTTAGAAGTTTGTAATTTTATATAAACATATACAAAATTTGCCTTCAAAATATGTTCAAGTAAAAAACTGTTATACTGCTTTTTTGGGATAAATTCTTATCGCGTTAAATTTGCTTACCTGTTCCAGAAATTCTTCGGCACTGTACGGCAATCTGCAGGATGCAACGACCACCCAAGTGGCCCCACGTTTTTGCAACTTTATAAATTGCTGTCCGTCTACAGTGTTATCAAACCACCAAAATATGGAAACTGCTCGATTGCGAAGGACTCATTAGCAACAACTGTGATATCGATCACCGACTTAAAGTCAATATACGGAGAAAAGAGTGAGGTCAAAAGCGCTCAACATCTACAAAAAATCCGGATGAAACTGGACTCTATGTTGGAACAGGACGATTGGGAGGCCGATGACGTTATCAATTATCCTGACCATGAATATAACCTTTCCCCTATCGTCGACTGCATAATATATTATGTCACAGGTTCTTTATCGTGAAAATACTTGATTCCATCATACTAACAGTGTAGATACGTAACATACTAACAAAGCTTTGTCTATCTCTGTCGCTGTCCATTGGTTCGCACTTCATGTCATTTGTAGTTATATTACATGTTGCAGATTCAGTTCTATTTACACCTCTACTAAACATCACACTAATATGAATATATTGTACAATATTGCAGGTTATCTCTGCAAACAAATCCTAAAAAAATACAAATCCTGCCCTTCCTGTGAAAAAGCCGTGAGAAAGAATTCCTTCTGCACATCTTCGGTAGCGCAATTCGTGGAAATGAAATCTCGTGGTGACTTGATTCACGCTAACCTTCATTTCTTCAATCTTATACGCTGCATTGAAGCATCTTTTTCAAAATATGCTTCTCGCAAAGATGTCTTTGATCTAACCCTTGACGAAGTCCTCGACACCTACTCATTTACATTTCCCTGCCCAGAGCATGCTTCCGACATCCTGTCTTACGCTATTATGTATTACATCCGATTAAGAATGAGGCAAAACGCCCATCAAGAAAACTTAAAACTGACAAAAAAATTCGTTATCAAGAACAAACTTTCGAAATTAACAAACCAATAAAGATGACAGATCATATCCATAAAAAAAAATAAACATTTATTGAAGCATAATTATTCATACTTATTTTTATTTCAAACCAATATCACGATACAATCATGAATTGTGCATAATTCCACTGCAGCAAACATTACTTCATCTAAAAAGGTGTGAAAATGATTCGCATTCATCATCCAAGCATCTTCGAGGTTTACTTGAGTCGAAGGGAACCTGTTTATTTTCGAAAAAACCTAGTGCAACAACCGTTTTCCATCAAATATGATCTAACCCTTTGCGGTCGGTGACTTTTTCGGCCAGCGAGGTGGCAGGTCGACGCGATTTTCGCGAATATGTCGAGCACCGTATATAGATAAAATAAAATAATCTTATACATAAATTATTCTAGAAAAACGTTATATTTTGACAATTTATTTATAATTACACCTTTAAGAATATAATATCGCAAAACTAATCTCTGTATTGTACTTTAGTGTGATAATTTACTTCAAAACAGAAGTCATCGTCGCTGGAACTAAATTCACTTGTAATATCCATTTTTCTCGGGGTATGAACAAAACCACACGATATAAATTTTCTAGATATGTACTTTCGCCGCGATCGTCCAGTTTCAAATGAGGTTGAAAACACACAGAGCTACAGTCCTAGAAGGATCTTTTACTAATATTATCTTATCTCCGTTAAGACCTGTAATTCGACACTTCATACAAAAGAATATCAATAGCAAAGGAACCTTTTCAAGCACCAATACTGCGTTCCTCCGCTTGGAGATAACGAAATCTAACATATCACCGATTGGCGATATCCGACCTGCGGCGCGAATCGCCGTGGCGCCCGAGCGGCGCCTTCCGACCACAAAGGGCTAATTCTCGCGTACATTCTACAAATATGTCATTTAAATAAGCAATACGGTTATGAAGGTTAGTAAGAGATGACGGAGCCATTCTGTCTCTCTCACACACAACCTTACTTTACCGCTCACGCCACTAGTGGCCACGACGGGAAACTTTTTCCATTATTTTAAGTGGTGTACCCCCACCACGCAAGTTTCAAGACCTGTATGTAAGACCGTGGTTTATACAACAAACTTATTTTTTCCAAGATGGCGACTGCGCATTTCTGCGCATGCGCACGCTACCGCTGCGCCATCTTATCGAGACGTCACTTTGTGCTAACTGGTGCTAACTGATTAAATTTTAGATAATATCATGTAAACTATTAGAGACAGATAGATAGATATGTTTATTTTTATTTTTATCTGTCTATAATAGTTTACATGATATTATCTAACATTTAATCAGTTAGCACAAAGTGACGCAACAGTATGGCAAAACCAATGAGGTACCACAATATTGAAGATAGTAAACCGAGTTCTCGTACTTTATCTTAGGTGAAATTGTAAGAAGCTGAATATTTTTTAATATAGTCGATATATGTATACAAAGGGCTTTTCAACCAATCGTGCGGCTTTCTTGAGATATCGAGGATGCAATTGGGACTAACTTCACACTCCACAGATGCACGTACGGCTTATGTTTTCAATGAAACCGCTTACTAGCAAATTTTTTAATTAGGCAATTCGCGACCAACAAAAAATTTGGCATCGATTAAGTCCTTGTCGACTTCTGCAGATGATTTTAATTGAAAAATACGAATTAGACGTATGGAGCCCAGTTCACAGCCACGCAATATGGCTGCCCCCGTTGTCGAGGAATGGTTTTCTTTTGTTTTCAACGAAACTGCTTACCAACATATTTTTTAATTAGGTACTTTCGATTGCACACAATAGAAAGTTATTTTTATGAAAAATAAGACTTTTGGGGCTAACTTCACATTCCAAATTTTATTTTCCATTTTCCAAACGAATGAGCAACCAACAAATTTTGTAATTGTTCCAACAAAAACCAACAAAAAACCAACAATATTTTAGCAAAAGAAAAAATTCAAATAGTAAAAGTTACAGTGCTAACTTCACGTACGTGCATTACGTTCGGTCTCCTTTACTCTAGGCTCCATGTGAAAGAAAAAGCTGCGCGCTCACCGGGCTACCTCCGAATCAGGCATACGGCCTCCAGTATTCCTACATCTCACAGTGCTTCCTTACTTCCTTTTATTATGGCTACATCTCAGTGCTAGCAACATAACATTATTTCGTTAATGGCACTGAAATATAAGGTATACTGGAAGGCGTACACTACATTCGAGGGTAGCCCTGTGAGCACGTTACTATTTCGCTTACACACTCTGGGGTAGGTTACCCTTTTCGAATAGAACTGCACATGTAATGTATGTACAGATCCAGCAAAAAATTCGCTACCGATAGTTTGATCCGACAAAACTTTTCAGTAGGTCATTTGCACTTCGAAGAATTTTTTATAAAATTTCATTTGTGCATAATTTTGTCGGATAGACATCGTCTCGTCTTCCCTTAAGCAACATTTTTTCCTCAAAATTAACTTTTTGAAAGACTATACAGCGTGCGACAGAGACAACATACTACATTGGCCTGTTTTCATGTTATCTCTCTCTAGGTGGTCCCCCTCCACTACCGTACGCGTCCAGTATACTTGTATTTCAGTGGTCTATGGCTATGTTTTCACACATCAAGTCATGGAGACTAGAGTACAGGAGGCCGAACGTATACGGAAAAATGCCGAATTTTTGGTTCAAGAATCGTGTACCGGTAAGCTTCAAAAATTTACCATAAGCGTCGCTCTAGTCACGCGACCGAAGTGAAGTTGACAATTGGTGGTACAAGTGAAGTGAGCTAAGAATGGTTTGAAAAAGAAGAAGAGTAACAGCAAAGAACATATTTGTTCTCTGTAACGATTTATTAGCGCCCATTACACGTGTGCGGTGCTGAATTCTTTCTCCGTGAAAACAAGAGGTTCGTGACGGAATCGGTGGCAGGGGGATACGAGAAGGTAAGCAAAAAAAATTCTCTTTTCATAATTCCCGCTGGAAGGCGTGTGTATAACGAAGATATCTCGGTCTCTCTAACTTCTCTGTCTGTCTTTCTCTAGGTCGCTTGACTACAGCGCCACCATGATGTGCAACCACCGTTTCGGGACCACATCCAAAGCATTGCGTTCGGCCTCCTTTACTCTAGTCTCCATGCATCAAGTATAGAGATTAAATACATGTGCTGCACATCTATACATCTGTGAACTGTAAGTATAATTCAATATATTTCAATTCTTTCACTACAGTGGAAACATAGCCTGTATGTACCTAAAGCCAACCAGCCAACTTCATTCTTTGAATATCTTTAATTACTATATATTCTTGATAGTAATATTAAAATTTCGGAGTCTACAATCAAACAAATCCTTATTTTTCAAAAAGGACGACAAAGAAAAAGTAGTATAGAGATATAAAGTGGAAATATTTTGACATAAGTTTTGCTATGTGCGTACTAAACAGTTACATAGTAGTAAACGTGTGTAGATGTGTACATACATATAAAACAAATGTATATACAGAACTTACGTTGTGCGATAAAGCTGATGCAGATAGTATGCACATACATACGCATGCGGAGCGAATATTCGGATGCAACTTTAGATTACGAATTTCACAGATAGAACATATGAAATTATCTAGATTCTACCACGCGCGGTCTGATAAAAAAATTAAACATATGTATGTGTGTTTCAATAAACAATCGTGTACACCACTGCTACAGTATAAGCTGCCTTGCAGAGTATTTAGGATCATTTGTTTAATATTAAACAGTAACTTATTCTTTGGCTTTTCTGCCATAGTGTACTTCAACTAATTAATTCTCAGAATTAGAGCGAATTACATAAATCAATAATGCCTTTTAATAGTATATTATTCTATTAAGTACATTACACTGAGTATGAATTAACTAAATTAAAATATACCATAGCACTGGCAAGTATTACATATTCGTTCTTTCTTATCGATTAACCTAAAAATCTAATGTCGCGGCCTGACTATAAATTTTTGAATCGCATGCCGGCACTATCCTTAAAATACAGATTCACTTCTTTTAATCAATTGAAAAAATATATAAGCGTTATAAGGTACAATCATTAAAATATTAAAATACATTTGTCACAATATATTTTCTGTAAATAAACTTTTTCTATTTATTTAAAACGTAGTTTTTAGTAGTAAATAACAGAATAATTGCAGTTGAAATTTTATTTACTTATGTAACGATCCATGTCAATAATAGTGCTAAAGAGATTCAATTGAGATAAAATAAAACCGCGAAACATAAGTCTTCCAAGACTTTAAGTCTATTTCTGTACCGAACCGAAAAAATAATTGTTTTCTGGTATGGAAATCATGTGACTCATCAATCATCGATGAGTCATTCTGCATGTCGAAGGAATATTCACTTTATTAAGATTATTCATATCTTACTGTAAGTAGAATAATACTAAGAATTCAAGAAAAATTCAGCATCCATATGATCTCACGCCTATGTATCATCGAATGACGTGTTTAATATACGTGTCGCGTCATATAATTTCCTCATTAAAAACCTTAGCCACATCGCGCATATATTTATACGTCATAGTGACACACATAATGACGTACACTATCCTAATAACTGTCTTACAACCCTGGAAATGATCGATACTTAATTTCCCTAAAAGTATTAATTCATAAAATAAAAAATATTACATACACATACGTCGTTGAAAATATGAAACACCGGACATTATTTTTTTTGTTCCGTTTTTGTTTGAATAAGCATGTACATTTTCTCTACCATTCAACCCTGAAATTTCCTGAATCCATGATTCTTTTTTTATCCAAAAATCGATACCACCACGGAAAGCGCCAAAATGTCTCGCCATCCTGGCACCGCACTTTGCCTTCAATTCGGCGTACATAAAGTTAGGTGTGTAAAATGACATAAAACATAGATGTTAATAAAACTAGTTATTCCTAACTCATTTGTTTTCCTCATATTTGTCTATTAAGGTGGTTCGAGCAGATACAAGATAAGGATCTGAATTTTGTATATATTCTTAGCAGGTGCTAAAGAGACATGTGTGCAAAATTTCAAAATTACTTACCGTCTAGTTTACGAGATATACGAAATGAAAGTAGTAAAATAACGCACTATATTAGAAAGGTATATTTGCATTGTTAAAATACTAATATTTTTGTCGAGATATCTCAGCTTCTAAGTGGTAATAGTGGATGAAATTTCTAGGAGACACTTTTTAATTTACCAAAAACTAAGATAGTAATCTGGCCTGAAATTGTTCTCATTTTTCAAATTCACATGAAAATTTTGGGACCGTATTGCTCTTTCAGCTTTTAGTTAGAAATTGCAAAAGTGGTATGAAAATGATCGTTAACTTTGCAGAATGTATGCTGAACTGTGATTTGCGAAAAAATCTGAAAAAATCTTGTTATTTACGATTTTTGCTTACATTTTACTAGTATTGTAAATACGAGATCCGGAGTCCCGTTAAATAAATATCAAATGTATTATATGTATAATCAAATCAAATTTTTCAAAATATGCCGATATACGTATTCGAGTCTGTCACACCCTGCTTATGTTCTCAGGTAAATTTTTGTACCTTATGCACGCCAGATTAATTCAATGAACTCCACCCTTGTATTATGTATTTATTCTATGTATCAGGAACAATCATTTTTGCAAACATTTTCGCAAATCTCTTCCTTCGTGACGCCTTCTATTTCTCCGATATCCTCGTCATCATTTTCCCCACCGACCAACTTTCATTCTCCCCACCAACAGTCCGGCATATCCTTTTTATTCCCAGAGTCGCTCCCACTAACCGACCGCTCCCAAGCGTCAGTCGACTCGACTAAGTTGGGTACCAGTTCTCCAAAAGAGTTGCTTCAGTTAACGTCACTTCGTGTCTCGCATTAAAACCAACCTTCGCAGCCACACCCAGAGAATTCTTATCGAATCGATAGGAAAGCAGTATTAAGGTATATTATACCGTATATCCAATCCTTTTGCAATAATTTCAAATCCATTTCGTTTCTTCGTTCTAGCCGGTGAGTTCATCGGTTTTTTGTCGGAATAACTGTGAATCCGCGTTACGTGGCTACGGTTCGTGGATTGATTATGCTCGCCGTGTCGATTTCTCCACTATATTGACGTTGGGATATTTTTATACTTATTAAGGAGGGTGAGAGAGGAATTGGGGCACCTATATGGTGGAATGTCAATTAACTAAATGAGAAAGGAGATATGTGTGATGTCAACAGTAGTTAAGAAATTATATCATAGGTGGCGATACTTGAGTTGTCTTGTGGAATTATAAAGTAACAGAGTATATACAAATAGTTGTGATTAGCGAATGAAAAAAAGTCAAATGTCTATAGAAAATGCGTTAATGCCAATACCGTTTGGTTCAATGAACCAAATTGATACTTTTTCTGACTAGACTGTGTATGTAATTTTTAGATGTTTCATTTAGCATTACATATGTATTATATGAGACCTAATCTTTATTTTCTTTTTAGATAACAAGAAACCATGTCGACCACACGATATGCTCACGGGCAGGTAATTAACTTTGATAAGTACATTAGCGGGTCATGATTAAGGGTAATGAGTAACTATTTTTAGAATGGTATTATTTTAATTTATATGTTTCGTCAAGCAGCCGACGCCCACTGTTTATCCTGCCGATCCGTTCGATCCCGAAGCCGATGCCGCTCTTCTCAGAACTGCAATGAAAGGCTTTGGTACCGACGAGCAAGCTATCATCGATGTTCTTGCTCATCGTGGTATCATTCAACGTCTAGAAATTGCTGACAAATTTAAAACTATGTATGGAAAGGATCTCCTTTCGGAATTAAAATCCGAGCTGGGTGGAAATTTTGAGAATGCGATTGTCGCCCTGATGACTCCTTTGCCGGAATATTATGCACGTGAATTACACGATGCAATTTCTGGTATCGGTACCGATGAAGGTGCCATCATTGAAGTTCTTGCTTCTCTCAGCAACTATGGCATACAAACTATCTCTGCTGTCTACAAGGATCGTGAGTGAATTGACTAATTGCCTTTGGCCTTGGTTGTAGGACGGGAATTCCTTACAGCATTACCTCATTTGGTGACTCACTTCACAATAGTTGACCTTGGATACCTATAGATATATCTAAAAAGCGCAAAGTATAAGATTCATAGTATTGTAATGAAAAATTCGTCAAGTAATCAAGGTCATCTTAAAATAATAGAAAGGAAGTGACTTGATTACTCTGCACTTCTTTTCAATTTAATTTATACAGCATAGTATTTTATTCAAGGAAAATTATAAGTTTGATGTAATGAATTTAAGTTGTGCTTTATAACGTACAATTATTTATAATATTAATTTATTTATATTCTTTCAGTATACGGAAATGATCTAGAGAGTGATCTCAAAGGAGATACTTCTGGACATTTCAAACGGCTCTTGGTATCTTTGTCCTGTGTAAGTAATTTTCATGCATGTGACACAAGTGCTTTTGGATTTGGAATATGTAATTGTATACAGAGTTATTCGCGTCAAAAGCACCAGCTAAAGTTGGTCTCGATTGAAGAATTATGTTAATTGAGGCAGTGTGATCTTTTTAAACAAATGAAAGAATGTGAAAATCATGATGTTAGCAATGTTATGACATTAACTTTCATTTCTTTAATGATATCACCGTGCTCCGATTCATGAAATCACTCATTCAGGGCTATTTTCAGCTGGTGCGTTTGCCGTGAATAACTCTGTATATGATATTTAGTGATGTAATCAATGTTTTGCTATTTATAGGCTAATCGGGACGAAGATTCAACAGTAGATGAAGCTGCTGCCATCGAATCAGCCCAGGCCCTGCTTGAAGCTGGTGAAGGCCAATGGGGTACCGATGAAAGTGTTTTCAACTCTATTTTGATTACCAAGAGTTATCCCCAACTGCGTAAGATTTTCAAAGAGTATGAAAGACTGGCTGGCCACGATCTGGAGGATGCCATTAAGCGAGAATTCTCAGGATCGATTGAAGATGGCTACCTCGCCGTTGGTAAATACATTTTTTAATTTTATATAAAGCACTCATTCGTATTTATCAAATGATGACATCTTTTCGGGAATAAGAAAATTTAATCTGCTAAACATATGTGTAAATATGACAATTGTTTTTGTTTTTCAGTAAGGTGCGCTCGTGACAAAACTGGCTATTTCGCAAAGCGACTTCACGACGCAATGTCAGGACTAGGTACAACGGATTCCACCCTGATTCGGATAATCGTGGCACGTTCTGAAATTGATCTGGGTGACATCAAGGAGACCTACGAGAGAATGTATGGCCAGTCTTTAGCAGGCGACATCGACGTGAGTACTTTTAGTTATGAAAAAACAGAAATGTATTTGAAGACGTGCATTGCTATCTTCGAATTGCACTGGTACTTTATGCATGTACACCAATCATCTTCTTGCCATTATGTCTCCATTAACTTTCTTTAATTACATTACCATCCCGTATATTTCGTGAATTTCAGGGGGACTGCTCGGGAGACTACAAGAGACTATTGCTTACCTTACTGGGCTGAGAATATTTAACTTTCATGGAAACTTTATGTTATAGTATATATTACATGATATTACGGGTGGTATTTTGTCAGTCTTAATTGCTATAATCTTCTTTAGAAATTTTATATACTGTGTAAAAAATCTCTATTGTATTATATATAATAGTGAGCACGCGGGATTTCATTTTTTTATACTTGTACATAATGTGCAAGAACTAATTAGGTTTGAGTTACAGTATTGTGCATGCTGTGTCGGGTAGGGATTGGCATAAGTAGATAGGTTTAGAAATCAAATAAACCACCGAAAATACAATGTGCAATTATACCATTAAGTGGTCTTATACCAAATGACTGGACTTAAACATTACTACCGTTATTCATACTCACACATTACACCAGCTCGTATATGCATGTATGCGTGCCATTGTGTATTTACATAAACACATATAAATTCATGTACTGTGAATTTGGCCTTAATACATATGTGCCACATTCTTTTCCGTTTACAGAGCGACTGCAGCGACGATTTTAAACGGCTTCTGCTTGCGCTCGTGAATTAATTCACAGTCACACAGCGAATCTTTCTTCTCGTCTATGATTAATCAGTGTCTCTTATAACATTTATTTATATTATTAATTCACATCATAATAAAAATGTAAAAAATTATTTTTGTTCATAATAAAAATGCACGCCGGTGATATTCACTTGCAATTTAAAAAGTTTGAACCCATTTCTTGTTTTTACAGAGTGATTGTCCAGGGGAATGGAAAAGGCTTCTGATTGCTTTGCTGAACTAAGAAAGTCCTTAAACTAAAAGCGAAAAACTATTAAGACATTCCAATGGTTAAAAATATGTTATGTTAGACCAACTTACGTGTTTTACGCTTGATAAAGACAACAGGTATATTTAGGTGTTGCGCAACGAAGAAAAACCTGAACTTAAAATTACACGTGTGCCTTGATCTTATTTAATTAAATATAGTAGAACTAGAAAACAGATCAGTATACTTAGAATCAATTGGCTTATTTTTACATGTCACCGCATTTTACACTTGGCCTATATATTTCAAAACCAATAAACACAAAGTCATTGCTAAAATACTAAATTTGTACTTTAAAATACATTTCAAACTGCATGACATATTTCAAACTTCAATGCATCGTGTTGTTTATGATGAAAGAAGTTTGATTTAAAAAGAAGCAGTATCTCAATTATTGCAAAACTATAACTTATAATCTGACACACGATACTTTGGAAAGCAACCAATATTTCAAAATTTGTTAAACACTGCTACATCACACTCTATCAAAATCAATTATATGATCCACAAAGAAAATTAGCATTGAAATTGATCTTTTTTTTCAGGATATTAACAGCCTTATATATGTTTAACCATAAGAGTAGCTTATAATGATGTGATTTTTGTATTATTTGACCTTGACTGTTATGAAAAATTTATGTGATCAATTTTATTATTTAATAAAAATATCATGTATTTAACGTTTCAAAATATACATGTTATACATACAAAATTCAGTCATGCTACATGAGTAGAAGATATTGATGTGAACAAACAGTAAAGTCATTCAAATCATATTAACCATAGGTTTCTCATGTAGGAGACCTAATTTTCTTAAAATTATCTTCAACCTATTAGAAACATCCAATTCTTGAGTATTTTGATGTGCAATGTTGAAACATCCAATTTCTTGTTTGGCAATTACAAATCTCTGTAATTTCGCTTCAAAACGTACACAAGCAGATAGATGGTGCTTATCAAAATCTATGTCGTGTAGACGTATGCAGAGGTCTACTTCTAAATAGTCGATGAAATGTTCTCCAAAACAAATTGGTGGTGGGTTTCTAACTGTAACAGATTAGAACATGCCATAGCGAATTGCACTTATTTTGTCATATAATATAAATGTATATACTAATTTAATAGATCAATAGAAAGAAGACTAACCAGAAACTGTATCATTGAAAAGAGTATAAGAGTTATAGGAAATTGTCATGGAGATTCCATAATCATTAGGCAAATAAGTGATGTTAGTACACACTGAAACAAAAAATGATATTAATTACATTAACTTATGACTGAAAAGTTATTGGACTAACGGTTTGAGTTCTACGCAACATGATCGCACTATTCATATATTATATCAACAAGCGTCACTACATTTTTCAAGATAATATTAGGTTTGTTCTTGTTACCTACACTTTGTGCAATTTTCAAAAAGTGCACATTTTTATTGGATAATATTTTTAATTAACCAATGAAAACTTGCCCTTTTTTGAAAAGTGCAGAAAGTTATACATAACGAGACAAACCTATTGAACATATTAAAACACTATCGCACCATGTGGCACTGTTTTGTGAGTTTTTTACGATCTTTGGTACTCAGGTGGTTAATAAATAGATAACGTTACTGAATTACCTGTAGCATTGATGTAAATACTAGGCAGGTCAATATATTCACAACATCCACAATTATTGTTTGCACACTTGCAGCTATTAAAACTGGCATCTTGTAACTGATTTTCTTCTATTCTATTATTTTCTACAGAGGAAATACATAATTAGTAATCAAGAATTTCTGTTACGTGAAGAATATTAAGATAAGTAAGATTTCTTGAATCCATCAAAAAACAGTCACAGCGAAATAAAAAATATTTTCATAACCTGCATATTCGGCTTGGATAACTGAAATCACGATAACTGTAACGAATAATAAAAAATTACGCATGTTTTTGAAGCTAAGTTACACTATGCAACGCAAGAAGATGAAGAATAAAATCACTTTTAGTAATAAATTATTATCAGTTATTGAAATGATCTCTTGAGCTTTAGTTGACTAAAGACTGTTTTCTTCGACGCGGTTCACTGCATAAACTTGGTTTCGCTGTGTTATTAGCCAATCAGCCACTTATATTTTGAAGATAAACGGAGCTTATACATCAGCTGTTCTCTGGCTTAAGGCCTTCACACACAAAACGACGTAACGACTTAAGACGTAAGCGTAAGCCGTAATCAGTAAGCACCATCGCACACCACACGCGTAAGGAGTAAGCTACGGCCAATCACACTGAAGAAAGAATTGCACATTTTTTTAAAGTGTCTTCATTGTACATAAGTACTATAACTTTCTTTTTTTTTAGCTATTTTCTGTTGTAAAAAGTAAGTACACAATAACAATTATGTACTTATAATTAAGGATTGTATATTTTATAAATTGGAACTATATTGAAATGCATGATAAGCACTTTTACAGGAAAGCACATCACGCGAGAACGTTTGTGATTGGTTGTCCGTAAGAAGTAAGCCGTAACGATTTCATCCTTACGATATTTTTCGCCACTACGGCTTACGTCTTACGGAGGAAAGTGGAGGGGACAGTACTAGATTCTGATTGGTTGGTTTCCTTACGCTTACGTCTTAAGTCGTTACGTCGTTTTGTGTGTGAAGGCCTTAAAGGCTCATTCGGACCGAAAGCAGCGGGAAGCGAGAAGCGAGCAGCAAGCAGCTTAAAACTTTACAATAGAGTTGTATCTCTTTCCAACTTACATACGCACAGGCATATTGTGATTGGCCGTGATGTTAAATTGTAACAATGGAGACACATGCATGTCCTTCCTTCCATTCCTTATGGCTGCCTCCTCCAATGAGGAGATGTACCAGTCTACATGCATGTAACATACAACGGGCCTTTATCCCGGGCTATACCATCGACATATAGTACTGGACTGCTCACTGTAGCTGCAGAAAGTGTACCCGGGAATAGAAAGAGAGAGCAAATCGTAAGGACCGTTCTGTCCTTTTCTATCATTTTTCTATTGGTCGAAAGGTTTCTGGATGGAAGGGGTTCAGGACTGTAATATGCAAAATAAGAACCACGTGAAAAATTACTCCGCACATCTAGAATGTATGTACGTTGTTACAGTCGAATCATGGAGACAAAAGCCTCCGTGAGTCAAATCTCAATTGTAGTGATTACTTTATTGTAGTTGAGTTTATCAAAGTTCAATATTACTAAAAAAAATGGTGATTCGCTGTGTTAAGTGAGGGCTACCGCGAGACCTGTATTTTGAGCCCAATACGATAAGCTTTCACAACTAAGTAAAATGGTAAAATAACCTTAAATTTTATGATTAACATAAAATTAAATCAATTGTTCAACTTATAAAATATATAAATAAAGTTCATCGTGAAACGTACATTTCACTGCGCGGGGTTCCCTTATTCCTAATTCCGCTCCTGCCCAAGAGAAGGACAGAACGGTCCTTACGATTTGCTCTCTCTTTCTATTCCCGGGTACACTTTCTGCAGCTACAGTGAGCAGTCCAGTACTATATGTCGATGGGCTATACACATTTCGTCTGATGCCGAATTCAAAATTTATTTCAAACATGAACTATGACGTGCAGTAGGGTTGCCATCATCTTTTTGCTATACCGCTGCTACGGAAAGCTGAACGTTGTTTAAGTTTCCAAAATCGCAGTCCAAGCATTGGAATCTACTTAGTAATGATGTTATGTTTAAAGAGAAATTATGTATTACTACTTTAAATGTAGTATACTTGACTCCATGCACTTAATTAAGGTAAAATAACATTTCTTCGTATTTTCATACAACTAGCTAACATAAAAATGCAGAAAATGTATTTTCGCAGCTAATTGTAAGATTCCGCTGCTCGCTTCCCGCTTCCCGCTGCTTTCGGTCTGAATGAGCCCTAAGGGCTCACAGCCGTATTCATAGTCCGTCCTTATCTCAAGGATGAAGGACGCCTTGATGAAGGCTTCCTTCAATCTCCAAGGCGTCTACGTTTCACAGTCACACCTCGGCTCTTCCTTCCAGAAGGATGGTATATTTAGGGACATACAATTGCCTATGGTGGCAGGACTGGCCGCCACCTCAGTCCCTCTTTGTCTATTCGAGCGGCATTTTTTGAAAGAGTTTGAAATAAGGATCGCGTAGTCTATACTATAAGCCAAGCCAAGATACACCTTAAATTTTCTTTCCAGGTGTTGACTTTACGCAGCCCAGGTAAAATTAAGAAAAAACAACAATGCGTATTTCTTTTACGTTTCGACCCTCATTGGGATCATCTTCAGAAAGGTTTTATTACTAGGTAAACATGTATGAACTGTTGAACAATCATTGGTTAGATTCTGTAAAAAATAGTAGGCCAAACCTAAAGCCATAATTAATAGATCAGCTATGGCTCTTTTTAACTTTTGGCTAATCCTGCCTTTACATGTAACACACAAACTCTTGTTGGTTTCGCCTCCTATTTTTTACACAATCTAACCAATGATTGTTCAACGGTTCATACATGTTTACCTAGTAATAAAACCTTTCTGAAGATGATTCCGATGAGGGTCGAAACGTAAAAGAAATACGCATTGTTGTTTTTTCTTAATTTTACGTGGACTGCATAAGGTCAACACCTGGAAAGAAAATTGATGATTAAAACCAGCCGACAATTTCAATAACTGATAAGATACATCTTTGCTGCCTGAGCTGGGCTAGTTGCTAACTCGGGCCGCTTGTGGCGCTAGGCATATCAAACGAAACAGCCAATCACAGAGCAGAAGGTTTCCTCAAGGAAGCTCGAGACCTCCCTTGAAATAAGGAGGCCAATAAGGCTCCTTGTTCTGTAAAGGAAGGTTTATGAAACGCGAAACGAGGAACAAGGGTTCCTTATTCCTCAAGGAACGACTATGAATACGGCTATCAGTCATACTCGTCAAACGCGCGTTCGAACGCGAACACGTGCGCGGACGCAAAGGTTGGAACACATGTAATGTAAAGCGACAAGTCAAGATGGCATCGAACGCACGGTCAGACGTCCGTTCGAGCGCCGCGTTTGGCCCATTTTCTAATTTTGCGTCTACGCACACGCGATCTCTCAGTAGTTTCTCATCTAAACTTCGCACTTTTTATGGTTAAGAATTCCAACAGTTTTGTTTATGTGACTTTATTTCAAATGTTATGTGTGATCTTATAGTAAGGTATTATATTAATGATAATTTCTGAGTCGTACTTTTACCATACATAACAATTGATCAAACATCTGTGCATCCATACGTGTATATCGGAAGAACTGTTCTTTGTTATATTCCTTCATTTCAAGAAATAAATTCCAATATTCGCCTTGCTGCTTTCTCAATCTATTTATTGGTGGAACTCCCCGTCTACAACTTCTCGTTCGCAGCCATAAAAGTAAAGCTAGTGCAAGAAAAATATTATTGTTTTTTACCATTCTTGGCATTTGCCCATGCTCTCAGGAAAACCAGGGAAAACCCGAGACAGAAACAGACGCTAAATTAACTAATCGTTTCTCTTAGTATAATGTCTGTGACTTAAGGCTATATACACAGGGGGTTCCAAAATTACCTGACCAACGAGGTATGGCGGTGTTCGGGAGGCACCACTGATCACGAAAATGACCTCCTTTTTCTCCGGAAGGTCATAGTTTTTAAATGGAAGCAGGTCAAAGTTGACCAATTAGAGGGAGGCGTCAAAAGAAACGTAGGCTCCTACGAACTCTGAGTATTCTTCCCTCGCTTTTGTTTCTCGGTGGCTTCGTGCAGGATGACGTCAGCTGAAGACATGCCTATTGGAAACACGAAACAAGAAACAAGCCACCGAGAAACAAAAGCGAGGGACGAAAACTCAGAGTTTGTAGGTGCCTACGTTTCTCTTGACGTCTCGCTTTGATTGGTCAACTTTGACCTGCTCCTATTTAAAAACTATGACCTTCCGGAGAAAAGGAAAGTCATTTTCGTGGTCAGTGGGGTCTCCCGAACACCGCCATATCCCGTTGGTCAGGTAATTTCGGAAAACCCTGTATATATATGTATATACAGGGTGTCCCAGAACTACCTGACCAACGGGGTATAGCGGTGTTCGGGAGGCACCACTGATCACGAAAATGACCTTCCGTTTGTCCGGAAGGTCATAGTTTTTAAATGGGAGCAGGTCAAAGTTGACCAATCAGAGGGAGGCGTCAAGAGAAACGTAGGCACCTGCGAACTCTGAGTTTTCTTCGCTCGCTTTTGTTTCTCGGTAGCTTGTTTCTTGTTTCCAATATGTATGTCTTCGGCTGACGTCATCCTGCCCGAAGTACCGAGAAACAAAAGCGAGGGAAGAAAACTCAGAGTTCGCAGGTGCCTACGTTTCTCTCGACGCCTTCCTCTGATTGGTCAACTTTGACCTGCTCCCATTTAAAAACTATGACCTTCCGGACAGAAGGAAGGTCATTTTCGTGATCAGTGGTGCCTCCCGAACACCGCTATAACCCGTTGGTCAGGTAGTTCTGGGACACCCTGTATATACATACATATACACATAAAAAGGCAATGAATTAATAAGTATATATGTATACAAAAGTAGATTTAACATGTAAGAGCTTGTTAATAAAACTAAAGGTTTGTGTTCAGGAAATCTTTTTCTTTTTGTTCCTTATTGGCTTTGTGCTCTAGAGAGCTTGGCTCTCTGCCAGCGTATCTAGGAAATGGGCCGCGTGGAAAAACATTAATTTGAATCTACTCAGCTTCTAATAATGCACCATATGTGGCAGATACGTGCCGAGCGAGCGCTCGTTAAAATTCGATATAATGAATCATGCGGATAAATTTCTAAAATATGAAAATAATTGGTTAGCTGGGGATTTATCCGCAGGATAAATTTTATCCGAAGGTGAAGAAATTGGCCATTAGCCAATCGCGACACAATCGGCACAACAGACTCGTAGTACTGGTAGTAAATGTCGGAATGTACCCAGGGTATATTCCTTAATTGAACCACGGTTGCAGTTGTTAAATTTTAATGGCCTCGACCTATTTTTGTCACCAGCCGAAATCAGCCGATGCAATTTGTCTAAAATTTAAAAACCGTAACTATGGTTCAGTAACGAAATATGGTTCAGAACTGTTAGGTCGGCTCATTGCAGCATTTTGCGTCCGTTTGTCCTAACATTTTTATCTGCTCCGGAACACTTCAGGTGTGTTCGCAAATAAGTCGAGAACGTGAGAGCAACCGCATCAAATACATTCCATAAACAGAGAACAGCGATGCTCCCAGCGCTCTCAGCTCATTTTCGAACGCACCTGTAGTGCGTATCATCAATGACTACGTTTATACGAAGGTCTTAAACCGGTTTAGTTAATACTGATTTAAAGGAATAGACAAATCATAGACATTTCTACTTCTAAGGAATATGTGAGATTGGCTAGTTCCTATAGATCAGTACTAAATGAACTGGTTTAGGCCGCCGTAGCCTATGAGTACATTTCCATCGTACAGAATTTGAGTAGAAGGGACCAATCACATTTGTGTATTCTTTTCAAATGTTGTGCATGATTGGTTAATTCTCTTTAAATCATGCACGTTAAAAAACGTAGTAATCAGTTTGTAATATTAAAGTGTACAGAAATGTCATAGACACATGGAACTGTAAAACATAAATAATAAATATAAGTAAAAATGAAGTAATTTAATACATAGGGTACGTTCCGAAATGTACTGACAGTACTGCCAGTACTGTCTGTAACCAACGCTGTGTCCTTATTCATCCATACGCATCTAAGAGAGATGTAATTACTTTTACAGTACTATCGGTACATTTCGGAACGCACCCAGAAACTCAGTGTACTCGCACTTCATGGTATATGAAGTGCAGGTTTGATTGCTCATCTGAGAGCAATATCGTACCCTAACCAAATTTAAGATTTTTCCAGCTTTAGTTATGCTTATGTTGTATTAGGTTGGATGTGGTTAAATACAAATAGTAAAGAAAAACATGACTGATGATGGATTTCAAAAGGCATCTTCGCAAAAAGTCCACAGTGGTTGTTTTTCGATTGTAGCTATTAATATTGTCCTGATTTTGTACATTAGTACAAAAAAAGATTTATATCGTTCAGGAAAAATAATTATATGTATATCATATAAAACTATATGTATATAATCATATAATATAGTATAGTACCAGATAAAAAAATTTATATCTATCTGATCAGATCTAAAATAATAAAAAAATATACTTTGAAAATGTAATTATATACAGATTGAGTTTTACTGATGATCGAAACTTACGAAATCTTTCGTTTTAAAATTTAACTCTGTCTCTAACATTGATGTGGATACCAGCCCGTATCTGAATCACAGGAAATGAAGAGACCGATAAAACAGCACAAACGGTGGCAAAAGATTCGAAAATAAACGAAATACCAGTAACACTACAGAATCTCATAGCAAAAACGAGAGAAATAATTACAAAGGAATGGTAAAAGGAATTGGATAGCTACTAGAGCAAACTAAAATACATTAAACAGACTGTGGAAATATGGAAAATGCCAACCACAATTAACTGAAGAGAACAAATAGCATTAACAAAAATAAGGATTGGACTCATGGAACTATCTTCTGGCTACATGTTCCACGGAGAAGAGCACCAATGTGCACTAAATGCAATACGAAACTAACAGAGCAACATATTTATTCTATACAAATGCTCATAATATATGCGTGCAAGACAATGTTTAAAAATGTAGACACAATTATGCAACATTTTAACAAGCAACGTAGAGTCAATTAAGAAAGTTATATACTTCTGTAAAATCATAAATATTACAAATAAACTAAAAAATTATGAAAAATGTAAAATAAGACAAATATTAATATAGAACTGTTCAATGATCTACAAGGTCAACGCCATAAATAAGTAAAGGAGAGTGTTAACGGCGGAAGAAACGACTTGCGTTTCAGTGACTTCCGATCGCCAGTAAAAACTGGAACGAACTTTCAGAAGCCGACATGAAATTACGGACTTTTAACAACATATACATATGTATTAAACGATATCAAAGTTACGAATAGTGTACGAATATTTTTAGCATGAATCACATTATCAATCAGATAAGTAATAGTTTATTTTTGGATACGTTTATTAATTAAATTTTAGGAGTTGCAGAGTAATTTGGGTTAGGTATCAATTTTTGACACGCAAGATACAATTTGGCTCTTTTCAATCACGATATATTCAAGTGTCAGAAACGCCGAAAGTAGACGAACATTATTAAAACTGTAATTTAATTATTAGATTTGAATGATTTAACTCAAAGAATACGTTGACTTTAGTTAAAAAGCTTTAACGTATGTGTTGTAACACTTTATTTTCAATTTGTCAATTCACCGTGTTCGTAAACAAAAATAATCTAAACCGGTGTTCTAAACATGTCAGAAACTGGGCCGTTTACCTTATATGTATATTATATAATTATTTTTTTTGGGGCAGTTTGCATTGGCCATACTTCAATGGGTTTTTCCAGCTGAGTCGGATAAGAGTTAAAATACATCTTTAAATTACTAATATATTATCTATACAATATTTCATCTTTTATTGTATCTCCGGTGGAAATATACCCAATGTGTCATCAGTCACGATATTTATATGATTTGGGTAGGTTAGGTTAGGTTATCTTAGCTTTCATGTAGTTGGCTGCGGAAACGTTAGAAACTCTGCACGTTTAGTGCATTAAAGTCACGTTACCTGTATGAGCATTTGAATGGGACACAAAAAAACAATTGTAAGAGCTTTCTGCCTACAAATTAGTTAATTAGAATACTGCAGTTAAATATTAAATAACATAGTTACATTTAGATTATTAGATATTATGTAAAATCAAATTGCAGATTTTAACAAACTTCTAAGTGATTTAGAAAAATAATTTCTTGAAATTTTTTTAAACTTTGATTCAAGTTAACCCGTTTACTAAAAAGTGTATATTTTATTATTCGTCATACTGAGATATAAATAAGAAAGTAGGAAAAAAAATGTTTCCGTAACATGATGCGATAAAATCGCATGGAGCAGCTAAAGGTCAATTTGCAAAAAAGAAAAAATATTTGTCGGAGAGAAAAATAATCTTTTCAATTTTGGAACATAGACTGTATGTTCGGGCTTCTGTTATACGTGTTGCGACTTTCACAAACGTAAGAATACTAGAGAAAATAAGTTTGTCGATATTTGGACAATAAAGATATTTTTCAATTGTTTACTTACATATATTGTTTTTCGTGATTTTCGAAAAAAGTTATGATTCATATTATCATTATTTTATTTTTTATAAACATGTAAAAAATTTGTAGATAAAAAGTATATATTTTTTACGTAACATAGTTTGACGATCGAAGAGTTCATGCTACTGATTGTATTTTTTAAACCGTTTCGTTCATTTATTTATTCGGTAACTAGTCTTTAAGTGTGCAATAATTATTATATATCACAAATTGAGAAAGCTATATAAAACGTTTAAAAATATTTTATTTTCACATACATACAGTGCTCAGAATAAGCTGATATTACAAATTTACGTGAAAATCAGCTATTATTTGAGCATGTAGCAAAATAATATTTGGCTTACATGTCAATTCTTTATTAAGGAGCTTCCACAGCTCTGGCGGACGCGTCGGTACGATTGTAATATCAGAAGTCTCATTGGCCAGACATATTACGAAAAATGATTTTGATCAATAAGAGGTTTAATGTTCTGAATTTTACTGAAATAGTAAGATTGACCCAACAGCTGTAAAGGCTCCCTTATTCCTACTGGTGTCAAGTTCAAGGAGATGCGAATAAAAGACATTTTCATTGCAATAAAGTTTGTACCCTGCGATTTTTAAGTTATTCACTCAAATAAAGAATTCTTTGCTTTGATACGTTGGCCTCAACATCAACATATCGCTGTTATCACATCCGTCGAATTATGCACTAGCAGTCAGAAATACCAAAATTACGATGGATTGGAAATATAATACAAATTCTCAAAACCATATACTGTTGTCAGCCCATTTTTTAGAGAGAAATTAAGGAAATAAATCATAAAGGATAATTATAGAAGTCTGGTGCCTATTTGTTAATTTCAAGGGATACAATCAATTTGATTAAAGGGATAGAGGAGCACTGTCGCCATCATGCATTTTCACAAATTTCCATATGAAAAACTTCTTTACAGATCACTCATAGATTGAAGATATTAGAAATACGAAATAATATTTTTTGGAAAATATATGTTGGACAAGTGTAATATTAATTTACTATTCTACGACTAATTTTCTTGTCATACGTAAATAAAGTATGAGAATTTAGACATATTTGACATGAATGACAGTTCGCTGTGTCACATTGCACAAATATTTCCATTTGAGCGCATGACGTATGATTAGACGCAGTTACCCATCACTAATCTCAAGATGTACGTCCACTCGCAATTAACATTTATATAGAATAGTTGATAAATGTCCTGCATATACGATTTTGGTAGAGCTCAGACGGAGAATTCATAATATTCTATATTCTATTTACGCACGGTGTTAAATTGCAGATGAATCGCAGAAGCAATGAAATCAAAATTTACAAAGAAAATTAAATTCTAGTTAAAGATGATATATTAATATTTGCAAACATCTGAAACTTCCGGTTTTAATAAGACATACAAAAGAAATCTAGAGAATTGAATGAAATGCCTTATGTTCAACAGCTAATTTCAAAAATTTCTTCAGTACTGCATGCTGCGGATCATTTGTACTTGCTGATATATGTCATGCAACAAAGCAAACTTCTTTACCCCAATGTTTCTATGTATGGTGATGTGCATGGTGACAGATGCTATGCTATTTTAACATGGCGATGAACCACTTTTTTTAGACCGTCAACGTAGACTACCAGAACATGTCATCATTTGAAGGCAAAGCCACAAGAAAGGGAATGAAGGAAGGAATAGTCCAGTCGGAATAGCCGAAATTTGAACCGACTTCTATTCAAAGACCCCACCACAGCGCCAATTTTTTCGGAGGTTGTTTGGACCTATAGGAACATGCCCTCAAGTTTTCGTAAAAATCCTAGTTGCATTGTAACAAATAATAATTATTAAAAATTAAAAAGACGATTTTTTCCGTTATTTTTTCTGTTATGCATTTTATCGAAAAATGCTTCCTACAAAAGTTGTGCATCATAATATTCTCTATAAAAAAAGTCCTATATAAAAATGACCTAACATTTTTAGTTAAGCAGTTATTTGCAATGAAAAACAAAAGTTCTTATTTTGCTTTTTGCATCCGTTATCAGCTATTTATCAACATAACATTTCAAAGTTCATCCATCATCTAGAGAAAACCCTCCCCAAAAGGTACGTGCAAGATTTATTGATCTACGTTATATATTTAAGCAACAATCGCCGATCTACGAAAATCCGGAGTTTTCAAATTCCCATCTCCGAGGAAGACTCACAGAGTAGAAAAAAAATTCAAGAGCTTCGATTCATCATGTATATTCTCGATTTAAAAAAAATTTACATTTTCGTTAATAAAAAATATTGTTTTTCGACGATTTAAAATTTTTGCTTATAAACAAATAGAAATAAGTTCTTGAATTATGTAGATATTTGAGATATTCTTCAAGATTATGATGCGTTTTTGTAAGACGAGCAATTTAAAAAAAAAAAGTTGCAATATCTTGATTACAACCCGCGATATCGATGTTTATACGTTTCTGCAATTTACCATTGTTGTAATCAAGTTTTTTGCAAAATTCGAATTCGTGAGCCTTCTCTATTATTTTGGGCATGAGATTCAATATAATACTAACCATTTGGAGCGTTCGTCTCGTTGTGAGTAATTATTTATTCCGATCGCCCGCGCGCGGCGCAGCGAGCAGCGTCGGTCGCTCGGCCGGGCGGCGCGGTGGGGGTACCGCGTCCCGCCCCGCAGCTCTCCTCGAGCGGCATAGTTAACAAATTCATTCAATGTATAAACATCGATATCTCGGGTTGTAATCAAGATATTGCAACTTTTTTTTTTTTAATTGCTCGTCTTACAAAAACGCATCATAATCTTGAAGAATATCTCAAATATCTACATAGTTCAAGAACTTATTTCTATTTGTTTATAAGCAAAAATTTTAAATCGTCGAAAAACAATATTTTTTATTAACGAAAATGTAAATTTTTTTTAATCGAGAATGTACATGATGAAACGAAGCCCCTGAATTTTTTTTCTACTCTGTGAGTCTTCCTCGGAGATGGGAATTTGAAAACTCCGGATTTTCGTAGATCGACGATTGTTGCTTAAATATATAACGTAGATCAATAAATCTTGCACGTACTTTTTGGGGAGGGTTTTCTCTAGATGATGGATGAACTTTGAAATGATATGTTGATAAATGGCTGATAACGGATGCAAAAAGCAAAATAAGAATTTTTGTTTTTCATTTCAAATAACTGCTTAACTAAAAATGTTAGGTCATTTTTATATAGGACTTTTTTTATAGAGGATATTATGATGCACAACTTTTGTAGGAAGCATTTTTCGATAAAATGCATAACAGAAAAAATAACGGAAAAAAATCGACTTTTTAATTTTTAATAATTATTATTTGTTACAATGCAGCTAGGATTTTTACGAAAACTTGAGGGCATGTTCCTATAGGTCCAAACAACCTCCGAAAAAATTGGCGCTGTGGTGGGGTCTTTGAATAGGTCGCATGTCTATTCCGACTGGACTAGGAAGGACGGAAGACGAGTATGGGCGTTTATTTCATAAAAGGTTTTGACCAGCATATATGTATGTTAGCCCTACTGTTAGTTGCATAGTTATGTTTAATTTTACATCAGCTGCTAAGATTTTGCGCAAGTAAAAGTTTAACTGTATATAAATGATTTAATACGCAGCTAAAAAAGGAATGACTAGAATAACGTAGTTTGCTATATTGAGGTAATATCCGAATTTCTGAAATATTAACTATATTACTATAATTAGTGTACCTAACAATGGAGATCATCTTAAAAATATTATGAATACGTTAAAGTTATGAATTACTATGGCAAAATGAAAATACAAAATTTTACAAGGTAAGACAGTTAATGATCATCTGTTTCAGAAAAGTTTTATTCCATTTCTATATTATTTTTTAATTATTTCGTACGAATTCAATATATTTGTCGTCCTGAATTATAATATTGATTTGCATGGTAAGGTTTTTGGTAAGTACCAGCTGTACATATGGAAATAATAAATTTCTTTTTCTCTTATAGAAAGCATTAAAGTTTGAAGCTATTGAAGATGGTTTTTTATTATCATGCATTTTCATAGTCTACAATACCTTCACCGTCGCTTGATTCATTTTTTAATTCTTTGTCATGATACGCTGCTATCGATACAGTTTTATGTGCTTTTACGACGTCTTTTATTTTTTCCTTGACTGCCTTTCGTTTTTTCGATTTTCCCTTCGGTTTTGTTTTCTTCATTACGGGTGGTGGTGGAGTAGTATCGGGATATGCTTCCAAATAGTAAGCTTTCAAAGCTCCTTGATCAACGACAGTTTTTGAAGTAGCGAAAGCATTACAAATTTCGTTCACAAGCGATTCCGACAACTTTATTTTGAAAGCTTTCACCAGCTCTTTAAATTTATCTGTGCGAAAAATAGTGCAAATTCTAATAAACTTATTCATTGTATTATATTGCGAACTATAAATGAATAAATAATAGCATACTCTTTGCATTCAGCTTGTCTTCCAAGGATAGTATGAAGTGTCCAAAGTTTTTACGCAATTTTTTTTTCTTGGGCATTAAAGCTTCAAAGTTAGCTCTCTTCAATAATATTTTCTTGACGTCAGGCCCAATTATTTTGTAATTACTCAAAATACCTCCCAATTCGACAGTGAGCCAAGAGCGATCATTTTGAATTTTTTCAAGTTCAGATAAAATATCCTTATTTGCCCAAACATTTTCTAAATTCAAGTATCGCATTTTACTCTCTGGTGATTGTTCTGGCGTAAGAGCCTGAACTAAAGTTAAAGCTCCTAAAGCTTTTAAAGGATTATTTCCCAGGCACAACGTCTCCATACCCACGTTCTTTGACAAGGATTTGCCCAGCTCGACAGCTGCTACCTCGTTAAACTTATTTCCTATAATGAAACCGTGCTAAGCAGTGTAAATTTTTAAGTAAACACTCTTTTGTTCTCGAGGAAGACTAACATTACCGTTCAAATTGAAGCGACGGAGATTTGGAGTGAGCGCCAGGAAGGGGCAGAGAAACGGAAGAGACTCCATGCCGAGTGCGTTCCAGGATAAGTTGACATCGGTGAGTGTCCTGTTCCTTGAGAGTCCTGCGAAGAGTGGCCTGGACGCTTCCTTACTGAAAAGTGAGTTCCAGGAGAGGTCCAAGCAGGTCAGACTATCCGTTTGAGCGAGTAGCGTCTGCAGTATCTTTCCGCTCTCTTCGCCAAGTTCATTATCCGCCAGGTTGACAGTGAGAAGTACCGGATTGAAGTAAATTGCCGGTGCCGCGATTCCGAGACCCTCATCTCCAAGAGCACAACGACTCAAGTCCAATTCATGAAGTGCCATTGCTGTTGAAATACCGTTCTGTAATCGTTTCGCACCTTGCGGTCCGATTCGACATCCACTGAGACTCAGGCTCGACAATATATTATTCTCTTGATAGAGTTCATTGAGATGGGAGCAGGCATCTGGCGGTAGATAATTATCCTAAAAGAAGGATGCATCCGCAGTCCAAGGTATAATAAAAGTAAGACTCCTTGAAGAAGGTACCTTCAGATCCAAGGCTTGGACAGATGTATTATTCCTAATCGAATGACAAATAGCTTTAAGCGTTTTAGCATCCACTCCGTAATAGCGCAGATTAATTTTATCGGTTCGCAGCATCTCCAGCATGCACTGAATGAGCTTCAATTGCATGGTTTTCGTCAAATCGATGAACTTCTGGATACCATCGTCTTTGTACGCACGTGAACGCGGATACAGCGTCCAGAATCCATCAGCCAACCCTGGATCTTCGGGTGCAGGATAAATATTGAAGAGATTCAATAGCTTGAGTTGAGAGTCGCTGATGTCTATATCCTTCAAGCAAAGATATGTCGACGCTTCGCTAGATTCGTCGTGCTTTCCGAGAATTTCATCTGTCAGTGTTATTATCGTGTCCACTGAAATCGAATCTTCGTCTTTCCTTGTGTTGATCTAAAGCGTTTCAACATGAAACAGTTTTATCGTTAAATCAGTCGGACGTGTATGTCAATTGACGCTAAGTAGGCAATTTGGTTAAAATCAAGTTACGCCAATCAGTCTTCGTAAGCGTTCGCGTTTCTCCCTTTCTTTCTCGACTGCCTCGGTCACTCTCTGCTCGGTATAAACGGATACGTAATCGATAAAATCTTCTACGTGAGATTCCTTCCTCGGTTGCTTGTCTTCCTCATCCCCTTCCTCATCCCCTTCCTCATCCTCTTCCTCGTCCTCTTCATCCTCTTCTTCATCCTTTTCTTCGACCTCCTCGAAGCGTTCTTCGGATTCTTCCCATCGGACCCGGAGCCCGCTCGTACGAGTTCTTAAATCCTGAATGAAAGCTACGTGACATTGATTTCTTTTACTTACTACATATACAGAGAACCGTATTACTGCTTGTAGAAGGGGAAAAAAAGTGACAAGTCATTGAATCTTGTGAATGTCAAATTTGTTATATGACAAAATATTATAAATACTCCTTGCTCGTCCATGTCACTTTCCTAGTGACTGATCTATCGACCGGTAGACTCGGTAGGGCCTAAGAAAAGTTTTGATTCTTCCTAAATTCAAAGAGGTTCGTAACAATTTCAATAACCGGAATTTAAACGAATATAGTCGAGTATCGTTTGATCGTAGAAAAGTAAACATCACGTTTGAACGATACAATGCCTACTCTGTGAAAGCAGCAATTAAATAATCCCGAATTCACGGCAGGTTTCATGTAGACGTTGACGAGGCGTTAATCGACATCGTGCAGGGAGCTTTGGACAAACTGACCCTGTTCATCGGCGTCAGGGTGACTCATATACTGAGTATTCTTCAAGTGGACCTTCTTGTCCATTGTGTTGTAATTTTGAGAGTGTTCAATTAGCAATTACTGTACGCCCAGACTTACCCGCAGGAACCACCATGCTTCTATTGTACGTTGTGATTACTGGCCTATATATGGAATCGCAGGATCGTCTGGTATTATGAGGCCCCATGGGTGCATGACCCTCATAATAAATATAAAGGAGCCTAAATAAAACCATTCAGAAAGTCTGATTGTAAATACTGGATATAAAATTTTCTTTAGAGATAATTCATGTGTGTCCATATGGGAAAATCGAAATCGCGTAATAATCTTAATTTAAGAAACAGTAATACCATCTATCGATCAAATTATACTTTTTCGATACAAATAAAAAGACCACATTGAAGATTGTACTTTTTATTGAAATTTTTCATCGTTATTTTACTGGGGGAAGGATTGGGGGTTTAAGGAGAGGGAACATATGTCAAAAGGAACTTATTTACACACACTCATACACACGACAATTGCGGAAACACACACGATCGTTTCAACCACATGGGTATCCTTTAACTATCTACTTTGGACCAGAGGCATTAGTTCGATAAATAAAAGGCTAAGTCGCACTGGAGATGTTACAAAGGAGTCATTGGTCCTTCTTTGAGCATTAACGAGTATCTTGAACGAAAATCATTGGAGCTGATGAACGACGGTACGACGTAGCTTTTCGCAAAGGAAGTCGAGAAAAATATATAATCGGAATAGAAATTCTCACATTTCGCGAATAGGGAACCAGTGCCTGTGATCAGGAAAATAATTAAGAGAATAAAATACAAATAATAATACAATATATAATCGATCTATCTATTCGCATAATAATATAGTTTTCTTTATAAAATAAACGTTCTATTATAAAATTTGTTTTCTTGCATAAAATCACTTATGGAAACTATTATACCGTATGTGTGTAAACTAGTATATGCACGAATGATAATAAAAATCGGTTCACATTATGCGTCAACGATGCGAGCGTCGTAATTGCACAACAGCACTCGAGAAATTGCAATTAGGTAGTAAGGTACCCGATGAAAATAAGAAAATAGAAAAGTGATAAGACAAGGACGATAATGGAGTATTGGTAGAGGAAGAAGGAAAGGAGAAAGAAACGGAGAAAGATAAAAAAAATACAAGATGACTTCTATTTACATTGCGACGTAATTTCATGAAAACATACATGAATCTAAAAGTCTTTGCACGTATCTGACATTGCGAGTAAAGCTCAGGAGAGATTCCAGGAGTCGCCATTTTAATAGCGACGTCCTCGACGCTACGTCATAGTCGACGCACAAATATGTCCGACATGTTGCACACAAATATCATCGCAGTAATTTCTCTTAAGAGTCTCTCACTGGGTCGCCGTTCGTACTGGGGTTCTTCTTTTTTTTTTTTGTTATTATTCTCAATTTAATATTCCCTTGTAATAATATCTTCATAATTATCGTGATCATCATTCTCTTCGTACTTTACTCATAATCATAACTCTGTATTATAATATCACTTCGTTTCGCTCATTAAATAAACCTCGTAACGCGTGTGATTGTAATGCATGATTTCATTTCTATGAGTATCACAATATCGTCGGAAGGAACGTGAAGCCTGCGTTTAAAAATATGTAAAAAGTATATTATAGTTGTGCGAATGATTTTATCACAACCTGGAGCTGGTAGTTGGCAAATATATATATATAATATATAAACGATAATGTAAATAGACAGATAAAATGATCGTAAGAAAGAGACGTAATGGAGGCGTAATTAAATGAGGCTAAGAATAAATTTAAATTCGTGGATATCCTGGCTGGGGGGAGAGGGTCGAAGGAAGTGGGGGGGGGGGGGGGGGCAGTTTCTTGGGGTCTTTTAGGGCACTGGGTTTCTCTCTAGACTAAGACGATACAGGCTTAGCGAAATTAATAAGTACGGGCTATGTACATATGTACAACGATAACAACTTGGCATTATTATTATCATTAATTATAATCTCCGATGATTTATTGTCAGGATCGTAGAATTACTTGCACCTGGGAGATCCTTTGCCTTCTTTTATTTATCCTCGTCTTCGTCATCGTCATCTTAGCAATAAGTCGCAATTGGCCATCATGCCATAATCGTTTCCCGTCTCGCGGCATCCGAATGACGCTCATAGCCGTGTGAAAGATATGAAACGATTACGATCAATGATCCAACGGGATCTCCATCTGTTCAGGCTTAGAGACTCTACGATTAAACCGGGACGTGTACATTTTGCCTTGGATCTTCTGTATTTCTGACACACACACACACACACACACACACACATGCGCGCAAATGCATGCGTTCGCTCACGCATCGGTACAGTCGTATATACTGACATTCTCTTACCCAATCTTCCCAGCGCTCTCTCTCTCTCTCTCTCTCTCTCTCTCTCTCTCTCTCTCTCTCTCTCTCTCTCTCTCTCGCTCTCGCTCTCACTCTTCATATCAGCCTCTCTCGCTCTCTCAAATTCTCAGTTATGTTTAGTACCTCTGTAAATCTTTCTGATTCTTTTGCTGCATCCAGCGGCTCTATGACAACGTCTTATAGGTATAAAGTGGAAGATCGCAATTTCATGTATTACACGTGTACGGTTAGCACCTGGTGCGGACCGGTTTGGCTGGTACCTGGCTGCTGGTGGGAGTACGAGGGTTCCTGAAGTCTTGGCTTGCTATATGGCTTATGAGGTCCTTCCTCGTAGCTAAAGCTCGCCGTGTTATTCCGAGCTTCTGCACTTGGTGGTTTGTACAGAGGTGGTAGACGATGTCTACCTTCTTCTGAAACCATTTCTAAACTTTCTTCTGGAGAACCCAAGGCTCCTAGAGATGTTCCTGATAGAGGTCTCACTATGGATACTCTTGGTTCTCCTACGTCTTGATCCTTCAGAGGATTCGCATATCTTCTGAGATTCTCTTCGTTTTGTAAGTTGTTGGATTTTTCATCCAGGTCACTGCGATGCCGATGAAGAGATGTTTCACTACTGGTTGTTGCCGTTAGTCCGGATCTTTGCCTCGCTGATCTAAGGTACCAGGCACCACCTAAGGCTGCCACTAACAATATCATCGCTAGAGCGCCACCGAGAACAGCTAGGTATCCGTTGCCACTACCATTTGATGAATTTGGCTCACTGAGTAAAGCCGTCTCTACCTTGACTTCCAGGACGGAAGCCAGAGCAAGAGGTCTGTTGAGGGACCTGGTAAGGGCTTCACCGAGATCCCGGGCTGCGTCAACCGCAGCCTCCGAAAATATTGTCACCTCGACAGTATTATTATCACCCAGCTTTAAATCACAGAGGAGAACGACCGACTGTGGTCTTCTTGGATCAGCGAGAAGCTTCCTGAGTTTTCTACAGAGTAACTCCACGGAGGTGCCTACAGCCAGGGTATCGCGTCGTAGTAGTATGGATAATCGGGAACACGTAGGGCCTGGTGTGGCCTGACCAGGCCAACAAGACGGTGGCGCCGGCAGTGCCGGCGGACCTACTCTTCTTCCGGTTTCTACTGGACGACACTCTCCCCACGCTGGACAAAGCGGAGCCAAACAACTATCACCGGGCGACGGAACACAGACCTCATGAGCTAAACATGATGTTCCATTGAGACAGTTCCCTGGTCCGCACCAGACATTGCTGCACTGGGTCTTGCCGTTTCGGCACTCGCAGACGTTGCAGTCATCGTCCCAAGTTGCTGCCACGCATCCTGGACCTCCAGCTGTTCTTATCTCACAGTGGCTACCAGTTCGTCCAGGAGGACAGACACACGAGTAGCTGGCTATTCCATCTATGCACGTAGCACCCCCCATGCAAGGATCACTAGCACATTCGTTGACGTTAATCCTACAGTCGGGTCCAGTGAATCCTGGGGCGCATTCACATCTGAACCAATTGACTCCGTCGACACATCTTCCACCATTCAGACAAGGAAGAGGCTGACAGTCATCCACATCTCTCAAACAGTTGGGACCCTCAAATCCTTCCCTGCAGATGCACCGATAGTCGCCATCAGCAGTGTTAACGCAAGTCGCGCCATTTTCACAAGGGCTGCTGGCGCAAGCCGGTGAAGCTATATGACAAGCGGTGCCTTCCCATCCCGGTGGACAATGACAGGTGAAACCATCTCCCCTGTCTTGGCATGTTCCACCGTGACGACAGGTACCAGGTTCGCAATGGCCGCCACGAAGGGCACAGGTCTTTCCTTTCCAGCCACCGCGACAAATACATGTAAAGTCCGCTACCCCGTCTACGCAGGTACCATTGTTTCTACAAGGTGAAGTAGTACACTCATCCACATCTGGAAAATGACAATAACATTTATCATTCGATTGTACTGTAAATTATAAACAGCATTTAAGGTTGGGAATATTTACCTTGATCGCAAAGATCACCGCTCCAACCCTCCCTGCAAATGCACTGAAATGAGTTTACCAGGTCGACACAGGTTCCTCCATTTACACAGGGGTTGCCACGGCAGTCGTTAATATTTTCATGGCAGTGTAAACCCGTATATCCAGCGTCGCATATGCATCGACCGCCATTACATCTGCCACGGCCGCCACAGGGAGCACCTTCGCTTCCGCAGCCAAGATCTTCGTCAGTCAATCCGAATTGCGGGTTGTGAGAAGCCGGTTCCGAACAATTCTTTCCCTGCCACTGCTCCGGACAGTGACAGTAATAGTCTGTTTGAGTATTGAAACAAGGAGCCGAGTTTCTACATGGATTCGAACTGCAATGATCCCGGTCTATTTCACACTGATAACCAGTATAGCCAACCGGACATACGCACTCATAAGCGTTCACTAGGTCTCTGCACTCGCCCCCACTTTGACACGGTTTCGAAGCACATTCGTCAATATCAATGTCACAATCTTTTCCAGAGTACCCGGCGGTACAGGAACAATGATAGTCATCGACCAGGTCGATGCAGAGCGCACCGTGTTGACATTGGCCAATGCAGTCGTTGATGTTCTTCGTGCAGTTCTTGCCCGTGAACCCGCTTCGACATCGGCACCTAAATCAAAACAACGCCATAAGAATTCAATGGAATCTAAAGGAATGATTTTCTATATCGATCGAGCAGGAATCGTTACCTGTAATCACCAGCCAGATTGACACACGTTATAGAGTTCTTGCAGGGTGACTCCTTAAGGGCGCATTCATCGACATCAAACTGGCAGAGTAAACCTTGCCAAGCCGATGGACAGTGGCAGACAAAGCCATTCTTCCCATCGACGCAAGTGCCGCCATTTTGACATGGTTGCGAAGCGCATTCGTCTATGTCAGTAGCGCAATAGGGTCCCGCGAATCCTGGCGCGCAGTCACAGTGCGCCGATTCACCCAGTTCACGACAGGTAGCTCCATGCAGGCACGGATTCGACGCGCACGGATTGTCGACCTTCTCGCAGGTGGCACCTGAGAATCCTTCAGGACACGTGCATCGGTACTGGTCAGGAGCAGTGTTCTCACATGTTCCACCGTTCTGACAAGGTTCATGCGTGCCACAATAATTGAGATCCTGATCGCAGAGAATCCCGCCCCAATTGGTATCGCATATACATTGCCAACTGGAACCGTTGCAATAGCCATGTTTGCATCCTGGATAAGGGGTGCACTGATCGCAGAATTCGCCTCTCCATCCGTGACGACATTTGCACTCGCCACTTACATTGCAATGACCGTGAACAGGATGGCAGCCCTCTTTGCAGACAGCTAAAAAGAAGTCCCAAAGTTATACTCTCGACGATGCCCATTTTATCTACATATACAAATTACGGGTTGATACATAGATATGTACGGATACGCGAGAGAATCGCCTCGGCTCAATTAAGCAGACAATTATATCCTTTCGGCCGTGAAACAAAAACTTGAACGGCGGACACGCATCCTTCGGCGTTTACTGGCACGACGTACCGTTACATCGCGTAAGTACTCGCTACGGCGTCTTTGATTAATAGCCCGGTTTCTCGTGTCTCCCTGAATGTTGGACATTTACGGATATTTATATAACTGCATCCTGAGACGTCAAGGTTTTAAATACCGTGCACTCGAACAAGTGCCGTTTCGCGGGTACGCGACGATTATTCTCTTTCGGTTCTCTTACTTGGCGCTCGACTATATGTATATAAGAAAACTCATCAGGCAAGAATGATCAAGTTTACGAATTTTTCCTAGGATTTCCGTGGCGCCAGTGCTCGGAAAAACTGGACCTCGTAAAAGGACAGACGCCTTCGTTACCGATAGCATGACAAAAAGTGCGAGTCTGCAACCGTAGGAATCCGAAGTGTTCCCCATATGAGATGAGAGGAGTGTAGCTTCTCGGCGAGAGAGGCCAGCGAGTCGCACTACAGAGACAGCTGTGGATATATAAGCCGGTTCACATAGTCGTGACAAAACAACGTTAGGAACTCGATATACTACGAAGCCACGAGGTAGAGAAGACGTCGTACTCGAGTGAAATCCACTCATTGACCTTTTAACGCGCGACAAAAATGTCAGAGCCAGTTTTCTCATTACGCGTACGTCGCGTCCGTGAGTCCGTATGTATTCCCATCATCCCTGAGGCGCCGGGACGAGCTCGCGTCGCGGTCGTCTTTAAGAACGGGATGATGACGCGCTACCCCAGATGGAACAACGCTAACTAAGGTGAGCGAGTGAGTTGCATATACCTGGTATATGCATATGTATATGTAAATACCCATATGGATATGACTACATTTGTACATGCAATGTACTATAACGATACGATACGATATAGATACAGTATACAATACGCATAGATCCACGGGGAGGCGAGAGCAACGATTAAGCAGCAAAGAAAGAGCTGTTATATTACCCCGGTGCTCCATTGTGCAAGGGGATCTGGCGTGATGTCGCTATCTTTGTACGATCGTATGACATGCGTCTAACGTCCGTCCATTAAGGCACGCTTCGAGATAATTCGTATATTTTACTACCGTGCCCCGGTGAGGAGGCCGTAGGTCTCGAGCGTGTCGATTCGACGTGCTCGAGACGTAGCATCGAGTATGGGCACTGCCTGCGAGTCAAGTTAAAGTCTAGTCAAAGTCATCGAGAGAATCTAGAGAGATGGTTTATGAACTTCAAGTGTTTCTAGGTATAGGTAGGGGGTCAGCTAGCTTCACGGACGTCTCGGGAGCTAATTAATTCTCTTTGGAGTTTCGGTGTCATCGTGTCCCGCTACGGTTTCTACGTGACTCTAGGTGAAAAGTGTAAATTCTGTACTCACCGGTTTCGCAGTCGGCGCCCTTCCACCCTTGAATGCAGACTTTGTCTCCGTTCTCGTCACAGGTGTAATGCCCGAATATGTCGTTCCGGGGTCTACAGAATTTTGTGCACGTGGCGTTGTAGTAATGATCTGCACACTGGACCCTCACTCTGTAGGCCAGATGAGCATTTCTTCCCTGATGATTGAGGGTGTGCCACGTAGGTCCAGGTAAGACAATACCACTGTAACTGGCCTCTTCGATAACCCCAGCACTGGCCTCGTCTCGGGCTTGTAGAATCAGCGTGAATTGCCTCTGAAAATGGCGAAAGCAATTTGCCATGAATTCGATAGCTTTATACTCGAGATCTCCCGTGGGTCTTGTTACTTATACGTAGTAGTTACGGCATCATTGGATTTTAGCCAAAAATGGAATACACAGGATAAACCGGAACGACGAGTCTATATCGCGGGCGCCGCGGCGTCCCACATATTATTCGCCGATCGAACGTCGATTAGATATTTTATATGGCAGAGCGTCTATGCGTGTCTCCTGTCTCTCCTTTTCTTTCCTTTTTTTTTTTCTTTATCAAACTTGTTTTTATTTAACGACAAAAAAGAAGAACCGTGAGAATCCTCTACTGTCTTGTCACGGTAAACGTGGGACAGCAGCCTCTGGCAGAGGAGTAAGAAGAAAGGCCAGGGGCGTAGGATGCGCTTGAAATTACTATTAAGAAGGGTTAGTGTCCTGCGTCGTATCGGTACTCTATCACGGTAGTTATCTTTACGCCTAGTTAGAAATGTCTTCCACTATACGGTCCACGTAGCGAGGAACCTGATTGGAACCACCAATCAGGTTCTGTGAGTGACGGCCGGCTAATGTAATAAATAAATTCCAATCGTGCGACCTACAGAGCTCTCCCTGGAGCGAAGAGCGAGTATGGAAGAGACGCGTCCCTGGTGTCGGGTCGATGTAGAAAGCTGGAAGTGTTCCTGATCTGACCGGCCTCGCAAAAGGGGATCCAAGTCGGAGAAGCGCGAGTGTCGCGCGTATGCACGCTGATCATGTACCTATACGTGCTCATATAGCATACATACCGACTGGTTCTAGAGTGGAGTTAGCAACCAAAAATAATCTGAGTTTCTAAAAGCGTCTTCC
This sequence comes from Cephus spinipes, assembly GCA_963971525.1. Lineage (NCBI taxonomy): Eukaryota > Metazoa > Arthropoda > Insecta > Hymenoptera > Cephidae > Cephus > Cephus spinipes. The sequence continues at coordinate 11,793,450 of OZ020574.1, read as the reverse complement.
TTCTTCCGAGTCTTTCGAAAGTGTAAAGTGATAGAAAGGAACCCGGTGTCGAGTGCCAAGCTTGTACGTGTTGCCATAACGACGGACTTAATGGCGGATGATCGACGACGCGCGCGGTTAAAGGGAAACCCATTGCGAGAGCATACACCGTGGCCGAGTATACGTAGTATCTAGACGGTAAAGGAGGATAATTTTTCTCTTGTAATTTTTTTTTTTCACTTAAAAGGAAAAAGTCAGCTCGAAGCAACGTAACGTTATATGTAGATTGTGATGGTTTTACGTGCTCCAAGTTTTTCGACACAAAGAGGACATTGTCTTGAATCCGCGTCAGACAGCCTGAACCAAGAGCAAAGTTGACTCGTCTCCCGAGTACCTAGAGTAGATGAGCGCTAATTGGTGTTAATTGGTGGCTCGCTCGGGAGTCTGCTTTCCCACGCCCGCGACTTTTATGCTCGCTTTTTTTACACCTTGTATATTCTAATTCGCCGAGAGACCGCGGTCGACCGTCGCTATCAAAGGGCGCCTTTTATTTCGTGCGCGACCAGACGCCTTTGTTGGTGGCAACCAATTCCTAAAGAGATCCTAACAGTGTGACAGGTTATACGTATACGCGACATCTAGCCACATACGGTGCCACGATACGATGTTTTTGACATTGTCGATGCTTTCAAAGGATTAAAAGTCACAGCAGGCAGTCGGTACCACGTGGCCTCATAAAATCCACTGGTGAATTCTGGAATTCGCGTGGGTGTCCCTAAGACTCCGGATGGCTTAGCAAAACGCGAACGATATTTATCCATAGTGCGCAGTTATTTCTCGCCGTACACCAATGCTTCACGTGGCGACACGGAGAGGAGTCTCCGTGAAGAGTCTGTCAGGCAGGAACGAGTCGGCATGTGCATTCGCAAAGTTCGAAGTCACTCGTCGGAACCGAGTGGATCGGATGCATGTAGAATCGGCTGATGAGGAGCTGCCTGCTCAACGACCAATACCAAAGCGTCCATCTACGTATACCAAATAGAACGTCTCTCCTCTCTACGTCAGACGACATGTCTTGGGTTTCGCGGAAAAGATCGAACGAGCCGTACGTGAGGACGCGTACAAAGTCCTTAGCGATGGTAGCGTCAGAATCGAAAGGCTCGGTTGGTTGGTTTCCGAGCAGCGAAGTGACTCAAACCGAGAATAAAGTAGGTACATGCGTATTTCAAGTGTGAGATCAGCGATAGTCGCGGATGAAAACAAGGCATTGTTACCACAGGACTAAACGTCTACCAAAACCTGGCATCTCTGGAATGTACATCCGATAGAGATTCAAAGAGAGAAGCGTTCCCTCGCTTTGGGAGATATTAATTATATTTAGAAAGTACAAAAGAATTTCATGATCGAGGGAAACATACAAGTTTTAAACAGCGATAATTCCCGTTAACTGTAGGGTGCGGCAAGGAAGGAATAAAAGTCGAAGGGCTCAAGGCCGACCGTCATTCGGATGTTGTCGCGCCTACTTCCAGCTAAGTCGAAGAGGAGTAGTTACCTGCATAAAGCGAGCCAAGGGACTCTTGGTATTCCTTGTATTAAATGACTACGAAAGTATCTACACATACAAGTTGGACGATCGGGCAGGCAGGCAGGCAGGGAGTCAGGCACGCACAGGAGAAGGGTGATGCGTGTACGCACTTACGCTTTGAGAAACAGGGAGAGACGTAGGCTAACTAAAAGGACTTTGGTATGCGGTCCGCGCAGCGGGTTCACACACGACCGGCCGAAGGCATTGCCCAAACCGTGGCGACATTCTCCCTTCATTTACATACGCCATTATACACCTGTATATACTGTCTCCACGCGGACCAGTAACGTTATATACGTATAAGAGTAACCCGTGACTATACATATGTATATATACGGCCCACGGGACCGTTTCAGAGATGCAGGCATACACCTGTTGGACCCTGAGTCACTCTGGTCCCCTGCGGGGCCTTAAGACAAGCCTCTGCTCGTTTCACCGTTTCAGTTTTCTCGTTCTCTCCTTATGTTAGCTTCTCCTCCTCGTTCTTTTCTTTTTACTCCTCCTTCTCCAGATCTTCCCCTCCCCGCTCTCTCTGTCTCTCTCTCTCTCCCCCCTAGTCTTATAGCGCCTCTCAATCTCTGTCTCTTGAGACGGCAAAGCTTCTTTGCCGCCCCCAACGCGGCGGCAACCTCGCGCAACGCAACACACTGCCCATGCTAATGCCCCACCGGTAGAATTAGTCTACACGATACACACCTTCCGTATTGGTGCTCGATCGAGCGTAATGTATGTACATAGTATATATGATAATGATAATGATACACACTGGCCACGTGGGCCTGAATGCTCGTGACGTCATATCATTGATAGAGGCGCCCACATCAGAGACGCATGCACTGTAGATATATGCTGTACCCAGCCCGGTAGTTGCGTATGTACAGTGTGCACTGTGAAAGCAGCCCGCGCATTGCCAATAGTCGATAGGCGACTGATGCAGCGAGGGAAAGAGAGAGGAGAGAATGAGAAAATGAAACAGATGAGACTCGAAGACGTACAGTTCGCATGGGAGAGCGAGCGTAGTAGAGACGCAGATGTGTAATTCTGGACGTAACAATAGAATGACCAAAGGCGGAGGCGTCTCTTCTGGGTAGAAAGGATTATGCAAACTTGCAGCATCATCTCACTTACCATCGTCTATTCTTTTCCGTATTCCTTTCTACGTTTCCTTATGCGCGATATAGCAATAGGACTGATGAGGAGTAAGGAAGATTGTTTGAGTGTTTCGAAAAACAATAACGGATAAGTGATGCTGTTCTCATGGCTACTGTCAACGAAGGTCACCTTACTTACGCTCTTTGACCCAGCTCGCTTTTCGATCTTTTCTCTAGTACACTCCAAAGTATAAACCTTCACAAAGAATTAACTATCTACATGCACATTCAGAAAGTGAAATCATTCCCTGAAAATGGGGGCTTTTCGAATGACACAAATATGTTTTTTCCACGTTCTGCAAATGTAAGTGAAAAATGAGAAAACATTAAAAATCGTAATTTTTTTTCATAAAATACCTTTTACGTATGGAAGTTCGTATGTTTTTATACAAATTTATTTTTTACTTTAAAAATACATCAATCAAGCAAGTTATTCTTTTGTGAAGACGAAAGATAGGCTTTCTGCCTATAATTTCTAGCAATATAACTGTTCAGAATTCAGACTACAATTTGACACCGAGTAACGTTCATCGCAGTTTCAGTAATGAATACATGACTGATTACACGGTATTAAACTTTGAAATGGACCACGAAATATAAAAAATCGACCCAGGTTGGAGGGCATTAGTAAGGTGACCTTCCTTGTGAGAGAATAAAGTGCAAAAGTCAACGAGGTATGAATCAATTTTCGGTGGCCGTCCAGTTTCTTGAGGCTTGCGCTAATGAGAAGCGCGTTAAGCCGGATCCCAATTAGTCTCGTAGTCGAGTGTAATTTCGGCGACGACCTTCCTCAAATGGTGGGACAAGTAGCGGAAGAGAAGGCGCTGAGAAAACGAAGCGGATTGGCACTTCTCTTTAACGTAGCTACAGCTTGAGAGAGGATTCTCACAGTTGGGCGAGGTTGAGCAGCGTTAAGAGTATAAAGGTGTTCGAGGCGCGACGAGAGAGTCAAAGTTAGCACGAATAGAACCTGTAGAATCGTAGACACATAGCGGGGCATCCGGGCGTTTATCTGAGTGAACCTCCCACCTAGGACGGAGATACCGTGTACAGCTGAATTTTTCCTTTTTTATTCTCTCCATTTTTTTTCATCCTTTTGACTGTCGTGTTTGCTTTCCATATTTTTTATTATGAGCACGGTTTATAATTTAATTAACTCATCCAGTGCTAAATGGACGAGGCACGCTGGACAGCATCCTCCGTACCGAGGGAGAGCTCTCGAAGCAATTTAAGGGTCTCTGTTTATGTCCGGGCCCTCGAGAAAACGCGTTGGGGCTACCCTTTTTCGTGGCAGCGGATGCATGGGAGCCTCTTAGAGCCCACGAACGAGTTATGAAATATACAAACATAAGGCTCTTCAAATAATCTTCAATGTGTGTTTTAATGTTTAATGCGCCCGTCGGTTCCTCCGGGTTCTGAGGACCCTCCAGAACGCGTCGACGTCTCCTTTATGTACCCCGTGGTGGTACCTGAAAGTTCCCTCGAATCCTCAAGATCTATCCAACCTGACGCAACAGTCCTTCCGATGGACAATGGGAACTCGAAGAGGTGTTGCCCCTTGCGACAGACCGACAGACAGACACTGAAATAGACGGCGCGTAGGCTTACGAAAAGTACTTATGAATTGCAACTCGCAGACTACGTGAAAACTCCCAGACGTCGGCCGATCTGTGGCGTCGATAGCCATGAATATCTTGCATCGTGAAAACCGGATGGGATATAAGCGCCGATACGCGAGACGGCTTTGAAACGCGTGAAAAGGCAGCAGACCGGAAATCCCGAGGATTCGATCGCTCGATGCCAGTCGTCGACTCCGATTCGTACTCACTTTATACAGGGTGGTCCGCGCATCTTGCATGCCTGTACAACTTGTAAAATATGCATTGTATTGAAAAATTTTGTATACACAATTTGTAAGGTTTTAAAGGGTGCGTTATCTAATGCATAATTTTTGTTTATCGGTGAGAACTTTTCGGAGATTTCAAGATGACGTCGTGATTGTAAATGGAATGCTACATTTTTATACCAAATTGTCAAAGAACGTGAAATTTGGAGTAAAAAAGTACTGACCTGTATTAGCCGTAAACCTAATAACTAACGAGTAATTTCACTTTGGTTCTACAAAATTTTCGTCGCGTAATCTCAAGCTAGATATTCAATCTTATCACAGATTTCCATAGGACAGCTAAATGTTTACGTGACAACGTTTTTGGACATCAGTGACCTAATAACTTGTCGCAAAAAACGTAAGTGCCAAGGTGATATCCATCGACATTAACACGGTGATGCAAACTAACTATAATAAAGAAATTGAACTTTGAATCATATCCGCACCGAGTGTAATGCATGTTTCACAAATACACTGTTTCGTATTCTCAGGTGTTGTCGGTGGTTCAGAATATATGTATCGTACCACTGTATCTTTTAATTTGCCCCACAAAAAATAGACTAAAGGATTAAGGTCCGGCGAGCGCGGAAGCCACGGACTTTGTCACGTAACTTAATATTACGCGAAGAAAATTATCAAGAAACAAAGTGCAATTACTCGTTAGTCATTAGGTTTACAACAAAATACAGGTCAGTACTTTTTTACTTCAAATTTGACGTTCTTTGACAATTTGGTATAAAAAAAATATAACATTCTATTTACAAACACGTCGTTGGCCTTGAAATCTCCGAAACGCTTCCACCGATAAACAACAATTATGCATTACATAATGCATGCTTTGAAACCGTACAAATTTTATGGACCAAATTTTTCCATACAATGCATACGTTACAAGTTATACAGGCGTGCAAGTTGCGTGGACCGCCCTGTATATATCTATACAAGTATACGTGGTACAACATAAACAAGAAGTTATTCTCGCATCGCTTACCGTCCATCTGAAGGTGAAGTGCAATTGCAGGGTAGCTGGTTCATTAAGGGTGAACGTGTTCTGGCCCAGGGCGTGACTAGATACGTTGCCAAAGCTGCAGGAGCCGATGGCAGTTACATTCGACTGGTACTCCTTGAGGCAGAGCCAAAAGGCAGTCGAGCAGGGTGTAGTGCACGGTGGTAAAGTGCCACCACCCGATCCGGTGGTGTCTCCTCCTCCACCGCAACACCTTCCGTCCACCAGAGTCCCCCGGTTATTCGTCAACGAGAGGATCTGCACCTCGAAGAATCCGCTGCCGGTTGTCGCCTATAGACAAAAATGAAAAGTTGCATTAGATCTCGTATCCTCTCTCATTGTTATGCTGTTATTTCTTTGTCGAATGCAGAGGAATTGCGTGAGATGTAAATTCGGCCTCGAGAATAAAGAGAAGACGAGAAAGGTATGCAGGAAGATTGCAAGCAAGCGGCGAGGCCTTCTCTTTTATTAACCTCGAAGCTTTTGGCGTTCCGCTCCGGTAACGCACAAAGATACACGAAGTACTCGGGAGCAAGGAGACTCTTGGAAATATGGAGAACGGAAGAGTCCAATTGAGTGGAACATTCATCAGGGCGAAAGGTTCGCGTTGTATGACTTACTGCATTTATGTTGATAAAGTAAATACATCAGACCAAATGCGAAATTATTGTCTGAAAACAGTAGCCGGTCGTGGCCAAGCAATAAATCGACCGTTTCGAAAAATGGTATGGTTATTTCGATGGGCTCGGACGTGGCAGTAATATTACGTTCTCCATATGCGTGGAGCTGGAGTATATGTGTATCCGTGCACGTTACAGACTACGTAATTACCGTAAAAGTAAGATCGAAGGTAGAAAGCGCAGAGGATCGTCTGCCGAGCATCGGTTTTCATAACGTGCTTCCTCCTCCAGCCTTATATAAGGTGACTATCCGTTTCTCGAGTCAACAGCGAATGACATTCTTACCGTCGCGACTTCATCCATATTTAATTACCATAAATGATGAATACGAGAAAGATGATGAAAAAAAAAGACTCGAAGGAGTTTCCATGAAACTTTAGGGGGAGTCGAGTGCGTAAGGATAAATAATTATATCGAATGCCAAACGTCTGATCGAAAAAGAGAATGATTTACCGAGCTTCCGGTGTAAGCTCACTGGATCGGTTCGACCGGTCGCTCAGTTGCGTAAGAAGAAGCATCGCTCGTACACAAATGCTCGGGGAAGTTCGAAGAATCGTAACCCGAGCCCAGTAACGCAGTAACGCATACCAGTTTTTACCTGCGTCGTTCGAGTGGCCGCGCACATACGTGAGACAAATAGCAATAACCGCGACCTTCTTTTTCCCGGCAATTGAATTTCAAGTATTCCAAAAACCCACGGCGAGCCCAACCAAGGAGATTATTTACTTTCCCAAAGTTTGCCGAGTCTCATCACGTGCAGACGCGAAACTCATCCGGCGCGGTGAGTAGCTTCAGAGAAGACCTTTCGGTTTGGATCGCGAAAAGATTCTAAAAATACATTATGGATCCCAATGAAATTTCGTGAGTTTCCTTCACAATCGCCAGCCCAATATATGTAACCATGCCTAGGTATCAAGTAGGTACGTGATGCCTGATACTGGCCTCGTCACCCATCGATACACGTACAGGAGACAAATTATAAGGGAGCCAATTGAAAATCTTGAATAAAGAGTAAGAAACAAATAGTTACAGAAGGGAACATGATTTCTTTTCCGTGCGTCCAGCATCGCAATTACCTGCTGGTCATTATAGCACGCGTGCGTTTCCCACGAGGATCCCCGCGCGTTTGGTAATTTCAAGCGCGTTACGTGCCGATTGATTTTTAGACACCTAGTGTGTAGAGAAGTTTATGCGTGCTTTAACTGTGGTATATTACTGAGGGTACCATCGTATTCGTTATACCTGTTACTACTACGTCAGCGTACAAGTCGCGAACGCGTGTAGGTCGGTGAAGAGGCTTTCCTTTCCGCATAGCCAAGGTGCAGCGAGGCATACCTCGAAGGCTCGTTTTGTATACGTGGAAGTAACAGAGTTAATATGAATAATTTCTTGGGGAAGTAAAGAGAGTAAAGGAGGAAGGAAAGGTAAAAAAAAGGGAAAAAGAAAAAGTTCAAACTCCGAATACCAATCGTGGATAAACGGCCTGGAAAACAGGCGGGTGAACGTTGAATGGAAGTTTTCGAAAATTGAAACGTTTCACAGTAGATTCGTGAAAGTTTGAAAAACGCATATATGCTAACATAGACGAGACGTAAATTGGAATAGGATGAAAGTGGATTCGCGACCAAGTAATTCCACGTGTAATCGCGCTTATAACGGCTGTTTGCGTACAGCTAGATGCGTTCTGTTATACGTGACGAAAGGATCGGGAAGACTTTCGATGCACGCTAGCAGCTTGCACGTAAATCGTTCACACGTATATACATATATCAACTATAGAGAGAAGACGGTAATGGACCGTTGAGCTTGTAAAATTGAAAATGAAATCGCAAGCAGTGCATTTCAGTAGGTAAACGATTTACAAGGCACGTGAATGCATTATAATAGGTAGCATGCGTGAGCAATGCAGAAGTGAAGGTATAAGGGAATCGCGTACAAATATTGCTGTGTTAATAACACGAAGAAAGGAGAACTAGGTTAATCAGAAATGAGCGATCGCTGTATTTATGCTGAATCTAATAATCATATCGAATTCGATTCTTCATTCATCAATATACTCCGTGGCTTGCATGTTAATATCTCCGGTTCACGGGGTAAAATACCGCGATGCACCTTATATGTATATGCGCATATTATGCAAAGGCTTGTATAACCGACTCCGTAGTGCTGAGGTCTGTCGTTCCAATTTCTAGGACGATTATCTTTATCCAAGTTGGAGGAACTAGAGAACGGCGTACGCGGAGTCTCACGCAACAAGTCTACAAAGAACAAGGGCTTCTCGGTTTCGGTTTCGAAAATACGTGAGCCTTTCATTTTATCTTTTGAGCTCCCAAGTTGTAGGTAGTAATTACCAGTGGCCGCTACCTGCCCGAGTGAAATAGGCCTGCCGAACACCATTTAATTTTATACCATAGTCTCTGCACAGCCGTTCTACCTAATATATATATATATATATATATATATATACGTATGTATGTATTATACGTATAGGTACCACTGAGTGTATCCACATATGCGCGTGCTATACCACTGTTACACTTACGCATATATGGACAAACGAATGCATGGCTGTGTATACTCTGTTACGGACTAGCCTCCGGCCCATATATCTCTCTCTGCTGGGGGAAGGCCTATACTTAATATTATTTGCTACCCGCTCAAACCCATCGGTAAGCCTGCCAGACCTCTAACCAAGAGAGAATCGACCACAAATTACCTAAATAATTAAAAAGTCTTACCCCGCGTGGGAAGTTGCAGCAAGCTCAACTTGGGATTTGGTACGGAAGACTGGTACTAATTGTCAGTACGCACGTTTGAGGATCTACTTTGTAGAAGGGAGAACAAAACAGTCCAGCGGGTCCTCCTTTCGTATTCACGGATGTAACCCGTGATACGAGAAGGTCGTGAATGTTGAAACGGGCGTGGTTCGAGAACCGGAGTTGGTTTTCGTGCTACTAGGCCCATAATATACTTTGTCGAAGATAGGAGAGGTAGGGTACGCGCGAAGGGTGCAGCAACATATTCGACCTTCTCGGCTCGATGAAAGGTGGAGAAGACAAGAGACTTCCTATTACCTTTGCGAAAGGATGAGAGGAGCGCCCAATTTGCTCGAGGCATCATTCTTTTTATATTCACAGATGCCAACTGGATCTTTTTTGTTTCTATATCCTTTAATTTTTTTTTTAGTTTCATCTTGTTCTTCTTAGAAGATCGCCAGCAGCTGAATGAACGCTCGTTGTATTGCTCCGGAGAAGACGATCGGCATTTATCGATTGGACTTGTCATTTATGTCGACAGCGTTAATAGGAGTATCGATGATTCTGGTAGGAGGGTTTCTGAATCAGGAGCATCGATCATTTCTGGCGTACCTACCGATTATAATTATTCGCGTGCGCAAGATGTACCCGCGACAGTGGCGGTCGACGTCGCGGGTACGTAGGGTGGCAGTAAGTTTATGAGCGTGAAGCGTGATAATTAAAAGCCGCGAGGACACGAAGTCTCTCGGATAGTCATTGGGCTGAGAGTTTAATCGCGATAGGAGTCGACACGATGACATCGATATGTGGGATACGAGCGATACGAGTCAACTACCGCGTTTATAGTTATACCTACCTGTGTGACGGGGACAAGTGAGTAGAGAGGATGATAGTGCGAGGGAAGATGCACCTATCTGGTTACCGTTACGAGAAATCGCGGGGGTGAGTGGTTGGCATCTAGGATTCGCGTGAGAGAAAGTAGAGACGAGTGAAAGTCAGTTGTAAGGAGTTTTCGAAAATCTTTAAATAAACCTATGGAACGAGCATATTTCTGTTAATGGCAGTAAATAGGTTTGGTGGGTACCGATAGAAGAGTGACTGTGGGAATCAGTGCCGACATACTTTGTTTTTCATTCGATTCTTACGCTATCGAGAGCATTCTTTAAAAGGATTACGAATCTGCTTTTAGTTAAGTTTCACCGATCGCACCTGTCAGACTCCATGAAATTATCCTTTTCATCCGTAAAGTTTCGTCTGGCAGATCCAAATAAGAAAAAAATGTGTATCGACTTCCAACATCCTTCCTTCTTTCATGATCGTACGACATAGCAAGCTATACATCTTCTCCGCAGAAGATAAAAATGAAAAATAAGATAAAGACGAAGTAAGGGTATCGAGGGATAAGAAGGTAGTGTAAGACAAGTACTGGGGCGGGATAAAAAGAGGCTGAAGAAACAGTTGAATCGCAATACGGAATGATCGTATCGAATTACAGATTCCACGTCGATCGACGTTGCTCGATATCTTGAAAAAGTATTTTATCAGTTATATACAGATCGACTCGTATAAATGTAATATTTGCGCGTGGCAAATGTCGACCGGATTCGAGATGAGGGCGTTCAGTAGACTTTCTGGGAACTCGTAAAAGCTCGTACCCTACGAGCCTCGATCTTCCAGAAGTCTAAAAGATGTTGAAGCCACACACCTGTGAGGGACCCATAGGGTACCGGGTTGGGTTCATTTTGCTGGTTGCCGTCCATGAGACCACAGTAGATATCTATCCGTGGTATATCCAAGCAACGAGCAAAGGCGAGTCCAGTAAGAAAGCCTCAGGGCTGATTTTTATAGGAGGCTCGCGTGACCGCCAGCTAAATGCTTCGCTTTAACCCGCCCAGCTACGCTGCCGCTAGAATCCGTACTTCTGCCTTCTGTACTTCTGGATCCCCGTCCAATTCGTGGCACGATACATCTCCCCTTCTGCCTTCTACCTTTCTGCTTTCTGCCTTCTGCCTTCTACCTTCTGGTCGCAGAGAAATCTCAGCCTCCGTTTAGCTCCGGGGCTAACAACCTCCACCTGATGCTGAGCGATAATTGGCCACGGTAAAAGAAGTCGTCTCAGAGAACAAGACCCGCTATCGGTTTCCCAGGATAAAACGGAAGAGCGGACGTTACGAGGTGATTACTCTCTACACTCGATATATCGCTGAACATCGTATCCATCTTTAAGATCGCTCGAGATTCATCCCGTGAGATTTTCGGAGATACGCTACAACGGAGTGTACGGGTCCATTACTCCTGGTTCTTCGTGGCGAATACCCGTTCGAATTGGTATAGGGGATATTATTGCTTCAGGTGAGTACTTTGTGGATTTTGAAATACGGTGCTTGGGGATCCTTAGCGCGTGAAATAGCCCGACGTTGTAGGATGTAGGTATTTCCTGTAGCGTTGGGCGTTTATTGCGATACGCTTCTCCTGCAACGGTATCTCGTATATCCCTTCGAGTAATTGTGTATTATCCTTGTAAGGGAATTGTAGATCTTACTAGGTAATAGAATGAAGATCTGTGTGTACGAATGTATATATAGGTATAGATATATGCGTATACCATGTATTTTTTTTTTAGTAGGAGATGCATGTACATTGTACACTTACACAATATGTACGTATGCACATGTGGTTCGACTGCGGTTGATATAAAAAGGATAAAAAGTTTGCGAATGATTTCCCGACGCTGATCGACCACCGCAGCTTATAATGGGATTTATGATAATTGCTGGAAGCATCCTGCAATTTCTGACTTGATAGTCGCATTAATTCAATTATCCGAGACGGCTGATGAGGCGCGGAAGTTCGCCTGAAGCTTCATAGAAATCCGTAAATGCAACAGCAACAACCACGACCTTCCCGTATATCTGCACGCTCGGCGGATCTGCGAAGATTTCCTTGGAAATGCCATTGGACGTATAGTAATGGGTATTCGTGGATAATAATGACGGCGCCAGGTTCTCTATTGGCAGCGATAAGGCCATCCCGGTATCGCTGTGTGCCAGAACTTTCGTTATGAGAGACCAATTTCGTTAGGAAACTCCAGATGGGCGAACTCGTTTACGTGAGTTCCGCGATTTCGTGGCCTCGAGCCCTTTTGAAATATTTTGTAAATTAGGGTGGGCCCACGTCAAGCGGCGCTCACGCTCGCGCGCGCGCACTGTTTGGCGGGAATTTTAAAGCGGCTTTCTGCGAAAGCTTTTATAAATATATCTAATGATAATGACAAAGGCCACGCGTTATCCCGGTGATTCCCAGTCCAGTCAGAAATCAAGAGAAACGCTTAATTACACACGTGCTAAATTGGCCGTATGGTGCGCGTCTCTGGTACGCGCGACTCGCCATTTTTTTTCCTCGAAATGTACGGCGCGCCGGCAATAACTCCCGTCTGGCTTTTCAAGCTTCACTCTCGTGAAACAGACAGGTAATTCTTTGAAAATCATTAGAAGCCAGGTATGAATTTAGAGACTACCTGGAGTAACTATCATGCTGAAGCGGCAAGTTCTCCGTACAGTGACAGTTAACAAATCATATAATGAACTTAGAGACACTTCCAAAGGCCGGTTCGTTCCTAAGATTCTCCTGGCACGCGATCGAAAGATCTCACATGATGAATCGGTCAATGAAACCGGAATGTAACGCTATTAGGCTAGCAAATTCATGCACATACTCATTTACCGTAAACGGCATAAACATTATGAGCCATCAACACGTCCTACGTACCGGGTGTGCAAAAATAATAATTGACTCGCTGTACATACACGTGCACTACGCCAAGCCACAGAGTGTCGTACAAATTCAAATGAATTCAATTGGGTCTCGTAATGAGTATATTGGTGACTTAATGATACGTGATGTCAGTATAATAGGAGACTGTAGTCATATACCTGTATCAGGTGGGCGAGGAACAGGACATAGGCGGCGGCCGCCCTCATGGCTTCCCTCGGGAATCCTTCGACTACCGCATCACCACTTGCCGTTGGTCCCGGCGGCCCCCCACGGCCAATCCTACTCCTATTCGTTACCGGTCACTCTCACTGTATGGGACGATCGGGTTGTGATCGATCGACCTCTCGATTTATCTATTCATCGAGCAGCACTGCACTGTTATTTCCTCTGGCGCACACACAGTCGATAGCACTTATCATTCGCGCGTCGAGACTGTCGTACAGTAATTGAAAATCTGGGTCGCGTGGGCTCTCAGTCAACCCTTATCCAGGACACTGATCACCGTTCACATTGAGGAAACGAGGCGCCAACCCCGCGATAAGGCGCGTGGTTCGAATAAGGCCCACGGGGATGGCACTCGAAGTCTCTGGGCCTTTCGATTGCTTAGCCCGTTACTCGTTACACGCTACTCACCGCGAAGTGACAGGTGATGTTTATGCGTTCCGTTACTTTCGCGCATGGACCTTCTTCTTCTTATTATTATTACTCTTCTCTCTCTCTCTCTCTCTCTCTCTCGTTATTCCTTTGACACACGCTCTCGCCTGTACACGTTTAATCGTATAATTGCTGGAACGCTTCGAATAAACTCTTCCTTCAGGAACGAGGTCTCTTCCTCCTTGACGTCTTACCTTCTCTGATACTCTTCAGAATTCCGTGTACGTATCACAAATACACGTACGTGGACCCTCCGTGTGTTACACTCTCTTAACTCTTCTCGCTGGCTTCACGGAACGCGTTTAATTAAGTACCGCGAGTCCGCACAGAGTTTCCTAGCTGCTCCGGGGCATCGAGTGGATAATTGGTGTACTTCTTAAAGGACACTCCTCTAATTGGTACGGCCCCCTGTTTAAGGTACCGGGGCAAATGATACCGATCGAAGGTGGATGCAATTAAAATCGCGCACTTCGCATTTAACACGTGCTCTCGATCGGTGCGAGCGAGAAAGACCGAAAGCGTGCGCCTTCACAGTTGTCATTAACGTTAACGAGAAACGTCAACGCGTCCCGTTGGCACGGGCGGTCGTGCTTTTCGTCGGTATAACTTGACACGTGCCGCGTGACATTGGCGCTTTACAACTTGTACCACTTCCTCGGTGCACGTGTCTTCCGGGGCACAGCACTTGTCGAAGGGAAATGTATCTGTAACTCTTAATCGAGTTATCTCTGTTATCGCGAACGGTGTGACAATTAGAAGACGCGCACTGATAGACCGATCGGGGTTGAGGGAGAGGGGGGGGGGGGGGGGTGGCTCGTGCGTACGGTTGTCAAATATTCTTCAAATCGCTGCCGCCGAGGGCGACGTTCGGTACCACGGATCAAAGCAACGTGTATATAGAAAATCGCTAGCTCCCACGACCTGCGCTCCACTTAGCGTGTTCTCCGCTCACTGCACATTGCACCACGTAAAGGGTATGAGGCACCAAGGTGTCCAAGCAGGTGGGGATGCCGTTGATGGACCTCGTGCTTGTAACTTGCACTCCAATATCAAACACACACTGGCTCGTATTTCAATTGAAGGAACCGTCGCATATTCACTCTTGTCACGGTAAGTCCAAGCTAATAAAATCCATGATATAGGTTCGAGTTCACATAACTCGTGTCGTTCAAAGAAGCCACGATTGAAACCGATGCTCTGATAATGACAGGGTATGTAAGGTACGTGATTGCAAGGATACCGATGGCAATAGTATGCGCGAGACACAGTGGAAGCAATGGAGCAGGTATATACGGAATATAGTGTGTATCTTATAAGATGAGCTCGGTAACACAGCACCTCCACGGGGTACACGAGACGCTTGCTCCGGGGATACTGAGTTGGAGCCGCAGGCCGGCCTCCGGGCCTCCCCCCCCCATTACCAACCCCCCACTCAACACTCCCCTCCGGCCAACGGTTTCATCTCTCTCCCTTTCGTGTGAATCTCTACTGCTCTCTTGCTTTTGCGCTCTCTTCCCTTCCCCCCTCCCCTTCGCCCGGTGCTCCTTCTCTCTTGCTCTTCCCTTCTCTAGATACTTTGCTCCATGGATCTCTCGTTCCCTCACGTTGATTCTCTTACGACGTCGTTCCTCTGCATTGCTGCTTTTATACATACTAGCCTATCCACCGTCTACGTAGAGACATAGGGAGTTCAAGTGTATTAGGCAGAGACGCGACTACCTTATGGGCTATGGGCTATGGGCTATGGGCTATGGGTGCTCTGCCTTTCTATAACATCCACCGCCGCATTACACGAGATATACACTTGTGCCGCGGTGGATGCTGGCGTATCTTACAATCGGTTTCATCACGAGCGCGCTAGTCAAGGATTCTCACCTTAAGGCTTGCTTGGGGGCTGATGCTGATGCGAAGGCTACCGTTTCCTTTACCGCCCATCGCTTGCTGCCCTGTCTGAAGGTTTTGGAAGCGACCTCACGTCGCTGATGGCTGAGTCTCGATGGATAGGTTTGTTTATGGGGGAATTTGTCCATGGACCGTTTCACGGGGTTTGGGTTGGAATCTCTGGGGGGGATGAAAGAGAAAAAAAAAAGGGTACGCCAAGAAGGAAGCGATTCGGATGAGAGAAATAAAAGAAAGCGGTCGAGGGTGTAGCTTCAGGTGTGCGGAGGCGAGTTCGCAGTGGGAGGGACCGTGAGGACACAATTATATATTCCCATAGAATTTAGGACGTTGAATAATGGATAAGTCGTGTCGCGTGTCCCCTGTCATTATCCAGCTCTTGGAGTACTACCCGGTCGAGCAGATGCCATTGGCGTCGTGTTCGCAAACAGCATCCCCGTGCAGGCCGATCGCGCGCACGCCTGCCCGCGAGCAGAACAATGCGCGCAGAAGTCGGCACGATCGGATCTTGAAACAGTGCAAAACGGTACGCTGGTATAACGCAGTGAGGATCGCGCGCGCCACCAGATAACCACGATCGAGATCCAAGCACGCGCAACCGTATTGTTCGTGTATAATGACGACCCTCTCTGGGATATATCCTGACGCCTACGAGCTTAGTTCGTGAGATAAAACATCCTAAGGATGAATCTTCCTCGAAGGCTCACGAAATTGTCAATAACTCATCCACCCACTCGATAAACCGTCCAACAGTGGATTTACTGTGGTTCTCTGGAAGGGGTCAGTGAAGACGATCTGGGAGGGAAAAAGTTCGCAGTAATTCCCAGGATAAGTAACCCCCATTGGCAACTGGTAGCATAACCAAAGGGAACTCTCGTAGCCCCTCGGGGTAAATGCTAAAGTCAATCCCTCGAGTGAAAGAACCTGTAAGCTTAAGCTATATTCTTGCCAGATCTATCTGTTCCGTGTGTTAGGCCAGCAGCACGCTATGCTATGGTATACCGGGGTCCACCGAGTGGTCGGACAGACAGACGGACAGTAGTGGGATGCTGCGCGTTGCCCGGTCCCTCGGATCCCCACTCTCTTTCCTTGGGACTCGCTCACTCCGGGGCCTCGCGTTAGCCGGCGGGCATCATGGTGGCTACTCTGGCTTCGTCTCGAAGCACAAGAGGGCCCCGAGGGTCAAGGAACTCCCTCGGGAACAGGTTCACCTCCTCCCTTCTCCCCATCCTTAACCACCACCTCCTCCACCTCCTGGACCTCCTGAACCTCCTCCTTCACCACCTCCTGCCAGTATACCCCCTCCGGTTCGTACCTTAGGGTTTTACTTATTTTCTCTTATTACCGGCGAGGATGTGTACGTATGGTCCACCTCAGGGCCTGCTGGACCCCCCCTGCGTGTTTGTAGGTACTCCAATATGTGAGCACATTATTACAGACACACGAGAACCGCGGGACGTACACGCCGCGGAGAAAACGCGCGCGAGCGTACACGCAAGGGTGTTTAGGTGTGCCTCCGTCTCGCTGAGAGAGCCAGATACCAGATTCCACCTGTGCTGCTGTCTTCCCTGTCTTGGCTGGTTGCCTGACTTCCCTCCACCCCGCTACCCCAGCCCGCCGTCTCACTACCTGCCCGACTCGTATTAATAATAGTTGCATTTTTGACCGATCGACTTTTTTTTTTTTTATACCTCCACCCGACGAATATTCCAGGTTCAGGTCAGTAAGGAAGACGTGCTACCTACGTCAGGCACTCTGGATGATTCCATTGTCTCTCTGTTATTGCTACCTTAGCGTGACACCTGACCGTGAGACACTTGGCGTTCCGCTATTTCTTAATAAGCGTACTAATCTCAGGGAATCCTAGAGGCATATTTAACTGTGGATCTTGCATCTTCCTCTGGTGTTGCCTCTCCGGACACGTGGACTTTCTCCGAAAATTACTCGACCTGCTCCTAATGAGAGATAGGAAGCGCGCAAGCAGCAGGACACGCTAAAGAGACGACAACGCCGTCCGATTAGGTCGTGCCGAGCTGAATTGGACGGTTGTTCAATTTTCTGCATTAGCAAGTCATCGGACCCACACGTGGACGGGGCGACTCGTCCGTGTACACTTGTGATCTCGCGTGTGTATACGAGGAAGGTGGGCTTAACGCGGGATCAGTGAAGCCTGCGTGATAAGCCCCGGCCGAGTTAATTAATGTTAAAAAAGTTAAGATAAGAATGAAAGGATTCGTATGTGGGTATACTGTTACCGTGGGGGATATGCAAGAGCCACACGGGTAAAAATGTCATACCAAACTGGTACCCCCTCGTATATCGTGGTCATTAAATCCTAGCAGGATCGGAGTAAGAATTCGAGTAAGGACGACTCGTATCTAATCGAAGACGTGAATTTCGTCCTTCGAGCGATGGGTAGTACCGTACCTTATCTCTGGTCCAACCCTTTCCCATTAGAAAATGGTCAACGATCAAGAACTTGGGAACAATTCTTATAGCAATCCTAAAATACGCCCAAGATGCACATAATAAAAGGCACATCTATGGACCCTATGGAAATCTGTGAACCTTATACAGGCGGTTCATAGAGTAACATCCGACTCCTGAACCCCTGGACATCCTCCTCGGCGAAGGCGTCTCTCGTGGCGGTCGTTAGTTAAAATCCCATTAGGAGAAATCCCAGTTTTCTGGAGGACCATCAAGATGTCACCGAAGATCACCGGTGATATATTGGAGCGGGTCCCGGTCGGTTTTAACGAGGAGAGATGCCCCGGGCCATTTTGGGTACACCCCGAGTTAACAGGTGTCTCTCTCCTACCTGCTATAGCTGTATACGACTATGCGGCCCGGTTCGTCGGAGACTTATTGAAATCCGTTTAGCGTCTATAAGAAGCGAGGATCCCACAGTTATTAGGGTCCTGGACGGCGGTTCCAGGTTTAAGGGGGTCCGAACCGCTTGGTTGACAAGGTAGTCGGAGTCACCTGTCAATTATAGACGGGGACACGAGACGCCCCTGTCCCGCGCTAGATCTTTATCTGTTCAGAAAATTGAGTGTCTGTCTATTGGCTGGTTTGTTGGTTAAAATTTAAAACGGTTAACGATCTTACGGGTGGTAAGAAAAAGTGTTGCCTCGATCTAGAACACATTATTCCCATGGCGCAGTACTCAATTTCTTATACGATGCTTTTCACCTTAGTGAACGATGGCCCCGTGCACGCATATAACATTCGGCCAAGACGCTACGTGCAAGCGGCTAATTACTCTCGATTAGCGCGAGGCCTTATCAAGAGAGAGAGAGAGAGAGAGAGAGAGAGAGAGAGAGAGAGAGAGAGAGAGAGAAGGATGGTAACCTCGTGATCAACACATCCTCAAGGCGAAAGAGCTCGTGGTTACGTTAACAGGTCGAAGGGTAAATTTTTCAAATACCTAAATCTCGAGCAAGTCAGAAATTATGATTGTTATAAATGCTACAGGGTACGTGCCTTGCGTACTTACCCCGTCACAGCGACTGGCATCAAGTACCAATCAAAGAGTCCCATTAAATTGCAAGAATTTCTTGCAAAGCCAACCGACTGCTCGCGTTCACTTGTCAGTGAGCCAGTTAATTTCCACGCAGAGCTTTTGAAAGTGCTTGGATAGCCGATTTATAGGATTTTCTTCGATGTCCCATATCTCTACTCCCATGTACATATTTTATATAAACACTTACACACGTCATTTCACCTGAGTAATATAGAATTAATTATATTGTCCAGAATCTGTCAGTAGGTTTACAGACGCCTATAAAGCTAAGATAGTCTTCACCAAACCGTATATCTCACACCCGTTGCGAGTCACTGAGCATTGAATCTTTATATATCATGGTAAGCATATAGTGTAGTCATACAAAACGTAACACCGTGTGACGAGCATCCGGATTATCGTCACGGAGTGGCACGATGACAGGGAGAATAGGAGGGGCGTGAAGGGGCGAGGAATCTTACAAATGCTTGGAAATAAAAGTCGAGCGAGTACATACTGCTACGACGTGCTTACTCCACGGTTGCTACCCTCGATTTGCATGCAAATCCGTGCATGTAAATCTTTGAAAGAAACGCATTCGAGTTCCCTCCCGTGAACGAATAAACGGGGCCTTAAGTTGGAGCCAGGTAAGGCAGCGCCGTAGGGGCAGGTTATAATATTAAGAGTTAAAAATTGCATAGTCTTCGTCTCACCTCTGGCTCTACGCCCCCGCTAGGATCGAGAATCCCTGGGCCACGTCTTTCTCCTTGCATCGCTAGAGGCCCACGGGGGGCCCCGAGGGAGGCCCTTGCGGGCCTCTTGGGCCCGTCGAGCTGAGCTAATCGGCGCAGCGCTCCGCGAGCACGCCTCACCGCCTTCCTTCCTTGCCCTCTCGATCCATCCTGGGTTCTGGTATTAATAGTCCAGCCACAGATTTGGCTTGGTCTTTTAATTATCTTTTTTTTTCCTCTTGTTCTCTCTCACTCTATCTCTCTCTTTCTTTGTCGCTCTCTTTCGAATTCTCTGAAGTTTGCTGTACCTGTGAAAATCGTACGGCAGAGGCGACCCAATGCGGTTGTCTTGTACATAGGATAGATGCTTCGCGACGATAAGGCTGCACTGCCGTGTCTAAGCCTTCGAGTTTAGTTTAGTCTTCGGTAGCAGGCTACTCGTTGCAATGGGCCTCGAGAAATCACGGACGCTCCGAAGTGACTTTGTATTGTTACGGTTGGCGCGAACTAAAAAGGAAGACATTCTTGATTTAATCCGTCCCCGTATAACTTTATGTTCCGGAGCCAATTATCCGCTCCTGGTAACGACGACCAACGAAACGCGTGAGACGACGTAATGGTGGTTATAAAAATTCTTCAATAATCTTTTGTCATTTACGTATCTATATTAAAAAGGAGGACCATCATTTTCCGGTCCGGTAAACAAGAACGTTTATGAATTACGGACAGCTCGGTAAGACTCCGGGAGCGTCGGGCAGGAAGTAACGAGTGGAATAAAAAAAAGTGACCCGGGGAAAGCCGGAGCCAGTTGTCAATTATCGTCATCGGGAGCACAGCGTATGACAATACTTGCCTAATGCGAAGCTCATTTCGACGAGGGCAGACAGGATTAACACGTACTTAATAATAAGAGTACCCTATAAATACGTAGTTAAAAGCTGTTTCGTAAGGCAGGGCATCAGTCAGCGCCAAGCTAGCTGCTACTTTTTGTGTCAATTAATATTTCGTCACGGATCAAAAGCGGCTAAAAGGAGCGCTGGTGCCTCGGGCTATCGGGGCCTTATGATCTATTCAAAAGCACTTGGGCACTGGGCTCTTAAATAAAGTAACGAACAAGACCGGGTGCCACGGTGGGGTTAGCTTCGCGCAAGCTCATCCTTCGTTATAAGTTACTTAATTATTTATCGATCAGCCACTTAGATTTATTTGTATGTTCGTTTGCGTCACGGAACCACGAATTACAGCCAGCATCTTCCAACCGTTAACGAACCGCCTCCCGGTAGCGCGTGCGAGAAACCGAACATTACACCAGGAGACATAAGCATCTTAAGGAACTCGTAATTCGAGTCACTTTGTATACGTTGCACTTGCAACTGCATCTACAGGATGTTACAGGTGTTATTTGTGTACACGTATAGTCGACAAAGAGGATGAATGAGGAAGACGGTCGTCAGGTTATCCAGGTAAGGGAAGACCATAGCGATAATAGTCGATTAACGGAAGCTTTAGGACTCTCCTTTAGGTGTCCTGGATGCATCGTGAACCTGCATTTATCTTACGCTCTATCGTAGCCCCGTAGAACAAAAAGGGGGTCGACTCCGATGCAGTTGGTTCGTTCGTAAGCGAGGTAGCAAGCCCGGTGCCCTCCGGGCCCCATAGACGCTCGGGAGAAGTAAACGGGGTCGCCGATTGCAGCTAGGCTAGGAAATCGAGCCCCGCTGCTTTATGAATGCAGTCCTCGACGCATTTATGCCGGTAGCTGGAGGCGCTTATAAATAAAGGGCGAGCATAGTGTGCGTGGTGAGCGTGGATTCAATTATTCTGCGATTACAACGCGACCGGCGACTGCCTGCCTGCCTGGTTGCTTGGTTGCTCGGTGCTTGCATCGTTGCTTGCATAGTCTGGCTCTCTGCCGGACTACCATGCCTTTGCTACTATGCTGTACTATACCTCTCTTACTCTTCTACGGTTACCTGACTCTTGCAGACTTCACGATTCACATATTGCATCCACGTACGTATAGTTATCTTACACGTGTTGGTAGCGCCATATCCCCTGGCTCCGAGACTATCGCGATATTATTGCAAGTCGCGGTACCTACACGTCAGAGGCGATAAGCCTGTCGGCTACGATCTGATTAGTCCTCGCTCTCCCACGCTATATGAGGACCGGCTTGAAATAAGGAGGAACTTTTTTTAGATCAGCTGGCATTGACTTCACTCCACGGTTCCCCTGATGCTGAACGTGGACCTACCGTGGGGTGGAATGCTTTTAAATGTCTCGCGAGGCACACTTTTTACTGTGTAGTCCTTCAACAGTAGCATCAGGTATTACGGAGCAAATCTGCGACCAGCTTATACCTTGTATCG
The DNA here is from genome assembly GCA_963971525.1 of Cephus spinipes. Classification (NCBI taxonomy): domain Eukaryota; kingdom Metazoa; phylum Arthropoda; class Insecta; order Hymenoptera; family Cephidae; genus Cephus; species Cephus spinipes. The sequence continues at coordinate 11,771,476 of OZ020574.1, read as the reverse complement.
GCGAAAATAAGCCAGATGAGAAATTAAAGCTACTAGCATATATACGTCTCATACCGATAACAGGTCATGGCTTCGAGAAGGAGGCTAGTAGACACCTCCAAGGCGGCTGTGAATTTGCGTGAAATGAACCCGCATTACTGGATGGGAGATAAAGGTGGTAGCACACCAGGACGGGGAGCCCAAACGAGAATCGGAGGTAAAGGCAGGCAGGTACTCACGCAGGCAGGCAGGCAGGCAGGCAGGCAGGCATCGTAGGTAGGAAAGCAGTCAGGCAGTCAGGCGCACGGGTAGGCAGCCTTGAGCCAGTGAGACTGGTTTCTGTTTTTGCTTCCATAGTTCCATCCTTCGAGAGTCTTCGGTAGTCCATCCTTCTTTGAGTCTTGCTTTCTTTTTTCTTCCTTCTCTTCCACGAGTCCCGTCCTTCTCCGGGCCTACCCCGTCGGCCTCTCTTCTTTTCTCTCCTTTTCCTTCTTTCATGGATTTATCCTTCTCCGTCTCTTGCTTCCTCTTTCTCTCTCTTTACTGTACTCCTCCTCGTATACGGGTTGGTACAATTATTTTGGGCCAAACTCTCCTTCGGTTACACCCTCCTGATCGAAAACGACGACGTTACCCTCGCACCAACCTTCTCGACTTATGGTCTACACGCTCGTATTCTCACTTCCGAAAGCCTTTTTTGGTTTCGCGAATTACGGGCTCGCCTTTATTATGCTCAACTTTTGCCGAAACGAGTGAGCAACATAGCCACCACCGTGAAATACTTTAAACTGCACCTGTGTCCTCCAAAGTACGGGGCCATCCCGAAAGACAGAGGCCTAAGAGAGCCGAAAGGCGCGTGCTACAGCTTACCGAATTACACCATGTAAACGTATTCTCTGCATATATATATAATATATAATATATATTATATATTATATACCTATATGGAGCAGCTACCAGCCAGTATTACACTACACTACGAGGCATAACTCGTACGTCGGAGTCCTGCTGAAAAATTCCAAAGTGTCCAGGTAGATATATGAACATTTGTAAGTCTCATAAAAATTTCCTCCTCTGAAGAATTACCAAAATAGAGAAGGCGGTAACTTTCCCCCAGTCTCCTTCTCCCTCTTCCTGTCACACATTCTGGTCTCTCTGCTCCCTCGTCATTCTTCTTCTCCTTCGGGCTCTCTCATCCTGGTTCCCTTCATTGGCATGCCTCGCGATGTTCGCTCTCCTCGTGGTTCTCTTGGAAACTCTCTCCGCTGTTAGAGACCGGACAGGTTAGAGCGATCCGACTGTACTCGTACTCGGAGGCGCGTAGCATTCCTGAGTCGGCTTCTTCGACCCACCCCTCGAGAAAATATGCCACCGAGAAGAATCTGTTCTTCGTCGGGGCCTCGATAGAAGGATCAATGGGTTGGCATTAACATTAAGTAACAGTACCTGCTGCATCCTAACTGCCAGATTATCACCCCACCAGTCTCATTCACCTGCCCGTGGAGCTCGAATCAAATACACTCCATAAAGAATAAAACGTCACTTCTGTTCCCAGACGACGCTCCTGCGCCAAGAACAAGCCTGATGGTTAGGAACGATTACTTGGGCGACGGGCCATAAGGTGAATGAATGGCGTTTCGTCTTGGTCACGTGGTACAGTGACTAATATTAGAGTCGCTTTAAACGGTATCCTTCCGTTTTCGTGGATATTAGAAGGACCCATAGTCCAAAGTCGGTAGCGCCTAACGCGAGCAAAGCTTTGGTAAGTCGATTGGTCACGATCAATATTTTTTACGTCGAAGTGGACGAGAGGATTTTCTTTCGTGACGCCCTCTGCGGTTGGAGTCACTAAAAAGTCGTCGGTGCCAAGTCGAGTCGCTGAACTTGTGAATGGGACTTGGACTCGAGTCCAGAGTGGCATCGACTCCTTGCTGGCGACCTTCCATAGGGTATTTATTTGCGCGATACGCACCAGACTTGGACTACCCGTTGAGATTTACGGATGGAATTATTCATTCGGCATACTGTGGACGAGTTCACCAGGGATAAGGATACCTATGTACGTAATACATATATCGGTATAGTGGATAGATACTGGTGCAATGGCGAGAGATACCACGGGTAAAAGGTCATAGAACCTTTATGAAAGTAGTCCGGATATCATGATTGATTCGAAATTTCGTAATAGCGATGCATTGCCGCGCAGCAGTCGCTCCGTCGCCGACAGGTTCATAAAGAATAACGAGATCGTTGGGATTCAATAGACTATTCGCAGAGTGCGTTGGTATACGGGATCGTTCAACAACCATTACTGGAGAATCCACGCGGGGAACTCAGAAATCCTCAAGTTTTGCTTAACGACGATGCGAAGAGCATGGATATATACCATACGAGTTAATTGGATGCCGAGTTAATCGTATAGTTCCTACCTACATTCCATTCCGCCCAATTATCGCATTGGCTTCGACCTGAGCATTAATTAAGTTATTTTTAACACCTGCAACGCCACGGAAGTTTAACGGCTAGAGGAGGAGCGTGTACGTCTCGTATCCGCCAGTGCAGGCCATTTAGATAACTTATTCACACATGGTTGCATGCAATTAGTATGTGGGAGCGGATCGGATTAATTCAGTAATCTCTTTACGTGTTTCAGGAACAGCAGTGGGAGAGACGCCGAGGAAAAGCGAAGCCGCGAATCTCCTCCCGTACGCGAATTATCGTGATAACATATTCATAAGCGATTATCTTCAATTAACATGTGGGAGCATCGCCTTGTGTCGCGTCATTCTTAAGCATCGTACATCATATTATATGTATAATATGTATAGACATACCGATGACAACGCCTATAGGAATCCTCAATACGAAGATAGAAGTTCCGCAATTCCCATCAGACTGCCGGAAGACTAATAACGGTCCCAGGATTGAGAATAAGAATAAGGATTCAAATTGTTCAGGATATCTTGGGGTCCTCGTTAGGCGAAGGGTATCCTCACGCCATAGGAGACAAAGGAAGCAAGGTAGTCGCACTGCGGCGTACGGGCCCAGGGACTGTTGCTTCCCGGCAATCTTTCAATTTCTCTTACACCTAGGAGGGCTGGAGCCACCTTGAAAACCACAAGGAGGAGAGAACGGTCACGCTTCGTAATTGCGGGACATTGCAATAATTTGAGGGTGGGTCTCTCTGGATTACTGTGCGTAGCGTCGGAGACCAGGGTGTAGGTATTTGGATCTCCGTTGTCTTAAAAGCTCAAATTCCGTACGTAAAGCCGGGGCCCGACGACTACGCTGTCGGGTCTGGGTCTCTTAGCTTAGTCACGCTTCGCAATGAGCCTTGCTCTCACACTCGGGTGCTTGGGGCCCGAAGCCCATACGAGCTATTACATATCGTTATTGGGTTTTAATAGGTGCACCGGCCCTCGGAGGATATGCCGATTATCAGGTTACCGCTCGTGTATCGTTATACACGTACGACGGGAACGCGCTCCTCTACTCCTGAAGGCAGAATGTTGCACCGGCTCTCTTATAGGTACGTCGTTGCAAGCTACGCGGTTCGAAAGTGACCGTACAAGTTGGTGGCTTGGTCATTTCGAGAGGAAACGTGGAGTGACGTCAGCGTTGCGAGCTGCAGGCTCCTACTGGTCGAACGCTGATATATCCCTGCGATATGGCCCCTGGCTATCCTCTCCTAAGACCGCAGTCTCGCTCGTGGGACAGAAAAATGCAGCTATACTTTTATTTTTAATACTATTTACTCAGGACTCTCGACAAATTGGATAAATAAAGTTTTCTAATGGATCCTTGTGTTGACATATTCTGGGCCGATTCTTCATTGGATTTTATATGCTGTGCTCCTCGAGATGGTACTTAACTACCCTTTATTTTATTTACTGTGAACCAGATAAAATCTTTCGATAGATTTAACGATGATATATCTAGAGATAGTTTCAGGTCATTCTTGGGCGTGTCTTGCCCATGGGAAGAAAACTACCGCTCACTTTTCTGACTCCACGCTTTTAATAAATATACTTTATCTTGGTTTCATGGTTAGGCTATCCAGAAATAGAGTCGGGCTACACTCTCGGGGGAATATCTGCTTGTTTCCGGAAACAGTTGCCAGTTGCCATTCAACACTCCAAACCCATAAAAACACCGTGAAGAGAATTTTAACTGTACAAGGGGGCTGCCAGGTTGCATTTGCCAATGTCAGCAAAGGGAAGCTCGTGCTGTTTTCCTCGCAGAATAGTAGGTGGACCCATCTGGAGGACAGATCAATGGGGCCCCAAGAGCGCACCTGTACAATTCCACGGTGAATGGGTCCCCGCAGGGGGGAGCACGCTTGAAGCATCCTGGCACTGAGGGGTGCGAAATGTTTTAAAAGGGACACGAGGCACGCACAGACGACCATCACATCTGTCGCAATCGCCGTGGCATTGTCAGCACGCGAGGGATTTAAATAGGGTAGGGGTTGATGAAGCGTACGTCCGGCATGGGGAGATGTGACACATGTGATCCCGCACGTGCTCGCAATTTCCTCGTTCGAGGCACAGATTCCGAATAACCTGCTACTTGGATGTCATTCCAGGCGCGTTTCTTTTTTTAAAGATCTTTTAAAAAATTCAAAGAATCCCCTATTGCGCCATCCGACACCAATGACACGTTTACCTCGGCGGATATTTCTATCGACGCAGTCAAAGATCGAGCCGCTCCTAAAAGTAGAGGGAAGCTGTTGTGGCTGGAAGAAGCGTTAAAAAAAGGCTGTCGTCCTTCACTTAAGAGGACAGGAGAGACCCCTTTGTTTCTCGAGTAGAATCGAACACTCGACGATCGACGTAACAGGGATGAAACTTGCCTCCTAAGCACCCTTAGAAAGCCACCCTATCTCGGATAGAATGGCAAATGTAGTTCAGTGGAACTATACTTCTAAAGGGTCGTACACAATATAAACTACCCCATACGGTTAACGCGTATATGGCTAACGTGAATGACGGTAAAGAAAAAATGGGGTCGTATTATAATCCAGCACTTGTCGCCTTCCCATATGAGCCCATTCATTTTTTATATCGGACCTACCCCTGTGGCCATATTACGGCTCCCCTTACACAAGGGACATATAAACTCCCATATAGCTTATAACAGAAAACTGCCAATCCACATGAAAATTGTACGGAAAAGTATTTGCTTCTAAAATTTATATATCGCTCCATGTACGTACCTATGTAGATGCTGGTACACTTCAGGTCAGTTAAACTTTACACGGTTTGACCCGGCCGATCGTGTCGAAGAACCGATCGATCGTGTAACGATGCGCGGACAGGAAAACTACCGGTAACGGTACGCCGGCTGTCGATGATTCTTCTCGGACGATCGCGGAGAGTCAGAGCATCGATTCTTGATCATTAATTTCTATCTCAGCCAGGTTTCCTACGATATAGAACTTGAAATCCATCATTTGTCTGTCGGTCTCACATTCGGATCGGTATTGGATGTAGGTGGTGTATATCTAGAACGATACAGATAGGTAGGTACTACATTGCTTCTACGTATACGGAACGGAAGACTCCCTAGAGAAAAAAAAGAAAAGATCATCGCCTCGACAGCTCCGTCGATATCCACCTCGAAAGTTATTAATTATCGTTATCCCGTGTTACGTGGGCATATCTCCCTTTGTTCATGGGCATTCGTATGGCAACGCGACTACGTATCTCATACGGATAGAAGCAGCGCTGACAATGAGCTCAGATACCATTCCTCGCCTCATTACATTAATGCAGGACGTTGATTTTGACGACATCGTCAATAAGTTAACCAGTCATTGATTTTGCCGCCCCGGAGTTCTTATCTGGCTGCCACCGTAGAAGTCTACCGTACGTATATCATCCATAAGGAGTCTGATTATTTCTATGCTGATATGAAAATTCTTGTTATATAATTATATCTGTATATATATATATATATAATTATATATATAGATATATTTGAAATCAAAATGAATCTAGATGTAAAATGATCTCTTCTCAATTGGATACCTTCTGCTGGCATATATATGTATATACACATAGGTATCCTACTTCCCTAATTTATATGGAGAATTAAAAGTCATGCGAGTCCTTGGTGAGCGCGTGGATACGTGAGTGCGTGAATATGTGAGTGCGTTCGATGACTAGAAGGCCCGATCGCTTCGAGAGCATCTTAACGTATAGATACCGAGAAAGAGTTACTGTAAGGAACGAAACGCACACGGTGCGTCCCGAGGATATGAGAATATGAGGGATGGACGGCAAAGGTTAGTGGTGGGATGTGAAGGTAAGGAGAGCTTATAGCTAATAATCATTAGCCGGAGATGTGGGAGCAGATATCAGTCGAGGCAATCACTGCGGCATTCGATCAAACGGCCGGGTTCCGATCCCCGCCATTCCTCTTAACTTTGTACGATGATGTCTGCGTCACGATAAATGGACGAATCGGTTATTGCTGCTCGATCCGAAAGTCACTTTAGTAGGATACTTTGTTTTCTCATTCTATTTGTCTCTCATGCAGGGTACCGTACATCGTGTCCCCGGAATCATTCCCAACGAGACATGCGAACGATCAAATTTTTTGCAGGGAATACCCCACCTTAACCAGACTCAATTCGTCCTTTTGGAATGACAGTAAATTTTTTTTTAAATTCTAAAAATTTTGACACGACAGGAAAGAGGGAGAATGTTAAGGTATTACTACGGTAAACTCAAAACCGCGTAATCGAGCTGAAATTTGTTTTACGTCTAATTTGTATAGCAGTACATCTCTCTACAAATTTTTAACACGATTCACTCATCAGTTTCCGAGTATTTCCGAGTTAAAGTCAGGACTCGTAACACGTATTCCCTATACCTGGCCAATAAAACGCGCATGGTTTTTTTTATTGCATTTGACTCGTCCGTGTAATTCCGATGAAAAACTAATATGTGGCAAAGGAAAAAATTAGGAATTTTTTAGATTTTTAGTCAGAACTTTTTACTCATAGGATTTATTGATAGACATGAAAGAAGTTCGATATTTATTACGAAATATCTCGTACGACGGCTAGACAAAAGAGTGTCACGGCAACATTGCGTTTGAGACTGTTTTCGGTGTATATACGTATACACTACTACATCCAATGTACATTAGTGTGCGCCTATCGATGCAGGGATGGGCGTGTGTGAGTGAACTGTACCAGTTCAAAAGTTGACGCTGGATTGTTCAAATCTTACATTAAAACTTTTGTTTTTTTCTCTCCGTAGTAATACCTTAATAAAATTATAGCGATTAAAAGTCCAACTGGATCTACCATAAAAATCTGGTAAATCCCATGGCGTCTGATACAAGATTTTGAGCAATTTATGTAGCAGTAAAATTCATAATGGCAGGATGTAAAACAATTTCGCGGTCCATGGGCACACTCGACTATCGACTGCAGTCTGTACAGAAGAGATGATCTTTAAGTAAAAATTGAAAATTTTGTGTCTCGTCGGCTGCTCCTATCCCGTGGGGTGTGAGATAAGGTAATTAAGCTTAACGTGCACCGACTCGTAAGCCACCGGCAATTCGCGTTCGTGATCCGTGAAGGTTTTGCCGCGTTGCGTTCTGCGGTTTACCGCATGTCCAACACGGCCGGTACGCGCTACGCTGCTTGCCATAAACCATCATTACGCTAGTATATACAAGCGCACAAGCCCCTGATCTTCGTCTTTGCCTCCGTGGACCGTAACCACCGTGGGGAAATTTCCGGCAATATTTCTCGCGATTCTACTCATCGCGGAAATATCCTCGAAGATGTACAAGTATGCAGACACTATAGGACGTATAAGTACAGTCTCAATGAAGAAATAAATTGCGTGGATCCCTGCAGTGCATTTATATATTCATACGATCTCCTTATATGAGTACTCAAGAATTTTTCTTAAATAATCCAGGAGATGCTGAATAGCGCAGGACTGCATCCAATGGGCGTCCAAGTGATTGACCGAGTGAGCGATGGAGCGATCTAACTTCAGAGATCGTGGAATCGTTCGATTCTAGGTGGGATCGGGATCGGGATCGTGATCGAAGCAGGTATAGAAGCACAGAGCGGAGTCGATTACGAATGGACTTCTTGGTTCGTGCGATTCGCTACGCTCGCCTTCAACACCGCGTTAGATACCTACCACGAGCGTGTCATTTATTCGATTAACTACTTCTTCTTATTTCTACATTTTTTGTCCGGTTGCCGAATCGGGCCTCCACGGAGCCTATCGTCCGCTCCGTTGTGCCACGGTTCCAGGGCGTTAGGCACGGGCACAGTCCTGAGCCCGCCCACCGCGGCTACGTCGCGTCCTCCAGGTCACAAAAAATTCTATACACCGTACATGCTATACATTTAATTGGACTCCCAGATCCCAATGACGATATAGGAGTACACGAAAGACCCGCGACGCCCAGTCTATCTCAGTTCGTTCCTTCACTTCGCTCTTAGCCTCGTTTGTCCATTTCAAGAAGTACTCTCATTTTCCAGTGTGCCCTCGGATTAATCACGTCGGATCGGTTTATGGTTCACGATGAACTTTGGGTGCGGTAGCCCATTTGGCTATTAGCTTTTGCGTTCCCTAGAACTATAGAATATACTTTGTAAATAGACAATGTATATGTGAATACTCGTGAAAAAGTCTGCATCCTTTATGATACAACCGCAATGAGACAAAAAGTAAAAACACAATGATTTTTAGAATGAGTGTATCGCCGTACCGTGATGCTTCTATACGCGTTTTATTGGAGCACGGAGATCCTGTTAAGGATCCTGTAGGTATGCGATCGTGACAGAGCCGGTCGAGGACACGGAGACGATTTCTTTTCATGACGAAAGATGAAACGCGCCGTGGTTAGCATGGCTCTTGTGTGCTGACCGCTGCGACCATGAGCACTGTGGAAAGAAGTCCCGGAAGAAGATTAGGCTTAGGTGCTGGCGTTCCGAACTGTCGACATGGAGAGATTAGAGTTTACGTGTTATTTGTTACATGCCGTCGAGGAAGGTCCGGATGCTTCAGAGATCAACAGAGAGACACTCGCTGCTCCCAAAAGCGAACTCTTTCGGTATCCAAGAGATAACGAACGAGACGCGACGAATGTGTGAGAGGGGTACTCGTCCACTGACAAATCACGATAGCGCCGTGTTACACCGAACGAATGAGCGATAGCACTAATTGGTATCCTCCATTGTACCAAATTGATAAAAATTATCTGTCGCCTAGGCGCCAAACGTACCCTCTGCGCCCACTGACGTTTTAAAAAAATATCACTATCCACCATACCATCTACGATCCACTGGAGTTTAAATTAAAACGGGTTGACGCCTCTTTTGTCGAGCTACCAGAACTTCCTGGGATACATTCTAGAAGGTAGTTCTACATCTTCGAGTACTGGGATTAATAATAAAAGTAGACTTTTGAAACTCGCTATGTATTATACCATACAGATTGCAGCTTCGGACACTGACACCCTTTAATTTCTTGAAGCAGTATTCTACTTCGATCCAAGAGTCGGGAGGACTCGCGTCGATATCCCCCAGCCAGATATCTGGGGCCCCTAATCAAGTCTCTGGCGTAACTACAAAATAATAGCCACTTCCATCATCCTCGACGAAATACTCCTTCGGTGGGGTTTGGGAAAGATCTGTAGGGATACCTCAGGATATACAGAGCCCAAAGTCCTGACCTCAACGAAAATCCGTGATGCCCATCGAACCCGGTGTATTCCGCGCGCGAGCGTGGACGTGCACACATGTCTATGTTATCCCTTTCTCTGGTTTAGGCGAAGATCTAGATAATTTGTGATTAATTAGATATTATAAGCGTTATTGATGGGAACAGGAGGTCGGGGCACCGAATGGACGAACGTGAAGAGACAGACGGACGGACGGGTGGACGGACGCACGAACCAGCGTACAGAGATCAGATCAGCGACGGTAGGTGGTCCATCGGGCCTCTCCAGCATCCACTCTCCGAGGAAGAGAGCTCCGGCATGTCCAGCTCCTGCAGTCTCTCTTCGGTTCTCTTCTCTTCTTCGCTGCTTCTCTCCTCTCATCTCACTCACTCACTCCAATCCTTTTTCTACCCTTTTCTCGCTCCTCTACGTCCTCTCCTTCTTCTTCACCTCTCGGCTCTCCTCTCATCCTTTCGGTCCGGCACGCCGCTACACGGAACTTCTCCTCGCCTGCCTATACTCCACTCGCTGACAGTTCTCTATATTTGCGGGTTTCGTCCCGCGAATCGCGACCGGTCACTGCTATCGAATCATGAAGGATCCCGCAGTGTTGCAATGCAATTCCCAGCTTGGCGAACTTGATTCTATATACCTATAGGTTCCATGTATATATCTCTCTACGCCCATCCGGTATATTCCCAGGAGAGATCATTCGTTAAACAGGATTGAACAGTTTTATAGGAGGAGCGTACTTATAAGAGTTGCGGATTCCCGAGCGTGAATTTCATCTTTGATCATCTCGTCGGAGAAGCAGAGGTGTATCCTCGACCTGCTTTGCGGAGATGCAATTGTTAGTGAGTATTGCGACTCTTGAGAAACACTTATTAAAATCTCTGACGTCAAGTGTTGTTGAACGGCGTTCTAACGAAGTCGTAGAAACTGTCTCTTGGCTCGAGAAGAATCTTGGAGAAAGGAGATCAAAGGTACTCGAAAGTTTTAGATAGTACTCGAGAAGAAGGCACAAAGTATACTTCTGAACTTTGCCACTGAGCGGCATGACCGCTAGTATTTATTCCATTCGTTCACCCTCCTATTATCTTGATTGGTCGGCTGGTCAGCGGCTAGTAATATGATAAACAACGTGCTTTAAATTCTTTTAAAAACCGTCTCCTCGTTGCTCATGGCGTCCTTCTTCTAGCACACAGTGCACATGCAACTTCTGTCTGCGTTGCATGGAGAACCTCCTTTTTGATCTTCCTGGTATATATGGCGTAGGATCCATGCTGGACTTGGTGCATGCTCCGCGTCTCACTGAATCGCCTCGGAATTCTCCAAGGGAGGTGTTACGGTTATTGGGAGACTATCTTTCAGAGGAATGAAATGGGTACTGGAGCTGGAGTATAGAGAATGCAGAGTCCAAGTTGCACCGTCGACGAAACGAGAGATTGAGTAAGCAAGAACGAGATGGCGGCTGCAGAAGAGAAGACGAGAAGAATGAGAAAGATGAAGAAGAAGGAGACGAAGAAGAGCACGGGAAAGGAGAAAAAGGGACGAGATGTGGTTGAGGGTCACGCCTGTCGGCACGAGCTCTTCGGTCACAGCTCCTTCACGCAGGATTCATAATTACTCAGCGATCGAACCGTCGCTCTTCTAGTCTTCTATTTCGAGACGGACTTTTTCACGATTTCCTCTCTCTCTGGATCGACCGTTTCCCACCATCCTGCCATAATCTACGTGACTGTCCGGTCGCTCTACGTTCAACTACACGACGTCTGGCTACACGTTTGTTTGTGGTCATTATACGAGTACGTTGAACTTGTAGCCTGACGGTGGGGTCCAAAAGACCCTGTCAAGACGGACGCAACTTGTACTTCGAAGTCTAGATGCCACGTACCCCACACGAATGGCGTCTTTGAGCCGGAAGATGTGCTTTCCTCGCGCCTTTGTGCGATTTCACACATTCGACTCGGCGCTCTTTGGTAATAGGCACGTCAGGATGTATTATGGGTGCTGGAGCTATTCCGGCGTCAGAGGGCGTGCCTTGAGTTCGGAAGTTATGAGAAATATCAAGGTCCTTGTTTGTTGCGGCCAGCACTCTGGCATGTAGTACATCAATTGCGCCACTGAGAGACCCCCGGCTATATCTGGGCTATCGAAAAATGGATTCGTGGCCTTTTATAGGCTCATCGCAGAATGGTGAGCGAGATAATTAATAAGTCAGTTTCCAATGAGATAGATCATTAATTGCATTTATTGGGCATGCTAGGTAGGCGAACAGTCGAGGTGTGGCCAGATCTAAGGAACGTCGGGGTCGGTCCGGGTCGGCGTAAAAAGTGTTTCGAGCCTCCGGATCACCGCTGAGACGGGTACCATTGGGAACTTTTACGAGTTCGATCGGGGCCCTAATTATTCGAACGTTTTATGCCCTCGTGATATTCGTGGATACGAACGATGCGTGTTTACAGGCATGTGATACTCGGATTCCAACACCTCTTTACCAAGCCTAAAAGTGGCTTCTGGTATAAAGGCGGTACGCGTCACGGACGTCATTTGGGCTCCATTCTCCCCCTTTTTTCTCTTCTTGGTAGAGAATATTAGAATAAGCTCGACATTAACGACCCACAAGCTACTATCTATCTAGTTGGATACCTACATCTAGTCGCCACGAAGAAGGTCGCGGTCTCTCTATTTCAATGTTTCTTCGATTCAATTCAATTTGAAATCCCATCAATAGCCGTGCCGAAGATTGGCTCTGCGTAACGGAACGTCAGAAAGCCGGGGCCTGAGGCATCTCGTAAGCGCGGCGGCGTACCGTAATTGGCCTCGTAAAACGATGTGCAAAATGTTCCGTGAAACCGAAGGAGGTGACGACGACGATGATACAGACGATGGGAATAATAAAATGTGCTAGTTCCGTGTCCTTGCGCTTTTGTGCGATTTCGTGGTATTCGCAATGGCTTGCGCCGCCTCCTCTTTTATATAACACGCCTTCCACTTACTTATATACAGTCAAAGGAAACGAGGGTCACACGTTCGAGACGTTCGTTGGTCCCTGGCCGTGACCGTTGCTAGCGACAGGAGTGCCTTCGGGTAATTAAGAGCTGACGCGTAAAGAGTTTCACTCAAATTTAAGGCACCCTGAACATTATAATAACGAGTGTACTTCGCAGCGAGAAACCAGCAAGGAGGAGAGTCTTCTCTCGTCGGCACGAATTATCTCACCGAGTCTCGACTCTTCTCGAGATTCATCCATGCTCTCGCTATACATCTCTCCTTCTATGCGTATCTCCTCTGGCCAACCTCCACTTCAATGTCCCTACGGCTCTCCTCTTCTCTCCTCATAGTTAGCTGCTGCACTCTTTCCTTGTTCCTCTGACTATCTCCTGCTCACTCCTCTCTCTTTCTCTCTCTTGGTGAGTCTCTTCGAAGAGCTACGTCTCCCGTATGGTTCTCCTCTCTTGCGATATACTTAGGTACCTGTCTACCTCAGCCTGTTATACTCCTAACGCTATATCTGTACTAGAATCATAAAGGCTCGTTTTACGAGCACGTCCAAGGAATTAATACACGTGTTTCGCATTCCCAAAATCGAGCGATAGCGTTCGACTACGTCGAACCGAGCTTCTCTCACTAATTGATCGGTGTAATCCGAAATACAAGCCTCGCTCATTATTATAATGAACAATAAAAGCGAGAAGACCCCGGGTAATGAAGCACATCTTACAGCGAGCCGCCATGAGGATTACGGCAAGATGCTAGACGAAGAGAGTAGCCAAGTTGGTAGGTAGATATACCTTGACTAGATATACACAACATAGTCACGGAGAAGATGAGAGTCGGGAGTGACGTTAGGAGCGAAGTAAAGAGGTCGTACTAATATTCCAGCGTGAGCCTTTTTTAAGTCCTTTAGTAAGAGCCTTTGGCCGAGGAATTTTGATGATGGCAAATTTACGACATGTTACGAGTTGCCTGGATGAACGGAATGGACGGTCTTTCAATGCTATAGGATGCTCGGTGAGGCATGCGAAAGGGAGCAACCGCGAATGAAGATTCTCTGACACTAAATGAAAGATGCAGGAAAATACTTAAGAATTTTCATGCTATAATATTCCGTAATGTACCTAAGCGCTACTTGTCTGGGGACTGCGTCTCAAATGTACCTACACGGGTAACTGATCCGGGAAGAGCTCGTAAGGCTAAATAGTGAGATGGTAGGTATATACGTAGTACCCTTTCTGGAACGTCGTCCTCGACACACTTCCGACCGCGAGATAAATTTTGATAAATACTCGAGAGATATTAATATGGGGCAAACTCAAGGGATTGCAGTCACGCACGTTACGTTAGGAAGTAAGTGCTGCCTCCACCGATACGAAAGAGAAGAGAGCAGACTAGCGCGTACCAACTCGCACACGATATTCTGCCGATCACACACGTTCCAAACGCTTCGTAGATATTGGACTGATATAGATAGGTAGATATGGGTATAATGACGAGGCTGGCTTGTTCGGTTGAGGTACCTACACGTCTATTCGAGGATACTAACTAAGATGGTATCTGGGCCCCCCGCTGGGACCCATGATGTATCGATCCTGTACGCCCCTGCCTGCTTAGTGCTTACCCCCTTGCTCGAAGTATACTACTACTACCACCTAACTGCTCACTTAATTCCTACGGTTGTCGGTGCACACCAATCCTAACACCGGAGGCGTGTTACGAAAGCCACTGCGCTACAATCACGGTTCCCAAAGGTTTTTTCTCGCTCGGCCGGAAACCAGGCTGATCGCAGAGCTCCGATTCCATCCATAGTACATACCTTGCCTATAGGTATAGCTATATCCTTTGACCGTGCGATCGGTTCTTGCGATTCCACTTGCCATTTTACGCTAAAGATATTAATGCTTCTTTCTCTGGTGCTCCTTGATAGAGTTCTCGAAATTCTGATCCTCCGCGGTTGCGGAACTTTGCCAGCTATCCAATTGGGTTGCCAAAGTATTTAGGTAGACAACCAAACCGGCATAGATGGTTTCCTGTGTATAAAATTGCCATAGTCCTCCCGTAGTGCGTCACGTGCGATTTGAAACACGAACCACCCGAGTCACGCATGGTCAGTCTCGCTAATGGCACGCTAATAGCCCTGTTTCTCCTAGTTTTAATTTATCGCCCCGTCTCTGTTGGCAGTACCATGATGATTGCGTCCGTGTTATATCGTTATGGGGTGGTCCTCGCTCTTCAAAGCACGTGAGGCGGCGTGACTCGATGAATTTGTCACGCGTTCGGTGAGCGTGTGCTTGGAGGTTTAGCTTCACGAGGGACCCGAGAGTGCGGCTCTATAGTCTTACCCCGTAATAAATTCTACCAGAGAAACCCTCGAGGATCCCGGCGGGCCGTGTCGCTGGACGAGCATTGTTTTCGAACAGGCTGATTTAATTGCTTGTCGTGGATGAAGTGCCCTGTAGAGCGGTTGCCCTCATCTTGCGACACTGGCGACGCGACGGTGCATCCCGCCATGCCGCCGATCTTGACGAACTGGAAATAATTGATTCTGCGGCTAGACGCGAGCCGTTGCTTTGAATCCCTCTTTTAATCCTTTCTTCTCGTCAGTTTTTCATTCCACGTGTTTCTCAGCGTCTCGTGCGGTCGCGGTAAATTGTCCGTTCGATCGCAGCTGAATTCGCAGCGGTTCGGCCCACGTCGACTCGACCGGAAACGGCATCACTCGTGGGCATTTAGTAGAATCTTCTATCGCGAACCGTCGTCATCTCACGAAATGGACCATTGAACAAGTATCCCGAAACCCAGGAGCAAAAGAAGGGGTCGCTTCTTGAAAATGCTGTGAGAGAATCGGTAAAGACAAGAGGCTGTCAGGCGGGTAGACAGACACCAGCAAGAGCATGCGCGACCCCGCGTCTAATCAGCAGTTTTACGCTTTTTATTTAAAAGGCTAGCCTCTTTTGTTACAATTCCCCGTTTTCCCACAGCGTCGGTTGCCTCGCCGGTGCTATTGACTTGAAGTGCTCTGAAACTGTCTCGAACCCCATTACCACTTTGTAACGTCATTCTGCTTTTCGAAGTTTCACAGGAATTTTGCAGGATTGTCTCACGCTGGGATTTCTTTAGTGGCTGATGATGCAGCTCAGGTGATCGACACCTGGACAACGCGTGTAAAAGAACCTTAAGAGCGTTTTGCGAACTCCCCACGCTATGCAAACACTTGCACGCTCGTAAAGTGGACCTGGCATACAACCTGATGGCTGTATGCATGGTATACGGGGGGCTCGGTATAACACATAAAATGGACATAAACGCGATGGTATCAGGGTTGGAGGAGGTTCCGCGTAATCTATCCAATTATCGTTCGATCAGAGCCGTATCCCTTGACGGCGGTGCCCGTGCGCCATGAATCCAAGGGGTAGCTCGAACGAGCTATTTGCTGCCGCAGTTTAGCCATTTGCCATTGCGCATGGGTTCTAGGGTGGGGTCACAAAGGTTGCGCAACGCGGCTATTGCGCTGCCTTCCACACGATTGCCACTTTAAGTGCAGCATAATGGTAGTGAGGCCGCCAAGAAGAACGCGATCTTAAGAAACAGCTCTCGGGACTCACAGTGGGCCCCGCTCGGGGCTCCATGGGCCCCGCGGATGCGGATCGCCGTTGGGCCTTTCACTGGGGCCTGCGGGCTGCGGGTCGCGACCTCACCGCGGTCCACTCCCTCTTGCTTTTTATTTTTTCTACCTCCATTTTACCTAACCCAACCTTCCCTCACTTCCCATCCCTCCAATCTCCTTACTCTGCCTACATCGTCCTTATCCCTACCACAGCTAGATCCTCGTTACACTTACAGCAGCCTATAACCCGGTTCTTACAGGCTCGTCTCATCGTCTCGTGACGCGATATCGCAGCTCATGCTTACCACCGACAATGTCTACAACGACGACGACGACGACCTTTTCCGATCGGAACGGCTTGATGCTACGCTTACGTAGCTATACTACCCACTCTATTCGTATACGATACTTATTCTTAGTATACCTAAGTATATCCGTGCGCATCCTCGTGTGCCTGATCACGAGATCTGCAGGGAAAGTCACGCGTGACTCGACCTACGCGGAAAACGTCGCAAGCGACTCCTAGCTAACGGATTATCTCTGACGGGAACACGTAAACGGTCTGGTAGTGGCGTCAGACACGGGGAAGTGCAGCAGCACCTTCTAACGTATACAGAGAGACCATAGGTAAACGGGTAGCATTCACTCGTACTTGTGATATTCTATTATGCGCAGCTTTCTTCCTCGTTTCTCATCATATTCCTGTAGTATTCTGGATAGAAGTTTCGATCGAAGGAATTTTTATAACGAAGGTGAATACTCATCGATGCTGACATTCCAGTAAGGCAATCGGAATGGTGGACACGATAAACAGCGCCGCTACAGGCTGTTACTTCGTTAGTGAGGAAACTCGTTGATATTATTCGTACGCGTCGTATAGGAGCTTGTTTCCTTTCTAAATGACGCGGCGTGACGATAATTTCATTTTTCAGATGCAACGGTAAAGTCGAACTCGCGTAAACTCAGCGTGCCGCCTCATCCCTCGCGCAGACGCATATACACTGGCCTTTCATAATGCAGGCGCGCGTACACACGGAGCCCGTCATGATATACGTCACAAAGCCACACGGGAACAAATTGGGATGCGCCGGTTGTTTAACAAATTTGGTCTAGCGCTGCGGGAGGGTGCCGGTCCTCTTCTAATTCTCTCTCTGCCGTTCTCTCATTCTTCGTTTCTCTTCTGTCGGAGAGACCGCTCGGGATGCCTCGTAGTCGCCGCCGACGCCGACGCTGCCGCCGGCCATCCTTAGGTATTCGTTGCACGAACGCTCGAACGTCTCAACACAATCTTACAGGGATCACGAGAGTGTGAGACTCCTTACGTTTGTATACGGTGTGCACTCTACACTAGTGCAACACGGTAGGATGGAGGATGAGGCCTTCCTCGGCAGAAGAGGTACCGCTATCGCCCTCTGACCTCTTGGAGCGAGCGAACGAGGCCTTCTTCCACTGGTACCGGTAATTTTGCGTTCGGCCACGGCTTCCTGGTGCTACCCAGATCTAGATCATCGAAAATAACCGAGGACTCCCGACGCCGGGTGAGCAATCCGGAGAGGCACACGTGGAATTTCAAAGCTGAGACTCGATGCCTGCCAGACCTCCGTTCTTCTGGACACATCGGAAATACCGGAATCTCCCACGAGATAGCAATGTCGAGATGGGTTAAAGGCATATATGGCGAATTCGAGGTATGGGGTATAGCCGGGGCCTTAGGATTATTCAAATCGAGGAAGACCCCTGGCGAGAGTTCCTCTTGAATGCGGGCAGGTAGGAACTTATAGAAGCAGAGCGTTGAATAACTCGTGTAGGAAATAATGTCGTGGGATCGGTTTGCGCACGATCAAGGTTTCTCCATAGTCCATAGTGCACGCGCGCTGCATTGATGGAAAGACGGGAGAAAATGGACCTGACGTGTTGAGAATATTTGGGTCAGGATCAAAAAGGCTACGCGTGCCGTGTGCGTGTCGTATGCGTGCCGTACCGATCCTCTTCGGCACTCTACGTTCTTTACTTATGTGCATGTAGATACATAAAAGCATATACAGATACACATCCTTATAGATTCTCCGAAGACAGAATGGAGTATATAATACTTGCTTTCGGCACGGATCACCTCCAGCTGCTATTCTATGTCTGATGATAATATTATAAGCATTGTAGCTTTGTGTCCCTTTTGGTAAAGAAGAGACCGGATGACCAGGGGACGAAGGATCGGTTCGTTTTAATCGCTAATCACCAATTAACCGAGCGTCCCGTGGCCGAAACCCCCAGAAGCATTTTAACGAGCCGCCGTGTCGCCTGGCTCGGAATTTTACTTCGGTTGACCAGCTTCCCTGCCACTCTATGGTGTCCATGCTTCGGGTCTCCTTGTATGCGTGTGCCCGCACCAATTAGTGCATACTTCAGGTCGGTGTTGGAACCTTGAAGGAACCACCGTGTCTTCGATCTTCGGTTGTATCCACTAAAACCGCACCTCGAGGGATCGTTGTATTTTTCAAGGTTACCAATTTAGCATACCCAAATACTGGACCGAGATGTTTCCGAAGCACGAAAAGTCTTGGTGAAAACATCAGCTTCTATCGGTAACTGGTCCTCCCTAACCCTGATGGGGGGTCTACGTTGGTCGAAGCAGTTATAAACGTCAATGAAAGAGACAGCAGTCGCTTATGACCGATAGGATCTACACGGCTGCGGTGATTTTTTCTACGGGAGATCCTGGAGATCCGATCTACGCACCGGATAAAAATGAAAAGAAAAAAAATATATCGTTAATCCCGGTGGGTGATCGAACGCTTACGAAGATACTCGTGGGTCCACGTTTGGTTTCTACTCGTTTGACCGAGTGCATTCGAATTAATTTTTTGTCTCACGAGTGAGGACTATACCTATACGTATGTATACAACAGTATATACTATATGTATTATAGGTACGTTCACAGAAATGACCCAGATACTCGAGGCGCGATGATCGTAAAATTCGATTGTCATTTTCGAACAGTCTGTGGTACTATTGAGACGTATACGTTCCTCAAATTCCTCGTGTATATTTGACATGAAAAGCCTGGACATTGGAATGAGAAAGTGATCGGGGCATGTCTTGCTTCGGAGGGCACGACGAGCAGCTCTACCTCATAGAACTAATGGTTGACAAACTCAAACTCACGCTAGACAAGATAAAAGATGTCGGCAAGTCGAAGCTTGTGGTTAAGATCAGGTTTTTGGATTTCCCCATATTTGCAATATCGACTAATGATTTTACTGGTGCTATGAAATCATCGATGCCGGATGAGAATGGCGTCATTAACCTTTCCTCAGGCGAGTCCTGCCTCTTTGTTCGAAAACCTAAAGTCCTTGTGGAAGAATTAAAGAAGGTAGCGTTAAGCCTTGGTGTCTTTTGCGAGGGTGACACCTATCCTATTGCAGAATGTAAAATACCATTTTCTGGCTGTCTTTGTGATCAAGTGGCCATGGCTCAGAATGATCCAGATCATGCGCCTAAGCCTTATTCTCTTAAGGGTGGTTTTCACCTGGTGGATCCTGGAGAGAATCCTTCGGGTACTATTGATCTGGATATACGGTTAGTTTGCCTGGGGAAGTCTATCAGTACACAGTATCAACTTGACAGCACGTCTTTTCTATTCAAAAACGATAAAGACGAGAGTGAGTTCTGTGTGAAACCTGTGATAACGACAGGAGTTCCTGGCGACGTGGTGGAATTGGAAGAGATGAAGTGTCCCGATAGCATTCTTCCAGAATCCTTTGACGAAGAGAAACGACCACAGCGGACTTCTAAATAAGGGCAGGTTACGTTAAGTAGGAAAAAATTGAAAGTTCGACCAAGTGAGAACTACGGAAATACCTAGAACAGGATGATCATCATCTCCTGAAGCTCATACTCCTATCGTAAATGACAAGTATTCATAGAATTAGTATCAATCAAAAGATGATTATTGTGATAATAGATCGTCTGTTTATTACCATGGTAACCAGCTGTCAATCATTGGTTAATCAATCAGTCAGGCATCGACCAAGCTGTCAAATATACGAGCGCAGGAATAAAATTTCGGGACTTAGCGTGGTGAGATGAGCTAAATTAATGGCGTGGTCAAAGTAATCGTAATAATTTATGATCCCTTCAAAATTCATTGCCAAATTCTCGAGTCAGCGGTAAGCAGGTGATTCGTTGCTTCTTTGTGGGAGTCATCAGCGGAATAAATCATCATGAATATAGAAGAATGTGTAAGATCTGAGGAGGAACAGCTGTACATGCTGGAGATTCTAGTTAAAGGCCTCAGCTTGTGTCCTGACAAGATCGAGGATCCGAATACCAGCACGCTATGCGTTCGCATAAAGTTCATCGACATACCGACTTTCGAAATCGGCCCTGAGGAATTGACCATGGTGAGAAAGACATGCGAGAGGATACCAGAAGAGGTTCTAGAAGTGGAGTCTAAGGTCGGGGACAGATCCGTGAAGCTGAACGCCGGGAAATCGTGCCTCTTCGCAAAACCGCCATGTGAGCTCGTGCGAGCTATGCACTCGCGACCTCTAAAGGTCGGAGTTTACAAAATCGCTGCACGAGCCGTCTGCGGGGTTGTAGGCGAACCGTTTCCCATCTGCGAGGCGCGCGTACCGTTATCCGGATGTCTCTGTGACCAAGTATCTACGACTAGGAGCGAGAGGAGTCATCCACCTAAAGCCTACACTCTGACTAATGTTTATGACTTGATCGATGACCAGAATAAAATCTCAGGAAGCATCGCCCTGTCTTTGAGACTATCCTGTTTTGGCAAATCCATCGTGACGCATTTTGCGTTTCAGGAAAAATTCTCTGCCCCTAAAAGTTCGCAGATGAACGATGCGTTACAGCCGGTAAAAGATAATGAAAACAGGGAGGCATCTGAAATAAAAATGGGGAATTTACAGTCTGTCCAGGAATCAGGTGAAACGACTGAATTGTCTCGTCTACCTCGGGAAGCACGTAGAGGGGATGAAAGTGCTGGCAACGTAGGAGCTTCACTATGTGTACCAACCTCACCGCCTAAGATATCCATGGGTGAGCCAGGCTTCGAGAAACTAACTAACGCTGAGAAATTGAACGACAGACAATATCGTGGCCATGTTTATCGAGCTTACCCAAACGAACCGACCTGCGCTTGTACTCCGGTTGATAACCATCCGATCTTTTCGAGCACGTCTTCCGCGTGCCCTTCTGGTTGTGTCGGTCGTTGTTGTTCAAGTATGAGGCAACCCAGTCTAGCGTTGCAACGAGACAATGCTAACAATAACAAGGTGCCGTGCTTTATTCCCAGCTATTGTGTCAGAAATCCACAAACTAGCATTATTTACGACTCTGGTACTAGCTGTACTTCGAGAATGAGGGGCGGCGGATGTGGAAATCCCGAAATTACTGGATTTCGGCAAGAATCCATTTGCCATAACGAACAATATCAACAACCTGTGACCAATCAGAGAATCGAGACTACAACAAATTATAGTCAATTTCAACCTAGAAGAGAGCTCCACAGTACTGAATATCCTGTAACGAATGATTTCGAGGAATTCAATAATCACAGATCAGTAACTCGAACAGGATTCGAATCTACTCCAGTACATCATATTGACGATCACTTAGCGTCATCTAATGAAGTTACATTTGACGCCTATAAACCTCAATCAACGTCCAACCCGAAGTCTGGATGTGGCTGTCCAGCTAAAGAAGCTTTGGACGCTTCATTAAGACGCAGGGGTGTTTCGGCAACCATAAAGAAGCCATGTATAGGAGTAGACTGTCTAATTCGAGCATTCAAAAATGCTCAAGACTTTGTCGATTCCTTGGGCACGGTGCCAGGTTTGGCTGGACTAGGCTTAATGTCTCCATCAGAGAGTCCTTACTTCGGTAGGGACAAGGAACAGAATCAAACTATGGATATGAGTGCATCGAAGAAAGGACTCCTTCCTCCACAGCAAATGCAGTACTCTGGTCCTTGCAACACACTCAACACCAGACAAGGGATCGTGGGTGTGAACAGTGTCATGGCATCCTTTCCATCGGCAACTCCTTTCACGATTGCGGTACCAGGGCGTTCCGGAGTCGTGCGTGAGGCAATCCCAGTTATACCGGAAGCGGGCTCCATTGTGTTTACC
Source organism: Cephus spinipes (assembly GCA_963971525.1). Lineage (NCBI taxonomy): Eukaryota > Metazoa > Arthropoda > Insecta > Hymenoptera > Cephidae > Cephus > Cephus spinipes. The sequence continues at coordinate 11,749,041 of OZ020574.1, read as the reverse complement.
AAGCAGAAAAGGAAGGATGAGAAGCTGGATAAGCAGAAAGAGCTTGAGACGATCTTTCCACCTCCGGAAACCGAGTTAGGACCTTGCGGGGAACCAAGGTGCAGGTCGAGAAAGCGAACGAGAACTCTTGATTCGTCAATGTTAGAAGCAACAACGACAATCGTAAAAAAAACCACCTCGCAGATGGCACAATCTGCCGGTGCCGGAACCGCAAAATTAATCGGGAAGGTGAACACTAAACAACACAAAAATAAAACAAGATATCCAGGACCCGGTGGCGATCGCAATGCTACTGGCAAATCTCATATGAGGGTTGGTCGAAGAATCATGAAATTTGTTTATGCGGTTGCAGCCACTTATCCTGGAATCAATTACGGCCACAAGAATTGTATCGATCCACGACCTAGAGTACCAGGTAACATGGGTTGGTTATGGAATACAAACACCATGATGGGTAGATTAAAACCTCGTAAAGGTTGGAAGCCTGGGGCTATTGCGCACAGTGTCAATGAGATTCTAAAGGAAGCAAAAGTCGGTGTAGTACACATGCCCAGGTCCAGATCTAGGTCTGCAGTGTCTAAGAGCAGAAAACGTAAGGTGCAGAAGAGCAAGAATTTCTTGTCTAAGAAGTCTGTACCAAAGAAGAAAGATGGCGAAGAGGAAGATGTCGAACCACCTCCGACGCTTCATATACACAGAAAAGATGGCACGTACTACGTGACCATGTATCCAATAAAGCAGGAGTCGATGGAAGTACCGCAGCTCGAAGAGCCTATGAAACCCCTTCAATTTAAGATCCCAAAGAATAAGGATGATGCCTCCGTAGCATCGAGCTCTTCGGCATCCGACATGGAGATCGAGTTCTCACCACCGGCTGCCGTTAACCGGTACCGCAAGAAACCCAACGTGATTCACGTCGACACGCAAGTCAAACAGCAGGAGATACTCGATGCGTTCAAGCCTCCCGACAGCGCAAAGAAGAAGGAAAAGAAGTCGAAGAAGGGAAAGAAGTGATCCGAGGATGGGCACTTCGCATTTCTGCGAGTCTCTTCGCAATCCTGAGAGATGTATTTTCTATGCTGACTTCTAAGAGCATCGCCTGTATAACTGTTGGTAATTGCTAGTTGGTAACGAGCGAAGGTTGCAAACACATTTACTACGCATATCCATCGCATATAGAGAAGAGCTTAACGAAGTGGCATCCTAAACGGTCAATCTGACTTCTCGATGATACAGCAGCGGCACGTTGCCGTCGTGTATGTATCTCGTATCGCTAACGCGGAATCAGCGAACGGTATGCCTATGTGATGTGACAGAAGGACATGCAGTTATCGCTGGGACATCAGCGTGAATGAGCGAATCAAGTGAGGCCGTGATCGCTGCTAATTTATCTCACGATCGCAAATCCGTGGGAGTGAGTTTTAGTTTGCGCGCGTTGCGAATGTCATGCGCATCTGAGACTAGTTACAGCCTGTTTATTGGCACGGCGTCCTATGGTTGACGGTGGTTCAGCTTGACAGCAGCTAACAGTTTAATAGTGATTATTGACAGCGTGTTTTACATGAAAGATGAACAAAACAATCGAGGAAAGAAACCAGTCTATGAGGAGAAGGATGCTCGATCTTCAGGAAATACGTATAGGTCCAATGCCTACGGATTCCCCGTGGGTTAGACCTGTACGAATGCATTACCTGCAAGATGGTCAGTCGAAAGTGTGGGATCTTATGAGAGCTCACGATAGCGTGAGTATCATTGTCTTCAATATAAGTCGGAAGAAGCTTGTTTTTGTCAGACAATTCCGTCCTGCGACATATTACTCTTGCCTGCCGGAGAGGAAGGACGTGGTGGACTTGAATCGATATCCACCGAGCTTAGGCCTGAGTTTGGAACTCTGTGACGGTATCGTTGACAAGGATAAACCTGTCGTTGAAATTGCGAGAGATGAATTGAGAGAAGAGTGTGGATATGAGGCGCCAACTTCGGCGTTCACTAAGGTTCTGACTTACAGGTGTGTCTTTTACTTGCAATTGAAGTTCTAGTAGCTTTACTTATTATGAATAATAATATAAAAAGGGCAAAACTGTTTACTTTTGTAAAAACTAAAGTGATTTAAAAAGATTTGTTTAACTCTCGTTTATATCAGTTATTTTGTACTTTAAGTTTTGTATTGTTATACCAAGATTTTTGTAATGTCTTTGTACTTTGTCAAGGCATCATTGCCCTCTGTGATTGTAACAATAAACATTAATTCACGGCTAGAGGCAATGCTGATTCATTGCATTATTAGGATCGTTACATTCTTACAGATCCCAGGGACCGACTGCAACTAAGCAAACTGTTTTCTATGTTGAAGTTACAGATGACATGCACATTCATCCAGGTAAAGAGACTTCATACTTTTTGTGTTATTGAATTTTGAATAGAAATCTATGATAATCCTTGAACAGGACTAACAGAGTACAAAGAATAAGTGCAAAATGAAATGTGAACATAAAATTAATAGGAGGGGGTGCTGAAGCAGAAGGTGAACTGATCGAAGTGGTTGAAATGAGCATTCCAGAGGCAAAGGCATACATCAATTCAGATGAAGTTCAGAGTCCTCCAGACTTTCTGTTTGGGGTATCCTGGTTCCTGGCACATAAACTTGACCGTTACTCTTAGTATTTAGTCTTCCATTTAGCAGTTGCACCAAATAAAAGAAATATATTAAAGCTAAATTTACAAATTATGAAGTAGCCCAAATTTAAAAAAAAATGTTATTGTATCTTCAAGTTTATTTACAAATAGTGTGTATATACACAATGAGTGAGATAGCTGTGTGGTGTAATTTGAATTGGATGAACAAGACGTTTAATGTTCAGCCTCATCTTTCGTAAACTGTGAGCTGACCCAGGCAAGACCCCACTTTAAATTTGTCAACAAAAACTTCAAGGCCTTGGTCCATTGTTCCTCTGAATTGAATTGAATTCTGGAAACAGAAAAATTATTTTGGTTGTAGATATGATTAAAATTGTACAATTATTTCAATGTGTACATATAATTTATATGATAAGTTAAATGTAAATAACGATGCTTTACTTTATAGAGTAGGAATTCCCTGTTGCCGAGTCTTCAATTTTCCCCCTATCCATTCTGTAAGGGAAGCAGAATCCGCTGTCGCCTTTTTCCACCTGTTCCTTGAACTGTTGTAAACAGTCAAGAAAGGCGACCATTGCAGCGTCAAATTTTGTATCCCACAGAAACTTGAACCCTCCACTTCCATAAAGTGGTAATTCTCTATGTTGATCTAAAACCTCAATATAACTGTGATTACCGAACGGCACTAATCGGAAACGTTGAAATGTGAGGTTCATTTTTCGTGCAAGTGCCGTTAATAAAAGTGTCGTTTGACCCCATGCCGCATTTATTTCACTCCAATCCACAGGCGCACTCGGCAGTCGTCCTAATCGAAACGAATTTATTGTTCCAAAATGGCCGGAATGCCAAATGTGAAAAGTAGCATTGAAAACGTTTGTTTTTTTTAGTCTTTCGAGTTGTGAAGCAGCGTAAGCCAATTGACATTCTAGGCTGTAAATAGAAATTTTAACGGACCGATCAGTCATTGAAATACATTTAATATCGCAAATAAATACAATATTTATATCTTCTGAAATTACCTTCGACACTCGTCTTCTGCTAGTATGAGATCCCTTCTGTGTCTAGAATACTCTCTCCAATATCGCTCCTCTTCACTTTGTAGTCTTTCCCGTTCCCTTTCCTGCTGAGCTATTGCATTTCTGGTTGCTGTCTCCTCTTTTCTTAGCGCTTCCAACTCGCTAATCATTCTTTCCTCCTCAGCCTTAACGTCCTGCAATTCCTTTGTTAATGCTTCCATCTCAACGTCTTCGTGACGATGGTCTTGTTGTTCGATTTCTAGCCGTTTTAAATATTCGTTATAGTCTGACCACTCTCCTTCTGTCATTCTTAATTGTTGATCCATTAGCATTAGTAGACTGTCTGTACATTCGTCGCATAATGGGTGATCTGCTGAGCTACTACTGCTCAGTATATCAAATAATGTTGCTCGTACCTGCATTTGGAAAGTGTAAAGTTAATTAGTTACGTGCCAATCAGTACATTTTAACTTAAGAGTAACATTACTGAGAGTAAAAGCTTACCCTTAAGAGATGACTAACACTTTCAGTTTCTCCAGAATCACCCACAAGCATAAATCCATTGGTACCATTTGCTGATTCTGTTAATCTGAATGGTGGCACTAATTGTTCTAAGCTGCCACTGTGAGGTTCTAAGTCTCCCACAATTTGTTGTTGTATCGGTACTGTCATTAGATAAGCATAAAATTTTATTACAGTCTATACAATAATCATTTAATATGAAGTTTAGAAAGCTTTAAGATACAATTTAATTTTTATTCGTACCAACAAAACATACTTAGAGAACAGTGCTATTCAGGACCATATTCTGTATAAGAAACTCCAACCCTCTTTAGGAGAAATCATGCAACAAAATTAATAATCTTTTCAATAACGAATTCCTATATCAGTTTCAATAGCAGATTTTCCCATTAATCAACTTTAATTATTCCATGACATCATGATCAGATTACAAAGAACGAAGATTCTATTTAGATCTAAAAATACTAGATATATTGTTGAAATGTGTATTAATACTGATTGATTCATCATATGCCAAGATCCTTAAACTTTTTTCATCAGATGTATATATAAAACAATATCCTGTTAAATTGTGGAAACAACAAATTTATCAGGTTGTATAGTTCTAAACTGAATTTACCTACGTGAGAGTTCAGCTAACGTGTGTTCTCCAAGATGATTGAAGCTTGGATCCAATCGAAGAGGCTGCAAACACCGCTGGCACGCAAAATTGACATTGTTCTTAATGTCCACCATTTTATCGCTTATTTGTCGAACAATTAAATTGAAGTACAACTCTCCGACAGATGCGATATTTATAAATACGCATTTGATGCTTGGAAGAGAGGGTCAGCTGATTACGATTTAATATAACTCACCAGGTGGCAGCAGCAAGCAATAGCTGCATCACTGAACTCTAACCATATTGGAATCCGTACGGCAGTGGTGGGAGCTGTGCAGAGTAAAAGAGAGAGAGAGATAACAAGGACACAGGTCACTGTAGCAGCCTGTCTCTATCACACACTGTACAGTCTCTGAAAAAATTTAAGCCGGGATAAAACAGTGCGCACGGGGAGAACTAAGCCAACATAACATAATCTGAAATAGTGGCACATATATTTTATTTCGAAGACTGCTGAATATTTTTTCTCGTTTTTATAAGGCTCTATATTTATATCCTGGAACCTAGATAGGATTTATATGCACTTGTAATTCAGTGCTCTTTCTATCGCACCACGGCTGGCACTATGTCGGCTGGACATTTTTGCAGGACTTGTACACCTGCGTGAAGTTGGCCAGCCAACTTTTATTTTTTAAACTTTTTTTTACTCAAATCGTTTGATAGTCGTTTGATAGTGTTTGATAGTCTTATAAAAACGTTTGATAGTCAATAGCATGGAGCCTAGAGTAGAGGAGGACGAACGCTTAATGCTAACGGGACAAAATTGTGGTCGACGAAACTTGACTTAGATCGGGTTCTAAATTTCACCACAAGCGTCGCTGTAAACTTTAAAGACTGGCGTGAAGTAACCGTTTGGTGATAGAGTGAAGTGACGTACATTCGATCGTAGAAAATCCCTGCTTACGCTGCAGTTTCAAGTGATCGCTGTCTCTTTTTATTCTCAGTCCGTCTCTCTCGTAGTCGCTAACGTCGCCGCGCCTCTATCGGCTTCAGTCGAAACAAGTGGAGCATGATTCGTAGACCATTTACATAGCATTACGTTCGTCCTCCTCTACTCTAGGCTCCATGGTCAATAGTTTTTTCAAAAAATCAAAATCAAAATTTGGTGTGAAGTTGGCCGGCACTTTTTTGTTTCTAACCGGATTTTGTTTTTCCGGAGCTCAATCGATGCGAAATCGTTTGATAGTTGCGAATTAATGAATAAAAACGTTTGATAGTCCCTCGTTTTCAAGAAAAATGAGAAAAACCATATGCGTATCAAGGATACCAACCCATACGATACAATCTATTCCTAGATCGGTGTATCCATTGAATTAGACTATATTGCAAGCTTTTTCTACTTCCAATCGTTTGATAGTCGTTCGATAATGTTTGATAGTCTTGTAAAAACATTTGATAGTCAGTCATTTCTTTCAGATATCAGTGTCGCGATCAAATGCATCCACCGATGCGCTCTCCGCTCTCGGCTCATTTTCGAACACACCTATAGTGCTGCGCCGCACATGAAAAAGCTTCTACGAGCGGACTTATAGTCTTTCCAGGGCTCAATCGATGCGAAATCGTTTGATAGTTACAAATTGACTAATAAAAACGTTTGATAGTTCATTGTTTGCAAGAAAAATGAGAAAAACCATATGCGAATCAAGGATACCAATCCATACGATACAATCGATTCCTCAATAGGTGTGTTTGTTGAATTAGACTATATTCCAAACTTTTTCTACTTCCAATCGTTTGATAGTCGTTCGATAGTGTTTGATAGTCTTGTAAAAACGTTTGATAGTCCCTCGTTTTCAAGAAAAATGAGAAAAACCATATGCGATCAAGGATACCAATCCATATGATACAATCGATTCCTCCATCGGTGTATCCGTTGAATTAGACTATATTCCAAACTTTTTCTACTTCCAATCGTTTGATAGTCGCTCGATAGTGATTGATAGTCTTGTAAAAACGTTTGATAGTCAATAGTCTTTTCAGAAAATCAAAATCAAAATCTGGTGTGAAGTTGGCCGGCACTTTTTTGTTTCTAACCGGATTTTGTTTTTCCGGAGCTCAATCGATGCAAAATCGTTTGATAGTTGCGAATTAATGAATAAAAACGTTTGATAGTCCATCGTTTGCAAAAAAAATGAGAAAAACCATATGCGTATCAAGGATTCCAAACGATACGATACAATCGATTCCTCGAACGGTGTGTCCATTGACTTAGAGAATATAACAAACTTTTTTTACTTCCAATCGTTTGATAGTCGTTCGATAGTGTTTGATAGTCTTGTAAAAACGTTTGATAGTGAATAGTTTCCTACAAACGATTGCATATGAGCTAAACACGATTAGTTTATAAAATATTTTAATGAGGGGCTAACATGAAGAAAAATTCCCTAGAAAATTAATTTTAATATTATAAATAAATGATGGACTATCAAACGTCGTGGATGCAATATCAAACACCTACAAACGACCTACAAACGATTGCAAAAAAAATCATTCAAATCCGTGATAGATGAGGGGCTAACTACGTGGAGCCATCGTATGGATTGGGATCCTTGATTCGCATATGGTTTTTCTCATTTTTCTTGCAAACGATGGACTATCAAACGTTTTTATTAATTAATTCGCAACTATCAAACGATTTTGCATCGATTGAGCCCTGGAAAAGCTATATGTCCATTCGTAGAAGCTTTTGCACGTGCGCCGGAGAACTATAGGTGTGTTCGAAAATGAGCCGAGAGCGGAGAGCGCATCGGTGGATGCATTTGATCGCGACACTGATATCTGAAAGAAATGACTGACTATCAAACGTTTTTACAAGACTATCAAACATTATCGAACGACTATCAAACGATTGGAAGTAGAAAAAGCTTGCAATATAGTCTAATTCAATGGATACACCGATCTAGGAATAGATTGTATCGTATGGGTATGTATCCTTGATACGCATATGGTTTTTCTCATTTTTCTTGAAAACGAGGGACTATCAAACGTTTTTATTCATTAATTCGCAACTATCAAACGATTTCGCATCGATTGAGCTCCGGAAAAACAAAATCCGGTTAGAAACAAAAAAGTGCCGGCCAACTTCACACCAAATTTTGATTTTGATTTTCTGAAAAAACTATTGACTATCAAACGTTCTTATAAGACTATCAAACACTATCAAACGACTATCAAACGATTTGAGTAAAAAAAAGTTTAAAAAATAAAAGTTGGCCGGCCAACTTCACGCAGGTGACTTGTACACTACATGCGCAGTTCAATTCGAAAAGGACAACCTCATCCACAAAGTGAGTGAGACAGCTGCGTGCTCACCGGGTTACCTCTGAATACAAGCGTACGGATTCCAGTATGTTTAGAGTTCAGTGAGCTGCATAGAACTTATATCAGAGGCTTAGTTTACCCCGTGCAAAGTTAAGCAGCCGCATTGGTCAAATCCATTTAACTGCTACACGTGATTGGTTAACTCTGTTTAAACTTTGCATGGTGAAAACTAAAAGCTCTTCCTTCCTTCCTTTCCTTATGGCTGTATCCCCAATGGGGGACATGTGCCAGTAACTGGTCCTAATGATCAAGGTTGGAAGTTCGACAATAGATGGCGATGTACCTTGCGAGACGGGCCTTATTCAACTCAGCGTAAGGGGACCTACAAAGTTTATACACCGAATCCGAACAGTGTTGGGCGAAATCCGTATAAACACTCACATAAGTTTTCATATGAAAATCCATTGGTGAATGCCGCTGTAAGCTGGGCGCGAAGCACCAACCTGAAACTAAAAGCCAGAGATCACGGTCGTACATACAGGTCTTGCAACTCCCTTGGAGGGGGTAGTCTTCTTTTTGAAGCATTTTTCATTTCGCTTCATGACCACAAGTAGCGTTGCGATCAAGCGACCCGTTCCTATTTCTCTCTCCCACAGCCGACTGTAGAGTGAGATAGACATGGAGTCGCTCGATCACAGCGACGCTTGTGACTAAAATTTAAAATGTTTCGTGCTTCAAAACCACGTCTACCCCCACCGCTGAAAATTGGGCGAGTTGCAAGACCTGTATGTACGACCGTGCCAGAGATGAGTAGGAATATTTCCAATGAGACTAGTTTTCCTGACCTCACTTTTTTTTGGTTTCGGTGCGCCACCTCAGCGGAGGGCCCTCGAAGCAGTTCCACGTTTTTGATTGGTCGAGTATTCATATATAGTAATACTACTCATCTCTGGTTTTAACATTTCTTTACGAAATATTTATCTTAACTGTATCATCTTACTGACAAATATCTATTGGTATTTCGATTACATGCATAAATCATGCATAAATAAAATAAATTGCATTGTATTATCTTTATACAAACAATTTAACACTTTATATAAATAATTGTATCACTACCATGATTTATAAATTTTTAGTAAGGTATCACTTGGTTACTATACTTTAGATCGTAATTCATAAACCGTCGGTAAGTTAGCGCGGAAAAATCAAAATTTGCATGTTTATAATGCTTAAAAAATTGCTCCTTAAATGCTCCATATGTTTCCGCAATTGCTCCAATGCTACTATGCAGTGATTAATATATATTCATTAAAACAGAAAAGTTTTATTTTTATTGAAATTCCAAATAACCGAGCAGATTTTCATATGAGTTTCATGATGAATTAATTGCTCCTGATTTGTTCCCAATTGCTCCACAATTAGTTTTTTATTTAATTAAAGCATCTTTAAATAATAAGTAAAATTTGATTTTCACTTAGCTCGATTGCCAACGTGAACATTATGATTGGTTTGCGAACATACCTATGACAGCTGCGTTCTAAGATCAGCCGAGAGTGCGCGAACATCGTTGCCTCGGTTCATTTTCGAACACACTTGGTCAATTCAGGATTGGCCAATTCCTTTACATCAATATTAACTAAACCGGTCAAGACCGTCGTGTAAACGTAGTTTAAGGCCTGTTATCTTCTGCGCGCTTCAATGTATAAACTACGTTTATTTTCATAATACAAGTGTCTGATTGGCTAATAGCACACTTAAGCCGAGCTTATGCATTGAACCGCGTCAAAGAAAACGGACATGAGAACTTCAAATATCCGATTAGTCCGAAAAATGTGTTACAGCTGCTAAATTTCAGTTCACTTTCAAATAGTACTTTGAATTTACATTATCGTCAAAGTTACCTAATTTAACTCTGTTTGCATGATCTTCAGGTAAATATTATTAATCAGCAGTATTGGCAATGTTACGAAAATAGATTTTATATTTTACGACTACAAGCGTGTGGTTCATTATATTGTAAAAGTAATCTGTCACTTTTATTTTGGATAATTAGATTTTTGCGTTTGTGCATAGTAAAACAAAAATGGTTCAATTATTAACATAATTTATTTATATTGTCATTTATGTCACTTTTATAATTATCGGCATAACTAGTAACATAAAACAAAGGTTATAAATAGACATTTTTCTTTAACAGCACAAGTCGTGAAGAAACACCTTATTTAAACCCTGTCTAAAGATTGACCAATTGTGTTCGAAAATGCACCGAGGCAACGATGTTCGCGCACTCTCGGCTGATCTTAGAACGCGGCTGTCATAGGTGTGTTCGCAAACCAATCATAATGTTCACGTTTGCAATCGAGCTAAGTGAAAATCAAATTTTACTTATTATTTAAAGATGCTTTAATTAAATAAAAAACTAATTGTGGAGCAATTGGGAGCAAGTCAGGAGCAATTAATTCATCAAGAAACTCATATGAAAATCTGCTCGGTTATTTGGAATTTCAATAAAAATAAAAATTTTCTGTTTTAATGAATATTTATTAATCACTGCATAGTAGCAGTGGAGCAATTACGGAAACATATGGAGCATTTAAGGAGCAATTTTTTAAGCATTATAAACATGCAAATTTTGATTTTCCCGCGCTAACTTCCCGACGGTAATTCATAAACGTATATGCAGTATCATTCGATATCAAAGTTTAACCGCATATGGTAAATGCAAATATTGCAGTGCAAGATATAATGATACTGAAACCTCTTAATAGATAATCAAACAAAGGGAAAGTCGATCTATTCGAAGTGAATTTATTCGTTTTGACTATTTAAACATCATGCAACATAATTCATACGCCAAGCACTCATCAATATACATATATGTATATAAAAATGTACATATATGTATATTGATGATGATATACTGTAACGTTTGTCGATAGTGTAATTTCGTACGCTTCTTATGAGTGTACGATATGGGATGTAGGTAAGTGCTCGGAGCTGGTTTCTTAAAGAACTTAGGCGACACAGGATTAAATGGTAAAATAAAATAACAAAAATTTATTAAATTATCTGTGACAGGTACAACAGTTTCAATGTGCGTCAATTACAATCGTCTGATATGAATGTCGGTATTGTAGGAAAGGATTGTCAGAGAAGCGGCCTATATTTGTTTCTTTATTCCTATTTCTCTCTGACCTGTCTCTGAGGAATAGAAGATGCGCCTGTGTTAGTACGGTAGCCCTAGTCACGCTCTCCCTGTCTATTGGCTATGGCACTCCGTGCAAATTGACTAATCACGACGAGGATAATAGATCGAAATCAATATGGCGTCAACTGAAGTTTTTCCTCAGAACTTTGACAATATTTGTCTACACGGTGGGCTCGGCGAAATAGTGAGTGCTAATATGCCGTAGCTTCCGACAAAATTGTGAACAATGAATTTATTCAATTGCTATGCTCTATCCCAGAGGGCATAAATCGAGCTCAAACATTTTATACTATTTTAATATGCGTTATCCTTTCGGATTTAAATCACGCTCACTTTCTTATTACTCACATTGATGTACTTTTTGAATTCTCAGAATACTGAATTTATTTAAAAAAAGCATTATTTAACTAATCAAAATGCTAGATTGATTAGCGAGAAGTGTTAATCCTCCATCGGATTTTATTTCTATTATTTTCCGCGGATTAACTTTCGGGAGCTGTTTTTCGTCTATCGGCTATTGTTGACACTATAGCCGTGCGTCCTTATTGTTTGTTTGTAACGAGTACGCTCTCAGTGCAGGAGTACTGAGAGCATGGAGACTACATGACTGAGAGGTTGATCGATTTGTCACGTTACAATACATATATGTATATTGATGAGTGTCTTGGCAGATGAATTATGTTGCATGATGTTCAATTAGTCAAAACGAATAAATTCACTAACAATTAATTATAATTCGAGTCTGAGGATGTAGATCGACTTTCACTTATAAGCCCACGCGTAAAGGCATTATCGCAAGTACGCAATTGCATCAGAAATATTTTTAACCCTCCTCGACTAATCTACTCAATTCCACAGTTGAATATCCCCATAGCTGTTTTAAATCGTAAACGAATTTATACACGGATCTTTCTCCGTGAACTTTCGAAATTATTTCTTTACCGTAATAGTAACGAAACGATCTACTCAATTTATCATTCGTCATCGATGGGGTGCTCTTACACGCGCCCCAAAGTTGCGCCACAGCTTCCGGTTGATTAAACTTGAACTCTCCCTCAGTTCCAACCCACTGAATAGCAGTCCTGTGTTCAGGATCGGCCAGCAATTCCAGTAAGAACTGCCACAATTTTAACTGCCCACTGTTCGCTGTTCTATTGGAGGTAGCTATCGAGATTTGGGAGAATTCAACCTCAGTTAGTGGTTCACTAACGAGTCTTGGCTGCTGACTGCTATTTAAAGCCTTTGGTGATTTCTGGTTGCGGATTTTAGTGGACTCGTTCTCTTTGACAATGTCCTTGGCTCCTGCAGGTGGATCTTTTTAATCATAGCTGTGAACAAAGAATATATCCTTTAGCATATAAAGAAGTTGCATAATCCACAGGAGAGTAGTGGAATTTATTTGGACATTATAAAAGTTTTTTTGTATTTGTAAGAAATTAACCTACCCAACAACTTGGAGTTTTGTAGCACTTTTAGTTATGCGGAGAAAATGTCACCTGGATTAACACGTATTTTTGAATTAAGTTCTTCGGGCGTTAAATTGCATAACTGATATTCTAGTCTTCCAGTCGCAAGGAGACTAACAATAAGTTGAATTTTCCGGCTGCCCACTGGAGCCAATGCTTCATGTGTGCTTGAGACCAATCTTTTGGATCTGCTGGTATTTTTGAACGCTCCTATAGAGAATTTGTATTTAATGAACGTGAAAATTGACTGTTTTTTCATGGACATCTCTTTTCTAATAATTAATAAATAAGAAATTGAATAATACTTATGAGTGTTACCTTGTCCTTCTTGTACTGTGCATCCACAATTCATTCCATTAAGATAATAAAAGAATAGTTAACCATATTTTGCGTAATATTTCGTACGTTATTTATTTAGAAGCTATATATCTTTAATGCGTTTGTCATTTTCAATAATCTTTGAGTGGCAGTTGAATAATGTGATTCATCCATATTTATTACATTGCGAAGGATTCAGCATTGGTAATGGCATGGGAATGAATAGCCTATGTTCTAGTCTTGGTGCTGGCGGAAGGCTTCTGTTATTTCTATTTAGATCGTTATATTTTATTTTTTAAGTATAAACAGAAGTTACGATTATTCAAAAATTTTATTATCTCATTGTTACTAAATAAAGGTGTCAAATAGATAGCCGTGATTATCACCGGATGAGAAAAACAAGTACACAAGAAAAATAAGAAAACAAGTGACCTTGGGAGGTCCTCGAATGTTTACTTTACTCGAAATGAAGAAGTTTTCCGAACGTAAATGGCTACTTAACAATTACCTCGGGTTTACGATACGCAAAATGGTGTGAACTCAAAAAGAACTACTAAAAATACTAAATGCCATTTCACGTTGGGCCGCTCGCTAATGTCCGGAAAAGATCTACGAAATACTAAAAGCGCAAAAGAAAGGGAGTACAGGGAAAAGGGTAGAAAGGAACGCAATTACTCAAAACGTACTCACTTGTACAACCGTCGCTCCAAAAATCGTGGCTCGAAGTGGTCAAATCTTCAGGATTTCAGGTCCTCGCTGTTTTCGGTCATGGGCCTCCAAGGCCTCGGGGATTGGCTGGATCACTGGGCTTAGAGGGCTATGTGCTTCGGCATTGGTCCGCCGTTTGGGCATAGCAGAGCTCCGTCGCCTTTAGTTACCACGGTCCTGGCGGGCTTTCCAAGGCCCGCTGCAGGGTGGTGCAGTGGTGGCGCGGGCTAGTTGCCAATCAGAGTAGAGATGGTCCGATGACGTCACCGACCAGATGCGCAGAACCGCTAGTGGCTATACCTCGTCTATTTGTATTATGCTCCCGGGCACGTCCACGGTATCGAAGGGAGAGGGCTCCACTGCCGTGGACTGCACCGGGTTTGCATTTCTGTGATGAGGGTGGCTAGGTGGCGGGCATCATCCCCACGGGTCTCGATCAGCTATTCCTGTCTTCCTGCCCATGCCTTCCTCGTATCCCGCTGCCTAGGCAACGTAGCCACTCTCTCGATACTTCCAGGGATGGCTGTTGGTCCTCGGAAATGGTGTTCGATGGTTTCGAGCCAGTACTCTCGAGCCGGAGGCGGGGAGAAGTCTGTAGTAACATTTTTGTTACAAACTCCCCCCCCCCCCCCCCCCCCCGCTTAAACGATAGTACCATTCTAATGGCACTTGAGCGGTCATTCATAAGGGGGAGTGAAAAAAAGGGAAAATGGCACTGACGGGGATGATAGGGCAGGTACGGGGCAGGGGGGGAAGAGGTACTCAACATGTGCGCTAATACTCAGACTTTTAGTCTTCAACACAAAAAACAAACAAGGAAAAAAAGAAAAGACCCACAGTAAAAAAGGAAATCAAAATAATCGCAAGAAAACTCTAAATGCCGTCTCATGACCAAGAAAAGAAACAAAAACAAGGTCTTTAGCTTTCGCGAATCCCAATTAAACAAAATAGGACTGGAATTGCTACTCCGATTACTCAACTCTGGTCCAAAAATAGGCCAAATCATAAAGGACTACAAAAGCCATTTATGTATATGGCATCTATCTATCTAAGATACTCAAACTCTACGAAATTACTCAAACAGTTTCACTAAGTGGCAAAGTAGCCCCAACTCTAAATGGTAGGGTAGCCCCAACTGTGCACGGGGCAACTGTGCACAATTTGTTTTTACCGGCCTGAAATTATGCACGGGAGATTATTACACCATAACTCTGTGCAGCGTTCAACCGCTTTAATAACTGTGCACGCAATAGCAAAAATGCGAGCCGCCGAGAGGCTGGCGCTGAGAAGTTTTTTATGCACAAATGTTCCTTAGATGCTATTTACAATTACGTAATTGATAATTTTTTATTATATGTAAAAGCATAAAAACGTGCAATTTTAATGCTTAAGTTTTACTTTAAACTCTTGTGAAGTGTTTAACAAAGTAACTATTTCTTAAATAACTAGAAAAATAGTTATTTGTCTATATTATTACTGAACCTGATAGTGTTTCAATTATAAAAATATCAACACCATATTGTATTATTGTCATAGGTTTGTAAATGATTATGTTAGATTAGAATTTAAATGTTGTAATGGGTTAGAATTGATTGAAGTGCGTATAAATGTTTCAAAAGATGTGTGCACAATGTTTCGCGTAAACATATTTTATGTACAGTTATTAAGCCGTCATTGTTAGTTACCAAGCATAATTGAACGGTGCAAAGCTTGTGGTGCACGATTTCTGTATATAGTTTCAGATCGGTGAAAATAAGTGGTGCACCGTTTACTGTGCAGAGGTCGTTGCATGAAACATCTCGTGCACAGTTATCCGAATATTGTATTTATTGGTGCACAGTTTTTTTAGTTCATAGTTGACACCTACTAGTCCAATCGCAGTCGAGTGGAATTCAGTGCACACCGAAAATTGGGATTGAACGTAAAAAAATGTATATGAGCATAACGATCTTGCCAGTCTAACACGGTATTTTACACCTTAAATTCAGTACAATAAGCCAAGTTAATCGAAAACACTGTAATATCACATTTAGATAATACGTGCACTATGCATTTTTTATTATCGATATGCATTACCTTTATCGTGGATTGGTAATGAAGGAAATATCTGTATCTTCTTTTTTTCATTGAAATCAAAATTTCACTTCACCATCACTTTCAGTTTAAAAATAAATTCAACTAGCATAAAGCGATTATTATACATAAATAACTTTTTATTTAAACATTTATATTATTTGTCGGTAAAGAAAACGGACTTCACGATTCCCTATGGCAAGTATATACAGTTCGCCTTATATCGTATAGATGGCTACGACTCTGAAGCTGCAAAGTGATGCACTCTATAGTCAGTAAGCTTGAGGTAACATCTACTAAAAAGAATATAAAATTCAAAGAATGCATACGATTGGTGCCAATGAATGTCCACAACCATTCAGAATTGTTCATTGCCATTAAAAATGACCTTGTAAATATTTCATGAAATGTTTCCAGTTATACCCTTCTGATACGAACCAAAGCTAAAAGCCCTAAAAATGCCTATATCCTTAATGCATCTAGAAATAGCCGCGATGCTATCTATACCAGCTATAATCGAAGACAGTCCCCCAAAAGGAGAGGACAGCTTTCGCACGCCCAGGAAACAGATGCGTCCCCAAAGGCATTTCCAAAGATTAGAGAAAAACAGGGGAGTCACTCGTGACCCATGCCTGCGACGTTGGATGAATGCGGTTTCAAGTTTTCTCGAAAAGCGGAAGTGAAGAATTAACACCAGCTCCGCGAGTTACGAGGGTAAATAAGGGACTACAAACGAAAAGACTCAACGTACTAGCAATATATATACATCCCTCAATCCCTGCTCGACTATTTCTTCCATACACCAATCCAGAAATAACCAATCTTGGTGAACCCCATGCATTTCTCGCTTCCCCTTTAAATGGTCCAAATAGCTCGAGTCTCAGACATCAATAGGTCTAAACGGACAAAATATCATATTTAACACCCTATATTTACACGTCATTCTTATTAAATACAAACTCTTGAAGAGAAACATGAACATGATCCATTTCAAACTTACATGTTACTTCCGTTTTTTACTTTTCGCAGATTTCTTTGTTAAGACCTCTGGAAGTGGCGCCAAAATCAAATTCAAGACGCCAAATGACCATCTTAGCCATTTGAAAACAATAATCATACTCAAAACAAAGATAGAATATAAAGATTCCCTACAAGAAACATATAATCCTCAATCTCCTGAGGGTTCCCCAACGGTTTTTACGAACTGCCGATTTTATCGGTACTCGACCTACCCCAACCGCGTACTGCTCCAAAAAAGGGGAGATGAACCATCAGCATTGCCACCACCGATACCCGAAGTACCCAGGCTGTCGGCATCGAAGCAAACTTTGAACCTATCTGTTTGATCTTCTCTGGATCCGTCCAGGGCGCGAGAGTGCAGATAGGAAGATGGACGAGACAAGGAGGCAGTACTTGGGAACGGGAGGACGTCCCGGTGTCAGATCCTCTCTGAGCGATGCGACGGATAGGCAGGAAGGCAGGCAGCACGTAGATTAAACCAGGAAGACTGTCTCCTTCAGCCATCGGGCACAGGGTCCTTTAGGTATACGTAAATGTAACGCCGAGTCAGCAGAGCTCAACAGGTGGCGCTTGTGGCTCGACACTTCATAGAATACATATTCCTCACCTGTACCATTTATTTTTCCCAGGATCCCTTCTGCCTTCCGTCTAATCTCATCTAAATATAACTAGTTAAAAATTCAAGCTTACCGGTACTCCAACAGTATCCCGTAGTGAAGCTACATCAGTACCAACGACCTCGTGCACCTCTACCTGAAATTACTCGCTGTACTACCTACATATCATCCGTGTCTGCCTGACAGGTGAGAACCGTAGCGAATCTCAAGTCTCTCTACGATACATCAGTCACTTTCCAAATCCATCCAGCATCCACATGGAGGACGACAGTTCGTATTAAAATCGTACAAGGCTTAGCTTTGGCCTAGTCCAATCTACGGTACACTACTGCTCTTGGTCTCGCAGTTGACCTCAGATAAGATTTGCACCTTGGTCTTACAATTAGATCCCTCGCTACGTCTCGAGGTGGGTAATCATCGTTTTTTTCGATCAATCGAAGGAAGCTTCTTCAGCTTCTTGTGATTCCATGTGTTCTCAAGGAAAGTGACTCGTCTCCGTTCAATGCGTGTGCGTATCCGTATGCGTGAGGATGGGCGGCAACCGGACTGGCGGGCGGAGTGCCGTAGGGCCGACGAGCGAAGTGAACAGAGTTTGAACGCTGAGTGAAGCACGGGCGTCACGACGACGTCGGCGTCGTGGCTGGCCTCCGCCAATCCGTCCCTCAGCGGCCATGTTGCCTCATTCCCGGGGCGGAGCGCTCGCACTCCTACGGCACGTCTTCTGCTCTCCTACGATATCTGCCTCCACTCTAAAACCTCTCATCCACATTCTTTTACACTCGCTCCTTTACTCATACTAATCCCAGTCGCCTCCTCTCTTTTACCAACCGACACCTTCTGTCTCTTTTCCTTTTATTACACTTGCGAACACGACAGCATTCGACTGCAAGTTGCACCTGTGACCACTGACGTTGTGCTAGCTTTACCAGATGAAAAAAAATAGTCTCGAGAAATTATTGATTTGGAAACAAATGGTATGATAGATATACTGTTACGTTCCACGCCTTGTAATTGTTAATAGTCAAATAATCAAATCATATTATTATTATCATTTAATATCATATAATCCAGAAATAACACATTATTATGACACATTGACGATATTAAACACTGTATCATATTTTGTTAATTTCGAACAATGAAGATATAAATAAAAGGATAAGCCTGAATCTTCTCGGATAACATTCAAGGAGATTCGAATTATAGAGTACGACTTGGTATATTGATTATTGGAAAAAGGTTCGTTATCAATCGATATGTTTGTCATTTTGAGGAACGGGAGTCATATTGATCAATCAGAAGTAATTTTACTGCCATAAAAAGGGAGTCAGAAGTCACATTTGGACGATGTGGATTAAGAGATTAAGAGAACAACATCAGAGTTGTCGAGCGTGTTAAATTGTACAATTGTAGTTAAAATTAAAGTTCCAATTAGAATCGTGAGTGAAGTTTAAACTGACATACTAAATATACCAAGAACCTCTAAAACTTATCCAAGATGCCAAAATATTCACAATTTACTCAAAACCTTCTTGGATAGAACTGAAGCCGTTGTATAGGGTGTCTATCCATCCTTACTATTTCCAAAAAGGTAGAACTGAAGCCGAGTATAAGGCTTCTACCTTAGCCTACCAAATAATTAATATAAAATTCGACTTGGATAAGACTGGCCATTTACCCCAAACGATCTAATTGAGATTCAATCACATACCAAAGGAAATTTAAGTATAGTAGGAACACAAGACCTGAGTAAGTACAGACTTATGCCTAAACGAAGTGGTAGGAAAGTTCAACTATGTATATTATTCAGACAATCGGATAAACCGTACATTCGAAAATAAACAAAACCAACGAGCAAGAAGGATCTAGACGCGACAAGAAATCAGGTTAACGAACAAGACCATTCTATTGAGTACAGATTTACCTACTGAGGAATCACTTAAAAATAGAATATTTCCTGATCCCCGAAGACATATTTTGAGAGATTATCACAGTTTCAAAATCATAAAACTCGATAGGCCTTGTATTGACACGTGGACGTGTCGATAAAGTAGACCGAACCAACGAATCATCCCTTTTATTATAAATTCCATTTACGTCGCTTGATTATCCGGATCCAGCGATCGCAAAAATATATTAGATAGCACGAGTCGATCATTAATAATTTGTATTGATCTTAGCCGATATATTTGTACATATAAATTAAAAAAAAATAGCATTGCGGATGATTTCATACTGTCACTGTATTTTTAAAATCAGTCACTGTAAAATACGGGTTTCCCTGTCGAGAGATTTTCCCCTTAGTCCAGCATCTTAATTCTCTACGTCGCGTGTCACTGTGCGAGATTACGCCTGATGGTAGACTATCTGGCTAAACGAGTTTTCCGCCTGTATACAATTACGGCTATTTATTCGAAGGAACTCGTCAAGCGTCACTATAGGACTTTCTTTCCGTATCGGTTAATAGCAATAATTGCACATAACGACCTGGTATCGTAACTGCACGTTAGAACGATATGTTAATTAAGTGGTTCTTACTAGAGCTCCATGTCAGAGATTGGCTCTGTTCGCATTCGAATATAATGCAAGTGCGTCTGGTCTGGACATGAAGGAAACTCGGTAGTCCAGTTGCCATGGGTTTTGCATGTCCACCATATAAGTTAATACTGTTTTTTAATATTTAAGGAAGCATTGAAAATTATTTATAGTAAAAACTGAGAACTAATGTCAATCGGCTCTCGCTGTTCCTTTCATGTATGGGGACGGGATAGGAATTCGAGGACAGGCAGGATCTATTCCTTCCAATTAACAGCGTGGCTAATTTGTCGATCTCGCGCCTTAAGGATCTTTACCCTCGAAACGAATTCACCGCTAATCCAGGAGCTAATAAATCTTTGACTTTCGGCACGGTACCGTCAAACGACGGACATCGTGTTGCACTAATGTTACCACTATGTCAGGGCAGATATACGCATACGTCTTATATGTTCTCCACTGGGACTCCCTTCCCAGGACCGAAGACGATTTATCGACGCCTTGACGGTATCATTTGGCTGTACACGATTATTCCTTTAAGCGGTCAGAAGCTGCCGATTAAGAGATCGAACCTGAGTCATTAGAGTCCGGCAAGTTTCAGTACTTTTTTTTAATGGGATAAATCTGACTCTGGCAATGATGGATGGTTTATCTTTCGTTGTCTTTGACAGTCATACGTAATAGTGACGACAGTCGTAAATATAATCGAATTTACCTACGTGGCGCAAATACATTTTGTGGCGTGACTAAAATTTCATTGCAGGAATCGTCACGCGATACTAAGAACTGTTTGGTACAATTAGATTTACATTATCTGTTATTCAAGTGACGCATCTGATACTTTACCTGTTTGCAGCTACGTATGATTTATTCCAGTCTTATTTGTCTTTCGAAATAGTACAGATAAGACGGAATCGCATAGGTGGCACGAGACAGAGATCCAAGTCTTTTATAATTGAGTATTTTTGTCAAACGGTACGTATAATATATGATTCATATAGATTTGCTATTAATTATCTAAAAGAGACGTATCCTCTGAAGTAATAATTAACATAGACTAATTCTGTCGTCGGAAGTAAGTCCTAATTGCACTGAAAGTAATCTATTATAATAATAAGAATAAATGTGAAGTGAACAGTTAACGTAGAACCACTGAACCGCAAGTGCGCCGAAGACACTAGAAATCGAGTGAGAGGACGTAAGTAACCACAAAGCAACACGTGTACGTAAACCTCGAAAAAAAAGAACTGTTTACCCTGGAAAGAGAAAAGACAAAATTTAGAGAGTAAGTTAAGAAGCCGACTGCATTCTGTTTTCTATTCGTATATAATTTCTAGTCGTATACTATATTACTCATGAATCCTTGTAAGGGACTCGGGACAACCTCAGAGGACAATGGGAACCAAAAAATCAGGCAACGTTAGTTTATTTGAAGAAAACAAGGTGGCGGATATTGGAAAAAATGTAATTTTGATTTCTACGTAGGATAGACATTTGGACCGACTTCGTGTAGTATGGTGATGGTCTGAGCTGAATGTAGACCCCACGTGTGAGAGTTATGTCGCTGTTTGTACAGCGATTAAAAACTTATTAATTTACAGGAGCCACAAGCTCGGGCAATATAGGCGCCGCTTATCATCCCTGAATCATAATTATGAGTCGCAGCGTTGCGCGCGTCTTTCAAGTTTATTTTACCAAACGGTTTACGCGATGAATCTGTTGCATAGCCAAACTCTGCCAAACATTGGAGAATCGTGTTTACATCGGGTGTATTTATGGGAACCGACCCGCCCACGAATATGGTTTACGAAATCCGTCTATCCCTATGTAAAGGGCTTTGGACTACTTTATATGGTATTCGCGGGACTCATTGGTACTATTGTACCAGAGTAACTGGTGTCTATGACTAGTTTCTTCCCTGAACTTTGTACACCGGACTATGAAAATATGTTCCAGGAAATAAACCAAATGCATCTTTGATTCAATTTTTGGATTATTGCGTGATTCTCAAAGTCTTCCTGACGTCAAAGTAAAGTTCGTTCGGAGCTATGACGTTGCTCAGGTCACGGTTGCGTGTGTGGTCCACTGTCAAGATTCTTATCCTCCGAATGACAATCAGTATACGAGAAAGGATAGAGTTAAGAATTGGCGCCAGATATATGGGGTATGATGAATGGAGGATACGAACAGTAAAAAAGTTATAAGAATTCTGGATATAAGAATCAGATGATCAGCTGGATCTTCGGGGAAAGATATATTGCGGGTGATAGAGGATTATTCGTTTTGGGATGAAATTAGACATTTTCTTGTAAATTCCAATCACGTCTTGAACGAGCATTAGTCTGAGCCGTTTCTATATCATTTTTGACTCTTTTTAATATTTCTTTTTTACAATGGTGCCACTGACAAGATACACTCCGAGTAAGTGCACAGAGATTCAGAAGGTCCTTGTACAAGAGTTTTAATTTTCCGTGTTAAAAGTTCGACAAACATCACCTTAAGAGGACACGCGCCCGTGTTTGCCTGACATATGGCTCTTATCGTGTATTCGCTTTTCTAAAAAAGAAAAACAATATTTGTTGTCCATTTAAATGTCCCTCTTGACGTTCGAAAAGCACGCGTACCACTATCCGACGAGAAATGTTGATAAATCACTTAAAATAAGTAGATGTTGTGTAGATGTTGAACAAGAATAACATATGTTCCTCCACTCCAAAGATAATTGACCGATGGACAATCTTGGATGTTAAGTGCACAAAAAAAATCACAATCATCAAACGCAACAAAATTGACGCCAAACATGGAATTCCGGAATCGCTTATAAACATTCTAGAAAATGGTATATGAGCACAGTCCTGTATTGCAGGGTAATTAATAAAATTCATCTAAATTACATAAATAAAAAATTCAAGTGTAATTATTGCAGTCATTAAAAAAAATCTCGTTACCTCGTTAGCCAAACGTCCGGTCGTAGCGTGCGATACAGACTGTGTGATAGAGCTATGAAAAAATAAAAATAAAAACAAGAAAAAGAAAAATAAACCCTCAATAAAAATTATCTTGAGAGTGACGTTTTTTTTTATCGAAATTCAGTACGTCTGGTTTAATTTTAACAATGTACTCAAGCCACAGTTCTTTCTCGTCCGACAAACAAAAGCTCCGCCGCGGCGCTCGGCGTCGACATGGTCGAAGCGAAATTTCTAGTAGCAGAAAAAATAAACGCATCCCAGTACGATTTGTATATTTTTGATTGGCCAGAAATGACCAACCTCCCAGAAACCAAACACCAAATAGGCCGACCGAGTCGTTTACACGTGAATTATTATTCCTTCGTCTATCATAATGGCAGGAATTCGGGAGTTCGCTCACTTGATACTTTAAAGCACTGTTACTTTGCCTAAGAAATTACTCAAAGTTCTTTCTTAATTGCTTCGTCCATTGCCCAATCAAACATTCACCGATACGTATATCAGTCGTATTCACAAAACACGCTCTGGGATATATTGGACTTTATAATCTAAAATCATATTTATCTTAGCGTAGCTCTTCAAGATTTCAAAAATTCCCAAGCAAACCCGCAAAGTTCTAATTTACATTCACCCGTCTAGCACTGATATCAATAATCGCTTTTTTTAAATCCACCACTCTATTTTTCTGATAATGCGAAACACACGTAAGCGTATCTATATCTATTTTTTTACCTGATACTAAAACTTACAATTTCTTAACATTACTGAAGACGCCGTTGCACCGCCCAGAAGATAAGAATACGTCATCCACGAGAGATAAGAGCCTACGAGATTTTTGGACGAGCAACGCCACCACCATATGTAACTAATTTCGATTTACCATAGCACCCTGTTAAACGTCGGTATAAGTTCCTTTAATCGCGGTTTGCTGTCGGGTTAAAGGTAGTCAAGGCGCCCGTCTCATCGGTAAGAAATAACGTACGTGCGTATAAGTCAGAGGCGTAGAGAGCCGAGAGGAACATACGCACATGCGTGTGTTTATCACGTGGGTGTGTTGGGTGGCCGCTCGGCGGGGGTCTCGGATCTCCGTCGGTTATTTATGGTCGAAAAAATATTTTATCATAATAATATGGAGATGCGATGAGACGGCGCGACGGTATGTACCTACGACAGCAATAGAAGTCAGGAAAGAATGAGTTCAAATGGTGATTGTGCATCCGTAGTACGGTGCTCCTAGGACAGGGTTGAAAGGTTAACACGATTATTACAGAAATATTATGTTATTAATTAAAATCACTGCACGATAATACTTTCGTGATGTCATCCTTTTTTTTCTCAAGTGAGTTACTCCCTCTCCTATAAATGGCGCATCGTGCTTTCGCATCGCATAGGTGTACAGCGAACGTGTCAAGATGGCGATTTCAATCGCGAATTATGACACTGTCGCACCCGTTATGGCTGATGGCCTTAAAGCGAAATTACGACACACGCATCGCGCTTGTAGTATGCTAATGGGAGTTCATTTCCGAGCTTAACGAAGTTGGATCGATTGCGAAAATACACTGTGGACTACCCTTAGGTCTTAACGAGCCATGCGGAATAAGACGGTTCTCTCTTTTGTTCTGAGTTACATTCGATTCTGCATGCCTATGCTTTTAATGGTAATCGGTGCGGCGCTGCAGCTGGCCAATTAATACGTTACCATACTTTATTATCAATAATTACCGCCGACAGGACAGTGGCTGCCTACCTACTCTTCTCGCAATAATAAGACGATTTATAAAAGTGACTTAATTCGAACACACGCAGCATCCTGTTTTCTCGTTAGGTATCGGTTATAGGTGTCATATCCTTTCTATGCAAATTGAAACTTTGCGCTTTTTGCGAAATACCGCCGGATGGAGTTGTTTACGTGCGATGAAAAGCCGATGACATAGGCTTTAAGAGGGAGGCTGGGATGAATCATTAATCACGCGTTAGGAGAGAAGGTGATGACGTCGTTGATGACGTCTTTGGATGATGCTGAATGTACTGTTGGCTGCATCGATAGTCCGTCCACGAGTAAAATGTGTTTTTCTATCGACAAATCGGCAACAATGAAATATCTAGTAAGCATTACGTGGCTTCGCATAATATTTTTATTCTAAAGTATGCACATCTGCGTGATTTTACACTGAAATGTAATATAGCTTAAAGAATCGCCGCACACGTGTAGTGCTTTATGCATTCGCCATTTAAATAGAAGGGATGTGTTTATAGTCGGGCCGAGCCATCGGTTCCACTTTGAGGGGACTTATTTACGTTTCGGTTCGTAAGGAGATGGCCTCTCAAAGTGAAACTAATGTCGCGGCTTGACTATATGAATGCGTATGCAACATTTTATGGACAACATTCCAAACAAACGTTTAAACTAATCAGGCTTTTTTTCATAGGGAATATCAAGTTCCGCATATAGATTGAACAGTAGCATATGTAGGTGTTCAGTATTTCCGGTTTTGATCTAGTGAATGCGTCAATTTGAGATTATTTTGCTACTTCTGATGAACTACCGAACCAATCGGTTTAAAATATTCAGCGATTATCAAATTTCAGATATAAATCGAATAGCAACGTTACAGTCATCCAGTAGATACTTCCGGTCTCGATACAGCACTCTTACAAAGTCCGGAATAAGCTTTATTCCATTTTGTCACATAATAAATTAAGTTCCCAAAGTAGATGGAACAAGAATATTTGTAGATCTTTACAGCTTCCAGTCTCAAAGCGGCGCATGCGCAAAAATCCAAGAGCTTAGTGTCGTATGTGACTAAGTAAATTACTGGATATACCGCTTACCTAATCGGGTTAAGTATTGAATCAAGTTCATGATCATTTAAACGAAGCCGCAATATTTGCAAATATCGAGCACTTGTCTCCTTGCTCAATCGTTTCTCAATGGTTGCAGATACCGTTATATCACGAAATGGCATTGAAAAATGCATAAGATATTACCGCAATGTTCAAACAGTCGTGTTTCGAGTCAAATTCGTTTGTTCCGATATTTCTATTTTAGCATTCATATTTCAGTAATTTTATGAAAAGTTACGTGTGATTTACTAGAAATTACATTGTTTACGATCCGTCAGAAGAACTCTTTGTACTCGTGGCCGGGATACCTATGTCGCATAGGTATTATATGCTCTACTTCTTAATGGGATAACTCTAAGAATAGAGAAATGTTCACGTGAACTGTACAAAACAATTTTCAAAATTGAAATGTTTTACGACCCTGGAAAGTCCACTCATACATTGTTCTAGGCAATGTCCATTCTAAGATGCACTCCAGTTTGGTTACTTTTCGTTAAATTTAAATATGGGAATGAGAAAACGGATGAAATGGCACCTTTGACCTTACCCGAATTCTTATAATAGACCGGTGAAAGAGTGGGCTAAGAATCTGTTCCGCATTCTGTACCAGCGAGAGGTTCGGCCGAAGAATTAGTGAAATTTAAGGGATGAGGGTAGGTAAGCCTGACAGCAGGTGAAATGTGCGCCGCCCGCCCATATTTGACGGCTGTGGGTTAGCCTACGGCGGCCATTCTCAAATCCTGACCTCTCGCAGGCTAAAAAGAGTGGCAAAGGGTGGTCCGCCGCAGTTTGCCGTGCATTATTCAACCCCGCGGGTGATCCCTTAACCCTGCTTTCTCTACGAGCTCCTCTTACAGCTTTCCCCTCGCTCCCGGTTCTTTTACATTGGCAAAAGTTGCCCGACTCCACGTATCATTTTTTTTTGACATACAGATGGTACTATTGTGCCGTAAAAGAATTGTGAAAATAGCCAATATAAGATTTGCACTCGTAATACCCTAGATTGCACTTTTTAAAACGCAGTTCTAGATTAAATTATTTAACATTATATAGATACGAACCGAAGTCATCGATCTGATTAAACGCTTATTGGGTATTTCTTTCTGGCCCGCCGTATTATGCACGAAGAACATGAGTTTTGGTTTTCATGTTGAAAATCAAAGTTGGAGAGGGTTGACTCACGAGAGACAGGCCGTGTAACGGTAATTTACGGCGCGGCGGTAACCCAGAATTTTCCTTTCATTCTACGATGCCCTATAATTACCGATTACACGGGGAACTTCATAATTTCGTGCTCGTATATTGGACGGGGGACACCTGTTGGAAATCAGCGCCGCCGCCACAGTGTCTAGAAATTCTACGCGTTGGCACGATGCCCTAACCATTATGAACTCGTCCAAGAAAAACAGTCAAGATTCTCACGAGTCTTTAAAAGAAATTAATTGTCAGCCATTTGGCGCACCGAGATTTTGGCTATTTTCTTGCGGCTTTTAGATCTTTCAAATTTTCTCACCATTTACATACTACGCAACGTCGCTCGCGGTTCTACAAGCATTACGTTGCGTCGTATGAAATTGGTGAATCGTGAACGTTTCCAAGGCGACGATGTATTCTCTTGCATAAATACGGCTGTTCTACTGCGCGAAGACCGCACGACGAAAAGCTCCAATGTTATTCAGTGTACGTCACAGAAATATAACGAAATTCATGCCATATAGGTATAGTAGTACAGTAATAGCGTTTAACGGTCTGCGAAAATCCAATTTATAGTCTCTATTGCAACCCTTCTAATCCCATTATAAAGTCGCACGTTCAAAGGGATCGTACGTAGCTACTCGTGAAATGTAGAACAGTAGCTGCTTCTTGTTCACCTAAGCCTTTAACCCATTTCGCATTTATGGACCTACCGATGTTTTAGCCTACTGTCGTTAAATCGTTCGTGTATACAATGACAGGAAAATTAGTCAGTTTTCCGCAATCCCCATTACTCAATTTCTTATACACTGTGCACCCTTAATTCTTGACTTTCAAACTTTTACTGTTGAATGAGACATTTGGGTAGACTTACAACTGTTAGTTAATTCGATTATTCCGACACGGGAAAATTTGTATTCATAATAAAGTATATACCCGGTGCAAAATATGTAGAAGCTAGAAAAGCCGTGGCGCGTTAAAGGGACCGTAAAAGAGGCGAAGAACCATTAGTCATTTTCGGTTCTGTTTTAAAATATTGCACGCGTGAAATATGGACCGAATTGAAAGTCTTCTGTATCAGAGGGTGAGTACGAGGAGAGGAGAAGGGCTCGCAGAGGGGTTTGTTCGGTAAAAAAGTAACCAACCCCTAGCGCAGACAAGTAGAGATCGGGGACAGGACCGGCCCTCACGGCACAAGGTTCGTGACCCCAGATACGAGAACAATTAATCAAACGATTGCCGGGAGGAGCGTGCGTGAGAAATGCGAGACAGCAGAAGCTGCCTACCTAGTTGAATCTAGTTGACTATACATGCACCATTTGAATCTATAGTAACTACAGCAGCTAGAAGAGAAAAAGAGTCCTAGTCCTTGAATACCCACAGTTTTAATTTCTCAATCCGAACCTAAATCTCAATGTTACGTACAATCGTGCCTATGGACTGGATAACATGGATGGTCGTGTGTGGCACTGCATGTCCTGGGAAAGAAGGCGACAATGAATTCGACCGGAGCGATAAATCAGAGAGCTCGTAAGTTTTTCCTTAGACAGAACACAAGATACGGTACGGAGTATCCTGGCTCTGTCGCCACACGTGTATACATCCAACTATATACCCCTGTAGGACTTGTGTCTATCGGCCGCCCCATGTGTGAAAATACAGAGTCGTATACCAACGGGCCATTTCGATTGGGATTTTCAGAAGGGATATTTGCAAGAGTACCATGTGCGCAGGATAAACCAGTGGTTCTGCCTGTGTATATACATATGTATAAATGGTGATGGTATCGAGTTCGCGGCTGGTCGAAGAACGAGGGATTACACCAGACACACAGGGATCGAAGTGCGCCTACTAATGGTTTTGGTAATCAAGCATGGAGAGAGGCGCCAGCTGCGTACACCCGATTCGATGCTGGTGCGAAGGGCGAGGGAGTTTGACTCGAGTCTGGCGACTCGACTTGACTCGCGAGTCGACTCGGGACGATCCCTTTGATTAATAGTACCAGGGACAGGAGAGAGAGCGTTATCGCAAGGGCTCGGGTCTCTCCATCGCTTGGGGCTTTCCTAGGAGCGCAAACACACGGGGTTGTTATGGGATACATATACGTATGCGTATATACATGGGACTACGGTGAACAGGGGGTGAACATCGGGCCTCGCATCATGAATAATCTAGAATCTCTATTGGTTCAAGACACTTTTTCTGTATACCGATTTTAAACCTGTATGAATATATAGAGGATCGCTTCTGTTTTGTCAGATATACCTTCTGCTCCGGTACCCGATGACTGTCGTTCTTTCATTTAAACATGAACTCCATTCAGAAACGAATTTAACGATTCTATACCAAACTGAATATAGATCAATGTCATAAGTAATCGTTCCACTGCCTCGTTTATCTGTAGGTGCTATTTGTGCAATTTTAATATCATCTCTCGGTAACTCTTTCGTTCGTCATGTTGATTATAGTCATCATCCATGCCAGGACCTGTAGATACCAACGCCCGCTATACGGCGGGCATAGTTCGATTTGGTACTACCTTCGCTTCCAGCGTACTTCGTAATCGCTATTCCCGGATGTCCTGCTACGCGTAACCCAATTTCCATGGGAAGGTGGCTGCCAATGCAAAATGATGTAGGTGGATTTTCATGGAGGTAGGTGTTGCGCCAGAAAGTAAAGGGGTTGGCTTGTTGTATATTAGGTCCTGGGAACACTCGTGCGACACGAGGCAGTGGTCGTGCTTGACAAAAAAGTTGGGCGGGGGTGCTACGGGTATAACAGATGGGAATTACAGGTGTATCTCTAATGGCGCGATAATAATTAGGTTCGACTTCAGGGCACGTTCTGTTCCTTTTCCTAACTCTCTCCTCCTCTCTTTCCCTTGCCATATAGTTAGTCTGATCTTTATAGTTTTCTTTTTCTTCGGTCTTGGATGCCCAATAAAAGCTGGCGAGTGGCGTCCATAAATAATTCAGAAGGCCGAGACGCTTCGCTTGGCCAGTCACGTGTCCTTTTCGGTCATCGACTTCGTATCGATGGTATCTAGGTATATGGGCAAGTGTACTGCACACGAAGGTGGACACGTCGCGACGCTGTGTCATCGACGTCCACCTTGCGAAATTCATAAGATATATGGATCCCAGAAAGATTCCATCGATAGGGACGCATTCGTAGTTACGCTCCTGCTTGTTCCGGTCAATTGACTGCTCGTTCATCTTATCGACTTTGATACGCTCGTTTAAGTACCCTTTTGATATTCATCCAAGACCGGTTCTTTAGTCTTCATGGAACGGATGGAACCATTCTCTTTTTTTTTGCAAGACCTAGAGAAAGTATTTTCCTCGGTGGAAGGAGAGGAAGGAAGGAAGGAAGTAAGGAAGAAAGAAATATCGTAGTGTTTACAACTTGCCTTGTCACATAATACCCCTATTTTTGGGTTTCTAGGCTTTATGACTCTTGAGAATAGGTACCCGTGACTTGGTCTCAGCAGTCAAGCGGATGGTTTGTTGGTGAAAAAAATGACACTGGTTGAAGAGCTAATGCAGTTAAGTTTTATTACTTTTCAAGGACTGACCAAGAGGTACTGTTTTTACCATGATTCGTTCCCCTACTACTATGTTTGCATACACTATTTGTCACGCTATTGGGACGACCATAAATTATCGCATGGTCATTCCTTCGGAGCCGGATAATTTTCTATGACCCTGGAATATTTATAATTGACATAATGCGTCCCATTCAGTATAAAGAGACCAGAGTATCAGCGACGTCACTGCTCTTTTATAAGGACCGTAAATAAAAGTGGGGTAGAAAACGCTCCCATCCACGACGGATCAATGACGTCTGCACTAAATATGAAGAATTTGCATGAGGAACATTCGTGACGGGTATGTGCTTTTGGGCCACCCTGTTTGTTCCAAACCTCATACGTATCTCCATGTCGAGTTCCGAGGGATCCTGTAGTTAGAGAGGCTACGTCGTGTCGAGGGTTACAGAGACTTTCTCCCCGCGATCCCTTTTTCGGTCCGGGTCATGACTGTCGCGGCCGAAGTTCATGGAATTCCAGAGAGGTCCAGAAATTCACAGATTTCGTTACCGAGAACAAGAGAATGGAAACGAAAGCCAAGGGGGACGTTGTCGGAATGGAATAGAAGGGAATCCTATGGTATGGGATCGCACGCATGCGTCTCGTCCAGCCCAGCGGGTGGTGAACTTTTTTCTTTTTTTTTTTTCCTTCTTTACTCTCCCTCTTATCCCTCTTGGTCCAGACCGATCCCCCTCCTTTCTTTTTTTCTCGTTCCTCTTTCCTTCATCCTCCCCCTTTTAGCCTCTCATCCCCCAGAGCCAGCATCACCATCAGCAGCGCCTCCGCCTCCTGGCCAGTGCCAGTCAGAGGGAACTTTTCGTTTTGCCTCTGCCGTTCGTTTAGCTTTGGATTTCGGCTCTCTTTTAAATAATTGTCCAGTCGACTACGTGGAAGACGGGATGCAGACCGCAGACTCCAATCGGGAGATGCATCGCTGCACTAACCCCGTCCCCAAGAGGGACATTGTTAGCGCGAGGAATCCATGGTGGCTCGCGATCCCAGCGGGACGTCAATGATAGACAATAAATTCGTATCCCTAAATCACGATTCATCCGATCTTATCATTATCTAATTAGTATCGACGTAAAAATCAGACAAAACCTTAACTCCCTACTTATATATCCGTATATGCACGATATCCATACATTCTACAACCGGCACTATGGTACTTGTATCAAAAAGAGAATAAACTTTAATACCGTAGTAAAATAAAATGTCGCAAAGAGCCTCCCTCGCGAGCTTCTGACAAAGGTTGGTCACCGTGTAAAAGTATCAAGGGAAGAAGAGGAGAAACATAATTCAGAATTATCCCGCGAGGCGGTCCTGTCTCACATATATCACTCGTGAAGGGGTGTCCACGTAGGATGAGGAAGGTTAAAACGTTCCCGTCCGTATCGGTATTAGTGAACAGTGCCTACAGTCATAATCGTGACCATTTTGCACCAACACATTCTGGCGCGTCAACCCGTGCGTATGGATCAGGCATAGAAAGGGGGTTAAAAAAGGGATTCAGAGTATACGTGTAGGTGGATGCTGCAGGGTAGATGGGTAGGTGTGGATTGTAAATCCTGGCAGGTGTCGCCCGCACCTGTCATCTGGCGTGGGTCTGGCTCCTTATCCGAATACCCATGATATCCAGCATAACCCTCTGAATCCTTTAATCGGCCACCGAGACTCATTTCATTAAACTCTTAAGAAAGTCCCGCTTCGTCCCAAACCCATGAAATCCTACGTTACATTTATTCACATCTATGATTCATCCAACGGATTTGATCTTACGAGTGGTTTTCAAACATCGTACATCGCCTTGTTTGCATGGATAGTAAATTCAGCCAGCAGTATAGAAATCATGGCACAACCATCGAACTGACGATGGTACCACGGATGATCTTCCTCCGGAGACACATCTGCCATCCTATATCTACCGAAACGCTAATATCCGACGAACACAACGCTGGTTTGTGGAACTCTTTTTACGCTCGTCTATCAGTGCCTGCGTGTATAGACTCGGCGCCTCCGGTGTTACGTATCTCAAATAGCTTAATTATATTTTTACAGTGTTGGTATATTATCATATTATCGCGAGGCGGGACGCTACGGGATCAGGTCCCTGCGAAGCATAAAACATCAGAGGCGCTGGTGTACCTACACCTGCCTACCCCGTTAGTCGGTAGCTCTGTCGCTGTTCTCATACAACGGAAATCATTTTTAATTACGACAGGTACGCGCGACAGTTTTACCGCGGGTTGTAAAACAAGCCTAATCTCTTGCCATGCTACCGTGCCCCATTATCTTTACTCGCTCATGTGAACGTAGTTGGAGCCATCCAGAGTGAGTAGAGGAAGAGGTGGAAGAAAATTGGAGTACGCGAGTATGTGTTTGAGGAAATATCTAAAGAAACGTAATGGCGGTATCGTTTATAAAAATGTATAGTATATGGTTGTAAGAATCACATGGAATTTTGTATTCGGCAGCGGAGATGAAAGTGGATCGTTTATCCGTTTTGCTCGAGTTATCCTTAGTGCTGGGCCATTTTCCAAGAACGCATCACTTAGGCGGTTTGTTTGGATCCGATCGAGTATACGAATCCATTGCGCTTTAGGGGTACACGTCATTATTAAAAATGAGTATTTTCATGAAATGATCTCGATTTCATCATCGTCCAAGACTCGTATTGTAGCTTATCAGTGAAAAATACGGTCCTGGAAATTTTTGTGGTTTTAAAGAGAATAAATATTTTTATGATTACGTAAGAAAGCGTATCTGTAATCAGCGGTACCTGAGCAGTGACGATTCGTTCCTTCGAAAGGAACTCTCAATGATCAATCACTGCGAATCGTGCTGTAGAAGCAGACGAAAGGGATGCTGCAGAAGAAAAAGGAGAACCGCGAAGTAACGTATATACAAAGACCGAAGAGTGGGAGAGAACGTCGCGGCTTGAAAACTTAACGATCTTTTGCGCGTCCTGGTGAAGAATGTGCCGCTCTTCGGTCCGAACATTGGCTAGTCGCAGTTTATGTAGATGGGCATAAGCAGGGCCCAAGCGTGGTATCGGGAGTAGGTAGGTATAAGATAGTCCTGCCCCTGAAGTCCGCGGAGGCTACCGAGGAGATGTTTATGCAGATGAGCAAGAACCTCTGTCGCCAAAGAGGTCTCCGCGACTCCGAGTACCGGGAGTAGCTAAGATGCACGAGTTCTCGGCGTTTCTACGGCATTTGCCATTCCAGAATGAAAGAAGGGGGACGGAGCTTTTGCGCCAGAACGTAGAGAATCTCTAAACTTGGCGAATACTTGGCCAGGAGAATGTATTATAGAAAGGATAATACGTTAACGAAGAAGTAGGTACATAGAAATGGGGATTGATTTTCAAAGCATTGCACGTGCCTCCGTTCCTCGTAGCGGACCTAGGTATATAAGCCACTTTTTTTCATCGAGGTACAGTGCAAGAAAAGTAGGATAAGTGGTGTTCCTTCTAAGTGATTAGCTAATTGCAAAAGGCTGATTGCCCGCCGTTAATCACTCTAATCGCCATTGGCTAATTATTCCTGGTGCGATTAAAGAGACTAAGGGTGGCGGAGCGTCGAGAATTTTGCGGCTTCCCGAGGAAGGACGTAGATTTCTTTATTTTCGGTGTACCTTTTGGAAGCCGTTACCGCTCCCGATCCCAATCCCGTCACTGATACAAATGTCTCGGATTAAACGTTTTAAAACCTCCTTGTTATTTATATCGTCGTTTCTTAGTCACCATTGTGTCTCGGCGTTTCTTACGGTCGACAATGAATTTCTAACCGCATCTTTTTTATAATAGTAAGGGCGATCAATAAACTCGCATTATTTTTACCATTTCAGAAGCCACCGATTTACTTCAATGAATATATTTTATCGAATTGCAATCGGATTGACTGGCAAAGATCTTGCATATAGGAAATTTACGACAACGCAGTCTGTAGTAATGAGATTCGGTTTCATTGGCTGGCGAGGGACTCGATACGGCGGCACTTTCTGTAAATCGAGCCTTGTATAACTTTTCCACGCGCTTATAACCTGGATTTCATTTACTCGTAGCAATACTCCTACCTTCGATCCGTCTATACCAGTTTACCTGCTGTTCGTCTCGTTACTTGTTTTTAACAAACGCGCCGTCGGTTTTTTGACTCCGCTGCCGCGTCAACCGATAAATATATCGACTGGGTAGGCAGTGACCTTTTTTGCAATTGTTGGTGTCACATCCAACCACCCACCGTTCTGCCGGGTGACGCGTTCCCTTCGTTTCTCGCAATACGGCGCGTGGAATCCGCCGGCAACAAGAGGACCCAGCAAAGCCCCAGCTTTTTTTGCCGAAATTCTGTCGAGCTCCTGGACGCTTGCACGAAGCGAGATATTTAATTAAACCAGCTGGAAGGGAGTGATGGAGAGCGAGGATGAAAGAGGGAAAACGGGGATTCTGGGCAGCTAGTACAGAATGACGGAAGAGCGAATTCCGTGGAGAATCGTGGCTACTCAAAAATCCTGTCTACGATCCCTTCACGTGTTCTAGTTCGAAACCTTTACCCGACGTAATCCGACGGGATGCTGGGATACGTTTAATTATGCTCTCCCCGTTTACTGGGAATTGGTAATTTTTTTCTCCGTGAAAAACAATTTTTTTTTTCATACCCAACTCCTCTCTCAATGACGTTCACTGCTCGTGAGAAAAGCGGGGCTTTTCTGGATGGCAGCGTTAATAGACCGGTAGTCTTCATCAGCGGCGAGTCGCGCGCGATTAGCATTTCATTTGCATATTGACGGGTTTCGTAAAGCTTATGAATATTTTACGTACCTATCTCGTATCTTCCATTGAAAGTGCGAAATTTTACCGTGACACGGTCACATCGAATGACTATGCATGAAACGAACGACATTTGGAAAATCTATGATTCATAGTAGAAATTTCAAATTTCTATTTACCTCTCTCTCTTTCTATATATATATACACACGTACACATATATATTTATGTTTACTACCTAATAAATATATATTATTTAAATTTTTATTTATCTATATGTACATTTGTCATAGTGTCCTTTAGAGTTACTAGAATTTATTGGACTTGCACGTCGGATTCTCTATAAGTCATCTAAGAGATAATCCTCTGTGCGTTAAGTTAACGCCGGCTCTGGCGGTAGAACGTGCGTTTCTGCAGTTGGCTGAAAAGATTCGCAAGATTCTTCCTGATTCTCCAGTCGATTCAAGCTCGCGGAGATAAGTTAGCTGGAAACTGCCAGAATGATAAGACTAACTCACCGAGGAGACTTGTACCGACGTAGCGCGCTTAGTATCTTTTCTCGCCACCAGATGGAACCCCAGTTTACTTTCAAGCAGCATCCCCAGTCTCGTATTTTACGTTTAATAGAGGGCGTTACAGTTTGATATCTTGCTGAAGGGTACGTAAATCAGGACAGATGGAAAACTGGCTGAGACATCAAACCAGTCGGCATCGTGATTAAGCACTCTTCTGTGTATATTTTTGTAAAACAAGTACGGTTCGACGTAAGATCGTTGGAGTCGTCAAAGTTGCAATTCTACATTTTTTTTTTTTTTAATCAATTCGTTAAATTAACGCGATGGAAACACGGCTGGTCGTTATAAAAGAAATTTAGCACGAATTCTCTGACAAGTCAGTGGAAAATTCTCAATTTCCAATGGCATTCCGTCTATTTGACACAAAACCGCGTGCCTTTAAGACCGTACCCGCTACCTGGTTGACTTATGGGGCAGCCGTGACTGCCACCGATCAATGTTCCGATTACCGATAGTTTCAGAATTTCATTATCACGGCCGTAAAGTAACCTATTATTTCGTAAAGTTCCATTCGTTTGCGGAATCGCGACTGCGTTCTCGTTTGCCCATAGCAAATTTAGTGGACGGCATTCTTACGGGTATGAGAAAAAATGCTAACGATCAAGGCAGTCGGATGATTTATGAATCTCTCTCGTTAAATATTACGAAATGGTAAGCAAAGTGGCTGTCGTAACGTTTAACATTGACACGATGTTCACTGCTTGTTTGTCGTATAAGAGTTATTTTGACTGTTAGCAAAAATAACGTGAAACAAGTAAAAATTAAAACTGATTCCGAATTCCAGCAAACAGCCACGTTATTGATTTTGTATAATAAAGCAGAACCGCGGAGGAGGCACGTCGTGCTAAACCTGGCTCATTGGAAATTAATTTGTTCGGGACGAAATCAAAATTCCGTGTGTGAGACGAAAAAAGAAGAGGAAATAAATATCGATATAGCTTATGGATTACGTGAAACAATGGCAAGGGGGGTGTACGCGCAATTAAATACGCGCTCTCTTATCGTTTGCCACGCTTCACACACGAACCGGTGTCGCGCTCTATAGTCGGTCTGTACCAAATACATTTAATTAAATTTTCTGTACGATCAGCAATTGGCCGGGTCTGCCGTTGAATCGCTTGTCTGTCAAACGCTACGGATTATAAACGCAAATATACAGTCGCTCGCGCTAATCCCTACGAACAAAGCCTTCCACGGCGCCTGGCAGGATTGACATTTTTCAAAAAAAAAAAAAAAGAAAAAAAGGGAAAAGCAGAGAATAAAAAAGGATCAACAAAAAGGGGTAGTTAGGTAGCTATAAAGTGTTCGACGGTACCTTGACTTTCGAAGTAAAGCCCAGGGAAGCAATATTTCTCACGCTCTATTACCATCGAGAAGACGAGTCGTCGAAAATATTTCCTGGACTCGCGGGTAATCGTGGGAGGTGCGTTTACGAGAGGGTGATTTTTCCCGATTGCTCGAATACATTTTTCTTAGCAACATCACCTTGGCAGAGCGTGAGCCGGTTGTAGTAATGACTCGGGTCCGCTCAAAACAAACGATTTATCTTTTCTGCGCCAGTGGCTGAATTGGCAGCGGGCACGGGCGAGAAAGAAAAGTGTACCGAAAAATATTGCTGGCTGTCAGCCGCAAAGGGTGGAAGAACCCGAGCCGCGCAGTGCTGCCAGCTGGCGGCAATTCTCGTGACCAACGGGCCCGTTGCTTCGTATCCAGTCGAGTCCTCGACCTTTCGTTTTCTTTTTTACTTTTCCTTCTTTTTTGTATCTTTATTTCATTTCCATCTTTCTCTCTCTCTCTCTCTCTCTCTCTCTCTCTCTGTCTCTCTCTCTCTTTCTCTCTCTGACTCGTTCTTCATGATGGCATTCGCGTCGTGCTATCCTCGCGGTAAACTTCTCCAAGGAATTACGAACGGACGCTAATCCGACGTAATGCTAATTGCCGGACCACGCGGAACGGATCGCTCCCTTCCACGAACTCGACCCACCGGACTCGATCCTCGACTGCGAAAGGTCGAAAGTTCCTACCTAGGAAAATCCTTACGTATCCTGGCACCCAGTAAACACGACTCTGTACGTACAGGGACTGTCTCTCATCCTTATGACATCTAGTCAAACTACTATCGCTGGTTCTGCGAAGAGACCCGCGTTTTTCTCGGTAGGCTGATGAAGGGTGCAGATAACTAGAAAATGTACATTCGCTCAGCTCGGAGCAATCCACTCTCGCCGATACGAGATACGTCCTTATTCTTAGAGATGGACGAAATCAAGGCTGGACAGCCTGTCCAGGGTGGAATCCTTCAGGTAGAGATAGGTCAGAGGGGGGCGAGTGCAGGCTGCATAGGTTTTGGGGCGGAGCACTGTCCATCTACCTGCCCGCGACCAGGCAAGGCGCATTCTAATAATAATCTATGGGAACCCCGCTCAAAGGCACTATGGAACTGGAGGACTGCGGAGGGCCCAAGAGAAGAGAGGAATTAGAGAGGCTTAGCCGAGAAGAGCCTATTATGGACGCAGCGGGTGTGGGTGGACCATGCTGCCAGTGAACGGATTCAAGCATTTTTCTCTCGATTTTCCCGTAGTTTGTGTTGAAAGCGGCTGTCGATATTTAATGCGATAATGTCTCGCCTTGTGCGACTGAACCGCCAGCCAAAAGAAACCGTACCAACCTGACCGACTGACTGACTGATGTCGACCCTGACACCCCATAGCTCGCCGACACAAAACATCATCCCCACAAGAATCATGGTCTGACATCACTTCCGCGAGTCCTTCCGAAAACGGACGGGAACCGTTCGATCCAGGGCGATTCACAGGACAGGAGGGATTCGGTAGGTAGCTATATATGTATAGGTAGTAGACGCGTCCTGACCCTGATGTGATCCCCAGGTTACGGAAGGCATACGGGGGAATCCTCCGTATGTTTTTACAGCGGCGAGGTGCCCGCGTAGAAAAGGACGACGGTTTTAAAGAATGGTTTTCAGGGGGGCATCATTCTTCGCCGGTTTAAGAGGACTCGTTGTTTTATCGAGGCTGTTTACACCGTCCGAGGATCTTTTTCGAGAGGACTTCCTCAACGTGTCGGTGTCCGGGAAGAACGATCGGCCTTTCGCCGCAGATAACTCAGCCGTCACTCCGTGTCAAAACAAAGCATCGCTCCGAGCCCTGTGAAACGTAGGTAGGGACTGTCTTGTAGGTTCGGTTGGGTACTTGGTTGGTGGTACCACTTTCTAGATGGCAAACAGGAAATCCTGCCGTCTGTAGAATCCTCGAAGATCACATACAGCAGAAGACGAGTACTCGAGCGCGAACCGTCTTCTCTCTCTCTCTCACTCTCGAGTTTAGAAATACGCGTACTGCGTGTATGTACCTATCTCGATGGTGAATTGCGCAATCTGCCATAATTCACCCTCATATAATTATGGGGTACCTATATCCCTTTCCCTACCTCGACTCGCCATGTTCCGGGCGTTTATCCCAAGAGTCTATCTACCACCGAGGAGGGTGCTTGTCACCTGTCTCAAGACATCTCGTAAATAACTGAAATAACATCTCAAGCCAGCGATAGGATAGGCTGACCTCGGCGATGACTGGCGTTCAGTAGTGGCCATCACCCTCGACTACCTCGTAG
This sequence comes from Cephus spinipes, assembly GCA_963971525.1. Taxonomy (NCBI): domain Eukaryota; kingdom Metazoa; phylum Arthropoda; class Insecta; order Hymenoptera; family Cephidae; genus Cephus; species Cephus spinipes. Next base: position 11,709,432 of record OZ020574.1, on the reverse strand, counting down.
GTTAGCCATAGGGGTGGAAACGTTCCCCGGGCTACTGCCAAACGTCATCCGACACTCCATGGGGCTTTTTCAACCCTTAGGAGTGAAGTTTGAATTTCTTGAGGAGTGTAGAACCTATTGACTGTCTATACCTCGGACACGCGTTGGACTCGGTTGGTTAGTAAACAACCTCGAGATCGGTGAACGGGAACGGGCCGGCCACATGGCAAGGATAATTAATAACTCTCGTAACGAGGAATCACCGAAGATAGAATCGTTCCAAGGATCGAGAGTTCCTACAGGAGGTGGAATAGTCTAGTCGGACTACGCAGAGGACGTATAACCCATGAATTTGGACAGGCCGCGTCGGGTGTCTCGAGATGATTCTGCCCGGTAAGCATCGGGGAGGCGCAGCGCGGCCTGTTCGATGACTCTGCACGTTTAAACTACTTGGATCTTTGAAGGGAGCGCTAAGTGGTAGGCGAACACAGGTTGAGCATTTCCAAATTGAAAACTATATATCTTCGAGAGGTGCGGTGCGAGTGCGTCCGAAAGCCCGAAGACGGAAAAGTCCAAGTTACACGTAACCAGACGAGCAGTCGAATGGATAACGAGGGTCGATTCGCGAAATCTATACTCCAACGAGATAGTTCCTCCTTGAAGACCGTGACGTGAGATACGACGAAACGAGACGGCAGAGACACTTTTAAAATACAGGAGTCTAAGCCGGCTCGTTTCAAAGCGAGAAAAAGGAAGTTAAATAACGAAACGTTATAGAACCCGACAGCCCGCCAGGTAATTCGGCCTTTTTAGGAAACATATGGGCCTCGCACGAAATGCACCCAACTGGTTTGAGACTTGGCTACGCGAGATAAAGTAGATCTCTATGGGAACATTACCGTCACAAGAAACGGAGAGTAGCCCGGACTTTTCTAGCCGTGCCACTCTCCCTTCCTACAAGAACGTTTCACCGAGCCTAACGACGTAGGAAGGAGCGTGCCTCTTTTCTTATTCTTCTAGTCTCTCTTCCTGATCCTCGACTAAGGCCTTGGGAAAGGCAACGGCCCGATAACAGAGTCGTCAAGCAGCACGAAACTAAAGAAATGCAAAGTAACTTCTTGGATATAGAATTTCGGTTTCTACCATCTCTATAGTCATGTTTGAAGAATGTCCGTGTCTCTATATACGTATATACACACAGGCGTGCTTATGGACCAAAGCTGCTGCGGGACCTTGATGGTTGGTACATAGGAAAGGCAGCCACGATGCATCATCTCTACTTCGGTATCTCTTCGTGAGAGAGGAGGAGATGGCGGTGGTTGCGGCGGTGGTTGTGGTGGGTAAGAAGGAGTGCAGAGAGAAGAGAGATCTTCCGATGGCGATACCCTCGCGACCCTAACCCTCGCTCCATACCGTATGCAACCGGCCTGCCAGTCATCCACGGTTTAGTCACACCGGAATTTCTTTAAGGATTTTCGATCGGGGTGCATTCCTAGGACACATGGATTCCTTCTGACGCGGTAGGAATTCACTACACGACATTTAAATATTATTCATTCTTTCGAGTGCCAATAATATACACACGTGACAGTGGTGCCAGCCTGCGGCAGAAATAGTAGACGCTCTGCTTATGCCGAAACGTCGGCATAGACCAACTGAATTTCCCCGTGCAGTATGTCCGCCCGACCAAAACCCGAGAACATCTGGAACGTGCTGCCAACGTGAAAGCACTTTTGGGAATTTCTAGCGCGCAAGAGGAGTTCAGGTCAGATTTTCATGTGCCACGGGGAAATATTTTGGTGAACTAGGAATAAGGTGATACGCGTCGCGACGTCGGTACTCGTATGCACAGGCCGACGGACGCCGGAAAGCTTCCAGGCTTGTACTAGGTATACTATAGTTCCACCGTCGGCAAGTTGCATGGAAATTCCAAAAGGGAGGTTATAATAATCCATACGGCGGTCTCAGCTGATTTTAACGGCCGGCCTCCATTTTACGTTAGATATGCCGAACCGTCCGGCCCGTTTAATGGGGCGCGGATGTGTGCACGTGGGGGTGTCGCATTCAGCAGGGTGATCGATCACGGGGTATCCACCCTTAGTCTGTTATAATACGCCACCCCATATACCCATATACATAACCTGCCTGCCGTACTCGTAACTCCGTGACTCCAGCACCCCCCGTGTACTTTCCACTTGGTGTGTTATAGACGCCATTGACATCAAGGTCGATCTTGAAGACATTGAAGTTTGAAACTGTTGCAGGAATCCCATCTTGATGTATGAAATACCAACGGTATAGTACAAATATGAAATTTACGAATTAGGTCTACGTAAAGTTATTCTTTTACGAGGAAAATATTAAAGATAATATTTATCATAAATTTTTTCATATAAATATTCTTTATGATCACACAATGATTGGTGCTGCGAAATATTAACGATGTAGCGTAGAAAAAAAATGCATTTTGAGATATATGCAGATAATGGTTATTATAAATTCTTTTTTCTCACGAGATCCAGAAGAGATGTATTATCTTGAGATACTCTGTTTGGTTATCGATCAACAAATCTATAAACAGTGCTTGAGTGGGACACGAAAGTTTTAAAGGACTTGGATGCTATGCCGATGCTCGACGCTATGGGAAAAAGGATCTGGGAATCGGTAACTCGACGCCCCTAATCGGATCGGTGTTGCGTTTCGAGAGGCCAAGGATCGTGATAGCAGTGCGGGATGTATCAGGATCGAATCGTAGCCCTGTTATACGTAGCCGCATAATTTGAACCGCCAGGAATATTGAGGTTGGACGATCCTGAAAGAACAGTGTAACGTGTCTATTTGGTTTGTCTGATATTAAAAAAAAAAAATTAAAATAATTTCCTAGTACCCGTGCATATATCCCATTTTGTACAATTATTCACAGATAGATTGAAAAAATGCTGTAGGATATGTATATATATAAAAAAAAATAAAAATACCTAAAGTGGATTAACGGATTTCTATCGCCTATCATATAAATAATATAAATCAATGAATCGGATACGAGAAGCTTACAAGCAAGTATACAAAATGAAGAAAGTTCCGAAAATTTGGTAAAATACTGATCTAGCTTCCACGTTTACAGGGAAAAAAATATTTTTTAAACGAACTGTATGTACGCTACCGTATCGTATACGGATGGTAAAGAAAATAGCGAAATAAAAGGGGTTGGCTATATTAAAAAATTAGTAAACGCCGCCGATGCAAGAGTCACGTATACCGGATGAAATACGTGTATTGGGGAAGGTGGCGACGTTAATGGGGAAAAGTTGTTTACGCGTCGGAACGTCCAAATCGCGCGAAGGACACCGGCATCGTGATTGACGTATATACGACGCTGTGCGTATATATCTGGCGATGTGATTTATTAGAAAATAACAGGTTCGTTGAGTCAGGACAGGTAAGGTTCCGCTAAGTGGACGACAATGGCCGGAGACACCTACAAATTAACCGGGTAAGTAGTGTTTAGAAACGGGTGCCCTGACGGTCAGTCTTTCACTCTAGTCTGTCCGTCTAGCCCGTCTGCCCGACCGTTCTTGCCGGTTAACCCTTTTCCCTTTTACTACTCTTAAACAATGTCCCAATTTGTGATGTTACGCGGAACCGGATAGACGGACAGTCATAAAATCGAACGGAGCGTAGCCCAGGAGGGAGACACCGAGTGATGCCGGTGACAGCCGCTTCGTTCGACCCCCTCGCGCTATTACTCACTGAGCAGCGAATACCATTCAAAGTTCGAAACCACCACACGTTCTCGACCCAATTCCTCTGCATAGTCAGCTGTTGGTCCATTGAAACGTCGATCGAGCGGCCAATGGATATTTGGCAAAATTCATTAGTTCTAGTACATATACAATGTCTTATTTTACATTGAATGACACTGCTCATGGGACGACGACGTATACCCTTTGTTTTGAGTAAGCATTGGGCTCGACAACAATCAGCTGATGATTGGTAATTTGCACTGTTGCCGCATATATAAAACGTAAATGTTTGCTTTTACAAGGATCGTAAAGCATAAATTGAGCACGAGAGAGGAATATAACGTGAAAGCATATTCGTCACTGTAATTGTAGTACAAATAATTTCAACTCTCACTGTTTCCTCATTTTTGTTACTTTTCATCCACTTCACAGATCCCATGTTCAAGTGACAGTAGTTCCGTAGCTGAGAGAACGTTGTTGTTAACTGTAGCACGTTTCCCGACAGTAATCATAGTCCGTAACTTGCATAATTGCAAAAGGGTCTTCCTCGAGAAGAGTATGTAAAAGGCTGTGCAAAAGAGACAGGGGGTATAGAGAGCAGCGTAAAGTGCGTACAGCGTAGCAGCCAGTGTAGACGACGACGGTGGCGTCGCCGTCGTCAGCGTCGACAAGGCGTCCCGCTCTTGCGGGAAAGCGTCGAAGCGAGCGAGTGAGTCGCCGCGACGGTCGCCGGCAGGAGCGAGAGTGTATCGTGTGTAGGCCCAGGCCACGTCGCGTTGGTATTGGTGTAGCGATGGCGGAGCGTTGTGATTCGTGGGCTCGCCGCCGTGGCGCCAGCGTCGATAGGTGGGGCCTCGACGCATTGGTCGCGTTCGGGGGGCGTGGTCTCGCGCCTCCCACTCCACGACGTTGCACCGCGGTGATTGACAGTTGGCGAACGACTGCGGACGGCGCAGGATCTAAACGCTAGGCGCTTCACGCTCGCTCGCTCCTTCGGTTGCTCGGCGCTCGGTCGCTCGCTCGCTCCGTGTGCTTTCGAAGAACCAACGCATCGTGCCTGGCAGCCAGGGCGCGCCACATCACACATACAACACAGTATACGCAAAGCTACCGCCGCCTGGGTTGCGTATCCTCGTGGTTTACTCACTTATCTCGGCTGAATATCCCAGAGACGTCGTGGCCGGATCTACTTTCGAACGTCCCGCGTGTGACGATACGGCGTGTCGCGCGGATCGTCCGGTCGTGAAACGCAGCGCGCCGTCTGTTTCTCGATCGTGAAGAGCGCGAGTAGCCCACTGAGGCTCTGTGTCCTGCCATTCGCCACACGTAATATCCCAAGTACTAGGGGATCTGGGAAGTTTACGTGCAGACGTGCGAGCACGGGACACTCGCCATTAATCATCGCACTTGGATAACCCGCGCGGATAGAGTAAGGCAGGCACAACACGAGGTGGACAACGTCGGTCTGGAAACGCGCGGGATTTTAATATACGTGGAGCTGGAGCGTTTGGTCGCCGTCGCCGTAAATGATCGCGTGGTGAAAATACCTCCGGTGCTTAATGTATTTCATTGGAGGATGTATCGTGCACAGTGACATCCCTTGTATCAACGTATACTACCCCCATTCTCAGTGTTAATAAGTGAGATTCTCGTCGTTCTTATTCCAACTTATCGCGTTCTACTTAATACGCTCTTAATACGGTTGACAGCTAGAGTGACAGTGCGGACAGCCACCCATCGCGTCGTCCGTCCGTTTATCTTCGCGTTCACCCACCCCGTGTAATGTTTTCCGTTTATCTCTCTTATCGCGTGTGATACCCACCTTTATCCCTCGTCGCGATTTTCCTGCGTTTTCCGCTTATAGGCATTTTTCGCGTATCGGTGCGTGTTTTATCATCGAGCCTCCCGGGGGTTCTTTTCCTGCAGTGTCCTCTCTCTCCACTTGGGATCTTAATATAGATCAAGATTTGCTATACCGGCATTGCAAACGGCCAGAGTCATCTTTATTACTGAAGCAGCTACGAGAGGAAGTGTCTGACACCCCTGTGGAACCACGTGCTCGCGCGAGTTCGACTCCGGTTGTGATGCTGCAAGACTGACACAAGGAATAGTCGTAATCGAATTGCAAAAGGTGCAAAGATGAGGAAACACGAGAGCATCCCTTCGCGGACCGCGCTCTGCTGACGTCACACCCTACCCCATCACGATTTTAATTTTAAGGACGATACGTGCTCGCTCTGCTCGGACTTGGAGTGACACGAAGGTCGTAGGTCGACGACGACGACGACCACGACCAACGTCCACGCGAATACTGTGCTCATAAGGTGCTACAACAGTGCTTGGAAATAAAACACGCGGACCGCGGGTTGAGTTTTCGACCGTTTATTTGTGTAAGACGTAACAGTGCTTAATCAGACTACTATTGCCATTTGAAGAAACACAGTGAGTCACATTCGAAAGGTTTGAATATTGTGGAAAAAGTGAAGTGAGGCTTCGTCGCGACTCTGGGGAAAAACAGCCGCTACGGTGGCTCAGCACGCAGAGTTCCCCGGCGCGGCCAGGGCGTTCATGGCGCAGCCAAGGGTACGTTTTTATCATTAATTGCCCATTGTCAGGTTCGTACTGTGATTAGGATTTACTTGGTGCAGAGCACGAGCTCTGTCTTCTTGCAAGTAAAACTGGATTTGTGACGTCGTGCGAGTGTCTTCTGTTTACGGACCTATTGAACGGCGTTCGGCACTGGTGAACAGCGAGTAGAACATTTCGGGGCAGCGTAGGATTTTTGCCGTGAAAAATAATTTATATAGCATTAACTGTAACGGGCAATGAAAAATATTGAATAGTGCGCAAATGCGTGTGTCAGAAATTTGGAATGAAGAGCAGGACTTTATATTTATATAGTAGAGCGTAGAATAGGGCGTAGAACGTATCTAAATATTACTGGCAGTTTTAAATCCCACAAGGAAAACAATTTTTTATTAGATGTTTACTACGGACGTACCGTGTCATTAGAAAATCCTAATCGTTAGTCACTCGCCGTCGCGTTCTCACACGATCTTCCGTGTTCTCTCAGTGAAACGTTATTTTCGCAGTAACTACGCATCTCCGGATAAGATTCCGCGCGGGAATATTTACATTGCGGAATGGCAATGGTCGTTCGGAAGGCTACAAAGTGCTCCGCGAAAGGGCCGCGTACGTTGACAGTGTTCGTTAGTTGATACTATACGTAGATGGTATTAGATACAAATTAGAATTTATTCATAGAAAAGACTGTAGCAGTTGTGTGTCTCTCCTGTATCGTAAGTAGTGCACCGTGCGTCGGCTAAAAGTCATGATCTCTCTTGAATTTCATGAAAACGTCCATTAGCTTCTTTAAATGTCCGTCCTGCCGGGATTGACAGTCCGTTACTCGTCAATTGACCATTTCGCCGAATCACTTTCGATCTTTTCTACTATTCCAGAGATAAACGACTCTCTCGTCTTCGAGAAGATTTCTTGTCTCCCGTCGCCTGTCGATTCGGATGCTCATAAACGTTCCAGTATTCCAATGTATTCCACGCTCCGTGTTTAACATTCGCATTGATATTGGAAACAATTTTTTTTAAATTATATATATACTTCTTTGTACTAAATATTTGATTGTATCACTAAACGTTAGTGTCAGTGTTCAGCATTATGAATAATTTGACTGACAGATCATTTCGCTACATGTGTAATGCTTTGGCATACTATCAGCACCGGGGAGTAGTTGTTAGCGACTTGTGTGAATTATTGAAACGTTATATATCTTTATGAAAAATGTACTTTACATATGTTTTAGAAGAAAAAAAAAACGTAGTCATATCGTGGCGTTAGAATGTGACGAGCATATCGCTTCTGTCTTTTTTTAATAATTCACTCTATTTCATTCATGCAAGTGTCGTTTAGCAACGTGATATAATATTTGATTCGGATACGTAGGAGTGCCCGCGTTTATCTATCATTTGTAAATTTATACTCCGCACTGTTTACCTCTATAAGAAATGGATCTTGCGACGCGCAGAGGTACGGTTGCCCTAAAATTCGAAATACAAAACATTACGAGACGGAGGTGCGTCGCGACGCGACGCGGCTCGGCGAGAGCACATGGCGGAACCAGCATATATCGCAATGTTTTCCAAATGTCGACATCAATCAGAGAGTAATGAACGCTCTCTCGCTCCCTTGCTCTCTTAGTCTGGAACGTCAGCCATATTTGCCAGGAACGTCGCTTGGCGCGCAACACGCTACCAAACTCACGTGTACCACTGTACAGTATAAGCGATTTAGTGTGCCCTCGCCTGTGTTAGTCGTTTTTAAAAATTAATTTTTCATGAATAAAAAATCACAAATTATTCTACAAAGCTTCACGGGGATACACGAAAGATACACAAGCATTTCGGGAATGGTCGTGACGCTTCGAGAGATGGAAAAGGACGCAGAAAGAAATTGTAGAAACAAAGTAAAAGGGGACGTAAACGTGATCCCGAGAGTCCTGACTTTTTGCTCGAAAAAGTTCACCGTCATGAGCTTATAGATCATTCCGTAATCTCGTAGGATTTAACGGGCGACTCGAACCTGCTCAAGCTTTGGTCAAGCATAAATCAGTCGAAGCCAAACATCGATAGTGAGTCTCGGGGAATTATTGTACGTGCATTATTTTCGACATTGCTCGTACGATAGTTGCTGTTTTCAAAAGCGTGGAAATTTTGCCAGTTTTTTGTTTATGGTCTGAGAATCTTTTTTTATCTGTCAATGAATCTCTTGTCGAGTCTACTATACAGTAGCTGCACACACACAATGAATTTAATCCAGTCGAATCAGTGTAGGGTACGTATACGTAAACGTGTCCTTTTTTTTTATTTTATAACTAATTACGTCCGAATGGCAAAAAATATTCCAAGGCTTTATTACATTAATTCACAATATCCTTATTATACTTGGAATAAAGTAGTAATCGTGAAACTATTGAAAATTTCTCACTGACATTTTTGACACCCTTGTAGATTTTTTTGACGTTTCTCTACTGTTTGGTCGTTAGTGTTATCGTATGGTGCATTACAAACTATTAAGGATGCACTTTGAGTGACGACGTTATTTCTCGTGCAGAATGAGTGGAGTGTAGAGTCCTCCGCACGGAAGTGGCATAGCAGTAATTTTCTTCGATTCTTGTGTCCAAGAAATGGGACAGCTGCAGTTTCTTGCGGTATATTATAATGTTTACTGCTGTAATTTCCGTGCAGTGTTACGTGTTATGATTCATTCGTCGGTTTAGTTACAAATTAGCGGTGAATTGCCGGTAATTAGTAATTGTAAATACGTTGCGCGTTTGTACATACGAATCGCTTTGGAATAGCTCTGCGGGCGACATTACTGCCTCCATGCTGTCGAATGACACGTTTCTCTTCGTGTCTCTCTTTCTCTTTCTGTTTCTCCTCTCGTGTATCCGCCTTGTCCTTCTTTCGCTTCTTATTACTCTCGTATACTCTCTCTCTTTCTCTCTCTCTCTCTCTATTTCTCCTCACTCCATAGACTATCCTGGCTTTTACGTCTTTCGTCTTTAGGCCGAGGCGGCCAACTCTCGACACGTTTAAAATATTCCGCTCAGCTGCCAAGTGATATCTTCATAGCTCGCTCTGTGAATTATTAGCGAGGCTTTTTCACTCCGAGTATGGAATTCGCGACGCACCGCGATAGGATTGCTGATTTTTAGCGCGTGAATATTGGACAACTCGAAATCATCTCGATTTTTGGAATGTTACTCAGTCAGTGAATTTTTCGAGGACGAGTCTTCACTTTGACATATCTTGACAGACACGCTTCAGAAACGCATCTCTTTTGTTGCGTTTGAGTCGAATGATGATAAGAAACGGAGCACAAAAAGTATAATAATAATATTAATAATAATTGCTTTTATTATATGTATATATATTAATATAAATATAAATATATATATATATATATATTGTTCATTGTTTCGAGATCTGTCGTATTCGCTTATCGCGCTATCATATCGCTTATAGCCAGGTTGTACGATCTTCTTAAAATCGAGGACTGGCGGCCATGGAGTACCTACTCGTTAAAAAGAAATAGTCAACTTGACATTTCGTTACGTGAGCAAAAGCGATTTATCGGGACTTACTTGTTGGAAATGGCGGGAGACTGGTGGAGGTGGTAGAGGTGGTCGAGTAGAATTTCGTTTCCATTCGAGTTCGGTCGGTCCTTTTCTCATTTGAATAACTGAGCGATTATATTATTGTTTCTAATATCACACCGTCTTACTGGTTAAGTATCTTAATTTACGTTTTATCGTGAAATTGTCAAAGCTTTCGGTAGAATTGAATCACACGGGCAATAGAGATATCAGGATACTATCTTTTATATGAATAAGTTATTTTATGGTGTTATCGCTTTTTTCGATCCGCTGTGTATTTTATGTCTCTTTTCGATATTCGGACATTTTAAAAGGAAGCGGTTAGCATACTTTTACTTTACTTTTATCGCTTTAAGGGCGCGGACACCGCTGGAGTCCAAAGAGGCTCCGGGTAAAATCATCCCCTTCACTGTTCGAAAGGTCGTTAATTTCTTCTCGAGACTCACCGTTAAGTTAACGTTATCGGGCGTAACGAGAGGGTAAAAGGAGCGACGGCGCACCTCGCGAGCGTAACCCAATCGATTGGGAATTTATTAGCCACTTGATCTTGAAAGATCCTCTGGTCGTTCCATTTCTTTTTTTTTTTGTTTTTCCTTTCTTGAACGGCGACACGCAGCTGGCGAACACGCGTTTTATCCACGCGTCTTACGTAACGATCTGTAGGAGGATCCGAGGACGAGTAACATTAATGAAACTCCAGGAGAGCGTTTAGATGAACAAATGGCACATGATCAGTCTGGCTGTAGGTACTACGAGGGTTTTAGGAACAGCAGCGTACGTCGGAGTTTTTCTTTTTGACTTGCGAAACGGATCTCTGAGAATCACTTTAGGCAGCTTTTATTGTACCAAGTTAATGATTCATACTAACTGATAATTGTAATGTGATTTTAGTACGACGATGGCGGGCTGCACGGGGGTTACCTTGAAGGTGGCGGTGGCGGCGGGGGAGCAGGACTGTACGACCCCCACGGGAGTGCCCGGGGTGTTCCTGGCCTCCACCACAGTCCACACCTCGGGGGTATGGGTCCAGCACATCCCCAGTATCCTCCGCCACCGCCCCAACCGCCCCAACACGTTCTCGCAGCGGCAGCAGCAGCCGCTGCGTCTGCGGTGCCTGACGTCCACAAACGCGACAAAGACGCCATCTATGGGTGAGTTGAATTTTTTTCTTTCTTATTTTTCCCTCTTTTTTACACACATAATTTAATCGGCCGACAGCAGGTATTGCCTAATACACGTAACACGAATGTGTCTATCGGACACTGTGTGTATCTTATTTCCCAGTTTTAAACTGAAATCCTTCACCCTAAAAATCTTTAAAAAATTTAGGTTACATTTATATAGCGCGAATGATTTATCACCCCGAGATTGCCTTATTTTTGGTATCCCGAAGAACGGAAGCTTATTATTCGAGGTACCCTGTAATCTTTCCACTCGTCGTGTGCCCGGACCCGAGAATCCGTGTATTCTTGGAAGAGCGAGAAGTGGCCGGCCCCCTCCTATATAATACCTTCCTATACATCAACCGGCTCCTGGCTCTTTCACTCGTCGTCAGGCGTAGGACGATCTCGTGTGCCGCGTTCCGCATCACACATCGATCGCGTATGGCATAAAGGATGCACGGATAGTTGATCTCGCTTTAAGGACGGAATTGCGCGAATTCACGAGCTTTCCACACGGCGGGATTCGACGCCGCGCTACGGCAGACGCGATAGTAACGGTAAATTTACCGCGGCCACTCGTCACTTATCGCTCGTTATCGTGGCGCGAACCACCCGTAACGGGTGGACGACCCCGTTATTTTTAATTCGCCGCTCGCGATGCCAAATCAAAATGCAAAAGTTCTATGCAAATTGAAACTTTCACGAGGATCTCTGTCAGGACGATCTGTTCTCTAGTTAGATGGACGATAGGAGAGACCGGTCTTCGGATAAACGATAAGTGTGTGTATATCACAAGTGACGCTGGATTATGGGGGGGGGGGGGGCCCTGCTGCCGCTTCTACTAATCTGTGTTTGCGGCGCCAAGATTGCGCTATCAGCCTTTTTCGAGGGTGCTACTGCGCTCTCGAGGAATCGTTCCCTGACTGCCTATGACTTTACCTTTCGGCCTACCTTCCATGCGTACTCTTGTGTCACTGAACTCCTTCGAGGTTTCATCTCATGTCCGAGTGCCCATCTTTTGACTTTGCAGTCGATGGACGAGACGCGAATCTATCGTAGCGATAGACTTTGACTCGCTTTAACGAGCTGCCGATTTTTCGGCATTCGGCTGAATCGGACGGCGCACGTACATGCGTTGTAGGTACGACACGGCGCCTGCTGTTAAATCACTCGGTATACGTGGCTGTAACTTTTTATATATTTGAAATAAACAATGGACGAAAGTTATGGCTTCCCAGCTGGTCTCACTTTTTCGCGTGTGTGTATCCTGGGCGCTCGCGAAATATTGTCGTTCGGTATTTATGTCGCGTTCCACTGTACGTATAGCACGCAGCGATTTCCGCATTTTCCTTTTTCGTTAATAATGTATGTTGACGAGGTGTTTTTGTTTTAGCTGTTTTGTTTGCTCATTCGGTACAGATATATTTCGTTCTTTCACGATGTGTGACGTTCGGCCCCTTTCGCACCCTGTGGACTATCGGGACTATTTTCCAGCTGTCAAAAGTTATTCTCGAATCTCCACAAAAGGTCATGGGTGGTGGTTGCATCGAGAGCGCGGAAACCGCAAAACCGCACCACGTAGCACATCCCCCAAACAACATTCAACGACCAATCATATCATTACCTCTGCGGTCCCGTCATCGTGACACCTCGTTCACCCGTCACTCGTCATCCAGCCACTACTCCCTGTGTGCAGTCTGTAGTATATTCACCGTGCTATATTTACAATATAACTAGGTGACATTGCGTACCCGAACCTTACGAAGGAGTAACGTAGCTTTGTCGGTACCTGAAACGTTCGACAGGCTAATTTTTGTATTGAAGAAAAAACTAAATTTCAGAAATTGTAAACTCAAGTAAATGAATAAAAAAAAAAAATATAGAAAATAATGTAGTCTTATCGCTCATAGACCCTTATTACATGGGGAAACGTGACTAAAAAGGTCGATCGTTTTGGACTTGGCTCGATATCGGCCAAACGAATTAAAAGCATATTCGTTAGTGTCAACGCGGTAATATCTCCAGTCCGTAAAGAGTTGGGTTACAAGCCGTGCTTCGCGAAAGGTGTAATTGACTCTTGAAGAGCCCTAATTAAAGGAAGAAAACGTAGCTAATTAATTAATTACCCTAATCAGTGTTTTCGTCGATTCCATTCGATGCCGCGATAGGGATCGCCGATAAAGTAATCGTCTGTTTCGAAAGTGATTACGGCGACCAGAGCCCGATGGATCGGCGCCGATCGGGCCCCACGATACGAGCAACAAAAACGAGCGTGCGAACGTCCTCGTGGTGTTTAATGCACCGAAAAAAGTTCTTCCTCCTCTTCTTGCGTGCCTCTTTATAATTTACTCTTATTTTTCCTTGTCTCCTTCGCGAGGGATAAAACTGCGAAAACGGGAACGAGCCTTTTCCACGCTCTACCTTCCGTCACAGTCCTCGAATGCGCCGAGCCTGACGACCTTCTCTCAACCTCCTCCCTCCCGCTCCATTCCGTCCTTACTGTCTCCGGTCTCCGTCATCCGGGATCCATCGCGCTGCTGCTGGAACCAACCTGGCGATACAATGGCACGTAGCGTAGCCTTATTTTGGCAAAACGACGAGAACCCCGTGAAATATGGGCCCGAGCGAGGATCGCTCAGTATCCAGCAGCAGTAGCGCTGCGTGAGGGGAAGGGTTACGTACCGGAGGACCTGTGTTCTCGTAGATTCAGCACCGTTTGCTTTGAAGTTTTTACAATACTTTTTATCTTTTACACTGCGCTTCTTATCGCACGCGATCGCGTATTAAGGCCGTCTTAATACGCATTGAATTTAGGGCCCTCTATACGCTCGGTCATGGTGTGCCGCTTGAGTTGCCTATACACACTAGATGCCTGCACCTATATATCACTATTTGAAAAGTGGGCCCGCGAAGGGCCAAGTTACGAATCTTTTTGTTCACGAGGGCCAAACTCTCTTTGGGGCCTGAATTCACAGTCGTTCGCTGGCAGCAGCAGCGCCGCTACGTCAATTTGTCGAAATTCGTTCCGAATCGTTTTATGTCCGCCACGCCGCGAGCCGCGCTCGCTACCATGCGCACACATCGCAAAAATATATTTGGGTCCTCCATTTCGAACACTCCCGTATTGCTGACCGATCTTGGTTTTCGACTATCTTGAATTTACCGCACGCGGACTATTCATCCCGCCAGTAACTCTCATAGCTGCAGTATCTTTCGTATTTATCCAGACCTCCTCCTGTACTTCCATTAACCATTGACGAATGCATCCTCGATAGAGCGTGACTTTCGTCCGATCCGTATCCAATCGGATTAGTCGAAAAGTCGAGAATTCCATTGGAACCCGGACGCGGATGTCTTCGATCCGGACGTTTCCATCGCCGTCCGGAACGTCACGCTGCTCACGGATCTTATCGCACGAACGATCTTTCTGCCCCGTGATTGTATTTCGCGAATCCTACCGCCTGCATACTTGTCCCGAATATAGTATACAGGGACAAGGCATGCCGAAAAAATCATTTCCTCGGATACTATCAGTCAAATAATTGATGATCGTTGCAGCGACATAATTTCGACGTGTTTCACGTCAATCGCTTGTTCCTCGATCCGTACTCGTTGCACCAGGGCATCGTACTTGTGAACTTTGGTTGCATTCCGCATTGGAGTTGTCTTTTGGTTAGGTTAGGTTAACCTTCAATACCCACAGCATGGGACGGACTGGCGCAACGGCCGATCGCTTCCCGTCGGACCGCGAGAGACTCTGCTCTATTCTCAAGAGGGAGGCATCTCCCGGGTGCTTTTCGTTTGAATGCTTCACGCTGAATTTCGTTTCTTGTGCCCGCTTGTCTAAGTTAATTGCGTCCTCATAGCACTAACGGGCTATGCGTTCGCTCGCATAAAAAGGAAAGAAAGACGAACCCGCGCCGTATCGGGGTCTCGATGATAATTACCTTTTTTTCACTCGTCTTTTCTTTATTTTTTTGAACTTTTTTTTTCGGATGCTTCACAAAACTTGTTTTGACTCGCGTTACTGACCTCGCTCACTACACTATACACCGTGGCCTACACCCTCCACCCCGTCACTATCACCTGGACTGCCTTTCACTTTTCTTCCAAAAATCATTAAGCGCCTTTGAAATTTCTTCAGGCATAGTGTTTTCGGAAATAATATTATTCCGAATATTCGCTACTTTGGACCACGTTGCGCTCTATAGAGATTCGTGGCGTTCGGGTGAATTACGAAGGGCTCCCGGTTAACGGTATTAAATCTTACCTCGTTACGGCACTTTAATGACCGTGTGTCGATATTAATTTATCCGTGACTGGGATTAAGAAAAAAAAATTGAAAAGGAACCAGCGGAGCAACATCAGAGGTCGTTTCAGGAGTCGCGCTTATTAAGCGTCGTCAATGTGTTTGCATAGGTCCCCCTAAGATTTCCCTTATACCGTGGCACCTTCAGTGAAAATACAGCAATAATAATCGATTAAATATTTTCTCTTTCTTTTCAGACACCCCCTGTTTCCGCTACTCGCGCTAATCTTCGAGAAGTGCGAGCTGGCGACGTGCACACCACGAGAACCCGGTGTCGCCGGTGGCGACGTCTGCTCCTCGGAGAGCTTCAACGAGGACATCGCCGTCTTCTCCAAACAGGTGAGCAAGTTCGAAATATTATCGTACCGGCGTTCGTTATTCTCTGACGTAACCAGCAGTGATCTTTAAGTGCAACCGAATAGACAGACAGTGGGCAACGAGTAGGTCACGTGGAACAAATCACGGAAACGCGTGGAGAATCGCGCGATGGTGGGTGATCAGTTTCCATGCGCGATCGGGCGGTCAGCATAAAAATTGAATTTCCTTTGGTTTTCCACCTTCGCAGGTTCCAATTATCGTAGCGAAACGAGATAGAGGGCGCAGGCGTCGTGGCTTCTGGCTTCTCTCTCGATTCAGCCACAGCTTATACGGGAATTAAGTATTGTGCATTGTAACGAGCCCCGAATCACGAATCGCGTTTCCTTGGCTCGTTTGCTCCTCCGACAGGCATCCGTCCAGCCTCCGTCCACCTTCTGGCATCGGGATCTCAGCAAAAAAGGACTTACCGATGGACACGTTACGCGCTATAATTAAATCCTACCCGGTGCTCCATTGCGGCTAACGCTCTCGTCTTTTACCTATATGGCCTCCTGTCCGAGATTTATCGTAATTCCTTCCTTTTAGCCGCAGGTCCTTTACTCCTTTCTTTCTTTCTCTTAGTTCCATAAAATCGCCTCCGGGACCCGTAAAAATATTTGTCAGTAGTACTATGCGTCTGGCTGCGGAGGAGGAGGCGAGACGATTTTGTCCTTTTTCTTTCTCTTCATATACATATATATATGTATGTATATATACATATATATATATATCTTTCTCTCTTTCTCTCTCTAACTTTAACCTTTCCGCTAGGTATCTCATTGGACGAGTAATAATGCGTGAACGCTGTGCGCGTGCGTCTCCTTGTATCGGTGAGGCGGCGCGAAAGGATGTAGGAATACAGATGGAAAAATGGGATAAGCAGTGCTGGAACAGTGTGAAAAAGAGTAGTGGGTATTTCTGGGTAAAAATCCACAGGGAGTTTTATCCTTATTGGGGCTTATTTTGGATTTGCTGCATAAAATTGTGACGCTACTTGTATACACGCCCTACCGAGTATTCAGCCAGAAGATGTTCGGGTTTCTACGCTCCGCGTCTCGAGGCATTCCCCAAGGACACGAATGGTGGTAACCCAAGCCGAGCGCACGCTGAGAGGCGATTTGGACCTTGGGCAAAATGCACCATTCTGCCGCCGGTCTCGTCTACATTCCTTCGAGAGGATTAGCACGAGAGCGCGATCGATTTACCCAAACGCACGAATTCGTTTTTTGAGTGGATCCGCGGAAAGACGGTGGGATCCGATATGATTAGTTGCAAACGTTAATGCGCTGTCTTGACTTTCGTTTCTGCTACGCACAGTTCTCTCGATTGCATTTTTTTTTTTACGTTTCACGAAGTAGGAAGTACCTGCGGCTCGACCGCGCTGAGACCACTGTAACGCGCATGCGCACAGAGACTGTACCGAGTGCTCAAGACATATGGGGATGAGAAGGTGCTACTAATCGGACGTCGCTCAACGTCGGACGAACCGTCGTCGAGACGCGTGAAATACAAATGGAGGTTGGAGAGCTCGCGCTGAGAAATTGATAGGTATACGAGGTAGAGATATCCTATGCGAGTCGGTGGAAAAAAAAAAAAATGTAGGTAATTGTCGTCGTGTCACGAGAACAAAGATGTTATCGTAGTCGTCCGGCAAACACTGGCGTCATATTGATTTGCAATTACGCCGGAAGAAATTGTACAGGGTAAATGACTAGGCGGGGGGTGAACTTGTCAGGTCGGACGGGGACGCTCTTTTTCTAACGTCCACGGCTGCGCCGCTAATGCGAAAAGCTGTACAGGCTGTTGTAAAGTATCGTCTGGTCGATATTTATTCAGTCCTCATATCCTGAATACTCGAAGCCCGATGCTCGGCCGGTCTGTTAGATTTTTACGAATCCGATTATCAGTTGGCAGTGCACGCTCGTTGCATAGCTAATTTCAGCCATTCCTCAATCATTTCATTTGATACGTTTGTGCGGGGATATAGAACGTTTAGAAAAAGCATGTGTGCGACAGTCGTGTTTTACGTACGTAACTATTGTAATAGCGGTTAGGTATCGATGATAATACCGCGGACACGATAAACCTCGTCTATACTAGTTATTTATCACGACGTCGCGACTGCTTTGAATGTTTTTCTCTTTTTTTTTCTGTGCATTCCTAATTTGTCGTTATCGTACCATGACGCACACCCACGCCTTCAATAAGCGTCTCTCGCAAACCGTAGGCGCAGTTCAACTTATTTCTCTTGTCTTTTTTTTTTATTTTTCATAGAGATCTCGCTCATAGGTATATTCGTTCGTGAGGACTTTGAGTAGTGAACTCGTTGGGAATTCTACTGCGAGGAGAGAGAAAATATACAACGCACCGGTAACACGGTAGCTGTGGCTTCGAGTAGCACTAGGACGAGATAACGATAAGAGTTAAGCCATAGCGTTGGATAGGATAAGGTAAGGTGGGCGCCCGGCCTTAACGTTTAGATATATATGGGCCGCACTATAGTCAAAATCCGTGAAAGGTTTGAAAACAGGAGCAGAGTGGAATAGAGTGGGCCAAGCGTGCTGGACTGTTTGTACGGTGTGTATAGGCATTTGAAACGTCATGGGTGCGTATGTAAGAGAGAGAAAGAGGGAGACAGAGTCGTTGTTAGTGGAGACGGTGTTTATGGAGATAGTGAACAGCAAGAGTATATATAGAATTTATATGATTGTTGGAAAAGAAAAAAAAATACGTTGGCGATTTGCGGTCAATTCCAGTGCAAATTGCCAATCAGCAATACGGTCAGTGCTGCCTGTTCGGTTTTCGACTTTGCTAATTCGTGAGATGTACATGGCAGGTTAAATTGGAGAGATCTATTCGATTGCTTTACCCTTTTACTTTTCTATTGGCTGAGTTTACGGTGGTGCCCATGCTGAATGCGTGAAATCTCCCTGGAAATGGATTCTCGTCGGAACGGTCGGGAGCGTGTGGGTTTGGTCACTTTGTGTTGTTTCTTTTGTTTTGTCCTGGCCTCTTCCGTCGTTTGCATCCTAATAGCGAGAGAGTGGACAGTTAACGTGGTTGGACTGTAGGACCTTTCTTTTTTTTTTGGCCTCTCTTTCTCATCTTTCTACACAGTTTCGATCCTCTAAGCACGCTCAACGTGAACCCACGGACCCGATACCGTCACTCCAGTCAAGTATACAAGTTTCGTTTTCTGGGTTTCTATTATATTGGTATAGGTATTATGTACCAGTGCCTTTGTGGCTACGTTGCTCTTACTGGTGGACGCGTAATGGATATAGATATAGCGGAACGCACGATTCCTAAACTGGGCTCTCTCTCTCTCCCTCCCTCTCCCTCTCACTCTCCCTCTCTCTCTCTCACATTTATGACCGGCTGTATTGTTTAATTGTAACTAGGCTCTTTCGAAGGGGACTTAACGCTCCGCCGGCAATCATCATTCAGCTACTTTGTCGATTGCGAAAGAGAAGGTCGCCACTGTTATAATGAGATTAACAACTCCCATTGGCTGGAGAGTATAATGAGGCATTGCGCCAATCCATGGGTACAGAGAGTGGTCCATTGTCTCAGAGCGAGGTAAAACAGGTACTCCGATGGGTACAATGAAAATGAAGATTTAATCTTCAACATAGTATTTCAAAGTTCCTGAGCCATTCGTACAACATTGTCATTTCAGTGAAAATTTGGATTTTTTTTTTTTTCATTCTCGCGCCGCTCCTTGTCTTCGTCTCGGTGTTAAGGAAAGGGTCCAGAGTCGCTCGAGCAAGGGCCACGCTCTGCCAAAATGAACGGTGGGAGAGACGTTAGATAAGCAGGTGACAATCCTCTTGCGGGCGTTTTCGAGGCACTAAGCCACCGGTGTTCGATAGTTCCATGGAGATAGCCGTGACAACAAAGGGCCGCGAGCGGGCGCACGCTGGGACGGATTATTCTGCATTATGCACGTCCGTGGCCGTTCACGCGTGTTGGCTGTGCTCCCTCTCGCTCGCTCACTCGCTGGCTTCCTCTGGTGTGTGCTCGTTCTGCTGGCGCACACGCTTCCAACTCGCAACTGGCCTGAGCCACATGCACGCTCAGTTCGGTCGGGCCCCTTGCGACGGAAGGAAGGGACCTATCGCTTGGATGCGGCAGGGGGGAGTGAGACGACGAGAACTGCAGAGCGCAAGAAAGAGACGGAGAGAGTGCTGCTCATTTTGTGCCATTGTAAATTGATCTATTCAATGGACCCACCGTTATCCCTGGCACTGCGCGCTCTACGGGTCCCGTAGACGGCATTGGGCCCCATGGGCCCTACTTCTCTCCGATGCCTCATCGACCCCGGGTACAAAGTATCCCGCAGTGAGCGCTCGCATTGTTGCGCCTTTATTTTCCACCGATTCCTTTTTTTTTCCTTCTTCCTTCTTCTCATTCTCTCTCTCTCGCTCTCGTTCGTTTCGCTCAGCATTTCGTTCTCCTCTCTCCGTCTCTCTCTCTCTCTCTCTCGACAGAACTCACGCGACCCACTTCATGGCCGATGCGCGATTGCGAAATTATTATGGCGTTCATTTAACCAGTTTTTTTTTTCATATCTACTCGAATGCAAAATAAATGGATATTATCTACTACATGGACTTTTTTTCGGTACTGGACATGTCTCGCTAATGATCCTTCACTTGAATTTCGTCGTGTCGATCTCCTATTTGCGTAGGCACACTCTCGCACAGCAGCATCGTCGCTTCTCTATCCCGTACCGGAGACTTCTCGTAATCCCTCGGCCGGGGATTTATTAGTGCAATTAGAATGCACCTCGGGGCATTAAACCCTCGTAAAATGTTGGCCCGCACTGACGGGCTGAATAATGTGTTCCGCGGTATATGTATCTCATGTCCACGTGTTACGTGACCTCGAAATGTATGCGCCACGATATCGATGCAGTTGCATCTTGTGACATTTGCATATGCAATTTTCTATCAAACTACGAGACTTTTCGAGAACACGTTTTTCTGCATTTCTGCAGTATTTACATATAGAGAGTTTTCTTTCTGTTGGCCTGGAAATTAGTGAAGGGACCCCGTCGTAAACAGTAAATGCGTGTCCCTTTCGACGAGTGTTGTAACCTGACGGTTGTAAAATTGCGGGAACACGCTCTTGTACCAATAAAAGGTACACAAGTATTTCTGCGACTCCAAGACGTTCGCTCGTTTCGTGCACTCGAACCGTGGCGGTATTAAAGATGGATAAATATTCAAAAAAACTTCCAATTATGATTGAAATTATTTTTTTTACCGATTTGCTATACAAGCGGAGGTGTTTGTCGTAGCGAGACGTACAGAGCGACCGACGATCGGTTATATTTATAAATATAGTGACGTCAACGTCAACGAGGAGTTAATGTAAACACACGTGGTTTGAGCGACTTTATTTTCTACCCTAGCACCACGTGCCACCTGATTGTCCCTAATGTCGGTATAAAGTGAATTTCTATGCGTTTCAAATGTCTCGTGCGTACTTTTCAATTTAGTTTAGATTTTTTTTTTTGTTATCCAGAACATAAACGTTACATGGTGGTAATGCAAGAGGGAATGTGGCGTGCGAGAAGCATGGCGAGTACATACAAAACTATCACAAAAGTCATAAGTGTCTGTATTACCAGGATAACGTGCTAATCCTCCAAGCTATGAATTATTGCGTTTCTTATTTATCGAAGTAATCCGCGCGTCTAGGTATACGCTTTCCTTTTTTGTCACCGGTGAAAGTTAACGAAAATTTCATTTGATATATATCAGAATTGGATTACAAGGCTGAGATAAATCTTGCGTTATAACCCGAGTAAAAATTTCAATGCGTAGGATTGATTCAGAACTCGTCGTAATTCATCAGAGGTCAAAGTTGATTCTTTATCGACAAAAAAATTAATTTGGATTTGCCGCGAATGCCGACTTAGTCCTTAGTTCCACAGTGAATTGTTGTCGCAAGGCCCACGGTCAATAGGTGCATCCTCGCAACGTGCATTTTCATGGGACTCACAGTGAGACGCAATAGTCCGTGGTGGAGCCGGGCCCAAAGGGATTATTTTACAGCGTTGTACAAAGTCAAGGTCTTCGGGGAAAGTCAAAGATAGTTCATTGGGGACTTAAGGCCCCCGGAGAATGAACGCTCTCTCAATCTTTCGAGAGAATAACCTCCATTGTTTCGCCACAGTCCCAATTCTCGTCGATGACTTTACCGAGCGAGGGTAAAGTACCCTCTGTTGGGTTTTTCATCCTTTTACATAGACTCTCTCTCTCTCTCTCTCTCTCTCTCTCTCTCTCTCTCTCTCTCTCTCTCTCTCTCTCTCTCTCTCTCTCTTTGTCGCATCCTCCGTTGTCGTAAAGTGTGCGCAATTCAAAATGAAAAAATTCCGAACTCTCGAATTATCCAGGTAGTATAAAAATTCTTAGTCGGCTCCGGCAAATCATTTACTTTAATGATTCCTATATTCAGCGAGACTGTAGATTTACGTTTCCGTTCGTGCTGTACGACCATGTGTCTGCGTACGTATATACATAGATAAGTGAATGCTGGAGAGGAAGGCGAGATTTAATTAATTATATCTAGAATAAAAGTGTAAGGATCGACACGATACGACACGGTCTTCTGAGTCGTTACCGTGAAGATGCGTCTTTTCGTTATGTGGATTTATAAGGCTCTTGCCTTTCTTAATAACAATTGAAATATCTCCGAGGTATGGTAACAGGGCCAAATAAGGTCACGTTCCCAATGGGGCCGGTCGACTGTGAATTAAATGTAATTGGCCTTATTAGGAACACGGCCTTACCGAAGCATTCACCTCCAGTTTACTTTTATTCCTCGATCATTTAAATTCGTACGATCTGCAAGAAATAAATATGATACGCACTGTCGGGGGTCGGGAAAGATAGGAATCGCTAGCGCGTTACGTACCAAGCGACACGTACAGACATTCCTGTAGCTACGTACAGCGTAAGGGAAGTTCCTCTAGGAAATATTTGATCTCGGTATTGCTATGCTGTATTATACATCTACGTGTATAGTAGGTATTTGCAAGGATAGGTGTACATGCAGGTATATATCTATAGGTACTGTACAGTAAACTGGAATAGGGATGAAGGGGGAATAGGCAAGGGGTGAGAAGCAGGGACATTTTGTGGGCCATAAAGGGGTGCGGCGAGGTTCGAGAGGGCTGACGGTAAAGAGGTAAAAGAGTAAAGGGAAGCAGCAAGCAGCCTCCAGCAGCTGCTTCGTATATCTCTCAGCCAGATCGCTCACACAACGTGAGCGCAATGCCGGCCGATCCCCTTTACACGTAGAGGCCAGAGCGCAACAGCAGACACCGTCAAGGCGGAATGAAACCATTCTCTAAATATTATCACATAATATTTTTACCGCGAGGCTGAGTTAGGCGGGCGCACTACGGTTTGTAACGTGTAACGTTTATTTTCGCGGATCCTCTCCCGGCCTCTTCGGGCCTCCTTCGGCCTTCCTCCTTTATTCCACTTCTCTCGGACTTCTTTCTTCTCTCTCCCTCTCTCTTATTCCTTTGCCCTCTAATGCCATCTTGCGGAGACTCGATGATCGGGTGGATTTGAAAATCGTGGTCAGGATACCGAATATCTCTTCGTACTTTTGATAGATGGCCAAAAAAAAAAAGAGTGGCGCGTATCTCCTCTCTTGTCTCCGTGACCGCATATCTACGTGAAATTGCCGTTGAATTTCTTTTTGCTCTAAGGACGTTTTTACGGGATCGACGAAGGAGGTGAAATAAAAAGTAGAGAACGATTCGGCCGAAAAAGGATCTCACTGATATTTCCCAGTTGTCGTGGAAGCACGAAGAACGGGCTGCTTACAATTTGTAATAGGGACGTCTACCTGTGTGGCGCTACGGTCGCTCGGGGACTGTCGAAAAACACGCGGCCCTGATCGAACAAGAACCCAAGTCCCCCACCTCGTACGAGGTTGACAGTATTTTTCTATAGCGTCGCGGAGACACCTTCATTACTTTCATTCATACATTCATTACTACACTGCCGGATAGACATTGCTCGCGTTCCT
The DNA here is from genome assembly GCA_963971525.1 of Cephus spinipes. Classification (NCBI taxonomy): domain Eukaryota; kingdom Metazoa; phylum Arthropoda; class Insecta; order Hymenoptera; family Cephidae; genus Cephus; species Cephus spinipes. The sequence goes on along the minus strand of OZ020574.1, from coordinate 11,685,657 downwards.
ATTTCGTATTCAGTCTCATGAATAACACGGCGCTTATATACGCATCTTCAATAGGAATATCGTTTCAGGTACTTACGCTTTTGGGGCCCCGAAAATTCGTTACATCGAAAGCGAACCGTGAGATTTTCACGGTTTAAAATTTTTTTTTTTTTTGTTTTTGTTTAAGGAATTAAACGTGCTTCCAATTAGGCACGCGAATGAATCGCTTATTGTGTTAGGGAGCAACGATAGGATCGTCTGACGTATATTCTTAATATACCGGCAATTACCGTAGAATTTAATTATTAAAACGTGTGTCTTGGTGTATGCGTTACAGATCAGACAAGAGAAGCCGTACTACATAGCAGACCCGGAGGTGGACTCGCTGGTGAGTAATGCCCATTTACATACCGTATATACGCTGTTTAAACAATGTCGAGAGCCGCTCATTCCGTTACCTAAGCATAGTGCCCATTCTCTCTTCCCTTATCTAATCGCTCAATTTCTTCCGGACTCGCGGGACCCCACGATTCAACTGATTTTGGGCCTCATCGTCGTATGAGCATTGTGGTCTGACGAGATCTCCCTTTCCTTCACCAGAGAAGCTAATTCGTAATACATTCCCTCCCAACGACAGTAGCAGGAAATAATTTGCCTAAGTTCCCCCGTACCACCTTAAGCAAGGTAATTAGAGCTTGGCTACCATTCTCGTCCTTCCGCCTCCGCATAAGCCCCACCCTATCCTTCCTTTACCTATTTCGGAGGGTTTCGAGGTGGGAAGAAGTATTACCCACTACGCTCCCGGTGGACCTTCAAAACTCTCGGGGAAGAAATATTTCAAACAGTCCCACCACTCTTCTCGCTCCGATCAAGATAACAAAGAGAAATGGCCTTTTTAAATACCTACCTTGGTCTTCTTCTTCTTCCGACCGCCGTGCTACCCAAGAAGAAACGCGAGTCTCCCCTCTTGAGAATCTTGACCGGCGCCATTGCGGATTTCTTTTTTTTTTCTTTTCTCTGTTTTTTTTTACCCGGCTCCTTTTTCTTTTCGATATATCTTTTCACCCTCTTTCTTTGGTTTCTATCTCGAATGCTCTAATTTCCCGTCGCCCCCTTTTCCTCCAGTTCTTAACTCTTCTTCTTTATCCCCAATGCCCTGAACCGCTCATCGTCATTATCATCGTAATCGTCATCGTCCATGCAATTCTCTAAATGTTCCAATGGCGCTGCGTTTACTTAGCCAGCACGATGGCACAGAAGGTATAGGTCTGCGGTACACAGTTTTAGGCAGGTACCTCGTACAAGCCACTTCAAGAGTAACCAACAAACACAGCACGTTCAAGAGACCATCGGATCTGGATGACGGCTTAATCATTGCCGATATATATTGAACAACTGCCGAATTATCAAATTTTTATAAATTTCCTGAAAAAAATAATTTACTCGAGCTAATATACAAGGTTATCGGACTTGAACGTATCGCAGCAGATTCAGCCTTGCGCAGAGTGGACTATAGGTCAGGATTTGTAATTTTTTAAATATTACAAATGTGTCCTGACTTCTGACACACGGTATATGTCGTTGCCTGTCATTTCAGATAAACAGCGCAGTTTGGCAACACTGTGCAGTTTATAATGAGTATTAGCTTTTTTCCTTTCATTTCACCATTAGTAATTTCTCTGGCAATATGAACGTAAAGTCGTGTATCCAGGGATCACGGTGTCGTCCTAAGGTCATGAGTATTTGTCTGTGATAACACGGTATATTACTGCATCATCGATTCCTTCGCTGTGACAACTGCTGGGCTACGCGGCCTCGCGGCAAGAGGTGCGTCCGCAGCACATAAAAGCCAGGAATAAAAGAAGAAATAAAAAGCGCAATATTATGTAGTGCGCCGCGATGCTCGCAAGCATCCGTGCCCCATTCGGTTTGCATTATGCATCCGCATCGTATAAATGCTTGAGCAGGTAAAGGTAGAGAAAAACGGCGAGCATCTAAATTGTAAAAGGGGGAATTTTCCTGAGGTGGCACGGCGACTCGAGAACGATGTCTCGACGCTGAACAAGATCGGCCATGGAATGAAAATATTCTCTCTCTCTCTCTCTCTCTCTCTCTCTCTCTCTCTCTCTCGCTCTTTCTCATTTCATTTTATTTCATTCCTAGTATCTTTTTTTTTCTTTTTTTTTTTTTTCGTACCGTTAGCGCAATCGCCACTGAGTTATTTGCAAAAAGTGGATGGGCAGGTGTTACCCAGTAGTATAAATCTCGAAAGTTAAGTGCCTTATTCCCAGGGGATAAAAATTTCGGCTAGACATACGAGGATGCCGATAGTTATGCTCTCTCGGGACAGCTCGCTCGATGGCCAACGTCTCGCACCACGCACGACGCGTTGGCGATGGTATCGGCGTCGGTCGGCGTGGCTTCATTACGGCTGTGGCCAATTGCAATCTACGAGCAATGAACTTCTATCGTAAAGAAGAGGCACGTAACGCTCTTGGTTTTTGCTCACGTGCCTTTTCTCTTTCCCGTCGGCTCTCTGGTTTTTGTCGATAATTTCGCAGAACGGAAAAGTCCTCGCTTTGAGTGGAATTGCCCGCAGCACTTCCGAAGTGCTTATCCATAAATGTATATACATATATATATATATATATATATATTTATATACGTGCATGTACACACACGGGCACAGCTTCTTTCATGTACCGGTACTATACCATATAATCTACCACCACTCTTATACCTATTCGATCTAAACGATTCTTATTCGTAAAAATATTCAGCATCGTTGTCAGTTCTACCTGGTGACGCTATTATAGACGCTCAGAAATAACTTAAATCTACAGTTTATGTATATAGTATATTTATATATATATATACATAGCTTTGGCATTCCCTACGGTTTTCTTTACGCTCGGGCGAGTATACTTGAAAGGGATCGAAGTGCCAGAAAATTTGGGCAGCTGTTATATTTGGGTCTGAGGCTATATAGGTATAGTACCCAGCAGAACCCAACCGTGGCACTAGAAGGGCCGGAGAGTGTTGCGAAACTTGGATTTTGTACGGTAAACGCTCGCTTTCTTCGCATATGTCAGTCGTTCATTTTCAGTCGAGGTTTTCCTTTTTATTCTGTCCAAAGCTGCGTGATCCCTTTGCGTGGATTTTGCCGGCCCTTTGACTCTTGCGCAATGCAACAACAAACATTGCACAGTCGGAACCCTCAGTCAAAACAGTATGAACACGCAGAACAACAAAGTGGATGCATTGTACTTGTTCAGTGGCGGTGCCAAATGAGACTAGCATCCCCATTGGGGTTGATACGTTCCTCACTTTCGTCGACTTATTGTTCAGATTCAATTAGATTTATTAGGGGCCCAAAGATAACACTTCACTTTCCGTTCATTCATCTTGACCCGGTGGATATTTTGAAGCTGGCAAATTCCAATGACGATCGCGTTAAAGTTCGACAGTGGGACAGTGACTTTTAGGGCTTGAAAAGGGTATATTAATGCACGGGCCAAGAGTCACGAACGATTTGCTCATCGAAGCCGATGTTTTTCTACGGGGATAACTGATTGGACTAGGAATCGATGAATGCTTAAAAATAGGCTACAGTCCCTACACGCACCTTGCATATACCGTACATACCATAGGCGCGAACGACTGAACGTTTCGGTTTAGCCCTTAAATGCCTGTGACGCCGATTGTTTATATGCTTCCGCTATATTTTCCATTAACCCGATGGAGATCGACGGTTTCCCCAGATACACAAATTTCATGCAGAAAGAATTAAGCTACATCATAATGTATTTTGTTGCCAACCAGGAATAGTTGGCGCACCGTGTCCACAGATTTATTAAATATCTCACCTTGCGAAACGTTCACGTTCTTGCAGTCAGTCCTGAGGTATCTTTTTATATTGTACTTTTTTTTTTCCTCGATTAAAAAACAGTGAAAGTAGCTCGAACTAGTTTTAACGTGGCGGCTGTCTTACCCATCGGTTAGGTTTCCTTCGCTATACGTGTATTCTCGTATAACGTATTACTTCGTTGCGTCATCGATATCCATGCAGAGGATGAGATCCCGAGAGTCAATCTGATCTCGCGTAGGAGTTTCCACAGCCTCGGAGACTTTTCGAATTGTTTCGTGTCACGAGGAGTAGGCACTGCGCTCCAGGCGACAGTTTCGTGGGCGGATAGGTTATGGCACTAGGACGTACTCACGAATCGTCTACGTGGACATCCGCATAATCGTAAAGGGAACGAGGGCCGGGACCGGTTACAGGGATCGAGGTTAGAAAAGACAGCGGAAAGCGGAGACGCTTCGGATATTATCGTGGAAGTTTGCATTGGTTGGTGCGCATGGGACTATAGAAAAAGGAGAAAAAGGGACAGAGACCAGAGACACGCGCTTAAATAATACGTTATTAGCATATGTAAGAAATGAGTCAATGAGATGCTAATTGCCGGTTTTACCTTTGAAAAATCCTCGGTCTTCGGAGTCTCTGTGCTGGTGTACACAGTATAAGTATGGCTAATACAGGCGCGTATAGGTGAACATGATGATATTCGCGTGACATGACGTTGATTATTTCCTAGGAATCATCGATCGAATTAATCTGGGTAAACATGCTTGACGATATTTTGCTAAATACATATGTATATATTTTCAATTAGAATCTACGAATGGTGTACGCGAAAGTAAACAAGTAGTACGCATATAGAATTCCAATGGCTGAATGTTTAGATCCAGCAAGATCAATATTAATTGTTTGACGATCGGCGCAGACTCGACGGTAGATATAATCTATACAAAACTAGCGACAAAGTTGGCACGAAAGTGGCTGGAATAAAAGTTATCCAGAGTCTGCCATAGGTCCATCCAAGGGATGATATCCATTGGGGTGCACGCGTGGCTGCTGCATCCGAGCACGCGATCCGTCTACGTATACCCTGAAGCTATACGACTAGTCCTACACTCCAAAGCCTTCCACATAATGTATTCACCCTACAGCTGAAGTGTGATCACCTGCCACAACTTCCATCGGCCTTTTTTTACTTCAAACTCGGATTCGCTTCAGCTTCCAACGTGTCTGTGACGAAAGGTAATTCAATACAATACTGTCAAATCGTGTCATTATAACCGAGCACCTTTCGACGAATTTTATTTTAATTAATGAAAATTGTAGAGACGTAGGTCATACACCCATGAACGTTAGACCGCTTCAGGGTTAAATCGAGGAACACGTATTCCTTGTTTCTCCACGCATCACATCCGTCCTGAACAAGATCCTAGTGGTCGTTTGGTTTGTTACTGGATGTTGAGAATGTACAAGAGGAATATATATCTCTCTCTTTCTCTCTCTTACGCACACCCACGCCTGGTGTCCCGTCTCTCGACGTGGTGTAATAGTATATTCCAGATCTCGCGGCGTTCCTTTTGCTCGGTTTTTGAATTAGAAATAAAGCCGAGCCGCCTGGCAGGCCGAGAGTCGGCGGCAATGAGCTACCGCACCGTGATGGTTGGTGGTGATGGTGGTGATGGTGATGGTGACGGTGATGGCGTATAGCGAAGAGGAAGGAGTGAAAGAGTCAGTGAGAAGGGGTTAGGGGGGGAGGCCTCTTTGGCAAGAAGGAACGTAGCAGAGAGAAGGAAGGAGCCAAAGAACGAGAGAGCCAAGGTGAATGCGTAAAGTATAATGTAACAGAGGGCTGCCGAACACCATGGCTACTCGGGTGGTCTCCTCGTTCTTTCGCGCGACAAGAGATTCTCGCGACCTTGCAATTCAGCCGGGTCTATGGTTCTAAGCTTCCGGTAGCGTCATCCCCCTTGTCCACTTGATTCCACAATTCTTGAGTTTACCTTTATAGTCCTTGCGTCAGGTATTTTCCCGTACTGTTAAGCACATATCTCGCGCTATAACCGTTCGTCGCGATATTACGATTCACGTGTCGAGCTTCGGCTGATATGCATGGGTCGTATACCGAAACCATAAGAAATTAATAAACCAGGATTTTAAGAGCCGATTCGACGAGGATCACGTGTAATTTCCAACTAAGACACTTTTAGTGGTCGGCTACTTCCACCGCGAGTGTAACTGCCCTCGGCCGTTCGCATTCGGTTTATGTCGCCCCGTGCTGCCGCATGGGAAAAGAAAAAGGAGACACGCTCCTCCTTTTGGGCTTGTTATGGCGCTCGTTAAGACGTTAATGTCGCCGAAAATATTCGCAAAAATGCAGGTGCAGTAAAGCGCATACACGCATGTGTCCCATTCGCGCGAGTCGACCACACCGCGCGCTATTCGTACGGAACAGCTTCTCTCTCTCTCTCTCTCTCTCTCTCTCTCTCGTATACATCACTCTCGACTCTCTTCCTCTTGGACTCTCGTGCGTAATAGGCTTCCTCTCTTTCGCTCCTTTCCCTCACGAGTGCTGAACTAACCGTGGCTCTGACTGAGGTTAGCTCAGTCCTCTGTCGTAGCTCGCAGTTGAGTCCCCGGCTGGGACTATAAATCTCCAGCTATTAAGACAGAGGATCGCTGTTTGATGGCCCGTGCCTTGACGCGCCCTATCATCTTAATATATAAAATTGTTTGTTGGTGCCCGTATTATGCAGCATCGATAGATGGGAAATCTCGGGACACCATGGTGATTATAGAAAGGATTACGAATGCGAGTGCCCATATACTATACCGCTTATTTTCCTTGGAATTCCTCTTTCTTTGACTTTCTCCTCGATGTCGACGCGCACGGATTCTCGGCTCGTTCTCAGTGTTCTAGCTCCTTCATGGTACTTCGGTGGTTGTGAGAATGTTTTACTTCTTGTCTATTTGCTTAGATAAGGGGAACGCCGAGCTACGAATCCTCCCTGGGAAACTCATGTCCATCTCTTTTAATTGGTAGGTTATCCCTCTGAAGGGTTCCTCTTAAAGACTCTTATATTCACTGGGACTGGTTATCGTGCTCGAATCTCTTACTAAAACATAGAATATGAATAACCCACTCAGCGACTTATGGGTGGGATCGTGTATTATCTAGGTGTATACTGCTTCTCTCTCTCTCTCTCTCTTCGTTCTCTTTGGTACTTTTTCATATTTTTTTTTTTCGCGGTGTATCTACATCCAGTGGACAATATTTGTCCCCGAGTCGTTGTATACTCAACGAACGGTGGGCTCCGACGAGAGTGTTTGCCGTACATAAGTATCACACCGTTTAACAATATTTAAATATTGTCGTCTGAGTGTCTTGCGAGGGGGTTGGCCAGCCCGAGATAAACCGCCGTTTGCTTACACAGCCCTGGCAGCCATAACACCAGTTTCCTTCTTTATCCGAGCGAAGGTGGCGCGAGAAAAGTGCAACGAGGGGACAGGGTTTGTTATTATCTGCATGAAGAATATAAATGGGGGATGATCCTTCAGGTTTGAATTGCTACGAGGGGGCTTTAAAATTAATAGGGAAATGAAAGATTGTCGCACTCCGACATACCGATTCTTCTTGTTGCGACGATAAGAAGACGAAGTTGCGCGAGGTCAATTATTGACGACGTTGATTACGATGCACGTTCGTAAAGACAAAGTGCATCCTCGTAAATCAAGGTCCCTTGATAAGAGCGTGCATTCAATCGGTCCAGTACATCCTTTCGTCTTAGTGACGCTAATAATCAATACAATTAAGATCGACTCGTTAGTCTCGTTCCAGGCTATCGACTTGCGTTAACCGCATTTCTTGAGAGCCTCGCCGGGTCTCTTGATTGGAGTAATACACACGCATAAGGCATGAGCAGCTGTTTTTTTTAAAAATACCGCGCCGCTGCATATTATGTCATGTACCTATATAGTATGACTGTTCTGTAAATTGAAACAAGTGCAGTGAAATTGTGCCGCGCAGGATTTCGTATGTACCTATACGCGTTAAACGATACAAAAACCGGCTATATATCTTCTTCCGCATTTGAAGCACGGCCCGGGATCTTGCAAGTAGTCAAAGACGTTTTTACGTCATTCCACTTATTTGCGCGAGTATTATCCATATTTCTGTTTAGTATCGGTTCCCCGTTTGCAGCCCCAACGTGTAAGGATTTACGACGTCGTAGGTCGTCGAGCGGCTGGAAATTGTGGTTAATGCTACCTATGCCGGTCCCGTCGTTGTAGATAGCGCGGTTCATGGTTTAGCATAAAAGGACCATAAGTCAGTCGCGGTACGTCGCTGTTGTTAATCGTAGAGAGGGACTAGTACCACTCGTTAATTGCTGTGGTCATCTGCAGGAGTGCATTTGCTAGGAAATCATTTCTTTATACTCAATTTTACTTTCACGTCAAACCGTTTCACAGTTCTTAATTGCAGGTGTGCACCGGTATGGTACATACGTCTATGCCAGGTATACCTGGTGTTACGTCACGACTCTTAAAGAGAGATTGACATTTTATCTTTATCTCGTTCTCTTCCCTGGAACCCTCTGAGACACTTTCTTCTCTTTCTCCTTGCAACCGATATTGTTAATGCAACTAATTGATATCAGGCGTCGAACACGACGATTGTCTGCCGATACCTTCATGCGCACTCGAGAACGCGTGCTTCTGCGCAGCTCCGGAGTATCTCACCAATCAGACGAGAAGTACACGGGGGCCCCCAGTCCCTGTTACCCGGGGCCCTTATAAATAACACCATCTCCCGGCTTCTTTTTATACCACAGCGCCTTCCTGACTTTTCTCCCGTTTTCTTTTTCTCCTTCCTTTATTCCTTTTTTTTTTCCTCCCCTGCAACCCCCCCTCGACTCGACGCTCTTATTTCCTTTACTCTTCTTTTTACTCGACCGAGTTAATTAATATCACGCGATGAGCGATCGTGGCAAAACACCAATTGACCCGCGCCTTCTCGACGTGTGAGACATGCCCACGGTGTGTGAGACCCTTGTGAGAGAAGAGGCCCAAGCTTCGAGAGTGGGTCCCCGCATAGAGGAGACATTGTGCGGGACTCGAAACCCTGAAAAACCTCCTCACACCATCTTCATCCTACTCCTCGTGAATACTCGTCGTATTCTATACGCGCTATGCGATACACGATACCATCTCTCGTAAAATACTTGGACGAGTGTGATTCGTTCTTCTCTGCCAACACTTGACTGGTTCTCGCATCAGTATAATGTGATCGACTGTGTCGTCATATGGTTCCAGTCGACGAGAGTCTGAGATTTGAACACTTTTTTTGGTAACATATCCAATTAATCCTGATGTTTTTGAGATATTTTTAAAGACCATCGAGGAATCAAGTTTCACGTGGTGATAAGGTCTGACGGCTGTCCAAATTTGAATCTCGTGTAGTTCCAACTTGCGCGTATCTATGGGATGGCGGTGGAGTCATGGTGGTCGTACAAGGTAGTTTTATGGGATCCAGTGTGGTGTAGTTACACGGTGCTTGCGGGAAGGCAGGCTTTCGCGTTGCTATCTAAGGGGCACTCATCGCACTCGCTTGGTTATCGGCGAACTGGAATCATAATGGACCATAATTGCATAAATATAATGTTAATTAACAATTAAGATTGCTGCTTTCCCTAATTGAATGGCCCCGTATAGGGGGAGCAGGGGGGAGCAAGGGGGCCGAGGGGGTACCTGCTGCTTGGTGAGACACAGAAAAGAGGAACTCGGCTCGCTCGGGGAGAGCGTGCTCCGGTGCATTAACGTCAGTGCAAATCGTGAAATTATGCGAGTAATTTTCAGTAACCCGATGCGTCTACTCCGATGACTCGTTCTTGCGCGGGGAAGTTGCATGTTGCTCTTGGAGAGTAGCTCGAGACTTGAAAGAGAGAGAGAGAGAGAGAGAGAGAGAGAGAGAGGAGTCTCAAGAGTGATTGGGAGCGAGGGGAAGGGGGAGAGAGAGAAAGAGAGAGATGGGAGCTATGGGGGAAAAGTCACAATTAACGATTCGCAAAATAAATAGGGAGTCATTCCGAGGGTGTATGTAGTTTGATCGTTTTCACGTTGCAGAATTCCGTACCAATACGTGTAATCAGTAAGAATGTACGATTCCTCGTTGAAAATAACGTTGGCCGTTATTATTGAAATTAAAAATCAAGCACCCTATCTACGCCTTGGGAATTCCTTATATCCGTAATAGGTATACCTACATACTTGAAAGAAGCAAGGGATGACATTCCAAGCGCGAGATTCGAGATATGCAATTAGCGAATGCAAATGCAATTAATTCCTGTTAATCCGCGCCAATCGAGTCGACGGATAAATATGAGAATAAATGAATGAGCTATATATAAGTGCGTACATGAAAAAGCCGAATTCGCGTCTGTCCGGGCAGTAGACATTGCTGCGGGGCAGAAGTGTGCGTCCTGTCTGGTTCATGTTCCTCGTTCCCTCTCACGACTTCTCAATTCCTAGTTCCTTCTTCACGTCGTCATTTCGTACTGGATTCCTCGCCAGTGACTTCGTCCTCTCTCGTCGCAGCATCATCACGGCAAATTTATCTTATTTCTCTGCTCTCTTGTGTTTCAGATGGTTCAAGCGATTCAAGTCCTCCGGTTTCACCTCCTCGAGCTTGAAAAGGTGAGTGACGCATTCCTGATCCTTCTTAATTTTCACGTCTTATTATTCTACATTAGCACGAAATTCGAGAACAGATAACTAGTAGACAGCCATCCGTACCTTCGTAACCTCTTTCGGTACCTCAGCCGAGGTCTGTGTCTGATTACCTTGCTTTTCTCCCGAGGCTATCGATCACTTTGGAAGCCCCGGTACTGGGGGGGGGGGGGGGGGGGGGGGGGTGGATGAGCACCAGGACCTCAGGTTGTGCGATCTGCAGCTCTCTTTCGCACTCGCGAACAACTGTTATAACTGGCCAATTTTCCGTAATTGTAGTGAAAGCTTGGTACGTTCAAATATGGTACATGTAGTTAGACCCATAGTCGAGCCTAAGTGGAGTGATTTAGCCATCCAATGGACGGTAAGAACGGACATTACCTAAGTCTGGTAGTTTGGTTTGAAACATCGATAGTCTGTTACCCGCGACTTCAGTGTCATGGAAACGAAGCTTTCCTTTCGAGCGACAATGGAGAATAGGCGCAGTACGTCGAAACGAGGACGCGAAGCGGGCGCCGTTTTTAGAGTTCTTTCGTTTTTTTTTCTAGGTTAAAAATTTTTTTGAGTGTCGTTTTTCTTCGATATTTTTTTCTTCTATTCCCTTACATTATTTCATTTTTTTTTTCTTCTCAAGGCTTTTATTTGCCAGATGATAGGAGGGTGGTTTCTAAGTGATCCCTAAGGGTGGTGTAGCCGTAGCGTGACGACAAGCTGGTCCTCTCGTATTCTAACGAGGTTTCGCAAAGAATCCCGTGGCGAAGGACCGCGCGCGACCCCTTGGAACACTTTTTCTTTACGACGGCCGCTTCCGCCAGCGTCTAATTATCGCGTAGCGTTTATTAAAAACGCCGCGGCGACTATACAATATCTTGAAAGAGAGGAGCAAAAAAGTCTTATCTCGTGTTAACCTGATATACTGAATTAGGCGCGTTACGTGAGTTACGAGTGTGTGGTCTACGTGCCTGTGCGCTCACGTGGAGCACGTGCAAATAATTCTTCTCCACGTGTCCGTCGGTATCCGATCTTTTGATCTTTTCATCTTTCCATCCTTTCTCGTCATACGTACACGCTCTTCCGGGGCGATACCAGCCTCGAAGAGTCGAGCGTGAGCGTGACGAAACATGGTGGGGGAGACGGTGTCTCGTGACGTTGAAATTTGGTACAGGGGTTTCTTCCTTGGAAGAGGAATCTGGCTGCTCGGTGAAGGCAATGGGTTGGGTAGGAGGCGATACTTTCTTTACGACGATATTTTATCATACAAAATACCGGACATCCATCGCATTTCCATCGAAATGGCAGCTGACGTGGCGGCTCCAGGAGCGCCGGCCATTGGCTCGCACACAGGGGAGGACCTGCCGTCCCTCTCCACGCTACCGGTCAGCCCGGTTTATCATGCAATTTTATAGCAATTTTCCTCATTTACGGCGATTATATTATGGGTCCAGATAGCCCCGGCGGGATTCTGCTCGTAAGTTTTGTCCGCGGTGAAGTTTAAACTATGGCTGGGATACGATGCTGCTCGGGCCCAGGATGCTTTGCATACGTGTTTTAGCGTGGCCTTTCAAAGCGGCCATCTTTAGCTGCTCCTTCGACGCTTCCACGATCGTTACACATATCTACATATAATAACAGTGGCTCTCTCGGAACATTGGCACCCGCTGCGTGACCTCAGAGAGGCACGAGAACCATTTTTAATTTGACGCGCGTCGAGTATCCATCCATCTGTAAGGAGATTGAAACGTTTCGTTCGGGGCCGAGTCTATCGACGTGGACGGTGTGGAATGTATGGAAGCGAGACGAAGGGGATTCCATAAATACCTGGATGTGCCCCGACCAATGGGGTGCTCGTAGCCCGCGGTGGCTCTCCGTGCGTTTAACATTTTTGAGCCAATCGCGTATTAGCATAATTACGTTTTGCGGCACAACGGACGTCGGAAGGTTGGTCTTCGGCTTGGTCTGGGCAGGGCAGCGTCTATGTGCCGTAGCCATCCGCCGGCTAGAGTGGTAAATTTCTTATGGGGTATTATGGCGCGCAGCGTACATGCCAACGGGATTCATACTGGTACGCAGGATTCAGCCTCCCTTCTCTTGGCGAACAGATCGGAAACTGGTTCTAACCTTCCCGGTCTGTCTATAGTTTCGTGGTTTAGGAATATAATGAGGAGCGCGAAAGCCGATCCTAGATCTACGCGTTCTGGATTCCCTATGGCACTGCCACAGTCTACCGTGGGTCCTTGGATTTTATCCCGGGTAAAGTCTATCCCGAAACTCTTTGGAGATTCAGGGCAGAAATTTTTGGGGACGCAGCTATCCCGATACCTGGAACGGATTCTCATCTATACAAAGAGACATGTCCCAAGGTAGAATCTGGCAAGGACAAAAGTCACCAGGGTCTCCGAAAACGTATCTACGGTTCTATGTGCGGGTCTGCTGCCGGGCAGAGTGGTAGGTAGATACACGGACTCGATTGGACACCCGGTACATACCTGTGCGTGCTGTAAGGGTGGTCAGGTTGAGAATCGGGCAGAGACCGAAGCAGACAACCCCCAAACCTTCATTACCTTCGGCTTCAAAGAAACCCATTGTGTCATAAATGGGGTTCCCCGCTTTTTTACATACCCTGGATCATCCATTCTTTGCCGTTTGCCTTTCGAGCTGGAGGCAGAGCGTCACTGGAAGAAGAAAAAAAAAAAAAAAGAGAAAGAACGAGCGAATGAAGGGGAAGGAAAAAAAGAGAAAGTTCCCCACGGCTCGTATACGTTTACCAAAATTTTCAGCTAATTCCATCGCAAAAAATTGCAGTGCACAATGCAGTGTGTGCCTTCCCCCCCTGACCATCCCTTCGCCCTCCAGTGTGCACCAACGGAGGATGGCGGACGACGGGGGAACAAAGATAGAGCGAATCAAGGGACAGCTCGTCTCCAGTCCCTGAATCTAGAACTCGTTTCGAGATACGCCCCGTAATAGCTTCGAACCATATTCCCATATTGAGAAGAGCAGCGCTTGTGATTTCGGAGTTTCTTTTTCCCCTTTTATTCACACGTGTTACGCTTTAACTCCTTTTCTCACTCTGTGCTTCCCGTCTCTGCTCGTAAACCCGAAGAAATTCTTGTTCCCTCGAAATTGTCGTTTTAATTCTTTTTCGGACTCCCGCGTACAAGCAGCGTGTCCCATTTCGTACGTACTAAGCCCATACGGCTACGGGCCGCAAGAGAATGGCTGGGACCTATATACTCCCCGTATAGCGTCGACCTTGTTAAATCGGTCATGAAATATGAATAATCTCCAGTTACAGGCGACGTCCCAACAGTGTCGTGCGGCCATTGAGAGTTCCTTCTGACGTTTGTACCGCGATACCACCTCCCGACAATGGTATAGTCAGGGTGACGTGTTTCACACTTTGTGTCCGTATGTGCACGTATGCGCGTCTTATAGTTTGTGCATATTGCATCGGAAGATAGTTTGGAGGGTAAACCGTTATCGTAAAGACTTGGAATATTGCTCTAATAAAATTTTACGGATTGCTGCATATTTTGGAAAAAAAAAAAAAAAAAAAAAAAAATTCCCAGCCATTCCATATCTTCCTTGAAAATCAGTCATATATCGATCGGCTACGCGTAGAGATACCGATCTACATAGGATTTGAGTTTCCTAGGATGTACCAAAGGGACAGACTATCATTCCGTATCTTAATTCTTGGTCCAGATTAATTGAGATACTTTCGAATCGAGCCTGAGACATTTGATATTTTTTTTTCACCATTCTAACGTGTTTCTGGTACCTCGATATATCGGCTATAAAATCGGTTTAGGACGAACTTGGCTATAAGGTCGTCGATCGTACCACAAAAAAAAAAAAAAAAAAAAAAAAAAAAGTTCGATCCATGGAAGAATGTCGTGAGCGGTTGATTTACGTCGTGGGGAGTACGGATATTTTGTTTCTTAATGCTTGGTTCTCTCGTCGAAAAACGAAGGACTGCGCGAGCGATGCTGGCATTTAGATTTCGTTGTGACTGCCGATATCCGGTTACCGGGCGGTTCGCTCGACTCCGAGAAATCATTCCACTGTATCCCCTTTGCTCTCCTTTATTCCTGGTACTGTTCCCATGATGTAGTTGATGACGAGAGGTTTCGACATCGCGTGTCCTAGACTCGGCTGTACGTTACGATGTCTCCTGAATTCTCTCTTACTACTGTCGCGTGTCTTAATATCTTGTATTTCATTTGCCCTCCCTCCACTCCTTTCGAAACTCAGAGGACGAGTCGGACGATACGTTTCGTGCGTTTAAGAAGCAAAGATCCAGATCACGTGTCACGCCATGGATAGGCGATGGCGTGAGGTATAGGATAACGTCGTAACTCGAGGGTTGATAGGTCGCGTCGGTTTAGCCGGAGGCATTGCAACCAAACCCGAAGTCTTCATCCGGCCGAGTATCCATTTCTTAAACTATTAGCTCGCATAGCTGCAGACGAGTGTTGACGAGGGCCAGCGAGAAATTTAAATTGTTCGAGAAAGGTCCATTAATTCTGATGCTGCAGTACGTAGATCTATGCTTGACGTAAGGAACCAGAGTTCGCGCAACAGTGACCATGAAAATAGCTCCTCTTTTTCCTGTTTAAAGAGTCGATCGAATTCCCGCGAGCAAAATCGGTCACCTCGTTCCCCTCCAAGCTCGTTTCATAGCAGCTTGTGCAACACACCCTCGCTACTACGGAGGCCGTAAAAATGCTTTCTGGCTGTTACGTCGCCGACCACACTGTTCGCGTTGCTTAGAACGACGGGGGGAGGAGCGAGCAGTAGGAGCGTATAGCTAGCCGAGAAGCGTGCGCGGCGCACCGTCGTAAAAGAGACCTCACTCGGCTTCTTTTTCTCGATGCCCAAATTAATAAAAGTCAATGTTTAACAACGGGGTAAACACATGGGGGTATTAGTTCCGGCAGCAGGCCGGTCAGTGTTACCTACCTACGTAGCTCCACTACCTACTGCCTACCCTACCCGGTGGCCGGTAGTCGCTATACTAACTTTCTACTAACTCGCTGCTACCAGCTCCAGCACACTTCTTGGTACAGTGACGCTGAGGAGTATAGCAACGTCGGTGCTAAGAGATGCAGTTAGGGAACTTTTGAAGGACCTATACATATTACGAGTTTGTATGGAGCACATAGAGAGGAGCCACTGCGAGAGCCAGAGGCCTTTCCTTCTCGTATCGACGTGGGCTTTGTTTCTTCGCTTCTTAAGCATTATGTCGGCCGCCGGTTCGGCTCGACTCCCGGCGGATCAAATTCTAACCAGTCCGGCATTATAGCTGCTGTCCTTCGGACCCTTGCCGTTAAGAGTCTAGTCATCTCCAGGCATTGTGTTACCGTAGCGTTGGCTATGCTTCGAAGGGAATCCCATGGAGGAGTAGAGAGTGAATAAAAAAATATATATGTAAAAAAAAAAAACAGACGAACGTTACATTGCCGAAGGTTGCCGGCGCGGCCCTTCTTGTCTAGTAAGCGGAGTAACGAGCGCGACGAATCTTCTTCGTGTAGGGAAAACATTGACTGCCTCCTCGAGGTCTCTCCCCGTTCGTTGTCCGCGGGACTGCTTGAACTTGGTCTTTTATTAGCGCATTGTTCCTGGAAAAAGTTTGAACGCGATCGTGGCGATATATCGTGTAGCATACTGCCGGCGTCATATTGTCGCTGTTATTTTATTAGCTTTTTTCTTCGTCTTTTTTTTTCTTATTTTTTTATTTTTTTTTTTCACGGTATATCACGCGTGCTGTCCTTTGATACGAATTCAATCGAGCCACGCATAAGCTGACGCATGATAAACGCGCGTATTGTTTAGCAATGCGGAGGTTCGGAATGGCTGTCTATTGGACCCCCTTGTGAAGTTTAACAAGATGGCTGCTTCTCTTCTCTATTATACATAAATACGTAATAAGAATAGCGTTATAAGCTCCCAGTAGATACGGTACACGTAAGCCGAGATCGTACAGGCCGGAGCGGCATCATAATACGGCCCTCTGATTTACATATAACAAGATAAAGATTTTTATTTGTTTTTGCTTATATAATATATTTTTTCTAAACCGAATCGAGAGGTACCCATGGCGAGGAGCGCGGGTGTCGGCTCCTTAGGAGGACGATGGCCGAGGAGGTAGAGGAGAGGAGGTAGCTATCCCATAGGCCTGTCAGCCCTCATTTGCATACATAACATTCTGGTCGACTGGACACCGGTCAGACCTCCTCTCCGTAGAATCGACTCCCTGCCAGACCGCTTCTGCGGCCTCGAGATGCGATTCTCATACCATGCGAGTCCCCTCTGCGTATCTCCCTCTGGTACTCGTGAGATATGTCCAGGAGCGGAGCCGTCTCTCGACGCTCGCTCCGTCCTGCGTCTCTTTGAGATATTTGAGCTATCGCGACTACCCGATATCATGTGAATCCCTAATGCTGACGAATCTCTTTCAATTTGGCCCGCAGGTTCACGAGCTCTGCGACAACTTCTGCCACCGATACATCAGCTGTTTGAAGGGCAAGATGCCGATAGACCTGGTGATCGACGACCGGGAGAGTACGAAGCCACCGGAAATGGGGAACGGACTGGACGGCGGACCCAGGAGCACCGCCGACAGCACCAGCCACACGGACGGAGCCAGCACGCCGGACGTCGTGAGTACCTCACCATCGTCAACGTCTTATTATCCGCACGACGCGATCACCCCCCATCACGCCATTGGCAGTACCACCCCCTTGCAACTGAGCCAAAACCAAAACCAAAACCACCCGCAATCGAACACCCCCAGTAGCGCCGCCACAACTCCCAACTCCCTAAAGCGAACGCACCAACAGATGATGATGGCAGCGGCGGCCTCCGCGATGGCCTCGCCGCACGCCGCCGCATCCGCGCCCCCTGCGCACGCGCACGCGCACGCGCACGCCCACGCCGCCCTCGCCGCCTACCATACCATCAGCTCGGCCGTCTATCCGTGCTCGTAATAGACGCAAATATACCGATCTGCGAAAGCTTTCTACTTCTTCTCTCGATCCTTCGTGTTATACGTTGCTCTTCTATTCTTACTCGTACTTCTTTTCCCGTTACGTCACTGTTATCTCATTCTTGTACATTCTTCCATGTCTTTTCCTTGCTGCTCTCACGTTACGTTCGAGGTATCGTTCTTCCTCTCGATTCTCGGAACGGAATCTGTCTTGTTGCACACCCTATGGTCTTCCGATTCTCTCGTTCCCGTCCACTTGGCCGATAATCATTCTCACGGGATCTCACCACTTGCGTTACGCTTTTGCATCGGCTGAGTGATCCGCCCTGTATAAATACTCTATGGTTCGTAATGGCGAATGGGACTTTTTCTTTTATATATAACGGGCGCGGAGTTCTTCCATCAAGATTGTCCGTCTCGGCTATCTTTGCTCTTCTCTCTGTATTTTTTTTCTTTTTTTTTTCTTTTTCTTTTTTCCTTTATTTCTATCTGCATTCTTTCTTCTCGCTCTCATCAGTCTTCCTAACTGTTTATTATTCTTTTCATCTTCGTTCTCTCTGTGTCTCTTTGCTTTTCTGTCTCTCGCGGTACCGCGTCTCTCCGATGTATCATCTACATTCCCGGGTAGGCTCGTGGGGGTGGGATTCGTGGGACTTTTGCTTTCTCTAAGAAATTATACGGTATCCGTTAACCGTCGAATTCTCTACGAACGAGGAATACCGGTATATGTATATATATAAATATAGTATAACTATATATTTTTGTATGGTATATATATCTATATATGTACATGTAAATGGTACATGTGATCGCGAGCCTGAATAAAATCGATAGAGCCCGAGTGCCGTAAGTTGTTGACCTGACGAGAAACATCGCGGTGCCGCCATTACAACAGACGAAGTCGACGGTCTTTCGCGGATCGGTATTCGCAGGAGCGGTTTCTTTTTTTTTTTCGGGCATTAGGGGGCGCAGCTCCTTTAAGGTATCGCAAGTGTATCGTGGCTAGGGAATTTAGATCTTTTTCGGGGCCTAGGCGGAAGACTTACCGATCGCTGGAGAACGCGACGCAGGCCAGGCTGCGATAACACGAAGCGAGATAATCTCGTGAACCAATGATAATCGCGTGTGTCGTGGAGGAGAGCGAGCTTCGTGCGTCGCGACGGCCGGATACGATTGTTTTATGCAATGAAGTTTTACTCGAAAATCGGATAACGATTTTATTCGCCGAAGGCTCTGTTGGCGAACCGATCTTACGTTGTCTCCGATTGTGACAGAGTTCATCATTCTGGCGAACGACTTTCTTTTACTTTATTTCATCGTTTTTATTACTATTTATATATGGGAATGTTTGGCCGTCACGACGCTCGCGCTTCGAACTCGTTCGCGGTTCGGTTCACATTGACTTTAGGATCTATAAAAAGGAAAGGGGGGAAAAAAAGGGAAGATAAACGATAGGCTGAAGAAACGCAAAAGTCTCGCTTAAAGTGACGTCAAATTAACTCCGGAGAGGTTAGGTGTTTCGGCAGAGGCACTACTATGTATTCTCGCAGTGTCTGATGCTAGGTAGCCTAGGAATAAGGACGTGTGAGACATTAGCGAGAGGCAAGCTGAAAAGTCTTAAATTGAATCGTTGATTAACGTATGAACGGATCGATCGAACGACAACGCAATGACGAGTAATTAACCGTGATCAGAATATACGTAATAGGTTTAAGGTCGTCACAAATAAATTTGTGTCTATTTTTAAATGAGATATCAGGATTAAGGAAAAGTGCTACGTTTGAGAATGTAGAGTAGTTTTTAAATTATTAGTGATCGGTGTTACCACTTGTATCGCGCGATTAGGACACGGGATTCGAGAACGGTCGTGGTCGTATACTCACAGAGAGAAAGAGAGAGAGAGAGAGAGAGAGAGGGGAAAAAGGAGAGAATGAGTGTGTTAGAGAGAGAGAGAGAGAGAGAGAGATCGTATAATCTAGAGAGTGAATGAAATTCGCGAGAGTGGGGGATAATTTTAAGGGATATTGCGAGAGAATGCATATAGGTATGTGTCTGTTAAGTTCCGAAACAGAAAAAGAAGAGAGAGAGAAGAAAAATGCGAGAAAACGAAATTGTTCATGTAGAAAGTCGTTCCGAGCGATTGCGTGTTACCCGTACGTTTTGCGCGAGACACGAGAGTGCGAGTGACAGCGACACGAGCGAAGAAATAAATAAAAACAAAAAAAAATAAAAATCAGGGACGCGATTTTTTGTAAGTCTTAACGAGGGAATTGTGAGCGGTTTGCTTTTTGTCTCTTCTTTTTTCTCTTTTTCTCTTTCTTTCTTTTGTTTCTCTTGAAAATGCTACAACACCCGGACGATTAATTCAACAATATTAACCATCAGCACGGAAACTTGAAAGCTAACCACAATTAATCTTTAAGCCGTGTTTCTATACGTATGTATATGGAACTATTTATATATTATATATATATATATATATATACATACATATAAACGAGAGAAAAATCAAAGAACTACGTCGCGTAATACTAGGTCTCGGTACTCGTAACTAGGGAGTTGTGTGAGGTACAAGTCCTGGCCGGCAGGGCGCGCGAGGTCCACCCCCAATCCCCGTACTTAACCCTTGAAAATAATTGAAAAAAAAAAGATACATGAAAACTGCCTTCTACTGGTGCCCCGCCAGACCCGTTATAGAGAAGCTGAACCCGCACCCCTAAACAATAAACCCCCAACACACGACAATTATACATACACCTACTCAATGTACATGACATACAAGAGTACCAACACTGAAGTACACAGAAAAAAAAAAAAAATTGGAGACACGCATACTCGCGAAGGGATGCTCTCGTTGCGTCACGATGACGAGGAGTCCCGACGCGAGTGCGTCATAAGGGTGCAGGGTGCGCGCTGGGCACCACGTGGAAGCAGTCGAGATGAACGGGATCCGCTCGTGCGACGTGACTTCGCCAGGAAGATCGTCTTCAGGGCGAAGGTCGCTCCCATGAACGCGGGGTCCCTTGGAAGTACGGGATTTTGGAGGGTTGGATTTTGGCACCTGTTGGCCGGAACCCTAGTTACGAGTGCCGAACCTAGGACCGAGATATCGGCCAGCCGATTCTCGGTTTAACGACGGTATACGAGCGTCCGATCATCGAGATGTCTGCGAGGAAGATCTTCTTCGCCAGGAGGAGGCGAAGTCCTTTTAATGCGATGCGATGAAATGCAACTAGAACGAGACTGGTGACTTTCCGCGAGTGTTTGTGATGTTCGAGCGAATGAGATTGAGGCGTGTGTGAATAAATTAATTAGAATACGTATGAGTGAGGATTTTATTGCGAGTGAATTTTCATGGAAAACAAACGAGGAAGGTAAAACAATGTGAGGTATTGAGTAAAGAAAAAAAAAAAAAGGAAAAAAAAAAGTTCGTTAGTCCTACCAAGAATGACTTTGTCCGTCACGACTAACGAACACGAGCACGTGAAGTACTTGAATGCTTATTAATTAAAAATTACCGATAACTACGGAAAGAAAGAGTTGCGTTAAGTTTGAATTTTTGTTGAAGTCAGCTTCTTATTATGTGCGGCTCGAAGATACGAACGGACCGATTCGTGCGAGCGACGTTAATAAGTCCAGCCGCACGAGATGATGCGTGACAAGTATGAAAATCGAGAAGTTTGAAAAGGGTTCTCATAGCGAGGAAGCAGGACAGAGAGGGAGGAAGGAAAGAAAGGAAGCAGAAAAAATTAAGTAACGTGAATACTTAGTGCCATAGGTTACAGAACGCGCGCGCGCGCGCGCGCGCGCCGAGACTGTGTACTTAAAGATACGACTATATTTCGACGTAACACGAATAGTATTTTTTTTTCATTTTTTTTTTTTTTTTTTCGTACTCCGCAGAAAAGATAGGATTTAATGAAAGAGAGTCTGAAAAAAGAAGGATGAAAAGAAATGTCAAATCAATTATCACGAATTTGCATCGCGCCCACGTGGTACGCATATATGTAGTATAGGACACCACGCGAAACGCAAAACACGTACAGCTGATTCACGAGCAAGACAAGTCAAGTGTCTCTTTACTATTAAAAGTTATAGAAAGATGGCACCTTCGAAAGATATTTTACTCGCGAACCAGACTGTCACGCACTCTTGGCACGTACGATTAATTGTGCCGCGTTTTAACGTGATTTTTCAATTGCATTCTTTTTCTTTTCGTCTCTTCGTCTCTTTTCGTTTTTCTTTCATTTAATTTCCTCGCGCTATCCATACACGTATATGTATAAGTACGGTTATACTCGTCGCACTGTTGTATACACTCTCACGCTCGCCGTCAAGTATTTTTCGATGCATTTAAATTAGCGTTAGCCGCGTTTCACCCGGAATGCAATCGCGACGTGGCTTCTTCGAGCAAGAAGCGATCGCGCGTCAGTTAACGGTCGCGTCACGGGCGTTCCTTCTCTTTCGAGACAAGAAAAAGGCCTACTGCCAATGCAACCGATAACAATAATACACCGCTCGAGATTTTAATGGAGGCCATTCAAACATTTGTCACGTATCGGAACGCTCGCCGATTGGCCAATCTCGTATTTCGGCAGTGCTCGCTGATATAATTCGTTTAACCGTGAGTATCACAATTTTTGCAAGAGGATTCGAGTTCTTTCCCACGACTTTTCTGACGCGTCCGCGATCGCCACGCGAGTCTTTCTTGTCGAAATTTCGATACGGTCGTTTTTTTTATAAATACTTTTATTACTATTATTATCATTATTATTATTATTATTACTAGTATATCGTGCATTTTTTTTCTCGTTGAGTAGAAAAATAAAAGGAGAGGAACAGAAATGCAAACTCACCAATCGTTTCGCGTCCAGAAGAAGCATTTGTTGATGTCTACGTGTAGTTACGTTTTTGTTTCGTATTGTTTCTGTAATTTGTTAACGTTTACCTGCGAATCACGCGCAAAACATAGTTATACGCAGATTATACGTACACGGGACGTTCGAGGAGATACCGTGACGTAAGGTTGGGTGTCTCCGTTTATCGAGATGAAAAATGAAAATGATGAGTGACACACGCGTAAAAATCGAAATATGTCGCGTGATGATTATGACGATGATGACGATCGTTCGGATCGTCACGTTAATGACGATTACGACGAGGCACGCGAAATGGCGACCGATGAGGAAAAAAATTCTTCGACCGAGAGACATTGTACATGTATGTGTGTTGCATTACAACTTTACTAGACTTTAAGGAAGAAACTCACCCACACATTGTATACGACTAGCATTATAGTGATAATATATTACCAATAATGATACTGTTTAAACTATTGTCTCAATCAACGTATTTTCATTATAAATAAATGTTAGCCTTGTTGAGTTAAAAAAAAAAACTGTGATTTTTCATTTAAGCGCACGCACGCTACACCATCGCCGCTTATCGATCTATTTATAAGTATTCCTGGATCCTGCCTGTTTTCTAACGCGTTCGTCGTTTATGGCGAATTTCTATTTCAACGAGAAACAACGGTTACCGCACGTGCGACCAATTTTATCAGGATGATCGGTAGACGTGGGTGCTACGAAAATTGCGACTATCCTGTGTTACATGAGTTCTCATGTTGTCTCTTTTGCTATAATTATCACGACAATGTCCATTATTGTTACATAATTTTGTATTTATAGGTCTTACTTTTTAAATTTTGTGTTAATTTTTTTTTAATTGTTAAAAGTTCGAAGGCCACAGGGAAATGCCAATTTGTGCAATCGTGGGGTTGAATTAAGGGTTTTGACGTTTCTCGTAGGTATAATGACGGCTCGAGGAACAAAAGGGGAAGTTTACGGGAAATAGTGCATGCAGTGCAATGCGGTGTCGATTCGAAATGCGCAAATTCCCAAAGGGCACCGGACGAGGAGAAGCGCCGGTCATAAATCTCAGTTAACCCTCCGCTAATAAATATTTAACCCTTTAAATTTGCAACAACCCTTAGCGTGTAGCCATTTGCATAAGACTTCTATTTCATTTACACATCGCATAATTGAATATTTAAATTCAATTGCTCCCCGTTACGCGCTCGCAGTTTCGAGCCGCAAAACTGCAGTAAAACTTGTAACGGGGCCACTTTCCACCCGAAAACCACCCCCATGCCATCGCGGCGGGTATATATCCCCATTCTCTCTTTAGGCTTGTCTGTCTCTCTCTATATATCTCTATATACTATTATATATATATATATATATATATATATATACGTAATCACCTACCTACCTAGGAGGAGGGACCCCCCTTGGAAAGTGCTTGAAGAATATTTTGATGCCTCCTGGGGATACAGCTGGGTAAGAAGGGTATACCCAAGGACTGGGCGATGTAGAAGAGGGATAAGGACTCGATGAGATAAAGAGAAACGTTTTCCATGTAATCACCTGTATATTGACATTCCTTACTCCTCGCCGTCAAATTAATCCCCTAGGTGGGCGAAGCTCGTATCTGCGTGCAAAAGCCATTAAAAGTGTCATAAGTTACGTACGTGCCTATTTTTAGCAAAGTCACCAAGTCGCATTATAGCTACGGCGCGTCAATTTCGAATTACGCCTTCTAAAGTGTAATTAGCGGATCGGTAAGCTCGACCCCGGCTATTGCATCAGCTACCTTTGTTTCGGGTCACCTCGCGAGATTGTCGCGAAATTCGTATAGCCTTTCGAAGACGTTCCTTTGTGATTCGTAATATGATTTTCCAGGAGAAAGTTATGCTTACGTGAAGGTCGATCGGGAAAAAATGAAATAAAAAAAATTGTATAGTTACTTTATTATAGAGCTGTTTTTAATATTTTCTATACTGGTGATTTTCTATAAAAAATATTCCCACACTTATTAGGCGATGCGGTTAGCTTGAATCAACATCCAATTATATACCGTATATCTCTTTATTCCCAAAGATCTAAAGCGTTGTATCTCATAGTGATGTACTTGTCCCACGGATTAGCATTATTACAATATTCATAGTAAGGATGATCGGTAGAGATGAAACGTAGCGATAAAGACCGTGTCAAAAATTGAGGAGGCGGTCTCTTCTCTTTAGGCTAAAGAGAGAATGAGAAGGTGAAAGGAAGAGGCAAGAGCATTACAAGACCTTCAAACGCGAGAGAGGGAGAGAGACAGAGAGAATAGGAGCGTACGAGCGCGCGACTACACCAACAGCATAATACATTATGTAGATCCATGCCGACATGGACAGACAAACCATGGACGTCCACCCGGTGAAATTCAAGAGGACGAGCAACGTCAGAAGATAGTAACCGAATACGAGCTTTAGAGACACGTCGAATAGAATATATTTAAGTGAATGTCAGCCATCGAAGCATTTAAAGCGAAATCTCGCGCTATGGATACTAATGGGAGAGAATCTTAAAGATTACGGTATATCCAATAAGCGAATATATTCATCGTTTATGTACGCTTGCGTACGAATACTGAACAAAATGATTTTAGCATGTACCATGTATCTGTACATTCCACGATATTGCGAACCTAAATTGTTATTGCATCGGTTCCCATGCGGTACGTACCGGATTCCTAGTTTATGGTAGGGAGCAACTTTTTAATAAAAAAAAAAAAAAAAAAAAAAAAATACATACACAGCCACCTAGGAAATGCGAGCTCAGGATCTTTTAAGACCTAAGATCGTTTCTAGAGGCATGTCTGATAGCGACGGCTGCGCCTCGTTACCAACTTACGAGTAGTAGGTACGTACCTACCTGCCTTATACACATCGCTCATAAGTAATGTGATAAGTGTAACGACTGCGTCGGCCAATTGGAGCCCGAGGTATTCCGCGCTGTAGTACCGCCCATTTGTGTATTAATGCCACGTGTCTGTACGTTTTGTGATACCGTATGTGCTTATGCGTTTATATACATATATGTTGGCGCCTGGTGAGCTCACGTGTGTTCGTTCTTCGGCAGTATGCGTCTTCGTATGGATGACTTTGGCGTGTTTACTCGTTACATGGTTTCTACTCTCGTTAGAACCGATTGAATTAGACACATTTATCTTTGCGAGGATATACGCTGCCGAGAAGTTTTTTTTAAAAAGAATTATAGTAAAGGGCGATGACAATGCATCCCTTAGTTGGAGGATCGCGTACTGAGACTTTTGTCTCGTGAATATTTTTTTTGGCTTTTCAGGATAACTGATATAGTTAAGAGATTATTTTATGTATTAGCGGAAGACGTGAAACATAGGGAATGGGAAGAGAGAGAGAGAGAGAGAGAGACTGTAGCTTAGGGATGAACGTTGGCCAGGAGACGCTCGATAATTTCATTGGAACCAGCTACGTCAGCTGTGGGGTACAACGTGTATATTTTCATAATGTAATATCGGTGTAGCTCACTTAGGGGAGTTTCTTTCCGCGCAAGGGAGCCAAGCGGATGCCGTGCATGACGCAAAGAGGAGTGGGACATGGGAAAGGGAGAGAGAGAGAGAGAGAGAGAGAGAGAGAGAGAGAAGGTGGTGGAGCGAGGAAGCGCGTCGAGGGAGTAGAAAGTGCGTGGAGGGTGTTTTGCTGGTAATTGGTGCCAATTTAATCCTGCCCTTCGCCCGCGTAGCCTGTATTAACGCTAAGGGAGAATGGAGCCTGCAGAGGGGTGGCTGGTTGGTCGGTAGTTGGTACGCGCCCTTCCCACGCAGCCCCCATCGCGCACTAACACTGCTTTATCCCATCCCCTAGCAGACATCACACACGGGGTGGATTTTGGTATCGCACACCGTCGCCCAAACACACTAGGAAAATATAATTAACGGTAATCGCTCACGTATATGGCGGGGATTAACTTGAGGGAGACCCCTAACGTCAAATTCTTCGGGCTTATCAAGATGGGATAACTATTTTCCTGATGCAGTGTTACGTGATTTTGCTTCTGGTAATGGCTGTCGGTCGTGCAGTTTTTATTCTTAATTTGTGTATGTGGCATCATTAGTTTGACTGAAGTTTTTTTTTTTTTTTTTTTTTCTGAATTATTGAATCCAATTTCCTTAGTTAGATGGGCGGTACTCGATCGATCATGGTTGGAGGATTTAAGTATTTCCAAGACTCCATTGTTCTCAGAGGGTGGTCCGTGTAGTACTGTTCTACCTGAGGAACTGCAGGGGTGACTCCAGTCGCATGGGAGGGGATGAATAGGGTCCGATAGAAGCTAGAGGACTCGGTGAACGAATAGCGGGGCAAGTGTATATAAGGCGGTTTGCGATGGCGACGAGAGTCGCTAGGAGATGCCAGAAGATCTTGTATGCAAATTCTCCGGTGCATCTCCGTGGGATCCTGCCGGGATCTGTGGAGGATTAACGGGCCGGCTTGCATGAAAGGAAGAGAGGGACTCTCCTTCGATTCGCCTCTCTCTCTTTCTCTCTCTCTCGCCCCCCTTTCTCCCATTCCTTCTTCCTTCGTTATTCTCATCTCCGTCTCTGGTCCTCTCGTACTTCGTCGTATGCCTATATACTCCCTTACCTACCCTACATCCCCCCCCCCCCCCTCAGTTCTCCAGCTTCTCTTTACTGCGGCTGGAGCGCGCTTTGGTTGGCCACCAAATAAGAGAAGCGATCCACAGGGCAGAAAAAGAAAAGTAGCCGGCCAGAGCGGAATGGACCAAGACGCATTCCGTACCGGTGGCTGGTAGGGGTATCCCGCGCGAATCTTGCAAACTGCATAAACTGCACGACGCAGTGGTGGAGAACGACGCCGACGTCGAAACAGCCGCCGCCGGCGTAACACGGCACATATACACACTCGATTCCAATATACCTTATTCCCCCTCCTCGCCCCCTCCACTTCGGCGTCGCTCACCGGAGTCCCTTCTCGGCTCCGGGCGGCGGAGGTGCGAAGAAAACTATTTGCCGGGCATTTTTGCGGACCTCGGTTAGATATACGATCGCAAAAGAAGTGACGCTACGTGAGCGGACTCTGAAAATGAATCTTGCGCGAACGGGGAAACGGATTTTATCGTTACCGCCGCAGAAGGAGAAACGCCTCTCCTACGTCATTCCGAAAGTGCGCGAGTGCGTAGATGTCCCTTTTGCAGATTGCAATCCTCCCATTCACGCCTTGCTCCACCTTCGCTTTATCCTCCTTCTGTCTACTGCTCCGCACCTCGATCCCTCCAAGATCCTTTTCCCGTAGAGACGCTCCTGTTATCCGAATCCTTAATTAATCAATATTCATCTCCGTAATTCTTCTCACGGATTCCTCTTGTAATTTTTATTCTTCCTGGACGTAACAATCTACACGTATAGCGCACTCTCGCTTTTGGGCCTATTGCCGAACGATATAGCAATATCCGTGTGTTTAGCGCGAGGGTCGCGAAATTACCATAGTAGGGCGCTGTAGTATCCTTGACTAAAGGTAATTGAGCTCGCGCGTATAAATCCTATTAGAGGATTAGAGGGACGCTACGAGTGTATGTGGAATGTCGGTGCCGTCCACGGGAGCATGCAAATATACCGCGAGTCTCTTCTGTACTGGTGGCGCCCTCCCACCTATCGCGTCCTGCGTGTGTCGACATCGTGAGGGTGAATCTCCATTGAGGAGAAAAGCCGTAACCGCGTAAGGGTTGCTACTCCTACGATACGACCGGATGCGTTTGGGTAAATCGAGCGCGTGCGCGTCTAAATACGGCCCTCCGACTTCCGTCTGTGATACGACACCCAATTTCAAGCCAATAAAATGATAATGCTCTCTCCTACGCTCGACTGAGCGCCATAAAATTCCAGCTTCTCGTACCGTGAGCTTCTCTCGAGCTTTGCCGTGTACTACGTGCACACACGAACTTAACCTTGGTGTCCTGGTTCCATGCTCATCTCGAGACGCTGTAGGAGAATTTTCAATCGGGACCGATGTCAATGATTCTCCGAGTAACAGAGTAACAGAGACCGCCCTCGAATCGAACATATATTGCCGTTAAACGCATGTTAACAACGAGGAGAACACGAGCGAGTGTACAGGTATCACGGAAAGTGAGGAATCTATTGGTCTCCAGGTGGCCGACTTTAAATTTTATAAAGAAAATAAAAAAGACTGTCGTGCTGTCAAAGAAATTTTTTCGGACTTTCGCTCTGGCTGTTAAATAAAAAATACATTCCAAGCACTCGCTGTGTTCTTGTTTGTCGGGAAAGAATTGGCCCACTTGAAATGAAAACGGCATCCAATTCGTTTCTCAAGCTCGAGCGAGAAGCGTGACGAGCAGTCACGACGTTTCGGCGCCGTGTATTTCTGTCCTCGTATAGGTAGAGCAGAGAAAAAATTACTGAGGAATCCGCATCGCTGCGTGTAGGCGTAGCCACACGGGGAATCAAAGTGAGACGTATAGTGGAATAAGAATAAAATGGTGGGATATATCGGGTATCTCTTAAAACGTATTTTATGTATATATAGGAGTATCGATAATTTTACCGAGCACGTATATCATACACGAGGTGTATCGTAAAGATAAAAAATGCATCGCTATACCGATCGCTCCGTGTGAATAAAATCGTGGATGCTATCCGCGCGTAAGGGAGCACGTGTTAGCGACATTCCACGCGTCTCGGCAGCCAGAAGCTGTCGCGGTGTTAAATACGATGGCTGGCCTCTGCGTCCCGCTGTCTTGTATCGTAACGAGACTGCCTTTGATTTACTCTCCAAGCCACGTCACGAATCTCTCCTCTCATTGTGCTCCCGGCGATCTTCCGATGCCTCTGAGAGTTTTCGCAAAAAGACGCCTTAGTACCTTTAGACGTCTCGTTCGAGAGAAGATACAGGCGCAGTACATCGATTTACTCTCGAGACAAATGAAGGAATAATTTTCCAGGGTGTAAACAGTTGATCGGATCAGAAGTGTAGCGGGTAGGATGGACACGAGAGACGAAGACTGTTATGCCGAAGATGAATAAACGTAGGGAAACTAACAACGTCGGGGAAAGAGCATCAACTCCGAGAGTCGAGTGAGTGATGGTAATCAGCGTTTGACTGTGTACCAAGCATTGAAAGACGTGCCGCTGAGAGGATCAGTCACTCGGGTAGTGTGAACCGCACGTCAAGGGAGCCCCTAGGTGTCGTGGGACCGCTTCTCAATGACAGCCAGAGAGAAGAACTGCCTCATCCACCCTTCCTTCGGCACCACCCTCGAGCTTGACACCTTGACGCGTCGTATCCATAGGAACGTACGTATGGACGGATAGACGGACAGATCCTGTCGGTTACGAGGCGGGCGGACGTGTCCGATATGAAGTCTCGCATTTGTCATTCACCGATAGCACGCAACACCTCCCCTGGGTGGTCATTGTCATCGGACGTCGAAGCCTCTTATCTTCGCCAACAATGGTCCTTCGATCTCCCGGGACACGTAGGACGCCTCGTCGCGGGATCGTTTTACCCAGCTAGTCTAGGGATCAAGCGTAACCGGAAGTGTAGAGACCTAGTTGTTTCCGATAAAAAAAATTGTCCTTCAAGCATGCCAGGCGAGTCAAAGAGAGTCAAGAGCGTCATTAAGGATTACCATGATCGTCGAAAGATGTTAATTTCCTGTGATCACTGAACGAAAATTGTTAAGTCCAAGGGCGATCGGCAATGACCAATCGGCTGTTGGTAAGTTATGATCGTTAAGGTTAGACTCTTATCCAGGGCGCAGGGAGGAGTTCAATGTCAGTGTCACGGCCAAGTGACGATCCTGGTTGCCTTCGGCAAGATCGGTGCAAAGTTCGGCTGCGCGAATGGCGACGCAGAGTCGAAGTTCCCGCACGATGAAGGAAGGACTTATTACGGTAGAGACTTTGATCGGGATCGTAAATTCACCGGTACAAAGCGGCCGCTCGTTGGTTCTTGAGGTTTAGGAATGCGTTGGCTGGTCCGCGCCAAAACGGAGGCTCTCGGCTCTAAAGAACGGCCGTCGACTCTCCATCGATCCTCGGGGCGTTCGTAACAATTAGCTCGGGCAATTATCGCGTCTAGGTATGTATGTATGTGCTCGAGGGCGAGTAATGAGAACAGCCCGGCGGAGCTTGGATGCTGTGAAACGACGTCCTGTCTCTAACACTCGGTGCTGCTCGCTATTATACCTTTACTATCTATAGGACCCTCTCTCTCGCTCTCTTGAAAGCATCTACTATTATATTACATTCTCCTAGTCTCGTACCACCACGTCACTACTATATACGATGGTTAGATTCTCGCGAGAATACTGGCAGGTGTGCCAACCGACAGCGAGGCAACGACACGTCCCTGTCTCTAGTCTTTTCGCGTCCCGTCATACTGACTTCCCTTACTAACTGCCCGCGACGTACCCTTCGTCCAACTGTGGCGGCTAAACTTAGTTGCAACTTAAACTGACGTGTAGTATCCATTCTGGGTTCTTCGACCAAGTCACTAACCTTTCTCTGTAATTGAAAAGAGAATTTACAAAAGAAAAGGGGAGAAAAAAGGTTAAGGAATCTCTGGCGCGAGAGCACTTTCCTCCTTTTACCGTTTCCCTCCAGATGAACATCTCGAGTATCCATGACTCTTCTAATGCCTATCGTCAGCTAAGTATAACCGCGAAAGACACAACAATGCCTTTGGCAGTTGCGTCGTCGGTATATCGACGCTTCGTTTGGAGCAGTCACTTTGCCCTGACAAACGACTGCGATGGATACGCGCCCATTTGGATGCGTGTCGCGCGCGACCACGTTGCCACGAGGACGAATCGAGAGTTTCCAACGAGGTACCGGGAGGTTTTAACGGCCGGAGGCACCGTTGAACTTACCCTTCTGGAGTCCGTCTTAGACTCTACCGTGTCTCCGGAATACCTCCGATCCGGGATGTACAAATTTCGCTATTTTTTATTTGGCCATTTGGACCTGGTCGAATGTCGCTCCTGATACTGACCTACTACAGCTCATTGGCAATGGTCAAACCAGATTGTGGTTGTTCAAAGTCGCGACTACCAACCAAGTAGACGTTATCGAGTGCTCCGATGTCTATATGGAAGTGTGACATCTTGACGGTTATTCCTGGCCGCTCCGCGTCTGTCCTCTATTAACGTGCACGCTCAAAACCCGTCCTCCCCGTGACCCCTTCGAGTCCCGAGGGTGGCTGCGAAGGGGACGAAGCGACGTCAAGGGGGGGGAGGCGCTCTGCTCGTCAGAAATAGTGGCACTTCCCTGTCTCCGCGCCAGAGCCACCACCAATATCTATTCCGGCGCTACAAAACAACATCTATCCCATCTTCTCAAGGAGGCTGCGCGCGCGTCCACCTATATCTATGTATGTGCCTGCATGACGTCGGAAGCACGTTTCCTTAACCACAAGATTTTTTCTATGGACAATGATACCTCTACACCTGTGCCGATTTGCGTGCAACAGGAAGAGGCTGTACTGCGTTACGCAAGCACGGCAGTCAGGTAGCTGCCTGGCAATACGAGGAGCGATGTGCGGAGGGGCACGGGAGGAGGGGAAAATTGAACGATGGAAAGGCACCAAGAGTGACTCATATATAGATATACGAAAGATCGTGCTGGCGGATGAGCTCTATGGGTGGCAGGCCTTGCCTCTTACTTTGGACCCCGGCTTTAATTCCCTAGTAAATATTAACGACCTCCGTACTCTGTCAGGGATGGAGAACCGGGACCCGTAGCAGCGACGACTCCTTGAGGTTATGGAGGTTTGGTTTTAGTAGCGTGGCAAACGATTCACACTCCGACCGGAGAGACGAGAGAGGCTCGCTCGCTCTCTTCGTTCGTGTCGCTCCACTTCGACGTAAAAATATCTCTCGCCGAGAGTGTCATCATCCTCCGCTCCTAGCTATACCGGGTGAACAGGCTACGTGAAACTCGAATGACAACGAGCACACCCATTCTGAATGGCCATCGTTTTAAACGTCCTTAGCTCACTCGCCTAGCTGCGACTGAACTCGCCGCAAGGTCTTCCCCTAAAATGCTCCTAGTGTCCATTGATAAAGCGAATCTATAGAGAGAGAAGTAGGATCGCTAGGGAATCCATGACCGTTAAACAGACAGATATGTAATCACGCGAATTGCTATATTTTCTTTTGGTTCTTTTCCAGATTCTTTGGTACGTATACAGTGTGCCCAGTAAGAAATGACGAATTACACTTCAGCCTCTTAATGAGACGTGGATCTATCGAGCGTTCCATGGCGTCGGTGTATAATGGCGATGGTAGATGAGAGAGAGGAGACAGTCGCACGACGCTTACGAGACGAATTGCGCCGTTAATTTTATCGCGAAAAATTTGCGCGTCCTCGCTGTATACCGAAAACATCGGTCGCGAGGTATGTTAATGACTCGTAGGTGACAGGCCTTAGATCTAGACGTCTCGGTTTTAAGCCTCGAGTTGTGCGGCAACGCTTCGTAGCTTTGGTGCTTGTTGCCAACAAATAGTTTAGCATCAATCCCGACGTCTTATTATAACGTTATTAAAATAACCGGCCGCTAAGTTGGACCCTCGCGAGTTGGCTCCTCCCGGCCTTTAACGTGCGTGCAGCATATATACCTAGGAAAGATACGAGAGTAACACGCAGGCATCTTAGGGATCGACTTTGGCTTTGGATTATCTTAAGTGATTCGACATGCGTTGCTCGTTCTTACAATCCTCTCGATCTCATAGGTGTGCTATATGGAAGCACCTATATGCTTACGTGGGATTCCCTCTGAATTTTCAGTAAACTCGTTTCACTCGCAGCATCCGTGGAGAGGATCTTCTTCTTGGTGTATATGGAAGAGGGAAGACCGCGTGTGCTAAATTCGTAAACAGCCACATTTAATGCGTAGACACCTATTACTTGGATGGTGCGTGTGTGCCATGTGGGATGGCACGTGTACTTGATAAGAGGTAACAACGGCACGTAAATGTTTAACTTTGTGCTTCGCGTTTATCCGTGAGAATGTTGTTAACTCGGGTCTTCCTTCTTACTGTAGGTCGTTGCTTTATCAAATCTGATTAATCTGATTGCAGTTGTTCTATTGGAAAGGATATATAGAAGAAACATGAAAAAGTGGTAGTTGATTGGTTTATTATTAAAAATTGTTTCTTAAGGCATTTACAAATGTATATTAGTAAGACAAGATATATGGGCTATTGACTTTGTCCTGATGATATCAGGGTCATTGTTGTCTTTGATTATCGAAACGATTTTTTGTTGCATGCAAATTGGGTACGTTCGATCGATTTTCTCTTTTCTGTTGGTAAGAATGAATAAAGGTATAGTAATAGTGGATAGGTTTAAAATGGGTAACTCCGAAAAATACTTTCCTCGTGGTAAATCCCGATCGTTCTCATGAGTGAGTCTCAACGAGAAGTTTGCCTTTATTCGCTTCTCTAAAGCGATGATTGATAAGCCGTGATATTAAGGCGGGTTACCGAGAGTCAGATGGAAAGTTTGCGCGACGCTGTTATAAAAATTGAATGGATACGACGTCGAAGAATCGAAGAAGCAATTCGGCTGATATTCACCCTCGTGAAATCTTTCTTTTTCATGAGAACCTTCGCGCGCGAATGGGGTATGAATTTTTTTTTGTTCACTTCGAAATAAGATATATGGCAAATTTTCAGAGGGATGCTTCTTTAAAATATATATGCATAGGTTACTGTGTAATATTAACAATAAAAGAAGAATTAATTTGCTTAAGACCAATGCATTGAGGCATTCGTGATTTTTGTTATCAGATAAACCAAGAAGGACTTTGACTTATGGGACGTTTATACCGTTCATTATCAATATCTCTGTGTCATATTCGTGACATGTATTAATCTCATAATTCGCTAATGGTATAATCGAACAGTGACACATTCGCAAGTATATTTTGACATATCGCATATGATCGTTTTTTTCTTTTTCTTCTTTTTTTATAAAAACCACCGCGACTTTTTGCTTAAGTGTAGAAATTATGTAACGTAAGTTATATGTACACTAGTTAAATCATTAGACAGATCAGTGGTTTGTTAAAAATTAGACATCTATGTTTCTAATACAGAACTAAAAAAAAAGTTATTATTGGTTGCTTAGCAGCGTTATCGGTTTTAAAATGAATCAACAACTTTTTTCCTCTGTGTAAAAGTTTATAGTTCTTTTCATTGCATCAAATAGAAATTATAAAAATTATATTTTGTGCGGCAAAATTAATTAATTATCGATAAAATTAGTCCTGTATTTGCACACGCGGATATTACATGCAACTGGAGGAAGTTTCGTATCGCCATATTATGTGGGAAAAGAATTTTCTATCGGCGGAATCGTTCGGCGGTCTACGAAATCGTTTAGGGCGAAACACCAAGCCACCCAGGATATTGTATTACAGGACTGAATATTTAACGAGACTCGTGACGCTCCGTGGGGTTAGAAGACGGGGGTGAGAAAGTTCCGGCTTTCACTCCCCACGGTCTTAAGGCTCTGACTTTGACTTGCTCGCGCTCTTTCCCTTCTGCGTCTTTGTCGCGGCTTTCCGGCGTCGAGACGCTCCGGCGACATTTATAACATGAACATTTTCCCGGCGGAGTGACAATTTTTCCTTTCGGCTGTGACAAGTCGCGGATTTCGTTGTCATCTTGCGAAAGTGCGAGACTGCTGGAGGGGAAAACTAAAGAAAACTAAAAAACTAGGGATAAGGGATGAGCCTAGGCAGTACGTGAATAATTTAAAAATCGTATATCAAAGACTGACAGGTAGACGGTAACGTAGATTCTTGTCTACGTTTAACAAATTTTGATGTTTTTTTTCTTCCATATGATATTTAATATAGTATAAATATATTTTTTCTGTTTAATATATTTCAATGTCGTGATGGAAGTCAGAAGCGTTTTCAAAGAATGGCGGCAGGGGAACCTCTTAAGGACTTGGAAAGGCTAGAAAATATATTCGCGTGAATGCACCCTTAAGAAAAGGTTTGTCGTTGAGTGTACCTGCCGGTATAGCATCCCTTTTCTGTACATAAGAGGAGGAGAAAGATCCTTTCTCCGTTTTGTGTCGCAGGGTGAAAGAGGCCAGCCACAAAATCTGTTGGAAATGGTCGATTCGAATTCTCTATTCGAGTTTAGTCAATGCCCGATTTTAGATATCTTTGGGAACGGGCAGAATTTTCGAGTTTTCGGATGCGCTGCGATTGTTATCTTGAGAACAACGTTTGAGCCTCTGAGTGTATCTTGATTTAGGGTTAGAAAAGGTGGACGAATAACGGTACAGCAGGCACCCTCATAAATTTCCATATTTTCACGATAATTAAATAAATGCCCGCACGCGTTATCATCTACCAAAATCAACTTTCGTCTTACGTATTTTCCAGATTTCCTTAAAAAAAAAAAAAAAAAAACTTTCCGAAGGATCAAAATTTTTCGACATTTTCCATTCTTAAGACTTCATTCTCAAATTTTTTCCTCACTTGCCTTTGCGTTACTGAAAACAGCTGAGCCAGCAGGCTACAGCAAAATTCTTTACTGCCATGGACTAAGAGATGGTATCATATCATCCCTTTTACTTCACGACATCATAAATCATCCCGACAAATTTAATTATCTTCCTGTCTCCGATAACGCTCATCGAGCACCTCTTTATCGCATTGGTCACCTAGGCGGTACCGATTCCACAATAACCGAAATTTTCGATTTCTTCTTTAAATTTCCAAAAGTTCCTTTCCACGTTGTCTATATACGTAATTCTTTCATAACCACCAGATACCATTACTATATAATGTCACTATTACGCAACAAACAAATCCCTGAGAGGCTATCATTATCATCCTTTATGATAAAGTTCAAGTAGTAAACATGTCTTTTATAGATTAGCGCTATACAAATGATGCACTTTATTATCGGTAACTGACAACCCGATTCTCCAGAAATTATATAGCTTGAACCTTCATTACTCAAACCGCAATCGCAGTCATTTATATCTTTAAAAGCATATGCAGAGGAGTTACCTGTAAATCACTGTAAATAATGTCAATAATAAACATAATCCAATGCGGTCAAGGTATATGCGTTAAGGAAGAAAAAAAAAAGAAAAAAGAAAACCTTATGGCCTCAGAGATTTTGGAGCACTATAATGTGGTCTGAGGTTGTATTCAAACTAAGGGTGGATGGGTTCGGGATGCATGGACAATTTTTTACATCTCATTGAAATCGTAACCGCCCTCGCTCGAGATTGGCATAAGGCAACTCCGGGCAAGCCGCTCCTTTATTGTCGTGCGCCCCGGCCGCATTATAATACAATTTTCAGTAGTTTGAAGCGGGCCGGGTCGGGCCGCGTACGCAACGTGGAGTTGAGTTCAGAGGAATATATATAAAGTGAACCGGTGGCAGTCAGCACAATGCGCCGTATCAAACAAAGCTGCTGCATGGGACTTCCATAGAAGTGTGGGTGGGTTGTGCGAGGTGTAGTATTACTCATTCAAACGATCCTCTCCAGCGTTCCTGCTTTTAATCCACCCGGGCATTCACATCTTCTATACTCCACTTAAATAAAGAGTCGTACTTCTGAGTCCTGTTGCGTGTACGCACGCACGCATTACGGACCACGTCTACACATCCTTGTCTCGACAACCCCTTCTGCCTAGATTTCATTTTCGGCTTCGAGAGCTTCCTCCGTAGCATTGTATACACCAATGAATTTTTTTCTTCCTTTATGTACAAGTCATATCGAGGACATGCGTGCGAGCCGAATGAAACGGGATAATTTTCAGTCTTCTACCATCTGAAAAAACGAACTAGAGTAGGTACCCGGTATTACGAATAATATTGATGCTGGGCGAGATGGAAGGAAATAGGTGAAAAAGAAAGGACCTAGCAATCTTCCTGTATAGTACAGTCTCATCTGGATACAAGATCGACTTGAGTTTCAAGAATTCTTAGACATTTCCTTCTCTCTCTCACGCAGGTCCAAAGTGACCTCGTTATCTCGTCGGTGAGTCTCCCACTGTATACACGCTGCCTTTAATTCCTACGAATTACAGATTAATTGTTCATTTTCGTATCCCCGTTGCTGATTGCTTCGAGTTTCTTTGACTTAAGTATGTAGGTACGGTACAAGACGCACCTATATGCATTTTTAGTAGGAGTATAGAATAGTCCTTTATACCCGGCACTACGGTCAATCCTAAGACTGTATTCAGTCATATATAAGATCTGCCAAAGGAAAAGCTCGACTTTAAACGGATTTCCTAAGAGACTAATTCCATTGTCCACCAAATGGCTCTGTCTAATAGTAAAGTGCTCCGGGTGATCCTCTGTCCTACGAAGGGATTCGTACGGAACACAGTGTACATGCTGGAAGGAAGCTACCCCTTGTATACATACCTAGGCGTCTTCTTCGTGGGCGTTTCGCGGAAGAACTGCGAAGTCTCCCTTTGTTGATGAAATTCTGGGAAGGATTTCCAAAACAGGAATCCTAGTAGAATCCGAAGGAAGGTACAGAGAAAGAGAGAGAAACAGAGGTAGCTGCTGGATACCCGCTGTGAAAGCATTGTCCAAATCCGCATTCGCAGCGGGACACTGGGCACAGCCCCGTCCGACTAAACGTTACAAGGAAGGACCTAAATGGAAGGAAACCTCCCCTCGAGCGTTTCCTACCCCTGATGGAAAGATTTTCAGAAATGATTTTCCCTGACACTTGTCAAAATATCGTGTCCCGAGAGTTCTTACCGTTGTGCTAATTATCATATAGATTTAGAATGAGCGTGTGAATTTGCACAATTACTATAATAAATCTTATGGCCTTGCGAAAATTCGTAGCGATTCTAATATTACTACGCGTGTCAATGAATGACAGGGACAAGGTGACTGTTTTCGGGGCCGAGCGTCGGTCGTCGCGCATATCGCCCACACTCTCCGTACACTATAGGTATATAGGAGGAGGTGGTACAGGGTTGTTCCATTGTCGTAGAAATTGCAGACAGGCAAATTGGCCGGTGTGACCGTGACGTGCGCAGACATGGGCCACGTGCTGCTCTGCGGTTGTGTAATCAGTAATACCAGCGTTTACGGGGGGTGAAAGGGAAACGGTATGGAGGGTCGCTCGTACCCGCGGGATTCTGAGCCATAAGCTGCGCATTGAAAGATCAGAGTGCTATGTGCTACGTATATGTATGGATATCCGTGTATAAGTAGTGCGTTCGACCAATTACATGGCGTGACGGCTCCGCACACGCAACGCCGAGCTTGCGGTATTGCTTCCACGCAAAATTGCTATCCTAGCCTGGGGGCTCTCAATCCTTTATATGGTATGACCTCGTGTAAAAGGTACCCACACGTATCGAGTATCCACCCTTGATGATTTGGAAAATTAATATTTTTTTAAAGGTTACTATACAATTTTATGTATTCAAGAAACTGGAACGATTGTTCTTATGCTAGACTCAGGGTAAGAAATTACACGTCTCCCTTGTCTTATTGGAATTTCCTGATAAGGCAACTGTAGACCTATACACCGGTCTTATAACCGGAAAGGAAATGCAGGGTTGGCAAGGGATGGATAAGGGTGCATTCCCATCATTCGCACGCACACCTCGACCCTGGTACACGCAGTGTTTACAAAAGTCACCACCAGATGACTGGGGCGGCGCACGGAACATTGTCGCGAGCGTTCTCACAGGGTGGCTCCATTGTGTTGTCCTGAGCTCCCTCTACTTTTCAACCCCTAATCTAAGCTAAGAGTATCCAGGACACCGTACACCCGAAAAGCCACCCCTGTATTTGCAGAGCTATCCGTAATGGGTATTACCGATCGCATTAGCCGGCGCGGTTATGAATTTAAGAACGTGGATCACGAACGTGCTTTTCGTTGCTTCTACTTCAAAATTTCTTTCTATTTATTACCTTAACATATATGCCATTGTTTATACCATTAGAAATCGAGTACGTAGAGAGAATGTAAAGTTCGCGACCATTGCCCGACGATCACAAAACTGTTACCTTATCTAATCGGCCGAGTTAAGCTCCAGTGCTGACATTCGCTATTCACATACCATATGCCTACTGATTATCATATGCAGATTAGTACAAGTAACTGTGCCAAATAAGCTCGCCGAAAACCATGGCAGAAACGGTTTGACTTTCCATTCTTCCGATATGCCGACCTATAAGGATCATATATGTACGTATACATGCGTACATGTATATTGTATATCCTATTTGCATATAAAGTCTCTAGAATTTCGTGGAAACAGCCATAAATGTGTTCGACATAATTTTAGCAATATATCTATATCTCCACATTATTTTCCTATATGTAGACCAAAGGGCAATAAGGGTCTACTTTCTCAATATTGGTTTTAATTTTGGTGAAAACCAATATAATGTCGGTATAATAGGCGAGTGATCGCAAGTCGAGTGACAACGTTCGGTTAGAACGGTGATAACAAACGACAGCCTAATCCCTCTGGTAATTGATCGCCGCACTAGAGATGCTAATCTTGACCCGCCTATCCATACGCACCCACACCTCCACGTAACCTTTCCTTCGCAACGGCGTATCGTGTGTCTAAACTCTGCTACTCTTTGTCTCAGATCTTCATTCTACGTTACAGACTGTATCTATGGAAGATTCACGAACTACATGAAATCCCTAGCACGTCCGTATGTACAGTACCGTATACGTAACTTATCGAGCATTCTCTTGTACCAAGCCTGAACTCCGGCCCGGAGTCTCGAGTCACACGCGAACACCTTTTGCAACGGCAATCTGCATACTGACACTCGTATTATGCGCACCCGATCGGAAAGCTACCGTCTAGTATTGTACTATAGAGTCTCCACCTTACTCTTGGCCGTCGTCGGCGACATGAAAGCACGCCGTGAAATGCGTGGCAATTGTGCTCCCTCGGTTTCTCTCTTTGCTCTCTTACGCATTTGTGCGTGCGACGTGTCGCTGGTTCGCTGTGCATGCGCATGGTTTTGCACTGCCACCGCTTCTCGATCTACGTGCACTTGAGCTACTGCACTTGCAGTTCATTTTCATTCTACGTCCGCGACACTCTTGATATTCTTGTTGCGTTATCGGATCGTGAACTCTGCGAACCGCTCTGTGCCTTTAACGACTTTAGGCTTCGCGGGAAATTCGTCGTGACAATGAGCACTGCTGCCAGATTCTTTCCGGTAGTCTCTCACTGAACGATGCATTCTTCTTAAGCCCGGGGATCCTTTGTTAGCGAAATTAACGAACGGAGCATCGAGTGCTTTCTTCCGGCAGAGAGTTCTAAGTAAGTCACAATATTTTTCTTGCGCAAAATTCTCTTCGGTGATAGTAGGTTGAACTTGACGCCATGCTCTGTTGTATACCTATACTTATCGAAGGGATCGTTAGGTAATTTATTAATCCATCAGTTGGAGATCTCCAAGAGACTCTTGGAGTTTTACGCTCTCACTTGTGTCAGCTCGGGTTCACCTTCTCCTCGGTCAACAATGATTTTCATTGTTTCTTACTGCATTTACCTGAAAAAGAAACAGTGGCAGAAACACGGTATAGAACAGGGTAGAAATCAGGAGCCGGCGCCCGTGAGCTGTTATGACGTGTAATCTTTATACCTCGATTTTTAATTAAAGAATATAATATTATAGGAGCATTAAAACTGATTTATGACACTCACATGTGTATAGCTATGGCAGCGCCGCTAATATTCTCACGGCAGTGGTAATCGTTATTCTATAAACATTAATATATAGGTACCTACTGTTACGATTTACGGTTAATCCGGGATTACTGTACTATCGAAAATGTCAGCTGAGCGTATAGAGATCGACGGAGAGGGAAATGACTGGGAGATCAAGGTACTTAGGGTATCAAGGGTTACATCGCAAATCGGTAGAAGATCGACGGGATACCTTATGTACCACCTACGAGGTTCGGGTCAGTCGAGCGAGTAGCTTGTCTATGTAAATTCATCGGGAACGACCTCAGGTTCATTCCCTCGTTGAGTAGGGTCCTTCGTACGATAACGATATAGCACAGCGACGGGTGGACCAGTGTACGGCGACGTAGCATAGCAGAGCAAAGGAAGTGATGCCAGTGGCTGCGGCGAGGTGAGTTAGCGGGTTGTAACTGTATCAAGTTGGCCGTGACACGACCGCGCATAAATCACTGTTGCAGCCCAAGCCGGACCGCCAACGTAACGCACGAAACGCACAATGGTCCATCATATATCGTCTTACATGGAAGAGGCTGCGTGGCCGAAAAGATCGCGGCCTTCGTTGGCCCTCCTGGCAACGAGGTCATTTTCCTTAATGGCACACTAACGCCGCAATATGTGTCCTACTGATCATTGCGTATCATCTCGAATTTATGTCTATTCGCAACGTACCATTTGCACCAGAGTTCAATCGATAGTCGGCTATCAATGCCGAGTGTCAGGGAGCATGATTCTAAATATAGACGCGATTGACGTTCATAGAGGTAGAAGGGAGATGGCAAATAAATGTGTATTCTAAATTTAGAGAGAATTTCAAGTGCACAATGAACACGACTGTAGCCATGGATTATTTAAAGGCTACGAAAATGCACTTGAAATTGATCTAAAATCGGTTGATCGTCACTCGCGGATAACGAAGGTGGAGCGGAAGCGGCGCTCGATGGCGGGACAGGGATGGAGATGCTATAGGTGCGGTTCGGGACCATGCGGTATGACGGTATGTATCCTGGCAATGGAAGCCGAGGTGGAGCTCGTGGTTTCGGGTTTGGCGAGGTCTGTTTTATATTCAGGGAAAATTTCGACTAGGGAGCCAACTCCGGGCCGAGGGGTCGCGATTCTAACTCGAGTAGAGTGGAGCAGCTGATTCAATCATGATAATTCCTCGAATGAAATTTACCGCCAACCATCACGCACGTACACCCGGTTACCATTCGTGGACTGTGAGGGTGTGAGAAGCGCTGCGGTGGTGCTGGCTGTTCGGCAGGGGTGCCAATCTAATAATACCAATTGACTCTCGCGACCGCCGAATGCTCGATTTGCGGTCAACCCCGTCTTCTTCACGGTCTAGTTTCCTTTCTCCTCTCTACCAAAATGAGATTCATTTTGGTCTCTCGTTCACTGCGATCACTCAAATTTCCCGCCAATATAGATCGTGCGTCGTATAGCTTCTCGATAAAGATCGTCGAACGTTTAGAAACAATTTCGACACTCAGAGACAATGGCTATTTATACATGCAAGCAGATAATTAGCTTCCCATCTACGGTTTTATCTTTGTTGATGACACAGAAAAAAATATGCATAAAAATCCAACTATCGATTATTATCGTTTACGATAGTAGCCTGTTCGGAATTCGAAAACAAGAAGATTTACTTGGTTGGTAGCCGAAAATTCTACAGACTGAACGTAACCGTCACTCAAATCGTCCTAAGCTCTGATACGCGGTATCATGAATTTATAGCCGCTACTTACAGAAACCGGATAATCTCTTCATTCATCTCCATCGTGAGCCGCTTCAATAGGGATTCAGCCATCCAGTATGGCTAACAGTGAGTGCATGAATACACGAAGGTGATAGGATCAGCCAGGGTATTGGTATATAAAAGTGTGCCGGAGTAACAGTAGACGTATTGGAGTAGGTGTTACCAACGTAAAATAACGAAATACCTGTATTCCATATAGTTCTATACCATTGGTAATCTAAATGCCAGCAGCAATCAGCACGTCTCCAAACCGATAATGGACAGCCACGTATTTATTGATATTTATTAGCCAGCAATTTCGGTACTTGCCTCTGCGATTTCCAATCTTTACGACCGCTCTTCTTAACATGGCTTAATACATAATATCTCTCACCGTCTTACATCCCTGTTGTAAACTTATCACTGAACATTTTTTTTTTTTTTACAATTTCCAAGTATTCTTGGATTGTACCTCTTCCATCCAGTTATAACCCTAATTGACTCCAATATGGTATCAAGGTGGAAGTTCATCACCGGAACTTCTCGAAACTTTCTTGTTTGGTATTCATTTCCGTTCAACGAAGGGAAAGTTCGATCGTACAAGGTGTCTGACAAGGTATCATTCCATCTGTTGCATTCGCAAACACAAAACGGCGTTTTTTTTTCGTATGCCAAACGGAGGAAGACATTTGTTGTCCATACATCTGTATGGTAACAAAGAGTGTCTCCAGAGTAAACTCGGCCTTCTTCTTCCTCTTGTTCGCGAGAGTGAACCAGTCACCCCCTAAGGAATCGGATCATGGCGAGCAAGTCGGCCAATGATAAAATGGAAACTGTGGCCGCGAGCACGAGACCCGTTACTTTACTCGGTTAGAAACGATAAGGCGCGCTTTGTCGCGCCGCGGCTGTCACTTCTCAATGACTGATCACCCGCCATCCTCATTCTACGTCCCGCATCGCAGTGCGCTCCCTAAATACCTAGGACACATAACATAACCAGATACTACATACACAAACGTGTAATAGGAACGGATAATGACGATAACGAGCGCCCTGATCAAGACTGAACAGTAGGTACACAGAGCATCGTCAATATTATATTCATCATAGAGTGAACTGTCAAATTATATAAATCCGTATGAGCGGCCAGGATGAGTTGACGTTACTAAATAATTATCAAAAGAACAACCGTTATCACGTTTTTTTTTTTTTTTTTTTACATGGTTCAAATTCCTATCTGCTACGAAAGATCTTGTACGATTATTTGGTCTGGTCATTGATGAGTAGCCAAGACAATGTTGTATATGACCTAATGTATAATTCCCTAATAAATAAACATAACGTAAGTTTTTGAGTGTGTAAAGTC
Source organism: Cephus spinipes (assembly GCA_963971525.1). Lineage (NCBI taxonomy): Eukaryota > Metazoa > Arthropoda > Insecta > Hymenoptera > Cephidae > Cephus > Cephus spinipes. The sequence continues at coordinate 11,641,363 of OZ020574.1, read as the reverse complement.
TTATTTCATTAAAAAAAAATTAAAGTGGTAATCTAGCTTCAGAAATTTGTTGACGCGTTCCCTCGATAAAGACATCAAACGTTGTTTGACTTCATCAATAAAGTTTTGCTTGGATCAATGTATTCGTACCCCTGGAAGGTATTGATACTCGTATAGGAATCGTTTATGGTCTTGCTGAAGAATAAACGAATATGGCCTCTTGGAGCTTGTAGGACGGGTTGACCGATCTAGAAATCGAGTACCGTTTGCCATTTTTCTCATAATTTTTTCTCTATTTCAGACAGAACATCGTGTCTGTATCGATCCATCGGTCAATCGGATGTCAAAGGGATTTCCTATTTGGAAAATTAAGAAATCGTTCCTTCTTCTATATGGTGTGTAAGCTGACACGAATTGAGTAACAGCAAAGCCAACTCATTGCCTTATAATACCATTGATAAACGAATCGCTTAATGGCGTCGCTGCTGCAGCAGTGGGATTCGAAAGTTAATTTTCGAGGGAGATCTCGAATTAGGTACCCGTCAATCTAACAGTATAGTCCTTGTCCCGTACCATACTCCTCTATAGTATAGCACGATAGTCACTACCCGCTCTCCGGTCGCGCACCCTCCAGTTATTTCGACATGTTGCGCTCATTGTCAATAGTCAAATGCAGAACATGCCACCCTGTAACGTGCCACGCATGGATGGATCTACCAAGTGCCAGATGGGTGACTGATGCGACCAGCGACCCTGCTCTCAGCGAATGAACCGACAGACTTTAGTAAAAACCCGAACAGACAGGAACGACCCTTGACTTTGGACTAGTTTTTAGTATTCAGTGGATTTTCAAGGATTGTGTATTTTTAATGAGTTGGAAAATTTTTATTTTTAATTTTTTTTTTTTAAATAATGTGAAAAAGATAAAGGAATTATCTTTACTATTTATTTTCATTTATTTTATTGATATTTTAATAATCATGTTTTCCCCGGAATGTCATGCTTATACGTTATTTTAAGAGGTAGTAAGTTGGCGGGTTGTGCGTGAATAAAAAAATTGTTGAAGGAAGAAGCAGAGCGCGTTCCCCTTAAGCATTGGCAAGGTAACACCTTGGGTGTACACACATCAACCCTCCCTTGGCAGGGGGCAGGTTCGGTTTGATTTGGGGACCCTGCTGTCCACCCGGTTTGGCACCCCTCACGAATGGCAAGGACACGAATAATGACGTAACAATGGCTGCCGTGAGCTTGCTATAAAAACACACACACGCGCTACAGTAACCGTTTCTCTGGCGTAGAAGTAATATGATTATAGTAGTGTAGGCTGTGGAGAACCGAGGCCGAGGCAACAACTGACAGTCATCCTCGGTAACGATGTTTTTAAAAACAATATCTACGTGGAGAACGCTACAGAAATTGAGAAACCGAAGTTTATTGTTAGTTTTATTATATTTCGCGTTGTACCTCCGACGCCATTTGCGCGAGGTTTGTATATTTTTCTTGGCACGATATTATTTTCAGCACTCACTATTTGCATTTGCGAATTTTTCCACCCCGTTTCCAATTATCCAAAATTAGTATAAATAAACTCGATACGTACGTGCATTGTAAAAAAGGGAGAAAATTCGAAGAAAAAAAAAAAGAAAATCTTAATTGTCGAATGATTCAGAAGAACTGGTACAGTATACGTCTAAATCGAGAGTAGCAAAAGTGCACTGCGATTAATTACCTAACCGCGTCTAGGTACTCGAGACTGAAAGCAGCACGCCCCTTATGTCTTCATTATGTAGGCCAGCTCTTACAGGTGCCTTCTTTGGGAGCACTCGAGAGCACTCGACTGTATTAGGAAGAATTTCACGAAGTCTGCTCGCGTAGCGCGCGCTCTTAGAAAATCCCGTCGATAGTCGGAACGAACGATTGGCTGGTCTTGCGAACGTTCGGCTTCCAAGCCCTTCGGCTGCGAATCGCAACTTAAATAAGAAGGAAGAGAGAGAAAAGAGATCCAATCATCTGCTCTGGCAGTACTTCATCACCCAAGGAATGCTTAAGGAATAACTTGGTATGTTCCATATATCTGTAGTCTCCAGCTGTACCTACGTAAAGAGTTACGTACTTAGGACGTAACTTGTATTACGTTTGAGAAGGTGGCAATTTAGTAAGCAGGGCGGCAAGCGAACGTGGCTGAGCGGGAGTGAACGCGAGTTGCATCGCAATAAGCGCAGCGCCTAATCTATACGATGTTGTTATTTGATTATCTTGACCTTATACATTATCATTCTTTTTTATATAATTATTTGACAATAACTTTTCGGATAATTAAAAATTGTGCTCTCGTCATACGTTGAATTTGCTAAATATAAATTACTTGACTTGTGGATTACTTGGTAGAGGTATAGCGGGGTACAGACCTCCCACGATGACGAGGACAGGAAGGGGAGTCAAAAACAAGGGGTGTACTATCGTGTGTAAGGTTTTATTGAATTCCGCCGAAAGCATCCAGTCTGGATAATAAAGCGATTCCTGTGATCGAAGATGCGCGAAGGTAGTGAGTAATGGCGTCGGGCTCGTTTGACGTCGAGACGTAATGACGGAATGGCCGCCGAGTGAAAACAAACCGTCGGGATTTTACTTTTATATCCCGAGCTCACTTCGCGGAAGCCGCGCTTATCGGGTCCCGCTTGGATCAATAAACAAAGAAGCTGGTGTCATTGCTGGTTTCTGCTTCTGCATTCGGCGTGGCCACCACGCCGATCCTAGACACTGAACCTACCGTTCTAACAAGACGCCCATTGCGGAGACCTTATTCAAATAAACCACAGACTACAAAGGGATTTCTCGTTTCTGAATTGGGATCCTCCGTGCACTGGCCGTATGCAGATTGGGACTGTAGGTAAATGGCTGTGCCATTTGGTAGTCGCGCAGAACCGATTGTATAGCCGTGAGACTGCCTACCAAATATTAGTGGCCGTTTGATTTTCAAAGCACGTCAAGAGGTCTGCCTATCTTGTTCGTGTATCTGTCATGGACAATTAGGTATGACTCTTTTACACGCCGCAAATGTCCGTGTATAACACATGCGCGCGCACCCGAGACGCGATTTCGTCAAAATCGTGCGTCTCAATTTAACGAGATATTAAACGAACGAGGTACGTGAAAGTTTTGGATTAAAAAAAAAAAAAAAAAAATGTTCACACAAAAACCTAATCGTATGTATAATACATTACTCCTTATATGACAGTTCCTATGCGATGTAGTTAAGTATATTAAATATTAAAATAGCTAGTGGAAAAACGCGTGTGTCTCCAGGAGGTCGAACAATAAGGGATGATGAGTCGGTTCCGAGACCGCATTCATATAGCTGTCGCGTCGGATCACTCAACGAGATTACAAAACGTAACAAGCAAGAGATTTCACGCATGTGCACGCCCCGGAGGATTAAATGTCGTGCGTGGCTAAGGCACGCTTAGCGTCGATATTCTAACCCAACCAAACCCTACTGTTATATAATAATATAAAGTAACCAAGCGGGTGAGCCAGCGGCGCGCGGTTTGATTTTCGACAATGGATCTACAAGGGGCCACTCTGGGGGGTTGCCTGTAAAATGCACAATATCATCAAATTTCATTATCGATATAATAATGCCGGCTTGATTCAACGTACCGACCCGTGGCTACTTCTACCCCTGGGGTTATAGTTTGAATAGTTTTACCCTCTGATGCTCTTTGGGTCACGGAGTCTTAATAAACAGATCTAAATTTCTTACCGTTGTAACCGATTCTTCCATTTACTCTTTTCGTTTCTCTATACCTCCTAATGATCATTTGCATATTACGTAAACAATGCCTGTTTCAATAGATACGTTATCCCGTCGTTAACTCTCTCTGTTAATTTCGCTTTGAGTTTTCTGGTAACCAACCTACACGTATGACGTGGATAATGGCTAAGAGTTAACCTAGAAGAAACATGGCCGCTCCGCATGGTGCCGCGTTTGCCTTACACAGCCCAGAGAAACGAACCAGGCAGGCAGTCAACGTGATGCATTCGGTGGGCCAGGCAAGCAGAACACCCGGTCCCAGCGGCTGTCAACCAGCCGTCACCCTCGAATACGTATGAATAATCATATCAGTCGATCTCATATTCATATTAGTCCGCAATGGGTCTCCGATGGGATTGGAATCTGCGCACATGAATTTGTCACTCGGCCAACGACGCAACCGAACGTTTATTCGGCCAATTTATTTGCCGTGCTCTCCTGGGAGACTGGCTGATGCCGAACAAAAAATTACTTCGTTCTCTTATGGAATTGGAAGAATATATATATGTATATATGCGGATACGTGTACTTTGTGTGTGTATATATATATATATATATATAGAGAGAGAGAGAGAGAGGTCGATGAACGGACAGAGAAATGGAGATTCGTTCACACGTCAGTTCGTTAAGTTCAGTTAATGATACAGAGATATTTGTAAACAATAAAAAAAATGAGAAAACAATAAGATATTTGTACACATTCGCAGATGCGATATGCCGTGTAACGAAAATTACTACGAATTGAGAATCCCTGAATGGTCGATCCTGTACCTCCGCCACGAGCAGGGAAAATCTCTAGTCAGCTGCTTTCTTTGCAAATTTAGCCCCAAGGCTCGTGGTGGTCCGCGTAAGAAGAGGGTATATATACCTAAGGAGAGTTACCTCCTGAGAGAGAGAGATAAAGTGAGAAGCGTCTCTCTTACTTTCGTAGCCATTTCAATTGATTTACTTGAATTTTTCCCAGCTCCAGGTAGCTCCCATTCCAATGGCATCCATTCTCGTGCAACGTATCGACAGCCGGGACTCCGGTCTTCTAAATACAAACTATGCAATGTATGGGGACCCTCTGTACACAAACAGCAGCGGCATGCTATCGGCAAGATGTTTAATGTTTCGGACTGTTTGAGCATAATATTTACACAAACGCTCGCAGGACCTTGGGTGGCTGCTTCCGGTTTATGCACCATGGACACTCTTATCGCTATGGACACGTTTCTCAATATCCTAGAGGATACAAGCGGCTATGAATTTTCCGTTAAACTTTTGCATCCGCAGTATACGTATGTCGGTACTTATCCTACACCCGGTAGAAATTGTTTAACGATTCTTTCGTTAAGGTACTCTCTTAAAATCCTCCCCCGGCCTCTTTGCCAAGTAAAGTTATTTACTGAAACTGGTCTTCTTCGATTCTTTCCAAGAACCTTGACATTTTGTAGAAAAAAAAGAAAGAGAACAAAAAACGAATGATTAGACACCAATTTTTTTTCTTAACAGCCCACAAGCAGACGACCAGGTGGAGAGTATCCTGGCAGCGTGTCCTGGCCGTATTTTCCAACTACAGTAACCTCCTTTACTTTCCATGACCACCTCTTCCTTCTCCTGGGAAGGTAGCACACGCGAGGTAATGGGTGCGGGGGCAATTACCCGGCGTGACTTGCATCCTGCACCCTACATCGGCGTCCTGGTAGTCCTTCGTCGATACACGCGTCCTGAACACGAGCTTAGAGTCGCCAGCAACATCGACTAATCTTCCGGTCAATATTGTACTCCCCCGTATAAAGTTACATGGTGACTGGTATTTATCGACCTACCGCTGCATTTTATTATAACCTGAGCGAACGTCTTGATACTTATTTTATTTTTTAAAGAAACGTCTACAACGATTCTCGTATATTACACGTCTAGTACGTATTGCGTTTCACAATGTTCGACCGTCTTCGACTTTGCGGGTTTTGAAAGGTGAGAAAAAAAGGTGGCCAGAACAGAGTGGCACTCAGTGAGGACACTTTGAATTTACGCGTGGAACGAGCCTGTCATAAAATTTATCGCGCTGGAACTGCTTCAAGCTCGGGATTGTCAAAATAGCTGATCTTTATGTCGTTTTTATAGACGGACTCGTTGCTAGACAATATTACGAGCAAGAAATCCTAGCTTCCTCTAGGTTGCTCTAGCCTTTCCTCATTGGGTCTTGAAAATTTTTGGATGGCAACCGGCATACCCGGGACCTTTCTGAGGGGATGACAAACACATGGCGCACAAACGACCGCCCGGAGAAAGACTTTTACCCCACAGGGGGCCCACGTGCTTTTCAACGGTACAGTCCTACGAACCAGTGTCTCAGGTTACGGTTCGTTCGTACGAGGAAAAATCAACTGTACTTTGGTACAGTCTTAAAGTGAGTTAATTCCGGGCACTGGAATGAAGTATCACTTGGCGAGGACACGTGTCTTTTCTTAATAATTCACATAAATTATATTACCGTGTTCTTCAAGTCATGTTTTTCATTAATAAGCACTACTCCGTATCCGTCCACATAAATTTGCAGCGATTCGGCTAAAACTTTGTTTCGGATATTAATATTTTCATGCAGTCCAAAGACCCGGGAGCATGGATATTTAATTTTAGGACACGTATTGGCAACGTGTTGTTAACGGTAAATACTGGTAACTTGTTTATAGTCGAACATTTAGATGCTAGCTAAGCGGCACTGTGTAGTCACGTGGTATATTGGTTGAACAAGAAGCGCAAAATAACTCTTCAGTGGATACGTTCGTTTTCCAGTGCTGACAATTTCCTTGGTGCGAAGGTTGGCAGCAGCTAGGTGTATGTATACCAACCAGAGCGAGTATTATGCCGAAGAGAAGAGCGTAGCGTGGTTCGACCTGCCAACGCAAAACGGGTTATGGTGGCATTAAGTGGGTGCTGATGCGTCGAACACATCAGGCCCATGATGGTTCGGTTGGTGCTGCTAATATAGTAGGAAGCGAGTGTTATATATTTCTGTTGTATGTCTCAAAAAATTGTTGATCATTCATTCAGCGGTCACCCGGCACTTAGGGACGATTCATCGATATGAAATATGCACAACGTACCTACGTACGGATTTGTCCCTTGTTTTGTCGCTTTGATACATTGAGTTTTGGGTGGAAAAACCGAAAGCGCGTGTGTTCTCATATAGTTCATAGCTGTTACAGCTCGGAGCTTGGCTCGGAGTAGGCGCGTGGCCAAAGCCTTAACCTACAATTACGGCAACCTCCTTTGGCACCTAACCGCAATGGCCACGGCAAAAAAATCCTCCCTAAAGGTAACCCACTATCAGCGTAACCCGGAAACGTTCCAATTTTCGACAAATGACACAGCCACTTCTTCACTGGGTGAAACCGTTCGTAGGCGGCGTGCTGCCATTTTTTTGTCAACCCCTCAGGGACAGGCCTGTTATTAACGTTTTATGTCCCTACTCTACTAGGGACACAAAATTGTCCTGTACGAATGAACCTGGTAGAACGTCCCACGATGTCCTACGAGGAACGAGTCCTGATAGTTCCTGCCATCTTGTGTCTATAATATCAGGGACCAAAAATATGTAGTGACTAGATGGATAGTCCGAGCAGGAAATTATTGTGCATATTTCATATAAAAATGTGTCATTGGCATTTGGAATTTTTATGAGAATCATTATGATTATTTGGCACGTTGAGATATGGCCGTAACGACGTGCCGTACGACTGCTCAACCTCATGAAATTCAAATAGTGCGTGGCAAGGCGAATTTTCAAAATTAAAGAAATTAAACGTAGGAACGCCCCGGTTAAATATTTCTTCACGGATAAGATCTGAATTTCGAGTCATGAGTATATAGTGCCTCTCCATAGCGGGCAGATGTTCTTCAGTTTCATTAAACTCTCATTAAGCAGTCACCTTGTAGGAACCGTCGACTCTTCGAAATTCCATAGGATCGTAATGCGAATGGTTCCTCCTGAGTTTCACGTCTCTCGTTTTCCCCTTGTCCGTTCGCTGCTTTCATCACCCATAGTTTTTTCGATTCCTCGATCTAATATGGCGGCCTCTGACGTTGCTATCGTCCAGGCCGATTGACTGGACGCCCTCATGCGTTCGATGGATCGACCATGATAATAAAGACGCTCTCAATTATCTCGATGAATCTTCAATTAGAAGGGGCAGAGTTTTATGTCTACAACCTGCCGAGATAATGCTTGCCGATAATAAAGATCCCGATAGTACCGTCCCAGTACATACCAGTCCTTGCGACGCTGAGAACCTCCAAGTGTTTGGGAGCACCACGTGCTTTTCAGTGTCCACCGATCATAAACTATGAATGAAATTGGGTTAATGAACTCGTGATTATAGTACCGACCAGTATAGCCTTAGATTTATATATACGCATATATATATATATATAATCACGTATAAAGTATAGTTTGAGGACCCAGGCGATTAAGGGGCATTCACAATAGCAAGCTAACGTTTTTTTTTTAGCTAAAACCCTCACACATCACAGCATTGAAATTCTAACCTATCCTAACCTAACCTAACAAAACACTTTCTAAGCTCATCACAACTCCGAATGTGTAGCAGTAAAAATAAGTAAACAAATTTGGTGTGACTGTCGCTTTATGGGCCTCAAAACATACGTTATACGGCTATCACTTTGAGACCCGACCCGAAACTATACAATTGTTCTCAAAGTAGCGGCTGTATTATTGAAATTGTCCCCAAATTATACTTTAAACATGTATATATGTACGTATATAGATATATAAAGAGCAACTATGTGAACATTATAAATTACGTAAAAAAATACGCTCTCTATAGTATGTACGTCATACGTATGTGCAATCAGTGAATCAGTTATAATTCCGAGCTTAGATTATGTCTTTTCTTTTAAGAGCCGAAAAAAAACAAAAAACGAATAAAGAAAAGAACAAGAGTAACAGCCGCTGCGTGCCTATGCTAATCGTAAATTAATATCATTTTATAACGTGGCTGTAAACGTTTACAAGTGGGGGCAGGTGCGCCATTGGTACCCCTGTTTCCTTATGACGCTGCACGAGCCACGCTAAACAGCTTTGTTTACCGCGTTCATTATACGGATGCCAAGATGGCATTTCCTAACTCATTTTCAACGGTCTCTCTGTATATTATGCATATTATATATTAGATACGTCACGATGGCTCGAGGTTAATTTTCTTCAAAGTGAAGACGTCTATCCTAGGTAGCAATATTGAAATCGACAAAGCGTCTGCGAGAGCAACTCAAAAATTAACAAGCTCCCGATCTCTTGGCTCTTACGTGAAATTGTGTCACAGCGTCTTCGCTGTAACGAGGGACATCGCCGTGCTAGCGTCGACGCCATTATTCGCGCTTCAACGTCACGTGTTTGTCTTCGCGTACCGACCATCTTCATAAATATTGGTAAAATGGCTAATTGCGGATTGAACTTTACCATTTCATTAATTATCCGACGATGACTCAGTGTTTAATGGGAATTTCGGGAATGACACTGCTGCGGTTTCGTGAAACGTCAAGACGCTTTAGAAGATACTTTTCATTGAACGATACATTCCCGCGAGTGACAGTCAAATAAATATATACATATATACCGGCGATTTATTCAACTGATGAACCAGATAGCGTAAAGTACGTAGATCATTGACATACGTCATATACACATATAAGAAGAAGCACTTATGTACCTATATGCTCTTGGATTAAAACGTGTTGCAACCTTTTATAGTGCGGATCCACACAGCGTTGATAAGAGATTGCGCAAGTTTAGTGCAGTAGCAAGGCAGGCTAATCCGCGATAAGTAAACGTCAAAAGAGGTCTGCCGTAACTAGAGTTTCATCCGAAAGACCTTACAAGTGCATGCCGACTAAAAATATTACAATTAGCATATATAGTGAGTTTAACAGGGACGAGAGTGATGGGAGTTGAAATCAGTGACACGAGTAAAAGAAAAAGGGGAAAAAACGAAAGAAAACTGAATGCATTTCATTGCGCGTTCTATGTACGTGGTAGAGATAAAGGGAAAGTGAGGGAATAATATAATAAGAGAGTAAAAAGAATATAATGGGAATACAAGCGTAAAGGAAGAAGAGAAGCAGAAAAGAAAGGAGGCGATGGCCGCTGGACGAGGTGCACGTTGCAAGCGTAACTGGCATTCTCAGTTAAGTGGGAATGGGTAATGGTTCGTTAGGCAGAGTAGTTTTTCAGTGTTGCCGCAGAGTTTTTCGAGGCAGCTGCACAGGGCGAGAAAGAGGGTCCTGGTTGCATCGGTGCATCGGTGCATCGTTGCACCGTAGGTAAATATAGTTTGGTCCTCATTCCGAGATGGTATTCGTAGTTTTCTTCTCTCTCGGCATATGGATACCGTAAAGCGTGTAAGATTTCGCGCACGTTCGCCATTCGCGAAAAAGTTTGAATCGCCTTGAGATTCGCTTCCCTCATTAAACAAACAAGCCTTTGCATACCGCAGCACTGTACCCAGTACGTGTAGTATGCGTTCGGCTGGATACGTGTAGACGTCATCAGATGCAAGTGTTCACGCAATCACATGTGCGGATCTTCCATAGTGCGTTCGTGTGGCTCCGAGAGTGCAGAGAGTTTCGACTGTTAATACGATTCATGGAGTCTTTGCAATGAATTTGGTATATATATATACATCGGTACGCCCGCACACGTCACATTAGGCTCATTTTCCACACGCGGTTTTACACGCGCGGCAATTACAATAATAACAGGCCTGCCGGCTCGTTCTGTGTGAACGGCCACTTATGCCTGAGCTCACTCGTTTTGTGAAATTGATTTAACATATTCATTAGCCTATGCTAATGCGCGCTATGACTTGGCCCATGTACGTTTGATGCTCATTGTGAGAACAGCATAGTGAATAGGATTATATTGTAGGATAGATTAAATGTAGGCAGAATAATAGGACATTTGTATTTTATTCCTTCGAATTTATCATCCCTTGTCACTTGTTTTGTTCGTTGCCTCCAGTGGATCGGTAGACACTTTTTCGAGCTGATCGACAGTTTTAACAATTGGCTACTCGAAATGTCCTGTTAAACCCGTGTATGGTTATAGCTGTCAAGCGTGTCATTATATCGACATTATCTCACAGGGCTGTGAACGCTGGCCCATTGCGGGCCGTCATTTCACGAAGCGTTGCATATTTCCTAACGATGCACGCCCAGTCGCTCCAGTACAGAAAATGACCCGTAATGCATTGGCGCGCCGGATGCAAACGGTTACGGTTTGATAGCAATGCAAACAAAAAACTGTTCACGTAATGACCGGCGGACACCCCCTGCGTGTCATTTGGTGCAAAAACCAACAAGTTGGAACAACGTGCAACCCTCTCGAAAGGTCGAGCAGGACAGGAGTGCTTCGCTTACTGTCGCCACACGTTGCACGTTATTACATAACCTAACATGGCCGTCACGCTCTGACACTGTCCCAAATTGACTGTTCTACCCGCCAACGTATTCGACTATCGCACCAGCACGTTAAATCGAACTTAATCGAATGTGCGCGGGAAGGGACTTTCTGCAGACGCTTATATGCTGGATATACCTGGCGATTGTAGAGACTTAATGTATACAGTTTTTTGTTTACATTGTTAGAAGACTTTGTTCATATAGATTGGGTCGAGTGGAGGTGAGAGGCAGAGCGTGTAAATAAACTGTTACGGTTGTCGGACCCGATTAGCATTATCGGTACGGACCTATGGGTTCAATGCGTTTTTCTATGACAGTTCGTAAACAATGCAGTCCTTAGCAAATTGCATGTAGCTTTTCATAAAATTAGGGAAATACCTATATGCTGAAATACAAAAATAAAATATGTTTCAGTGTGAAACCCTGCACTTGTGTATTTTTTAACGAAAGTTTCATGCAGAGCCACGTGTGGCTTGCTGGGAACTTCATTGTTTTCGATCTGTCGAAAACCCACATGGAAATTATGAACTCTTTATATAGACATAGAGCTGTTGAAAAATTTTGTAGCGAGAGGCAGTATAGCGTCAAGTTGCAATAATATTAACTGATAATCGCAATGCATATCTACAATGAGCAATTATAAACCATTCAAAGGCCAGTGACGTGCGTGTCGACAGACAGTTAACATGAAGTATATTATTGTCGAGAAAAAGAAAACACGTGCGATATTATTAAGATAAAAATCCGCAAACAGAAAGTTTAGCGTCATTGAATGCTCGGCACAACGATTTTCTGTCGCGTCGCCTAGTTGGAAACGTTCCTCGCATTAATCACGCTCCTCGTTTAATTAGACGCTTTTCCGACATGCTCGAGCGCACCCGAAAATTGTCCAAAGGTCCACGAAGCGGTGGAATAGGAGAATAGTAGAGGAGAAAGAAAAGAAGTATAAAAATGAATAGAAGAGTCCCTGTACGGGAAAGAGAGAGAAAAGGGAGAGAAGAATAAAAAAAAAATAGAAAAAAAAAGAAAACAAGTACGAAGAAGTAAAGAAGAGTTTTCGGTCCGCGAACCAATAAAATGGACAGATGGCACCGTCCGCACGAAGGATATCCTTTCTGCATATTTAATCAGGACTATCTAGGACCCCAGGATGCGTTCCCTGGTCCTGAACAGTCCATAAACAAGGGCCCAGGTACCGCCTAGGAGTCTAGAGGCTGCCGGCCTCGCTTCAGCCTTCAGACGGCGTTCAATAACCGGAAGTACATCACTCGACACATCCGCCCAACCGTCTACGCGTCCCCCAATTCCGTCTCGACTCGTGTACTCGTTCGCTCGTTCGCTCACTATAGCTCACTATAGCTCATTGCCTTGCTAGCTCGTTCATTCCTCGGTCACTGGGTTATTCGAATTAGTTTTAACTGCCGGAACGTAAAAAGGGGCCAAAACTGACCGGTGCTGCTTTGCTTTCCACGTGACAGAACAGTGAACACGGTTTGGATCTTTGCACCTTTTTCTATTTTTCTATTCCCCTTTTCTATTATTCATGCCATAGTCCAGATCTTTGGATTCCTATATACATATATGGTCCGGGGATCAAAGATACGTACACGCCTGCGTTGACGGAACCCAGTGGGACGTATAGGGCGCTAAGAGTGAATTATGGCTCCTTTAAATAGGGTGATAATCCATTTGGCTTTTTCTATAAAGCTGTCAAAGACTCCGTACCATAACAGTTACCGTGCGCTTCGCCACCAAGCGCGGCGAGCATCGCCGATACGTTTCAACGGTTTATAACCTGTTAAGCAATTTAAAGGCGCTCGTGCGCGTCCGCGAAGGTGTGTATCATAAAGCCATAAGCGTTCGAGCTAGGTATTTCTGTTCGCGCTTGCTTTTCCATAATCTGGGAAACGTCACGTGATACGGCCTTCCGAACGATAGCCGTTTAAGCCATCGTCGAGGCATATTAAAATATAATATTATATATCACAGAGGACAAATGAAATCGTCTACTCGATAACTTGAATAGTCTGCAATTCCTCATATATATTTTATATTACACGATAAAGTGGATGATTTTTGTTAATTATATTTACATATAAACTGTCGAACGTTCTCTGCTCGTCATTTGTTCCCTTCGATTCAAATCTGTATTTCTTATCGAGGTGTATTACGACGAATCGACTGTACATGGTAGTATCCGCTGTGTTACTCGGTAGAGCATATATATATTAGTCAGAATATTGGACGAGATATCAGCTCGCTAATCCTCGCCAACCGATAAGGCAGCCTCTGCTTACGCGACATGTCGATTTTATTATATTTACGTCGCTTAACTACCATCGTTAAATTCCTACGTTACACCAGGCAAGACTCGCTTATCGATCCCACTTGGAAGACAGATTTTCACTTGTAGATCGTTATCCATACTCCCCTCTCGTGTCTTACACGTGCAATGGCGAGTCAGGTTATACAGGCGGTAATAGCCGATTGGCCAATGAACTGTTGTATTCGCGTAAGACATTCGAAACTGCCTCGTGGATTGCTGGCTGGCAGTCGGCCGTTACGAAAGAAGCCACACCTTCCAGGAACGTCGTAAGATTTTGAGGGAAGTTATTACTAAATGAGTCCTTGATGTATTGTGATCGGTAGATATCGATGCTGTTGGAGATTTAATAAGAGGAGGATATAGGAAGGAAGAGTGCGATAAACAGTCGGAAGTTCCTGTGGCGCTGCACGTCGCACATATCTAATTAGAACCATGGTAAACCATAAATATAATCGTAATATGATAATTATATAGCGTCGGTGCTAATGCCGTAAAGTGTAAGAGGGTATAATGATACTGGCATGGCGCACACGAGCTGGAGAGGTCCAACTAAAGTCTTCCTGTGGCGAGCTGAGAGTCAGCAGTCCCATTCGCATCAGTCCCGTCCTTCTGCCCCATTTTATCTTTAACTTGCTAATTAAGATACTCGTACACGCTGCGTGTGTTTTACGATTATTATTTACATGCCGTTTCCGGATTTCTCATTTGCTTTAATAATCTTACGAAGTATGATAGATCAACACGGTCGTGAATGGAAATATTTATGAATGATTCGAAAGTACCACTGTACAGGAGATTGGGGCTGGTTGTAACGAGGGTATCTTGAAACAGCGCATATATCTTCTGAACGAAGAGGGATAGGAGCGTCGTCTCAAAACAAAAGATGATCTTTGGATCTGCGCGTTTTCACGTCCCGCCAACAGTCGCAAGTCCGTTGCATGTGATGCTGAGTTTATACCACTGGGTTCTCGCAGTCACGAAAGTCTTTTTTTCGTCGTAAAATTTTTTGCACACGACCCAAGATTACGATCTTGTTTTCCCCACATATTTCATTTTATTAAACCTTAAATGTGTTAATTTTCACTCTGTGGATTATATTTTCTTTTCTTATTTTAAACATTATTTTGACAATTTTTATATTAGTTAATTTGGAGTAAAAAGTAACACGACTCTGATGAAGTTTTATAAAAATTTACAACTTTCGCAAAAAATACACTGGACTTGCTACGTTATTTGTGCTAAACAAAATTAAAATGAATGATAAAGAGCGTAATATATTAAAATTTTTTTTAGAAAATGTTTTAACTGGTCCCGGTCTCTCCTATCGACGTGAAAACATTGTTTTTTATTCATAGATGGGGTCACTACACCATGAATGGTGTTTCTCAGATTAAATAAAAATAAATAGAAATTTGATAGAAAATTGGTATATGCATCATTGATGCATTTTGTGAATCGCACAGATTCCTTATCCGGCGCGGTCTTTAAACAGCCAACTACAAAACGCAGGCGCGTGCACTGCAACCGAAAGAGATACTACTATATGGTCAGTGGAGTAATAATAGCGTGGTATGCGAGTGTTGCGTGTTTCGAATGACAGCCGTACGCGGGCATAAGGTGAGCGAATGACCTAACACTCCTTCTTAAAAACCATTTCCTCTTAACAACCGTGGCGTCTCTACCCGTCGTATGCGAAGGTGGATCCACTCTTTAGTCTACGTTCAGGATCCACAAGGACGGTTCTGGTTAGTCAACCTGAGAGTCGGTAGTCAAGATTCCTCGGTCGTGAGGACTGTCGGTGCATGCCAATGACCGTCGATCCTGACTTTCTTAATTTTCATCTGGTTTAACGTCAGTCCCAATGCTATCGTTCGCCGACCCAGGATAGATATGCGGTCACGATCACCTTCGCCCTAATTTCAAGCAGCCTAAATCGTTCTTTTAAAATGTGGACGCACTTTCGGCTGCCTTCCGCGTTATGGTGCCGGCGTACGTCCCCCCGCGCCATAAATAGATTCATTATGTACGCATTGTGATGGTAAACGACAAAAATTGTCGCACGTACAGACAATAACACGAGCCTATTCATTCAAGGTAGCCATGAGGCTCGCGCAAGGCGACACATTCAAGAGACACTATGCTGCTGCTCGCCGTCACCTAGCTGCTGTTCAAACTCGACAAGCATTCAATTACATGAGTTTATTATTAGTGAGCACGACCAGTTGGCTAATTACGCACTTCTATCCGATAACGAAACGACGAATACAACAGGACTGCACGTTGATATCTGGACACGGTCTAGTTTGCTAATTGCGTTTTGTGATAGTTATGACAGAACACCGGAAGCCTTCCGCACAAGGGACGCTCTATTCGTGATTTCAATGGCATCGGACGTCAAGCCCCGACACTCGACCCTTCGTTTTTGACGATTACTTCGGGAACCCCTTCAACTTTTTGGTCTCTTTTTCATTCTTTCTCTCGTCTATCTCTTGTTGTTCCTTTCCTCTACCTGCTGTTTCTGTATTCGCGGTTCCTTGTCAGGAACTTCTACCGCCTTCCTAAGGGAGTACTACTCTACTTAGGGGTTCGAAACCACTCTTCTATATAGGGGGGATACTGTATTTTTCATCATGCATGGGACCTTGCGACCCTGTTCCCATATAGGTTATATTCCGAAGGCCAACGTACGACTAAGCTTTCATAACAATTTGCATCTCGTATGAAGTGTGCCGTACGTGGTTGCTTATTAAATATGTATACGCTTTATGGTACGGGTCCATATTCTGAGAAAAGGGAGGTGGATCTCCCTAGTGACGTACGATCAAACCGTGACACCTCCGATTGTGGCGTGTGTGTATCTAGGAATTTACCTGTCTGTCTTTCTGTCTTCCTGTCTGACGAACTGTCTACGAGAACTCACCCACGGAAACAACTGACTGACGCCGGTTTCAGACGATATAAAACATGTAAATCAAGCTTTTTGTACTAAAGAAAAATATGTAAATTTTCAAAAATGAACTCCAGACTCTAGACAAATCGAATATTATACATTTTCCTGTTTTTACTTAGCGTTGAAGGTAAACCCGTGGGTCCGCATCCACGCGTTACGTGCGGTACAGTACAGTTGCAGTGTCAATGCATTTCTCGGCATATGTGTATGCACCGGTTGTGTGAATGCGTGAACACATGTGGGTAGAGTGGCCGCTATCAAGGCTCCGTTCGTCCGGTTCATCTCTCTTGATCAGTGGTTCTCACTGTTATTGTCTTTATAGCCCTACAGCACAACAACGTGACTATGGTAGCGCCATAAGAAATATTTCGATTGTCAGTATCTTTATCCGAGTATAAATGATGTCGTTCTCGATTCCTTTTCAATTACCGTAATTAAATCAATTCCTCGCAGTTGCAGGTCGATTCGATATACATTCGCAAGCAGCTGCGAGAAAGTCGAACTCCCGCTTGGGCAATTCTCATAACGACTATCCTTCCTCGAAGTAGCCGTCAATTATTTTTCACTAATGAAACAGGGCTGGGCGTCACTGTCCGCTAATGCGATTGCAGTTCGCGATAAGATGTTGCCTCTTGGCAATCGTTAGCGTGCTCTTGTTGGGCTTATTGTACAGTTACTGGCGCGAGCGAGCGCGGACGCGTGAGCCTTATTAAAAGCTCGCGTCATAGACTTAAGCATCGGGGGGCCAGTGCCAAGTCGAGTATATACGTGCTCAGTGCGAAGGGATGTCATCGGATAGGACTGGCGAGAATGGGAGTAGGCTATGGTGGTGTGGTAGTAGTTGTAGTGGGTAGTGTCTTATCCCGAGGGAGAGCCAACACGAGAAACCAATTAGCCGAAGAACGCCGCCACCGTGCCACCAGATATGAGTCCTCCATTGGTGGCTGTTCCTATCGCTGTACCTGCAACCATAGACGTTACATTGACTGCAGCTCGCAGCTCACGACCCCGCCCAATCTCGGCTGTAGCTCACGTCTTAAAACGCTCGGATATCTCGGCCCGAGGTGATTCTAGTACCTGTGATATCGCAGTGCACATTAATGCGAATGGGATTTTTTTGTAACGCGCGATACCGAATTACCTGATGCGTCCGAGACTGTCGATCGAATGGAGAAGGCCAACCGTGTCATATGGAGTTTTGATATTTCTCATGGGACAAATACAAGTGTTATGGGTACCAGTATGATTTTACGTACGTGGCCTTTCGGTAGAGTCTCTTAGTTGCTGGCAGAAGAATCATCCTGGGATATCGGTACTGTGGGTCGAATGTACACGGAGACCCGGACTCCTGTAGCGGTTTTTGAGAAGCGATCATTTGTGAGTCTAATTTATCGGGAGGGTAAATTAAAACGAATGCATCCTGGGAGAACGACGAGGCACTTGCAGTTCGGGATGAGCCGAGATGAAGGCCTTCGGAGGAGTGAAGGAACGAAAGGAGAAGACGAAGTAAAAGAGTGAGCTAGTATAGTAGTCGTGGAAGAGACGTACGAAGGAAAAGGGAAGGAGCCAGCGTGATTAGGGAGGAATGTTGATTAGATCCATCAGCTGGAAGACTGCTGGTCCTTCTCTTACCTCCTAGTCGTCGGTCCCACAGCCCTTGTGCCTCTCGAAAACTGTAGACACAAGCCAACGACTATCCCCGGTCAAGTTCCTCCAGCTCATTACTAGGGAAAAATAATGTTCTTCCCATAGAGGATACAGCATCGGTATCTATTTTCAGTCCTCTTAACACGTACCAGGATACTCTGAACATTCATCGGCAAGAGAATCGAAGCTTTGTTCAGGTCGTATCGATTCCCGTATAACGTAATATTGTACCATCAGTATGATCTGCGCCCGTAATCGGGCTGCTGGTCCATGGACAACCAGCCGTGTTGTCGGTGGGAGCATTCCGGACGTCGAACCTCGTGCACAACGGCATGGCCGACGTACAGAGAGAGCGAAAGATGTGGATAGACAGGGAAAGAGAGAGAGTATGATGCGGGAACGTGAGAGAGAGCGAGAGTGAGAGAGAGATGGATAAAGAGAGGCTACAACGCATACCAGTGCCGGAGAGTGATGCAGTGTCGACTGTCAATACGTAATTGCTCTGGCATTTATCACCCGTGGTATGCTTTCCTCTACAAGTTCTGCATAACCCACGAAACGGTCGCACCGATATTGCGTCGGGACTGTACGAACGAAGGGCTATAGATACGACCGAAAAGCGGGTAAACAGGATAAGTACGAATTAGAATTTAAATTACTGTAAATAATTTGAAATTTCGAGTTTGTGGTAAAGTCAAGTAGATATACCTAGCGGTACAAGAATTAAGCCAATGGATTGAATTATACATAGGCGTATGCAGAGACAAATTTGTTTTCATTAAGAAATTGAATGTAAAGTATCAGCAGCGCGAATCCTTCGGGATAGAGTGCTCTGGATAGAAGGCTCGACGGCGAGTATTAGGCGTCGGTGACTAATTGAGAGGCGAGCTGGAGATGCTGCGGGTTAAATCTGTGAAGAGTTGGGGTCAAACCCGGCGGCTATGGGAGCCCATATGACTAGGCTGCCTGCCGCCAATGGCATAGACCCACCGTTGCTTGCAGTAGGCATCGTAAAAGCTACAACACCCGCACTACAAATGTGACTCCGGTTTTTATTGACAAACAAAATCCCTAGATTCCATATTTACGGCTGCCCTGACGTCTTCTCATGGCGAACGTCGTGCGCCCTATGTCTGCCTCGTTCGGACGACTATGACCGTCATAAATTTGTTCCGTTTATATGACCGTTTTAAATTCCATTCCCGGTCAGGTGTAGCAGACCTTGTTAAGGGCTACAACCTCGAAGCCAAGGGGACTCCTTGACCCTTAAGCATATACTTTTCTATAGAAAATTTGTTAAGTCTACCTAGACCAAGCGGTAAAGCTTCTACTTAATTTTTGATTGCTCCCAGAACTCTTAGGGTGACTTGGAATTGTCATTGGTCAAAGGGTTGTATATATCCTTGGGCCGCAAGAATAATTTTTCACTTTTACGGCAGCCATGTCCTTATTTAATTCCCCAGTATAAATGAGTCTCCTCGACTCGGTACTGAAGTGCTGCTAGTAGTTTGACTTTGTATCCCAGCCTACGCGTACTGTTATCATAATTATCTTCACGGTATCCTTTTAGTGAATTTCAAGGATTCTTCTATAGAAATAGTGCAAGCATAGTGCACGCGAAAGTGACAGCCGGGAATTCCATTAGGTGGTAAGCGTAAATATAATTGTACGCCTTGCTGACATAACGGTAAGATAATCCGTCGAGCGAAGCCACTAGCGCAATAAATCGTTATTTATGATCCCGACGCCTCGTGGTATCGCCGCGAGAAATTCAAGAGCGAGAGCCGGGGCACTACTGTAGGACCGTGAGAGAGACTAAAATGTTATCCTGCAATATTCTCGAACTATGTGTATTTCAGTTTGACGTAGGCATATCGCCACAATAATACTTGTGTCCCTGTCCCATATAGTTATGGCTATATAATATAATCTAGACACACTTCTGGTTCTCGGATGCGCGCTCGTGCGCGGACCAATAAATTAATTGCAGAGATTTACGTATCTCGGCCGTAAACCAGTCAGCGGTACTAATGCTCGCTTGCTAATTATGTAATTATATACCATTAAGGCGACCAATTAATACTTACGTACAATGACTCGCGCAGCGTCGTGCGGTCGTAAGTCATCGCGTGGCGATTCCGCACATTGCTCGTGATCCGGCTACCGTGGATTCCGACGCCTTTAAGGCGCCTGTATAATTTATTGTTTTCCGTCTTGGATGACGTCCGGCGTGTGGCGATCTATGGCCGTTATACCCTTATAATATCGTAATCACGAAGGCATCTGCCTATCTCGTTCCTGCACTACAGAATCATCCACGTGCGCTCCTTCGTATTATACTCGTTGTTTGTCTTCCTCGTTCCGCAGTCTTTTTGTTTACTCGACACTGTTACGTTACACCAATGACACGAGTGCACGCGAAAGTACTTTCTTCTCGAATTCGCAGTGCACTTTTCTTAACGAGAGTTCCGTCACGATATTTTGAAACTCTCGATCCGTCATCCGTCATGATTAAGAAAGTAAACATCATAGCCTATACAAATGTATTCCTATATACACGATATCAGTTATCTCGCTCATCCGCAACAAGTCTTCTTTGGCATATTTTTCCCGTGATCAGGATTATTACAAAGTTAGATATAGGAATTCAGTGAGAGACCTGCACGAGATGCGGGCACTGATTTACTTAAGGGCCAGACATCCGGTTTGTCGAATTGCGCTCTGTAAGAGCGGATCGGGGGCGAAAGAGAGGCGCGTTGCTCGTCAGTGCGTTAACCGTTTATCATTGCATCGACACGAGTCACGTATGTGGACCCTAACCACTTAAAAAACGACGATCCAGCGTTTAGTAGGAAGTGACGTCAGTCAGGCGAGAGATACGGTAACACTGCCCGTATGGTAATCGAGGCGAGTGTCTGCCCTCGCTCATCCAAAATACTCTGGCAATTACCAAAAGACGTGATGAGACGCTGCTGGCTACCACTGGAAGCAGAACTCATCCTCGTGGGGAGCGGAGAGCAAACTGCCTGATGATGCCTACTTCGTACTTGCTGCGAGTAGGAAGCAGCCTGGCGACGGCCGATGCATTATTAATGTCCCCTTTACTTGTTACCACTCTTGTACTTACTTGCTCGCGTGATCTAGAGACTCTGCATGCCTGAAATCGACGAATGGATGATACTGTACTGTATTAATGCATCGCTTCCCTTCTGTGATTATAGTATAGAGAGAATATATGTAGATATATGTAGGGGGCGAGTGGGAAAGGGAGGTTAGAAAATGATTGATCTTTCCGTAGTGAATGTGTCCACGATATTGGTCATTGGCATTAAGAAGGATTTGAACTGTCCGATAGCGTAGGTCAGGCACCTCTGGAAGTAGTTTTGGGTCATGTTAATTGTACCTGTATTCTCGTACTAGAGAAAAGTTTTATATTTGAATTAATTGGGTGGCTGATGAAATTCGTAGAATAATAATAGTGTATGGTTCGGTGTATATGATTATGGCCAAGTGGTCTCTGACCAAAGTAAGGGTCTCTAGTTTCGGTATTATAATGATTCAAACCATATACCATATAAGAGGTGTGGGCAAGTGCGGGAAGGAGATGAAACGATTGTGAACATGACGCCTATGACAGTATGTGGGAGTAGCTGTCACTCATTGTTGCCTCGGCCAGACGTGATACTCGGATATTTCACTACTTGATGCCAAGAGATTCGTGCGTTGCACGCGCACCCTCGTTATGGTATAATAATGCAGTCGCGACGATTTTGGTTCTAGTCAAGACACAATTATAACTGTCATGAATACTCTCGAAAATATTAGATCGATTAAACGAACTTACCTGAAGCAAATTTGAATGGTGGCATATACATTATAATTTTATAATAAATAAAAATGTGTAATATATAATCGTGATAAAAAAAAAAACGTAAAATGCGTGATGTCATTTATGTTGTTTCAATTAATTGTCCGCCATACGAAATGCTTTACAGGTATTAATTTTTATCATACGCATAGATCGTATCGTTACATTTTTATCGATTAATGTGTCTCGTTAGTATGTAATTCTGAAGTTTATACATTTCTTGACGCATCGATCCCAACCCCACAACTGCACTGGTCGATGGGCTTAGATTAGAGTGCATGCCATTCGTTTGTGGGCGCACGGTATTCTTATCGGCCGGTTACATCTATGGAATAAATAATATATACCCCGTAATAGCTTTTGACATACGCAGCGCACATGCGTATGCTCATTCGTAAAATAACTTCGTCCACACAACTCTCGATCGTTCGCTTGCTATTCCACAAGCATATTTTCGAAGTGTGTGTTCTGTCCTGCCTTTAATAAAGATCGAAATCGCGCCATAGTCAGGTCGGTGTGATGGAAAATTTGTATTATTTTTTTTTATCAAACATTTTTATTCCTTTTCTGTTCGTGTAACAAAGTTGCCTTCTTTTTTATATATCATTATAAACTGTACGGAATATCATTAGATATTAACTAGTCTAATTTTTGTATTCCTACCGAGCAGACACATTTGGCTGGTATCGATCGCAGTTGCTAATTATTCTGTTTTTCTTGATATTTCAGAGGCCACCCTCCTCGTCGCTATCGTACCCTGGTGCGGGTGGAAATGACGACGCACGTAGTCCCGGTAGCGGTGGTACACCGGGTCCCCTTAGCCAACAGGCCCCGACCAGCCTGGATTCATCCGACCCCGGTAAGTCCCATATTTTCGTACATTCTAATAAATGTTCCCTAATTCTTGTCTTCATTATGTACCTCGTGCGTTTGTATATTTACTTCGCCGTTTCTTCCCACCTGAACTAAAGCGGTACCGAAGTTGCCATTGAGCCTTCAAATTTCACGCGTATAGCATTCTAATAGGATTTGCCAATAATATGCATACATCTTAGCCTTCGAGGTTACGAGGATAAGGACAAGGAAGACTCATCGTATGGGCCATGGATATATAGAGCTTACTGAAAGTAGATTCGTCGGGGTAACGTGGCAGACCTACATGCTCTCCCCTAATGACAATATCACGCAATGAACGAGTTGATGACAATCAAGATGCGAGGTGGGATGCGTGTACACATCCTTCAAATTTTACAAATACATAAACGCACGTCAACACTCGTGGAAACGCGTTGCCAAGAGGCTAATGAGTGGACGGACGCAGTGGCGTAACTACGATCGAGCGGTCCCGTGACCGGTAATTCCTGTCTGTAACCTCTTAAAAAAAATTATTATATTTTGCGAAAAGATAGGACTACCCGGTATGCAACTACGTATCAGAAAGTGTCTTAATGTCGCGTGACCAAGAAGTGCGATCGCGTCAACAAAGTGACTACAGTCCTTGTTAAGGCCTTGTCTCATTGACTCGACGTCGCGACGCGTCCCTTAAAGACGATAATTATAGCGCAGCCGGAGCTTATACGTCACAAGGATCCTCAGAGATCGTATAGGGAAAGTGCGCCAATGGACAACGGTCGGGTTCAGTCAGTCACCGGAGGGAATACAAGTTCACAACATCATCCCATAAAGATTCATTAAGGTCCGTCGTCTATACGTTCCCTGTCGTGCCAACATTATAGGCCGTGGCGTGTGCGCCGCACAAGACAAAACGGCTGATCAATAACAATCAGAGCCCGCGGTATTACATCACGCGGGAAAATAAATGGTTTTGAGATAGCGCCGCGAGCCGTGTCTACCGTGACGGTATATTTAATATTCACAGTGTCCCGTCAGCTAATTACCCATAACACGCCTCGGTACGTGAGAAGAGCTCGATCTATCGTGTCGTATCACGAGGATCGTGACTTTGGTATTTCAACGCTTTCGAATTTCGTGCTCGTGCTTGGTTGCCATTAAATATCATCTTGCGATCCGGCAGCAGAAGATCAAATCTCGGTCGCTCTTCGTTCTCCTTCCTTTTCCTTTTTATTTTCCTTCATTCTCTTTCCAGAGAATTTACGTGAATCTTGAATATTTTTTTATGGTTTTTCTTTTTTTTTTTTTTTAATTATTATCGTGTGAAGTCTCGCACGCATATACATAATGCTGACAGTTTCATGGGTTTACAGTGAGAACCTCTGAGAGACATAACGATCTAATGAATCGATCCTCGCGGTAAACAAGGTTGCCCACGGCATGCTATCCTCTCGTCAATTCTCAATTATATTATTATTTATATTTTAAACGATGGCTGATAGTAGCACCCGCGCCTCGACCCCGCTCCGCCAATTATCGAACGGGAAGACACACGCACACACGTCGACAATATTAACGCTTAGGCTTGTATAACTCTAAAGCGTTTTCCACGTGCGAGTATACAAATACTACTGCTTATAGTTACCTAATGTCGAAGATAATATCGCTGGGCAAGCCCTATCACTATATACAACCGACCATTTGCTGCTCATTTCATTACGCGTACCATTTTTCTGTCTATTCATTGTCTCCCTTTCTTTATACCCAGTGTCCCTTTTATATCAATTTCATCAATTATTTTTGACGTTCTCTCTCTGCGAGGCATCAACTTTGCTCCTACACCACCCACCGTTAATGCGTCCACCCGTTTGGCATTAGATACCATCTACTACCTTAGTTTCTCACTCGGCTCCCACTGCTAGCTGCAGGAGCGCGCAGACTTGCAGAAGCTACTGCAAGATCGTCTTCGTCGCTCAGCACCATCGGCAGCACCAAGTGGCACCAGCATCGTTACTACGGTATATTCCTACCTCTACAGGGAATATACCAGAAGCATCATCCAGTATGTATATTCCTGGTACCAAAGTACCGGCACCAGAGCCACTAGCTGGTGTACCAGGTTGCGACCATTCTTCGAGGACGTATCCACGCTATCGCCGAGAATATCCTCGGGATTCCGGTTTTTCGAATCGAGAGGAACGAGTTCCCTCGTTCCTCCTTTCTCGTGATTCTCGGGTATATGCTGCTGGTGCTCTCTCCAAAGCGTGTACCACCTACCCATTAGGAAGGTTTCGTGCGGGTCCTCGGGATCCTCGGGCTACGTGGTGTCATCGACATCCTACGAGTCGAATGGGTGCCCTGCGAGAGCAGGGCCACAACCACGTGACAAGGGGGAGGACAGATATATCCGTTGCTTTCTGACAACTATCAAAGTTTGTGCCGGGCGCGAGTTCCCGGCTTGGGACTAAAGATCACGAAGAATTCCTGGAACTTGGAGAAGGAGGAGGAAGATAGAAGTAATGAGGCTGATTCTCTGTTTTCTGTGTTTTCAGAGTCGCCCTGGTATCTGCCGGTTATCGGCTGCCTTTTTCTCATTCTCCGAGCCGTACACTCCGTGCCGAGTTACTCCGGGCATAATGAGGGCTTCATGTCGTGAACTTTCTACTCTACCTTCTATTTTTCTCTTTAATCCTGATTCTTCGTCTTTGCGTTTGCAGAATGTTTTTTTTTGTATCCGTGTATAGATATACATGTAATGATCGGTGTTCAAAATCCTGGGTAGAAATTAGGTTACTTGGGCCATAAAACTTCTGGTGTGTTTTGTTATTGGTAACGTGCACGAGGATATCTTTGTATTTAGAAATATTTCTAAATATTAACTGTCACACGCTGCGTGGTGATTGACATCGTAAATAGTCATAGAATCGCGTGACATTTATACGGGATAGAAATTTTATTAAAAAAATTTTTTTTTCGTATTTTACATGACACATGACAATCAAGATAGGAGGAGTATATCAAAACTCCTTGAGTTCCGTTCGGTTACGCGATGTTGATAAGTCGATGGATTTAGTATCAGTAATATGGCCAATTAAAATCTGTCGAAAGTTCAAATTTCATAGAATCACGCGAGCACTGGAGTACCGCAAAAGTGAATTTAATTAGCATGTTAATGAGTAATAAACTTATGTCCCTGTCATATTGATAGCTTGAAAACAGATAGTAGTATCGGCGTAGCGGGAGGCAGACTCATTAATATCTCTGTTTACTACACTTCTAATCTATGATATTTTGCCTTACAAGGCGTTTAACAATGACTCTCATAGTTCATTGATTTCAGTTAATCTTTATTATCGTAGATTCGACTTCAAATTACATATAGACAGTGTCGTTTTACCATTAGTGATCGTAATGGCAAGAAAAAAAAAAAAAAAGGCGACACTGTATCCATTACAGAGTCATTTAATTTGCACAATTCTATACGATGTCGCAGCGACAATGTTTCCATCGTTTCTGATATACAGCGATATGTCGTGATTGCATTGTATAAGGAAGAAGAGGTCTGCAGGAATGGAGTCTCAAATGAGGAACGTATAGCGCGAGAGAACCCATTTGGGTTTCGTAGAACGTCCTTATAGAATACATTTGCCTCGTTAATGAATTCAAATAAACGACGTTCCGCGTCCCGACGCGTTTCCTACCGTCACGATATTGGTTCCCCGGTTACGGTTATTTCGTTAAGTGGCCCAGCGACATCGATTAAATATTAAAGATAAATATCGGCCTGGTCACCCCTTCCATTTCGTCAGCCACCACCATAAATGTCGAGGTGTCGGTGATTTAAAAATAGTCATAAATACGCGCCTCCCGCAGGGGAAAAATCAATTAAGCCGCTTATATGAAATATGGGGAACAATTATGTACGATTGCCAAATCCAGTCGTGTAATCGATGACCACATTATTACCCGTCTATGCGTGCCCCGTGCTCATTTAATTACAATTCTCATTCGAATCTACTTTTCAGCATAGAGATTCCTAATTTTTACAGATTCCCCATAAATATGTACACGTTGAACTTTTTTTTTAACTACCGCCACTCCCTCTTCCACGTAATCAACTCTTATCAAAGTACATTTTTATCGGTCCTAAGAGGATCGCCAGAGCCATCATAGATACGCCGTTTTCAACAAAATAGTGCTTTCTTTCTATGCAAGGATGACTTAAGGCGATATCGAAGCTCACGCGAGTGACCCATGACCGCTTGTCGTTCCAAGTAATATAACAGAAGAGCCTGGATGAGTGTGCCAAGGAGAGTGTTATAATGAGTAATGCACAGTGTCTTTATCCCCACTGAACTCTGTAGAGTAACACGGTATCGGGGAGAACTAAAGAGAGAGTAAGAACTATGTGTAATACAGTATACAGTATATAGTTATATATATATATATATATGCATGTGTGCCGAGTTCATCGCATGCAGTAAATTTCCCTCGGTTGGCAGTACTCGATCACGCGAGAGGCATTCCTGGGCCAAACGAAGAAAAGAAGGTACCTTGAGCCTCGACAAAGAAGCAGCAGCAGATATCGGTACCTGGAGGAGGATTCGCGGTGATCGCGTGAAACAATTTTTAAGGGGGGACCCAAAGCGATCCTATACCTAAGCTAACTTCAGGTTACGTAGGACTACCTGTATCCATAGAAATCGATTGGTTGCCCCGCAATAGGCTACAGTGCGAAACTAATAAATAGATTGTGTGAAGTAGGTGGGTAAATAAAGGCGTCATATTAGCATATACTTATCAGAGAGGGGGTGGGGGAGCGGGTCTAACGACTTGACTGATTATTCAAACGGGTTTACTCTCGGACTTGCGCGTGAACTTATAGTCTATGTAGCAGAGATAAAGCTTATCGTTATCACTTGCATTATTAATCTCTTGTAAAAGGAAAGGATATTCATATTTATTGTTCAAAGTGGAAATATATACAAATCGTATCAATGTGGTTTTTAAGACTGTTCGTCTTTGTCTCGGTCTGTTGGAAAAAAATACAAGCTAGATACCCCCTGGTATGTGCCATGTTGATTAGCACACAATGTGACGAAGTAAGGAGATGGGCGTGTTCGATCGCCAGGTGGACGTGATATCGATGCATCGGAAACGACACCTTCTTTGTGACTTGGTACGTCGTGTATACTAGGAAACGGGACGGGATCAACCTTCTCCTTTATACACTGTTCCCCAACGTCACGATCACGAGGTCCCAGAATTCCCTATTAAGGATCCAGGTTTCTTGAAAGCGTCTCTGTATGTTGAAGAAGGTATTGTAGGACGAAGATTCTTGGGGAAGGGGTAGTAGAGGTAAAAGGATGAAGAATATTCTAAAGGGTTAATACCGCGAAGAGTTTTTAGATATACACGATTAACAAATGCGTGTCCAGGTAGAAAAGTTATACATATATGGATTATACATTTATACTCTATACATATATGTATAAAAATTAAGAAATAATAAGCAATATAACTTACGGGAAGATTCATATTTTATTGAATAAATACTTAATTAATGAACCATTAATTAATTAATTAGTTAATTGAACCAAGTTTTCTGATGGTGCAGGCTTAAACTCTCGCAACCTGCAATTTAAACTTTATTCAATTACTCTATGATCCATCATTGCCCGACTATTTTCTTCGCAGTGCTTGTCCATATATTTTATTATTATGCAACAAGTAGTAATGTTATAAGTCATATAAAATAGTATGGTATATGTATAATTTTTCTATGCAGATGGAAGAAACTGTTAGATTCAAAAAAATGTAAGTCGGGTTATAATATCTTTTTATGATTTCTATAAAATTTACTGAAGATTTCGATTAAATTTGAATTGGCGTCAGATGATTTTTACCTTTCAACTATATATAATCCATATGTAGGTAATGACTAATTGCTTCCATATATAGGCTACATACAAATAATATATAGTATATATACCCCATATATTATTCATATACAGGTCATATGGGGCCAAAACGTTATAAGATATATTTAATATAAACAATATATAATTGACATATATCTTTTCTACCTGGATGGGTATTGATAGTGTGTTTGGTTCATTGCGGAATAGCATTGACGTTTCGTGTTGCTCCAAAATCTTCATCTCCCACCGTCATTTTCTTCTCTCTTCTTTTACTTTCATTTTAACTTTCTAAATGGCTCATTCTTGGTCTTTTTTTTATCTCTAAGCCATTTCTTATTATTCCTGTCGTAAGGTCCTCCAACTACACTCGACCATCGCAGTACACGCGACATTGGCAATGCAGATCTATAGGGCAATTACCTACTTGGTATTTTTGTAGCTGCATGCGATACTTGAGTCGCTGCCTTAACTTTCTGTCGCATGTGCTATACCAAGCGGGAACTGATAGTAGGCACTGTATACACCCTAGTTACATAATTTCGAATATCACTCTTGCAAGTGATTGCATTTCACCTTGAACCGGTATAACATATCGTTTACGATTGCGCGTTGTAGTGTGTATATATGTATATGAAAATGCGTATGTCTTTTCAGACTATTACTTATGTTAAACGTAATGTGAATATTAAGCGTCGGGGAATGGAATTAGGAACCGATTAATTCTCGCTTGGAAAAATGTCCATGTCGCTGCACAAGTTATCTATACAGTCTGTCCATTTAACGAAGTTGGGCACCCCTGATAGACAGCTGTTCCAAACCCATACGATAACCTAAACTTGACTTGGCTGCTTCCTGAGCTAGTTCGCATGTGTATTGACGCTGTTTATATTTTTTTACCGGCTATGCATAAATAGCCGGGCAACGCCGCGGAGAAGCCTCTTTGATTGTCTTCCCGGAATCGTTGAGATTTTTCTCGGCCGTTCGTAGCAAGTATAGATAAACTCTGAATTACCGCGAAGTCCGGTCTTGGAATATAACTAGGAGCGTCGCGACGTACCCCTAATTTATCGACAATAACAGATAATTTCTCACGCACCAAAACGATCATATCTCCGTCTTTGGTTCCTTTCGTGAATCCATAATTTGAGTATTCGTCGGAACGAGGTAATACGGTATGCGAGAATCTCAATTAATGTCTAAATTAATCGGCAGCCAATGGCAAAGGATTAATAATCAAGAGAATCCGTCGTGACTTATGTCACGACAAAATGCTTAAGGCGTCGATCGAAACCGATCGGAAATTGGTTGATTCGATTCCAGCTACGAGACCGTTTGGTAGTCTTAGGTGCTGTAAGATTTCGAGTCGAAAGGCAATTAAATGTTTGAAATCGGTTAGAGTAATTAAACCTGCAATTATCTATTGACGAGAGGCACGCGACTCCTGATCATGCTCGCCGCGCACAGGTTATGTACTTTGCGCGATCAACTAGGTGTAACATGGTTCGGAATGTCGTGTGCGTTATTTTTATTTGACAAAAGACGAACAGGCGCGCCAAAGATAGGAATATGTACATGTGGTAGTAAAACAAGCAATAAAGGTAGTATAGATAACCTTTTCTTATGGTTAAATGTATATGATGACGATGCACAGTTGTGTAATGTGAAACAAGTGGAATGACGTTACGTTACGTTAGTAAGGTACTCAGCGTGGTTACCTCGTCTTCTTAAAGCATCCTCGGAGATACAAATGCATATACATTCTCGTTAGCTTTAAAGTATCCCACCACGTGGTCCCGTCTAGTATGAATTTAGTAAAATTAACTGAAGCTTCCTTATGGGGGTCTCTTCGGTGGGGCTCTTATCGTCCCTGCGTGGCGAACCACTTTGACATTCGGGTAGGTCCGAAATAACAAATTGCCTGGATACTTAACACATCTGCGGTCCGAGGAACATAAATCGATGTGGGTCAGTGTTTTGAGGTCTCGCGACACCTCATCAAACATATTCTGTCCGAGTTTATGTTCCGCGCCGTAATAAAATGTTATCTGTTACGAGTGGTCGCTAGCGAGTCGATCCTAGTTCCCCGCGGTTGAGGGTTATGCGCTTGGAGAGATTGGTCCTAGGCGACACCGTGTGCCACGTAGATGCTTATGTTTTTATGTCTCTTTCGATGCTCCTGACAAGACTTTCATGGCTGTATCTAACATGGCGCCTGTGCTCTCGCTATCGGGCTCTTCTTTCGGAACAGTAACAACTAACGTTTTATAGGCCTTATTTTATGGCGACGCGCATCACTCGTTGGAGATTGACGATGACGATGTACCTGTGAGATTTTAAAATTTGTTAGGCGGGCTGTAGACGTGTCATGCGCATTGCAACGGATGTAGGTTTGCGCTATATATTAAAGGGTAGAGAGAAAATGGCACCGGCTTTGAATTCAGAATGGAGGATAGGCGCCTCTGCCGTAAATACCATTTCATCCGGTGAAAGTTTAAGTCTCTTAGCTTTTCCGCAACGATTCACCATTTATTTGGCTCCCCGTGGAAAGCCTGGACCCCTTTGCTCCCCAGGAAGGCACATATTTCTCCCCCACGTGGCGCTATCTATCCTTCCATCTTCTGCATTCCTTGGGGTATTACACACCCCAGGACATCCTAGGTTTTCTCTTGAGCGCCCCATCACCCTCTTCGCCGAGTGTTTTCTTCCACCCTTCGTGTACGGGACCGTTCCGCACCGCATCCAGCTCAGAGCACACCTCCTCGGCAGACTCGTTCAAATCCCGATGCGGCCCCAGGAACAAGGCAAACCCATTACGGATTCATCGTGCGCCATTAGCTAATTCTTCCCCGTTCTTCTGACGTCTCCCTTTCTGCGCTCCGTCGCAGCTCTTCTCCAGGTCGCAGACCTCTCTCGCGGTCGACGAGTTTCCACTTTTCCTTTCGAAAAGCAATGAATATCGCACCGGCCGAACATCATCACACCCTTCTACATCGCGCGATATGTCAATGCTAAGGTCATTTTGAATAGGTTTCAATTTCACGAAATTGACCTCAAGGTCCCGATGAAGCAATGCTTACCGAAAGCTTCCTTGGAGAAGGTGGTTCACGATCGAAATTCAAAGTTTAAAGTATGAGGCACCATAGAAGAAAATTGCCCTGTAGCCGGTGGGGGGTAAAGAGGAGGAAGAGAAAGAAGAGGATGAGGTCGAGGTCGTGGATAAGGGAGATGGGGCAGCAAAAGCGAGGTAGGGAAGACTCCGGTGTTGTGATGGAAGGAAAGTGCAGTCACCCGGAATAAACGAGGAGACCTAAAGTTGTTGGTTGAAGTTCAACCGGGGGTTGGGAATGAGTTTGCGTCGCGGTGGTGATGAAACTTTGCCGTGACGAGAGAGGGGTTGTCACACCGTTCAGTCTCACCCTTCAGGGAGATCTGCCTACCATTTCCCTTCGTTCTGCCGTTTTCTCACCCCGTGCTGGAGTCGCCCAAATGCTCGACGACTAAATGTGCGCAGGGGTGCTTAACGTTTTGCAAGCCGAAAGAAAGGTCTACCCTTACGCTACTTTGGCTTCTGTCCAAACGCACCAGGAGAGCACCGGAGCACCTTTATGGGGGCATCATATCAATGAAGAGTCAGCTTTTTTCTCCTTGTCTTCTTCGTAAGTACCTATGGAAGGATGCCGTAAGCGCGGATGGATCTATGTATACGCCATAGATAATTGGTGATGTTTTATATCGCTGGACCACACATGTCGCGAATAGGATAAAAGACACATCGTCTCGCGGCTCGCGGATATAAAGATGATGCGCGACATATTTCTCCCCGCGTTCAGATCCACATATAGAACGTGACTCAGGAGCCTGGCAAAAATACTTACACGAGGAGTCGCCCTAAGGAGCTTACTTTCTGATATCCCCGTGTATACGCGGCCAACCTTTTCGTTACTATACACGAAAGCGTGTACACTGGATTCCATCCTAGGGATTTTATGTCTTATGGAAATATTAGGTACCTACTTACGGCTTAGGATTTCTCAGCCGACGGATTAGGCACGTTTTTCACTACAATCTTTTACCAGCTCTACGTATTTTAGTCTGTTTCGACATTCCTTAAAACCGATTAGTTACTCTTTGCTCTGCGGACAATGTTAGGTAATATCGCCATAAAGACGTATAGACGGACAAATCGAAGAAACCGATGTTTTGTCTTTCTGTAATAATCTGTAATATTTCCAAGACAAAAATCCCCCGAAAGTAAAATTGGATCGATTATCGTATACCTAATATTCAAGTAGAATGAAAAGGGTGTAAAGGAAAGATGGAGGAAGTTAACAGCATCCCTAAAACTTGGACCAGCCATTCGTGTTCTTTGGAACAAAAAAACGGATAGGCCACATTTTTTCGACCGACGAACAGACTTCATTCTTGGTTTACAAGCATGTGGTCTACAAAGAGGTTGCCACGCTGTTAAAATAACCGCAGCTAACCTCGTGCAGCAAAGCGTATTCGTCATACAAGCGCATATGTGCACTTGCGTACATGTGCGTGCGTGAGGTCACTAACACGTGGTACTGCACACGTGGTGGGACTAGCAGGGAAGCTGATGTGCACTGTCTGGAAGGATCTTTACTGTGTCGCGTCGCGAGAGTGGTGATCAACTAAATATTAATTCCAGCCGAGAAATCGATTATCGATAAATTAAATAATTGCTCCTCAGAACTGAGAGTATTCGCCATCCTAATGCCGTCGCAGGTCGATGCAGAATATGCCATGAGAAATCATATCGGTATTTCAAAGAGGACACGATAACCCCATTTCAATGATATTCATATATTGAAAAGCTTTTACAATGTAGAATTAGGTATTGAAAAAGCATTGAAGCCATTCCGAGAGTTTACGACGGTATGTAGAAAAATGAGAACCTCTCGTGGAAGTGGGAGCCCGCAGAGTAACATAAGAAACTTTTGGAAAACCACAAAGTACGGCCGTAAAAGCCCGCGTGCGCGCACATCATATTTGACAGTCGTCCCCGGTTTCGTGGGCCGTCGAAAATTTTTTGTCGACCAAAGTGACTTTTATTACAGTGTACAGTAAATGCCCCGTTAAACGCGACCATATCTCGTTAAGTTGTCCCAGTTACCGTGTACGTGATTGAAATTAAATTTATGACTGCCCAGAGCTGATCTAGCGCGATTGGATGACAGATTATCGTTGGATAATGACGGAAAAATCGATCGATTAACGCGTCGCGATATGGACGATAAGGTGACGTTCACTCGTTGGCTTCCGCGCTTCAAGGAGTTGTACGCCTGTCACGTACATTGTACCCGGGCTCAAGGTATTATCTCATATTCTCGTAATTAATGCTGAACGCGACGCGTTACAAGCCCTTGCCGCGAGTACATATTTACCATGCTATTCTATTTACAATAATTCCGCCGACAGCTACCTTAAGCATATTGCGTCGGATAATAGTAATAATAGCGAAACGCCCGAGCAAGACGTCGTTAACCAATTGTTTGCCCCGAGGATCAGCCGTCTTTACATATTTTTCTTATCGTCCTCATAAACTAATTAAATTTTTCGCTACTTTAAAAGCCATAATACCATAAACTTATATACACTCGCTGTGTAACTCGCTATTCGGATTAATCCCATGTTCTGTGGCACGAAGTCTAGAAATATTTTTTACTGTTATGGATGCTGTAGATCCATAACATCATTACGATTCATCTTGGCGACCTTGGATTAGCTAAAACCATTTCTATATAATAACCGAATAGCGCAGCTTCATTACGGACGATTCAGATCTCGCCTTTTCCATGTAGCCCGAGCCGAGCATCGTTCGGTCCCTGACGCTCGCTGACGTGGGTCTATCCTGAACTTGCGTATATACAGGCACAATAGCCGCAATTAAATATAAATAAATTATAAAAAAACGTCGCTGATACCCGTCATGTGGTTTCCTTCGGTGAACCAACAGGGATGCTCGTGGTTACGGTTAACGCGAGCGTCTTCATGGGGTTGAAAAAAAGAGTAACTTTCAGTGGGTATTACCTCGTAAAGTCAAACGGCTATGGCGCAGTATTATGGCTAAGGTTAGGGGTAGTTCCAAGGGTGGGTACTTCACCGAAGAAAACGGGGGACGAGTTTAATTTATTTCGGAAGCAGTGATATCGAGAGGTGCCTATCTATTACCGCGAAACTTATTACATACGAAGTTACGATGGCTTTGCGAGAGCGTCGCGACGCTGCTGCCACCAAGGAGAGATTGGGGGAGAGAAAGAGAGATACGAAGCCGAGAGCGGAATGCCTCTAAATTCGGTAATAATGAAACTCACTGATGTGTATGATTGAAAACGTGGGGACGCGACGGAATAGCTAAACGGGGGATGCTGGGGGGGGGGGATGAACGAAGGTGGAAATTGGGGGGGGGGGGGGACTCGAGGAACTGGAAAGGCAGGGAAAGTCGAACTGCGTGACGTCACTAGCATGCCGTTACGCGCTATTACGCGAATTCAAATTCGCTTTTCTCTGTTTGCGAATACCCTTAAGATCTTCAGGATTCTTCAGAATATCTTGTCTGAATTTCGTTATGTAAATTTAATTTATTATTTAATCTGCATGGTTAGAGCAGCGAGGAAATTGTATAGCGTGATTAACAATGTAAATTTTACGCAATCGAAGTAATCGAATGTAGAGTAATCCAACTATTAGGAGTATGTTAGGTAATAATGGTCGAAAGATGATTAACTAGGCCACATAAGACTTATCTGTGAACGCAGTAGCCAATGAGATTCGGATCACGCGGTTACGAAGACACGAGTGGCCATCATTACTATAATGGATCGGTATATTTTGATCGATCTATGGATTATGGGTAATCCCCGTATAAATAAATTTATTGGTACGTTGTTGATTCTTGGCTGAGACGTAGCATTGCATACTGCATGTCGTTTGAATGATCTATCATTCTCGTACTACCTGTCGAATTCCCTCCTAGCTCCCTTGGTACCTCTAAACCTGTATCCACATTCCGCATTCTTATTTTTCTGATATAACGTCATCTGACCGTAACATCGGTACGTCGTCTGCATTTCAGTAACAAATAGTTAAAAAACAAATTTTCTTGACTTCGATACGAAATAAATTATTGATACGGTTTTCTTTTTTAAATTCTTTAAAATAAATATCTTCGATAATAGCCAAAACTTTTCCCATTATACGTGCATATCTATGTGTCATGCTCTTGTAGTAGGAAGTGCTGAGAAGAAAAAAAAAAAGAGAATTTTCATGAAAAGAAGAAACTGCCCGCGTTCCCTTCAGTGACTTTTGACAGATCCTGTAGCGATCCGTCACATGCAGATACCATTCTATGCCGCGCATAGTTGAGTAGAAAACTTTAGTACAATGAAAGAGAGGACCAACCACCCAGTCGGGAACTGCACGCATCACCGCGCTCTTTAAAACGACCTGTTTTTTTTTACATGCTCGATGAATGGATGAGCCCGACTGGAGGGATGCTAAGGGTAGGTTATAGCAAAGGGGATGACGATGGGGCGCTAGGTTGCATCGTTCCCGTTGCATTGTGTCATTTCTTCATTCATTCCTGATTTTGCGGTCGGCTTGCGTAGCGAATGTATGACGAGAAAAAAAAAAAGAAACGCATGCGTTCCGCAATTTTGAGTCCCGTTCTGCTTCCTCTTTATGTATCGTCTTTCTGTTTCCTCAATATTCACCCTTGATACTGACATCGCTATTCCTTCGTTTCCTATACATGTCTCTCGGCGAATCTCAGGTCAGTTAATTAGACCAATTTTAATTATGATTTTTTTGTTTGATAAGATCGACTACGTAATATCGCCCTGATTTTCTTTCTCTCGCGAAAATATTATTTTTAACGGCGTACAGTACCTTCCGCCTTGACGAATCTCCCGGAAGTGACGTATGGATCGCTGACGTCATTAGAAGCAACCGGTATAGTTGTCTCTAATTCGGCTGCCTTTTACACAATTTTAACGAAACATCCTGAGGTCACCGATTGCATTTACGAGATTTTCATTAATGCCGCTAACCCGATTTTGCCTCAGGGATGAATCCCTAAGTTAGCTGGTTGACTGTTTCTCTTATTCTACTGAGAGCAGTAAGTAATGAAGGGATGAGAATGCACTGTTCCGTCTATTACCTAGACGCGCACCAGATGCTCTGTCTCTCGAAGTACCACGGCTTGTACCTAGTTTATTTACGAGCAAACACTGGCAATCCGATTGTACTATGACTATTATGTAACGCTGGATCACAGGGCTATATGTGTACTGTACAGTATACGGCCATGCAGTGTGTTTGTTGTCGCGAGCGGCGAAGCATCCTTCGAGTGGTTTTCAGGTTAGCCACGCTGAAAAAACAAACTGAATCTCGTATAGGGATAAAAGGGGGAGCAGAGATCTGGATTTTGTGGGGGGACCAAAGGACATGCTGGATCAACCACTCGTGATTGGTACTATTGAGTATTCTCGAGAGATGCTTGTATTCACGATACTATACGCTTTTATGGGAATGGATAAAAAGTTCGAGATAGTATGGAATTCGTGATGGGAATGCATTCCCAATGCATTGTCGCTCGGTGAGAGATAAGTGCGCTCGTATAAAACTGGATGCACCAAAGAGAATTTACTTTATGCGTTTTCTCACGCTGAAACTTTTCCTGACCTTCTTTCACGTGATTCTCTCAATGAGTTTCGAACTGTTATCTCCCTATGAGAATATTAACCTTTTTTATTTTTATATTCTTGCGACTTTGTTTTGGGAAAAAGAGGAAATTCCACACTAGTTCACTCGACACGTGTTCACAAGACGTTATATCCAAAAAGTTTAAAACATCTTACCAAACGTCTATACAAGTGCGTACATTCGATTCTGTCATTACCACTCTACTGTTCGTTCCCAATCACGAAAATAAAAAGTCCCCGCGATTCAAGAGATCGTAGCAAAGGACTGGAGAACACACTCCGCGCGCAAGACACCCTCTTTCCTGGATAGCACTGTGAATTCGTGACTTGCCCTCCCTATCTGGATTCCCACTTACACTTTTGGCTGGCCCCATTCAGTGCAGTCCCTCTTTCGCTCGTTCGGCCTTTCGCTCTCTCGTGTCCCGAATGAGCGCGTCTCCCACTCCCACCCTTTCTCTGGGTGCTCAGCGCGATAAGAATGAAATGCCGTCGCACAATGAAGGTGTCGTTGCAGGAAATTATACAGCAGTTAGAAGAGCGTCTCGCTCTGAGCAATTGTCTCTTAGCTGGCATTGTCTCGGTCTTCTCCCCGGGGCCTAACCAACCGCTTGTCTGACACAGCGGCGCACAATGAGAGATCTAATCGCGGGTAAAGTACTTAATATCTTAAGGTTGGACGAGCCAGGGCGTCGGGGGTTGTAGTTGCTTCTACATAGGTACTAGCTACTACAACCCGTGGTAGGAGACGCCGAGGAGGGTAGGTAAAGGTTGGTTAACAAGTAAGGAGGTATACCGTACCGGATCGCACGGTGTCACGGTATCTGATGAAGAGGCGCCTTAGGTGACAGCTACTCCGCTACAGGGCTCTGGAACTGGTGCTTTACTAGTTAGTGGAAATATACTATATACGCATCTAACTGACATAAGTGCGAGGAACCCTTTCGCATGTGGTATATCAGCTGATATACTACAGTACGTAGACGCTATAGTGTCTGACGTATTACTTTACAATTAGCGTATAACTTCGTGATAAAGAATTTTTCAGCCTTGCTGTACAGACGTGTATATTGATTTAATGTGTTACACAGAAAGAAGAAAGAAAATGAATGTTTGATGCTTGTAGTTAA
Organism: Cephus spinipes; assembly: GCA_963971525.1. Lineage (NCBI taxonomy): Eukaryota > Metazoa > Arthropoda > Insecta > Hymenoptera > Cephidae > Cephus > Cephus spinipes. The sequence goes on along the minus strand of OZ020574.1, from coordinate 11,602,692 downwards.
ATGATGGTAACAGCGTCTACCAGTGATAGAAAAGAATTCGCTGGACTGTAGTTGGATGGTACACCTGGCGCTTCGTAAATGAACCCTTTGTCTCTGCTCGACGAGTCATTAAGGGTACGCCGAGCGCAGCGCGGTTGACGTTCGCAAGTTTAAATGGTTGCTCGGTGCAAAGGTAATAAAAAGATAGCTTTGCATTCTGTGGTAAGGTGAGAGAATTAATGAAATAGGATGGGCGTTGAATATATATGTATATATAAATTGGGAGATTCTTAGTTGGTCCAGGTGGTAGATTTATTGGTTACGTTGGTTAGAGGTTATTGTGTGGTAGGTTCAAGACTGCCGGTGGATAGTCGCTCGTCGGGGTGGAACCCGGAATAGACCGCGAGAGTGGGAAAATGTCCTGACAAGAAGTACGAGGTCGTTTCGTGGGAATAACTATTTGTACGTAGCGTCGTGCCTAATACCATAACCATAACGATATGTGCAAGAGAGCGGCGGGGTCTCGTGTACTTCGCCAATATATATGTAAAGGGGATGAGACGAATGGAGGATGGAGCACGAGAGTCAGGATATGGGTACGAAGGAAGCTGGGATGATGGTAAAGGATTCTATATAGGTTTAAAGAAAGAGAGAGAGAGTGGCTGAGGGTGGGAAAGGGGTTTAGGAGGTTATGTGCTCGTTCACCCGGTTTGTGGAGCCCTGCGTATGCAAAATTCGGCTGGTTCGGTTTCTCTTTCCGCGAAGCGCCATTTGCAATTCAACGCGTTTTGCGTACGAAGAGCATTACGGACGCGTACGTATATTATATGGGGGTGGTAGCGTGGGATCTGCAAGTGCTCGAGTACTTGACTACACTATATTGCATCGCGACGTTGGTGACGACGGCGACGCCTCAGGATTGCCTTGTAAGAGAGAGGGAGAGAGAGAGAGAGGAGAGAAATGCGTGTATTTATAATACGAAAGAATAGGAGAGCAAGCTACGGTACATAATGAATAATAATCGCATATAATGTGGACCGTGGCAGAAAGTCTCCCCACCCTTCGTAGCACCAGCCAAGGAGTGAGGGCGTCCCATTCTATTATGTGTCAAATATCAGGGTCGGGCCACTTTATAATTTCTTCCTTTTTTAATATCCCCGCCAGCCGTATCCGGCCGCGTGAAACTCACCAAGAGGAGGACGCCCACCGCAGAAGATATGAAATTGAAGCTTAAATATTCTATGGAGTGCCCCTCGGCTTCTCTTCCTTTGCAAGGGATGATACAGTTATAAAGCATCGTTATGAGGCTGACATTATATTGCTATCTCGCGGTGATTCCCTTTTATAATAATGCAATCTTAACTTTATTAACGGTATAGTCAAGAGCGGGATAGCAGTATCTATATAGGTATATGTATGCTCTTAAAACTTCTTCGTTGATCCGTATGGTTCCAACCTAACGGAACTACCCGGATAGTTTGAAATCTACCAAATCTACCCCTTTCGTTAGTCGTAAACGGAAGTATCCTTGTATTCTGAGATAGTCACTCAGAAGATCGATTCCTTCTCAGGCTACTTTCCTTTCTTGGGAGTAGCGACTCTTACGTTCTTTCCACTCCCTATGAAGTGGCGGCGGAGCTGCCTCCTGCTGGAGAGGAGTACTCCTCAGGAATTCATCGGGTTTGTTTACACAGATGCCACCGAGTAATTTCTTTATTTTCCTCTCTCGCGGGAGTGGCAGGAGGGAGGAACGCAGAGAGGGGGGGGGGGGTGGGGTGTGATGGAGGAGACAAGGAGCAGAGAGAGGCCTCCCCTTTCCTCGAGGTTTTTCCCGCGCTGCCATTTGTTTTTATCAGCCGCTCCCACGAGATGGGCTTCTACGCCAAGAAGAGGATGGGGTAGACCATCTATGTACAGCATCTTCCGCGGTCTACCTACGTCCCGTAGGCTGTGACATCCTTAGGGATGAAGAATGGAAAGAGTAGATCCTCAGGAGATGCGTATGAAGCGAAAGAGTGCCGAAGGATGGCACACGCGTCACACGTCACGCATACCATTATAACGTTATTTGCCTGCGCACCCTTCGCGCTACGTGCATCTATTATTTAGATCCTTTTCTTGCCTTAGGTGAGAGATGCCTTTTTTTTCTCCTGCTCCCTTAGACGTCTCGCGTATATTTCAGTAACAAGTTTTCTCCTTGGTATTTCTCGATCAGTCTGACAATGTAGATCTACAACGTAGCTTTATAGGTACACCTGAGGGTGGCAATCTTTAATGTGCTTTTTGTCTTTCATCCCTTAGGATGTTTTTTTATATCTTGTTTTTCGTTTTTTTTTTCTTTTTTTTTTCTCATCACTTTGCGCATATATCTTCTCACTAGGGATATTTATGATATACTCAAGCGGAGTAGTGTTCTTGAAATAGACGTGGGAGAGACAGAGAGGGAGAGAGTGAAAATAAAAGGAATGTCGAGCGTGCTAACGCCGTGTCATCATCCGCTCGAAAACCACCTTCGTGTCGACGGAATGACTTTTCGCGAATACACGCCTAAGTCACTAACCGACTGATGTAACGAACGGCGTACCGGGTGCTGATGCTGATGATAATGAGTAGGGGGCCTCGAACCCTCCAGGTCGCGTGAGCATTGTTTCGGGCTGTCGACTTGCGTGCTCGCTGACCACGTGGTGACTCCCCCTAATTTTAGTGAAGACACGCATATCTGTGGTTACCTATGGCTCTCTTCTACCTTTCTCTTTTTATCTCTTTTTATTTCTCACGAGCCTCACATTAGCTACTGTCCTACCGTCTCCGCAAACACTGTGCGCTTCACTCTTGATTTTTCAGAGCGTCCACTGTCAGAGGGCACCAGGAAGAGTGAGAGAGAGGTCCTCGAGTGAGAGGAGTAACCACCCTGAAAATACATTTACGACGTGTCATAATTACAGACTCCCAGAAACCGGCCGGGTCCATAAGCCGTTACTATTTTTACGTAATGCCACGCTTATCTGCGCTCACTCTGTCTACCGTTTACCCAATGACGAGTTTTGACGGTTTTTCGAGTAAATCAACACGCACCTTTACTCCCTTCATAATGCCGGAGTCGAGGAATCTTCCTGAGGAGTCCTTGCACATAGTCGAGGCTCTTCGAGATGTCCTTCAGGTTTAGCTAGTTCCATCCGAAGGTATTAAATGAGAGAGAGAGAGAGAGAGAGAGAGAGAGAGAGAGAGAGAGAGAGAGAGAGAGAGAGAGAGAGAGAGACCTTATCGTAAAAAGGGGCTGCCACTGAGGTCCCTAGGGGTCGTCAGTCGAATTATCCTGGATGGCTGCTGGAAATTAAAATCCTTCGAAGTTTAGAAGAAACGAAGGAAGTCAGGGGGGGTGGAGCAGGAGATGGAGAAAGCGAGGAGCGTACTCTTACAAGAGGGTGCACGGGGGTAGGTCGCGAGTTGGCGGCTCCATTAGGAAAGCCTGGGGGTCGCGGAGCCAAAGCGAAAGAGAGCTCCCTCTATCTCGAGAAGTGTCACCGATGATGAATAGTTGGCATGAACAAAAAGAATGCTAACCGCGTCCCCACCTCTTTCTAACCTAACCCGTAGTGGCGCTCATTCCCTTTCTCCAACGTCCTACTGGATTGCGAGTACACTCGGGCGTCTTGACGCCCTCGGGGTTCACCCTTGTCACCGATTGCCTTGACTGGGTCCTAGAGGGGAAGCGGGTGTTATGCCACTGAGACGATACCATCTTAATTAAAAGTTGCCAATTCATTTTGCCCACCGTTTCCACCCCGTGAATAGCGAGACACGCTGAGTGCCGCTGAGCTCATTCTTTTGTTTCACAAACGGGGAGGACAAAAAGTGCGCGACGCGGAAGCGTCCAAGATAATAAGAAGTTCGTTCGCGAGGAAATTAAGTAAGATGCGCCCGGCGTGCGTCGCTGATGGCGTCGTTTGTCAGTCCATCATTTTCTCCTTTCTTGTCCGTTTCGCTATCGTGAATTCATTTTCTTCACAAATCTGCGATATACTTTAATTTCGTAGACGCTATTTAACGTTTGGTTTTTGGCTGTGAAAAATCCAACATATTATAAGCTCCGTATGGTATATGCTACGTATTGTATTCAGAACTTTACAAAGTGAAAGTCGAAGTTCAAGGTTGGCACACACCTTTCGGGTCAGCCTGACACACGACCAGAAAGGTTTAAACGATCTTTTACGGGTAATTGCACAGCTCGCTAGGCTTTCCTGTGCACAAAGGAAGGGTAGGAGAGCGATGAAGGAAAGTATACCGGGCCCAAAAAGATTGGCGTGCTGCTTACATTTGGCAAGCGAGTAATGAAATAATGTTCACCTTTAATGCGTCCACCACCGAATACTAATTACTCCATTCATGGTACCAAAGACGCGAGAGACCGTCTTAAAGCACAAAGGCTAGCGCGATTTGGTATGGCTATAGTAGCGCGAACGAACTAACGAAGGTGAGAGCAGGGCCGTCACACGGTGGCGCGTAAATAATTAAGAAAAGGCCTCAACGCGCTTGACTCTCTTGACGTTACCTACTCTAATTACGAATTTTTAGTCGATACTTTCGCTATACGTAATTGCCCGGTCGTAATTCAGTCCCCAATTTGTATAAAATATCTTGCAGCTAATGAAGCAATTTGAGGCAGCCTTCCTGTAATATATAGACTCTGCAGTCTCCTGTTCTTATAGAGAAAAGGGGTAGATATTGTTACCACTATTCGTAGTTCCTGGCGGTGCAATATGCTTCAGTTATTTCAGATGAATGAAAAAAATAAAAGCAACGTATAACTATAGCTTAACGTAATATATTACATGCACTTCCTCGATGCCTACTTGCTACCATGTCTCACCTACTTCATAGGTTCCAATCATCCCATAAATGACAAATTATATTTTATTCCATACTAAATTTAATTGCTATTCTGTATTACATTGTCATACACCGTCGTTATAGTAGTGCACGCGAACCAGTTAAATCCACATTGTAGATCGCAGGATATTAATTTCCATGCAACAAATTGTGACGTTAACTTGGCAAGAACCTCGTATGTTTATTATAAAGACACGGAGATAGCTGCCATGTCTGTAAAGTAATAAAGTCGGCATACGAAATTTAAGGTGCTAGGAGACGTAGGACGTGGTAGAGGCAGCGTTAGGATTCAGGATTGTCCTAGGACACGGACGCACGTCGACAGGCCTAAACCTTGCGCTCGTAAAGCTGATCCCTGTATAATTTTCAATCGCGGTCGGATTTGACGACCTCGTCACGGGGTCCCAGTTTCTCCGTGAGTTCTCGTGGGGGTCGCGATAAGGGTGGAATGACGAGGTCGCAACGACCGGTAAAAAGGTGATCTCTCCCGGATAATACCGAAGTCGAGTGAGAGTAGGTGAAGGGCTGCTCTCAAGCTATGGAATAGGGGGTGACACAGACAGGGGTTGGGAATCGTAAGAGAGGATGAGGTGTTCTGCTCCCTCGGGCCTCGAGAAACACGGCGACGCCTGCGGAGGCCGTAAAAAGACAATACTATCCTCACACCCTTAGCTCCATCGCCACCAAGTATTACGCCTGTGGTGGTGGTACATCCACCCCATCGGCAGACAGGGGATGCGCGAGTAGGACTCCCTTTCTCTTCTTCTCGACCATTCGCGTGAACGCTGCTTCCCTTTTGCGCAGCCACGACCACAACCCTCCCCCTCTCGCCCCATACTATAGTACAGCAACCCTTAGACTCGATTCTCTCACATAAAGACGGTACCGCGCGGGCGAACCCTCTTTTCTTCGATGAATTGAATTTTATAGTGATTTTATGTCTTTTATTAGCCACCTGGAGATGTATGGACAAAACTGATTTTACGAGAATCCCCAGGTGGTTATATTATTGTCTCTAGTATATAAGTACCTGATAAATTGAATTTTTCTCATTTTCCTTTTTTCCTTGTGTTTCAGGTAAGCATCTCGATACAAAGCCTGTTCCCATGTATATTTCCGGAAAAGGCGCGTGAGTACCTGAATCAAGATCATCGCAATAATATGAAAATTCATATATTTCATTCACCTTGCGAACGCAATCTCTCCATTCCCGCGCTCACGTAAAAATTATTGTAATTTTATTTCTCGAACGAGGAAACGTCAATATGACCATGCACCCCCTTAGAAAGCAGCCAGGGGCTGATGTAAGATTAATGACAACAGCATCCGGCTCGAGGAACACATTAACGGATTCGCGTATCGCGTATGCAGATTTGGCATACATATAGTCGGCAAGGCAGTGTACCTATATGCTCGTTCTAATGTCTATCGGAAATTAAAACGACTACCCCCGCTGCGGCCCCTTTCTCTCCGTCATCCCTTAGCCGCTCTACATCCCGTGGGGTTGATCGTGTTTAACTTCGCCACGCATCCATTGATTTCATTAGCCGATACTGACGCATGGGCTTACAACGGCACGGGGTAGTAGCGAGCTACCCGTTTTTCTACCTACCCTTACCAGGGCAGACGCGTTAAATTACATACGTGCCATGGGGCCTGGCGTCTATATACACCGTACCATATATCTATGTATATATAACACATACAGCAACCAGGGAAGTGGGCACAAGATGCGATACATTAACGGCAAACGTAATGACATCAAGCAGCTACGAGGGAGACTCAGATAAAAAAGACATTACTCATTCAGTGCCGCGATAATTACATCAGGGACCTGTCAACGCGCGCGTGCGATTCCACGAATTACAATACACCGATTTTTCTCTCCTCGTATCATATACCTCGTTCAGCCCTTATATGCACCCCACTGTTTATCCGTAGAAATCTTCCTAAAGAAAAGCTTATACGACCCTCCTAACTAATTCTTTTTTCTTATTTAAAACTCTCTCGATGCATCCGACTTAAATATGCATGCAAGTGTTTACATTAGAATATTAATACCTGATAGTCGTTTCATAATAGCTTTGGGTAGGTTCCAGTATTGTAATTAATTTATTCATTCTCCGTGAGACATCAGTTCTCGCGTTTTCTTTTAATTTCCGGACACGTTTACTATACGTACAGTTTTGTGTATATACATATATACCCTGCCCGTATAAATACCTATACGACTTTAATTACATGTCTGGAATTTTTATGACTATTAACGGCATCCGTTTGACTGCTGTTGAAATATAGAAATAGTAAATACATCGTAGTGAAGTTTCGCAAAGACTGACGGTATTAAAAGATAAATAAGAATGAAGATATAAGATATATGAAGCTCGTTAAGCCATGTATAAGACAGTCGCTACGCCGACTCCACCACTACCGATTCCTTCCGATTGGATGTCCCGCGTAACGATGACTACGCTAAGTACTCGTTCAATCACTCGATAAGTCAGTTTATTAAAGGGCAGTTCAGTCACCGTGCAAGCAGGAGTCTAAAGAATGAAAGTCTAAAGTCTAAAGACGCAACACCTCATCGCTCCTTTACACGAGACGTTCGTATAGCATACGGGTGATCGAATCGCAATCGATGAAATCGAACGAGGATCGCGTACAGGGTAAGGCGGTCCAAGTAGAAATCTGACGTCTTGTTCAGTCTCGGAAGATCTAATTAAATGGCGAAGCAGGGATCGATAAAGCTCAAATACTGAATAAGTACTGCAGATGGGTCTGCGATATCCGAGGATGATCGGATTGGCCGTGGAAAGCCGCGAACTAGGGCAATAAATTATTGAACGTTTATATGCGCGAGAACTCACTACCAGACGAGTCTCGATGCTCTTCTTAACCGCGTAGAGCGTGACTGCACGAGTTGCTCTAAATTAATTGGACGTTCCGCGTCCGTGTAAACAGCTTTATTCCGATTGTACGCATCATCGATTTACGGCTATCAACGTTAGGGACGGGAACGTCTACGATGGTCAACGTGCTTCTTACTTTACATCGGCTATAACTATCTCCCTAAGTGCATTCCAGGTAAATGATGAGGAAGCCTGATGATGGTTGGTAAAGGGAGTCGCGGTATTCTTGCGCGTCGGGGCGGGTACCGTCACGAAGGCGCCATCATCAGGCTCTGATCTTGGACCATCGCGCAATGACTTGCACTGTCATGGCAATAATAATTATGAATGGTTATTAATTCGTCGGGTCCGCGTCTACTTCACCCATCATTATCCACCTTGCTCTCTACCTTCCCCCTCTTTCTTTAATCTCCAACCATTTTCTCCCCTTCGTATTGCATCCCTTGCTGCTTATACTTTTTTTTTTTTTTTTTTTGTAATCTTATTTTATTCACCCGTAGCGTCCAGGGCGCAGCCACGTATACTTATGGGTAGACCGATATTGAACTAAGGCGTGTACAAAGATGTCCCTGATAGTCTCACTCTGTGTTTGCTCATTTCCTCTATCTCCAATCAGCCGGCGAGGTTCGATAATTATTTCGTTATAATCGAAGGCATCCAAGAATCTCGTTCGATAGATCCTATTTCGAGATTTGAGTCTTACATTTGCGTGACTCCTATATCTATACCGTTACCTGGTTCATACGAGCTCAAGATTATCATCCGATTCGTGGGTCCGCGGTATTGCCCGGGCGATGCTTTTCCTTGGTTTTCCTTGCTTCGGGGCACTAATAGTTGATCAGGATGAGGCTTAAGGTTGCTATCGAGGTTGCGTGCGCGGCAGCGTGAAAAGAAGAATTAAGCGGAGAGACGGTGCTTAGCAGTTACTTAGCGTCAGATCGATCTTAATCCGAGCACAGTGGCATTACTTCGGTATCAGCGTATTAGCTTCTACCACTTGGGAATGGGGAGAGAGTGTGGGCATGCATGTGGGGGAGAGAGAGAGAGAGAGAGAGAGAGAGAGAGAGAGAGAGAGAGAGAGAGAGAGAGAGAGAGAGAGAGAGAACAGTACCAAGGACTAAGTGAGTGGGTCAGATTGGACGAGTATAGGAGATGGAACCTAGAGAGAAGGTATGGTATCAGAGAAAGAGAGAGAGAGAGAGAAAGAGAGAGAGGATGACGGTTCGGCGTAGTCTAACAGCACAGCACCTAGCAGAGCACATACATCAGGCTCTGCGGCTAATCTGATTCCCCTAACAATGTGCACGCGTCGGAATCTTCTTACATTCCCTTTGCCCCCATCCCCATTCCTTTCTGATCTCCCGTGGAAGTTAGGTCGCTCGCTAGCTGGATATAGATTTTGGATTTGGGGCGACGGAAAGCCAATCCGAGCGCAAACCCACGTAATCTCTCGCTAATAACGACGATTTATCGTTCCCCGCTTCTCGCGTTTCTGCCGGCAATCGATTCGCGGATAAGAGATTTCGCTTTCTTTTTCTTCGTTCTGTCTCTCGTTCTCCTTCTCTCTCTCTCTCTCTCTCTCTCTCTCTCTCTCTCTCTCTCTCTCTCTCTCTCTCTCTCTATCTCTCTCTCTCTCTCTCTCTCTCTCGTCTATGCCATCCTAACTCAATATTATACATTTTCTGTCGCGATATCGAGGGCCTACCAACTCTAAAATGAGCCAACGATAGAATGTGATATCTTACAAGTTCTCTATATACTAGAGCAGGTCTTATCAGTGCTAACCAAACTTTTCGCAAGAACAGACATATATCTTCCTTTAATACTTCTCTTTTTAAATTCCTTCAGTCGATCCATCAAAGAAGATCCACCAAAACCAGTGAAAACGAACCTGTTCCTAGAGCAGGCTGTGATCTTGAAGCAAATAAGGTGTCTCTAGCAAACAGAGATTAGAATTTTATCGCATCCTGCTCTTGGGTCAGGTAAGCTGGAGGAAATGGCAGGTCGAGTCGGTGGTTGGGAACAGGGGGGGACGCGCGTTACGATAGGAATTTTATTCTCTTCCTTTTTGGTGAAAGAGCGCTTTCATTAATAAAACTCGCTGGCTCGACGCTGAATTAACCTGCTGTTGGGTGTAGTGCGTGTTCGAGATAACGCGGGATCGGCCGGGCACAAATATTTGACCGTGTAACTGGCTCTATGTTTGTCCTGTTGGGTGGTGCGTCTGTCTTGGACCCCGTGCGTGTGTCCAAAGATTGTCCCTGTGTGTTTAGTCAACTAGTAATATGGTGGATGGTGCAGGGCGGTAATATGGTAGGATGTGAAGCCACTCGGAAGGTGTGCGCCTGACGCTAAAAGGTAAACAGAAACAGCACTACTCGATGAACTCACTCGTTTAATGGGGATGACTGATGCGTCGAGTCTCCTACGCGAGTTTAGAATATGTAATTAGCCGGACAAAAAAAAAGTGTGATTAGGCAGTACCAGTTTCATTCATAAAATTGATCAAATATTTTATAGTAGTTAGTCTCGATTATCTGTAGAATCAATGTGCAAATTATTTTCCTCTCTATGTTTTTGCGGCATGAGTAGGATTGAATGATCAGTTTCAGATGAGAACAGCTCTTACGGATTTGACGTTTTTGTCTTACGATTTATTTGATGTGGTTAGAATACCAGTATCAGAGTTCACAGGGAATATAACCACGAGTGAAGGAATATCGAAACGTTTAGGAAATATGTAAGAATCGGTAGAGGAATACTTGTTGAAAGAAGCGAGAAGTATGGGGACCGCGCTGAGAAGATGCTGGAAATGTATGCATAGCGTCGAGAAGCGTTGAGCCAATATAGACCGGCTGCCCGTGAAGATGAGCAAATATATTCAAACACATCGACAGGCGCAACAAACCAGGCAACACTCCTGCAAGCAATGACCCAACTTATCCTAAGCCAACGTCATCTTGTCCCAAGTGCACTTCATATTGCTCGTGCCCGCTTCAACTTCACAGAGAGTGAAGTGGGCTTCTCTCAAGGTACGCGTAGTCCACGGTAAGGCTACTCACGAAGTAAAAGTGAAACTGCTTCTTCCGATGGACTTCACCCATTGTTTGATCCTTGACCATGAACGTGTTCATCTATGGACCAGGTTCGGAGAAGGATTAAATTTGTTTAAATTCATTATATAATCGACCTACATGGATAGACAGAAGGTCCATCATAGAAGAGCGATAGCTGTGAATCTTTATTCCAAGAAACGATCCTGTTTGGTCACAGGGATCATTTGACCCTAGTGATTTCAGAGACTGGTTATTTACTCACGGTATGAGGGTGCTCGTTATCGACTCCGCATGTTCATGCCAACAGACAGTTAAGGTTGGTTCTGCACCCGATGCAATAAATTCAGAGGAAATAAAGAGAAGCGCCCGCGGAATGATCCAGCGGCGGTTAACGGGGGTGTGCCGGAGTCCAGCCTACCTTTTAACACATCTACCCTTAGTCAAAAGAGAGAACCTCCGCACGCACGGACTATTATAAATGACACCTCGTCTCTTTGGGATACCTTACATCTGATGCCATTATATGCAGCATCACGGCACATCTTCCCCACTGCATTCCGTATTGTTTGTGTCGAGTTCTAATATCTATTCTTTTACCTTCTATTCATTGGTACTGCAAGATCACTTCCGAAGGTTAATTCGCTCCTCTTTCATTGCTAGTTAGACGTAGGCAGGTACAAAGATATTTGAACTATGCGAAATGTACATCTCAGTCATTCTACTTGGACATCATCCGAGTTGCTAGCTCGTCTTTATGGACGATCTCCAGTCGATCTCATTTAGCATCATCATCCTACCATCTGATCGGAGTGATTCAGGAGCAGTTCTGCTTCTTTTACGATTCCTAACTAATCCTTGGTCGTCGTGTTTATTCTCGAGGGCGATGCAAAAAGATGGAAGACCTTCGAGCTAGTTCAAGAACCGCTTCTTGCTATCGACTACGAGTATGAATAACGCACCGATAACCTGGCCGAAGACACCAGTGAAGACGTTCGAAGGTGTAACCACAGCCACGCCCCAATTAGGTTCACCAGACGGTTTACGGCTGTAGCAGGGCTTTGCCGGCTAGTATTTATGATGAGAATGTCCGCACCTGTGGTGACACTCGCCACCAACCCACCAACCCCTCACAGAGTGAGTGTTTTATGGTGCGCAGATAGCCTCTCACGCACACCTCCAAGCATTAGGTACAAGCAGTGATATATGACGCATATATTGCTCTTGGTGAACGGTAACATCGTGTACCACCCCCTGCATCTATATCCATCTTACAGTTACCAGGGACCATTAGAATCTTCGTGCATTCAATTTTTTTTTTCGGGAATTAAAAAATCGTTTTTTTTTTATCACATTGCAATTTGAACTTATATTATTGCATGCAGATATCTGTCGAACGTCCCACAAAAAATTCTAATGGGGGAGATTCATCTTTCCGAATGATATGAAGCTAATTGAGTACCTTATACCTTGAAAGGGTTCATTTCTAGAAATTAAAGTAAGGACGATCGAAAGGGTTTTTGGAAGGGCTCTAAATACTGGAGAATTACGAAAGGAGCGTTACCAATATCACCTTGTCCTTTATCTTCCCTATCTTCTATTCTTGCGAGGATTTACAAGGATGAATCTTCTATTTCTGGAACCTGGATTTGTAAGACCTGACGTACAGTATCTATAGCTCGGTACGGGCGTAGGAGATGCTTTGCTAGCTGGTGAAGTGCTTCGACAGCAGAGTGGATCGAAGAAGAGTGACGTCACCAAAGGTATCTGTCCATCACTGTCAACCCCCACTGGGATGAGGGGATTGGTTCGGATCTTGCTTCGCTAAAGTCGGAGCATCGGAATCGAAATTGACGTCGAACGACGTCGCGATGGCCTTTCCATATAAAAATACAAAACGCAACGCGTCAACCGAAGAACCACTCACTTAGGTAAATGCGGAGCACGATAGACACGCCGACTCTCGCCGTCGTATGTTAAACGACAAACGTATACACGACGTTTCTAAAAACTGCTCTAGTATTCCTAAAGAATCAGTTATCCTCTCATATTTTTTTTTTTTTTTTTTTTTTTTTTTGACGTAAAAATACATTTCGGTAATGGAAAATCATAGGATGAGAATGCCCAAAGAGAATTAGCTATGTACAGTACGTTACTCAATGAATCATTATACATATCTCTACTAGGTACTACTATATAGCTTTCCATCCATTGGTAACGATGTATAAATTACAATTGGATTTGTAGATCCTCGCAGTTTCTATAAGAGGTAGGAGGATACCCAGAACACAGTAGAGAATGTACATGGCGTCGATTGTATCCGTGTAGTATCACTCACTCGTTCCACGCTTTAATCGCATTCGGATGCAATGTTGCGGAAAATTTCATTTGAGCAGAGGACGAGAGGATCCTGCTGTGACTTTGTCTCGACTTTACGGACCCCCAGCGAGCTCAGCGCGACGCCCTCCGTCGCATTAGCATACCCACTCGTACGTACGCGCACGAGTGCCTCGTCCTTTGCCCCATCCGCGTCTACCTTCCGCTCAACGATTTTTTTTCCAAACTTTCAAAAGACGTCATAGTTTTGAAAAATATTTTCGTCTTTGTTAACACTCGTAAGACAGATTATAATTGGCCCCTACGTAAACACGGTAGCCAACGTCCGAGTTGGGTGGCACGAATTTTTATCTCGTTCTTAGCGCAATCTCCGGACGTATAAATGCCACTGCCAATTTTTGGCTGTGCCAGCTTCTGGAATAACCTGTCATATTATTCGAGACGCGTACAGCTTGATGTCCGCGATAGAACTCTGTAGCAGTGCAATAAGACACAGGGTGTGGCGCTTTGCCAGTACTGTGTAATACGTATCCGCTGTTTCGAACTTGTATATATAGTTATACAGAGTTTGTTGTTGATATGCAGACCGTGCTGCCTGTACCTTGTAGAGACACGGTTGCAGGCATGTCGAGTCTACTGGTCAGTGAAGCTCTCCAGGATCGGAGTACATTTCCTGGTAGCTTGGTAGGTTAGGTAGTTAAGTAGATGTCCGTACAGTTGAGGCGCTGACTGGTATATTGGAATAAAACAATTTTATAATAGATAAAAGAGGAACAGAGTGAGATGATATATAAATATAAGAGAAAATGAGATAGTTCATTTTGTAAGCGCTGTACTTTAACGAAGGAGACTGTACGTATAGTCCGGTTTCTGTAATGCATTTCTCATGAAACAACCTACGGGAAGGAGACTGAATGGCTGCACAGTGGGCAAGGCCTATGGATTTACATTTACACCGAGACTGATTGAATCTTGATTGAAAATCGACTTAATTAACACCGCGCTATTAATTTTATCGGCAGGCCAAGTGGATGCTAATGCAGTTCGGCTTTGGACAGAGAATGTTCAGCGAATTGCATGCACGGCTAATTTCGTTTGCCAAGCTAAGAGCTAATCAGGAACCGATCGATCTGTCATATTGCCCAACGTGATTCGACGCTTTCATTTGTCAGGTCCAAGTCGGTTCTGTGTAGCCAATAGAAAAATATGAAAATACGCATTTCCAGTCCATACGACTTTTTTTGGCACGTTCAATTGTTTTTCCTCGATGGACCAATTGAATTCGCGCCTTCTTCAGGCTGACTCAATTTTTTTTTATCTTAACGAGGCTTCCTTAAGTCGAATGCTACAGCTTCCTTGGCAAAGGATTTTATTGCAGTTGCAGTAGATCTGGAGGTAGCGGAAATCTTGTCCGTATTCAAAATAAAATGTCATGTCACAATACATCTGGGAACGATACGAGAATGCGAATTGATTAAAAATAATATGAGCACTGAATGTCAAAATTTTTTTACACTTATATTTTTTTTAAATACCACGTGTCTCGATATGCCTTTCATTTCTCAACAATGTCAGTCAAAGTCCCGAGAGCCGTGACGAGAAAGTCAAAATCTAAAATGTAGTACTTTAAGTGATAAAAATGAAGGTCGATCGGCAATAAGGTCGGATGCGTGTCCAAATTGCGATATTGCAAAGTCGTTCCATTAAAGTGAATACGGTCGCAAAAAATCCTTCGTTAATTGGGATCAAGACATAACCCAGCGCACGGACGCATGATCTATGTAGATGTAGGTGCATGCATGCACGATATAGGCATCGGGACAGCTTGCCGCCAGGAGAAATAACAAACGACGTGCTATCCTAATTAATTACTTGCTCGTTAATTACTGTAATTATATGTTGCCACACCCGCTCACCGCTTTGCTCTAGCTTCGAGTACTTTTGGTAGTCAGCGGATTCATACGGTTCGATTTACAAGTGTAGCGACCGGGGTGGCAATTTCCTCGAGGTCATTCAGAAGACAACGGACTCCCTGTCGAACTTCGATAAGTCGTCACGACGCCGACGTCGGGTGCCGGCGAGTTCAGACACTCATAAGATGGAACAAGTTATTACGAGGTTGCATCGCTATGGCAAAGGACTTGGCTTATTTTATAGAGTTCTAAATTGCGTCGTCGAGCTTCCAACTGGCAAGAAATATGACAGCGGATCGCTCGGTCGGAATAAAGAATCGAAGTCGAGCGACAGGTGGTGCCTGGTAAAAAGTTCAACGTGTCTTCCAGGATTACGAGGAGACGACGTCCCCTTTTAATACTTCTCTGATGAGCCCCGATAAAAGTAATAACCTGCCGAGCAATCGGCCATGAAGTTTTATCAGCCATTGAGCCTCATACTTGGACAAATTAGACCGACGGAAATGTTGCGCCGAAAGTGCAATATGTAATCGACCATTACGCTTTCGATGGAGCCTGATACGGAATACAATGTCACTCGTAAACTCTCTGGGAATATGTGAATCTGGACGTTTACGAGCTGCTGGCCGGTGTTAAGTTTTGCATATATAGATTTCAATTCCCTCCTATCACGCGAGCTGAACGACTTTCAACCTGCTGAACGTTCGTCATGATGTAGATGTGGCTGTATACTGTGTATAGTATACAGTATATGTACCTTGGTCGTCCGTAGGCGATCAAACGGGCACATGTACCACGCAAAGGTATGCCAGTATATTACCTTAGTGTGTATGATTGGGTAGCAGATGTCACTCGTTATGTAAATGGGGCCCAGTGTTTACGAGGAGACACCTCGAGTAACCAGCCCCGGAGTGAAACTCGCAGCTTCGCAATAACGAGATGCACTAGGAATACCTACTTCTCGGTCGTCTCGTAGATACACCGGAACGTCTAGCAGCCATTGAGAGTTTATAATAGAACCGGAAACCAAGCGTACAGTGACAGAGATAAAGATTTCTCTGGTTTGAAAAAGTTAAGAATCCCGATTTGTGTTGGTCGCCAAGGAGCCATTGGTACCAGCCACCAGGTATATTCTCGTGATACGATTACTCAAAAGTATTTAACTTCTGGTTTAACTAGCTAGAGTCAGATTTCTCTCGTGAATTAACGTGAAACATTCTCGACTCTTCGTCATGTACGTAAGAGCAAGGTCAGACGTGAATGGATTTTATTTGCCATAACTGCATGTTCTAATGATCCTCTCACCCTCTGACCTATCTCGCTAACGGCACGAGGAGAATATATCTGCAGGCTGTTCATTGACAAGTCCTATCTATTTCCAATCGTGGAACCTCTTTTCGCACATGGTTCATACCTGATTTCAATACTCGATTCGTATGCGTGTACCATTATACGTAAGAGACTGGGTATCAGACTGGAAGGCGTTAGGCGTCTAGTATCTATCGCTTAGGTATCTTAGTCTGCTCGAGTGACGTATGCGCTGCTATTAGCAGAATACCGATAGCTCCTCTATCGACAAATTACATTAAAGTAAGGATACTTTGTCATCCGACCAATACTCTCGCGGTATCTGTTTCACGTAAGCTGTGTTAGACCGTATGGGTGTAGGATGGCATGTGGAGTATAGCATGCGAGGGTAGCCGGGACTTTGTGTCTAATTGCGTTAGATAGTGGAGGCCTTATTAATTCCCCAGAGTTCACTCATATACTGGTACGGTACACAGCCGAAGGGATTATCCTGGTAGGATGATATCCGAGCGAAGGAACGTGGTCGTCGTGGTGAGGAGGCAGCGTGAGAGGCCAGAGATAGCGGACATGGCATTTCACTTAATGATAACCCGACTCTTCGTCTCTTCGTCTCCGCGTCTCCTCGTCTCTCGGTTCAAGGAAGAAAAGGAGAGGAGAATCTCTTCTCCAAGGAGAAGCCAGCGGACTGGACTTCTCATACCTTATTATCAGCTTCCCAATCTCGACGACGCCGACGGCTCAAGTCTCAAAAAACGAATCGACATTCGCCTCTTTCGCCGGCCTCTCGGAAACGTATCTTCCACGAGGACGACGTAGTTCCTTATCGTTCTCTGGGTCTTGGTCCTGGCTTGTGGATCTTGCGATACACTGTACCTCACCACGACCGATAAACATGGCCTCCGAGGGCCTGAAGAGAGTGTAGCGCTAAGGTGTACCGGACTCTCCGGTTTTTTTTTTTTTTAATTCTTTTTTAAATTCATTCTTTTAATTCCTCCTCCTGTCTTCCTGTTTTCTTCGACTTCTCCGTTACTTCTCTCGTAACGCGTAACCACCTTACGGATAAGGCAAGCCAAGTGCGTTTCGTTAGAGTCGGAGAAGATGCGACGACCGCGTAGTCATCCGAGACAGGTGTATCTTCTTCTTGTTTGTCAAGTGCGCCGTGTACGGTGGTGCGAGTTTCATGACGCTACTGGTACGCGGACGTACGCGAGTTTAGATCAGGATGCCGTCCTCGTAGGAGCAGCGAGGATGCCGCCTCTGTCTGTGCCGTCAAAGAGTAGCGCGTCATTTGTCTTTCATTAAATGCAAACCGAATGGAAAATAGAATTTCCCACGGTTTAAAGGAACGCGACTAGAGACGCACCTTTTTCGCATTTCTTTTATATTTTTTCCTTATTCTTTTTTTCGCAATGTCCATTTGAACCACAGAAAACCCATTCGAAAAGTCACTGCATTTATTCGTTATAGATGTACGTACATATTTGCATGGACTCGTACGAAACCGCCACGATATCTCGTTGCCTTGTGTATTATTAGAGGTCTTCGATGCAACATTGACAAAGTTGGTATGCGAATACACGAAGTAACGGGCAGTGATCAAAAGTCATGTAATGATATGACCACCATCAAAGCGAATGGCCCTGGTGGGCGTAGCGGAACGCAGTCCTCGGATAACACTCCTGGCAACCTGTAATGTTCATTGCTTGGATGGATCTTTCTACAACAGATTCTATTTATCTTTTATTCTAGAGACGGTCACAAGCGAATAATTACTACGACACTCGGTAGGTCGTCACACGATTATTTATCGAGTTACGCCATAGTCTTGATAACATTTATATTATTATTTTATGTACTTATTATTACTTACTATTCCTTATCGAGTTATCATTATCGTTATCACACTCGGTGAAATCTACGTCAATGTCGTTGCCTGATAGCCCGTGATAGTGTTTCGTGAAATTAATTAGTTTCTCTATAGTAACACTACCTTGGTGTAATTTTACTTGACTCTGTTTACGTATTACATGTGCATATACATGCAGTGGATCTCGGGATGTTTTTCGCACATTAACAAAAAAATTACGCACGCGTCTTCCTGCATCCACGGGCGTGTCTTGACGCACGTAACGTGTTATATGCCGTTTACGGGCTCACGTAGTAGGTACATTTTTGTTTTACTCCCTTTTCTTAAGGACACTCGCGTCCTCGCTAGAAGAAGGTTTACGTGCGTTGTAGGCCGGATCACGGTATCTCCGCAAGGAATCATTAGTATACTCGGGACGGTCGCATAACTAAGTAGATACAGTGGCAGTGGTATTGCAGCCAACATGACGTCTTATACGTCCTAGCTATCTTACGCAGCACTTACCGAACACGGGAGATAATAACACAGAGAAGAAACTAGTTGCTGCCCTTCCCGATATCCCCCGGTTCTTCATATGTAATAGGAATTCCACGTGAAAAGTAGTTAGTGCAAGCAGACACGTATGGAATGTCAGCAAAACACTCACGCACTCTGGAATCGACCGACTGGCCGACCATTTAACGAATCTCTGTTTGTTTTCCGAACTTTTGAGTTTACAGGTAGATTTTATAGAAAATTATCATTTTTATTGTATCCTGTTGGTTGGGACGGAGGTACGATATCATGTATGGATATATTGGCAGTATGTTTTTTTTTCTTTATTTATCTTTTTTTTTTTCTGGGATATAGTCCTTCCAAGAAGGATCTGTCTTGATCGGGACCGATAAATGATTGCCATGGATGATCTACTATTTTATATGTAAACTAGTAGAGAGAAACGCCGAGCGTGAATCATTTGGTACAAAATCGTGGATGGTTCCTAGTTTATAGTAGTTTAACTGCCCGTTGCATATTTTAAATTCCGCTGACGTTTGCATCGGACAGTTCGTACGAGTGTTGGCAAAAAGTATGGTGGTTTCGAAGCGAATAGCAGGGCCAGCCTGGTCGGGTCACAGTTTTGTACTTTTTTGCAGGGAGGACTCAGCGACGATGCTTGCTGAGCCCCGGTATGCAGCTCAGAGAACTGCCAGCTCTCATGCGACAGGACAGCTTTTGACCCTTCAACATTTTGAAGCACCTTTTAATACGTTTTTTGCTCTTGAAAATATGTGATTTTTGCAATTTGGTAATATATAGTTTTTCAATGGCTAGAAAAAAAAAGTATTAGCGTGGGGTTTAAGGTTTTTGTTTTAAGTTTTTTAGTATCTCTTTGAGATTCTTGTATGATTAGACGGAACGAATGAGGAATTCTTCCAGGAGAAATTCTCTGGGAACTAATGTCTAGTACAATGTTTTCATCGTAGCAGTTTGTACGATTAAATAGTTTATAAATTCGATACTCTAGTGGTAGTCGTAGATGAACAAAATTATTAATTAAATTTGATTTATTTTTTACAAAGGATTAACCGTCTGTTATTATGTAACGATGTATAACAAATTTCACTACAGATTTTCAATAATATTTCTTTTCCAGCATATATATACGTATCTGTGGAACTTTGCGTCACCCTCCATCGCATGTAGCTAATATTTCCTAGGATTCGACTGTCTGGAATATTTTATTTAATATAAACGAAAACGCGTTCCGAATACTGAGCATACCAGCGACGTCGCAGCATCCGCGCCATTGTGTTCTCATGCCTTTACTGTCCGTTGCTATAGCTAAACTGGATGCATCTGGACATCGGTGCTCAACTTGCATCACTTTAAAATTAATTTCCTCAATCTCTGATAATTCCACTAAAAAAAGATGATTTTCCAAGAAAAAAATTATTTTCGTCGTTTATTTCTAAATATGTATCACTATTCCTCTCGGTATTACGATGCAAGTACGAACCACGTGTTGATACCCTAAAACTCACCGATAAAACTCGTTCTGTCAAATGAAAAGAGCAAATGGCTACCCAGCGATTAAGCAATGTTTCAAGACCGGCCAGCTGACCAGCTGACCAGCTGAATGAACTCGTAGTAAAAGTCTATCCTGATCGCAACGAGGTTGTAACCTTGACAGTGTTCAAGAATCACGTTTTCGGAGCATATACACAACTGTGGCTACCGACGATGCTGCGACCTTGTTTAAAAGCAGAGGCCATTTACATTTCCTCGGACGACAATCCATCACCCTGGTTCCGGAGAACCTCTGTCCCGTTTCAGGTGGACGTATGCGTCTATACATTTACTCTATCGAAGGTGGCATGTGTGCGTCGCGCCGAGGACACTGTCGCCACTGGCAAAAACACTATTGAGTTAATCAACTAATTTATAATTAAAATTCCTGGATGCGAGCGGCGAGTTTCTCGTCTCAGGTCGAAGGAGCAAGAAGCGAACGAGTCGCCGTCTGGGATCATCATTGTTTCCCAGTAACTGCTACCAAATTCATAGAACAGCAATTAACCTCTGATCGGCGCCTTCCACGGGCGCCGTTCGGTGCCTCCGAGAAGGTTGTCTGACCTAGTTTTAGTTTCCGGAATATTATATCGATATTATGTTCCCGAGACGAAGATTCAGACCCGGAAGATTTTCAAACAAGTTCCTGGATCCAATGTAAAATTTCCTAGCGGCTACGTACTTCCTTTCTAGGGTGGGTAATGAAGCAGCAATATCTGGATGCCACTTACTGGGACTTGTCATGCTCGAATAGACGCGGACTCCGGATCGCATTAATTACGCGTATTAGAGTTCCTCAACGGCGATGCCACCCACGTGGACAGACATTTTTTTCTTTCTTTTCTCTGTCTCTGGCTTTGCTCACGTGTCTCTGGCTAACTAACTTGCCTAACGTCGTGGAAGTTCGTTACCTTGAATCTACAAAACGGCCGAGTACGGCGTAGCCGTTCACAGAATATCGTCGTGTGGTTGAATGATCGTCTTTGAGAACCGGGAGAAGAGGCGTCGGACCTCGAACGGGCATAACGAGTTTTTATTGTTGAAAATTTGTTAAGGGGAATGTAAAGAAATAAGTAGTGATTCTCGAGCCGTGAGCGAGCGCCAAGAGCCGCTTGATTGACTCCTGGGAATTGGAGGCTTCAAAGCCACAGAATAGTCAGGCCTTCTAGTTTAGCCACCCTTTAAAAACACATTCGATTTCCTTTAGGCCTTTTTTTGTACTCATAATATTGAAATATCCCAAGTTAGGAATTTCATTCGTATGGGAGGTACGCTTACACTATTTTGCACATCGTTTGATATGCAATTGATCTAATATTATAGGAAAATTATTTTAAGCAATTTGATAATGAACGCGTCTTTTTTTTTCAATGGCGGCGACGACGCCTCTTGTCATGTCCGGTGCGATGACCGAGTGAGATGTTAAATGCGTTTTGTCCATTTTCAGCAGACGTCCAGTAAGGGAAGAGTCCAGTCCCACAAATCCCCATTAGGATCCTGTGCCCCCGTATGTACAGTGAATACCTATGGGCATCATCGGGCCCAAATCCGTGGTGTTACTCACCGACAAAGTTTTTCTATCCGCCACGTTATGGCAACGATTCCGGCGGATTCCACACTCCGCCATTGTCACCGTCTCGAAAGCCGCGACGAGATTAATTAGGGACGATGTTTTACCGGCAAAAATCGCGACAAGAAACCAGGAGCGCGGTGCCGCCTGAAGTCGCTAACTAACCCACTCCAAATCAAGGGGCCCCGTCACCTCGTCGCAAGAACGTGCTACAAATTAAACCAGATCGGCGAAACCATCTGAAAAATGTCACCGCTCTGCCTCGTTAAGCGGTGCTCATTTCCGAATTCTCTTCTGTCCGTTCGGATTCGCCTTTGATTCTCGTTCCATTCAACTTCTAAATGAGGCGATCTTTATCATTGATTAATCACCGATTCAGATAAAAATCCATCTTTACCCTAACAAAGAAAATGCACGCCACTGTTTGCGGCGATTCGCACGAAATTACAATTTTTCCTTGAATCTCGAGACAAAGTGCATTTTTACGTAATTGTAGGTAATTTTATTTTTTTTTTATTTTCCGCTGCTATTCCGCGTTCACGTTGCTAATGGTTACCCCGAGTTAGATATCCAACTGCTACTGCTCGGCGCACAACTTGAGCAACTCCTGAAGGAGGATTGTGGCGTGCGAAAAATCTTCAAGCTCTACCTACATATCTGATTATCGGTGACGTCGAGGCAGTCGCACCTAGGAATAATAAATACTGATAGACGAATAGAGATATCGTGGAAACCCCATGTCCTGCCCACGCAGAGATTATCTTGAGAAATTATGAGTGACCACTTTAGCTTCCAGGTTATGTAAAGGCGCTTGTTGTCGATCAACGCGAGGAATAGTGTCTCGATGCTGCTTGTGTCTATCGTTTTCTTTTCTTTCTCGAATCTCTGTCGGTTGTGACTTTTACATTTATAACCATTTTCGCCTTTCATCCACTCGGGACCCATTTTTCTTCACTCGCGCGAACATCGAGTTTCACAGATCTTAAACACCCGTCACGCCGATACCGGAAGTCTGTAACGACTCGTGACGTAATTATAATCAAGATTACGGGACCGAGATTCCAAGAAAACATGGTCGTACATACACGTACATGTACTGTAGAGACTCTTCGAGAAACTTCACTTTCATTTTCTCATCCGGCAACAAAATAAAATATTATACCACACCAAGGTACCTACTCTCAATTCCTTGCACCAGCCTATAGAAACGTCCAGGTTCTTTTAATCTCCGGTAGTAATTAAAGAAATTTAATAAAAATAAAACTGATACACTATTCAACAGGTACCGACGACTGGTACGTGTTATTAGGTTATTACTCCTAGTACAAAGCTCCACAGTTACTACTATATTTCATGCATCGAGATTCCCCAAGCGGTAGTACCATATTGAAGTTGATACAGCAATGAAATTATCGCGATGATCGTTTAATTAACCGATTAGCGTGATTTCCTTAATGTGTGACTAACGTAGCGTCCCTTTTTTTTTTGTTTCAGACGCCATGGGTAAGTGGACGGGATCGCTCTACCGTAAGACGACCACGAACCTGGGACTTCTTGCCGCGCGGAAATTCTCCGCGCGTTTCTTGCGCGCGCGCGAGAAGTCATTAATCGTAATTAATGAACTAATCTTCAGGTTAACTTCCTCGCTCTGCAGTGTGTTCTGCTCGTATAACAGTCTTACGAGATAGTAAAATACATACGTACAGAGACGAATGAGTGACGGAAACGCACGCGCACTGCCGCGCACTCCGTACGAACGCCTCCTTCTTAATGACTCGCGTTCCTTAAGAACGAGTTTTCACGAGGAAATTGCGATGATTTAATCATTGCACATGTTGGAAGTGAACGCGCACCTATCGAGAGGACGGCTGAATGGTACGTTAACGGTGTTGCCGTACCGGCGAACCGCTGCGGAATTGCCGCTGGTAATCACGTGGCAGTTATACCGATCTGTTGCTCCTTGCAACGGCTCCTTACGCACTTCTTCCATTGGTTCGTTCCGATGAACGCAATGCAATAATAAGTGAACGTGCCGGGCGTCTTTAATTAAATTAATTAGATTGTACCTAGCGCAGGGATACGAGATGTCGAACGAGACGAGCACGTTGGTAAAACCTTGAATATAGTCTATGGGTAGTATATATCTCTGTGTTGTATTTATACGATATACTTTTTTACGGGGATATAATTAAAATTTGTCGGAATTAACGTTTCGAAATATATACTTGTCTTGCTCAATATCTTTTTTTCCGGGTATTAACTATAGACATTAGACGTGTGCACAGCTTTCGGTACGACTATTTGTTTCATTGTAATTAACCAGTAGGCTCTTGGTAATGCTTTACGGTAACGAAGTAGCCACCCGGTTCTTCGTAGCTCTTCTGCACCTTTCTTGGTTTCTCCACTCCAAGTATGTCTCAGGTAGATATAGCCAGGTCCTAATGAAACTTCGAAGAAACAGCAGGGTTCCAGTGGGTTCTCGAGCGCGAACGATCGCGCCGGTATACTCATCAGCGCAATCGTTAAAGTTGCCGTAATTAATACGTAAATGGTAAAAGTCTTGTTCGAAGGAGATTCTTGGGTAGGTATATAATAGGTACGTTATGCCTGTACGTGAGGTCGGTTGGGAGAAAGTCACCTGGTTGTGGAATTCAACGTGGAAAAGGTTAAGAGGCAGAAGTGACAAGTGTGATGGGAAATGATAGTGACGGCATCGCGTAAGTGGCAATGATGGCGACGATGATGATGACTGTGGATATACACAGGTGACAGGCAAGTTTATTTCTGGGAGACATTACGCGTTTTGTGAATGGCTCTTGTATAGAGATAGTGGAGAAGATAGGGAACCATCGTCTTCGTATATTCCAAGTCTCTCGACTTTGACCGGTGAGAGTAAAAAAAAATGACTCGCTGACTTTTTGCTCGTTAATTAGTTGCATTTTTTATGATCCCGTCTGGCACGCTACACATTCAGAAGTGGTTGGGATATGTGCTTGCTAAGGTTAACGGTTAAAACCTTTAACTTACACAGGATCGCACGTATAATGTCCTGCATTGTGTCTACTGCCCGGATGCTTCACTGACTGACTGACTGACTGACTGACTTATACAGGAACCGACGGATGGACGAACGAATGAACGGACATGTGGTCGGACACAAACGCTCGCCATGTGGCGTCGGGTGTTTTCAATGTAATTACCGTTCACGGCTATTTATTAATATGCGCACTGGAATGAGCATCTTAGATCAATGGACACCCGGCTCCATTGTTGGAATCGTATAGTCACACTTGTGGCGCAATATGTATGGACATTGAGGAACGATTATTTATGCAGGTTAAATAATTGGTCGTAAAGGGATATTTTAATAGGACTGGGACTGCTGTGTCCAAGCGAGTATTTTGTGGGAAGGATACTTTAATTTTTTCCTGCGAGATAGTTTATTTTAGAGATTTTTCATGTTCCCCATAGGGGAGGGGAGTGCACCCACGGGTCCGGAAAGGGAATGAGTGCGAGAGAGAGAAGAGAGGGGGGATACGGAGACTGAACAAGATGATCCGTGATGTTCTTACTTTTTGGAAAGGGTCTCGGAAACGATAAGATAAACATCCTTAGGTTTATATACCGTTTCGAAGACCGGGATGCATTCAGTGTTCGAACTTTTACGATGGCGCACATGTCCGATGCACTTCAACACCTCGGTTCAGTCGAGTGCAGCCTCCACCGTGGACCAGAGCCTGGTCCCGTGCTCTGCATAATGACGTGTTTGTCGGATCGTGCAATAATTAGAATGCAAATCCTCTCCCTTTCCCTCTCCCTCGTCGGCTGCCTCCCACTGGCATCAACATCGGCAGCATCTCCGGCACTTCAATGGCCGGACTGGTCTTTAATGCGTTTTCGGTCCTGGAAGTAGTAAAGCGACGCCTTTTATAGCTCGTTATTCCGCGAACCGATGAGAATGAGGAGCGAGCGCTACCATCGAGCCATATCTTTTACTTTAATACGTAGCGCTTACCATTATCTACCGATACACGCGGTCATTATCTTCCGTTTTATCTATCGAGCATTGAAGATCGATTCCTCGATCGTCGTTCTAGAAATCATCGTTTTGGGAATAGAAAAAATTTATAAATTTATAGGGAGGTTTCCTTTAAAATTTTCATCCTGGCGACGATCTCTCTTGTACGCCAGGGACGTATCTGGGGAAAGTGAGAATGTATCAAGAGCTGGAATGTCGCGTTCCCAAAACGTTAGTCTGAGCTACCCCTGGCACGGGACGCGGTTGAAGTTGCCGTTGTGGTCGCTCAACAAATAGATTACGTGCCGGGAGGGTTTCTGAGGGTTGGTACTGGGCTCTTTGCGTCCCTTTCTCTTTCGGTATAACTCGAAATCACACATGCCACTCACGTACTCGTTCCTCCGATCCCACCCCCCTCATCCCCTATTCGCGGCGCCACGCGATGCCTCCGACGGCTTCATCCAAAAATTGCATCGCGTTAGCCCCAAATCCACTAACCATTCCATTATTAAATCTACGTCTGTATTAGCGAACTCTCCCTTGGGGGTCTGGCGCCATTAAAATTCGCCTCCAGCAGCATCCATCAGAACCCTCCGCATGGATATAGATACACGTTAAATCGAGCAATCTTGAGTATTGTCTCTCGTCCAATCCTCGGTTAGCATTTAAACGTCCGGTCATCATTTTAATGTCAGACGCGAACAGCATCCATTTTCTAATCTCACTTGAATCTGCTTCTCGTACTTTCATTCTCTTTCACTTATCTTATACACCTAATTCAACTAAAGTACAGACCCCTGCGTGGGACACCATGCCGGCTGCTTTAATTATACGGGAATAAGTAAGTGGTTTTTAAGGGGCGCGAGGAAAGGGGTAGGCCATTTATATTCGAGGGGAGACTATTTCGATCTGTATGCTTCATCGAGCGCGGACTCTTGCCAGAAATCTGGTTGCCATCGCGACTTACTTTCTCGACGATGACCTGGCTGGTGTCAGTTTAGCGTCGCGACGCTCGTAAACGCCATGCACACGGTTTCGTACGTCGAAACGACATCCGGTGTCCTTATTTCAACTTTTCTTAATCTCTCGCTCTCTCTTTTTCACTCTTTTTCAAATCTTCGTCTCATTTTCTATCGCGAACAATCACACGGTGGACGGTATAACGTAAGGAGCGACAGACCGTGACGGACGAGTGACTAAATCGTCGCTAAAATGCGATTGCTCGATTCCTTTCTTGCGTCGTTTCCAATGTAAAAAGTTAACGCTGTGATCTTCACCGCGCGAGGACTTAAAGTTGTTTATCTACTTATTATGTCAGTCGGGGCTAATTGGGCATATTTGAGATCAGTAGTCCGTAGTGGATGCTCGCACGTAGCTTATAAAGGAGAGTCCTCGACTCTCTGTCTACATCGCTATAACGCTACTGCGCTACCATACCACTATATGCTCATACAGTAGTGCGACCACAGCGTTATAGTATATGGCATTCGGGAGAGGATAATATCCACTCCGAAGGTTAGCCGCTCTCCGCAAGAAGAGTCGCATAACTTTCGACGATCATGACTCGGGCCGCCATCCGTCTTTAGGGAACTATCGCGCCATCGAGAATCCTTCTCCTCTGTTCTTCCTGCCGCCACCAAAAGATCCATCGCTTCATTCCGCTTTGCAAAGATATTTCTTAATGTCTGTGTATAGTTGTATACCTATTGCTGCGTAGCCATAGTGGAAAACTTTTAGTCTCTTCCGCGTGCAAACCTTCTGGCGCAGGACGATTGCTAACGAGAATCAAAGTGAAACAACCTGTATATAGAGTACGAGGGGAGGCCAGTGGGCCCCCTCTGTAGTTTATTAATATGATTTATGGGGAGGTGAAATACTCTCTTGGTCGTATCCACCTTGCGCTCTTAACCCTCCTCCATCGTTCGTTTATATTGTATTGATTTTTGTTATGCCCACGCACACCTGACTTCTTCAAGTATACATATAGGCATATATTTGATATACACTTTATACAGGTGTGCCAACTATCGTTATAGGTACCACCTATGAGGTACCTGAGCTTTGCCTTGGATATGTTTAGGGTCAGCTCATATTCCAGTATGAGTCGGTGCCGCGGCCTGTAGGGTGCTTTGATAGTTCATAAAATGAAACGGATTTTGATTCGGTTCCTTTGAAATTCGCAACCCCGTCTTGCCGGGTCGGGAGACTCGGGGCATATGGAAGGAACAGCAGGAACTTTCGAATGACCGTACTTACGTATACGACGATGCACGTGTGGGTTTAACGTTACGACTATAGTCAATTAAAAATTTAATCGCAATTAAGATACCGCAAATTTCCTTAAGAGTCGCTGGCATCTGGACAGGATCAGCGAGGATTCTACAAGAAGCGACCAATCCGTTTATCTCTACTCGTCGTTCGAGTCGGCGTCGATTAGCGTCCGCTTTCTAATTAAGCGAAATTGTAGTCGCGTTTACGCACGGAGACGCCATCCTGCGACAATTTATCGTGCAATTAATATTGTTTACCTTGCTGCGCCGGAATAACTGGAGTTATAATGTGGACCGGTTTGCCACGTCAGTAATACCTTTGCCCACTCTGAAGAGATTCACAATCCACCATAATCATTAGGAATATTTTGCCAATACTCGTAAACAATCTTTTTATTCTTCTGATCTATAGTCTGTCGACGAGTTCCATGTGATTTTTTTGACAGATCAGGACCAATGAAATCTCCAATGAGCCACACATGCCTTTGCATACTGGAAAGTATGTAGGTCCATCATTTTCTACTGAACTATATACATATATTTTTTTAGTCATATATTTTAATCATTCCATAATAAAGCAAGTACGACTTCGTTGTTTTCCACCTGTCAAAAAAGAAGCACACTAAACTTGTGGGCTGACTATATAATCATTATCCCTTGATGTTTCTTTGAGAATGGACATAACGTCTTCCCAGTAGAAAACGATAAAGTAAACTAACGGACCTGTTAAAGTTTCCTGGATAAATCGATCACGTAGAGCACGTACAGTAGATAAATATATAGGCTGCTATATATACCATAGATATATGTATTCCTAGAGAGTAAAATAGCCCAGTAGCAATGTAGGTAGGTAGGTATAGGGTTGGATGCGCAAAAGTGGCGAGTGGTCAGTGCCGAATACCAAATGACTGTACGCCCTGCGGATGATGGTGCCGTGTCATACATAAAGTATGACCGGGCATCGCGTCCAGAGAGAGGGAGTGATATTAAATCAATATAACGTTGCAACGTTTCCTCCAGAGACGAGCCCGGCAATTTTCTATGTTACTGATCAAAGGGAGGTGAGCGCATTCCAGGTAATATTTCATGAGGTCTTTGTCGAGGAGCGTTCGCGCGAGGAATAGCAAATTGCGCAATTTCGGGACGACACGTCGTGCAGCGTCCGATCGCCACTTGGAAACTGGAAAAGCATACCGGGTAATTGGTAGCACAAAAATTCGTACGAAGCATCCGCGTTATTCCCTTGGAACGACCGTAAATTTAAGTGTGAAACATGGTAAACGGAGAAGGATGAAAAATCGAGAGAAAACGACAAGAAACAAATTTAGCAATGAAATACGAAAATTACTGCGCACATTTAACGCGCGTTCGAACAATACGTATATAGTGCTCGGTTGGGTGCTTTAATTAAAATGACTACGCCCTGGCATTAATTTAAAGTCTCTGTTGTAAATTTCTGTTGCAACCACCAACTGCCGGCCGATCGTTCCCGTTGCGTACGATGACGTGTACCATTCGCGAAATTATCCAGTTGTAACGTTAAATGTACATTATACCAATTACACTGTACCATCGGCGCTCTCGCTAGTCATGTAATTATAATATTTACTTAAGGTGGCTCTCTGTAAGGATTTCTTGGCGATTAGAGTAATCTCTCTTAAAACTTTAGATATTTTATTAACTGGTAGCTATATGGTATCAAGTAATATCGTTTCTCCCGGTTCGTATCAGCAAGGTCAAGGAGCAAGTGATGTTTGGCATTTAATCGTTTAGATTATATATAGGTATAGGGCTATAAGCACGAAGACGATCTAATTTTTCGGAATTTCATTTAAATTCATGAAAGCGATCCGTAGGATAGGACCTTAGGGCAAGCGCGCATGAAGCCTGAAGTTTAGTCGACATAAGCTGTCGGTCCGAGGATAGGAGCGTCTTAGCGTCGAACATGTTCGCTCGGCTATGCATTGTATCTGGGAAATGGGAGAAGACCACGGCCACGTTCCTTCCCTGAACGTTTTAGAATTCACATGACGGCATGCTTCTCCTCTCTCTTCTCTCGTTTACGTCCACCCTCCTCTATCTCTCTCGTCTCACGAGCACGGCTCGGCCCGTGGTCATCCCGTTCGCCTCGGACATTTTAGTGGACCCGTGCCTTGCATCTACGAGTATCTCATTCTCTAGGGGTGGACGACGCCCTTCCGACCCCTTGCAAACACGTGTTTCAGCGCGGTTAGGACTCCACCTACTTCTAATACTTGCTCTAATTCATTTTGAAAATACCAAACGAACCTTTCGGGACGACTGCACGGACTCAATGATCCTTGTAGAATAAACTATGACGCAAATGATCGATAAGCGTGACTCGAATGAAAATTCTCCCACGATACAAGCTTACATTAGCGTTATGCACCAACCACTTCGCGAGCTCTTCATTACTGACAGATCCCACCCAGGGATAACATCTTCACTCTTCCCACATGTACTTCATCTTCCTACGTATTAATTCCAAGACGTAGTATTTCTTTACTCGATTCTTACCTGAATAGGTAGCATGCTCTCGGGTCGGACGAAGCTACCAATCCTGTCGAACGTTTTAATCAGGCGCTCGTACGCAGCGCTTCTGACGACGATTCTCTTGTGAAAGATCGGTACTCTCGCAAGTTCCTTTAATAGCTTTCAAAAGCTTTGGATATCTTTGTAAGCAGAAAGCGCCAACCGGCGTTCATAAATTCATGGCGGACGAACTGGTAAGAAAAATTCGCACAATTCCCCAAGGTCTACCAGTTTTGACGGCGGCAAACAGCCTATCTTGGCACGATCTCTCTTCCCTCTCTTCTCTGTGTACAACAACTCGAGGTTGGTGGTACGAGAAAGAGACAGAGGGATAACTACCAAGAGCAGAGACCGGCAGCCAAGAACAAGACTCTGTCCCAGGATTGAAGTCTCGTTGAGTCTCTTACTTGGAACCAGCTTCTCTCAAGATATGTCTGTCTCCGATCGTGTCGAAGTTGCTCAGTGGGATATCTAACGACCTGGTGAAAGTGTACCTCGTTATTTTATCCTCGTAATTTTTGTAAAAATAAAATCCAATGAAATCGGGTATACGGCGCAACGTCATCCTCGTGCGGCATACGGCGCCAGGAAGGGGTACAACGGAGACCTGAAATTTTTCAGCCAAAAATATTTTCATCGTCAAAGAATCCTTAAGGAGAACCGTTAATCGTCTCTCATAAAGAAAGTTCTTAAACTTTATTAGCACTACGTCACGAACGTGGGCGTGCATCTCGAAGCGGCTTATCATTTGGGCAGATCGCTGAACCTGACTTACAATTTGACACATAGCCGACGTCTCGTCGGATAAGAGAACAACCCGTCGTGCGAGAATTTCACTGACTTATCGCATTCTCTCGAGTACGTCTCCCAATAGATTTTAATACCTTCCAGACGCCTCGCAAACTTCCTTTATCAAAACAGAAGCGCAAGATCGGTAGTAGTTATCGATACCAGTTGGTTCTGGTTGATTAAAATCAACGAGAACTGCCTGTGCTAACCGGGGAAATCGCGAAACCTATAAATCTTCTACATCTGCAGGTACTATATATACATATATATATATATACCTTCCCACACTATATTGTACGCTATAGATATATACTTAATTAGATAGACTCTTGCATATGCGCGGGAGAGTATAGAAATAGAAGAGAAGAAAATCGGTGCACCTGGTACACACGTCCAGTACCCACATGACCAGTACGTCAAGGGACAATCCTGCTATAAAAAAAATGCAGGAATCCATTAGAAAATGCATCGATAGCTATCGCTTGGGGGTGTGACAAGGCTTGCAGTGTGCAACTATGCACATAATGTATGTAAACCCGTATGACTCGGCTGATCGGTAAAAGAGGCTGCTTAACGCGCCTGTAAATCGAAGGTCGCACCGATCGCGCGGTGTGCAGGACTCGATGAGACTTCTATATGACGCTGCAGCTGCCTTAGAGGTGCATAATGAATGTACAATTAAAGATTGCGGTGCATCGGGCGGACTTATCGGGCCAAGAGATATGCTAAGTGAGTTCAAGTAAGCGGAGGCGGAATATGGCAGTCGGACAAGTACGCTACCCTCGCAAAGAGGAGTATTCGAAGAACCTTTCCTACAACCTCGGGTTATGCAACGCCTTAGCTACTTTGCGGGGCGATCGATGCACGGAATCCATCCAGTAGGCTCTGAAAGAATCCCTTGGGGCTATTAATTTCTTTTGCTCTCCCTTAATGGGATGGAACGGGACGGTGGAAGCGCTCTGAGCGGAGTCGCGGTTAGTCGCTCATCGCAAAGCAAAGCTATAGCGGAGTGTAATGCGCTTATAATTAATTTCTGCGTAATTAGCAGACGCGGAGGTGGTTATCTTAGGTGGACGATCGTTACACACTGTAGTATATCTATAGGGGAATATATCTGACTATGTAAAAAGCGGCTTCTTTTATTACGATGTAATATATGCACACCAGGTACTCAATAGGCTGAATAATGACTATTTAGATTCTTTATCATAATTATAATTACTCATTGACGTTTAATCGAATAGAATAATTTTATGTATATATATAATTGATATTGCATTTTTTACCTACAACATCAAACGTTCTCTGACGATTATATCAGAGATAGCTGGTAGAGCTGGCGCGAATAACGAAACTGGAGGAACTCGTCAGTAACGCAATGCTGCGAAATTGATCGTCCGATCTGACTCCGGTGAACTCGTTGCGTGACACGCTGTAAATCAGTTGGCCCACCGTAGGAGCAATACGAGCCCGAGTGCAGGTACGAGCCTAGCCGGTTCATTGACGCATTCACTGGTCCGGCCCGATGCTCGCCATTCATAGAATCTCTCAATGCCAACCTGAACAAGGTCTTCCCGCAGGAGTCGCGAACGAAGTGGGAGAGGCACTGTATGTTATATAGGAATCTGCAGTGGCATGAGGTATTATAAGGCTAACGAAGAAAAATGGACGACAAGATTTTTCCAGATTCTTTTTATTATTTCTCTTGATTATTTGCACTCTTTTTTATTCATCGCGCGGCCCATTACCTACCGTGGACCGCCTACTAGAGTAGCCTCTATACTCTACGGGTTGGGATACCCCAAGATCGTGGATAACAGTTATTAAGGCCTTTTTATAATGCGCGTGTTCCTCTCTGCTTTACGCCAGCCAGCCATCCAGCCGGTAACAGTCTTAGTGGACCCGCGGTATCTATAACCCAAACGTATGCGGAGGACACTCCCCGCTTTTGATTATATATAATTATCGGCATTTTAATAACTAATCATTTTCCTCCTTCTCCGCAGAAGCGAAGGAAGGAGCAGCTTCCGAGACGAAGCCGCTACCGTATCTCCGTTCTTTCTACTTTCTTTTCATATTATTTTTACGTACTATCTTCTTGTATTAAAAATTGCACAATAACATACGCTGGTCGTACTTTATACATATAGTGTGTGCACGCTATACGAAGCAGATACCGGTATATGTTTTTCGTTGGCTATATATAGTTATATAAATGTACGTGCGTTTGGAGTAACGTGTTGGGCTGCAATTATCCTGGAAAATTTGGCAATTTTTCGTTGAGCGCGCGGAAAGCCGCAAGAGGAAGAATTACGCGACGGATAGTAAAATCGAGGGAAAAGCCCCAATATTCCGCCGTTGGGATCCAGAGGGGGTGGGAAGAGCTGGAAGGGGGTCCTCCGGTACGGCTGGCAGGTATCGACACCCGTAAATATCCACTGTAATTAAAAGCTATCGATTCGTCGTAAAGCGCGTAATTGCACGAGTTACTACGCAGTCGGAATAATCGTTTGTCGCCGTTGAAACTTCGGAGGGTGCCACGGAGATAACAAAATATTTACATATTACCGTACCACCCCCGGAATCATTAATGTGTTCCATGAGTCTGTACCACGATCAGTCCTCCAAGGGTGGGTCTACCTGATACAAGTAGGAAAATTTCGAATTAATATATTATTTTGCATACAACGTTTATTAATAACAAATGAGTTCATTTGCCTCAAAACGCAGGTTATTCGGAATTAAAACCTGTTTCTTACCTGCAGAGTAACTACTGTCAGGTTTAATCAGATTTTTGCCAGGTCACTCGGTCACTGTTTCACACGTGTTTTTTTTTTTTTTTTTTTTTTCTAGATAAACAGGTACCCGGTGTGATATATAAGTAGACAGACACTGCCTACCAGCCTGAGTCTAGCCTAGGATGTTGATCCGCCCAGTCATGTATTCCTATTCAGTGCTTACCGTGAAATTTTTCTATTTATACTGCCTCGACAATAGGATAATAATTATTTCCGTAACGACGTGCGGTGTTTCTATTAAATCACTGTTCAAAGTGCACTGTCTGTATCACAATCAGCCGCGGCTCAGGCGTCCTACGTGAAAAAAAAAAAACATAATCCAGAGATTCCCGTTAAGTATTTCCTCTTTCACGCGCGAAAGCGTCACCGTCGGTGCACGTACGTTACAACTCGTAAAACACAGAGATGCCTCGCACTGATTAAACGCCTCGTCAACACGCGTCCTGTCTGACGTTCAATGCTATCAAGTGCACCGGTGACATTGCATGCAAGCAGTTGCACCTACTGGCATTCGCGTTTCACCTAAGCAATGCATTTATACTCGGAGTCACTAACGTTTCTGGTTCATTCGTTCCTATACGTGAAATTCTAAACACGAATATGCTTCACGGTGGCACCAAAGACACAACGTATGTACAGGCTACCGTAACGCACGTGGAAAGACTAATTGTAAGTGCAAGGACACTAGATGGGTGCGTGGAATCGTCAACAATGCTGCCGCTCTGCAAAAAGATGCTACAGTGGAGGAGTAGAGTAGAGAATCCTGAGGAAGGAGTAAGTCATTGTATTTACAGGGAGACACGGTTCGAGGCGACAATTAAACAGTCATCACGCGCACATCAGGAGGTTTGCTTGTCGTTCCATTCCGCCGTAACGGCGCCGTAGCATCCCAGGAGCGATGAGGAGGACGAAGGTATAGAAGAAGAAGAAGAAGTAGTCGGGTGTAAAAATGTAAGGTGGAAGGAGTCATTTGTTCCCTCGAGTATAGAGAGGAACACTCTGCCCACTTGACCAAAGGGAACGTTCGTGTTGAGAATGTTTAAAGGCGGCTTAAGGGATCTTCTTGCGAGCCAAGGTTAGAGCGATGGAATAATTAGGTATAGTGTGGCTTTTTGCGACGTCTCATACATAAGTGTTACTTTCGCGCATCCACCCGTTTCAGCGCGGTGAAATTCTTCAAGTGGGTCGCGTGACGGCGACCAATCATCCAGTGACTTTTCGACCAAAAAGTCCAATGCCGAACGATCCTTTTACGTAGGTATACAGTGTATACTGTATACCTCTGTATCGTAAACGCCGTTTCGGAAGTAAACGTTCTAATTAGTATTTCTCCAGAGCATTTGGTTCTTTAAGATCGCGTGACACCCTTCCTAATTGCTCAAATATTAATGAACCGTCAGGGTACGGGCAGTGTTCAACCGTTCACATATAGTATAAACCTGGTCCAGTTGCTCTTCCCGCCGTCCCATATTTCTTTTTTTCATTTTCTATTTTTCCTTCTTTCATTTACTCCGGCACGAGATTCACATCACGAGTCTAAAGACCTTCGTTCTAATTTGCTACGGAATTAAATTCGCAACGTGTTCCAGTTTGTCATGCGAAAACGCATCCTCCTTTTTAATGCTGTCCTCTGCATCTCGTGACTCTCCCCATTTTTCACCACTGATCTCCTACTTCGGTCTACGCTTCTTTACACTTTTCTCATTTGCTAATCCGAGCAAGGATCGTGTCAGCCAGCGCAGGATGGCAAATCACGTGGTTCAGTTAATCCAGGAAGTTTTAAGAATGAGCAATGTTAATGCTCTGTTTGAGCGGTGAAGTGGCCGAGCTTTATGAAGCACGCAGTAATGGTTCCTCCTCGATCGGGATATAGAACCAAATAACTTAGGAACGAAGGAACCTAGGAACAGGGAAGGGGAACTTCAGAGTCATAACGTAGCGACGAAACCAACTCGGGCGAAGTTAAGGAGGGGCTGGTGGCTTCCTGCGGGAATAGGAAGACCAATACTCCGCACTTCCGCTTCTCTTCCTCTCAAGGATGCATAAATCTCCTGTTCGGGACACGCCACGTTCGAGGATGTCCTGCTCTCGCGGATATTACGAAATGGCGGATATATCTATACCCTTCTGGCGATAGGGATTCTCCCTGTCATTCGCCATTTCTGCCACATTAAACCGTTCCTGATACGAGTACAGGATAAACCACTTGCGTCCATAGGTATCTTGATCCTTGATCCTGGATATTCGAGCTTTCGCAAAGTTACTGCAATTGTAAATTATCTTTGCCGAAGGATCGTCGTGCAAAGATATAGGTTAGAATTTCATCCCTGGATCGCGTGGGAGCGATAAGAAAATGCAAAGGAGGAATATGAAAGAGGAGAGAAAAATAACAAGAGAAGTTAAGTGGCTGTTTATACGTTCCCCGTATATGCGGAACAGGCGCAGGGATCTCATAGGGGTTATAAGGGGTTGACTTCTAGGGGTACGTAAATGTAAGCAGTAAGCCATTTTCCAGACGATGAGGCGCGAAGCCCTGCTCTGCCTCTTAGCACGGGTAATCCCTATCGTACCGAGCGAGCCAACCGACCAAGGGAAGCCACCCTCAGGTGCGATCCCGGGGCTTCTCGTATCCCATATTTAATAGGGGCTACTCTACGATTCACCCTCATTTACCGTATATATTTCATATCTTCAAAGTTCCATCAGTCTCGTTGCAGTAGCCCGCAGGTACCCACCTCTTTGCCTTCTTTGCAACAATATTACAATCCTCACCGATGAATCTTACTGTACGAGTCGCTCCTCTCTCGCATGAGTTATTCCTCCTGTTGATTCAAGATCAGCTACTCTATGACAGGGTGGCAATTACACCTACACCAGCGGCCAGGCAGGATTCCCAAGCTCGCAGCATCAGTCTCATTACTCACTGGTATAAATGATTATTTGTTGGTTCGTGCGATGTGGATTGATAGCGTTAAGTGGGAGGAAGCATCGCTCGCCGGTTAGCGTGCAAGCAGGTGCGACGTTCAGAGATTTAGTTAACCATCCTTTTACTTATATAATTCGTCGAATCAATTTTTGTCATCCTTCTCGTTTTGCCTCGTCAAATTAAATATTCGATAGCAGTATCAAATGATTTTTTTCTGTTATTAAGGTTAAGAATTTTCCACTGGCGCAGCCGTCCCTTTAAAACCGTAAAGTATTTAATTCACCGGCCAAGGCATCGACCTGGTCTTTTTACGGCTGGGATAATTGCTGGGTTGATGAGTATGGCGCAGGTGGACGCGTAAAACGGGAGATGCGGTGCGTTAATAATATTGTTCTAAGAATCAGCGCAGCGGCAAGAAGAAGTTCGTCACTCGATTGCACGACACTCGATAAGAACTCAATTACTGTTTTATACTATTGACCCGAGTACTCCCTTCCTCAAGCTATGTCCTTCTAACACGTTTCTACCGTCTCATTCAGAAGCGGCAGAAAACATCCCGTGTAGCAGAACAGCGAGAGGCACGTTTTCTACGTAACCCTGCAGAATTGCACCTTGTAATGAGCCTTCAGAAAGCAATGTTACGCGATGCTATATTATATACAGGCATACATACTGCGCCATATACACAGGCAATGGTATATCAATCTGGTATCGTTAGCCTAATTTAAAGGGGACCCTTCCTTGCGCCGCCATAGAACACGTTGCCACGTAATTAGTAAAGCGTAATCTAGTGCGTGGCGGCACAACGAGACTATTATTCGCTTGGGGACTCTGGTGCCCGAGAATCCGCAGGGCAACCAAACAACGAAGAAAACGACTGAACGGCCTGCTCGGAGTTCGTGACGGTACGCCGCCACGCCGTTTAAAACTTAAAAAACGACAGAGCTGCCACCTGCTTCTCGAAGTAGCGCTGAATAGTCAACGGGAACGCGGTTCGGTTTGGTAATATCGTAGCAAATTATATTTCACCAAGCGGTAACGATCTATAACGGTACGGCGTACGTATTTATTACTGGTCCATGCTGTTAGGTATGTGCTGTATTATGACGTAGAGTAAAGACAGAACTTGCGTAGGAGTGATCCCCACGAGGAGAAAGTTAATTTTTAGAGAGGTTTTAGAGCAAGTTATGCGACTGGCACGTCAACGCCTATCCCCTTGGGAGAATAGGGTGAGTTTTGGAGGCGTTGCCGTTCATCCCCTTTTACACAGACGAACGAGGGGACTGGCAACTATCGCCCGGGTAAACAGATTTTAATGAGTGGAGCGCTGTTTAAACTGTATAATAGCGTTTGCGCGAATTTTACGGGCGTCAACCTTTCCACCCACTCACCCAGCCAGCTACTCCCCCTTACACCCCTGATTCACCCCGGTTGCCCTGACAGCATCCATAGTTTATATCGTACCAACGTGAGGTAATGGCCGCTGTAAAATATTTATCGCGGAAATTAGTCGCCCGATGATGCATGCGCTCCAACCCGTTCGTTTGCACGTTGCTGCGAATCGGCGTCGCGACGCCCTGCGTTTCCGACCGGTCCTGTGGCTACCGTACGTTTCATCCTCTTCTATGACGTAACTACGTAAATCTCCGTGGATTCAATATTTAACGACAGTCTCACGATTTTACAGCTGGAACATTCGATCTGTTTATACTCGGGATAGCTTAGCGTGCGTCATCGCTTGCGAAACAGTCAACGTCCATGTCGCGTACCGTGACGTACGATACCCTTATAAGTATGAAAGATCTATTTCCGGCATTAACGTGCCATCCTAAAATTCTAAATTAAGCTTTATACTGAAATGGTCTTGTTTAACTTTTTTGTTACAGGTAAGTTTACCTTACGTCATCCAAGTGCCGAGTCGCTGCCGCCTAGTAAGTAGTAAGCGTAAGGATATGTTTTAAATTGAAAAATAGCGTGAAACGTCAAATCATTAATGTTAACCGACTTTGAACTGACTCCTGCTACACGTTGATATGCCCTGTCTATCTCACGCGAGGACCCACCGAAGACTTTCTATGGATACTCAGATAACGTACACCTACCCTCGCTTTAACGCCATTCGCGAAACGATCAGTACTTACCGTGCGGAACGAGAAAATGCGTGTGCGTAAGTGCGTACTTACGCCCGCGAAGACACCGCCAATGTCTCCTTACACAATGGGAAGAGTCGGTATCGTGATTTACGTGGAATCGGCTTTCTGCCGGGTCGTGCGTTGGGGTCGGCCAGGTGCGAATGCCAAGGGGAGGAGACCGTGGGTGGTTGTCGCAGAGTCGAGAAATACGAGGCTGTTAGGGAGTGAGTGACGAGAGAATAAAAGAAATTCAGTGGAGGAATGTTTGCGAAATGAAATCATAGGTCACGCGATGTTGCTGCCTATATTATCCAATCCGACTGAAAGGGCTGTTTTTTTCTTCAATTGGATTGGATCGAAGGGTGGATCCTTGTACGGTGTCTTTTTGTTTGTAAAACTTTCTTTTGAAAAGTGGATAGAAGATTGATGCGTATGTTTGTTTAATGGTCGTATAATGTGCAGCTTTTTTCTCGATATTCTTTAGCATTGTCCAAATTGAACGCGAGGTTTTTTTTTTCTGAATTGCCGTTTGCTATTACATGCTATTTAGCCAGCGACCTGCATGCATTGCGTTCCATTATTTTTACGACTCTGCCAAAGCCAAATGCTTAAGAGCCTTCTAGACCAATTCTCCATTTCTATATACCTACTTCGTCAGTGGTTCTCAATATTTTCCAGATTTCGAATCCTACACTTTTTCATTCGTCAATTCCGATCGATAGACGCTTATCGATTTAATATGGAATATTGCTAAATATTTATTTTTCAAGAGCAACGTATCTAACGAAAACCTCTGTAATTTAATTTAACGACAGTACACCGGATTGTATTTGGCAATGCTTTTATTGAGACGTATGAATATTATCGAATGAATCACGTAATCAAATATCGTTTGGTGCTACCGATTAATCGACTGGCATCGGCACGGGTGTAATATACAGCTTTTAATAAATTACTCGCTCTTCAATCAAACATTCTCCATTCGATGCTTCCCAGTTACACGAATCATTTAGCTACCAGCAGATAATAGATATCGATTGGCGGTCATCTACTTTCATAAAATAACAAGCGGGTTATTTAAATTTCAACTTGCGGCTCGAGTATTGAAAAGAGCACTGATGCGGAAGCTATGAGAAAACATAGAGAGAGCGTCTTATGCGAGGAATCGCCGTGATAGTGGAAAAGGTTGACCAGGCGAAGGAGGGGGCAGAGGGGAGGAGTATATTGGCCAGAAGTGGAAGTAGCGAATAGAGAGGAGAGTAGCGGTAAACCGAGAGTAAGAAACGAATACAATTTGAATAAGTAAGAGGAGAACTCGAATCCCGCGGTTACAAAATCCACGAGGGACAACAACTTTGTAACCTACCAACTGTTACCGTCGTGGCTGAATATAACATTAGCATCAAGAAGTGCCAGAAGTTAACTCGCCGTGACATTTCGCCATCTCTTTATCTTCCAGTCGTACGATGAATAATACAGAGATAATAGAGATCGGAGGGTGTAAAGACGAGTAAAAAAATAACATTGGAAATAAATTAATCTGCTACAACAATTATAATAGTATCCATTCAATGAGTGCCTAGAGGAATTTGTATAAGTAAATAAATATTCGTCTCAGGGTTTAGAATAAATGTACACGCAATTTACGTGTGCTGTGCTACTATAGGTAGGTTAGGGGTAGTAGATCGAGGGTAGGTTGGTCGTTGGGTGCAATGACGTAGGAGACGGAGGCGTTGGTGGCGCTGGGCTTCCACGAGCGTATCGATTCCTCCAAGGGAAGCAAGGAACTCAACCCCTACATCCTCCCACGAAGCCACCCCCAGACAGAAAGCAGCCCCTCTTTTCCTCCCCTCCTCACTCAACGCTATCCTCCCTTTAACCTCTTCCGCGCCCTTCCTACTTGCCGGCCAACTTCCCAGATATGAATTAACAGAGTTACAGAGCTTCTGGGAGCGAGCTTCGAGTTATGCGGCTTACCAACTTCAAAATGTCTCCTGTACCATTGGCTGACCCTTGGAACGCGATTAAACCGCCCTCCAAGTTCATTTCATTTTACTCAAATTAGGACTTTCTCGTACTAACAACAGTGAAAGACGACGACCGTTTTACGTAAATACTCTTGCTCCTAACGTGTTTTTCAGTTTTACGGAAATGTATTAGTTTCCTTCAAAATTTCTAAGAGGGCAGTGTCGCAA
This sequence comes from Cephus spinipes, assembly GCA_963971525.1. Lineage (NCBI taxonomy): Eukaryota > Metazoa > Arthropoda > Insecta > Hymenoptera > Cephidae > Cephus > Cephus spinipes. The sequence goes on along the minus strand of OZ020574.1, from coordinate 11,561,139 downwards.
GATTTAGGGAAATTTAAAAAATGATCTCTGTAGAGTAAATAGCTCGATCCCTATATATATTATGTACGTACTGCACATTAATCGTGGTGGCCTACTCTCGGTAAGCGAGTCAAGTTGGTAGGGTAGTTTACTGGGGTTCAATGTTAACCGCACAAGGCCTTCCCCATAAAATCGTCCGAGCCACAGCGGAGGCAGGAGAGCATTCGGCTGATAATGCCACTCTGTTGCAGCACTGGGTTAGTGTAAGCACGCTGCCGGTAGTGCATAGCCGTTGGTAGCTGAGGATGGTAAGGGTGGTCTGGGGGGGGGGGGCGAAGAAGGGGACGAGTGGTGGTACCGCGAGGAACGCGAACGGCGAAGGGGGAGGTGGTAGGTGGAGGAAAGGGCAGGGGGTATTAAATCATAGAGTCGAGCGCCTGCCGCCGGTTTACTGCCGGATAAAACGCAGTGACTGTTATGTTATGGACCACCTGTATGCCTCGACCCTGAACTCGAACCGACTGAAATCTATAGGACCGAAAACAACCCCTAGCAGACGCAAATTACGAGTCCGTCACGGGAGCGATGCCCGCGAAATGACGTACGGGTTCTACGGGCACCCTATAGCTGTCTGCCTTTTTACCCATTTCATCAGTTTTGACTTTTTATTATATAGCACCTGCCTTTCCCTATTTATCATTTCAACGTTTCGCTCGTCCAGTATTAATTTGCAAAACTCACCCCTGACTTCGTTAACACTTTTGTGGGTGAAAAAATGCGAGTCATGAGGGCGTTTTTTATGCAAGAAAAGGGGGGGGGGGGTTCGTAAGAAAGTATACGGTATACTATATATGGATGTTACGAGTCAGTGCTCTCACAGCCTTGGCGTTGAGTTTTTAGTTTCGTAGATCGGTATCCGCGATATTATAAATATACATGTAACTCTGTCCCTCGGTCTATAGCGAAGGGAGAGGTCTGTGGAGCACCTATAAGGCCCATATAGCCACGCAGAGTGTATAGCGGCGGTTCCATATCTGCCTACCGGGCCGAGCAAGTCAGGTACCCCTTATCTCCTTGGGTCTGGCTCTGAGCAGCGGCCATACGGCCGGCATTAATACAATAAAGACATTCAATGGGAATTAATCAGATATCTAGCGTTGTCGGCTCATTGTTGTCCCGTGACGGGTGAGTTTTTTGCCGCCTAAGGCAAATGGAGATATTCCGCGGAGGATTGAATGCATTAACGCTCTTGGGACTCTTCGCCGTGGTATCCAGTGCATCCCAAGAGACAGCGGGGTTCTTCTGCGTGGGCATCGTGACGTTCGTTCTCGCGATATAATGTGTACGGTACGAGGGAACGGCTGGATTTACTCTTTTTCTTTGTTTCTCTTTTTTCTTTTCTTTTTGATAATTCGACACAACGAGCTAGAGTCCATAGATAGGTGGATAAAGACACGAACTCCTGCTATGCGGTAATTGCGAACCGCCCTTGGACTGGCTCTTATCAGGAATGAAGCAACCCCCTTGCGAACCGCCCCTACCGTTACAATTATTATTCATCTTATCTCGGCCGCTTTGCATTATATTTAAATTCAACCACCCGCCTAGCACCACCACCGCCTTTCTAGACCCTCCGTCTTATGACCCCTAGCTCGCTTCAAATTCTAAATCAGCCTTGCCTGACGTCCTGTGCCTACCTAAATCACTCTTAAAATATTACAAACGATACACTCACTGCATTCCTGAGTATTATTACAGATTTTCTAAACAACCTTTTCTATAGTACACACGATTAGAAAGCTACTATCCAACGGTCTATCTGGCGAATACCTTTCGCGTCACACCCTGCTTGTTTTCGCACTGATATTGTCGGCCATTGTCGTCGACACAGCCTCGCGCAACTTTATCTCTCGCAGCCACGCCGCCAGATGTTTTGCGAACTGTCGACAAATTGTCACTGTGAGTTTAATCTCAATGATGGATTGCACTCGGTGGGCCTGTTAACGTCAGCGAGTCACAGTGTTGGGAACTTAACCTCAGTTCCTTGCGGTTATGCGCCAGTTTGTGGAACATTATGTAGAAACGTAGGCAAATCAGGATCACGCGTCGAGGTACGAACAGTTGGACATGTAAGTAGGTGGACCCGCAAGAGGATGATTTTTAGGGTAATTTCGGGGAGGGTCTAAACATCGTCGATTACGAGGGTGGAAACGGGGACGGTAGGTATTTGTCGTGACCGTAATAAACACGTTGTCCTGGGAGCGTGACCAGGCTCTAGAACGTTTTCGGACTCTGTCTTAGGTGCGTGTTCTTTTTTTGGTCGGGTCTGCCAGCCTCACCTTGTGCACGAGACACTGTGAAATCGATCGCGGTACCTTGGAATAAAAATTCACGGTAAAAATTCAACGTAATCACGCGATCGTATACATACGTCATCCATGAGAGGGGGAAGGGGCGAGAGGGGTGGGCAGTTCACTTCCGTGATCCTAGTCGATCAGGTTTCATCCTCCAGCCTGGCTCCCTCCGTGCTCCCTCTAATCCTTTCAACGGGGCGCTCGCGTTATCAACCCCTCCGAGGCTTCGTCATAAACATATCGAGCAGAGGAACTCCGACCTACCCCAACTAAAACATTACGCGAAACGGCGTCGTAAATAACCTCTAAGTGTACCACCGTGGTGGAGAACCCTCCCGCTGTAGGCGCTACAGCCAGCTAGTCGGGGCGACCAACCAACCCATGAGGAGACCAGACGAGCGCAGCCGAGCAACCATATAACCAACCACGCAACCCCTGCCACAAGAAATGAGACCGTAAGAGATATCTGCACAATATGGCCAGTTGTATGGGAATGTCCTTTTACATTCGGTGCTGTTAAGTGGTAGAGTATAAATGGAAGCGGAGAAGGTATAAGGGGGCGGAGGAAAATGATTTCTTTTGAGGGCGGCAGCGATAAAGGTGACGTAGGGCGTCGCGACGTCCGTCAAGCTGTACGCGCCAGGGAGATCGGTGGGGGTAGTTCTGGCCTCCGCGAATGGATCTTCCTTGTTCCACATCGTAGGCCGAAGGGAGATGGTTGCAGGGTCAAGTAAGAGCGCAGACGCGAGACGGCATCCCTCACAGACTCCAAACAGCTACCCCCCGTGAATGGCGACCCTCACAAACCAATCGTATTCCCGTTTCCATCCCTCTTTTCGCGGAAACTCCGTCCCTTTTGCGTAGAAGCACGTCTGGCTACGGTTACCTTTCTTCTACCCTCGGAAGGTTCTTTCCTATTCCTCTAGCCAGGAGCCAGTAGCACCGCCAACCAACGTACCTACCCCTTGAAATTCTTCACTTGCGAAAATGACTTGGTCGTCTCCCCGGAGTCATCGTAGGCGACTGAGAATCAAAACGTTACCTTTACGTAAACATTCCTTAATCGCATATATAATATTCACACGGGTAGACCTAAATTCAACGAGACCGTAAATGACGTACCAGACTAATATATTTTCCCATAATGATTTTTCCGTCGAGACACTCGTGTCTCCCAATGGAGAAGGCTAACGCGTCGCCATTGCTCTCGAGTTATTGTTCATCTGCGCATTCGTCGACTAGGTACTCGAGGGTCGTCCGGGATCGAACGTAGGAACACGTGTTAGGGAGTATAGAGAGTGCGAGCGTGGGAGCGAGACCGAACGAGAGACAGGGAGATAAAGCATTATAGTACCCGAGCGTAATGGAAGGTGTAGAAGGAGACACACATATATCCTCTTCCGTCGATTCCCTCTTGCTTCCCGGAATATAGTTAGGAATAAGACGTCGACGTGTTACGATATCGAGCACATGCATGGGACATAAAAAGGGATCTTGATTGGACAATTCGTACTTGGGACGTAACGGTAAAACGTTCTGGTAGTATTCGCACTCCCATTATCGTTACTCCTCTCGCCATTTTTATTTCTTTTCGCACCTTTGCGATATCAACATCATTCTCATTTCTGAATACTACTCCGTGCCTTCCTTGATCTTCCCACTGTACCTTCTTCGGCTTTCATACTTTTGCCTTGGGACGAGATTATACGAAACGATCCAATGGGACGGCCATTGTACCCGGCAATCTGCGAAACGGTCATCTCTAACACATTCCCCTCGCAGATATCGTAAAGTAACTCTGATTCGCGATCGAATTCCCATACGACGACCTTCTTTCCTCCATCAACGTCATCCTGCATTTACGATGTGCCCGATTTCCGGGCTTCTTAAATTATTTCTCTGGAATTTATTCCTCAGTAAAGATCATACGGTACCTTCTATTTGTCGGATTGATGTGAACATTTCGATGTTTGATTGCAATATAAAATGTTTGTCTTACAATCTTCGATCGCGACATACTGTATGCGAATACTGAAGACCGTACTGTACGTTACGTAATGTTATCAAGGTGATTTTGTCACGTCGTTGTTAAATATTTATCATTAATCTTGTCATGTGATCTATAAAAAAATATTGATAAAGCAAATATAACACGAGGCAATGTATTATCTCGATGAAGGAAATACAATTTTGCATAAGCAGATCGTGGGTATTTGGTCGTTGTATTAGATTAGGTCCAATTTCATATTTAGTTTGAGTAAATATCGGACATTAAGGTGCATACACAATGTCGGTACAAATTGAAAAATCGACCGATTAATAGGAGGTAAATTGCCCGGTTTGCGTCAGAAGCTTTTATTCAGCTAAACCGTCGACCAATCACAGGTCATTACTCCGTTCGAAAATTATTCAAACGAGCTCTGAGCGCCAGGCCATAATTTCAGTAATAAATTTATTCGATACCAATATGCATATACAGTATGGTTAGTTATAGATAGGTGTATATGTATACTTACAGCGAAGTGCACCGCCCTAAGAAAATGTCAGTAGGTTCAACCGCTATGTCTTCTCGATGCACCTTATTCGATAACGTTAGACTTTTTGCAATGTAATATCACATCGAAACCTCAAGACTTCGTATCGAACAATATCGGAACGGTTTCCGGGCAAAATATAAAGAAACGACGTAGACTCGGGGATAAAACAGCTGACGCCATGGCTGCTGCCAAGCTCGTTTTCTCCCTCGCGTCTCCACGGCCGCCGCCTCGGGGATTTAAAAACAATTCGGTAAATTGCATCGTGCGACGCGCCGAGACGGGGAAATGCAGCCGTAGCGCAATATCTTGTGAGACAACGGCAACGTAGGTCCATGGATAGACGCCATTATCAGGATCATACAAAATGTACCTGTGTACGGGTAAAGAGGAGTGTCCGTATTAAACCAGTATGGATTATTGAATTTTATAACGCATCTTCTAACCGTGCTTGTAGCAATCTGATTTATTGTGGGTTAGAATAATATTTGAAAAATATACTTATATGGATCAGGCCTTTTTAAAAGTGGCTTTATTGCGCTATTAGCATTATGATTCCTGAGCAATGTAAGTCGTGCTAGTAGACACACGCATGTAAGTACGGACTGGTAGGTTGGTGGTTGGTTGGTTGGCTGGTAGGTAAGGTAGTAAAGCAAGGTAGAGGTACGCGAGACGAATTCGTCCGGGTGGGCCACAGTAGCCGTATGATTGCAACGGCGGCGGCCTTTGAGTCTCGCATTTTAACAACCTTCGGTGCATAAATTAATCCAGAAGCCCGATATCGTTTGATTCGCCGCCGTACTGGTATGCTCGTCGCGGTGCACCTTCTGCACACGCTCCAGTTCTGTAATACTGAGTAGAGAGGGAAACGTATATGGCTGTAATAGGCCTCTGTCTGGCGTACGACCCTTGTAGTATATCCTTCGCCTTGATATACACTTTTTACGGTTCGATACTGGTATTAATTCCCTTTGACGATTTGACAGCCGAGCATTAGGACCAAGGGAGATCCGGACACATTTTCGATACGGTATTACGATACGACGTGCACCGGCATCTGTCTCCCTTTGTGAGAGCCCTCGACTCCTCGACCTTGGACGATCGGGGGTTGCTGCAAGAGTCAAAGGTTATCCCAAACACAATTCTTTACGGCAACGTGTATCCAGTATCATGGATATAAATATGCTCAGTGGGATAGGAGTATGCTACGTCTTATTCGAACGCGAGGAAATTTCAGTGATTAAAGTAGAACTCGAAAATTATTTTTTCGGAAATATATCCTGGATTTTAGGGTTTTAAGGATTTGACTTTTTTGATCCGTTCGTGATATTTCTTCAAAGTTTCTTAAATTTTTATTTATCATGGATTTATTTTCCGTGGATTTTTTATTGCTCTTGTTGCCCGGTTCATCTTACAGTACGTGACTTCCGCTATACCGCCAATCGCATCGCTCCGTTTCATTCCTCGTAATACCCCTCTACCTTTTATCATACTTATGAAGACGGATCAATACGCCGTAGCGAAGAAGCACTGCCGTAAATATAATTGTTGTTTGATTTCTTGCGTCTTAATTGCCTCCCGCTTAACGACGTAATTACTGAATAAAAACGCTTACCGGGTTTAACAGGGGAATTTTTTCGCGGCACGGATTCCACTGCACAACCATTGTGGCGGGAAAGACGTAGTGGCCATTTGGTTCGTACGGCAGCCGCTTGGTGGCAGCGCGGCTGGACAAACCGTGACTTGTCTTACCGGCCGCCAGCTGGCAGCACAGGCAAGGACTATCGGAGAGTACCTTGCGTTCGTTCTTCCGTCACAGTCCTTCGAAATTATTTGAAATAATTCTCGCAACTCGTTGTCACCTTTACAAATGTAATTTCGGATTGAATAATATTTACGGTGAGGACAGTTAGACTTTTTGGAAGTCCGCCACCTCGTTAGTCCGTGTTTTTACTTTCTTTTTTTTTTTATTTTGTGTCAGCCCAGGAAATTGATCGTCCACGAGGAAGAAGTCTACGCAAAAAACAGGATGAGACGTTACGCTCTTGAGGAACCACTGAGTTTCTTTTTATCTTTCTTCGTGAACCGTATCTCGTTCAGTTAGTTAACCGTAACAGAGTTAGCGACCGTCGGAAAATATTCTCGTGGAGAAGGGATCTCGGTGAGTACCTACTTAAGATCCGTAATGGCGACGAGAACGAGGACTCCAATGTTTATAGGGATTTAACGAGGTGGATAACGAAGCGTACCTTTCAAATACAAAGTAAAACATTGTTCCATCGATTGTCCCGCGGCACTTGAGTTCTGACGGTTGCATTTCACAGCACGGTGAGTATCTATAGTTTATGCAGGCACACTGCTCTCTCGGCTCGTCCAATTAATAACCGGTGCACGGATATAAAAGGATAATTAATAGAACATAATCGTGTTTTATGCATTTTTATGGTCAATTTGCAACCGAATCCCCTGGGCGGTCGTACGAGCGGAGCGTTTTTCGTTAACCCCTCACCTTTCTCACTCTCATTTTAATTCTTTCCCTCTCTTTTCCCCTCCTCCCCGTATGTATATAAATCCATGTATCTCTCTCCCGACCCTCTTCCCCGCCCTCTCCCCCAACCTATCCCTGATTCCCTCGTTCGATCGGTCGTAGCTTTGAAATATAAACAGTGCATTTGCATGTTTTCCGGATTTAATTAGCGCCGATGCGATTATTAATCGGCGGGCCACGAGTGTGCCGCTTCGACGATACGAGTATCTACAAATTTCATTCGGAAATAATACTCCTATTTCGTCCCACGCTATTTAACGGCAACTATCAATAATCGGCGATTACCGATTGCCGATTTTATCCGATCTCATCCCACGTATCCGTTTGACTTTTTTTCGAAATTGGCGCCAGAACTCTTCTCGCCAGCCTCTCGTTCTCTCTCGCTTTTTTTTTTTTTTTTTGTATACGCTTTCTTTCGAGCTGTAATTCAAGCCGTCGTGGGTCAGTCCACCAGGGCCGTCGAGATAGTTTATCATCATTTAGTCCCCGACCTGCCGCAACATTTTAAATCTCTCCTATCGTACTCTGTCATGCTTAACACATGGTCACCGGCCCGTACACACGCAACGCACACGAACTGTACATGATAGGAACCAGCCGCGAGAGAAAAATGTTACGTTTCACGGAGTCACACGCACTGACGTTCGTTATACGCACGTAACTAATGGTAACTTTTTTATTGTTACGATGCTGGCACGTACAGCGATTTACGTTCTTTTTCTGAAGTTGCACCGACCACTTGCCATTGCATTATATCTATAGAGACTCGCGTCGCACTTTGTAATAGAATATTTATCGTTTTACTTAACGTATGTAAAAAGACCTGACTAATTCTAAGGTATATATGTATCTTTCGGCAGAGGACCTCACGCTCGTTTCCATAAATACTCGGTGCGTCAATATCTAGCGACGACACTCCCCCGAAGCCTTCGGATGCTGCATCCTAAATTTACCACGATTCAAGCGGAATGCTACACCCTGTCGGGTGCCGTCGATTCGTTGGGAATTTACGCTAAGTGCACTGCTGTTGCGGTGGATCGGTAATTCGGAGAACGTGGTCTCAGGGTCTCGTGGGGTCGTAGGTCGTAGGCAGAGTGCCAGGAAGAGAGTACCACAGCCTGGACGCCATCCCAGAGGATGGCTGACAATGTGAGGACGGCATAGAAAAAGGGGAAAAGAAAAAGAAAAAAAGATCTCGTGTGTGTTCACTTCTGTTTATACGTAGTATAGTATGTGCTTATACAGAGAGTCAAGAGAATCGACCAGTCGTGCGATTCGGCATTGTAATACTAATTAAACCTCACGCGCACGTGTCACGAGTCACGACACGATGACGTCACTCCTGCGATTTCTTTTCGTTCTTTTTTTTTCGACCTTTTAGCCACTCGGTATTCTCAGTAAGCCACCTAACCATTAGTTTAACGTAAAATACAGGCGGAAATGAAGAATATTATTTTTTTACTGAAAATTAAATTTGTTCGTTTATCACCGGAGCATTGTACAAATGCGTATGGAGTGTGCGTATACGCACTGTATTTATACGGTGTTTCCCACCGTTCTAGAAAAAGTAGATCATACCGTGCATTGCTGCGGATCGCTAAGTGCTTATGTAAATACTTGAACTGTTTGCCGTAGTGTTAATTGTAAATTAGCGTTTTATGGAGGAAGTCGTACAAGCATGCGCATATGATACCTACTGTAGTTCAGCTGGCGTTGTCGTTCTGTATTAACACCTTTGCACGTATGATCTTATCCCTATTTCTCACACCCTATGGAATTACTTGGTTATGTACTCCGTGATAATAGAGTATGGTGTAGGTGATAAGAGAGAAGTAGGAAATTTTTTTGAATTCTCATTGTCCTTTTATAAGTTATACAAGGCGAAGGTGGATTTCGCATGGGTGCGGAGTCGTACCCGTATTATGGTGACCGAGAAAGCGGTCATGCTCGAGGATCTCAAGAGAACCGCTTAGAATTAATTACTGTTCCACGCTCAGTGAGTCGTCGGTGGTTCTCCTCGATGGACAGATTGCATAGAATCGAGTTAGAGGAAGCATAGGAAAGACTGCGTGGACTTGTATAATTTAAATTGGAAAAAGAGAGTTCCCTTACTGACTCACAAATGACGCTTGTCCCTGGTCTGTCAGTCGTCGTCGTGTCTTCTTGGACGCCCTTAACGTCATCTACGTAGCCACGTGTCGCCTCGCAAAGGCCAATTCCACACGCTCCAAGATGGCAGACTTTGGAATTATTTGGATATAATTTGGATGAACGTCAGCCGACGGTATGGCGGATGAGCAGGAGGAAGGTGAAGTTATCTCCTGTACTAATCTACGGATTACCTTCTTCGTAGAAGTACCCCAAATAAATTACGCGCTGGTAAGGTAGACGGCTGAGGAAACCGCGGGTGTCGGGGGTGCCTTATACGTAGATATAGATAGACGATATAGCTGGCTGAAGTGAAAGAGGGAAGCAGAAGAGACCGAGAAGAGAAAGGAGGAGAGGAGGAGAGGAGGAGAGGAGTGGCACGCCAGAAGGAGAGCAGGTGCAAACTTGGCCTGTCAGGAAGTCGCTTACAGCTCGAGGACAAAAGCTTCCCGGGGGACTCATGTGCGCCTGGAAGCGGGACCGGGAAGGTAGGATGGCTAGAGGGTCTAGGAGAGGAAGTAAGAGAAAATGAGAGAGAGAGAGAGAGAGAGGGGCAGGAGTATGGGTTGGTGTTCACCGAGAGTGAGGGTGGGGCAGGCCTAACTGTGAAATAACAGGGTGGCCTCCACCATCCTCAGCCGGAGGATGCGAGCCTCATACGTCACTTCCTTACGGCAAAAGAGGGTAGCGTCTAAGGGTGAAAGCAGGTTATATTGATTTATTTATACCGAGGAGCCAACCCCGGTGCGATGGGGTTATTGGGAAAGTATACCTACCTATAACATCGGCGCTTTGCCCGATAGCTATATACCTACACCTACCACCCTTTAATATTATTCCTTCACCCTCGTTTCTCAAGATTCCGATGAACGACTTTTATCCTGAAAATAAAACCCTATCTTCGATCTCCAACAATTTCCTTATCCACCTCCTCATCAGGCACATCCTAAGGCTAACCTAACGTAACCTCCACTGAATACCGGCTATCAAACTCACGTGCAACCGAGCTGCCAGCACAAACCCGGAGACGCGTGCCCGCCGAATTACATTCCAATTTATAACTGTCACTGTGTCTCTCTGCAAAAATAAACGGCCGCGTAGCAAGCAGCAGGACTCACGTGGAGCCAGGAGATTGTGTTGGCAACATGACGTGGTCATCGTATCCCGGCTCTCTCACCGCTTCCACGTCCCACTCTATACTCTGCGGCGAGTCCAGTCCGTAAGTTTGTACGTTCACCGATCTCTGCGTCCATCTCGAAACGGCCGGTTGCTTCCTCGCCTCGGCTTCATCTCGAACATGACTCGCCTAAGTGGCATGACTGTCGCAAACACGCGAACTCGACCGAAGTTAACCCTCAATTTAGCTACGGCATCACTGGCATCACTTGGTAAGATGTCTTACTCTCAGTCACTTAGTTAGCGGTTCGGTGCCACTTTCAGAAGCGATATTCACCTCATTTGTTATATGTATACATAATTCTGGGTTTGCGAACGAGAAACAAGATTCGGATGAGGACTTGTACGAAATTATAGGTCAGCCGACGTAGGATACGTAAGACCTGGTTTCGTGGTGTTTCGTACCGGCTACGCAGAGAAGGGACGAGTAATTCTTCGGGATGTGGAAGCATGTCGAATTTTTATATAAAATAGAGCCCCTCGAAGAATTCACGGTATTTCATAGATTATGTCAAGAATTCGAATGGGACTTTTAAAATTCCCACGGTAAATCAGAGTTAGGGGTTGATGGGGTGATGTGTATGATTACACCCTGTCTCCTAGCGGCTATAAATCTCTCCCATCCACTCCTTCGCTCAGAGGATTCTACAGGTACCGTCCTTACCTCCAAGGACTTTGGCATAGCTACGGTGCAGCAGGCAATAACGTAATGGGTATCATGAGAGGTAAATGAGTTTGAGTAATCCTGATATATTATATTTATTCGCTGGTGCATCGTGAAAGAGCTAATGCCGTACCAAACCGAAATCATAGATACAAAGGAAGATTTTGTGTTATACTGCAAATCAGATGTTAGCGAGAGTTTCCAAGCGTTATACCTGCTTACCTGCTTTAGACCGTAATATATAGCTCTAAGGTTGATATCCATTATATCAAAGGAGAGTCGTCACCACTTCTGGCTCTTCTTGTATTAGGTATAATGTAATAGAGTATCCTTTGCAATGCCGCCTCCACATAGGTCGCCAACTATTGCTATTAGTATGATTACGGTCCCACCTAAACTCCGGACCCCTATTACATCAGAATTACTATACTTTGGTGTTTGCCTTTCAAGCTTTTGCCGCAAATTGAAGGTTAAAATAGTATTTCGAAAGCGTGCCCTGAAATAAAGGGTATAATAATACATAGCAGTAAGCGGGGATAATTCAGATTTTAATCAAACACGTGCGCATTCATTGACGCGTAAGTGCTGCGACGTAATAGGCTTTTTCATTGAGTTTAAAAAGTCTCATAACATTACGCGTATAATAGCACGAAGTCTACTGGAGTCGGTATATACATATATCGAGTGTGCCGGTTTTGGAAATCCGAAGCGAAGCAATTTTCTTCCTTTCAGAAATATAATTTTAGATGGGATTGTACCATACCTCGTGATAAGACTACGGCGCCCTACGATCTCTCTCTCCGCAACACCCTTATTCTCCCGTGTGAAATTACTTCGCTCCGCGGCTTACTCCTATCCTTCGTGCCACCCTTTCTTCCTGCGTATCCTCATTCAGCCAGGATACCCCTGAAAATAAAGTAGACACCCCTCTTGTTTTCGTATATACCGAAGATAGTAATACTGCAGGGCCGTCACGCGTACGATTTCATAGTTTTCTTTGTCTCGCTTTACATCTATACGTTCGTCACATTCCTTTTTTGCATTCGAAAGGAATCCGACGTGTGAGCTTTTACGTTTTCTACCCAAGAAATTCGAAAGAGGTCGAGGCCTCCATTGTGACTCATTCTAATCGGTCACGGTTGTCCCTCGGCCCAATGGCTGCCAGGGCGCGCAAAGGACATAAGAAACAAAGGAAAAATAATTAAGAGACTGCCGGTTCCATTCTGCCCGTCCTTCGCTGCCAGGGGGCCTCTCACTCAGCAGCCATACACTCGTCGATACGTCAGCATGGACTGCCTTTCGTTTTCGAGTAATTCGATCCCTAATTAAAGCCGTTTCATCGACAATACATAACCCCGAAGGCACCCATGAGATGAGCCATTGACGATTTTTCATTTCCTCCCCCTCGCGCCCCAACGGAAAATAACCCATAATTCCGTGAATCGGCGAACGGATACCAAGACTTGCTGCAACATATTTTTTATACGTTTAATCCAATTAACATAATTGCATTCGTACCAGAAGTACTTGCAATGGCAATACGGGAAACATCGCATGTGGTCGGTAACGCAAGGAAAAAAGGGAAAAGGAATGAGATAGTTACATGAATTGACACGCGATAGAATCTCTCCCAGCAAAGTCCTGACACCCAACAATTATTACCTGGACGAGTCCTTGTAAGCGATTTCCACGTTCCCTCGTCCTGCGAAGGACTCTCCAGCCGGCTTAGCTATGTCACCCGTAGGTATCACTGCCGCGAGACGGTGGTCCCGCAGCGACGTCTACTTCGGTACCGGTGACGGTAACCAGTGTTTTATGGAATGAAAAGGGTTTTGCGGTAGGTCAGTAACACGCGGAGATACGTTACGCCTCGCACCATACCGCGTCATAACTCTGTTATAGATTTTTAAACGCGGCTACTGTACCGCCTACATTCATGGGAATTTGATTTAGTGGCTTTAGCACCTTTACGATCTCCGCGGCTCGCGTCCTTCACGCCACTTCATCCTTCCGGGACACGGACTCCCGCCAGCGACGCTGACACGAGTTGCGTCATAGTTGACAACGCATCACTTCGCAGTAGCTGCAGTATCCTACTTCGTCGCTATGATTCTTGCACTTTGCCAACAGAAATTTGGATATTGTATGGATATTCAAGTTTGGTGTTTTTTGTTTTGTTCCGGTAGCTATATATAGATATAGAATTGTGATCATTCAGAAATGGTGGTCGGTTGTATTTTATTCGATATTTTTTTTTGTTTTCAGGTAAATGGTGTCCTCGTAGAGAATGGAGTTCACCTCCCGATGCGCAAAGAGCGGCGAGCGACGCGGCGCGTCGCGGCGTCCTCTACTCCTCCGTCTTCCTCGGCAGTCCGGGTAAGTTCAGTCGTGAGATTAATTATAGATGTTCTGTACCAAAGTTGACTGGTAATTATAGGTCACTAATAGGGTTTAATTTTATGTAATTTGAACGGTGTGTATATTTGTAAAAAAAGTAAAGGTACATTTTGCCTGAATCTCTCGGGGGACGACGACACACATTCATGGTGGCATATAGGTACCATATATGCTATACGTAGCATAAATACCTGGTGGGAGGGGCGAATCGTTTATAGCATAAACAAGTTTTAATCGCTCCTCAGGCATTCGCTGTGTTGAATAAATATTGATATCGGGTGACGCGTCGGCCAATCAGAAACGGAGTTTACGCGCTGTTAAAACTTACCGCGGATCGCAGATATACGACCAACTGACTTGAAATTCTTTAATTACTGATTATGAACATTTCTTAATTTTGTTTTTCGAGCACTTTAATAATTTAAATACAACATTTTCAAAATCAAATAATGACTTTCGTACATGAAACATTGTCGTATATAATGCCAATTTCGACATGAAATCCGAATTAATGTAATTCAATTGAAATAATTTTTTTGGATAAAATTCGAAAAAAAAGAGAATTACAAAAAACGCATGCGCCCTAAATCGGTGTTTCCCATTCGCAGAGCTGCGCGCATGCGCATTACTCGAGGACGGTAATCCTTCCGAGATCTATGGAGTACAGAGTATTCCCTTCTATGGCATTTTTCTCGTATTGTTTACTCTTGTCTAGTACGTGACGGAACATTCGGCGGAACGTGCCGAATTGGCACGGAACGTCGTGTTCGCGATGCGGCATGACACGGCGCAATATGCACGACGCGATATTGCATACTCCGAGTGCGAGTTGTAACACGCATGCGTCCTCCGGTTTTATCCCTCCTTAGCGTCCCTCTCATTCTCTTTCTCTTATTCTCTCACTAACTTCGAATCTCACTCTCTCGCGTGCTCGCTGAGGGAAGGACAGAGGTTAGCGCACAAGCCGTGGTCTCCATAGCAACGCAGTGAGGCGGGAATGCGACGGTAACCATGGCAGCACACGGGTTTCTCTCGAACCTGTCTGTCCTCTTTCGATAGCTTATTCGACGCTTCTGCACCTCTCCGTTATACTCACGGACTAACTCCTGCACCGGGCGACTTTGCTCTCGGATCCTCACAGAGGAGGAGCGCGCGTCTCTATGCGGATCTGTACGAGGCCGAAAGATTTCCTTCGATATGGAGTTTTATTATCTGTAAATTTATATAATATACATATGCCGAAAATTATCTCGCTTAAGAACACATTAGCATAAACTTTTTGGGAATTTTCGATGGATCATTGAGAAATAGGTATATAGAGCTCTGGATTCTGTAGAATCACGTTTCTTTAGCTTGTAGCGAGACCCATCGGAAGTCACTTAGATCTCTTGTGTAATGAAGGTTTTTTTTTAGACAGAGGAAGATGCTAAAATAGACTAAAGTGTAGGGTACTAGTTGAGTTTAGAGGGACACTTTTTTGTGGTAAACTGAGGCGACTCAACATCCGGAATAGAAACTTTTAAGAGATAACTATGGGCATGTGTTAAATAGTATAGGGTTACATGTCGTACGAAATTTCGTGAATATACTATATCTTAGAGTTTTTATGATTTTCGTAACACAGTTAGGTAGACTGACGAGAAGTAAAAGTCTGGATGGGTTAGTGCGAGTTGCATTGGAATTTTGTTGTTTTGGTTTTTCGTGGCGCGCACATCAGTCCAGCCCCCCCCCCCCCCCCCCCGTGTGCCGACGGTACGGATCCCTTTTCGAGAGTGTAGTGTAATGTAAGGGTTGCGTTTGCGTCGGCGTTAGGGGTGAGAGAGTTTAAAACCCCTCGGGGCTTGAGGTCCGGGCCCGGTTAGATTTATCGGATGTTTTGGTTGGCGGCCATTGTTAGCTGCTCTCTTCTCTCTCCGCAGCTTCAGCCATTGGCGTAACCAGTCATCGATAAACCTAGGATCATATCAACTTTTATCTTTTATTTTTTAAGTCAGATTTTTATTTTTATTTTTAAATTAACAAAATTACAATTTTTAATTTTACAAATTTTTAATTGTCTGGGCGAATTTAAAAAAAACATATACTGTATCCTACATTAAGTCTGTTAGGCATAAACAGTGTACCTATTCTTCTATTCTCATAGATCATTTATATTTTATAACGTGATAGCACCAGACCGCATGGAGTCCAATATGAACTTGTAATGGTCTCTAATTGCAAGATTACAGTAGTTCTTACCTACAATTACGCATCCCAACGTTACGCTACTGGTTTCTCCTACAGTACGGTATTCCACGTTCAGATATACCGGCGCTACTTCCATAGTCTCTCTATACCGCGGATCTACCCCTTCGGTATTGTGCGGCGGTTGAGTGATGTTCAGCCTCGCGGCTCGCGACCCTCGGTTCAACCCTCTCAACCGCAATTCTGCTTCGTTCCGCAGAGTAAAGGCAGTAGCGTTACCACCTACGTACAGGGACGTGTCGGTAGCGGGTAGCAGCTAGGTAGAATAGGTATAGAATAGGTATAGATAGACGTACCGGGTTTCCATGAGTTTCCGGCGTCCTTTCCACCTACGTAAAACGAATAATTCATCGGACGTCGGTATCCCCGAGCGGCGGTTTCCAGCCGCTGTCTTCGAATTGCCAATATCAGTAATTCACCACGGCGCCGGAATCCTCGAACGAACAAGGGTTGAAAATGGCTCGCGTCATCGCGACGAAAGAGAGAGAGAGAGAGAGAGAGAGACGGAGATAGAGTGAGATCGGTATAAGAAAATGAGATATAAAAGAGCGAATCAAAAGGGACGGAGAGAATTCGAGATAGAATCCTAACTGAAAATAGATTCCAGCTGCCACAAAGAGACTTACTTCTCTCTGACTGTAGGAGAAGGACCTTGCTGCGAAACGGTTTAATATCTAAGTTACACAATAGATCCTTGAGAATCGCAGAGGAGGAGAAGAGTTTCTTTCGTAGCCAGGGCCACCTCGTGTTCTTCGATTAGCAGGAGAGTGACCCGACCATGACCTCTCCTCTCCTCTCCTCGCTGATCCCGTAGCAACCTATAGGTAGGCACTCTCTCCCGTGCTCCATCTCGCGGCACTGATTGGACGATCCATCACCGGGGGCCTTTGCTCCATCCCATCTTCTCTCTCTCTCTCTCTCTCTCTCTCTCTCTCTCTCTCTCTTTCTCGTTCTCCCTCTGTCTCTTGTCCTCTTACTTACTATTTCTCGTTCTCTCGTACTCTCTGACTCTCCCTTCCATTTTTGCGATCCTCTCTCTCTCTCTCTCTCTCTCTCTCTCTCTCTCTCTCTCTCTCTCTCTCTCTCACACACTCTTTTCTCTCTATACCGAGGAACCGGACACACGCTCAGACTCCGTATCACGCGTGTATCCACGCACGAAAACCCCGTTATATACACTTCGCGCACGACCATCGCTAGGGGCGGCTTCTGCCTCTATGGCCCCCAGAAAGGGAGCGTAATTGGTTCCCATGGAGGCAGAAAACACCTCTCTCTCGAACCATCGCGCCCTCAAATGAGAGAGTCTTCGTATATCCAACGTGCCGTAACATGAAAGAATAGCGTTAACGGGCATCCCCTTCAGGAACTAAGTTTTCCAAAATTCTTCTTTAAGCAATATCAAAAAACCAAAGTACCAATAAACCTATATTTATATCTTTGTCTACCTTAGTCCTGACACTCGAAACAGAATACATTACAGATAGTGGCAGTTATTGCGGGTAACTGGTACTACCTACATATATACATACTACTAAAAACCCAGAGGTATTGAACCGGCAGTCGCGAATCACGCTGCGCCTTCCTACCAAGGACTATAATTCATGCGCACGGACAGTAGTTCCTCGAACAGTGACGGATCGTCGATTTTGTAGGGCACGATTTTCAGGCGCCATGAGACGTTCGTCAGTGTCAAAGTTAAGGGGATAGAGGTTACGATCAAGGTAGTTCACAAGGGGTTAACAAGAGGCAAAAGAGAGACCAGGAAGAGATTGGACAGAAATTCAAGAGAGTGATGTATACGTATACACTGTATATATCGTGTTATATAGAATCGTCTAGGACTGTAGAAGAAACGAGAGAGTAAAATAGGGGGGGGGTGGCAGTCGCAGTCGATAACACGATACGTTGATATAACGCGTCGCGGTGCAGGTATTCATTAGTTCCTTATTCAAAAGCACGGGAGTAGTTCCGGAGTTGCGCGAGGCACAAAGCACAAAGCTCTGTCGCTGAACAATGAAAGCCACAGATTTCATGAAGCCGAGCCCTCACCGAGATAGGCACAATGGTTTAGCCAATGTACGCGCATGAGGATTCTCTCGGCCTCTTTCAACCCCCTCTTACCTATATACTTATATATGTATGTATACATCCAGCATATCTCCTCGTACCTCACCGTGTAATATTCATACATGCTGAATATATTAATACTCCAGGAGATACGTAAGGCGTGTGTGACTGAAAATCGCGCAGGCGTACGAAAACGAGCGAACGGCAATATTAGTGAAATGTGTCTCCTAGCGAACCATGTGCGACTCCAATATTAAACAGCGCCCGTAGTACATCTGCGCTCTCAGTGGTGTTTCCCCCGCGTTACGAAATTTCGTAGCTTTCGAATTTCACTCGAGCGCTGTATAGTATATAGGCATCTACGTTTTCACCCGTTTCGAAAATAATGTCCCGGGTATTGCCAGGAACCACTGGCGTCGCTAGAGAAATACTCTCTATCGTATATACAGATATAGTATATAGAGAGGCAAAGTATGGTCCCGATACAAGGGGTTGCGTTGGAGTACCTGGTGATATTTTTCGAAATATGAAATTCACGCTAAAGTAGTTCGTCATGGGGATGCGCTGGCTGCACCAGCTGCGGGTAATGGCTGCTACGTTTGTCCGCTCGCTCTCTCGTTCTCGGAGTCGCGATAACGTCCCTGAGATACCGTTAACGAGCGAACTTCTCTTTTCTGGAAGTATCCTGGACACACACGCGAAAGCGTACTGCGTCCGGTAAGCGAAATCGTCGGCGCCCCTATGGAGAAGTCGCAGCTACATAAGCGAAGACGTCGAATCTAAAGGATTTATGTATAATAACGAAAGACAATAGGGGTTGCTATTCCGATTTCACAGTACGCGATGACACATTGTTCCCACTTCCTACTATGGCATTAGTGTGCGCGACGAACGGGAAGAGAATTGAAAAAAAAGCAAACGGTGGAATAATTAAAATGTGGTATTTACGAAGGGGCCGAGTCTATGGGTGCGTTACGAACGATACGGTATTGAGGGAGAAAAAGTGGTAGAATGAGAGTGAGGGGAGTCGAGCAAAGAGAGAGAGAGAGAGAGAGATAGAGAGGATGACTGTACAGAGGGTGAAAGAGTGAGTGGAAAATTGTGGGTGGGCGCGGAGTAGAGCCAAGCGTAACAGGACAGGGTAGGAGAGGGTAGTTTCTCGATGTGCCAGTACGATAGAACCAGGGTGTAGTAGGTGGCATGAGACCATGTGCCCATGTGCCCATGTGCCCATGTGACTATACCGCCATTGCGCCGCCTCGTTCTCGGCACGGAGTTCCCAACGTACAACCCCAGCACCCAACCCAGACCCTGCAGCTGTCAAACGCAGGCCGAATCTTCTTCTGTTCGTGACAGCCTGGAAATGAAGAGAGTGCCCCGCGCGACGTATTTTACCTACGTATGTACGTACCGACGTACTTACACATACGTTTCTCCGTGGAGCGTACGTAACGTAACGTATGCGTATGCCCTGGGGGTCAACATGGCCGAACTCATCCCCTTCTTTTCTTCTTTCACCGCTCTTTGCATTGTTCACGTTTTAATTCGATTCGTCTGGCGAATTCGCGAGTGTCCCCACCCAACCCCCCGTGCCTTCTCGCACTTCCTGGTGCGCGCTGGTCAGGCCGAAGGAATCGAAGAAAAAGTTGATACAAGATGAACCATTGAGGATGAATCGAGTGGACGAGGATCGATACGTCACGAAGAGCGTGCTGCATCCTGGTGCAGCGATTACCAAGCATTTTTCGAACACAATCATTAGCGCAATTATTATTATGTCGGGGCACAATGAGTACAGCACCGGGCATCGACAACAATGGGTGCCGATGCGAAGGGTACGGCGATGCCAGGGTGAGAAGAGGTAACGAGCGAAGGAGCGCGAAGAGGCGAAGAAGCGGAGAGAGGAGATGAAGTGAAGAGGCAAATAGAATAAAAGAAATGCTGATGAAAAAGCATGCGCGTACGCGCGCTTCCAAGTGCCGTACAGAGGAGGCGCTGCCTTCGTATTATTATACAAAGGGGTTCCGAGTGCCTTGGAAATGTACATTGACGTGACGTTGACGTTCCTAATGGACGGTCATTAATAGATTTGCTCTCGTGCGATTTGTCTAGACAATTACGAAGAATAGTCGAGAGTCTTTTACTTGGGTTAAACGTTGCATTTTATCTTCGATAAATAGGAGAGAACTCTACGAGGGCGAGAGAGGAGAGAGAGAGAGACAGAATGAACATAGAGTTCTAGCGAATCAAAGTACACACGTGAATTCCAAGTACGTTACATGCTTATCATATACTCCATATCCGCGCGCTGTTTCTCTCAATGGAAGAATGTCTAACTTGCGTATAGCTACATTGCAACGCTAGTTCTACCTTCCTCTCGGGGTACTAGGCATACAACATGATTATGAATGCTTCGAATAGTACGAGTCATGTTCGATGTTAAAATAAAGTATGCCCCGCGCTTGACCGCATGGCATAAAGAGATATGTCTATTAGCCGCTACGCCGAGCAGTATTTGATGTGTTTACATCGCGTACAAGGGCCTTGCATATCCTGCACGATATTACGGCGCATTCGTCGTGTTATTACGGTGTTACATTCCATTGTACATGAACCTGGGGGCTTTCGGCACAATGGTTACGTTGACTTTTTTATTTATCCCCTCCTATCCGCACCTCCAGGACCAGCCTAAAAAGGATTCTTCACTGTATACGAGTGTGGGCCTATTCTTTTTTGTTTTTTTAATACGATATTTCGATACGATATTATGTAAAGGTCTTTACATTTTCAATGAGTGTATCTTGGTTGTTTGAATTTCAAAGTTCGAATTATTCTCGCCATTTTTTATTTTGAAGAGATCAGATCGACGGGCTTTCATTTTTGCGTACGCTCTTCCTTGCTTGTAAACTTTAGCGGTTCCCATGTAATTTTCAATCACTTTCGGTACCTGTTTGCGTAATTGAGATGTCGTCCTTCCTTTCCATTCTATATAGCAATGGCGGTCCGTATAGGCCGCGAAGCGGAGGCACAAATTATTATGCCAGGTCCCGACTCGCTTATCTGCCGGGCGGCTTGTTTCTCACCCCGCCTATTAGTTCCTGTGTCCCGAGAATCTATACCCTTGTGAAATACTGCGACTCGATTTCAACACCTCGAGTCGTTAATTAGTAGCCACTCTACTTCGCCACTCGACTTTTATTCCCACTCGCTTTAATTACACGGAGAAGGCTTATCCGTGTTTTATACTATACACTGTGTACGCGGTTGTGTTTGCCGGGCTGGTCAACTGTACGACCTACCGGATGTGGCACTGTAGCCAAACCCCCTTCGACACCCTTTTATATGGACAATGCAAAACGCCTCACTGCTGCTGCCCTGAACTTCAACCTCATGCTGCTGGCTATTCAATAATAAGTTTGTTATTTTCCACCCCTATGCATATGCTGGTTACATGTTACACCTCAAGCTGTTTTTTTAATTCCCATGTTTCCTATCCAAGTACCACGACTGTACTTATAGCGGATCTTCAAAAGTGGTCGGAGTACCCCCTATGATACTTGTCCTTTGTCTAACCACCCTAAGGGAGATAACCGCGTGGTCCACGGTAGGTCAATGGGAAACTAATTGTCGGTATAGTGGTCTGCTAGGAGCCAGTGGAAAGGGGTTGCCATGGGACGACTCAAGGGTGGTTGAGAAGTCCAAGTACTCCAGGCGAGGAGACCCACGAGGGCGCTCGACTCAAGGACCAACAACAGATTGCCGCGACGAGAGAAACAATGCGATCTCCCCGCGTTGTATACGCAGGGTGCATTCCGTGCCGACTTCGCTACACGGTACTCTGGACCCCATTCAAGTGGTTCAGGGGCGATGAGAGACGTGCGTGTCTTCTTCGTCGGATCGTCGTTTCCAAACACGATGAACATCCCGAGCTCGGACTCTCGCTCAGACTTCCTCTTGGTCGATCTTAGCAGTACTTTTATACCTATATATACACCATAATGGTAACCGCCACTATTTTCACTACTACAACCAGGATCATCGGGATCAACTGCATTTCGTTATCTTGGACCCGTTCGACTTTATATTCCGCGGATCGCGCCGAGGTGAAATTTGCGAAATTGCACGAGCACCGCCTCGGGGCCCACTTACGTTATGTATGGCGCACCGTGACTCGCGATCACCTCCATAATATGTAAAGCATCGATATTATGTATTTATTATAATGCCAAGTCGAGCCCGCGAGATCGCTTCGTTGGCCACGAGGGAATGGAAAAGGAAGGGTAATCAATTTATCACTGCAGGTGCTCCGCGCATTTACATACTTGATACTAAAATTTTATGCGTGGTGTGCGTGCGCACTTCAACTGCAAATTACCTGCGGTAGCGATCATGGGGAAAAAAGTTTTTTTTTTTTTTTTTAAATTAGTCACTTTGTCCAAAATGTCTCTTCTCCCCTTGAAAGCATGTCCAAACGGTAGGTATATGTCTGCTTGTTCTCACGTTACTTGATATACGCGTGTATATATACGTACCTGCGTTCTGTCATCCCTATAAAAAGAACCAGGCTCACGTCACGGTCACGGTCTAAAGTCTAAACCAGCCAATTACGGGCGTTCGCGGAACGCCGCAAAAATGATTAAACGCTGTCGATTTCCTAAAAACGTCCTTCGCGCTACAGAAAAAGCGAATCGGTCACAGGCCAGCGGTAACTAGCCTCAGATTCTTGCGAGGAGGGAATATGCCGTGACAGTCACCGCACCGTGACAATGAATTACACGCTGTCGTTATACCAGAGACACCATTCGCTATCTCACTCAATGGAGCGGGAAAAGAAGTGTTCGATATGCCCGGAACAGTCGGTCCGGTAGAGTTTCGAACTTTTCCAACACGATGTCAGCGCGTGTTGACTTAGGAAAACGAAGCTCGACTGGATTACACTGGACTAGATCTCCCAAGGAGTATGGTACGGTACACATAAGCCCTCCTAATTATACGAATGCTCGCCATTAATTTTTAACCGCAGTCCTCGACATTGTAGGTCCCGCCAGCGTATCTCTCTAAGTACGCCGTAAAACGGGCACTAATACGGCGCAATCTAAACGCGCTGATTTACGAGGGCATCATCTTGTCCACGCGCCAGCCTCACCAGCTTCACCAGCTTTGGTGGTCTGTCCCTTGTAGCCGATATTATGTTAGTGGGTACCTCTGTTCCTGGGACCTTTTGACGGCAGCTCTTTTCTATCTTCCCGCCTATGTGCCTGTAGCGTTGCCTATATCTATATCGATGACCCAGCTCTACCTGTACCCGTTCCCAGGCTTACCTCCGGGTACGATAACCGTGCTCCGCGACGATCTCGTCGCAGCAGCTAAAATAATCGTAAACTAAGCGAACCTGGACGCCTACGCGACTCGCATTATACTTTCCATTGGGAACGGCTTGCAGAAACTCTTTGGCTCTTGAGTCGGTCAGGGTACGATAGAGCCAAGGATGCTATATAGGGTATTTCGCCACTTTAACGCTTTACGAGTGGAAGTGACGCCAAGGGCCCGATAATGCTTTGCCACGTCGAAGAATCTTCCTTCATTCCTTTCCCGTCCATTGGCGAATGCTGACCCCAAGTACACACGTGCTACTTTACGCTTAGGTTATGCCTGTACATGCTTGTATGCACATAGTCTGGATACGTGGCTCGGGCACGACGAAGACTCGCATAAGGTTCTATACGATAGACGCTGTTACGTTAAGCGTGCCTTAGCAATATATACAGCTCGATATTATTAGAACGCGGGCCAAAAGCCGTGCGCCATCGTTGACTGGGCGTCGTTGGCGCCCTATTTTTCAATGGCGTACAGGAAGTAAACACGGATCTGCAGGACGTCCGTTTTCCGAACGTATCGTGCGTTAAGACGTATACCGGAGAAAAATCTTGGGCTTCCTATACTCCGTGCCAGTACGTATCTGGATGATGATAGACACTGGAGTCTTTGACATTGTACGGTTGACGGGCGTCACTCTCTCCTCCTGAGGAGTAACGCAATATGGGTGGAGGAAGGAGCGGGAAGCGGTGAGGGAGAGTGTGAAAGGAGGAGGGACTACACGCTACTACGAGGAAGGAATGTGTGAACACGCGCATTGGGAACTTCAAGCTTCGAGAGATGGTTGTGGATGAAGAAGAGGAGGAAGACGCGTAGCGAAGGACCCATCCGAGGTAGGGAGGAACGAAGAAACGAGTGAGGGAAGAAGAGTAGAATTCGGTGCCGGCGACGGCGTCGCAGCTGTTGCTGTTTTGTCTGCTGCTCTTCGAATGCTATCCGTGTCCGTGGCGGTGCTATTTTAGTTGCGTTAAAAATGCATCCATCTACCCACGGTAACGCACCTATCGCTGTGCCACAGAGAGAGAGAGAGAGAGAGAGAGAGCCGAGGAAAGAGAGAAAAACGACGAAACAAAGCGAGACGAAAGGAGTATACGAGTATTACTAGAATTTCTCGTGAAATATCTAGTGTCTTCGAATCATGGATCTCAACCGTATATCAACTAATAACGCACTATGTATATTTCAGCATAGTGACGTACGCAGGGTCTCTTCTCTGGCAATGGCGATTCTCCACCCACGCAAGGAGTAGGCATACCTATCCCTCCCTCGTATGGATTCCTGAGGTGTCTCTCTGTATCTCATACACCCGAGACTGGCGCACCGGGCGGCGCGGCGGCTAGCGTATGAAAAAAATCCTGTCTGTATTTTTTCACGACTCTTTTTTAAGCGGCACCGTATATATTGCGCTGTTCCCTTTCGCCTTGCTCTTACGGAGAAACGTGGTCCTTGCGCTCACGCCTCTACTCTATAGCTATATACGTTAAAAGGAGACGTCCTAAGGTGATCCAGGCCCGATCGGATTGAGACGGTCGGAGAGCGGAGACGTAGCCTGGGGTTAGAGGCATATAAGATGGAGGCTGGTTTGATGGAATGTTGCCTCCATCCCTGGTGGACCCGTGTGAGTCTGGTTGAGTGCGCACGTGAGTGCGTGCGTCCCCCCGTCCCGGATGCCTAGGTGCCCGCCATGCACCTTGGTACTTACCAGCGGAGTCAACCAATGACTGAGATGATCCGCCATATTTGGTAGGAGATATAGCTTTTATACGGCAAAAGCGTTCCATATCTGCTTAAACGGAGATAATAATCGACGCTCCGATTAGGAGAGGCTCGACTACGCTCGTTTGTCGGCTCGGATCACTCTGCCACGGATCTGTCTGCGGTCTATCCGTCTGTGATCACGGGAGTCCGAGGACGGCAAAGACTCCAAAGGGACGTCCTCGTCATCTTGAGCAGTCGTGGACTCCAGAAGGCCTTCTTTTTCTCTCTTTCTTGTCAAGTCTCCTAATACGTATCGTACCAGATATTAATCCTCAGTCATGGCTTCCGGATTATTCAGCCAAACCTGACTGCACCATTACACACTCTTATTTGCTGCAGCCTCCATTTTTTACTTGATATATTTTTTTTTTTTTTTCATAATGAACGGCTTTTAATAGGAATCTCTGATCGTTCACGAAACTCGCCACTGTGCTCATACCTAGTGAAATATCTCGAACAGCCACGCTCCAGCACCGGGACCAGGGTATTGTTCGATAGAACACAGAGGCACCAGATAAGAGATCCGAGAGATATGCTCGCGGGATGATGTATCGTCGGCGATGCTTCGCTGCGCAAGTTGATCGCGCTCCGGTGCTACCCGGGGAAACGTTGAACCTAACCCCTTTTTTTTTGAGGTAGGAAAAGACAAGATTGTAACCTAGACGGCTCTTGGGACCGGTGATCTTTTTGAATTGGAAGGAGAGTGAGGGGGCGAGAGGGGAAAAGGGAAAGGGTCCTATGTATGGGAGTCTCGAGGGACTCTGTGTATTCCTCCATCAAGGATCGATCGATAGACACCAGACTATCCGAGTCCATGGAATTCAGTTTTTTTCCCCGAAAAGTTTAGAGAGTCTAGCTCTCCCCGGCCCGGACCGGACTCGGTCACGCCCTCTTAGCACACCCTTGGCCTAAGGGATGTAAGTCAGCGGAGCACTTAAGCAGGGTGGAGCTCCGGCACTAAATAACCGGCACGTCCAAAAACCTCGCATCCTCGCAACTTATACCACTCTCGCTCAACCTATTCTCTTTTTCTCTCAGATCTCTCTTACTTCGGTACCTATAACACTTCTTCGCCTTCTTCTTCTTCTTCCTCTTCTTCTTCAGTCTTTTCGTACTCTCCTCTTCTGACTCAGATCCGACCTCCGATAAAAAGTTCCACCAGAGTCGATCCCTACAGGGCACTCTGATGTCGACGCTCGTAATATATCGACTACGCGGCAATGTTACCACCTTCGTTGCGCCTTGTAATGTCCCTTTACAACAACCTACTACCTTTTTACCCGACTAAACGCAATATTTGCGCTCTCGGCCGTTCGAGTAAGAACCTTCTCAGGTCCACAGGGAGTCCCTTGCATGACAAGTTACACGCTGACGTCGACGCCACTGCTTTCTCTCTTCTTTTCCTTTATCCTTTCCCTTTTCTTGCAGGTTAACTTTTTCATCGTGTAACTACACGACTCCCTGCCTTATATCCTGCACTGTATCCACGTCACTTATATCGTCCCGACGTTATTTTCCTTCATTGCTCTCGAAACAATCCAAAACTCCTTTGCTTTTACGCTCTTCATATTTTCATCTCATCTGATCACTCTAAAAAATATGATGTTCGACATTTTGGATTTTTATCGCATTATTTTTTTCTCATCTTCGATTATCGATTTTCCTCGTTTTTTTTTTTTTTTTTTTTTTTTAATAAAACTTCTATAGGACCCTTTAAGATAAAGGCAGCATCCAAAGGTGGTTCTACCATAGGACTCAAACTTCAGGTGGTGCGTTTGCCGTGGATAACCCATATGTCTGAATCTTATCACAGAGTGCATCGGCATGTCAATAAAGATACGATTTCTTGCTGAGAGCGGCTTTTGCTTTTGCTTCGACTCTTGCGTGTTTCCTTAACGCATCTCCATAAATCGCCGTAAGAACTGGGGCGCCATGAGAACCGAGATTCCTCGTAAAACAGAGGACTTTGTCCTGCTTCTGTGAAGACGATTCACACGATACTCACTACCCGCTACCGATACCAGGGACGCAGCCATGATGCTTTTCTTATTGTGAGATCGTCTACAGAATCTCTAGTCTATAGAATCACGTTACGATTTCTTTGAGTGTTTCTATAGTCCGGCAAACGACAAGAGCACTCGACCATTCTGCAAAGTCATCTGGTCGAACTGGTATAAAGTCTACGGTAGGCATTGTCTCTCAACGAGAATGTCATTGCGAACTAGCTTTGACGAAAAGACCGCAGGCCTCGGTACGCATTACCAGCGGCTACCAGACGACACGAGACACGAGGGTTGGTTTTCATCGCGATTGCAGCACGCCCGAATTTGTCGTCACGTGTTTTATTGTATGATCAGAATTGGAGGGCGTGTTTCTATGGGGGATGAGAAGTGCAATAAAATGGACGCGTTAAACGTGTCACTCAACGTGTCATGTAAGCTGTCGTAGACTGGGAGATGAGAGAAGTCACGTGGTATAACGTCATCGCGCACGAATAAATTTTCCTAAAAGTATCACACGAAACAAATTTCAAATCGGAATGTTTGATATCCTTTGTTTGTTTATTCGACTGTGATATTTTAAGAAACGTCAATGTTTATCAGTGTTTCTTGGTCTTTAGGTACGGTTGAGTTTTTTTTTTTTACTGGAAGCTGCGTCATCCGTCACTTTCAATATTTTTCATCGAACGTGGCAACAGCCAGCCATTCAGCGTCTTTCCCTTTTTTTTCTTCCTTTATTTCTTTTGATTTTGCCTACTGCTATACTCTCTCGCGTTACGATGCTCGACTCGATCGGGAGGTTTATTTGAAAACTAATTTCATTCGTAACGACGTCTGGGGTATCGTGACACTCGGCACTCCGTCTATAGATAGTTGGTGCCACCGACGAATCGCCACGAGAACTTGATGGTCCTATTTATTTTAGTTTTATTTAAGAGTTCGTGCGGCTCCTCTGAGCCAGCAGCGTGAATATTCTTGGATTAGGATCGTAGTTTAGAGGTGATTTCTGCCTGGGTACATAAACAATCGCAGGCTATTAGGTCTAATAGTGTTTTTCTAGCGTTGGAATAACGGGCTAGAGTGCCTACATTGATAGTCGCCATTTCGAACGCAGTCTTTCATTACATTATAGTACTCGACCACCACTACGCCTCCCGATGTAGTACCCCTTACGCAAGTACAATTGTCATGCGGCAGTCTTAGATTACGTACAGGGTCATTCCGGATTAGATAGTAATTTCATTCCCCGCGGTATGATTTCGCAATAATCGTATGGTCGGTATCAAGAAATATCTGGTGTCCAGAAATATATAGGTTAAGGAAGGAGGAGCGATCGCAGATTCCATAATTCATGAGGATCCATTGAAATATAGAAAATTTGAATACAAATCCAAGGGGCCATATTGACAAAAGTGTCCCGTTCTATCCCCATCACGGTGCTCGGAACCCCGGAGGCCATTATTCGTCGTGCATAAACGAATTCCACTTTATCCGCGGCGCGTCCCTAATTTCGGCCACTTTTTCCCATCCGACTGGTTCGACGGTACCGCTAATGGCAGGAGCGAAACGCGAGTTTCGAATGGACTGGTCTACTGACGCTGACGTGCCCGCGCGCCATGAGTAATGTCGGCTCATTATTCTTCGGGGGATTTATCAGGTTGGTTCCGATAACGCTTTTCGTTCGCTCGTTCCGGCGAGAGATGCGCCCGAAGATAGCTATGCATTTATGCGGGGGTTATGTTGTTGCCTCCCCATCTCCCATCTCGCAGCCACCTCCGGGCCCCACCTCCAGCACGCCGTATCGGAGGAGACCGTATCATAGTTAGAGAGGACCACGGTTCGGTACTGCGGGGCGCTAACAAGACGGCCCCAGGGCCCCGTGTGAGTTATGGGCCCGCGTACGGCACACCCGCTTATACACCCTCTCACTCGTACACTTGCGCTTGCTCCCATCTACTCCCATTCACTCGTGTATTCACGCACTCACGCATTGCGTCTACGACGTCGAATAGGATAGCGCACATAGCGAGCTGTCGCCAGTTTTCTGGCTCATTACTGCCCACTGGCGCCCATTTCTCTCCTGCGCAAATTCGCCGCCGTCCCAGACGTCGTCGTCTTCTTCTTCTTCGTCTTCTTCTTCGTCGTTGTCTCAGAGAACGACGCCGTGGCAATGGCCACGCATCGACGGGGGAGGCTTTTCTTATTTCGCTTCTAGCCCCCCGGTCTTTGATAAATCGACGGCATTAAGGACCGTACACAACCGACTATTAACTTTTAATTGCGAATGAGGATTGAGGCGTGATCTGGATCGTAGCTACTTGGTATCGACCACCGTAATCAATTAGTAATACAATTTTTTATATTCTTGAATATTTCAATTGTCACTTTCGAAAATCCCTCTTCGATTCATACCTTCGTACAAAGAGACACAGTGTCACACGAGTTTACGAAAAATTGAAATGCACCGTAAAGATACTCAAACACTGTAAACAAACAGTTATCGCATACGATAAACAAAAAAAGGTGAATGCCGAAATTCCAACACGAAGAAAAGTTAATACCGTTAAGATATCTGTGTTCCTGCCTGTAACGTCACGAGCGTCATCACCACCACCACCAACATCCATCCGCAGGCCGATACTAGTTTTGGGACACGTGCTCGTCACATGTCGGACTCGTCGACGTCGTGGCGCACGACGTCGGCATCGCCGCCAGCGCGCTTCCATTAACACTTTTATTTCAACGCTTATGGCCGCCGCCCGCTCGAACAGCCTGATTTCACTGGTGTTTTACGTTACCGCCTCGCTGAACGTGCCACCGCCATCGCCACCACGTTCCCCTGTTGTTTCACGTCGGGGACAGCCTTTCACCGACTTACCGACTCACCACAGGGACTGACAGGTGCCATCAGCAATTTTTCAAGTATCCTCGCGTTTTCGCGGTGGTCCCTGCTAACACGTACGTCACGACGCATCGTCTCGTTCCTCGGCGGACATTGAGCAAAGTACAAATCTGAATGAAAGTCCATTTTTAGCCGTGGCTAGAAACTACCTAGCACACACCCATTATACGGTCTATCGTGGCTGAAAGTGGCTGTATAATTAAGACAGAGACTCACGTCCTAGCAGTAATTATCATAGTAACGGCGTCGTTGCTAGCAACACATCACCAAACCCACAACGGCCCCCGGCCCTGGCATTAATTACCGCAATCTCTGTACGTGCCCTGGCAACCTGGACCGATATCATCTGCGCACCTAGCTTTCTCTCTCTCTCTCTCTCTATCCGCTCGTGTTAAAAAGTACGACGCTTTTGGCCTCGCTTGAAATTGCCTGACTTCGTTCTCTATTAGTCCCGAAGTCTCTTGGTTTCTCCGGCGAGTGACGAACCAGGCGCATTTGCATATTACAATAAATCCGCGTAATGAGCAGCTCGGATTAACTCGCTGGGTAAACCGACTGGTCTGCGCGTCCTCTTGCGACATCCCGGTATTAAGACACATCCGTCTTACCATAGGAATCAGGCTTTATGTCGTAGGGACATGTTCGAGTGAACGCGGGCCAAGAGCCTTTGCGTTACTGAAAAGCAACACTGAAAAGTCATGTCGGTTTAAGTTTAGTCGCGCGCAATTCAGCTTCCAGGAAACTTCATAGAGTATCTGTCTGCTATACGCGGCTACGTGCGTAAGGTAATAGGTATGTCTCCTGTAAACCGGTAAAAGTTCACTTGCAGGGTGTAGGAATAAAAGTTGGTGCTTGAGGTATCATATAAAATGGAAATAAGCTCGTTTGAGTATAAATATATAAGGATTATTGCTCAGATAAAACGTGAATTTATCACGTGATTGTGTACACGGATGCAATAAGGATATCAGCCGCAGTATATTGGTAACGCTGTAAAATACGTCCAGTGAATTTTAATACCATATTCAGGTTGTTTCTATCCGTCTTGATAAACTGTATATTCGCCTTGGCGAATGCGCGGCTTATATTATACTTACGCGTTTCAATGTACGCTACCGCGCGTAATTGATATATCCATACGCGGAGGCACCTATGATCTCTCGAGGGCAGCTCGGCGCACGGCCAAGCCATCGATCGGTATTCATAGGTCGTACGGCATAAAATACACTCGGCATGTCCATGAATCAGATAACTGTCACTGCTCTTCTACCGATGTCTCAATCGTCAACGTTTCTTCGTTTATCCCGCGTGACTTTTTATTATTTCTCTGAATAATCCCACGATAGGCGATCGCCTTATGTTGCGGAATCGCGAAATCTTACCTCTGGAGGATAATGATGATGATAATGACGCCAATGATTATAGCTATCGATCCAGGCTTCTCTCTGGAACAAGCATATAAAGTCATCGGCAAGTTTTTTACTCGCGTCTCGAATTCTTGACAATAAAGGATTGTGCCTGCGATATCTGCCAAGGAGCCAGGTACGTATACGTCTGTACCGTACCATAAGCGGGAAAAACTTTTCTCAGGTCGAATAATAAAGAGAACACAGTAGGCAGGGTGGCTGCGAACGTCAACCTTTAAAAGCGTGAAACGGTGTTTACCAGTTCCTCTCTTGAGTGGCGAAGCCCGACAGCTTTTCGCCGGGCCCCTTTGAGGCTCGGATAAATGGAAAGGCTTCGGCTGCCAAACGATAAATCGCGGGCCGTTCACGTGCCTCGAGCTTTTCGATCGCTTTAATGAACCTGTTTTGATTCGTGGGAGTCCCGAGGGAGAAAGCGCGGAGAAAGGGGATGCGGTTCAAAGTGACGAACGGGGACAGGTGCTAGCGAGATAGTCGTAGAAGCGGCTCTCCTCGCATATCGGAAGATTCCAGTTGCAGCCGACTGTATAAACAACCGAGGAATTAGAGGCGATGGGAACATCGGAGGTCCCGACGACATTTCGGAAAATCCAAGCTCCGTTGTAACAATAACAGCCAGAGACATCCTAGGCCGGGGAGGAGTGCAGGGAGAGAGAAGAAGAGTGAAAGGAAAGAGAAGGGAGAGTCAAGACAACATACGTGCGCGAGCTCGTTTCATCAGTTAATCCGCATAACTTCTGTGGCTCCCCGTACGTTCCCTTACTTCCTTTTCGTCTCGTCTTCATTCCAGCATTACTTTACCTTATTCTACACTCCGCTACTCCCTTTCGTTCCGTTCCGTTCCATTTCGTTCCATCTGGCTAGCGCTGGGTATTTCTGTTCTTCCGCGGAGCGACACATCGTGCGTCATCAGGATTACTAGAATTCACAGGAGTCCTGAGGGCTCGCCAGTGGAATCCGTCTGGCTCTGCCTCTTCGCCTCTCTCTCTCTTTCTCTTTCTCTTCCTCCCGAGTCTCCTTCTTCCGCAGCGACTATACCCCAGTGCGAAAAAACGCATCGATCCAGCCTTCACGGGAATGCCTATATTCCCATGGCGGATCGGACAAAATCTTCTTCGACACGAGATTCTCATAGTAGCGACATATCTAGTACCCTGGGGACTTCCCAGGGTGTCCTCCTGTCAGGGATTTATCGAAGCATCCGGAACTCGCTTGTCGGCTTCTTATTTCCTCGAAGAAAACAAACGCTCCGCACGAGCGGGATGCGGTTTAGGTTTGGACCTCGGAGTTCGGATCAAGAGGGTCAAAGGTGTCTGAAAGTCGGTATATTAACGTACCGCGGGAATGTTGCCGTATTTATTAGCCATTGACCGAGTCGACTGACTCGGCTGCACGCTAATAACTAAAGTGTAACTAGCCACCCACCCACCCACGCGTCATCTAGCAAAGGTTAACGCATGCGAGTCGGCACTAAATCATCAGCGCCTCGCGGCTCATTTGTAAGACAAACTCTCGAGCCGTGCTCGAGAGTCCCGTAACCGCGCCGCATGCCGCGGGATCCCACATCTATAAAGGAAGCCCGCTGCGGTCCATATCATCTACAATCGCCAATTAATCTTGCCGTTAAGCAGAGGCGAATTAAGTACGAATCCGTGTACGCACGTCCTCGCGAAATCGAGCGGGCTAAAGGTGGAGTGAAGGTACATAGAGACGAGAGAAAGAAAGAGCGAGTGACGCGGGACTTAGAGGGGCGGGTGAGACGAGAACGGTAAGAGAGGTTATATTTCATCGCCGAAAATAGTTGGGAATTGCTCGAGAAGAGACTCGTGTCGCTCGCACGAGAACGTTGCGAACGTAGAGAGTGTCGAGCTTCGAACTCAGCCAGAATGCATGTTTTGGTGCAATGACCCTCCCTCGATTCGGAGTATGCGAAAACATTGCGTGTCTCGCCATATTCGATTCGCGACGTGCCATGACTATTACGTATATGCGAGACTCTCGTTGTTGGAAGATGCGTACGCGGTATATCCCTACTATCGTACGTCCATACGCGAACCTTTGCTTGGTGCGAGAAAAGCTATCTTTCTCTTTTGAAAAGTAGATTTCACATGACGATGCACTTTACGTCAGATGCATGGGTGATAATAATAAATCAATATTATTTTGCCATATATCACTCGATATACATTAATAATTGGTTTGGTTGGTTGGATTCATAAATTGGATATACATTAGACAGTTTTTTTTTTCAGAAAATCTAAAAAAACTTGATTTTACATTTCCCGTTCGACTATTCAATTGCCACGTTGTTCGTCAAATCGTCACGCGGTGGCTTGACGGGACGTCGCAAGTCGGGTCCGATTCGAGTTCTATTTGAGCAGTGAAAAGAAGAAGGGAAAAAAAAGTGCAGAGGGAGAAAAAAGAAAGAGGAGTAAAGAAAGACGTTGTAGTTTGAAATGCGCGCGACATCCTGACGGTGCCAGACAGAATTTGGTAAATATCATAAAGCTCGTGGAGATGTACGCGACGGTGACGCGGAGAACCACATCCGCGGCCGTGAAACGCGATATCCGAAGAGGCCACGTACTTTTTTATTTACCTTTCTCTTATTTTACCCCCCTCCCACCCCACTCCCTCCTACCCCCACTCTCACTCTCTGTACCATTTTTGTTTTTTCCTGGTCCTATCTTTTTCTTTTATTTTTATTTTTTTGTTCTCTCTCCCATCCCTGCGCGTGGCATACTGGCGTGGCAGCAAATAAATGTCTCGGTATCCGGTAGGATTTTACCTATATACACTACCGAGTGTCACGAGGGCCCCTGACACGTGTGTAACGCGTCTCGCGTGAGATTCGGCTGGCAGATCGTATAGAGACGCACTGGCGTGCGCAGGCGCACTACGTACCAGACGAGTATGGTCCTCAGTTCGGTGTTATGCCGGGATGGGAATAAGGAGTTTATTTTCGGAGGCCATATGCGTGGTTATTTCGACAGTGCCCGCGGTAGCGAGTCACCCTAAATAGAGTCTTGCCTTCGGGGAAGACGTTTTGTGCGGACGTCGCGGGTCCAAAAGTTACCCGATCATTCTTGGCTCGGATGCCACTATAGGTGATCCGAGGTCGATGCTCGTCGATCGGACGATCGCGCCGAGATAAATTGACCCCTACGAGTCATACGTCTGTCCCGATGGCGAA
The DNA here is from genome assembly GCA_963971525.1 of Cephus spinipes. NCBI lineage: Eukaryota > Metazoa > Arthropoda > Insecta > Hymenoptera > Cephidae > Cephus > Cephus spinipes. The sequence continues at coordinate 11,526,375 of OZ020574.1, read as the reverse complement.
GATCGTGCGCGAATAAAATTCCAATGGTGGTGGGATGCTGTGTCGAGCGATCTCAGGGTGGTACCCAATCTCGACTGGATCTTCGCGGTTGAAAGCCACCTCCTGTCTCCCGATTTCTTAAGGCCGATATGAACCTAGGGGGGGGGGGGGCACTGGAAGAGAGAAACTAGTAAGGGATAGAAGACGGATAATAAGAAAGAGCGCGATAAAGAAGCTGCGCGAGGAAGATGAAATAAAGGAAGAAGCAAGAACACGGGGTAAAGAGATGCGCTTGAAATAGCGGATCATCTTCGAGAGACTTTCCTCGATCCGTCTAAATATACTCGTAAAAGACGTCGGGACGCTAATACATACATGTACACGTATCCCAGGACCAGTACGCAAGTCATCCGTGCGCTTACGTACAGGCGTCGTCGCGTTCGTACGAGTTTCACGCGCAGAGTGCTCGCGCTGTCGAAATCAGAGAGGGTTGCGTCGCTTGAGCGGCGTGGGGACGCATAAATGTATAATTGGCTGCACTTAAATCTCTATAACGCAGCAGTAAAAATGCGCGGCGCGCTGCGTAAATCAACACGAGGACGATATGGCTTTTTCCCCTTTTATCCCCTCTATCTCCCTCTCGTCTCCCTCTAACCCTTTCCTACTTCATCTTTTTCTACTTTTCCGACTTTCAAATCTTATACGTCAACGTGTACCGTCTATACCTTTTTAACCTTCTAAACGCCGCATCGTACATGTCGCGTGTACGTATGTATACCTATATGTCGCACACTCATCGGACATATAGTCATACCAGCATCGATGCATCTGTATATACCCAGTTTCCATTCGTAAATGCACATAATGGCGGATCTACGTTAACGGAGCACTTTACCTACGCGATTCAACGTATGCATTCACGCATGCATTTACCAACCCTCCAGACCTTCTGTATTCGATTGGCAGCACTGCTGGAGGCTTATCGAAATTTCCAGTGATTTTACTGTACCGTACCTACACACTCGCCTAGGGTATACATTTCGTGATAAGCTTCTTTGAGAAATTTTCAATCTAAAATCTACTCTTTTCTCATTTCACCGATGCTTCGGCTTTCTCTTTCTTTTTCGCCTTCGCGGACTCCGAAGCGGCTTTATATTATTGATGATATAGCACGAGGGCGTATGATCGCACAGATACTATCGTACCGAGATTACGCACGTACGCAACCGAACTGTACTGTATGCTACGGTATACGCTACGGTATGGTACGGTACGGTCTGTACGCTACATTAACCCGATTCGCCGAGTAAATTAACTGCAATCAGAGGGACGGCCTAGCTAGCCATTCTGCTATTCTGCTAGCCACCCGCCGACCATTCCCTATACAAACCACTCTATCCGCTTCTGGACTCGCCATTACGGAGGCCTAGAGTAGCGTCGTTTTTGTCGCATGCCAAAGCACCACCGCTAACGGCTTTTACCCGCCGGACGAAAACAAGGGCTGAAACGGAATGGGAGAGCAGAAGAAAGAGAGAGAGAGAGAGAGAGAGGACGAGTGAAAAGAGGAAGAAGAAGAGAGAAAAAAATCAGCGCCCGTTCTTCCAGTATTCGCTTCGGAGTAGAACGCTTCGATAATAATTGGATACGGGGCCTAGACTGGCTGCTGGAGTCTTCTATGGTATTCTCCTATTCTAGTTTTTTTTTTTATTTGCTATGCTTTCGAATTTCCCTTTTTATTCTTTCTATGTCTTTTACTTCTTTTTTCCAACCTTTCCTCCGTATCCTTTCTCCATCAACGAATCGTTCCAATCGAATCGAATCGCCGTGCACCTATCGCTTAATGAAAATCGAAACTAAACGATTTCACGATTTCCACCGTTCTTCGTAATTCTCCACGTGAGGCGAACAACCATTTTATTTTAACCTTATATATGTATATAGAGCTGTGTACATTGCGAAACGATTTTCAGGATCGACAAATTTTCTACCCCCTCGTTCCGGATTTCATCCCTCCTCGTGTACCGTTCATTCTCCGGGACTATCGACGAATTCAAAGTTAATCTCGGCCACGAGACCACTGCGGGGAGGGTGCGCGTACCGTACGCCCCGGGCGACCTGTCATCGGGAACCCTCTGGGAATACCGTACTCTCCCTGATCTCTCTGTTACGATAGAACCACGACCACGGGAACGTTTCTGACTCGATAAGACTCGGTCATTTATAATCCGTTCCTAAGAGTGACGCCAGTATGGGATCGTTGAACGAATCGAAGAAAATAAGAAAATGCGAAAAACTAATCCCTCTCCCTCGACCCCCAGAACCTGTAACCCGTAACCGGTATGAGAATCGAATTATAAATTTCCTACAATCTATCTATGTATATACATACATTGTATATACACGAGTAGAGTCCCAGTGAAATTCCTGACAGGAGCATTTGCAGTTACTTTATTTTATAAAAATGATAATTGGCTCACGTAGATACGACGCCCTAGGTCGTCTTAATATCTCTCATTATACCCTCTCGCTCCAGGCCCTCGTAGTCTCTGGAGACCGGGAGTCGCTTGCAATTAAAAAGCTAAGATTGATAAATGACGGGGAATTAATGCACGGGATGGTGTAGAGACTCCAGAGTGGAACAGGAAAGAGTATATGGAGTCTACAGCGGAGTGAAGGAGATAAAGGGAGAGAGAGAAAGATTAGAGGTCCAGGGTATGGAAGCCTGTTTGGGGAGGCTGAACGGTCGAAGGGCTAAAAGTGGGTGATTGCGGGTGGCTTAATGGTGTTTGTATGCATGGGAACTGGCGCCCGGGGTCGTAGGGTGAGGATTTGACTGTATTCAGTCTAAAATAGAAACGTTCGAAATTGATCCAGCCAGAAGATTTTCGTCTATCCCTGTAATATATACACCTGTACGCGTATAATGCATTTGTCATGAATTAGTCAATCGGTTCTTGTCGAATGCGTCCGCTGACAAGGACGACGCGTTACTTGAGAATCAGTCGTCTCTCAGTACCAGAGAAGTGAATTTATTTTGTTTGCGGTTTGTTTCAGGTGACGCGAGTAACGCGAGTATCGGTAGTGGCGAAGGGACGGGCGAGGAAGATGACGACTCGTCGGGAAAGAAGAACCAAAAGAAGAGGGGTATCTTCCCCAAGGTCGCGACCAACATCCTCAGGGCGTGGCTCTTCCAACACCTCACGGTGAGTCTCCACCTCTCTTACTGCAGCAACTAGCTGCAAACCAAGAATATACGTAGAGCGACATTGTACGTCGCCTTTAGTCATTGCGACGATTCACGGGGACGTTTCGCTCTTTGGATCTTGAAACGGACAAAGGAGTATATTTCTAGAGAGAAAACAGAGAAGCGTCCGAGACAGTGCGAGAGAGAGGGAGAGAATAATTCTCTGCCTCCTGACAATTTGCGCATTCGACTTGATGATTTTCACTCTAGAACATAAACAAGCCCACTTGGATATACTATATATACTCAGAGAGTTGGCATCGGTCTTACGGCATACAAGATCTTTTCTTCTTTTAATTCCGAAAGCCAGTCCGCGTCTTTGTTCCGTCGATGAAAAAAATTATTAAAGCTTGATGCAAAAACTTAATCTCCTAATACAGAGATAAGGAGCGGCCCGATGTCACCCCAAAATCCATCCGACAAATCAAGCCCCTTCGTTTCTAATGATTCACGGGTAATCCGAGCCGCAAAAAGCGCAACGCGATTAGGCCTTATACTGTATACACCCCTCGGCTCAGGCCACAGTAGTTGTGTAATGCGCTTGCTATGCCGAACAACCCGTAGATTTCGGGTGTGATCAGGTTACCTTGCGAGCGAGCGGTAATCATATTGCAGCTTGGTTAATGCTATTACCACATCGGGGTGGCAACCCCTGGCAAACCATTGCCTGGTATAGAACGGGGACTCTCTATTGCTTATGACGCTTGCTATAGTGGATTTACGGTTTAATGCACGATCACACAGTCTCTGTATAACCTGTTCGTGAAAAGACGAATTTTGCCAGGTTCGGGCGCATCGCGTGAGAAGATTCAAGATTCTCCCGATCGCGATCAAGGATGTCGGTACTCTTTGATCGAATTCTTTCTCAGACGATGCTAAACTCGTCGAGACGTTGATAATGTAGAGTCAAGTCAAATCGTCCGTGGAACGTTAATTCGATCGACATCGGTTCCTCGTGAGCATTAACGTGGAGTCTATCGAGGAATAAATAGAAAAGTTGTTGAAACAAGAGAAAATTAAGCACCTGAATCGTTAAGAGACTTTTACGAGAGACTCGATCGTGATTTCGAAATGTTTTATCAATACCAGACCTCTTGAAATAACTGCAAAGTTCACGAGCCTATAATATGGTTCCACGGTTCGGGAGAATATAATATAGTTCTGTGCCAAAAATCACAAGATCTTCAGTTGATTTGCCAAAGTTGTAAATTCACCGGATCATAGTCTTTATAATGCTGACTCACGCGGAATAAGCGATACTACTTTAGTTGCGTCTATCTTGCTGTGATTACGGACGATTAAACGACCATATACTGACTCTGTATTCCCTGGTAGCACTGTATATGTACCTAAGAGTATAATTAATATGCGTCCGGAATGCTTGCGTAATCGGTGGCTTCAAGCATTCGTTTTTTCCCTGCTAGTTACTATAGACATAGTAGACTGTATCACGTGTAGGTATCAGAATTACTATATGCAGTCTCAATAAGCGGTGCCATATAGGGATTATAGTTTAATAAACGACGCTTTGGAGTAGAAACTTTGAATCTTAACGACTCTAGATCTTATTATGCTTTCGTCGAAATGTCAAGAATGCCGAACCGGCCCAGCTCGTTTCACTCGTACGTTAAACATTTCGGATCGCAGGGATCTCGCGCCAAGGAATTTACCGCTGCGAGCCAATATGCATTGCTCGTTGGTCCATTTCGAATTATTCTCTTCTCTCATGCTCTTCGGAGAGGCTCTCGCGCGTACATTGACAGAGGCTCGCGGGTTGCAGTATCCCTGCTTTTCGTGAGCAAAGTGTGCGCCATCGGTGAGTATAGGGTGATGAGAGCGATGGAGTCACACGGAGAGCCGATATGAACAGAGTGAGTATGAGAGAGAGAGAGAGAGAGAGAGAGAGAGAGAGAGAGAGAGAGAGAGAGAGAGAGAGAGAGGTAACCGCATCTCCGGACCGCCTCGGACAGCCAGATATAAATTAAATTAATTTGATGGAGGCGGAATCCCTGGCTCTCCGGCGTGCTATGCTGGCGCATATTTGCTCGACCGCGGGCACACCGTATCTACCGACACACCGGTTTGATTAAATTTCATTCCTGTTACGCGGATTCCAACCGACCATCCTCTTCTCGTACCCACCCGCCATTGCTCTTGGCTCCCGTACTCTCACTCTTTGGCGCTCTGTACCTCGAGTTCCATTTTGGTATCCTGTGGGCACGACCTGGCCGATATTGTCTGGCGATATGGCTAGAGCACCGGAAGTGCCGGAGTACGTTTAGTCGGTGGTAGTACCTGGACTGGGACGATGCCGGAGATCGAGAAGCTGGCTAGGTGTAGGTTAGACGTTATGCAGCTATTGGATATCTTGATAGGTTCCTTGGTTTATTTTGGCTACAGTATAAACTCCGTTCGGTTGGTATGCTTGGGAAGGACAAAATACAGGGGGCATCTGGCCCGTGGCTTCTGTGCTCCTATCTAACAATGAAATAATTCCATTCCGTCCGGGAGACAACGCGACACGGAACTATTTGGGACTGCGTGCTGTAACGTTGGGTAAGGTTGGCGTCTCTCCGGTTGTCATTTTGAAAGCCCTCCCTCTGCCACCCTTACAGCTATCCGACTAACCAACCCTGGAAGGAGGGACCCTTCTCCCCAAGTTTAATTAGACGGAAGAGAAGCATACATCATGGTTGACTCTGCTCCTACTCTGGCTACGGCTGCGTTTCTAATGCTCGCGTTAGCTTTGCAGAATTGTAAACGCGCTTTCATGCCGGCGTTTCTGTCTTGGTAACAGTCGTTTCAACCGGACCGCGAGAACCACCTTCAAGCCGGTGCCAATGGGCCCTCGAACGTTGAGACACGCGTCCACTCGTGCTACAACCTCAAATAAGAAAAGAGCGAAGATGGCACTGCGAAAACCCGTCCGCGATACCGAATCTCCAATTTGCATACGTTTCGTTAGGCTGGCCAATTAATTTCGCGAAACTCTATATCCTCACGAGAGGATTATGCGACTCCGGGTACATATTACGGGAACCTGGAATGTGTTTGCGAAATCGATGATATCTACGGAAAGTGTAATATTATTTTATCTCTTTTTGGATAAATCTTCTTTATACGTTACTTTTTATCATTATTCTTTTTTGCTTATTTTACTTTCTGCTGGAAGATTCCTACCGATCCTCCTTTCGTACGTATAACTTGTCTCCTACTGCTCGGTGATTATCACTGTACGACTTTTTCGCAATGTAGAAGTCAAGAGTGCAAATTCATTTCTGTGCAATAACAATTACCTACCCCACCGGCTGGGGCGATAAAGTAAACGAGAGAAAAGAAGAAAGATTGAAGATGGAGTCGACATATATAATCCATTTTAATTTACTCGGGAGATATATCCGTCTAGCTTGCAGTTTCCTACCAGTTTCTATATCGTTTCTCCTGCTCTTACTCTTCTCCCTTTCTTTCTCTCAATAGCCTCTGTCATCCTCTCGCTGCTTCCACGTTCTACTCGACCCAACCTCCTGCAGGTCCCCCGTAGACGAGCCGAGATGCCGTAGTCTTCTTATATCAATGGAAACATTCTACGAAATTACATTTGCCAGTAGTTTCCGTGCTGCACGCCAGAGGAGCCACGTATCGGATGACGCAGCCGAAACGACTGCGTCATTCCTGACCTGGAAAAGGAATTGTGCAAATTTGAAGACTGCGTAAAGTAACTATTTTCTACAGGAGTATGAAACTCCCTCAATCATCGACCTCTTTCACGATTTCTGGCACTCGTGAAATTTTTTATCTCTTGCTCACAACTTTTTGGATATTCAAAATCTGTACGTTTTATACGTACACATGGTTTACCCGATGTCTTGGGTTATCCATAGAAATTCCTTATCCTTGGCAGTCTACGTTGTCGTGTAGGAACTATATCATACAGTACAATATATTATCTATACTATGAACCACAAGGTGGCGATACCATTATCCACGTACAGGCCCTTGGGTCAAACGTAAACGCACGCTATCGAAGATGGAGAATCTTTAAATTAGTCAGGTATTAAAAAGATAAGAAGTGACCGCGAGATTTTCGGCAAAGATAAAAGATGAAGTTCAGATCGGTTCACTGTGTAAAGTTTAGTGTGATAATAAGTACAAGCGTGAAGGCGTGTCTACTTGGAGAAATATCTATAATCATCTTAGCAGTGTTACAGTTTACCAAACATGGTAAAGCAGTATGATATATTTTTCGCAATTTTTTAAACCCCAATTGAGAACCTCTGGAGTCAGAATTCGAGTTAGTAAATGACAACCGCAAAGACACGAAACGGTCCTGGTGGATATCTTAAACAATTTGCATAGACAATGATAGTGGCAGTTTTTTCGGCCGTAAAGGGGCTCTCTGCACTCAACTTGACTCCGACCCAGCGACTGCCGCCCTCGGTACTCCAGAGCGTTTTATGCCGCCATAACCGTAGCGCGGCATGGCCCACTTAGATCTGCTATCTTGGTCCTACCATGAGAACCGGCTGACATCTATTGTCCCTTGACGCCCTAGACTTCAACTTCTCTCTGCATATCGTATTGATGTATCGTCATTGGCCATTCGAGTATTATGTATCAGCGGACTCTTATCAGTCTTGCTAATTGGAGTCTTGTTACTCTTGCCAAAGTCACTGCAATCACCCTTCGACTTCTTTGCGAGTCCCATGACAATTCTTATCCAGGGTCGCCGGTTCTGTTTGTCGCTCGGGCGACACGACACGCCCGTTGTCACCCTATCGGCTCTAAAAGACATGGAAGAGACGTTTGCATACATCGAGCGGCAGTTTTCCGCTCGAACAAATCCTCGCGACGCGTTTCTTTTTTCCGTGGGAAGTCAATGACGCTTCAGTTCAGTTTAGCTTTGGTCTTTCACTTTGCTACTATCTTCCTTCTATATCCGCTCACTGATTTACCATTTCGAATCGTAAGATATGTGATAACCTAACTGACGTTTATTTGCTTCCGAGTTCTTTCGTTCCGGACTGATGATCTCGTCCGCATAGTATTCAGAGTGCATAGGAGCGGCCGTTAATTCTCTTGAGAACCGACCTCTTCCTGTAGTCGGTTATTCCAAAGAGATTCAGTTGATTGAAATGAGGGTACTAGCCTAGACCGTTTTCACGGATCATCGAGTTCTCTTTCTCGAACCTTATAGATCGGGCGACATAGCGCCCTGGTGTTTCTGGGTATCAGGGGCTGGACTTTCAGCTAGGAACTGTCGAGGTGATGGAGGGGTCAAGCCAGACGACGTAATTTCCTCTCCCGGGGTTCACTAGTTGGTACTTGCTTGCTTCCCTATTCGCTTGCACATTTGCCAGCTCTAAGGCGTCCTGTATTCTATGTTCTCTGCCTAGTCCCAAGTGGCCTTCCAACCTCCTCGGAGTCCAACCTTCAACCTTCAACATCCACTCGCCTCCGGGGGCGAGGCAACCCTTGGACATTGGCGTCGACGCGCTCACATTTGAATATAATGCTTGGCCCACGTCGTACTCGCCAGCAAAGCGGACTGTAATTATGTTGATGCGCCGGCATTGTGGCTGCGACTTGAGCACAGCTACGGCTGATTCGCAAAACGGGATTCGCGCGCCCACACGAGCGACGAATTGCCATGCTGAGGCTGATCCTGACTTTTTCTCAGTCTCTTAAGGTGAAGAATTCTCAGAGAGGCTTTAGAGGCTGCGGAGGAAGAAAGAGGAACGGTTCGACTTCAGCTCGATCGGATGGAAAATACATGGTTGCGCTCTTTGAAGAAACCGGGCACCGAGTCTTATAGTTTCTCTCTCTCGTTCGATCAATTCACGTGATGGATTCCACGAACATCGAGGGATATTTGCAGATCGGTGATTAAATAAAAAAAAAATGTTCTTAAACCCGAGAGATAATTGCAAAAACTAGATGGTTCCAGCCTCCTGCAGTGATCCTGGTGGTACCCCCATCTCTGGAGGGCGGCATGCGAGCCCGGGATTAGACTGTCATCCCGCGACAACGTAAGCCCCTATTTTTGCAAAATTTATCGCCGTTAATCCCTCACCCCCGCGACATGGCCGGGCACACTCTCCCCCCCTCTCCCCCTTCTCTCTCTATTTCATTCTCTCTCATCGACCATCTCTACCTCTATTCCTATTCCTCTCCCTTGGTGCCTTATCGATATTAAAAATAATAAAATCCCACATCTTTATATGTATACCTTGCTCCGAGCTTTCACTCGGCTAACTTGCAACGCGCGACTAAAGCTCACTTCCAGTGAATATGTATATCTTTCGCGCCTCGGTACTGTAATCCAGCAGGATTTAAAATATTCGTATCTTGTATATGCATTCATAGGTTCGTGAACGAGGGCGTCTCTTTTGCTACACATATAAAAGGTATACATATCCCAAAAGAGAAGGCAAGAGAGAAGATGAGGACACGTAGGAAGCTGACTGAGGAGTAGGAGGACGAGGGAGAGCACTGAGCCTGGTATTAGCTTGGTCACTCATTAGCCTTTCTGGTCCTACTTGTCGCTTGACATAATCCTGCGTCCATCCCGAGTGGCTGGCTCGTCCACCCAGTGGGCTTAACTTCGTATAACTGCCCATCTACCTCAACCATCCCGCGTGAGAGAAAGAGAAAGACACGGGTGTGGGTCGAGACGCCATCTTTTCTATCTATTCGATTTACTCCCTGTTGATCCCGGTTGCCTCCTTTGGCTACGAGGCTACGTACCGCTTTAATCCATCCTTTACACGATTATAAAGATACGTGTACAGTTGTACACACATGGGCAGAAATAATCTGGCGTTCCTATTCTCATTACGATCGTAGGAGGCGTGCGTGCTTAGAGCCGCTACGGTTAATTCGCGTGGCACGCCGTTACCGTTTAAATTAATCCAGTTATGCATGCCAAGTACGGTGCGCTGGACATTAGCAGTCCCATCGACTTTGAGCCTAAGCCGGAATATGGACGTAAGGTCATCCATATGCAAAGGAGCGAAGCCGCGGGGGATTAGTCGTATAGCGATTTCTGACCCGAGCAAAGCGTCCGATCGTAGTTTGGCTCTCGGGTGATATTTATTAGCTAATTAACCTACTGTTAAACCACCCTTTTTTTTCATAACATCGTTACATAAATATACAGAGCTCTCCTTAGATCATGAGGTTTCGTGTACAAGCACGCGGAGACAAATTGAATCACGTAGACGTACAGTGTAGCACAGCGATTGCAGAATAGAAAAGGCTCTTCCGATAGCCGTCGACATTAATGAACGTTCCGCGAAGGGCAATCCCATTAAGGCGTGTTCCACGATTCCCGGTAGACCTCTAAATTCCTTCTAGGCATCGTTCTCGACTCTCGAGACAAAGACGAGAGGGGTTGGTCACGGGGACAGTTCGTCGACCGCGGTCATAGGTGAGGGTGGATATCGGTGGCACCCCATTAAGGAGAGTGCAGGACATCTAGGTACGGTGGTTGGTGCTTTACCGTATAGTGTCCATCCGAGCATTGGATGTACATATGTATACAGTCAGTGTCTGTAGATGTATCTATATATAGAATGGTGGTTCACAGTACCGGTCAGCGAAGTGGTATCAATACTTGATGCGTTCCAGTCTCGAATCGACGCTGGGGTTAGCAGAGAGGGTGAAAGGAAGGTAGAGAGAGAGAGAGAGAGAGAGAGAGAGAGAGAGAGAGAGAGAGAGAGGGAGAGAGGGAGAATTTCGGTGGGTGACTCGCGGATTATATTATTCACAATACATTAAGCACTTTCACAGTGGCCGCTGGGAGATTTGAGGATGGCTCGTTTTGGGGGGGGGGGGGGGGGGGGTTGGGTCTGATGCTGCATTCGTAGGTAGTACTACCTACGAGCCATGTTGCTATATGGCGTTTGTCGTGTTGGTAGTCGTGGTGACGTGACAGGGCAGGGACGTAGCTATGTCTCCTCGTCGTTATTGGAGTTCCCCAAAGCGACGCTGCCGATGGCGCTGCTGGGGTGACACATAGATGTAATCGATACGTTGCATCCTCTATCGAGCGTTCACTTAGTGGCAGAAATGCACAAGAGCCAGCGGTACTGTCTATTCAGTGAGTATGGTTGCCACCTAACGCGTTTGCTGGGTCAATATTTGTTACGTGTAAATGCATTCCGCCCTTACGCTACATAGTGCATGTAGTGTGTATATGTTAACGTCGTTTTATATCTACCGAATATGTATTACTAGGATTGTTGGTAGCATTGCGGGTATCGGTATAATATGTCTTATAGGTATCCCTGTCTCTCTTCGCATTTTCTGTACCAGTGGACGCATATTGCAATTTATGCAGTTTTAACTTTTATTGGTCAGACAGCGCGGAGACTCTTCTGATATATTTTGATTTTGATCGAGAACTATCAAAGAATTACAATTTGGTAGCACTTTATTTCGGGGTATAATGAAGCAGAATTTATTTGAGCATCGACGGGAGTCTCGCGAGGGTTGCGTCATGTCTGAAGAGTGAGTATAGGGGGTCGGTGAACACATAGTGGAATAGCTCGGGTCGTATGTGAGGTGAGACGAGAGGCAAACGTCACTCGAACCTCTCACTAATATTTTATGTCGGTTCTGTTAAATCTTTCAAATGAAGTGGCATCCCTGATCTTATGGTTTCTTAAGTGGATATTTATACCGTGCGTGGCAGACTGCCGGGAAGCCGCGTCGTGTCACTCGTCGACGTAATTTATCGGCCGATTAATCGACGATCTTTCAACATTTCGTCATTCCCCGATGGTGCTATCCGAGAAACGTTGCGGTAGTTCGCATGGAGATATCACGGGTGTAGGCGATATGGCATGGTATACGGTAAAAGCTGTGGCCGAGATCGTACCTGTACACAGCATGCTATGAATGACGTATGGCACGATAAAAAAAACAGCCGGGTTTATAAACGAGCGCCAGCGATCACGTTGTGAATGAATTATTCACATTTGACTAGGGGTATAATTGTGAATTAACGCGATTACCGACAACGGGAGAATTCGGGCGATATGAGTCGGTATAATGGGTAAACCACCTCTGAATCAATAGTATTTCTATATATAGAGTATAATTAATGAAATATTCATTAAATATATACGTAAGAATAATTGATCGTTCGGTCATGCACGATAGACGTGGATTGTAAAATCATAATCAAACGTCAGAGCCAAGCGAACCTGCACCTAATTTACATTAATTTTTTTTATTAATTTCTATTTATAACTCTTCGTCGTAGTCACACATGCAGAACGTACGTTTTCGTCATGATATTTCTTGGATAGCATAAATTTTCACAATTTTTTTTTCCTCCTCGACCCTCACGGTGTAATTGCTCGATTAACGAATTAAAACCCGTACGAGCATGTGTGATGTATTTAATTCGCCACGCGTGTCCCGAGGTTAATCATGCCTTTATCAGATTGCTCATCCTCACGCTTCATTCCCCACAGTCCGAAGCGTGCAGGATGTTTTCACGGTTTTCACGTGATTTAATGCATTACTCGGTCGCATCCTCGGCGCTCTTACCGTAACTAGATCCGTGCATCTCCGTCACATGGAATCAGGCGAGAAACAGCGTGAAGGATATCAGGATAGAAAATTCAATCCAATAAAGAAAGCCGCATCCGCATTTCACGAGAAGCTAGATGGTGCAGATTCTCATGGCGTTTTCGCAATTTCCTCATTGCGTATTCCAAACGTGTCAGTGTGGAAGGCCTAGACGTTGGTACGGGTGGTCGCCAAAAATGCTTCCGTCGTGAGATACGGCCCTCCAGTGACTTCCGAACGCGTTCGCCCTCGAGTCCCCAAGATGGGAGCCAGAAACCAGAAGACGCTTCAATTGCGAAACTGGTAGCTCGCCCGTGCGACCCGACCATCCTTTAATTCAGGCGGACAGGTGAACCCCACCTTCCACCAGCTATCCCTCGGGGTAAGATAGATCCGTTCCCGGGATTTCCTACGGGATCTGGCGGATCTTATATCACGGGCGGCCATCTCTATATAAGCAATTCCACTTCCTTCACCTTCGCTGCTAGTTTCTACCGTTATGTGCTGCTGTCTCCTATCCTATTCAATCCTATTCCAATCGGCTATAGCTACACGCCATTGGAATCCAACGTGTTGATAGAGCTTATAGTCTCCGAAGATCGTCTGGCTACAGCCTGCTTCGGACTTGCATGGAGAGACAGCCGCTTAGAAATTTCTAGTCTTCCCGGATTCTAAAGTCAAGTCCAAGACTCGAGGTGCCAGGGTGGAGTAACCATCCAGACCCCACGTAATTTCTATCTCGAGTTATCCACGACCGGTATCAGTCTCTACAGGACGGTTTCAAAGAGACGATTAAACATTACATAGTGAGGCTTCTTATTGCTGCGGAGCAGTGTGATGATCGGGTCGGTCTCGTGGGTACATCGCTAGGAGAGCAAGCCGATCGAACGTAGATCGCTCTGGGAACGGTAAGGTTTTGCGCGGTTGATACCGTCCCTGGCGTCAGGGGCCGACGTCAAATTACATTAATCGTAATATCCGAGGTTCGCAGAGCCAAGATTATATCGGGAAAGATTCCGCAACGCAGTATACTAATTGGACAAAAATTCTCGGTGCGCATCGCTGAACGTAGAAACACGCCGCGATAAGGATCGAGGCTTTCGCGTCCTGTGAGCGTCATGGTGTCCATACTTCGCTATCTTTATATATCTGTATATACATTCCTGTATGTATATGGATTCAAGTTAACCGTCCGAGAATGGAGAATTATAATTTTACAAACTGCCTATCCTGCCACTTTTCTCAAGCGAGAGGGAGGAGAGTTCATTATCGTATACAGGGTGCTACATTTTACTATCCCTTGATAATTATTAAAAATTTGATGCACCGTGCAATGTATTTTTAACCTCTGAATTAAACACACTAATTATTTTTGTTGTTGCTTGGTAATTTTAGCTGTTCAATTTTTTTTTCCAAAGTCAAACTATAAAATTGATTTCTTATTGTCTAACGGTTTTCAGTAGGGTTACTTTCTTCAGTAGATTGGTCTCCAAGAATACTAATGTGAGACACACCGTGTACAACCGTGTGTACCGCGTTATACCGTGTACCGGTACGATACCGGGAAACCAGGTGTACCATCGAGCCGGTCGAGCAAGCGTGCGCCTCGCCAGGAACCATTAGTCATGATTAGGTCGTTGACATTGACGCCAGACTGGATGGACTCGGCTAGATGGAGTCCTTTGATACATAAGCCTAAACCACGGGATCTCCTTTCTTATCGCGTGTTATCTCAAACGAGTCGAACTCGTGAACGTCGTGCAGCCGCCCTATGATTTAGGAGTGCTGCAACCTCGATAAGTTCCTTTTAACGAATTCAATTAAGCCACACCATGTTTCGTGGTCTTCGATCTATATTTTTTTTCCACGTGATCCAATCGATTGCAAGGTTACCTCCGCTAGCGATCTATTACGATGAACGTTCTGCCTCCAGTACGTGTTGCGTCTCTTTACGAGCCTATTAAATTCAACGTTTACAGGCAATCAATGAAATTCTTTCCTTTTATAGCGAACTTTCTTCCTTCGTAGAAAGTACATTGACTTCTTCCGGAACTTATGGAATCGGAATGCTGTACTATGAACATTTTTATAGCTACGAAATACTCGTCATAACGTACGAGTGACAAATTATTGTATCAATTGCAAAGGCATGCTCGGGTTATCTATTAATCGTGATTTGATGCTTTTTTTTTTAACTTAGTCGTCGTCACGTCGATCCTCTTTCACTGCGTGAATCATTGAGTGCAACAGTTTAACGAGTTTCAGCCACAATGTAGCCAAAAAGGATAGTGAACCGCTCCGCGCTTGTAACCCTATACAGTGTGCATGAGCCCAGGCTGTATTATATTATGCACCGTGTCGGATTACCCCTCTCTACCCTGCATTCTGTCGTCGGCTTTTCAGTCGACCAACTTTTTGTGGTCGCATAGTGATAGCCGTAGAGGCATTCCGCTGTCTCGTGGTGAGAATGAGCAGAAGGCATAGAAAACATCCGTGGACCGCGCTGCCTCATCAACGCCTCCTCCGAACCCATTGGCGCCCCGCACAATGCCATCTACATTCCAATCCGAGCAAGAAATACGTTCAGGTGTTGCACGGGGTAGTCTTTCTTGCGAGTTCAAGGCGGCAGATTCTAAACGCTTTTGAACAGCTACGCAGTCACCTTCGAGCATGAGAATTATTATCCTTGAAAATTCTTGGCGATTGTCTTGACCGAACAAACAACGAAGTTGATCGAACATGGCGTGGGAGGCGGAGTTGGGGAGGTCCGGGATATCATTCTGCGTGATTCTTTTGATGGGGCTAGACACCCTCTTCGGAAGCCCCACGTAGACCTCATCTGCATATATTCGCTGCATGGGGCCCACGATAGCTCGGTTTAGTATTTTTTTTTCATTTTTTTAGATTTATTTCCCTCCCGTGTCCGTCTCTGCATCTCTTGCGTAGAAGCACGCTAGTATTTCTGTTTTTATATTAATCATCCATCTCGAGATGACAGATGCGGGAGATGCGGTGGTGCGTAGAGGACTTTTGGGTCTCTCGGGGATTATTTCTGTCGCTTTAAGGAGGGATGTTTAAAGGGAGGTTAAGAGGGGGCTACAGTGACACCGTCACAGCAGATCTCCGGATGTCACGAGTATTTTGAATACTCCGGATATACCTCAGCCTCATCCTCTGGACGTAGACATTCCGTAGGCTTTGTCTCGCTTGCGAAATCGCGCGTTAGATCGGTCAACCCCTGGACCAGAGGTATTCGGTTCAGCGTTGCTGCCCTTAAGAATCTCCGTGTTTTCCGTTTATTTGAGAAAAGTATATCCGCGAGATTTACGATGCTGTAGTCGACACTAGCGGCTAAATTCCAGGGGCGCGTAATGAAGCGTCTAACGACAGTCTCTGTCGAGTAGAGAGAGGAAGGCGGGGGAGAGCCGCGACGGAAAAATAAACGCCACGATCGTTGGCTGGAAACTGTCCGTGATTCCAGTAATTTGAGACTTCGTAGCAGCTACTCTCTCTGTACCTTTTCCCTTGCACTCGCGTTCTCCATCCTCGAGATGCCCCCTAGGCAGGACCAGCCTCGACCTCAGAGCGAGTAGCCACTGCGGTAGCGTCGGCGAGGTAGAAAACTACCCTCCCGTCATTATTTCTCCTTAAACAGTGGTGCAAGAGTCCAGGGTGGCCTCTCGGGGGATGCTGCACCGCGACTACGGTAATGGAAGGGAGACGATACAGTCTTGCCTCGGCTGAAGAGTCTTCGCGTGGGAGACTCACGATCGGATTGAGAAGGACACTCGTATGGACCAAGGATAGGAGAGAAAGAGAGAACAGAATACGGGCGACGCAGATACCGAAAGGAAAAAGAGCCCTCTGTGCACAGTAGAGAAGGTTAGAGGGAGTTGAAGGCAACCAGCGAGTGACTCGGAGAGAGCGAGAGGGCTGTAGCCAGGCGATAGGAGAGCGAAGAGAGCCAGAGAGAGGAAAAGGGCAGAGAGAGAGAAATGGCGTTGGCAGAGGCAAGGGGGCGCACGCGGAGATTTATGACAGGCGTTAAGCAGTAATGAAATTGCTCGTTGCTCGTTTCTCGGGGGTGGGAACCGAGTGAGACCCGGGGGGAGGGAGCGGGGAGGTATGAGGTAGGTGGTGCTCGGGCTGCTTGGTTTACTGTAGCAACAGTCACGTGGCGCAATTACCTTTACCAGCTGTGTCCGCGGCATCCTCTGAAGATTTTTAATCGTCTACCTTCGTTTATCGCGAGTCATAAACGATGCGAAATGTAGCAGGACCTTTTCGAACGATTATCTCTTATACGTACAATTTGCAATTAGTATAGTATATATTCTATATTTGTCCTGCATACTATATCGTGTATACCCGATCCGCGTGAAGATGCACGAGGGAGACTTAACCTGTGAGGAGTCAAAAATCACATTGGCTAAGTAATCTCTATCGAAGGGTGTTCTTACTTGGTCGTAGCGTTTGTAAGTCTGTCTGTGGGGATAAGGGCAGCAGGGAAGCATGGGGTAGTCGGTGGCTAGTAATGTCAGTATCCCAGGAATAGAAATGCCAGTAGTCGAAGAATCACCCTCCGGATATCAAAAACTGTTATGAGGGCGAAAACGGCTGAAAAAATTCGCCGAGCCAAACGAAATATATATCCGTATCCGACCACAAGCTTCCATTTCCGGTCGCTGCCAGCGGGGCTACTATATTTCCGGGACATTTATCCCAGTTTATCCTGTGGCG
This sequence comes from Cephus spinipes, assembly GCA_963971525.1. NCBI lineage: Eukaryota > Metazoa > Arthropoda > Insecta > Hymenoptera > Cephidae > Cephus > Cephus spinipes. Next base: position 11,508,836 of record OZ020574.1, on the reverse strand, counting down.
CAAGAAACGGGATTGGTGGTGGTAGTGGCGGGTGGGTGGGTGGCGGGGGGGTATGTGGGAGCAAGAAGGGACTGCTCCTTTCCTATCGCGTAGGGGAGCCGATAGATTTTATTTCGCGATACCAATGTATCGTACAGTAATGCGAAATCCTTTGGGCTGACCGAGTGGATTGCCAGGATTTCGCTTGTAGGTCAAAGACTGGTAGACTTTTTTTTTCGGCCAAAATTTTTGACCTGAAATCTCATTATTTTTTCCATCGATCTAATTCCGAGTGTTCAAAAGACGAAGATGCTCGTTTTGCTCAGGGATTGTTGAGACGGTTTGTTATTTCGTTTTCTTTTAAATTCAAATTTTTGGCTTTACCATACAGTGGGATCGACCCTCCATAAAATTATGCGAGTAAGAAGATAGAATCCAAGAATTGGTGGATGATATAGGATTATCACTATGTACACTATAGTATACATATATGTAGATACTTATGAGAGGGCTGGAGCTTGCAGCAGGCCAAGTCTGCGATGGCCGTGGCAAACGGCCAATCAAATTCCATCTGTAACATAGCCAGATGACATTGGACAAATACAATTCGGCAATTTCCAGAAACCGATAATAAAAGGGAAACTTCCTCGTGATATTAGCTACTTTTTGCCAGTGTCGCGCCAATGAGAATCAGCCCTCTGGTATCTTCTAGTATAAGTATTTGACGATACTGTAAGAGTGAGATTTTAAGATGGTTTTTTCTCTTGAAAATAAGTTAACCGTATCGTTGAAGTCTCTTAACGTTACTATACATATATCGCGTTAATCCGATGCCACTATAATGACGACCAACGATGATTTTTCGATCGCCCCTAGTACTTTCAAAGTGCTTAATAAGATTCCAGCAATTCCGTCTCTGGCGTTTCTTACGCAGAAATTAAAAAAAAAAAACTCGCTTTTCTTATAAACCGGCAAATATTAATTAGGACCACCCTGGTCGACAAGAGTGACTATCGCTTAATGACTCGATTGGAAAGATATCCTGCACTTTACTACCATGGATTTATTCAAGTTTTACGATTATTATGAATTGCGCCATTTACTGGATCTCGGAATGATCAGTAAATGGATGATGTTCCCTTCGTTCTGGACTTCGTCACTCAAAACTCAAGATAAACCGGAGCTAAGTTCACCGATGCGAGTTTCTCGTAAACGAAAAGTGGATGTTTTCGAAATCGTCGCAATGCATTGTTTCCCGTGATAACGCAATGTAGAGATGCGCGGAAAGATATGATGAAAAGAGACAAGAGCAAAGATACGCAGAAAGATAAAGAGAGAACGAGAAACAGCAAGAGAGTGAAAAAAAGATATAGTGAAACGTAGAGAAAGGGTAAGAGAATCGAGAGAGACCACGTGCACGTGTACGAGACAGAGAGAGATAGAGTGAGTGAGGGGGGAAGGAAGAGCGAGGAGATAGGACAGAGGAAACGCTGGCATCGATCTAGTCGACGGTTTTGCTGAGGGCGGAGCAGGGACACAGGTGCTTCTCTCCGTCTGCGGGCTTACAGTCTGAACCAGCTCCGAACCAGCTCAGAACCAAGCCTGAATCACCCCTTTAAACGAGTCTGATGGCGTCGGGACGCCCTTGTAGAATTCAACGAAATTCACAGTGGATTCCTCGTCGGTCCAAGTAAATTTCCTGTAATCGTTGCCCAATCGCGTCTATGCGTGATAGGCTGATAGGGTTATCAATTAGGATGAAGCTGTTTATCATAGCGAGTCGAAGTTTATAGTTTCGCATGACATACGAAGAGCTGGTTTAAGATGTCAGAAGAGACTTGCAATCCCTTCGAGAAGGTAAACTCAAGGTAAAGATTCGTTTTAGTGAGTAAGAAGAAAAGGCGAAAGAATATATAGGGCAAGACAGCGACAAGTTACCGGTCGCTCTGGCTGCGATTCACGGACCGAAGATCGCGACAATTACGGGACGCCTGAGAGATTTATAGGAAAGAGAGAACACAGAAGTTTCGTCCCGACTCGCCGTGAATAAATTAGAATTGGAGTATCCGCGGTGATGTATAATGTAATGGATACCCAACCGAACAAGCGAGCAGGCCAGCCTGATTAATTATTTCAGTTTAAACCCGAAACTAACAACCATCGCGGACGGACCAGTTCTTGGAACCGAACTCTTCTCGATATTTGACGCTCTTTCGGCTCTTCAATCTCCTTCCTTCCTTTCTTTCTTTCTGTCCTTCCCTCTTTATCTTTCTCTCTCTCATTCCGAGTCTTTCTTACTCGTCTCTCTCATTCGCTATTGCCCCATTTGGATAGAAGCTGCTGGACCATAACGATGGAGACGGAATATGGTGACTGAGTTGGGAATCGAGCAGGGTCTCGTTACCGGTTTGAAAGCTGGAATAAGATAAAAATCGGAGATTTCTGTCAGACACGTAAACAAGGATCTTCCTAGACTTTTTATTTTTTCCTTCTATTTTTTTTCTTTTTTTTTTCTTTCGAATTCTCCATTCTCTCGTTGGCGCGTAGGAGAAAGGGCGAGATTTATGAACGTCCAATCCAAATAGGATATCTTTCCCAAAGACTTTCCTGATCCCGTCTGCCACCTTCTTCTCTTGATTTTCTTGAAATCGTTACGCTTTATTATTATGCATTCCCATCGTTGGAGGCAAAAGTCTCCATGATAGTTACGCGTTACCATAGCGCTACCTCGATATAGCATTATCCATTATGGGACGCATCGCGAGTCTTTTATTTCCTGCGAAACATATGGCAAGCGGCACATATGAAGTACAAGCCTATACGATTCCGATAATAGTTCCTCGCACGTGAGATAGACTACAAGCCGTGGATGCGTGAGATTGATGTTTACGATCTCCACGTATGGTCACTGATGCACTCCGGACTGGTCTTGCAATTTTCATAATCCCTAGACGGACACCTGCTATTTTGGGAATTCGCGAAAAAGAAATAAAAGGCTTTGATTAATCTTTCGATCGTCAAGACAACATATATCGAATAGGTCTCGTACCTTGCAAACTTGTAACCGTCTACAGTCCTTAGTTTTTGGTTACAGTCGAGCTTCGCGGTTTTACCGTACCTAGAATATCTCTCTTTATATGCACAACGATAATATCCCTCGGAGGGTACAAAAGTGGCGCGTTTTTACGATCAGATGGAAGCGCGCGTCCCTCTGAGAAATGATGGAGTCCCTCGGTCGCTTCTCTCTCCGCGGAGAAAATAAGAAGTCGAAATAAAAGGAAAGGTAAAGAGAAGAAGAAAAAAAAAAAAAAAAAGAAGGAGGAACGAAGGAGAAGAGTGGAGACTCGGGCTCGGAGATCATCTGCCGCTATAACAGGCTGCCAGCTGGCAAAAAAGTCAAATGCGAGGTTCCCTCGCTATGCGATGCTATGTTGATGGCGTGTCGCTGCTTATTTTCAACCCGCCTGCATACCTGGTTAGATCCGAGAGGGACCACTGAAATGTTCTTGGCTCTGATCCGAAATCATATACGTTCCACCAGACATCCACCTCCTCATCCTCCAGTTTGTCCGAGTCCTATCCTCCCTCTCGCTCTTACCACCTTCATCGCTCTCGCCAATCTTCACCTTCTTCCACTCCGACCATGGTATCCTGTTCCCATCGCGACATTTTCAATGTAGGAATTCTGCGCGCGTATTTCGAAAATTCCCTTCTGCGCTCGAAAGCACGTGAGATGCGAATCGCGCGTGGGCGGTGAGCAAAAAGAAAAGGGATTCTTTTAAAATGCAAACGTTTTCCACATTTCACGAGGAAATTCTAACTCCTTCGGCTTGTTACAATCTTATCAGCCTTCTACCGTACCTTTCCCCCCCCCCCCCACCCTCCTTCCCACCCCTAGGGGTGACTGCCAGAGTATATAGAGCCATAGCACGGCAGCCTGCTTGGCTGGCAGGCAACCCCTGCTTGATCCGCGTAGTACCTACTCGCAACCCCGGGGTGGAGGACGGTGGCACCCCCTAGCTAGGTAGAAGGGGTGTCGTGATAACGTCACGCTCTGACAGAGTGCCGCTGCTATCGCGCCGCCACACGCCGCCAGAGAAACAAAATGGAACCAACCCCCCTCCCCGCCCCTCCCCTCTCGACCAGTCGCCGTCGTCGACCTGCCAACGTGCAAACCCAACCCGATGTCCAAGGTACACTAAACTGACTAAACCGGCCAAGATATCCGTAGAGTGTAACGTCCTTCCGTTCGTTTGTTCGTTTGTACCGCGCAGCTCAGAATGCTCGCCTGCTTGCTTCGTCCATCGAAGTTCGCCCACGCGTACACCGCGAGACAACTGAGATAAATGATCGAACCGTAGATCACGATCCTTGATCGAGACACCAGCTTGCTCAGTTCTTCGGCACGAAACTCTGAAGCGAATGAACTCTCGAATCGACTATCCTGAGCTCTCTTGAAGTATCTGACATAATATGTTGCGCCCAATATTTTCTGATAATTTTTTTTTTTTCATTTTCTGGATAAATTTTCAAACGATGGATTATTACCGTGAGAGAATTGTATTGCATTTAAACATACGAAGGTAGGGGGGTGGGTGGATCGATATTTATAACGGTACGTAACTGTCGGTGTTGAGTGTGTGTGTACACGTATGTGCGTTCCATTCTTGTCCACACACGGTCAGGTATGTATTTTCATACGGAAGGTAAATGGGATTTATTTATCGATAAATTCGTGGAAGTTTTTGCGATTTTTTTTTCATTTGCTAATAATTCGCGTTAATGCGTCGATGATCAAGAGTCACTTCGGCTTCACTAATACCGTATCTCTCGTGAATCCATAACAAATAGTGGGCCCGATATTAATTCTGTTAATTGTAAAATGCATTTGCTGGTCGCGGATAAAAATGGGCTGCTGCACACAACAGGGTGCTCCGACCGCCCAGCGGGTGGGTTTGTTCCGCGTGCACCAACGTCCGCTAATGGTACGAAAGGGGTGGTGAAAATAAAGAGGGAGGACCGTAGTCGGAGGACGAGGGAGGGTTGTTAGAGGTTGGAGTCGGCGGGGAACGAGGGACCGTAGGGGGAACTGTAATTAAAACAGGAATGTTAATTACTCTTTGCATTACCGAAAAGCGCGTTATTGCTGCAACCGTGTTCCCCCTTCCCTCTTCGTTTTCATCCTCTGCCATCGGGTCCATATGGAAACGACTATTCTATACAAAATAGACGCCGTACGTTTCTGCGTTGACATCTTAAATTTTTCTCTGTACACAGTCTCGAAAAAATTACACACGTATAGCAGTACCAGGCTTTATCTGTCCGAAATTGAAATCGCCCGAAGGCTTGAAGCTTGCTGCATATTTGATCTTTTCCGTACCGTAGAAAAATAATAAAGGAAACAATTCACTCGGTGTAAAATGATTTTTCTCACAAAGCGTATACCGTCGGACATCAAGTTTTTTGATCAAATAACAGACAGAGATACGGTTCGTACAAAGAGCATATAAAAAGCGAAGGAAAAGAAAACATTAAAAGCGCCCACATTCGCTTCGGGATTCACTTAATCAGATGCAAATTTTCCACAAGGTGAAGTATATCCGAGTTGCATACCTGGCGCTTTTTCACTCTTCTCTTTGCGCGTCTATCGCAGGGCGAACTTGCAGGCGGGTTAGATTCGGATACGATCTCCCACGGGAACAAAGGATGAAGTTATAAGGATTAACGCGTGACGTGTCCGCGCTCACGTGAAATTCCACGAATTTCACGGTAATTTCTTCAGCGTACTTTCTTACAGGCAAAGCGATTCGGGCCCTACCGAGCGTGTATAGCAGTGGCATCCCTTCAAGGCGCTTTCGGTAACATCCCCAATTGCTGCGCGTTTAAAGGACATACTCTCGTTCTCCAGTTCCTAGTAGTGCACCGGCTAGTGTCGCGTATCATGAATTATGCCGGGGTCGTGCGTGGCACGCGATTTATGTGCACACAGAGACAATGGTACCAATGCAATTTGCGTACAGGGATCATTAAGGAAAGAGCACTCTTCTCGTACGTGACGTCTACGGTAGGTGAATTCGGGGTCCGAAAACCCCCCTTCGCTTACCCCCACGTGGAAGCTAAACGGCAATTCCGCATACATTGTTGTTATGCGTTCCGCAGCTAAATACAAAGAAGCGAAGAAGGCGAGTCCGGGACGCGGGTCGAAGGGTCGTAAATACGAGGCCACAATTTGAGGGACTAGATGATTTATAGAAACATAACTCCCCTGGGACTCTTCTTTTTTTTCCAACCTGCTCATCTTTCTCCAGTGGTCCTTCCTCTATAGCTTCCACCGTATAGATACTTTTTACCAGTTCTTTGCCACCGCAGAGTCCGAAGAGAAGCTGCGCATCTTTCCTGTATCAACCGCTGTAGCTCAAGGTGGAGGTCGATCTTTATAGTGACTAGAAGGGATGCTGATGACTGTGTGTGGTACCCCATATTGCTATCTTACTCTCTCTCTATCTCTTTCTCTTCCAAGCGGCCATTCCGGGAGGAGAGTCAGCGTCAGTTCTTCCTCTCTCGAATATTTAATTACAGAGTGCGCGAGCGAGAATAAAATAACGCGGCTCTCGAATAGCCCGCTCGAGAACACTGCTCTGTGTTTACCTCGTACTTCTAATTGCTTCGGTCGAGCCGAGTCGGCTGGCCGCGTGCGCGGCCATTACGAGGAAGGGAGATCGCGTATCTTTTACACAGGGAACCCCGCCGACTTGCTCAAACTCCGAATGGACTCTGCCGCGCCGATAATTATTAACCATCCTGTCTGTGCTCAGAAACTGCCTCCCCTTACCTGGGGGTGCAACTCGTGAGCTAGTTTCGCGCGAGCTCGCTAATAGTTTGTTCAACAAGATCCAAAGTATCATATACCTACATACACGTGCGACTGAATACTGCAACGCGGCTATCCACGGGGAAACTCCTCTCTAGCGGACACAACAGCGATTAATAATAACGAAAAGTATTTCGAAAATCGTCCAAATAGATACGAGTACAAAGTTAGGGTTAGGTTAGGTAAGTTCCATACGCAGTACAGTAATACCTATTATACGCGCGGAGAGTCGAGTGGCGTGAGCGCAGCAAGAATTAACGTCGGCCCTCGTGTCTGTAGACACGTCGCGCCTGTGTTCACGGCGGTGCAATCGAGTTGGTGTCGTCGGTGAGGAAGAGGGTACGGCCATGTTGGTGAGGTGGCCAATGGCGCGCGGAGCACCTGCCTCCCATCTCGCGTGTTGCGCCAGTGTGTTCCCGGCAACGTGTGGGCGTTCGTTTACTCGGTGTGCGTTAACGTTCCTCGCTTGTCGCTCTATATCTATATGCTGTGCATATAGCTATATATATATTTGCCACGATGCATATACACGCTGACGTCATATATAATATATACATGTATATTAGCTGCGTTAGCAGCCTCGCTGCTGCCTGCCAGTGCTGATCGCGTTGACTGTGTTGAGCGCCAGGGTGGCCGTGGAGGAGTACAGAGGAGGCGGACACGGGCCCGACCATTGGTTACCCACCTCCCGTGCTCGTTCACTCGCTCAGTCTGCACTTTCATTTGCACTTGGCCGCGGCAATCGCAATCAACGTGCCAATATCGCTGCTTTTAGCATGCGTTATCATTACCATGTGAACCGAGTCGAGATGACGTGGACAATGAAAAGAAAAGGGGTATGCGCGCAGGTGGAAGAAGACTTATTTTTAATTTTGGACATGTATAACGAAGCTGGAGGTATTAAATGTTGGGTATTTCATTTATTTATCGTTATACCGGTACGGTCCTTCGTATCAACTTTCATGGTGTCATCGCGCAAGGTCCTTTGTCCCGTACGTCAGGGAGTAGCCTCGTTGAGATTTTTGTGACGTTAAGAAAAAAAAAAAAAAAAAAAAAATCTGCCTTACTGCATTGTATATCGCGCGTATCGTGCGTAGTCGGACGTAAGAAGCGCAATGCATGCAAAGTCATCGCGATAATTATGCACGGCGAGCTGCTAGCTGATGTTAAGTATAGATACCTTCGACATGTGAGTTGCCTCGATATTTGTAGAAAAAAATTTCCTCGACGGATGATCGTCGTCGGAGCGAGAGGAGGGTGTACGTGTCTGCTATTCAAGCGTAGGTTTGAATATCTCCCTGTGACAAGGTCGACCTCCGCGATGACAATCTTCGTTCCTCGTCCTCATCCTTGACGCGGTGCCAATTACGGAGCTCCTTGCAATTTATATGGGGAACTAGCTGATAACGCTCTGGCACATCGGTGCTCTTTGCAAGTGGCAAAGCTTTCGTCGTCCTGGTTCGGACACGAGTTTTGATCGGATCCCTGTTTTTCCATTGGTTCGCTGAATTCCTGGCCATTTCTTTTTTCTGGCTTGACGCAAGTGCTCGGCTTCCTTTTACCGAAGCGACACTGCTATAAATCTTATGCTAAAAAGTACTACTTGCGAACGGGTTACGAGTTAAAATCTTCATTGCACTTCTCGTGCATTGCTTGTAGGTACCTACCTTGTACCTTGTACCTTGTAGGGTACGTACCTAACCTATCCACCGTGCAATTTTCCGTTCCACTTTTGCCCTGGAATGGCTCCCTGTTCTGTGTTCTTGCGCCATTATTGAATATATCCCGAGGGTACAAGTGCGTACCTTTTAACGCTATAAGCACCGTTTCGGCACTAATGCAATATATTTGCGAATTTCCCACGACGACGATCCTGCCTTGCGAAATTTTCGATGGACTCGCACGGTTCGTCCGTCACGTTCGATGTCGGACGCTTTGGAGACTTTGACTTTCTTTTCTCTCGATTCTTTTCTTTCTCCCCTTCTTCCATGAAGGGATTCCTGGCCAGGGTCTACTCGCAGGACGACGTCTTGACCCGCGGCGCGTATCTCGTGCAAAAACCCAAGTGGCGTTCCAAGGCGTCCACCAGCACTTACCGCTTTAACTACTTACCGCCTAAGCGAGGAGCACCGATCTAGGAAACTTTAAGAGTCGAGGTAGTAATGTAACTTCTTCTCCCGGCGCGTTTCCGTCCACTATAATAATTCCTTGGGATTTTTATTTGGTCTCGTTTCATTGCCTGGGATGGCCTATGGGCACCCGGCACGGTCTGTTATTAGCGTCTGGTGCTTGGCCTAGTCGTTATTGCTGCTGCGGCTATACACGGTTCTCCTCCTTCACTTTGGCCTCTACGCTCGGCGGAGCGAAGGTGCGCGAGGTGGAGGAAGACGAAGAACGAGAAGACGAGGAAAAGGGCGAGAGAGAAGGCAGAGAGAAGTAGAGGGATTGGTCGGTTGAGTAGCCATCCGCGCCATGACGCCATGGCGAGTTTCGTACGCGAGACAGTTTCTTTGAAGGCCTATAAAGTCCTTTAGGTAATTCATAAAAATGTCTTTTATTGATTTATATAGATTTTCAATTTGTACGTTAGCGGAGTGTCAATTAAAATCTGACGAACAGACTTTTTAAGGAATGACAATGGGACTGCCTAATTGTCTCGTTTGGCAATGTCAAAATTCTTGGAGGAATACGTAGAAAGAGGAATAAAAGAATGGCACGGCTACCGTGGCTACGAAGACATCAGGTTTGTTTTACGGCGCAGTTAAATACGATTTAGGTTTTAATTAAACCTAACTTGGGACGACCGAGGAGGCGTGCATGCGAGCTGCGAGCGTACCAGGTAGGACGGAAGGGGCGGCGGGCGGACGATAAAATATATTCGGTTTTTTCTTCCTGTTCGATTAAAAAAGCGTGTTTGCCGCCCGGTAAACAGGCAGAAAGCTCGTAAAGACGGTTTACTGCCTGACTGGCTGCCTGCCTGACTGCACTCGTAAGAGTTACAACAGCTAGTGAACGTGTGATTGATGCCGTCGGATTGAGTGATCATTCGCTATAACTTTAAACGGAAATGCGACTCTCTCCCATGCGACTTTTGTAATTCCTTTTTCATTCTCTTTCGGAATCGAAACGTGCCACGGGCATTGGCGCTAAAATGATTTCCCTTTACCGATTGACGTCTGAACTCAGGTCGCCGTTGTTTAAAACAAGCTGGTTCCAGCCTAGAAATTATATACGCGTACCTGGTCCCGATGGAGATCCCAGTAGGTACGGGTTATACCGGGTGACCGCAGGCAGCACAGGGTTCGCCGTAATGCACATGTATGACGTGTGTGGATAATTGCAGTAGTTGCAGCCACGACCGTGCGGCGACGGTGGCGCTCGCTAGCTAGGTGGTCGGAGTTGCGGTGGCAAAGGGTGTCACCACCCCCTCGCACCACTAATCAAATTCAAATGCATATACCTAACACCCAGTACACACTCGCCGTTGATGAAATTACGGTTGACTGCACTATGCCGCTATCCGACCAACTGCATACGTCCTATGCCAGCCGACTTCTCCTACTTCCTGCGCCTTATCCATTTCCGGGCAATTCCTCTTCCCCCATGACGTCACCAGCCTGATACAGCTTCGAATTTAAAAAGAAAATCACATTCAAGATCAATCGATCATTCGCCCATGTATATCTATATATACCAAAGAGGAAAAAGTTTCTAGCGCTCGTACAGCCAAGTTCATTCGCGGTTCGGCCGGTGCAATGCAGTGATGCACATAATGGGCGGGATGTGCACTTGCCGCGGGAGCCAATTATTCGATACGGCGGCCACTCGCTACGTGCCGCCACTATCTCTCGCACGCATCGCGTATAGGCCTCTGGCCAACTCCTTCCTTCCATCCTCATTTCGCCGTTTTCTCCCATCTTCCCTTCGTTCTCCTTAAGATCCCTCCACTTGCACTCGCTCCGACGCATCCAGGGCATCTCTCCGTCCTCCGGCCGATCCCTGTGAGTACAGTCCGCCCTACGGCCGTTCCTTTCGTTCCTGTTGTTCTTGCTCTCGCCCTCGGAGAGATGGTCGCCGCCCGAAGGCCAATGGATCCGGCCGAAGGATGCATACACGTCCCGATACCGAGGATGCAGCGCTATGAGAAACGCCAGAGGATGCGAATGATTCCTCAGGAGTCCGCGCGTTCTGGCGAGATCGGAAAAAGAAACTGGCTCACTCGAAGGGTAGCGGAGATGAGGCGCTATTACAATACCAAATGCTGACTCGAACGGCGAGAGAACGCGGAGAAGGGATCCTCGCTCGAGGGACAATGGCAAAACCCTTCAATTGTATTGAAATCCTGCCGAACAAATGTGCGGCCAAATTCGTCAATAAATCTACAAGTCAACCAGCCTCCTTCGAGAGTCCCGATTGGGTTTGGATATCTGTCGCGTAGGCCTGCAGGCTACCACGAAATCGGGCAGCGCTGCACCTCTCCTTCGAGCGGGTGCATTAAAATGCACTTGGTTAAGAGCTGTCGGCATTTCTCGCACCACCGACGAACGCCATTTTGCCTGTCGTTAAAACACCAATTTGCTTCGCACCTCGTGCATCAGCTGCACGATGGCTCAGGCGTATGTCTATGCGTGCTTGAGAAACGTCCTGAGAACCTGTGAGTCTTATCACGAGTCTCCTATCAACTTCAGATATACTCGCAGCACGTTGTATATACTTTCTAATCGTTTTGACGAACGAGCCCTTGCCTCTGGATAACGTCGTTGAGGCTAAGGGATGTTTCCTTTAAAAAATTTATAACGTGTAATCGTTTTGATGCGTCCTGCAGGACACGGGTCTCGCGGGATACGAAGCGATCGTTTCCTAAGAGCTGCTTATGCAACTTTGATGATATCCTCCCGATTCCTTCGTGGCCGCCTATTCCTGCCAGTCTGCTATCCCTTAGATCCTAGCCGTACGATATATGTATATATATATATATTCACCAATGTAGATATGTATATATTTATAGATTCTATATACACATATCTATTCGCGGCATTTCCAATCATTGTAAAACCCCAACAGAAATATAAAACCATAAACCGATCGGGCAACGATATGGATCCATATATAATGCAGGGGTATATAATGGACGCGATGCGTTATCTGGAAATGGTTTTACAAGGGAGACATCCCTCGGTGTACATAAACTTAGCATAGCGTAACACTACGCGTGGTGGTAGGGGTGCACGGGTGCCAGTGACGCTGGGGTTACCAGAGAGAAAAGGCACGGTCGAGAATGGAACAACCGGGAATGGGTATCGGGGAATAACGGTATATCATATATCTTTTAGGTTTTGCCAACGCGAAAAAAAAAACAATTGCTCCTTCCGGACGCATAAAAATCATGGACAGCTTCAAGTATCACGATTTTCTTGACCGAAATTCTGATTAAATATAATACACTTGTAAGCCATTGATACGCATACCGTTTCATAGTGTAAGGTATACCCATTATAATTCTCTTATAGATATAGATATAGGCTCATGACATCGCGGAAAGGATCAACTTAGTTAATACGAACATACGAGTACGTATGACCGGGTATGGGATAAGAAGCTAAGATTTACTCAGGCATATCCGTGGGGGGTCTCGTAATCAAATGTACACTAACCGAACCTTACGAGTCTTGTTTCGACAAATAAAAAAATGGTCTATACGGTTATGCACTATTAGAACTCGATGCATATTCTATTTCTCTTAGTAATACCGTGATAGGATAGTTGATAGGTATGCTTATGATTAAACATGACAAGGCAGAGCACGAGACCGTACAGTATCTCTTGTAACCCTTGTAACTAATGCCTTGTTTAGCTTCGACTTTTTTCTTTGCATTGACTTACAATCGCCGTTATTACATGAATTAAAGGGAGCCTCGAAGCGAGAAGGTTACGTAATATCGAAGGAAGCCGCGAGGAAGAGGTTCGAGGGAGTGCAGAAGCCCAAAGTGGAACGAGAAATCAACAGCTCGAACATCCGTAGTAGAGGGTTGGCGTCATTGTGTATGGTAGACTCTTGTAAGAGGGGATGATCTGCATGTCGCGTCATCCGTTTCCTTCGTTTTGCTTCCTGCGAATGAATAAGCCGGGGTTACACCCTCCGGCTGTGTGAGATACCCTTTATAAACACAAAGCCATGTCTACCGGCTAGAAATACCGGAAAGCCTCTTGTACGACGTGTCACCCTGGTTGCCGCGCATATCAGGGGATGTTACTCTATTTTGATTTGGCCTCACGACTTCTGTAGGCCGTTGTGTCGCAGTTTGTAGGTACATACTCGGTGTGGCTTGTAACCCTATAGCTTATCTGTATATGTGAGTATACCGGAGCTATAACAGAAAACGTTTCTGTCCTCTTGGAAATTAGCATACCGGTTTATTAATTACGATCTTGTATAGCCGTGGGTCGTTCTCGATTCCCACCGCAAATCCACTTTCCTTTTTCTCTCGTTCACGTAACATAAATCTCTTCGGTTAAGGTTCGCAATACCCTTCCTTCATTTTTATTTCCTTTTTATCTTTACCTTAAGTATACACGGGTTATTATTAACCGCGTTAACTTTCTTACTTGAGAGTCCCACTGTAGCGCTATGCTGAACCTAGGCTCTATCGCGTTGTATCTATGTTCTTAAGTTGATCGAGGGATTCCTTTGATTAAATAGTCTAAATTTGTTATTTCTTTTTGATTTCAGGTAAGTCACAAACGTGCTTGGAGATTTTTATTTTGGCTACTATTTTCGGCAGACACGAGTGAGTACACTGAAGTATGTAATCATGTGAGAATTTTGTGCGGCGACCTTGAGGTCGTTTCACTCGGAAAATCCAGACTCGATCTTATTCAAGATTGCCCATTGCCGTGAATCTCCCTATCCGAATGCAATCTAGAACGCATTTGCGGCCGTCCTGCAGGACGTATACATCTCCGAGCATATTATAGAATAGAATGGAAGGAAAACGGGATGTAGCCGAGTAGAAAGAGTAGGCCTTCGAGGCCCATAACCCCATCAGGGCTCGTCCCAGGGGCGGCATAACCGACCCCCGACTCACTCCCCTTTCTAAGTCCCGACTGGATGGTCCTGTGGTCTCAGCTATGCCGCTTCCACCTTTTTACCTCCATTGCCGAAAGCACCCCCTTCGCCAACAGGATTGAAAAGAGGTCTTAGTTACTCGCTAGAGACCCTGCGCAAGCCCTACGAATAAAATGAAATCATCCCTTCGTATCTCTGGAAAAGTTATAACGCCACCCAGGAAGCAGTGTATCCGCATAGAATAAAGACTAACCTATAGGTGCACGTAGAACGAGTCAGTAACAAATCTTCGTATATACGTATATACGCACGTAACGTGTATATCTCTGTATACGCGTTGTTTATTATAATGGATCGTAAATATAGTACTCATTGACAAGTACACCAACGTAGGTCGTTCAGTTAGTAAAAGGTAGGTGCCATCGATACCAATCGTAAAGTCAACAGTCTCCTGAAGTATTCACCATATGGTCGGCGCTGAGACAAAGGGCGCATCTTACGATACCTGTAGCTGCCTTCGGATAAAGATATAAGGGTTCGGAAGTTACTTAGTCCAGTTGTAAAGTAAAATACATATGGACGTGGAGCAGAGCGTCCAAACCCCGATAATGGAGGCCGCTAATAAATTCACCCGTTAATATAAAATAATCGTTAAATGCACTTAGGACATACTTACGGGGCTGATGTTGGCACCGAGACGCGCCATCAATTTTTTTTTATCGAATCTACTTCACTTTAAATCCCCTTTTCGTAGCTCGACGATGCTCCTCAGGTTCGCCAATACTGCGCAGTCTAAACCGGAAGTCTATATGGATTCTTTGTCTAAGATCAACTCCGCGTAGGTTCAGTTCCCTAAACTCTTACCTTGCACTGTGCTCGTATTGTACCGGCTGATTCTGACGCGTCTCTCCTCGCCCTCATAAACGTATCATGTCGCCGACATGATTAGCAGTCGTGTAAACTGAAATGTTATAACATGACGCGCTGACCCGGTGACACGCTGCGCTACCAACTTGACGCAATGTATCAAGACGTACACGCACTCCTGGCATTAGACCCTGACGCTTTTGCAAACTAACGTATATCGCATCTAGTACTTGCTACTCTTCTTAGTTTCGCACGCGCATTCGCCATGTCTTTCAACTTCGCACTTTGCACCTCCTGTCGGCGCTGACTGGTCGAAATATTTGGAAAAGAGAGTCGGCCATCTATTTTACTCATTTAACAAACAAACAAAAAATTATGACGTATGCAGCTACACTTAATTGCGATCCTTGGTAGCATTCATTGGAAAATAATTAAGGAAATAACATTTTTTTTTTTTAGGGAAGATGTCTGTTATTTTGATTTATATATAACGTACCTACGTACGTTTTATGTTCTGACGTCTAACAGTGAAGCGATCCTTCGGATCGATATAGTAAACTTCTTGTTCCGATAGTTTTTCTAAAATCTGTTCAAGTCCTATTTATATAACGTTATCCTGATACATTAATCCGGCTTTCTCTCGGTACATCGACGCGTCATAGATCCGACATGTGAATGCAGTTATATCAGGGGACGTACGGTAGTCGTCGGAGAAGTCTATCAGGATATACGCAAATAAGCCCTAGTATACTATATATGTATATACGCGTGTAACATGGCGTACGTGAGAATGCGAAATGCATGTCGTCGTTGACGGCTCAATGTTCAGATTTCTCATTCATTTACCAGCGTCTCTGTATTTACAGAGTATTTTCCTGGGGAATTATTTTGGGATTTTGATGACAACGCCAGGGATCTGAGTCTGACTCCGTATGCGAACGAGAGGTAGAGATAGAGGGGTAGAGAGAGAAAGATAAGAGAGACGGTGGAAGAGTGAATAAGCAAATGAGAGAAGCAGAAATAAACCGTGAAAATTAGTCAACTCATTCGGATTCACTATAGTTTCTATGGACTTCGTCACCCGATAGTTCGACATCAGAAAATCTATAAATAATTTGAACCTTCGTCGTCGGAGACGTCTTATCAATAATCAATAGGCTGTTAACGTGGGAGATTCGAGGATAAGAGCAGCAGATACCCTTATTCGCGAAACTATATTTTCCTTCACAATTCTCCCAATGATATCGGCTACGGAACTTAGCATAATTCGGAACTTCACAACTTTTCCACCCCCCTGCCCTCCACCCTTTCTCACCCTTATATCTTATATACACACAACCGCCCTATCTGTACGATAATTCCGTGAAGGCGCATTCGCGGGCGAAGGTAATTTCCTGACTGACTATGTGGAGCACAACGAAAACGATTCCATGGCTAAAGGATATTAAGGATAAAGACTCTTTATTGAAGAAAAGTGGGGAAAAAATAAGAGATCGGAGAAGCATTGCTTACCAATAAGGAATATTTTGTTTGGGGTGTTTCTTATCTGTAGGTCGCGGTCAGGGGTGGGAATTCATAGTATAAAAGTTGTCATTAAGAAAAAAAATACATGACTTCCCGTGACTCTTCACTGAATAAATTTATCCCTTTTTCGTTTTTTTTTAATTCTACACGTAAAGAATATGCATTATAGCTAATATCAAACGAGAATTCACGTGACATCTACACGTGTACAGTGACATCTACTTACCTGCTGTACCTGTTAGCCAAGACTATAAAATCGAAAGGGAATGGCGAATGGCTCGTACAGTCAAGTACTCGAAGAGTCATGGAGTATAGTGGTCCATTGCGTCCTGGCATGGACACGCGGTGCCCATGTATCTTTCGCCTTCGTCCTGTTCATCTTCCGCGATCTCTTCGACTGGCTAACGAACTCAACGTCCACTTAGGCCCTGAAAGGATCCCCGTAACGAGCAACACCCTCCCACAGTCCCGTCTGCCTTCGGGGTATACCTATAAGCTCGATATATTACGTTCGGGGTGACCCAATATTTTAATAAAGCGCGGCCGCCACCCGTAACTAACCGACTAACCCGCGGAGTGAGTACAGTGAGTGAGCGAGCGAGAGAGGTATCCCGATAGAGAGGAGATAAAGATATACGTATATGCCATATTGAAACTGAGAGAGAGAGAGAGAGAGAGAGAGAGAGAGAGAGAGAGAGAGAGAGAGAGTGCCAGACCGCTATAGTGATGTACGGGCAATCAGCCGCATTAATGCACCGCGTGCTGGACGCCCCTATAAACCATATTTATAACGCTTCGTCCCATAATATATCCTACCGTATATACAGGGTGAATCGCGAAAAGTTGCACGTGAAACTGTCCAGTGGGTATATGCGCGAACTTAACACAGTCTTCGTGGTTACACTTCCATAGACCTTATACAGTATAATATCCACCCCCAGCAGTTGTATATTCATTTAAAAGTTATTCCGGGTATACTCTTCACCCCGGCGTGCTTGACCGGTTTTCATGCGTGACTCTCTTCGGCAGTGGTTGATCATACCCCAGGGGTAGATTATGGTTGGTACACCTAGGCTATACGCGAGGCACGTAATCTTCGCGCGCTGCACATCCTCCAGCGGTTGATTATAGTAGGATTATACACAGAGGCTATCGTTATAGATAGCGCTAATCAGAGCGAATCACACCGTATCGCAGTCTCGCAGTACATCACACCGGGCACCCCGGTAGAAGCGATGGAGGTGGTACTCCCGCGATATACAGGCGACGCATTATTATTCATATATTCCGTATCACGTCTGTTCCTACAAACCAACACTGCACCGCACCATAACACCCCGGCGCAACCCCGTAAATAGCTGCAGGTTACCACTTTCCTGTTATACCCCGAAGGACATATATCTAGTCGCGAAGGACTCCATGGCGACGATAAACCATTCCGGCAAGTCCGCAAGGAATACGTCTTCCGCTAGGAATCTTACCTAGATACGTCAACCCTGTATATTCGACCATTATGAATGTCCCCATCCTCACACTTAAACTGGCCTTCTTCTCCTTCCAGATATACGTATATCTGCATCTTTGGCCTGAAATGCACCTATGATGTATTTTCCCTAGTAGACGTGCATTCTACTCCAGATTGCCCATAGTCAATGCCCTGCATCTGAGCCTGACGTTTACCTCCGTTATTCCTGACGCATCTAATTCCTGTATTACGCTCCGACACGTGGTACCCTCTGCTTCGACTAACGCAACGAGCAAAGTGCATTTGTGCAGCGTCCCGCGGACGTTGTTTGGTAGAGAGAGGTTGATTGTGCAGCAGGATGCAGCGAGGCCCTGCCCACCGGTAATTGCAGGAGAGACTGGCCCAAAGCCATGCTCCACAGTCTGCGGGTCTGTACCTACAGTTCAACGTTATATACAGTATATAGTGTATATAATATATATGTATATGTATATAGTCTACCAGCCCGATTCCATGGCCTCTACGTTCTCTCTACTCCAGTCTAATTATGTACAGTCGTGACGATGCAATGGACGATGGTTTCCCCAGAACTCAAAATCTAGTTGCACATGTTTTTCGGAATTGGTGTACGGATGATACACGTGTATGGCAATTGATTGATCTGTTTATATATTTTGTTATGGCAAATGTAGACCCCTGCGTTCGTATGTATATCTATAGATGTTATTAGGCCTTATATCAATCTATACAGAATGGCCCTTATCCTTTACTCTTCTGGAAGCGAAGTAACTTACTAGACTGAATCTAATCTTCATCAAGGGACGTCCGATAGACGCAGGTATACGCGGCGGCGAGTCATGCAAATTTCTGCGTGGGGGTCTTTGTTGCAGAAGGGAAGACGTGTTAGGTGTACCTTTCTTTCCGGTCTGTGAGAGGAGATAAATAATGGTAACGCGATTCCACGCAATTCCGTCTACGTTGCGTCCGTCTTGTTTGCATAACCAAGCTTATTGGACCCCACAGTGTAGGCTGACAGTCGGTTCTCTCTCCACATTGCATTGCTCTCCATAACGAAGTAACAATCCTATATGTTATACTTTTTTTTTTCGATCATTTTATTATTTTCACTGCAAATGATACTCGCAGATATCAACCCATTCCTTTTTGACTGTTATACCTGGTGTATACAAGTTTACGATTCTATATAAGCAGTAATCATAGAAATAGGGAAAAGGCATTCGACACTCCATGCAGTTTACGGTGTTATTCGCTATGCAATTTTAGACACCTTTCACCTACCCGATTGCTAACACGAGTAAAAATGTTTCAAATTTAAAAAAATTGATTATCCCATAAATGTTTATACGACTACGTCATATATCCACAGCCTATTTCGCATTAATATAAAGTGGAACAGTGCGTTCAACAGTGGGCGTATTGCGTATCCGTAGTAAACCGCACGAGAGCGAGCGCGGGAAAACATCATCTGTCAATAACCGGAATAAAAAATAAATAAAAACAGGAAGTGAACGTAATGGGTCCCGAACAACGGTAAATCCGACCGCGTACAAATGCACGCGAGCGTACCGTCTAACACAGGGACGATACGCGTTTGGATGTAGACCAATTCACATCGGTATAAGTACTGGTAGGAGAGTCAGCGACTGCTAGTGGACTCCCGTACATTCATATATAACTATATATAATAAAATAAATGCATGTATTATGTGACGTCACTGGTGCCAGCAGCCATAAAACAGCCAACGGATTATTGAATGGGGCTTCACATAAAAATATCCGGCTCTCAATCCGCACCGGTTTCGTGCACAGGGTTATCCCGCAGCACAAAACGCATTAACAATAATGTAAGTGCACGTCACGCGTGTCCAGGGTCTCATTAAAATGAAATCGACACTGCGTCGAGTCGCTTTAGTAATTATTAAAGGGCGTACCGTTCGTAGTCCTTATATACCCTTGGGATGCGATGTCAATTAAGAGCCAGTCTCCTTTACTTGGATATAAAGAGATGTATAAAATCCAATGAGAAAAAGTCTGATCATCGAGGCACGTCTTTCACTGGAATTCGTACCTCACGGTATGCGTATAGATCCAACTAACATATATGTATAACATATAAGTCCAATTGAATCTTGGGCTGAGACAACACGCGCGTAAGGATCTTTGCGTCAGACCTATCATTGGGGATAACCGCCTTAGGTAGTTACGTATATAAGATGCTTCATGCGCATGCGCATATGATCAACCGAGGAACTGCGCGAAAACCAACAAGGAATTATAGCACAAAGCGCAATGCTTGACGATAATTAACCCATCCAGTGCGTTCGCGCACGTAGCACAGCTAGTCGGACTTTAGAGCTTCCTTCCATCGTGCGGCAACAAAAAGGCGAGCACCCACTCTGACACAAAAGCCGCGGCATACGGTACATAAACAACACTCTCGAGTGGCACTAGAATGCACTAATGACGGGATATTAAATAACGATAATGATCCAGTCGCGGGCTTTTTATAAAGCCAAGGATAACAGAGGATGGCGCCGCCTGAGGTTACGGCTAAATTTCGCAAACTTAATTGACCAAGACAATGAGTCTGCCGCGGCGTAATCAAGCCATCCTTTCATTGCGGATGCTTCTTATACAATTAGTGGTTGCCGATACGCAACAATACGATAGATCTTTGCAGGATATATATATGTATATACACATACAGTCAGCGTACTTTGTATTATGGTATACGTATATCTATATATAATAATAACTCAAAATTGTCCTATACCTTTTGTTACGAGATTACCGCAATCTTTAGGTTTGATATAATGTCATAGTATTTTCGCGTGACGTCACGAAAATTTCCGACGAGGTACAATCGCAAATTCGTTTCGCATCGTTCGAATCTCGTTACGTACGTGGAAACCGGTCGTACGATTCGTCTCGCGTCGGATACGCATTATGATGTTAAAGTAGGAGGTATACACATAGCGTCGACCGCGAACTCATTTACACCTGTGATAATCACGCGATTACGTCGATGAAAATGACGCGCAACCCATTTTAACGGGGTGATCGTAAAATTCGATGAGGCGTCATTTTTACACAAGCGAACATCGCCCACAGTCTAGCCCACAGGTGTGTTGTGTTTGGTAGAAAATTTTGAAAATATTTAGTATGCTTTATATTATTAACACACTCGAATTAGCTATGCTACTACAACTGCAATATATGGTATGTATAGTTATACTCTATCCTCTCTCACATCCCATATCCTACGGCCGTGTTTTGCACTGTCAATCAATTCTCTAGAAATTACGAGCATTTTGCAAAATTCCAGCGTGTTTTGCTCACTAGCGATGATCTATGAAGAGCTCGGGGCACTGCTCCAAGCACTGACAATCACCTGTCCGCCCGGCTCACATTTTGCTGGCATGCTTCTGTACAGGTGCGCATGGCTTATACCTACCTACCTGCCTGATGTATCAATTTTCCAGGTCAGAAATGCAACGCTTCGTACTACCACGCTACTAGCATATTGGTATACTAATATATTTATGGTCCTTTGTTTTTACGTCTATGAAAATTAACCTGTCCGTGATTGCGTTCGGAAAAATATTTTTTCTCACTTTGTATGACAGTAATGTATTAATATTCCAGACAAATAAATTAGGTAGTGAATACGGAATCAGAGACAACTGGTACCACTAATTTGTCTGATCAGCAAATTATTTATACCATCGAACGTACTGTCAATCAAATCGATGCTATTTTGGACATGGTACCTCTATTCGAAATATTCCTCTAGTTGACCAATGTAAATTGGTATAGTCTGACTGGAATTCTCATTATGAATATTGTATATCATTAGTGTGCCCCAATAAGTTTTGAAAATTATATCTCGAGTCGGAATATTCAATTTTGTCGATACGAAGCGATGTTTATCATGTAATTCATTTATGACGATTTGCCGCTGGCTACGTCGATCGTTGCTGTCAAATTTCATTGAAATCTTTTTCCTGATCCGTCCTGCATTCTATCCGATTGAATTTCATATTAAACTGAACGTTTGCAATAATACAAATATAGTACTAGCCATATACATTGTATATCAAGGATATAATCATCCGTTCGTAGCAATAGCGAATATCATGTCTATAGTGAAAAGTGTCGAAAACCGTTGAAGAAAGTTGAGGACAAAAATTCTGAAGGAATATCGTGTTCAGTCATCCGTACGATACAGACATATTGACAGCGGGCATATTCTACTCACTACCTACCCCGTGCTGTCACATGAATGCGAGGGTTGTCGGAGGCGTATCAGTTCTGGAGCGTTCCAGGCGGACATTTATTCATATCGGAAAAACAATTGAGGCTTTTATGGGACACGGATAGATAATAAACAAGTAGCTATTGGCCGAGGGCAATTTGATAGCGTCAAGTAACTTTGGCGATTTGTGTTATCGAACTTGTTAGTTTCTTGGTTTTCTACTTTTAGATATTCCTGTATACTTTTTTTCCCCTTATATCTATAACGACTTGTATGCCTATTCATGAATCGGTTCGATAACGCTACAATCAATGCGTACCGAGTAACGCTGTAGAGTCATGACTAGCGACCTAGTGCTATTATGGTTCGCTCGTCAGGGTTTACCAAATTTTCTAGGGTTATCTAATATTGCTCCAACTAAATTGCCCGGGTTGAATGGTGGATGCAAGCTTCCCTGTAACCCGTATAGCCCATTTCGGGGCTCCTGTATAGTCCCATTCGCACGGGGAAGCAAGTAGCTGCCTATAGGGAGACGGGGTTACAAGACGAAATAAATACAATATTATGCAAACGGGGGGGTTGATCGCATGCGGTAAAGCCTCGGAATCTCGGGAATCCCGAATAAATTGACACTAAACGGGTAGGGTCTGGGTACTGTGAGTGCGACGAGGACGTGACTATGGGAGGTTGCCCTTGGCACGAGAAAAACGGAAGGGAAAATATATTGATAGCTCCGCAACACGCCGTACCAATATCACCTAACAGCTATTTCGTTTATACGCGTTACAGACTGGGTCCGTGGTGAAGGGCGTGTTTTCCGAAATCTATGCATAGCTGCACGGCAATGATAGAGGGGTTCTCTCTGCATGGGAAAGCCCGTCGATGGGGGGACGTAGGTTCTTGTACGAACTGCTGGTACAGATTATTTGGTTGATGCCAATCCCCGTCTGCTGTAAAATTTTTTGCGTTGCCAGTATTTCGATAATGATATCGAGCGCGGATGGAAAATGATATCCTAGAGGGAAGGATATTCTATGGGGTTGATTCGATGGGATTCATAAGGAAAATCGTGTCGAGCGACGCTCATGATGTTTCGCATTACTTTGTTAGGAGACTCCCACGCTTTTTTACAGGTCGGACCCTCGTGCACGAGCTTCATTGGACGAAACCCAAGCACCAATCGGCCCCGGAGAAAATTATATGCTTTAAATGGATAATTAAATAGCAACAGAACTGACTGAAAGACTGACTGGGGATGATTGCCGGGTTCCGGCGCAAGCATGAACGGGGAATTGCTGCCTGAGGGTTCGGAGGAGTTCACCATCCGCCCCATATCTAAACTTACAAACATTGTAATTATCCCTATTCCCATAAGTCGAGTACCACACGGGATGGTCATCAAAAATTGTTGTCAAAGGCCCCCAGGCTTTGCCATTAAAGTTCGCGATTTTGACACTCCTCATATACTCACTGGGATTCCTAGTACTGTTCCACTTCCATTTTCTTACACGAGATTAGACGCACGTAACCTTTAGTCGTTTCATTAGTTCGACACAATCAGTTCCCAGGTCGATAAGCCACTAGTCCCCTAATCAATGAAATTGGGAGACAAAGCCACGGGGTCAGCTCTGAGTGGAGGTGAGATTGAACCTTCCCCTAGAGCTAGAGGAAAGCCCTAGGTAGAGAGGTAGGCAGTTGGTACTCCTGGCGTTCCTTGATGTTCTCATCGCATTCTCCTTCAGGAGGAAACAATGAGGGAGGTGTGTCCTATCCTGGTCAAGTGACGAGGAGGCGTCTGACTGTGTCCCTATGTTCTCATCCCTCTATGTCTCTCTCCTCTCTCTCTCTCTCTCTCTCCTCCCTCTCCCTCTGACCCTCCTATCTAACGTTGACCATGAGCTTGGATCCTTCCTGGGACAGGGAATGGTGCGGTATTCATGTAGGCCCTGCTAGACGGGGTCGCGTGATAATGACAGGTCTGGGCGTCGCAGGGTGATTGAGGTGCCTGTGTCACAGAGACCCGCTTCACCACGCCCTCCTCATATACCCATTCACCAGACTGCATTGATTTTGAAGTCACGATCGTTTCACTTAACTTTTACGAACTTTGACCTTTGATCTATGTATTTTTAAGAAATTTCTCTTAACCGAGAAAATGTGTCAATACTTCAGATTTTTTGGACTATCTCTTTCTGTCATGTCGACGTTGCATATAAAGAGAGGTTTGCGTGTTTCTCATGGATTTCTCATTCGATCATCTGGAAAAACCGGACGCGGATGATCGTAGCTGCTTAGGTATTTTTTCACAGGATGTAGTTTTCATGCGGACAGCTTGAAAATAGTTGTTAGCTTCGCTGACTGACAGAAGTGAGCTCGACACAGTGACGAAGCAGATCCAACCACGATATCCTGGGTAGATATAACTCCTCGTGGCCTAGGCCTGGTTGCCTGGTTGCCTGGTTGCCTGGTTGCCTGGTTGCCTTACCTCCAAGTCAGCATTGCGCCAGCATACCATCTTTGGGCTCGGCTTATCTCGTATCGAGACAATCCTTGTGGCAAGGCATGTCGTGTGCATACCTCCATACATTCCATTGTGTTTCCTCATAATTACATACAAAGGGACATCGCTTCTTCTTGGTGCTGACCCATCACGTGGGAAATCTAATCTTCTGTGGTACCTGCATGATTTCTATTAGACATTTTTAGGATTTCATTTTTTTCGGGGTAAATCCATTGGAACTTAACAAGCATCCTTTTCTATTAGGGGTTTACTTTTTTTATTTCCCGATTATAAATATCTACCACTTTCTTAAATGTAAATTGAAGAATTTAACATTTATTTGTAAAGTTTCTATAGCGGCGACAATCGCAATTTTGCTTGACATACTACTGTATAGGTACTAGAATACTTTAACGTCAAAATCAAATAACTTCGAGTATAATAAATTTCTGGCCGCTTATGGAAATACCGAAAAGGGAGGATAGACGAAATGAAGGCATTAGGGGTGAGTGACGCGCTGACGTAGCTTAGGTACCCTCTTCTCTCCCTCACCAACAATCTATCCTTCGTTCTCCATTGGAAACCTCCCTTATTCTTTCTCTCTCTCTCTCTCTCTCTCTCTCTCTCTCTCTCTCTCTCTCTATCCCTCTCAACCCTCTTCCCCTCGCTTTCAGAGGTCTCTCTAGAACGAGCGGAGTAGGTCCCCACTGTCAAATCGTTCGACGAAGGTAATCCCAGCGAGATCCGTTCGGGCAGGACAACCCTGTAGAGTCCGTAGTCTGGCCATGAGCCACGAAGCACGAGCAGCACGAGAGAATCCAGAACCGGCGGAGCCAGCAACCCCCCAGGAGAAGCGCGTGATGACGAGGCGCGATCTCTGGTGGCTCCCACGCCCCCAACGCCCCGCTCGTTAGCCAGAGTCAGCAGCGGACGTCATCGACGTGTCATTGGGAACCGAGATCCCTAGTTTCAGTCCCGACTCCGTGCACGCCCACTGACATCGACCTGACGCAGCATGCGACGAAACGACGCTTGCAAATTATCGGTGCTCGATGACGCGCCCCAACCATTCGACAATAATTGTCGCGAAATTCTCGAATTCTCTGAATTGTGTCTCGTCCCGTGAAAATGTCATCGGAAAGACATAGGGTGAATGGGATGTCAGTGGCAACGAGGATGGAGAAAGTGCCTAGCTCGGATGATCATCAGGTACACTCGGAGAACGTAAATGCTCGTTTGAGAATAGAGGCAGTTGTGTCGCTTGTCGAATGGTGGTGGATCGTCATCTAATTAAAGTCTATATCCATCGCAGAGAGGTAGGTAGAAGACTCTTCCGGGTACGCGGCAGTTTCCGGTTATCGAGGCTAGCACCAGGAGGGAAGCGCACCGCGAAGGGGTCGTCTCCAGGCAATCGGGCTAAACTACGGACTCATTTACACACTTAGCCCTGCTTCCGCCTCGCTCGTTCCCACCCCGAGCGACGAGACCCAAATGGTTTTCATATTGTCTTTTTACCGCTCATTTTCATTTTATCGCTTGTTTGGCCGCTCGAACCCCCTGAATGGGTTAATTCTCTTCCTCTCGAGATACGCCTTGATTTCTTCAGTCGCTCGACTCTTGCGAAAACGGGGGATGAGCACAAAGATTTATACCAAAGACTTATATATTCTTCTATGGTGCCTCCCACTGCTTAACCGCTTTATATATGTTTCAGAGTTAAATCTATGCGAGAAGTCGAAAATTATGTATGTTTTTCTTTATAATAATAATTCTGCCACTGTTGGATAAAATTTCAAAAATTTATTTTCTCCGTGCAATAAAGAAAAATTACTTCATATTCTATTTAAATAATTTGATATATTACATACGTGAAACAGTATCATATACATTCTTCATACGTAATATTTATATGCGTGATTGTCTTATCGTCTCTATAACAATCTTTTAAATACTTGTCAAAGCATGAATTATATTCCAGATTTGAAAGTTAGTCCACCAAGTTTTACGTACTTTCCGTATAAAAGACGATTGTCAATGCGTAATTTTCCACAATGGTTAGACGAAGTAGGAACAAGAGTGGAAGTGGAAAGGCATTGAGGTTGCAAGAGGGGGCTGGTTGGCCCAGAGTGAGCGAGCCGCCTCTAGCACTTAAGACTATTGTTTTCAATGTAATTGGATAGCTCCCTGCCTCCCCTATCTCGTTTTCTCATCCCTTCTCTCTCTCTCCCCCCTCTCTCTTCTCCTCTCTCTCTCCCCCCAACAGTCTCGCATTGGTCATCTCTCTTACATCTATTCGGTAGAGGGTAGCAGGCAGTCCCTACGAAGCTTCAACAATTATCTTGATTGTTTTATGCATACATCAACAGTCTGACCCAGGAGACAATATTCTCCATTCCCTAATGCGGCAACCCCTGCTTTATCGTTACTTCCGCTACAAGTTCTCCACCCGATGCACCTGCTTCTAATTTATTACGTCAACCTAAACTCACCGGTCCTATCGAATCTGTTCGGTGCTCCTGGGTTACGCTTCAGCCATCGCTAATTTCCCCATGTACCCGGTACCCATATGCGTTCTCGCTATAGTGATCACCACTAGACGGAAATCTCTCATGGATGCACCACCTAGACAATGCATCGGGCCGATTTAATTAGGATAAGAATTGCGCATGCTTCGATTGCCCTCGTCCTGAACACACAATGCCTCCGGCTGACTAGCTATATCCTATAACACATATACTATAAAGCTAGCCGACCAGCTAGCTGGTGGTGACTTCATGGCTCGTCTCCAAGAAACATGATATACCGGGGTGAGAGCTGCGACCGCTAACGTGGTTTCCAAAAATACCGCAGGCTTCGACAAAAAGTCCACGGGAATGTAATACCCGCGCCACGTGCTAATTATGTAAAAATATGATGCGGTTCCCACCCCATGTAACTCTGACACATGCATATTACCCACTGTGTACTCCGTGCTTGTACAACTTGGCCCCTGAACTTTTAACGTCCGACCAACATTTTTCTGCCACCTTTAACAATTTTCATAAACTTCGGCATCATTTTCTTTTGGGAAATACAAGCTTCGTCGTTGGGTACCGACTGAAGGAGATGAACTGGAGACGTATACAGTACTGCGTGACTTGGCTCGAATTCGCGGCTTACGAATCAGGTTTTACTATCAAGATTACCAGAAGCTATCTACTCGTCACAGTGTCATTTCTCACCCGGGTGCTGTAAAATCAGATAGTACCAACGTTCCAGCTTAGCCACCCTTGAGAAAACGGGTTTCCAGTCCTATGTTCGTTTATACCGTAAGACCCAAGATATCCTGCTCCACGTGATGGTGTACAACATGCATGCGTGCATGCGTTTGGTATGTCCGCCTCTTCGGCGACTTAGCACGCACGTTCCTGATGCGTGGATTCTCTAGGAGCTCAAGACTAGCGTTTATCAGAGTGCACTACGTGTACGGGAAACAATTGGCTGCTTGAATTTTTCGCGAAGCAAAGATACTGCCCATTTTCTCAGAAGGTGATTATCCTGGCGTAGCACGTGACGTAAATGATCGTCCATGCAGCATTCAACCAGGAAGTTAGCGAAAGTGACTATAGGATCACGTTACCAACTGTCGTTATAAAAATTTCTTTCATTTTTATATTGCAACGCATACCGCTTGAATCGTTCCTCCCGTAGGATTCATCTATTCGGGCAATGTACATTGGAGATTTGTTGCAAGGAAAAGAGTTTGTATACAAATACAGTATCAGATAGTATCGAAGCGTAGGACGTCAGAGGGTGAAGCGAATGAGGTATATAGGAAGATAGATATACGTATAAATAAAGAAAAAGAAAGAAAGAGAGAGAATAGTGGAAGATCGTTTGTCTGTAGAAACCGCAACGCATCTGCGCCGATGCATTTCGCGATAAAACGTGGACGGTGCACCGAACGGACGCTTTTTATCTTTTTTTTTCCTGGGTAATAAATAATATTTCGCAGGTGCGCTTCGGGGACACTGCGCTTGTAATGCGGGAAGCATCACGTGCGCGGTTGTGCTCATACGCAGGTACATATACCGTCGTGCATACTTACTAACGTGAAATACAGAAATTTTATCATTATGTGCCATTAGTCCATTACGAATGGTCAGATTGTCGTACACAAAGCTATGCCTGCATCCGTACACGTGAGGACTGTTGATCTCTTGATTTTTCCTTTCACGTTTTTCCTCTCTTTTCCCCTACCTCGGTACTTATATATATATATCCGTGTTTTTCTTCTTTTTTTGACTTTTTACTTTATTTACATTACCTTGTTGATTTACGAACCGCGACCGGCGATGCACATCGGCCAACGGAATTGACGTCGCAATAAGTTTAGTTGAGAGCCGATCGCTTTCAAGCTCCCTCGACGCCACGTTATACGAGCGCATTTCCCGGTATTTATCGGTATCCTGGTTTTGTTTCAGCATCCGTATCCTTCGGAAGACCAGAAAAAACAGTTGGCGCAGGACACGGGGCTGACGATTCTTCAAGTTAACAACTGGTGAGTTCCTACACCTTACTTTTCTATGCCTTTAAATGTACTCGCGGTTGCATGGGATATATCTATGTACTACGTACATAAGTCTACGTGACACGTGTTACTATCTTGTATATCTATATATTACGCGATACTGCATACGAGACAGTATGGACAGCAAAGGAATATTTGCCAATGACAAAAATCGATACGGGTCATTCAATAATAAGTATTTTTCGCTGTGAATAATGTTTATGGCGATTTTTACATCTAGCTACACGAACGTCCACCGGCCAATCATATTTCATGCATTTTCAGCCGGCAATTCCAAGAAGGAATAGCCTTTCTCGTCTCTCTGATAAACGAGAGAAAATTAATGGCCTCTCGCATGTTCCCGCGTTCCACGACTAATTCCTGCTCGTACGTTCCCCAGGTTTAACGTCGTGTCCGACGGCGTTTGTGTGTCTTTTATCGTAGATGAGTTTAACGGTGTAGGTATACAAGATAGGCACGGGCGCTGCTCACATACTTATGTACGGAAGAGAATTTTCAGACGCTAAAATAGTTCGTGGTCTGTTTCCCTATAGTAACGAAAGAAGAGAAAAAAAAAAGAAAAACATTTAGGGTGATGAGCCAATCTCATGACGTCAGTCGAGCACGGATCTCATATATATGTAGCAGCACACGCGTAGCCTGTTTATCGCAAAGCACAACACAATTCGTGTGAATATATTCAATGTGATTTATGGTCATGTAGAATGGATTGATACTCTCAATTGGTTGGTCGTGAGTGTATCGCTACAGTTTTATTAACCTATCGATTATCTTGGGGAATCTGCTGTCGAGTGAAATAGCAAATCTCAATGGGAGGTTTAAAAAATGCATTCGAAGGATGCAATCGAGGAGACGAAAATAATATCGTATTTAAAAGAAAAAAGAGGAGAGAGAGGTAGAGAGAAACGATGACAAGGAGAGGATCGATTTAGAAAATTTCTGTAGCTGAAAATTCGCAAGCTGCTCGTCATGAATAACTCGGAGGCAGTAAGTCGGCACATAGTTTTCAGATAGCGCACGTAAACATTACTATTGCACTTTACGCAGGCTTAATCTCAGATCCCGGAGCGCCGTGAGGATTATTCGTGCTATTATGTAGCTACTTTACGATTTTCACATCTAGGCCGACACGGCGAAGCTGCGTCTCTCTCACGATATATCTATACCTACGCTTGCGTTTTATTGGCGAAAGTTTACGCGCTTCGTTAACGCACGTCAACTTCTATGCATATACTGTACCTACTGTAGGAGACGCTTCCATCTCTACTACAGGTGCGGTAGATAAATACGAAAATCCTTTAAATTTAGTTGCAAGTAAAGGCAGATATCGCATTATTAAAATAAATTATTAATAGATAGATGGTGGCATAGATAGGACAGATGATATGGATTTTCAATAGATATATAGATATAGCAGTTTCATTCGAAGTTAAAAAAATATGTATCTAATAATTTAGAAAATGTTAACCCTTTACGTATGAGTATATGCATATAACAGGTCGATAAGGTCTAAGAGCATTGTTGAGAAAATGGACTTCCGGTCGGAAAAGGCCCCGTGTTACGTTAAGGAACGGGTCTTCCTGCTCATAACATGGACGCTAATTCCTTTAAATCCGGTTTTAGCGAGAAAGGGTTAAGATAGCGAAGGGCGTCTTCGGGGCTTAGACTTGTCTTGTCGAGGGACTCTCTCCTACTGATCCAACAGGCTTCCGACTATCCCACCATCTTGATAGATGTTTTCGCGTCACAGCTGCGCCAGCATCCGAATTATTATCCCAACCGGGTCGCTTGTTTACCGTGAAAATTAAACGAAATCCTTGTACGTATAACCATCGCCGACCTACTCGTTCACTACCTCCCCCATCTCTCCCCCGCAGCATCCCTTTTCCATCCCCCAACGTACGTATCTCGCGAACCACGAACGGTAACGCCAAGGCAAGGTGGGTATGGATAATCTCTTTGGCTAACTTTAGAAAGACGAGATCGAAATAATCCAGGTTAGTCATTGGCCAGGGTGAATCAGGCGAAACCGGTGAAGAGGCGTATCTGCTTTACTCGTGGATATTGCTCGGATATAAAATGCGAAATGAATTGCCAGATAACCCCGGACTCCGCTCTCACGGTCCTCCCGAATGCGGCGAGGTTCGCATATAAATAAGACGAGGCTGCAGCACGTTGCGACGCCTCGCGTCGTCCTCCTCGCTGGTTTATAATAAGAGAATCAAGGAGGCCAGAGGGAAGAGTTAAAGGGTACGTTGTATATAGAGGATGTACGGTAATTGAGCACAAATCAAGTTTAAGGAGTACGCGTCGAGTTAGCATCTGCAGGATTCACAGATATATACGTATTTTTGAACACGCGTAGATCTCCCGCACATTAGTAATTGTACATGATTCAAAACTTAATTAAAACTAAAATAATATTACATTCCCGAGTCGGGATGGCACGCATATTAATTTTTTTTAAATTGTAAAATCCTACCAATAATTTTCATAACAAAGTTTCTGCTCATCCTCCCCAATGCGCATGTGTTATGTGCACCGTATAACAATTTCTTGGTAGCAATAAGTTTCACGTAGACTCGCAAAATATTTAACGCACGGAGACTCATGTTTCCGTAATGCAATTAGAACCGTGGCGCTCGTGCAGCTTAGAAATGGCTCCCTCTAATTAGAATACCGGGGACAAATGAAATAATTTCTAAATAAAATAGTTATGTGGTCCACGCGTACCGCCCGCCCACTTTGCAGCGCTAGAAGGAAGTCTGGCTTCCTTGGTCTCCCTTCGTCCACAATTTTCCGTCACATATATCAACCTGGACAGTAGTTAGAAGCGTTGCCAGCTTGTTACCGTGTACCCGTATATATATTACCCCAGAAAATAGCGAACAGCGTCAAGCACGTGAATGCTGAGTCCGTTCAAGCGTTTACAGGAGACTGCGTTCAATGGAAACGGTACCAGAGTGATATTTATTGCTTTAAAAACGATCATCTCTTGGCACCGATCTCGGTCCATTCGCAATTAACGATCATATTAGCTTAATGAAAATGCGTCAGTATCCGATTGGGCGAGTTCATTAGAAATATATAATGAGCCATCGAGTTTCTTAGATACCTCGCTGTATCAACGGCAACCGAGTATAGTCGTACGTACATTCATACACGTATACACCCCCCAAAACCACGAAGCAAGAGAGTAACGCAAGTCTGTACTAATATTCTTGCTAATTTAACCACTTTCTCCCCCTTCTATACTGTCCCGTTAATAAACCAGAGGTTATTTATTAGCTTCCACCACCACGCAGTCCACTGTACCACGCGCTGCGAGAGTCCCACGTTACAGTTGGCACTTACGCCGTTTATTTTCGTGTTCGAGAGTCACATGGCCTTAACTTCATTTTTCTTTGCCATCGAGCTACGTCACGCGTCTCTACCGGTATTTACAGGGGCCGCCAAAATAATTCTGTTTTCTGGCCTCCGTCTTTGTAATGTCTTTTGGCATCCTGACATCCCTTAGAGACAGTTTGAAAGACGAGATGGAATTTCAATCGTGACTCTCGCTCTTTGGAATGACGGGCAAAGGTCCTTGGTTTTTTCTTGTTTTTCTTTCTTTAATTCTTTTAGAATTTTTTCCCCTTCCGTCCGCCCGCTTAACCACGAGCCATCTTACTCTTGCTCCTCAACCCTTAAGAACTTCTTCCTTTACGTCACATCTCATCGCGCTCTTACAGAATGCAACGTTAGGTACCTACGCGCCGTGCAATGCTGGGCGAGATCGTTAACATCATAACTGTACGTCCCGGCATAATTTAGACCGCTGTAAAACCGCGAACGGGACCCCTGTGCTCTACTGTAGCCAACTTGCTAACGAGACATTTCGTTTTACAAAATTGTACGGGGCTCAGGAGTCACGTGAATGGGGTTGTAAATCCCGCTACCGGATGTTAATATCCCTATTCGCAAATAACGTTATAGTGGCTACGTTCACCGTGCGGATGTCACGGTTTTAAGGCAACGATCGTTAACCGTCACTCAAATTGCTGGGGATGTTTCACGGGAACGTATTCTTACGACCAGCCGATATCTACTTCATCTTTTTTTTCTCTCTAAACATAGAATTCATTCATACCGATAATTATTAGACGACTCCATCCAAATTTCATACGTATGTTAATTATACTACGGGTATTACTAATTTATATATAAATTTTATATATATCTATATAATTCAAACCTTTTTTTAATTAAAGTTTTATTAACATTCCTAGATTCGTCGGTATATAACATTGTCCCTTAAATTTCGAGACTTCTGCTCTAATTTATCCGACTCAAAATTAGTCAATTTATGGGCGAACGATTCGTCTGCTAATTGGGAAATTGTCGTATCTGTTCCATCTACAAATAGTCAACGTCCGCTAGGAACGGTAGAGAACGACGTCACGACGTCCAGGCTCTCGCATCGGCTCGTTTGCCGAGCAGGTGAGAAAGGTGGCCGTAAGTCAACCGGCATTACAAAGTAGTCACCATATACGTACCGTATACTCCTATCGCGTCACTCCATCACTCTAGACTACCTTAAGGGTGACACCTTTTAAGTTGTTTCGGTACCACCAGAATTTTCTCAAAAATTCATTGATCGTTAGTTCTATCCGAACGATCAGTATAAATCTTACCAAGTATACTGTGTGATCCGTACCAGAGTACAGTATACAGCAAGAATCTATGTTGGATTTAGGAACTTTCTTGAAGCTCTCACGAGGCACGATGTCTTTACACATGAAAGTTAATATATCATCTATAGGTTATTAAGTATACATGAGATCAGGTCGTTTCGTTTCCCAGATTAGCCATTTTCAGACTCGTTCCTTAAGGTTGAGACGCGCGCGTAATTTCAGTCGACCTCGGCTTATTGGGTACCTCCGTCAAACAATCTCATTTAGCCCCCTGCCTAGTTCGCTTGGTTCCGACCCCCTCCTACTCCCACCACTACGTAATGCGGCCCTCACGCCGAACCCCCTTCTCGCGGTACAGCCACCACGTCCCACAACGAACGGAAACCCTCTGGGGCTCGAGGTAGGAGTCGGATATCTAATTAGCGGGGGCTGATCGGTAATTACTACGATTAATCAATCCGTTTTCCATTTGTGCGCCGTGCGCGCGTGAGCGAGAGAGCGTAGAAGGATCAGGGGGTGAGAGAGTGAGAGAGTGAGAGCGGGCATTCGTAATGGCGGAGTGAGAGTGGCAAAGGGTCTCTATGTGACTGAATGAGGGTGCTGGAGGGGAAAGTGGACGCAAGAGTAGGTATCGAATTAGCATTGTCCTAGCTTGAACGGCGCACTTTACAATGAGTGCTGCGGATATTTTTAGTGGAGACAAAAGTCACTCGCTTTGAATTTTTGTTAAGACAACTTCTGGAAATGTTTTTCCTCTGGTTTGACACTTTTCGGACATATTTTACAGTTTTTTAAATAACAGTACTACAACGTCTGTAATGTTGTCCTCGTGTGCATTAAAATCCACTCGACCTTTATTGCGTGGGGTTACGCTTCCATCTGTCTTCTTGTCTATAGTGGCCTGGATCATTTTACATACGCATTGCGTTGCCACTGTCACTGGCGTAGCATTGGGTAAACACATAAAATCTTTCATGTGAATTTATATAATATTTAACGTTATCACGAGTCATCTACGATACTCTAACAGTACCTAGTATTACTCTGGATATATTCGCGTTTCATATATCCACCGTATGAGTTTTTCTTACATGCTAATTGGTGAACGTAGGGGTAGGTAAAATTTCATCGAGGGTTCTTACGCCGTTGCAACTTGGATGGATTACGAAATGGTACGCTAATGTAAGAGAGGCGAGAGAATGCCGGGGGCATATGGAGGCAAATCTCTTGATGCCATTAGGGCCGACTTTGTAAATAGTTTTCGCCCGAAGAATAACAATCGCATCGACGAGGGGTTGTAACCCTAGCAGGCAGACAAGTAGTCGAGCGAGCACGCAGGCAGGCAGGCATCAGGCGCACAAGTATAAAAGGGCCAGAATGGCAAGTATAACGTGTCTAGTATCGATAGAGAAAAGGCGAGAGAGTGAGAATGTCAAGAGAAAGCGCACGCCCTCTCGTTGCTCACAAGAGTCAATCATGATTGATCACTGGGGATCGACGACGAGATGAGGGCGATCCTACGTAGAAGGGTTGCTCTGTCTGCTGGACCGAGAAGCCCTGGGATCCTCGTTATTTGTTTTGCGCGAGAGGATTATCGCGTTATTACTTAGGGACGAGAGTCAAGGGTCGGCCAAAGGGTCAAGGGGCAGTCTCGGAAAGACACGCACAAACACTCAAGACTCGAATTACGGAAGGCCGATTGGTTTCGCGAATTAAGCCATACGGCTTCCAGCCACTGGAACAACCCCTTGGAGCAGTCCCGTGTTTCTAGACATTTCTATGAACTGTATGTCATGTGTATCTACGCCTCTTGGAATCTCGAGGATGTTCCTGAGAGTTCTTCGGGAACGCAAGAGCTTCCGTATCACAGAGAAGACGGAGGACAAAGCGGATGAGAAGCGTACCAGAGCTGATCTTAGATGTCGCGTTAACGGGATGGGAGAGATGCTAGAGCGAGTCTGTGTGTGTGTGAGAGAGAGAGAGAGAGAGAGCAAGTGAGAGAGGAAGAGGTCGCCCGCCTCGGAGGCTCAGAGAGAATCTGTACGAACAGGGACAATGCTTTCATCATTGCCGCTCTTTCTTTCATTCCTCGTGCCGGACCGCTCCTCTTTTCTTTTACGCTTTTTACTCGCAAAGGATCCATTGTCGTTGCTTGTAGGTTGGTACCATCAGCCGGTAGGTATCAGTGTCTCCGTGGAACGAGTTGGGGGTCTTTGTAAAAGTCCTTTGCTTTTAACGTGGATGCGGCACAGGGTTCGCTCTCGTCTTGCGATTTTCTTCTGCAAGAATGATCCGCGAGGTCCCACTACTAGGTATCAGCTCCGCAAGCTGCGGTACGCACGGATGAGTTCATCAGAGAATGCAGGAATTTCTTTTTCTTACTCTATCTCTTCCTTCGAATCGAAGATTGCGAAGAAACGTCTCCTTCCTGCCTTCAACCCCTATAGCTTCACGTTGCAAAATCTTCTTGCTGCCTCCGTCCACCATCCCCTC
Organism: Cephus spinipes; assembly: GCA_963971525.1. Lineage (NCBI taxonomy): Eukaryota > Metazoa > Arthropoda > Insecta > Hymenoptera > Cephidae > Cephus > Cephus spinipes. Next base: position 11,472,552 of record OZ020574.1, on the reverse strand, counting down.
GCAGCTCAAATGTTCTCACGTGACGGATATCCACGTGGACCACTATCGTTTCGCATTACCGGACTACCCGTGGAAGTGGTCGTTTCACCTTGAGATATGTAACGTCTTCTCGAACCATTCTGGATTTTCTTTCGTCCGACCCACGAGCAGCCCTTAGCTAGAGCATAGTTCCGGATCTCTCCCTAAAACAAACTCACCCCGAAATCGCCCTCTGGAAATCCTCCATTTTTGCCGTCGTCTACAGAATGAAGATATCTTTGGGCGTATTACCTCGCGATTGTAGGATGATTGTCGTTTGGGAGCCCCGCGGGAGACCGGCAGATGTTTCGCGGCGACCCAATCAGACGACCCCCGAAGCGCTGCGACAATCAACCATCAAACAATCTGCCACCCTCCGAGTGGTTGCTTGGTTGTTTGGTTGCTTTACTGGCTGGACCAAAACACTGTCGGCCCTTCAGTCTTTTTGCGACGGCTCCAAGTGAGCATATGTCTCGGTGGGTGGATTGATTATTTTGCCTATGCGCTTTTGTGCAGAGGGAAGCCACACTAGAGGGTGTATGACAACGGCTGTAGGGACCACAATGTAGTTTTAAGTCTATTCAATTACTTTACATTGATCGATCAGCAACCTGTACCTTTTAATGCCTGAGACTTTTATTTCCTTCCTGTCATTTTACATAGTCACCGTCAAATTACCTCAAGGGTGTCTTTGGCATATTACGCAAGCAACATAGTACCTACGTCATCTCTAGTACTTTCTTATATACTAACCACTGAGGAACCAACCCTTACAAACTTAACTGTACCGGGTATATTTCAATTTTCTTCCAGAAAGTAAAACCTTCTTCTTCATATCTTTTAGTTTTACCGTTGGGCCTTTATTTTTTTTAACCTGCTTAAAGCTGAGTTCCCAAGTCGAAAAGTTCTAGAAAAATGGTCATATGGATTCGATATCCTAGAGGGTCAAGTACGTCGATAACCTCTCGTGCAGCGGACTCGTCCGTATCCGGGCCGATCTCATCCATGCACGAATCACGTTAGAAACTATCGGTGTTTGAGTTCCCATAAAAGACACCAAGCCCAGCAAGGATATCCTTATATATCCTATCGTATTTCGGTATCTCCGAACGGAAGGAAGGAGGTCCATGGTTACGGTGATCTTGAGTCCTTTGTACGCCATTCGGCAGCTCGTTTGATGGCCCGTAGAGCCGTTATTGTCTCCAGACACATCCACTAGCGTTATACTGCCGCTACCCGTTGACCACACATCCGATAACGACGGACCGGGAAATTGTTAAAAACCGTCGAATGCCCCACCTCCGCCTCGTGGTTCTTCAGCTTTACGATTTTACCTTCTTCGCTTCTTTCCTTATTCCTTCCTATCTTTCTCCTTATGGAACCCCTTTCGCCTTTTCTCTTTCTCTTCTCGCAAGGGGTTTACCCTTTACGCGCCACGAGGAAAGCAGTAACTAAGATTTTATTGACCCTTATATTATGGGGATGCGACGCTTTCCGTCTCGCCAACGTCTAACTTAAGCGGATAACCGTATATTTCTGAGTAAGCATCGCGAATCCTGGTATATATAACTGGGTAATGCCTTTCGCACGTCTTTAAAAGAAATAACCATAGTTAGACATTCTTATTGTGGACTATTGAAGTTAATCGAAATTTTCTTATTCACCCTTCATTTAAGGGTAGCAGCGATCCGATTGTATTTAAGTGAATTTCAGTCGCTGAAGAACCCTCTTACCGTTCGTAATACCTATCGACTTCTCCTTCTCCTCTTCCTTCACTTTGCTCTCCTCGAGGCCGCCGATGCGAGGATCAGTTAGGGGTGTTTCCCTTCCGTCGCTGCTACTGTTCGCACCGGAGCTCCGCGAGAAACAATTTACGCTAATTACAAGAGCGGCTAATTGTGCAACCGACCTCTTCCTCTTTCAACCCCTAGTTGGAACGCTCTCGTGATCCTTCTCCTTCGTATACATACGAAAGCACAGCCCTCCTCCCTTAGCTGCGTATCCGAAGCACGAGGGACGCCCATTTATAATGCAGAAGACGCGAGAGAGCTTATGTGCTCTAAGTCTATCTAGCACGTTCCTATAGGAAAAGTCGGATGCACCGTAACACACATCTGTATATCTGTATGTGTCCATACGTATCTGCCAGGCAACCTAGCAACCTAGCAACCGATCCACCTAGACGACCCAGTTTCACCCTTTCGATTCTCTTAAATTTTCAAGAGAATTCCTCAGCGGCAACTGAACCCCGCCCACGGTTTACGTGTATAGTCCTCGTATCGCCATCTTGCCAAGGAACTCAGGGAAGAAATAGCCTTTTTCCCGGAGTCTCATGGCAGTTGCTACGAAAACGTTGGATTCGCCGGAAGCAGCTCAGCTAGAACTGAACATCCAGTTTCAAGCAGAGTTCCTGTAACGAACAGTTTCTCTCTCTCCGTGTATACGCGGTTTTAGGGTAGCCGCACATTTGCCGTTTTCGATTCGGCTTTATGTTCTTACTTCCCTGTGGTTCTTTTCGGTGCCTTTTTTTTTATTCTTTTAAGCTGACGAAGGATCTTTTTGGCTGTATCGACCTCATGGGTTTTGCAAGCTATCCTATCGTGCACTTGCCAGGAGTCGGGGGTAGCCACGGCTCCGGAGCACTTGGCTCCCGTGGGACTTTGCATATTCCCGAATCTCAAAATATTCGCATGCAAAGTCTTGAACTGCTATAGGGGGAACTCGATGGCGCCCGTTTATAATAAACACAATATCCGAGGATTTCCTTAAGTTGCATATTCAATGATTTCCTCGGAGACTTCCGCCTTCTCTTACCACCCAATCCTATACATAGACCGCTATTGGAGGGTACGCGAAATACACAAAAAGAACAAAGTAGAGACTACAAGAAATGTTGCGGGTAGGGAGGGAATACAGTGAAACAAGTAGAAACGGAAAATGAAGGGAGAAAAAGAACGGCGCAGGAAATTCACAAGAGAAAATTGAAATCGTTAAAATGAAGTCACGTGTATTTAGTAGCAAACAGTAGACTAATAATCTTTGGCAATCTCCTTTGTTTTCAATTGAACGCAGCAACGATGCAAGAAATCATAATTTTACGAATCCCACCCTTTTATTTGTGATTAATGATTGCTATAACCAGCACCATTTCATTACAATTTCGTTTTATTCTCATGCAATCACACAGCTACGTGTACGTGCACTACCTGATGGTGCCATCTCTCGTCTCAGTACCCAAGCGTACAAGTATAACTGACAGGGAGAGGAGTTGGGTCAGTCTTGTGGGTGGCACCGGAACTCCAATTCAGCGGCCCACTGGATGATAAATATTGTTTAGCTGGACGAGTCGTAAGTGAAATGGTCGTCCGCAGTTGGGCCGGGTTGAGTGATGCCCAGCGCGCGCCTCCCGTCAACGGAGGTCGGCGCGAAGGAGAATGATGATGACATAATGACGTCGCAGTGGGCGAGCAATAGCTGACATCCGCCACCGAATATTCTAAATCACATCGCAGTCGTTATATTATCCATATATTTACGAGCACGTCGAGTGGTCAGCTGTCTATATGACCATTTTGAAAACTGTCAAGCTTGTCAACGATATCCTACCTCCCCCCCCAACCAACTCGAGCATGAGGGTATGGATGGAACACGTGTAGGTATATGGATTCATCGAAATCTTTTCTCACCTCTAGTGCATATTATCTCTTGCGTTGCTACCTTCATTTCCGGTTGGGCTTTAATTGTCCTTGAGACTGCTGCGTGTAGAGACAGAATATAAACTATAATATGATCATAGCCCGATGTAGAATGTAGTAGCAGTCGCGAATATTCAGCGGTGAAAAGCGGGCTAAGGGTGAGTTCTAAACACAAGGGAAGTTCGGTGAGGTTTCCAGGGAGGAGGGATTGCGTATCGTGAAAAACTCCCTCGTTTCGCGAACCAAGGCGGAAAAGGGGGAGCCGAGAGTGGGGTCTATGAAAAATGATGACGCGGCGCTTGTAAAAGAAATGAAATCGGGGTGGGAATCGAAGGGACGGGAAGTGGAAGTATATCAAGTGGGACCAAGCTAATTTTCGGAAGCGTAACTTCATGCTTGCGAAACCATAACCACGTGGTCGGGCATATTACTATAGAAATGCGCGACCTAGATAAAGACTGTGTGCAACTCATACCTTATGCGTGGTTTATTATATTGACTTATCGACCTTCGTATATAGGGGAAGTTAATTTCTCCTTTCCTTTAGATAACTCGACTTTTCCACAAGTAACGATATTCGTCTTCCCTTTTCTACACCGTGGAGAATACCTAAGGCGTAGGTCAGCCATTCTCGAGGAAACGAGCACGAACGGACTGACAGTAATCGGCCTTTGCAGACTCGTAAACACCATGGCTACAGCCATAACCCAAACCCTTGCAGCTGACCGAGAACTATAGCCAAGACGCAAACTCCGCCCTTAATGGGTCAGGTGGACGATGTCCGATTCCCTCGTGGGTAGTTCACGTACCTCCCCCGTGACGTCATTACGTAGAATGCACGCTCCAAGATCGCAACCGACTTTAATATTGGATTTAACAAGAATTGTGCGTACGTTTAAGGTCCACGCCGACCCGTGCTCACGTGCGTTATTTTCCCTGAGGATAATACAGTATTCACTGAATTTTTTCCTTCCTCTTCGTTTATTCTATGGTCGTGTTTTTTTTTCCTCATCCGAAGGACCTCTATCTTTTATTTCATTGGAATTATCCAGCCGTCCCAGAATCCCCTCGTGCGCGACTTCACTTCCATCTATGATCGCACTTAGCATAACAATGAACGGACTCGCGAGGCCGAGCGCGTGCGGCGATGCGCGTTTTGACAAATCGCCTCGTTCTTTTTCCTTCGAGTTCCCTCCTCTCTTTTTTCTCTTCCACTTTTTTTCTTTTTCTTTTTTTGATCTCCTGGCGGGGCTCGTCTAATTCCCCGGAATGTTTTCGGCTGGCGTCTCGCTGAGCGCAGCTTGCCTCCTTCCACACGAATTTTCTACTGCGTGCCATCTAGAGAGCAACTGCCAACTCTTCCTAATCCCTTATTCTTCCCTTTTGTGTAAAATCTCACTGTCCGACTAGAATAGATCTGATGCATTGCTAGCTCGTGCCTTCGAGCCTTTTGCTCTTTTCACTGAAATTCACCAGCATCCATGAATTTTTGTATTTTATGTCTTGTCCGTGCTCTCTTTGCATGGTCGGTCGACCACTCGCGGATTTTTCCAATGATCTGTCGTTATGTTATAATAAATTAATATTTACGGTTTTGAATGTTTTCGTGTGGAGTGCACGTGCGAGCGACGAAGTGTCATTGATTTATAGAACATGCTTTCTTCGCAATTCCATGTGACGGATTTGTAGTCGCGTGTATATTGTGTACGCATCTACATACGTACGGACCAGGTCATTAATCATATTCTCCTGCTGCTAACGTTCCTGTATCTACGGATGGAAAAGTTATCCAACCCGAAAGGATTCGTTGCTTGTAGCTTTCTTGATAAAAAAAGTTTCAACCTTCCTGAATTAACGCATTCGGCTATCCAATGTGTGCGAACTAAGGCGATCCTATCGACATTCCTTGTCGTCTCCCCCATTTTCATTTCCCGTAGCAATAGTTCATTAAAAAGGTGTTTCAGGGGCAATTCCGTGAGCTATTAGGTAGCCTCTATCACCCCTCCGGGGGCCATTTCAACCTCCAACCCCCGAACCCCATCTCTTGTCGCGGGATTCCGGATTCAGTGGAGGCATTATGACTGCTTCCGGACGGAGGATACCCAAGAAGTACTTCAGGACTTGCAATATAGTATTTATTTTAGGAAATGAAACAGGTGTCTTTACAGGTCTCTGACGTAAACATTGCAGCAAATGCCTTTAATAAGGAACAATTGTTTCTAGATTTAGAAGGTATATTAATTAGAATTTTTTTATTTTCAACGCAAATCATATAATGTCTATAAAACATAGTTTTTTTTTGGCAAATATCAATTTTTTTTACATAACTTTAGAAGCTCTCTTATCATATTCTCGATTCCTCAAATTCAAACGATTCAGGAACCTGGATACTTTTTAAAGAGTCCTCTCAACGTCAAGATATCCACGTAAAAGACGAGTACCTCGGGCAAAAAGGCAGTCCAGTTCCACTTCCTGAATATAGGGGAACGATGGAAAGTGGAACAGACTCTCCTAGGAACCAGGACGTTATTGTGCGAACGATATCGGTCTGGAAAAGCGAGCAAAGAGAGACTCCAAGAGATGGCACGTTCGAAGGTGATAGGAGGTAGAAAATGGCAAGAGGATAAAAGACAGAGCGATTGAACTATATACATATATATAGAGAGAGAGAACTGACTACAGAGATTCGATAGCAAAGGCAGCGGGAGGGTTTACAAAAAAAATTGAACCGCAAGAAAATGACAAAAGAATAGAGGCGACACTGAAACGAGCCTGAAAATATTCGACCGACTAGAAATCCGAGATGAAGATAAAGAGGCTGAGAAGAATATCCTACGAAGGAGAAACTGAAGGAAGGCACAGGAGTCCGCGTCCGAGTTGATAAGACGTCCTTCCTTGGATGAGGGTACCAGGGAAGGTAGAGCAAGGGATGAAACAAGGCCATTTATCACACGCGAAGGGAGCAGGTGGGGAAACTGGCGACGAAGGAACGAGCGAATAAACCTAAGACCTGAGCTGGAAACTCCTTCTCTTATTTGAGAGGACCAAGGGAAATTTATAAGATTCCTTTATAGCACGAGGAAGATGCTGCGAATGGTCGTCATATACGTCTTCCATACAGATATACAGTATGGCGTACAGAGGGAGTTGAGTTAATAATTGTATAAGATCTAGACACACTTTACCTCATCTACTCTAGTTCGAAAGTCGCCCAGGGCAATAGGGCGCCATCTGGGATAGGACGTACGTAATTATACGGTAGCTTGCCAGCAACTACGGCACTTTAGGCTCTCATCTCCTAAACCGTAAACTCGTTGGCTGGTCCAGCTACTGGTCTTCCATATAATGCCCTATCCCTCATAACGAAATAATGGCGCGCGAGGCGAACGAGGTGCCATAACTTGGACTAGCGCTCAGGCAATTAACCAAATGCTATGGATACGAGGAAGTTGCTGGATGCACGTTATATCCACGAGATGGTCTGAACAGCAAACTGTTTCACAAATCTATATGTATAGCTGCAGTGGTAACACCTAAGTCTATATACACCCTTTTAGTTCTTTGTCCTGTAACTTGATCCTTATGTTTTTTTCTCCCTCCCATTTACTTTCTCACTCACCCAAATAGGATTGAACGAAGGAACCAGTGACGCTTTGGTATAAATCTGGGTCAGTGTATTATCGCCTCTATTTTGAGATTCTGTGATCTTCCAGTAACAGCAGCTGTACTTCCTATCGTCAACAATGATTCAGTGATCACGTAATGTTATGGCGCCCAGTTTATAGCGAGTAAACTGACAATGAGATAATTGCGGTCGGTCCTGTCAAAGTCTCTGATCTCTGACATATAACCGATCCTTTAAACGTTCGTTATAACCAATCCGTAAGCAATGACAATGACTAAACGATTGATCGCTTTTGTCTGTGTTAATTTTTTATCGGTAACGTGGACTTTGTTTTCGATTTATAGATAGTTTTTGTAGAAATAATATTCGTATTGGTTATGCAGTGGAGAATAACGATGGATGTATTGATGATTTTACTGTTGACTATTATTCTGACCATGATTTCTTTTTCTGTATTTCAGGTGAGTCCTCCTTTACGGTACTGTCACGTGTATCTGGGTAAGTCGTTATTTACGATATACCTCTCGCAATATCTTCGCTTGTTGTCAAGATTGCAACATCGTTGGTTATCGCGCAGCGACCTTTGATCACGCTTTATGATCCGTTCATGATCGCAAATTGTGCACTGAGCCAGGTACAAGGCCAGTTCGTCTCTCGGCGCGACGCACGTATTAGGGTTTTTATGTTACTTTACGATCGGGAAGAACGACCACTAGTCACAATCGTCGGATCCCTTGTCTTAGAGCGGTCGTTATGCGCATGCGCGTTCGCTTATATAGACATTCATTTAGCACGGATTGAACAGTGACTTAAAACTTTGGAGAGTTTGAATTTCCCGCGGAATCGGTTTCATTCCGTAACGTTGAGAGGATTTGATGAAAAGGGAACTGGGAGGAAAGAGAGCAATTTCGCTTGCCAGCTTGGGAAAGAAAATGTAAATCAGATCCCTGACTTGAGAAAGGCGGCGAGTTTCCTCCTTCCCATTGGGGACTAGGGGGATGAAGTTGATCGGTCCAGCACTGTTCTTCCGATGCAAATGCAACTCTCACCGGAGAGCGAGTCAAGGGTTGGACCAGGGGGTTGAGAAGCGAGGTGCGCGGTTGTTTCGTCGCCAGTTGATATATCGTCCCTCAGCAGTTGGCAAAACTCTCTCTCAGCCGGGGCGAACGTATTTTCATCCCTTGCTGCAGTATCTCTTTTTTTTTTTTTTTTATTTTTTTTACAACCCCGCACGAAGCAGGCTTTAGGCGGAGCGCTCACCAGGCGGCACTGGTTTCGCACCCGTTTCTGTATTAGTTTTTACGAGGATAATACACAACGTTTAAAGGGATAAGGGATTAAATCGGCGAGCACCTGACCACCGGGAGTTTCCCTCTACGTGCTACGAGTATAACCGCCTTGTAGATCTCTGGGGTTTAAATTCAGGGGATGAACGTAAATAGTAGGGTAGGCCATGCGATAGGCCATGTACGTGTTTTACTTTAGCAGTCTCACCGTGAAAAGATATAATAAAATTTAAGAGAGCCTTTTCGGTGCTAAAGGGGTTCGATGACATTCCCATGCCCCGTACACGTTCTAAGGGAAGTAAAAGTTTCACGCCTTCGCCGGTGGTATCCCGCGAGATTCAAACGTAGGATGTTCGCATAAATCAAACCACACGCGCTGTATGCAGGCACACTCTCGACTAGGCGTAGAACTTTTCTCTATGGGGTGCAAATATCAGAATTGCTACTTTTCTATCCCGATAAAGGAAGATCGGTCCTTCAGCCTCCTTCACAATGGTGGAACGACGATTGAGCTTTCGGGGAACCCAGTGGTCGCTTAGCGGACCAGCGCTGGGAAAAAGCATCATAAATAACGTTCAACTTTACTTCCCTTCTATGTTTCAACGTATCACCGTCCGCACGTTCTCATCCCGTTACTACTATACTTCCACTGCTACTAGCAGTAGTAGCTAGTAGCGATACTATACCAGCAGCTACCACGTACCCGTTGCCTTTTCCCGTAGAGTACCTTCCTCCCTCTCCCCAGTCCCCACCAGGGCGATCCACCCGGCTTTGCTCTGCGAAATATGAGTAAAAACTACGAATAAGAGGGTTGCTGCTGCACGTCCATAAATAACGGAACGCGTGACAGCCAGCCGGGTGGCGCGGCGCGGGGCGTCGCGGCGGTGTGTATGAGATCGTCGTATACGTGGATGAAAGAGGAAAGGGTACGCGACTCTCTTTTCCTCTCTCTCTCTCTCTCTCTCTCTCTCTCTCTCTCTCTCTCAGCACTGCAGAACCATTAGAGTCCTCTCTTCCGTGCTTCCTGGGAATTCGTTCGAGTTTCGTAAACCTTTCCCGTGCAATGTCGCCGCCAACAGTTTCCACGGGGATCCCTTTTTGATTTGCAAGCCGAGCTATGTTGGATTCTTCGAGTTTTCGATTCGCTATTCGTGATTCGTGCCGTCTCGTGTTATATCGCGTTGCCTGCCAACCGACTCCCCTTTGTTTTTATGATTTGATAATGAAGCAATGCTGAAATGCTTTTGTTTTCTACATTTGATCGATCCGTACGAAACGAACCGGGACAGCGTCGCGTTACGTATGAATGACTATATTGTTAAAATTGCATAGGAATTTCATAGATCTATATACATACACGTGCACTCGCATACCTACTGTATTATAGCCCGCCATTGAATATCAATTTTCGTTTAACCCTATCATTTTATAATCGTCTCCTGCTCATCCACGTTTCATCTCTTATCTTTTACTAAACCGAGCATCCAATTTATCATAGTAAATTTTTAACAAGTTGTAATACAGATCGTTCAGTGATTCGATCACGTTTCCCCCTGCACCCATCGAATAAAAAGAATCTTAACTCTCCTAAGTCACTCGGATCATTTTTTATCCATATCCATGGAAACGACATTTAATAGTTTATATTCGATTAAAAAATATTGCTCATACGAAGAATTTTATACTAAGAATATTATGCAATAAAATATAATGGACGTTTGATGGAAACAATTTTTCCCTTTTAAATAATGGTGATGATGATAAACAATTTTTGAATAAGTGATTTGGAAAGTTTAATTAAACATTTCGTAGATATTTTCAAACGTATCTCGTGCGTTCGCAATATTACTCATAATTCGTTCAATAATGTTAATCGGGAGCATAGAGACGTATTTCATACAGGTAGACGTGTTGTCCCACGAAAATAATATATGCACCTGTTAATGCATAGACATATGCACACTATGCACGTACGGCATACAAGGGTAGTTCGAAAGCGTATAGAACGCGTGGCATGCATCGTGTCTCTGGCGCGTTGAGTGCATGTTGCAATATTTACCCTCTATCCCCTGGAAGCTCCTCTTTCCCCAGGTCCGGAGCGTGAAACATCACGTGTACCCACGCTGTAAAATACGTACAGACTTACGTACGCGCATCGAGGGATCTCAGGATTTATGCACTTTCGCGATCCCGTAAAACTTGCACTCCCCTTGAAATGCGCCGCTGCTTCGCAGGCACCGGGAGAGGTGTCGAGTGCACCTATCTATATTATCTATCAGTATCGTTTGATCATTGGATATGAAAATGCTTTGGATATTCCGTGAAATCTGACCAGCTAAATCTCCGTTCACATGATCTCTCTGAGAAATAAATTTCTGAATCGTTTATATGCGGCATCGGCTCAAGCTGGTTAAGCTGCAGTGAGCCAACGGATGTCTCTCTGGTAAATGCAAATGTCCATGGACGAGAAGCGAGCACCGATGTAAGACAATGGCTGATTATCTATCCGCGTACCTTGTAAGGCCCGTACAGCATCCCTTGTATACATCGGGTTTGCCTACTGAAACGTTATATTAACATGCCGAGGCTTAAGCGCCCCGTATACTCGCACTCGCGAGCATCGTTTCCATGCTGCGATTATACGGAAGTTCTTCCTTGGCCAATGACGATCATACAGATGGAGAGCTGGTGGGTGTTGGAAGAGGTGAAAAGACGAGGAAGAAGATCAGACAGGGAGTCTGGAGCGAACGCGTAGAGAATACTGGCTGATGGTACTGATCCTGATCGTCTCTATCTCTGTTTCTTTTCCAGCTTCCACTTTGGTGGCTTTCTTTGTTGGCCTTTTGTCAAGCCTAGAATTAGATTGCGTAATCCTGTTTGTATTCGAAATGACACCGCCGCTTTGGAGTTGGCATTTAGGCACCGAGTCTGTCCGCCATTGTCACTTCGTAATTGACTCCGATTGGAAGATTGGATTTGGATCGTGCCCTGCGCTTCGTTTCGTAAGCGAATTCGTTTCCCCAAAGCGACACACTTTGTTAGGTTTAATTAGCCGAATCGGGGTTATTGATATGGTTGCCTCGGGCTACGTAGGAAACACGTGGAATTTAAAACTCATCGTACACGGTACACGTCATCTTGGCTCTCATTCTTTAGATCAATTAATACCGTTGAGAAAAAAAATCATTGAACCCTGAACATGCTCCTAATAAGATATACTTCACTTAATGACAGAGTGCTAAATATTTTGCACTGAAATTATTGCTGCTCGTCTCACACGTGATTCCCACTCGCATGCACTCGATATCTCATGGATGCTGCACGTCGCGTCATGGTTGATTTTGCGAATTATCCCAGATTCGACAACTTGTCGCAATCCTGTTTCATGAGGTAGTAAACGCTGTCATTACGCGCAAACACGTACTGCCGGCGGTTCCCACTTGCGGTTAGGAACATGTTCCCTTACGCTTTCTATTTGTCTCTCTCGCTTTAACTCATTTCGTTCTCGAAATGCGTACTTTGCCAAGTTTTTTGCGTGCGTGCGGTTTATTCCAGCAACGAGGCTCTTTATATGTCCTAAGTACCGCCCGACCGCAGGGTAATGCCGATTCGAGCGTACGACTTTTCGTAACCGCATGTATATACCAACCTGCTTGTATACCTATCTATCTACCTACCTACCTGGCTGTCTGTCCGTCTACCTATCTATCCACCTACTTACCTTTCTTTTTGTTTAAACGAGAGTGAGAATCTCGAATTACAGACATGTAACCCGCAAAAGAGGATACTTAGTCGAATATCGAATCTCTTCCAGTGACGTTGAGGTCGCTTCCGTTTCGTCAACTCGAAAACTTGTCTCGTTAAACAATTCCACGCCTATTATAGTTATTGTCTACAAGGTGTTTTCTTGGTTCGGACCTATATGAACGTTACAAAAGGATCTCACGCACGATATCCTCCACGTAAAAACGAAAGATGGGCAGCAGGGAGAAGGAACACTGTCCTCGCATTCTTTAAGAATTTTTTAATGAATGAGTTAAAAGTTGCATTTTCCGGGATCAGCACCGATTATCCACACCCTTTAACTTTACCATACGTATACATATATACCAGGGTACAATTAGTATTGTACGGGACTAGACAATGCGGCCGGAGCGGCATTGTTTGCTTCCTCTTATATAAAGAAGGCCCGTGTTGCTGCATCACGTTAGCATAGGTTAGGTTACTTCTTTTATTCCGCAGCGTACGTGGAACGTCGATGAATTCCGTCTCGTCACGAGCCATCCGTACGTTGCTCGACCTGTATATACAGGTATACTGTATATGTACAGCGTCACCGAAAGAAGAGAGCGAATAAAAGAATAAACGAATAAATAAATAAAAGGTCAAGAGAATAGAGTTTTATTACGTTTCACGCGATGAGCAAGCGAGAAGGGAATACAAATGAA